>JAJJWX010000811.1:4492212-5989616 GCA_023529315.1 Papaver bracteatum | reverse complement strand
TCACGTCTTTTCTTTGCATTAATTGCACTTATCTTCTCGAGAACTTTTACTTTATATATATACCTTCTTTACTCTTCATTTTTCTTCCTTTTACTTTCTTCTTCCTTCTCTATGCAATTTCTCTGCAAATTTAATGTTCTTCAGTAAATTCCGCATCTGCTACTGTCATAATTTCTTTCTTTTTCTTTCGATCTCATCTTCATTCCCATACTAAGATGCCTCCTCTGGTCATAAAAATGTTCTTGCTTTGAGAAGATGCAAAAGAAACTTAAAGATAAAGGTTTTACTTTATCCACTATTCCTGATCAAAGCTCTAAGGCTGAACTCTCCATTAAATTATTTTTTGATCATCCATGTAATGGCGAGAAATTCATAGTCTCATTAGGTCAACTTGAAGATGTCCTTCCTATTCTATTTGCAGCCTAAACTTCCTTTATTTTACCAAATTCTTTCCCAAAGTTCTCATGAATATATCAATTGAGTGGAGATTGTATTAGATACATTTGCTTGGGTTGCTACTGTGGTCTTTAGTAAAAGTCCTATCTTTGAAGCAAGAACCCTAAGTTCAAAGATATTCCTATTGTTCCTGTGTGAAGTATCTTGTGGAGAACTTCTTCACTTAAATTACGATATAATCCCTATGAAGAAGGACAACACTTGTTGGGGTGCCGCTTACAAAAGAAGGATGATATCTCGTTGAAGATAAGTTCTTATGTTGATATAGATTAGGCATACGGGTAATAATCAAGGCCCTCGCCACTCCGGTGATGACAAATGGTTCATTTTTCCATTATGCCCAGAGGGTCCCTACATCTCCGGTCCTCTGGCCATTTCCTGCGAACCTCGAGAATATCCAAGTGGGTTTCAAATGGCTGAAAGGAATAAATAGGTATTCTCCCTCAATTGTTTTGCATAATTATAATTATTTTCTTCCTCATGTTTTCTTACTCTCGCTGACTATTCCAATTTTTCCGGATTAACGGTGAAACTTAAATACAGAAATTTGGGAAGCCCATCACCTTTTAGCCCTTAAATTTCTCACGAATAAAAGTAAGAAATATTCCTTTATGATTCACGACAATATATTGTTGCCTCTATTTCATTCTTTATCTGTGTTCGCAGGTTATTGAAGAAATAGAACATGTGAAGATTATGAAAACTAAAGGGAAAGACAAAGATGCTCCTCGCAAGGAGTGGAATCCTACTATTCCTCCCAAAAAGAAGTCTCTTGCTCCTCAGTAGAGAAATCAGCGATCCTCCCTCAAAGAAAAGAAAAAAATTCTCTTCTTCTTCAACTCCTAAATCTAATGAAGAAAATTCAAGGGATGGTTAAGATAATGACAACAACAATGATGATGATGATATCCTTCCTCGGAATCCTTCAAATCAATCTTCCATGGCCCACTATCTAACATTTTTGGAGATCTTACACATGGTATTGCAAATGATTATGGAAATGAAGCTCTTAATGGGTATCCCAGGATCTTGCCAAGATCTCGCGATGCTCCCATATTGATTGATAATGATTCTCTCAAGGAATCTCGAGATCAATAACTCCAGTCTCTTAAATTCTCTTAGTATTCTTGTATGTTTTCACTTCTTCACCACATTTATGCATTCATTTTCTCGCCAAGTTTTAATTTACATTATTCCCTCCTGACCGAAGAGCTTCCTTTGTTGTTGCCTCAGACTTGGAGAAAGGTGCGTCTTTTCAAAAGAAGAATAATGTTCTTCGAAAAGAATGTGGAGTTGGAATACGAGTCCGCTAGTCTTAGTGGGCAATTGGAATGGGTCCGCGACCTTCAAGAAAAGATCAATCGGTTGGAAATCGAACTTTCTTTCCTCAAAGAAAACAGCAGCCTCAAGATGCGAACAATCAACTTTATGGTAATAAATCTCTCCCTTTTATTTAACCTTGTATTCCTTTGCATTTTTTTATTTTTTCTTCTTCGCAGATATTTATTTCCTTTCTTCTTTGGGGTTGTATTCCTTCATTCATTTCCAAATCCAATAGACGGTGATACTCTTTTAGAGCTTCTCAATAACTCTTTGAATAATCCCTCCAATGATAGAATTAATTCTATTTCCATAGATGAACTCTGTGTCTAAGCTTCGCCTCTTAGAAATCGACCATATATCTTGTTTAGACATGGCTAACAAATTCAAACGCTTTTACCATAATTCTAAGGAAGAAATTAGAACTTTGGGAAGCCAAGAACAGTGATCTCTCAGATGATAAAGATCGTATATCTAGACAAAGAGCTCAAACTTTAGCGGATTTTCATAAAACCCTTCTTGAAGTTCAAATTGAAAGAGATAGACTTATCTATGATAAAGAGGTTCTTGTTGAAAGAGAAAGCCAAATCCGTTCCCATCTTCTTATTAATGATGATGATGAATTTTCTTGGGCTGCAAAGATTCTTGACAACGCTAGAGCTAACTTAGGTGTAGATGTTAGTCTTCATGTTGAACAAATGGCCTTAATTAAAGACATGATTTCGAAAGAGAAGGTTGTTAATTGTTCTTCCTTTTAATCCCTTGTGTTTTATAGTTTTTGCAAAATTTCCAACTTGTTATTATATACTCGCAGAGCTGAGAAGAGATACATTGAAAGAATTGGAGAACTTGAAGATGATAAGAATCAACTCGCAAAAACTCTTGTTGCTCGTAAATGAGAAATATTCAAAATTGAAGACCCAATTAAAGATTTCTACTACCAATTTTAGTAATCTCCTTGTCGGTGTTCATAATGACTCTGTCAAGAGGGTTTGTAATGATCATACCATTTCTCACTCTTTGTATCCTTGCCTCTCTGAGGAAGTTCCAAATTTAATACTCCAAACCTTGTTATCTTTTGACAAGAGCGGAAGAATCGCTTAAGATGAAGGACATAGTGAGGATGATGGTAAAAAAGGAGAAAAATATGTGAGGATGATGATGGGTCTAATTAGTCTTGTCTTTCCCTTTTTAATCCCTCTATAATATTTTTTCATTTATCTCTTCTCCTTGTAATATCTTGTTGAAGTTTCTCCAAACTTCTAACATTCTTTAGTGTATAAATTTCTATTGCTTCTATCTCATATAAATCGATAAAACAATTCTTTTCTGCAATATAGTTATCAACATGATTATTAATCTTTAACTATCTGTGTAAATGTATCATATGATAATGTCTACATAAATTTATCATATAATGATGAATAAAAATTCTATCATTCTATTTATTCCCATACTTGCCTTTGTTATTCATCTGCAATATAAAAAAATTGAGTAGAGTTTAGATATTAGTTGCGAATAAAATCTATTTAATTATTTTTGCCTCAATCTTTGCGATAACAACGAGTAAATGAGTTGTATAGTTTTATGATCTCTCGTGAATATCGCAAATCTCATGATCTCTGTATTAATATTGCAAGTCTCATTATCTCTGTATTAATATCGCAGTCATTCAATCTTGATTTCTTGTGGTCTTATTATGCCTTCCTAGTTAAAGGTCTTATCTTGCCACATTTTGTATTGCCGAAAAAATCGCAGGACGTTCTTACACTTGCATGTAAAAACCCATTGATCTTGTCTTATCTGCATTTTGTCACTTTCTCTGCGACAATATGACAAGTCTAAGCTCCCTTGCGAGAACAAAGCCTCATGACATTGCCGTCTTGCGATGAAATCACAGGACGTCCTTACACTTTCATGTAAGAACCCATTGATCTCATCTTATCTTTTTCTCATGGCTTGTTGCCTCTGTATAATATTTGTCACGCGACAATATGATAGGCCTAAATGTACTTTCGAACATAAATCCCCATGACATTGCCGTCTTTAGACACTTATCATCTCCCTAATGGAGGGTGCCGCCCTTATCTTCCCCCTGGTTTCCCCTTCAAGGAGGGCATATCGGCCATATAAGACTAGCTCCTCCCATCCGGTCTTAACAACAACCATCTGTTTTCGCAGCCTCTTGTCCTTTATGCCTATATGGCTTATAGTTACAAGACTGCACCCTAAGTGGGGTTTTCTTCGGGCCGAGTGCATCATAGCCAAGACTTTCCAAGGATGGCCAGGGTAGTTTCGTACGCCCCGGGTACCCTTGGCTCAATCGTGTACCTCGGAGCCTTGGTCATACTCTGCACTCCTTAGGAGAGACCCTCGATTCGTCCAACCAGGGTATAACCTTATACGTTGGAAATCCAAGGTACCTCCCGGATAGGTTTTCTCTAACCCCAACATCTTCATGACTCAGGTTCCAACAACGGTATAACCTTATCCCCGAGCCACGCAAAGAGATACCCCTTTATATGACGCACTTTAGGTCTTACACTTGCCTCTTACAAAATTGTATTCGCGAACTAGGGTGTACGCCATAAAGGTTCGTCCCGTTCTTATATTTCTCTTGCGAGTATCGCAACTCTGATGAAATTTCTTTTCTTTGATCTTCTCTTTATTTGCATTTCAACTCTTGTATAATTTTTCAACTTCATCTTTTTCATTCAAACGAAATATTCTTTTGAGACATTTTCTTAAATTTCATCATTTTACCTTTTTACTTACTACTTTTCTGCTTCTGCCTTTTTGTTGCTTTGTTATTTTCTCCATCTCACGATATGATCGCCATCTATTGTTTGAAGCTCATGTTGATTTCGCAGTGTTTCTTCCTCTCGCCGCTCTATTGTATCAACCATTATCTTATCACCTCTTTGTTTTTGCTTGATATTATATTTCCAATTTCTATTCCTCGCTCCTCTTTCTTCGCAAGATTCCATGTCAATTTCATAATATTCTCTTCCTTCAATCAAATATCCTTTTATAACTCCAACACTGCTAGGATGTGAAAACTTAATGCACTAGTGATAAGTTGACGCTATGCCTAAGATTCCATGTAACCATTGCCTTCCAATCAAGGCGTTATATGGTGATTCTATGTCAACCACGCAAAATTGAACTTTGGAAGATAACCCCTTTAACGGAATCCGCATAGTAACTTCCCCTTTGGGCTTGTTGGCAGTGCCATTGAAACCATAGATCTTATAGGTTGACGGTATCAGATCCTCGTCTCTTCCACCCATGGTTTTGTAAGTATGATAAAATAAATTATCAGCTGAACTTCCAGTATCTATTAGAACTCTGTTATTTGCCCAAGAATCTTTAACTCCACCATCCTCATTTTCTTCATCTTCTTCTTCTATTTGTTTTGGATTTATTTCTAATCTTACCACCAGTGGGTTGTCATGCATCTCGCTAGGCTCTAGTACCTCTTGTGCAGTGAAAGAAATAGTTTGCTTTTGCCATTCCTCTAATGGCGAGACTCTCGCAATATTCATTATCTCTCTTCCATCTGCGTCTCTCGCGAAGACTCTGCTCAGAACGTTTTTGTGGAAATACTCAATAGTCTTGTATGAATGTATGATGGAATTACAAAACAAATTCTTCGCCTTAGATCCAACCTCTATCACAAATGTTTCTGCTCCTTTTGCAGTATTCACTCTGCGAATATCTGGTGCTGGTGTTAACTGCTGAGATTGCGGATGTCCTATTAGAAAATGATTTAACTTTTCCTGATCAATCATCCTCAAAATTATTCTTTTTACATTCATGTAATCGTTTATTGAGTGACCATGAAAATGATGGTAAGGACAAAATTTTTGATTTCGATTGTTTTGATGTGGATCTTTTCCCATATTCCAGGGTGATGGTATATTCTCCATCAAAATGATAGCTTCCCAATGATAGCTTCCCAATTTTTTTCTAAACTAGCATTTAGTGGTGGCATCTTAATTTCTTCCCATATTATCTTCTGGCTCCCTTTCCCTCTAAAATTATTTTGTCTCTGACTGCCATAAGTATATTGTGGCTGATCAAGTCTTTGAATCTTATTATTTCCACCGCGATTGTAATAATTCCTTTCCCTTTCATATTCCTCTTGATCTCGACTTCCCATGACAACTAATTTCTGCTGGTTATCAATCACCAGTTTCTCTTGTTGTGGCTGCGAGGTGCTCGCCACATTGGTAATCATTTTAGGAAGTAAACTTTCGTTTGTCGTTATTGAGCTGGTGTTTTCGACTAGATATGATTTCATCTCATTTTGTTTCTCCTCCAAAGAAATGTATTCTTCTTGTAGTTCTTGTAGCTCAGTCATTGTGATGGTATTTTTGATTCTAAAAATTTGTATGTATAGCAGATTGGTTGCAAACATTGCATTAATGAAAGATGAAATGAGGTATCTCTCATCCACTCTTCCTGCCATTTCACTGCACATTGTCTTCCATCTTATGGTTAGGTGTTTCAGACTCTCTCCAATCCACTTTGTTTTAACCCAAATACATCTTCAATACCGGAACGCATGAAGAATTGTTGCTTATATATGCTCCCAGAAATGTAGCTTGCAAATGGTCGAAAGAAGTTATTGTATTTTTAGGTAAGCCTTCGAACCATTTTAACGCCTCGCCAGTTAAACTAGATGCAAAGTATTTTCATAACACAACATCATGATTTTCCCACTGTAGCATACACCTAACATAAGCCTTGACATGATGAACAGCACAAGCAGTCCCATCGAAGATACTGGTTAATGTTGGTAAATTGCATTTTGGAGGGATTCATCCTAATTGTACTTCTTGAGTGAATGGAGTTCTCGCAGCTTCTTCAATGGCTTCATAAAGTTGCCTTCTACCTCCTTCTCTTCTGTTATTCAAAATTCCCCTCATTTCTGCTAACTCTCTTAAAATTTGTTCATTCCCAGCTGAATTTTGCTCAATTGGTCTTTTTAGTGCAGCTTCTCTTATTCTTCGTTTATGTCTTTCTTGTCTTGCGAGATTTTGTGTATCTTCATCTGCATCTTCATTCTGCCTTCTTCTGTGATTTTCCTCTTCACCTCCTTCTTAAATTCGTAACTGATTATGCCTTCCAATTTCTTCTCTGCGAGTTTCTTTATTTCTCATCGTTTCTCTTCGCTGTCTTTCTATTCTCCTTTGTATTCTATCATATTCCTCATTGATATTATTATTATGGCAATTTTGTGTGCGTCTCCTTTATCGATTGTTATGATTATTCTGCCATATTGCTTCTTGAAACTCTTGTTCTTCCACTTCTTCTCTTAATCTTTCCCTTTCGCAAGCTAGACGTGCTTGTTCAGCATAATGCCTCTTAATTTCGTCCTCAATGATTCTTTGATTTCTTCGTATTTCTCGCCCATGTAATATTCTTCTACCTTCTTCTTGATTTTCTTCACCATCTTGGTTATTTCCACCCTCTTGATTTCTATTATCACGTCTACCATTCACAGTTTCATCGCGTGGAATGTAGCGATCATTAATCATCTCTTCTTCTCCATGATGTTGCTCTTCATTTGGATTTTGCATTTCCTCTCGGATATTTGCTCCAGCATTTCTCATAGGGTAATTTCGCTTTGGTTCTTCTCTAAATGATCTTGAACTTGATCTAGCAGTACTTCTTGATCTCCTACTTTGTAATCTCAAATTCTCCACTCTTAACTCGTGATTCTGTCTTGTTAGATTCGCACGTTCTTCCGCCTCTATCCTCCTTTCCTCTTGTATTCTTTTTCTTAAAACTTCTACTATTTCATTTTCATCATCTCCATGTATTAATCCTCCATTTACTTATTGGTTTCTTTCTTCTCTTCTTTCATTTCTTAATTGTCGATCTTATGCTTCTTCTATCGAATCTGATCGCCAAGTATGCACACTCACTCTGTCATAATCCACAACTCTATCTTGTATTGGTGTTTGTTGATTTGGATGTCGAATTTTATTTTCTCCTTCATTCCTTGTTCTATTTATTCTTGTACTTATCCTTGAAGATTCTCCTATTTCATCTGTTTCTCCACCTACAAGTCTTTTACTCCTCCTTACGGTTGTTGGTGGTTATGATGTATTTCTTCTTCTTGTAGCCATTAATCTTAGTAATCTATTGGATATTGCGTAAGATCTTTCACTAATTGTTCCAAATTCCTTGCAATCACAATCACAATGTCAATTTTTATCTTTTTCTTCAAATAATCATCAATTCATCCCTATTTCGGGTGCCAAAATGTAGTTGCAGGAAATCCTACACTACACCATTGATAAGAATTTACAGTAATTAACACATTTTTGAAGATTAAAAATAAAACTTTATTATTTGATTCTCAGAAATGTTAACAAGAAATGGAAGAAATCTAGAATACAACCGCTCTCTTGAATTTTCTCTCTCTACAAGACTTTCTCAACACTCAAAATATATCATCCCCTCTCTGAAACTATTGGGTCTCCTTATATAGGGTAGTTGCATAGTGGATGACAGCTAAGCTATCCTTTAATTTTGGATCTGACTCGCGATATTATCGCAGTAGTTATAATGTCACTTCTCGCAAGCGTTGTAATCATCGCAGAACAATCATGTTCTTCTTGTGTTTCTTCATTCGTCAGCTATTTCGTCACTCTTTAAATTATTCTGCAACACTCGCAGTGTGTTGTTGAAGAGCTCGCAGAACTGTCGCTGTAAATATCACAGGAGTATTGTTGTGGCGATATTCTGATCCTACAAAAGTCATGTTGATTATTTCAATAACTTGAAAATCGATTTGATGAAAAATAGTTTGTGAATAACAACTATATAACATCCTCTAAGAAAGTTTCAATTATTGAAATGAGAGGTTAGAACATAACCATCTTTGGATATATAACATGTAACCATCTTTTGATATAAACATAGTGTGTTCTCACATTTATGTAAAAGTCCAAAACCGGGAACCCAAAGTATGCGTACCCGTACGCGTACTGGCGGTTGTTGGAAATCCGGCAAGTATGCTTTTACGATATCTTGTGGAAAGTTCACGTCCGTGAATTTCTGATGGAGTTTGAAAGTGAAAAACAAACTCAATCCGGTTACTTAAATACGCGTACCCATTTGCATACTTAAGTAGGTTACTTTCTGAAATCAGTTTGTTCATGAACTAAAACATTCATATATATATATATATTAAGGGATGCAATCTTTGCAAACCATGGCTATAATGTTCATGAATCAATTCGAGTGAATCAAAACCGATTTTTCTTCCATTGTGGCTTGTATACTTCTATAATATCTAAGCAATTGAACAACTCTCTAACTAGTTCATTTGAGTCGTTTGAACTAGTTATGGTGAAGATGAATAAGGTTGATATGAAAGTGCTCATATGGCTAACCCATGGTTAACTATTATTGAACCAACTAAGTGTACACGTTTAGGTATGATTACTCAAACCTAAATGAAGTTACATTTCATTTGTGTATAACAAGCTAAGTTCAATCTAACGGTTCAAAGATATTAGCTTGAATCTAATAAGATTTTTATCTAACGGTGAATATTGAATGCTTTGTTACCAAGGTAACTTAGATTGCAAACCCTGATTTGGAGACTATATAAAGGACAACTCTAACAACTAGGAAACCTAATCCCTACACATCTTGTGTGATACTAGTTGTATAAGTTAGAGTCGATTCTCCTTTAACCTTAGTTTTTTCACGAAACCCTGTAGGTTAATGACTTAAAGACTTCATTGGGATTGTGAATCCAGACCCAACTATTTTCTATGTAGTTGCGTGATATGATCTTACTGTTTCTATTGTGTGTGAGTACAATCGTAAGATTGGCTTGAGATTTATATCTCTGATAGTGAAGATAGAAAAGTAGTCACAAACACCTTCGTCTCATCGTTTGTGATTCCACAATATTTTGTTTCATTAATTGATTAAGATTATTGTGAGGTGATTGATAATTCTAGGATGTTCTTCGGGAATATAAGTCCGGGTATCGATTGGTTCCTATTCACCTTGATTTATCAAAAGACGGAACAAAAACTCGTAGGTATATCTGTGGGAGACAGATTTATCTATTTAATAGACTTTTCTATGTGATACAGATTTGTTTATCAAGTCTTCGACTTTTGGTCGTAGCAACTCTTGGTTGTGGGTGAGATCAGCTAAGGGAATCAAGTACGTAGCATCCTGCTGGGATCAGAGACGTAAGGAACACAATCGTACCTTGAATCGAGTGAGACTGATTAGGGTTCAACTGATCCTAGACCGAAGTTAGTTTTATAGTAGGATAGTGTCTGTAGCGGCTTAATACAATGTGGTGTTCAAATATGAACTAGGTCCTGGGGTTTTTCTGCATTTGCGGTTTCCTCGTTAACAAAACTTCTGGTGTCTGTGTTATTTATTTTTCGCATTATAGTTTGTTATATAATTAAAATATCACAAGTTGTGCGTTGAATCGATCAATTGGTAAATCCAACCTTTGGTTGTTGATTGAAATTGATTGATCCTTGAACATTAGTATTTGGTACCGTTCAAGTTGTCTCTCGTATATTCAATCGGGCTCGCAAATTATTGTTTGTTTGATTGCGGATTGAATTGAGAGATTGAGATATAACTCTTTGATATACTTTTCTTAAGATTGAGTCTGACTGTCTAGTTGATTCTCTTGAAAGTATATTGGAGTTAGTCCATACAAATTTCTAAGCGAAATATTGGATGAGGTTGTTAGACCCCCCGATTTTTCAGGTGGAACTTCCCCCGCATACCCATTGAAGAAAATTTGAAATTTCAATACAACCTATTTTAGAATTTTTATTTATACAAGTTTCCTCCACTTAGCAAGCCCAATTTTGTTTTCAAATATATCAAATTTTGTTTTTAGGTATTTCCGATATAGAAATTCAAAGGTCAAATTCAATGTTGTAACTTATTCATGATAAATAAAACTAAGGCCCAAATTCAATATTTTTAATTATTATTCTTTTATCGACTTTTACTATTTTTCTCCGATTAAAAATTCTTGTTTTTTTTCCCCTAAATATTCCAAAAATAGTTGTAGTAATTTTGTAATCTTTTCTACATGATCCAAAAGAAAACAAACCTAGCTATATGAAAATTTTCCTCCTCTCTTCTGAAATCTTATTTCCGCCCCTAGTGCTGAGGTTAAACTAAGAATCTTAATGTGGTTGCGAGTAGAAAAATATGTTATGAAAGGTAAAATGGTAGGTAGACATCGCATTTCTTCAATATTTTGTTCCTCAAATGTGATTATTCAGGTTAAAAATTCAATTCCTTATTGATCAACGCCGCAAATATTAATGGAAAATGTAAAGTAGTTTTGGACAAATTATTAGAAAATGTAAATTATATGACATCGATTTTGTATTCATACAATGAAATCATATTATTACTCCCTCTTGTTTCCAAAAAGACCGTCCTCTATTTCATTTTGGTCTGTTTCAAAATTATGTCCAGCTTCTGTTTATAGTCATATTTTTCCAATAAACTCTCTAATGTGCCCTTAAGTTTTCTATATTCATAAATTATTTTTCAGTGAGACCCAATCTAAAATATTAATGAAATCTGTATAACGAAAGAAACAAATATATCCTTCTTTCCTTTTCGAAGATAATGTATATGGTTCCAAATCAAATTCCTTATAAAGGTTATATACTCCATAAATATACAATCTTTTTATCTCTTTATAATCTTTTCATCTTTTTTTCTTCTTATCAGATATGTTTAATTATTATTTTTTATTTCTTATTTATAATCCCATATCAATTTTGGTAGTATTTATTACTAACATTTTTATTGAAATAAATTAGGCAAGTACTTGACGATAGGCATGTAAACTACTACGGTCTTCTTAATATCTTGACAAAGTCAAAGTAAACTATCTTTTTGAAACGGAGGGAGTGTTTTATAAGGACTTTTTTTTGTCTACCATTATACTACGAAGAATGTTCCAAATGGCCCATAATATATAAATGAATTGACATACAACTCGTGAAGTTAGAAATAAAGTCGTAAGTTTCTTTTCTCGAGGTAGTGTAAGTTTTCCTTTTTAAGCAAGAATGATAACCAGGTGTCAGATGGTATCTTCAAACTAGTTAGTGAAAAGGAGAGGGTACTAAGTACACCATTAATTTTTCCATTCGGAAGCTTGTATGGACAAAACCTAATACGTTCACAAGTAGGTCAAAGCAAAGACCCTTAAGGAAGATTGTATACAACGTTTTTTTCTTTCTCTTCCACAATCAATATGTATAGACCAAAGGTTCGTGTACCTGATTGTGTACAAGAATTCTTGGACAATCTCTAAAATAAATATCCAAGATCAATCTAGTCGTATCCGAATTAAGAGGATCCGAACTCTAACAAGTATAAAACTTGCAATCTATCTTTCAAGATATGAGTTTAACAACAAAGAGTCTTGTATTTTATATCAAATAATAAGGACTTAAACTATCTTGATTGATTACGTACTACTTGTAATTTTCCTATTATAAAGGATAAATAATATAACGTGAAAAAGAAAAACACATGACACCAGACACCAGAAGTTTTGTTAACGAGGAAAACTGCAGCTGCATCCAAACCCCGGGACCTCGTCCATCTTTGAACACCACGATATATCATACTGCTACGTACACTAGCTTACTATCGGATTGGAATGTAGTTAAGAGTGAATTTACCCTCCAATCAATTCAGTTGCAGTCGTGTTCCTTATGTCCCTTGAACCTCGCAAGGTTTTAGGCATTTGATTCCATTAGATGACGTCCTTTATAGCCTAAGATTTGCTTCAACCTCGGTAAAGACTTTTGATACCAATCGCCTCTAACTTGAAAAACCTATTTGATTTCCCTTTAATCTAGGTTTAGAAATCTGTTTGCAGAAGACAAATTCTAGCAAACCTCACGAATCTAGAACACTTACACTCAGTTAGATGAAAATCATGGATTACTAACCTCCTCTCAAGACAATCCAAACAAATCAAAGTAGAGGTTAGATATCCATCTTGAGGAATCACAAAGTTATAGCCGAAAAGAAACTTGTGATTTTTTTCTATCTCATTATTGATCCAAGATTATGAAGCCTCAAATATCAATAAGAACAAGATCTGGATTCAAGAACTATCAGGTAAAATATAATCTGACCGAGATTCATGAATCAATAATGAAGTCTTCAAAGTCTTAACCTAATTATGTTTCTCAGGGAAACCTAGGTTTCAGAATACGACTCTAGCTTAGCAACCAGGACAAAAAAGTGCCAGGGATTGAGAAATCATGTTGCAAAAGTCTCCATATCTATAGATTTTAAGGCTCTAGGTAGCTTTAAATTCAAGATAAGATGCCTTGATATCCAAGCAAACACTTTCTCATTTTAGATGAAATTATTATAAGAATTCATGTAAGCATGTGAAAAGTCTGCCTTGATATTACACAAAAGAATATGCATTATGGTTTAGGGTTCTAGAAGCGTACACATTGGCGGTGTTCAATAACACCCAAGACTAACTAATGATCCACAACCACAAAGTGATTTTGTGAATAAAGTTGTCTTAGAAGTTTCTATGAGAGTTGTAGAAAAATAGAATTTAATTATATATGATAGTTCTTATACTTATGTTAATATATAGGAACTAGACAGGTTTGTAAACCCTCTGAAAGTTCGCCAACTCAGGGCACAGGGGTTTCCAACCCTTAGCATTTCGTAAAAGTCAGGCTATAAGGGTTTGCAAACCTTGGCAGTTCGCGAAAGTTAGATGGTATGTGTTTCGGAACCTACCTCGTTCCCCAACCCAGTTGTAAAGGGTTCACAAGCCACGTTAGCAAACCCATACAGTTCATCAAATTCAGACTGACTTAGGTAAAACATACAAATATATATTGTTAGAGCACTGCTCGGTCTAACTCGCAAACGTTGTTATCTCAAGCTTGTTTGTCAATTTTAGTTGCCAAAACTATAAGTCTTGATTTCTAGTCTACTTATATCTATGCCTCGGATTAGGATAAAATGTGTAGTTGAGCTTTTAAACTTCACGACGTTCATCAATTGAAGACGAAGAAATACTAAGGGGGGCTTGTGGAACTTCATCAACAAAAGGTATGTGGAGACTTGAACTCATCTATCACTTAGAAGTCTATTTCTATTCTATCTCATATTGAGACAAAAATTGTATATCTATATAGAATTTATAATATACACATTTGATATTTCGAGCTATATTTAACATGCTTACATATTTCTCGAAATATGTGTTGGTAAGCTTTCGCTTTAACCAAGTTCATCTTATATTCTTGAAGAAAGTCAAAAGATGATCATGTGAAAATCGCCTGGTAACATCTTACATGATTTGTGTGAGATAGTCATTTGATGTAAACTCGGAATGTTTCGTATTGATCTATTAATCACTTGAAAATTGCTTTGAAGCTAATAGTTTGTGTGAGCCAGCTATTCCCATCTTCCAGGAATGTTTCAATGATTAAAATTGACTTTACAACAATTAACCATTGATTGGATATAACACAGGTATGCGTACTTGTATGCTAACTGTTGCAAGTTATTCAAGTCCGGGAACCATAGTATGCGTACTGGTCGATAGTTGAAGTCCGGGAACTTAGTATGCATACCGGCGTAACTGATTCAAGTTTGGGAATTCAACTGAGTTTGGTTGTATGACGGTATGCATACCCGTTCACATATTGGCGAACCCATACCAAGTCCGGCTACTTAGGTATGCGTACCCGTTTGCATACTTGAGTAGGTTATGTTCTAAAATCGTTTTTTTCATGAACTAATACATTTATATAATAAGGAATGCAATCTTTTGCAAACCGTGGCTATAATGTTCATGAATTGATTCGAGTGAATCAAAATCGATTTTGCTTCAATTGTGTCTTGTATACTTCTATGAGAATATAAACAATTGAACAACTCCATAACTAGTTTCATTTGAGTCATTTGAACTAGTTGTGATTGAGATGAACAAGGTTGATATGAAAGTGTTCATATAACTAACTTCGGTTATCTATTGTTGATACAACAAGGTGTACACTTTTAGGTACAGTTACCCATATCTAAATGAAGTCACTTTTTATTTGTGTGTAACAAGCTAAGTTCGATCTAACGGTTGAAAGATATTAGCTTGAATCTAATCAGGTTTTTATCTAACAATGAATATTGAATGCTTTGTTACCAAGGTAGCATTGATTTCAAACCCTGATTTGAAGACTATATATGGGAGAACTCTAGCAACTGGAAAACCTAATCCCCACACCTCATGTGTGATACTAGTTGCGACTAGAGTCGATTCTCATTTAACCTAGGTTTTTCTAAAACCATTATAGGTTAACGACTTAAAGACTTCATTGGGATTCTGAAGCCAGACCCAAATATTTTCCCTGTAGTTGCGTGTTTTGATCTTACTTTGTTCAATTGTTAGAGTATAGCTCGGTTGAACCGTTGGTATGTCAAGTTTGGTTGTCATATTTTAGTGAATCAAAATTCAATTAAAGAGTCACTTGATTATACACTATAGACAACTTCGTATAGGTTAGGCTAGAAAAATTAGGATTATGAGACATACAAGTATTACTCGAAAACTTGAAGAATGTGAAGAGCTAACAAGCTACATTTATGATATTATCCTTCATCTTGAGGTTAGTAATATTGTGAATTAAACTATTTAATTCCTAACGTATCTTTCAAGTCCTGATATATTGAAAACATAACTGCGAAGCTGTGAATGATTATACTCTAGTAGACATAATATTAAGGAATTAGAATACGAAGTGTAACGCTTATCTTTTGAACTTTGTATATAAGACATCAACATAATCGTATGAACGCTATTGTGTTTATGTGTATGGGTATGGGTGAAGATTTTGTCCTAGGAAACAATATTTACAATCGTTTAAAGGAAGTACATTCATGAACTTTTTTTTACGAATCGAAAGGGAAATCACTAGGCTTATTGGTATTGTTATTCATTGTATATCTTTGGATTACCAATATGTGTGAGTTACTAGAAGCGATCATAACTTGTTATGTATCTTAGTAAAACTAGTCATAATGCCTGACTTATGTATCGATATGACTTTTATTAGTGCAACCGATCCTAAGTAATCACCTAAGATGGTATGATCGATATTTGTAATTGGTGTGACCGATCCTAGTGATTTTTGTAACCGATCCTAGTAATTGGTGTGACCGATCACAAAAGAGTTTGAAATCAATCCTTGTAATTGGTGTAACCTGTCCTGGTAATTGGTATAACCGATCCTGGTAACTGGTGTGACCGATCACAAGTAATACCATGAGAATATGGTAACCGGTCCTGGTAATTGATGTAACTGATGTAACTAGTCCTAATAACCAGTTAAGATAGAACTGATCCTTGTGTTTGGCAGAACCGTAAACCTATGATTAATGTATTGATATTTGATCAATCACATAGTTCTTGGAAATCAGATGAACCCATTCTAAACTTATTTGGAAGTGTGGTATAATCGGTTCCAAGATTGTCGACATACTGTCAACATACTTAGTAACTCTTATCTTTTATTGTTCAAAGATATTCTTAATAACTCAAGGAGATCCCAGAGCGAAATAAGTTGAGAATATTTTAATTAAGGTTGTTAATTTTATATGCTTTTAATTACCATCAATTAAAATGCATATCTCTGGAAAATAAAAATTGGTAATGTGCATTTACTAATTGGAGATTTTCTAGTAGGATTTCGGTTAATTTTGGGAAGAGCATTTCCAGGAATTATGAAAAACTGATTTTGGAAATATTGTATATCTTAAGAATATTTCGGTTTAGAAAATTCCTTGGTATCCAAACTTCCTTGGCCTATAAATACACAAGTTTGCATTTCGAGCAAACTATCCTAAGAAACCAGCAAAAACTACCTTGTTGTGTTGTTACCGGTGGAGCCGTCTATTCGGAGAGGAAAGTACCCTAATTAGGCAAAATCTTGTACGATCGCTTGTTTAAAGACTTCTGTGGGATCAAGAAGCTCTACGAGTACCATTGGTGGGAAACTAGATAATTGTAGTATTATTAGTTTTCGATTTGATTTGATTGACTAACTGTTGCTTTGATTGCACCTAGTTTGTTTATTCTTGAGAATCTTCTCTTCTGATATAAGATTCACTCAAACTAGATCGAACTGTCGACGGGATCTGTAGAACTGTTTGTTGATTTAAAGATGTCTTGTGATAAACCATTGTTAACAAACTCCATTATGTGCGTGATTGATCACAAGAGATTCAAATTGTGGTGTGCAGGTGTTTATTGAAGATATAAGAATATTTGAAGACAAAGAATATTTCTTATTTGTTTCATAATCTTTGGTGTGCACAAACCTTGATCGGCTGGCGTCCAACTATAATCGGTTTATCTTTGATAGATTTTATTAGAGCATTGCTCGGTCAAACTCTCATGCATTGCTATCTCAAGCATGTTTGTCAATACTAGTGATCAAAACTACAAAGTCTTTGATTTCTAATCTACTATATCTAAGGTCTCAGACTAGGATAGAAAGTGTAGTTGAGCTCAAGAACTCTATGACGATCATCATACAAGACGAAGGACTACTCAAGGAACTAGTGGATCTTCATCGACTAAAAGGTATGTGGAGACTTGAACTTATCGATCACTCAAAAGTCTATCTATTCTATCTCCTATCTTAAGACAAAAGTTGTATTACTATATAGACTAAGAATATACACATATGTTATTCCGAGATGAGTATATCTCGCTTATCTATATGTATTGGTAAAGATTTCGCTTTAGCCAATTTCATCTTTACCTAGTGACGAAAGTCATGTTATATTTCAATCATTTTGGAAATTGCTCCGAAGAAAAATAGTTTGTGAATAACAACTATATAACGCCCTCTGAGAATGTGAGAGTTTAGACAATATAACCATTGTTGTGGTAACACATATATGTGTAAGTCCTTAGTGCTTGAACCGAAGTGTGCGAACTTTGTTGATCAAGTGAAACCGGAGAAGTGCGTGAGATTGATCCATGAATCGCGGAAGTTCTCGATCGATAATTTCTGCTGGAGTTTGTGAACTCCATCTGGGAACTTAAGTCCGCGAACCCAGTCTGCGAACTTGAGTAAGTTATGTCTAAAAACGATGTTTGTGAACTTATCTTTATAAACTAAGGAATGATATTGCAAACCGTGGATTTATAGTTCATGAATCAATTCGAGTGAATCACATCGTTTTTGCTTCAATTGTGTCTTATGTAGTACATAAAGATCTAAGCAATTGAACAACTCTCTAACTAGTTCATTTGAGTCATTTGGACTAGTTATGGTAAAGAAGAATATGGTTGATATGAAAGTTATCATTTGGTTAACTAGTGTGGAACCAACTAATGCACAAGTTTGGGTACGATTTCACAAACCCAAAATCGTCAAGTACATGTGTGTATAACAAGCTATGTTTTCGATCTAACGGTTGATAAATATTAGCTTGTATCTAATCAGGTTTTCATCTAACGGTGAATATTGAATGCTTTGTTACTAAGATAACATTGATTGCAAACCCTGATTTGAAAGACTATATAAGGGAGAACTCTAGCAACTTGGAAACCTAATCCCCACACATTTTATGTGATACTAGTTTGCTAATCTAGAGTCGATTCTCCTTTAACCTTTGGTTTTCTTCTTCTAAAACCAGGTGAACGACTTAAAGACTTCATTGGGATTGTGAAGCCAGACTGATACTACTTTTATCATAGTTGTATGATATGATCTTGCATCTTTTATTGTACGAGTACAATTATAATAATTGGCTTGAGATTTCTATCTCCAATAGGCAAGATATAAAAGTAGTCACAAACACTTCGTCTCATCATTTGTGATTCCTCAATAATCTTCTTCAATGCATCGATTAAGTTTATTGTGAGGTGATTAATAAAGATGAGTTGTTCTTCGGGAATATAAGTATGGTTTTATCAATTGGTTCCTGTTCACCTTGATTTATCAAAAGACAGAGCAAAACTCATAGGTTTATTCGTGGGAGACGAATTTATCTATCCTTGTAGACTTTTCTGTGTGAGACAGATTTGTATCTTAAAGTCTTCGACTTTGGGTCGTAACAACTCTTGATTGTAGGTGAGATCAACTAAGGGAATCAATTACGCAGTATCCTGCTGGGATCAGAGGCGTAGGAACATAACTGTACCTTGGATCAGTGTGAGATTGGTTGGGGTTCAACTACATTCCAGATCGAAGTTAGCTCAGAGTAGGCTAGTGTCTGTAGCGGCTTAATACAATGTATGTTTAATCCGGACTAGGTCCCTGGGTTTTTCGGCATTTACGGTTTCCTCGTTAACAAAATTCTGGTGTCTGTGTTATTTCTTTTCCGCATTATATTTTGTTATATAATTGAAATAATACAGGTTGTGCGTTGTTCAATCAATTAGAATATCCGACCTTATTGGTTGTTGATTTAAATTGATTGACACTTGGATATTAGTCTTTGGTACCATCCAAGTTATCTCTCTTTGATTAAAACTCGTAGATTGTATTTGCTTGAGTAAATAAAATTGAGAGATAGAGATAATAACTCCTTGAGATATTTTTATCTAGATTGAGTCTGACTGTCTAGTTGATTCTCTAGTAAAATAAC
Source organism: Papaver bracteatum (assembly GCA_023529315.1). Classification (NCBI taxonomy): domain Eukaryota; kingdom Viridiplantae; phylum Streptophyta; class Magnoliopsida; order Ranunculales; family Papaveraceae; genus Papaver; species Papaver bracteatum. Next base: position 5,970,158 of record JAJJWX010000811.1, on the reverse strand, counting down.
TCGGAGTTTGTCCGCACAGATTGTTAATCGAAATATTGGGTGTGGTTGTTAGACCCCCGCTTTTTCAATTGGTATCAGATCAGGCAAATAAATTCAGGACCTTACAAGTCTGTGTTTGTATCTCTCTGACTCTATGGACAGAGGTTCTATCTCAATTAACGTACCACCAGTCTTCGATGGCTCTAATTACTTATGGTGGAAAATTGCTATGCTAGATTTTCTTCAAGCACGTGATTTCCAATCATGGGTATATGTTGTTAATGGATATGATGCTTCCGTTGAGGCAATTGGAGGTGTAAATGTTCCTAAGAATATTGGTGAATATACTCTTGTCGAGATTCTTGCTTCAAAGCAAAACTCTGACGGTTTGAATGCCATCATACATGCCATTACCCCAAATCTTCAGCACCATGTGTCTAATTGCACTAAGTCGCAAGAAGCTTGGGATATCTTAGCAACTGTATTTGAAGGTAATTCCAGTGAAAAGGAAGATAGACTTCAAAATCTTAATTCTGATTGGGAAAACCTTTGTATGGCATATGAAGAAACATTTGATAAGTTTAATCACAAAGTGTCTGAAATTGTTAATGCATCTTTTTCATTGGGTAAAACTATTCCTGAAAAGGACATTGTGATGAAAATTCTCAGATCGATGCCATCTAGATACGATTCTAAGAAGCATGCCATCATTGAGGGAAATAACCTTGATACTCTCTTCAGAAATACACTGGTTGGAAAGCTTAAGATCTTTGATCATGAACATTCGTCCAAATCTAAGGATGTTGCGTTCAAAGCACTAAAGGACACTAAATTACTTGATAAAAGTAAAAAAAGTGTATATCTCTGAAGATGATCACTCTGAGACAGGTTCATCTGATGAAGATCTTGAAAAATCAGTCTCGATGATCACAAGACAGTTTAGGGATCTTCTGTTGAAGTGAATAAAAGGTTCTCCAGAGATAAGCCTAAGGCATCAGTCAAACCTCATAATCGTGTTCCTCCTAAAAACAGGGATATGGATGAAACTGATGATGAGGATATGCCTTAGTGCTTTAAGTGTAAGGGGTTTGGTCATTTTGCAAATGAGTGTCCAAATCGGAGAAAACACACTATGAACAAAGGTCTTGATGCAACTCTTGATGAAACGTCTGACAATTATGACTCTAATGAAGACAAGAAATCAAGTGTTGCACTTCTTGGTGCAAATATTGATTTTGATAATTGTAGCAATACACATATCAATCTTGATATTCTTTCAGAAGAAAATCCAACAATTCTGGAAGAAAAAGTTGACCCAATCTTTGGAAACACTACTTATAATATTTCAGGTCCCAATATGTGCCTAGCTGCTTGCACATTCCAGAAGCCTGATTTTTATCCAAGTCTGACGTGATCATATTGTTCATTAAAGGGTCATGAACTCTCAAAGTGTTACAAGTTCAAACACCAACAAAGGCATGCCAACAAACTTCAACGAAGAGAAAATCATCTAGAAAGAAAGCTTAAACTTACACAGAATACCGCTGAGGTATGTAAGATTTTATCTTCGTCTAAGAAGTTAGTTTCCAACGATAAATCAAGACCATTTAAGAAGAAATTATGGTCAAATTGTTTTGATAGACAAAAGTCTGTGAATTCCTCTCTAGAGGAAAATGGTGGACAAATTGTTGTTCACCACAACACAACTTGATTGTGTTGTCTTTGGAATCTTATCTCATGTGCCTGATCAAAAGAGACAATTATTTGTACCTCACATGCTTTAGGAAAAGTTTATTTTCTTCTTTTCTTTGTTTTTATTTTGTCTATCAAACAAAAAGAAAGGGTATTATCGACAATTTTACTCTTCATAGGGTTAAGAGTTGATCGTTTACGAACCTATTTTTAAGGTTTCGAACCCTACATTCCTTTTCCTTCTCTAAAACCTCTTTTTATCTCAAGACAACTTGTTGAGTTAATTTTGAATTCCTCTCACAAACCCATACGTTCATGGACGCTCCAAGAATAATGTCTTCAGATAAAAAGGACGGTAATACAATTGATAAGCCATCAATCATGAAGGAAAAAGAATGATCTCCATTGCTTCCAACATTGAAAAGGAAAATAAGGAATGTGAGGAAGCCAAGAGCCATTCCTTCAAATTCTCAGAAGTTTTCTTATGTTCTTGAAGTAATGAAAGAGTTGCGTAAGGAGATTCAACAAATAAAGTCTTTTGTGTATATGACTCATGAGATTCAGAAGGCCCTGGTTCGACAACAGCAATCTAGAAGGTTTATTAATATCAACTCCTACTTTAATGAACCTTATGTTCCAATGGCTGTTGACGACAAGGAGTTCAGGGATGATAAAGAATTCTTCAAAGGTCTTATTGCCTAATAAATCTTCTATTTTTCTTATTTTGTTTAGAAGAATAACTAGTATTCTTGGAATAGCCGTTATTGTGATTACACATAGCTATATCCAAAGTTTTCATCATCTTGTTTTTATATTTATTGGTTTAAAGTCTAAACTTGTTTGGAAGATGATTTTTGCAGTATTAATCTTTATGATTTTATATATTGCAATATTGTTATGGGATATGTATGTTTACGTCCGTGAACTTGATTGTCCCATATTTTGTCAAAAGTAAAGTTGTCCGTGAATTGGTATGCAAATATTGATAAAAGAATGAATAGACTTTTGATAAAACACGAAAGTTAAGCCAATTGTCAAATACTGATGTAAGATAGGTTAAAATATTTTGTGATTCAAGGATTATGTCTATTGTATTTCATTGTGCAAGTGGTGATGAAAATAGAATGAATCCTTGCTTATTCCACGGTATAAGGTCGATCATACGATCCACAATTTTTGTGTAAATACCGTTGAAAAAGCGGGGGTGTAACAACACCAACCAATATTTCGATTAGCAATCTGTATGGACAACTCCGAGTTGTTTTCTAGAGAATCAACAAGACTCAATCAATAGAACGTATCTCAAGGAGTTATTATCTCAATCTCTCAATTTTATTTGCTCAAGAAAATATGATTCGCGATCCTAATCAAAGAGAGATAACTTGGATGGTACCAAAGACCAATATCCAAGTGTCAATCAATTTAAATCAACAACCAAAATGGTCGGATATTCTAATTGATTGAACAACGCACAACCTGTATTATTTTAATTATATAAAAATATAATGCGGAAAAGAAATAACACAGATACCAGAATTTTGTTAACGAGGAAACCGCAAATGCAGAAAAATCCCAGGACCAAGTCCAGATTAAACATACACTGTATTAAACCGCTACAGACACTAGTGTACTACCAATTAACTTCGGTCAGGACTGTAGTTGAACCCCAACCAATCTCACACTGATCCAAGGTACAGTTATGCTCCTAAGCCTCTGATCCCAGCAGGATACTGCGCACTTTATTCCCTTAGCTGATCTCACCCACAACCAAGAGTTTCTACGACCCAAAGTCGAAGACTTTAATAAACAAATCTGTCTCACACAGAAAAGTCTACAGGTAATAGATAAATTCTTCTCCCACGAATAAACCTACTAGTTTTGTTCCATATTTTGATAAATCAAGGTGAACAGGAACCAATCGATAAAACCATACTTATATTCCCGAAGAACAGCGCAGTTTCATCAATCACCTCATAATAAACTTAATCGATGCAGCGAAGAAGATTATTGAGAAATCACAAACAATGAGATGAAGATGTTTGTGACTACTTTTATCTTGCCTATCGGAGATAGAATCTCAAGCCAATTATTACAATTGTACCCGAACGATAGAAATAGCAAGATCATATCACACAACTACGATAAAAATAGTATCGTTTTGGCTTCACAATCCCAATGAAGTCTTTAAGTCGTTAACCCGAGTTTAGAGAGAAAACTCAAGGGTTAATGGAGATCGACTCTAGCTTAGAGAAAACTAGTATCACACAAGAAAGGTGTGTGGGGATTAGTTTATCCAATAGCTAGAGTTCTCCTTATATAGTCTTCAAATCAGGGTTTACAATCAATGTTATCTTAGTAACAAAGCATTCAATATTCACCGTTAAATGAAAACCTGATTAGATACAAGCTAATATTTCTCAACCGTTAGATCAAAAACTTAGCTTGCCATACACACCTGTACTTGACGATTTTGGGTTTGTGTAAACGTACCCAAATGTGTACAATGGTTGGTTCACAACTAGTTAACCAAAAGGTTAGCCAAATGATAACTTCCATAACTAGTCCAAATGACTCAAATGAACTAGTTAGAGAGTTGTTCAATTGCTATGAGATCTCAAGTACTACAAGAGACACAATTGAATAAAAAATGATGTGATTCACTCGAATCATTAATCATGAACTATAAATCCACGGTTTGCAAAAGCATCCCTTAGTAATATATAATAAGTTCACAACGTTTTCAGACAAAACCTCTTGAGTTCGCGGACTGAGTTCGTGGACTCAAGCTAACCGGATGAAGTTATAAACTCCAGCAAAAATTCTTGGATTCGAGAGCTTCTGTCAGTTCGCAGACTGCACATGAGCTACAAATCCAGCAGAAATTCTCGGGTTCGAGAACTACGCCAGTTTGCGGACTGGGTTCGCAGACTGAGTTACTGCTCACGTTCCGGTTCCACTTGATCAACAAAGTTCGCAAACTTCGGTTCAAGTGCTAAGGACTTATACATATATGTGTTCGCAAACTTCGGTTCAAGTGCTAAGGACTTACACATATATGTGTTACCACAACAATGGTTATATTGTCTAAACTCTCATTTCAATCATTGAAACATGCTCAGAGGGCGTTATATAGTTGTTATTCACAAACTATTTTTCTTCAGAACATTTTCCAAGAAGATTGAAACTTAACATGACTTTCGTCACTAGGCAAAGATGAACTTGGCTAAAGCGAAAGCTTTACCAACACCCATTTCGATAAATAGATAAGCGAGATATACTCAACTCGAAATGTCACATGTGCATATTCTTAGTTTATATAGTAAAACGACTTTTGTCTCAAAGATAGGAGATAGAGTAGATAGACTTTTGAGTGATAGATAAGTTCAAGTCTCCACATACCTTTTAGTCGATGAAGATCCACTGGTTCCTTGAGTAGTCCTTCGTCTTGTATGATGATTGCCATGGAGTCTTGAGCTCAACTACACTTTATATCCTAGTCCGAGACCTTAACTATAGTATACTAGAAATCAATACTTTATAGTTTTGATCACTAACATTGACAAACATGCTTGAGATAGCAACGCATGCGAATTTGACCGAGCAATCCTCTAATAATCTCCACCTTTGTCAATTTTAGTGGAAAAACTATTAATACATATGGAATACAAAAACATACTACCTCCATTTCAGGGGTATAAATTTGACTAAGGCTTGAAAAAGTGTATATCTTTGTATATCCTATTCCACATGCTTAATCTTTAACAATACTCGAAATCTTTGTCACTTCCAAGTAGTCCAATGATCCCAAAGGTTGTAAGTTTAATATCATCGTTGTTGAAAATCCGTAGCTATAACAATGAGAAAAGCATCGGTTCTCAATCATTGTTATACAGTGTCATAGTATTATTACACATCGTCAAAGTCCAATTGCATCTCAACTTCAACAACAATACTATGGTGATATTTCACTCCCCCTTAGTCAATACTCCATCTCTCATGGAAACCACTCCCCCTTACATAATGATCCGAAAACCATATGTATTTGTAGTGTGAACTATAATTAATTCTCCCCCTTTTTGTCAATAAAATTGGCAAAGGTACAAGAACGGGATCCTAATGAAATTTACGTAAGAGACATTTCATGACCAAGGGTAAATGTTCTATCATCTTGTTTAGATGCAATTATAAAGCCGAGGCTAAATGCATTCATCAAGAAGTTCATAAAGATACAAGATAACCCCTACAAATTCCACAGCCGCACTCCCCACAAAGATTTGGAAATTAAGCGCAAGTTCAAAAGAACTCTCCCCCATATTATGTCATTCCCAAGGGAACAACAAGAGCGACCTTAATTTCAAGCGAAAAGAAAGATTTTTTTTTAAGACTCAACAAATTACATACAAGTATGAATTTGGAATCCAAAAATATTCAATCATATTAACCAAAGCGAACCAAGATTAATTTGACTAAATATGCTCTACACAAGTAAACTTATGGATACTTAATTACACAATTAAACTAATTACAAACGTAATCAATTTAATTGGCCACACTCAACATGAGAAAAATCTATGGAGTGCTAACTAAATAATCACACAAAATGATTGATTTAATTCATTTGGGCTCAACATAAGAAATTATGGAACCCGGCTAAGATTATCATAGGAAATAACAACCTTAACCGTACATGTACTCAACATGAAAGAACTCATGGAATACAAACTAAATAACCACACAAGTTGATTAATTTAGTTCTTAATGCTCAACATATTACATCTTTATGGAACAACCAACCATGCCAATAAGAAATCGACTTAGTCGTATCGTACTCAACATAAGATACAAGATGGAACCTTCACGGTAATACATAGTAATATGGAACAATTAAGCTCTATACCGTGGATAATAAAAACAAGGACCTATTCTATTTTTCCATCACAAAGTGATATAATATACTTTATCCTTAAATCACAAAAGATTTTAACATATCTTTGCGTCAACGATTGATAATATTGTAGTATCAGGAAACCCTACACTACACCACTCATAAGAACTCATAATAATCAACACATCTTTTAAAGATTAAGAACAACACTTTTATTAATTGATTCACAAAAATGCTACAAGAAATGGAAGAAAACAAGAATACAATCACTTTTTAAACTTTATCTCTCCTCAAGACTTTCTGAGCACTCTCAAATTGATCTCTCCCTTTCTTACGCTTATTCAAATCTTTATATAGGGATACACATAGTGGATGACACCAAAGTTGTCCTTTAATTTTGGATATAACTTGCGGTAATCTCGCAAGCTTGTTAGTTATACTTCTTCGCAAACCTCCTTCGTTCGCAAGATTATCACACTTTCTTCATGTTTATACTACCGTCATCTTTTACGTCACTTTCCTAACCATTCTGCGACATTTGTAATGAGTTGTTGAGAATTTCACAAGAGTGTTGTTTTTAACTTTGCAAGATTGTTGCTCCTGCGATATTATGATCCTACATCTTGCCTCTTCTCATATCTTCTCTACGAAGGGGATAAGATCATAAGAATCTTATTTCTTCAGAATGCCGCAATTTCCTATCTTTCCATATTCTTCTATTCTGACATGATTCTACATTCTTCGCAAAATTTTCTACACATATCCCTTCTTCCATACAGCTTCTGACACGTCCTTTTCAACCGTTGTACTTCAACTGTTCACGTCTAATCTTCGCATTAAATGTGTTTATCTTCTCGAGTATTCTTCTCTCTATATATACTATTTTCATTCCTCCCTACTCTTCTCTTTTACTTTCTTTCTTATTTTCTCTACAACTTTCTTCACTGTTCTTCCGTGAATTCCGCTCCTGCTACTATAACTTTTCTCAATTCTTATCTTTTCAAGTTTTTACTTTCTTCTCCATTCCCATACTAAAAAAATGTCTCCAGCCGGTCGTAAGAATGAGATTTCTTTTGAAGAAATTCGAAACAAACTTCAAACTAGAGGTTTTAGTTTATCTCTCATTCCTGGTCAAAACCCTAAATCTGAACTTTCCATAAATCTATTTTCTAATCATCCTTGCAATCATTAGGATGTCATAGTCTCACTAGGTCAGCAACTCGCTGGCCTTCCCATTCATCTTTATGATCCTGAACTTCCCTTATTTTATGAAATACTTTCTCATGCATAGTTCTCGCGAGCTATATATCATTTAAGTGGGGATTGCATTCGTCTTATGATTGAGTTCACAAACCGTGGTGCTGGCAAGGGATCTCTTTATCCTGATGAAGCTAAAAATCCTAGGTTCGATGACGTTGCGATTGTTCCTGCGAACTATACCGTGGAAAATTTCTTTGCGAATTATGAGATAATTCCTATGAAGAAAGACAATACTTGCTGGGGCGTTCGCTTAAAGAAGAAGGATGATGTTGCTGATGACAAGATACTTAAGCAAGACATTTATTGGCATCCTAGAAAAAACATATTCCCACGTTACTCCAGCGATGATAAATGGTGTATCTTCCCTTTAATTCTAATCCGGATCTCATGTTTTGCCTGTGAATCTCGCAGCATATGAACCATGGGAATTCAATTGGCCTGAGAGAGAAACTGAGGTATATTTCCATACTTTGCTTGAGCGATTATTCTTTTCACCCTCATATATAATTTTTCTGACCACTCTTATGTTTTCACTTGCAAAATTATCAGATTGAAAGGTTGAAGGCAAGTTATATCAAGACTGGGAAAATCAGTACTTTATCAGCTCTTCAATCATTCACAGATGAAGTAAGAAATATTCTCTTATGATTATTCACAATATATATTGTTGCCTCTATTTCTTATATTTATCTGTGTGTGTAGTTCATCGCTGTAGTGGAAAAACCTACCAAAGTTGCGAAAACTAGGGGTAAAGGCAAGAGTATTTCTCGCAAAGATAAATCTGCTGCCCCTCCTTCAAAGAAACGAAAAGTCCAATCTAGCGAAATCTCTAGTGAGCAAGCCTCTCAACCTGATAATTATGATGATGATGATGTTTCTTCTGCAGAGGAAACTTCTCAACCCGAGTCTTCTGTGGCTCAATTGTCCAGTATTTTTTTTCTAATACTATGCAAGTAATTGGTGATACCCCTCTGACTAATGCTTGCAAGTCCATAACTGCTGTCTGTGATTCCCCCCTCCTAGAGAATAATGAATCCCTTCGCGGGGTCTCAAGATATATTTCTCCAAATTTCTTGCATTCACTCAATAGCTTGGTAAATTTTCATACTTATACTTTTCTTATTTTTACTTTTGTCTTGAATTCATAATTTATTCTGAAAGTTCACTGGAATATTTCGCAGGCCGGGAAAGCTTCTTATACGATTACTGCATATTTAGAGAAAAGGCGTGCGGCTTTCGCAAAGAAGAATCTTGAACTTCGCAAGAAAAATGAAGTGTTGGAAACTGAAGTGGTTGTACTTCGCGAAAAGTGTAAGCAAAATGAAAAATTGGAGAACGAAGCTACTGATCTTTGCGAAAAAATTAAACAATTGGAATTTGACAATTCTCTTCAGAAGAACAAGATATCTAATCTTCAAAATGCCAACAAGCAACTCTATGGTATGAGACTTATCCTTTTTCCCCTTATTTTATTTTCTCTAAAATGTCTTCTTATAGAATTTACCATTTCGCAGACATCTATGGTCTTACTGATGAAGCTACACTCCTTCGTTCTTTTCCTGAACCTATAGATGAGGATACCCTTCTTGATCGCCTTAATAATTCCTTAAATAGTTATTCAAATGAAAAGATTGAATCTCTTTCCATAAATGACCTCAGATCCAAACTTCGTTTTTTAGAAATTGACCACATGTCTAGTTTGAGTGCAGCTAATACGTTTAAACGTCGCTATCTTAACTCCAAAGAAGAAAATCAATAGTTTAAGAGCCAAGAATAGTAATCTCATAGACGAAAAAGATCGTATATCTAGGCAAGGTTCCCAAACTTTAGCGGAATTCCATAAAACTCTTCTCGAAGTTCAAATTGAAAGAGATAGACTTATTTGCGAGAATAGTGCTCTTGTTGAGAGGGAAAACCAAGTTCGCTCCCGCCTTCTCATTAGCAATGATGATGAATTTTCTTGGGCTGCGAAGATTCTTGATAATTCCATAAATAACTTAGGTGTAGATTTCAGTCTTCAAGCTAAGCAAATGGCCTTGATTAGAGATATGATTTCTAACAGAGAAGGTTGTTAATCGTTCTTCTTCCTTTAGTTATTTTCCTTTTCATAGATTACTTATCAGATTATTGACTTATTATTATATTTTCGCAGAAGCTGATGAGAGATATCGCAAAAGAATTGAAGATCTTGAGAATGAAAAAGTGAAGCTCGCAAAAGACTTATCTTCTCGCAATGATAAGTGTTCAAGGTTGAAGGCTCAAATGAAGATCACTATTACAAATTTTGGGAATGATGCAATTTCTTTATGCAATGACACCATCAAAGAGATGTGTGATGACAACGAGATTCCCCACTCCAAGTATCCTTGTCTCTTAGACAAAGTTCCAGAGAATGTTCCTAATTTGGTCATCTCTGATAGTGAAGCTGATGAAGACACATAATCTGAAGAAGATGAAGAGGAGAAGTCTGACGAAGAATTTTATGATGATAATGAAGAATCAAGCAAGAAATAGATTTCGTTTCTTTGTCCGATTTTTTGTAAAACTTGTACATTCGCTCTCTGATCTTTTATTCTTGTAATCCATCATTGCGAATTTCTCTTCAATATAAGCTCTACTTTTCTTATTTCATCCTGCATGTGTTAGAAAAACTTTTCTCTCTTGCAACATGATTGACCAAAATACAATTAATTTGTTACCTTATGCGTAAATCTATCATGCGAAGACAAATAACATTTAAGTCATTCTATGCATTCCCATACTTGCCTCTGTTATTTGTTTTCAAATGAGTGATTGAGAAAGCTTCCTCGGTTTAGTAAAATAATTTGCGATAAAATCGCAATTACATCTGCATAATCTCGCAATCATAAATTGTTAGAAAATTATAATTATTTATGCATAATTTCGCAATCATAAATTGTTAGACTGCATTCGTTTTTGTATTCTGATGTGGTCTTATTTTGCCTTCCTAAGTAAAGGTCTTATTTTGCCATCTTTTTTCTTTGCGACAAAATCGTAGGACATCTCTACACTTTCATGTAGAAACCCATTGATCTTTCCTTATCTTTTTGTTCTTTTGTATTTTTGCTGCGACAATATGATAGGCCTAAATTTTCTTGCGAAACTAAAGCCCCATGACATTGCCAATGGTTATATAGTTTATATCCCCCAATGGTTATATAGTCTAAACTCTCATTTCAATCATTGAAACATGCTCAGAGGGCGTTATATAGTTGTTATTCACAAACTATTTTTCGTCAGAACATTTTCTAAGAAGATTGAAACTTAACATGACTTTCGTCACTAGGTAAAGATGAACTTTGCTAAAGCGAAAGATTTACCAACACCCATTTCGAAAAATAGATAAGCGAGATATACTCAGCTCGAAATGTCACATGTGTATATTCTTAGTCTATATAGTAAAACGACTTTTGTCTCAAAGATAGGAAATAGAGTAGATAGACTTTTGAGTGATAGATAAGTTCAAGTCTCCACATACCTTATAGTCGATGAAGATCCACTGGTTCCTTGAGTAGTCCTTCGTCTTGTATGATGATCTCCATGGAGTCTTGAGCTCAACTACACTTTCTATCCTAGTCCGTGACCTTAACTATAGTATACTAGAAATCAAGACTTTATAGTTTTGATCACTAACATTGACAAACATGCTTGAGATAGCAACGCATGTGAGTTTGACTAAGCAATGCTCTAACAATCTCCCCCTTTGTCAATTTTAGTGGCAAAACTATTAATACATATGGAATACAAAAAATATATAAATAAACTTTATAGCTCCTATTCCACATGCCTAATCTTTAACAATACTCGAAATCTTCATCACTTCCAAGTAGTCCAATGATCCCAAAGGTTGTAAGTTTAGTATCATCGTCGTTGAAAATCCGTAGCTATAACAATGAGAAAAGCATCGGATCTCAATCATTGTTATACAATGTCATAGTATTATTACACAGCGTCAAAGTCCAATTGCATCTCAACTTCAACAACAATACTATGGTGATACTTCACTCCCCCTTAGTCAATACTCCATCTCACATGGAAACCACGCCCCCTTACATAATGATCCGAAAACCATAAGTATTTGTAGTGTGAACTACAATTAATTCTCCCCCTTTTTGTCAATAAAATTGGAAAAGGTACAAGAACGAGATCCTAATGAAATTTCCGTAAGAGACATTTCATGACCAAGGGTAAATGTTCTATCATTTTATTTAGATGCAATTATAAAGCCGAGGCTAAATCCATTCATCAAGGGGTTCATAAAGATACAAGATAACCCCTAAAAATTCCACAGCCTAACTCCCCACAAAGATTTGGCAATTAAGCGCAAGTTAAAAATAACTCTCCCCCATAATATGTCATTCCCAAGGGAACAACAAGAGAGACCTTAATTTCAAGCGAAAAGAATGATTTTTTCTAAGACTCAACAAATTACATACAAGTATGAATTTGGAATCCAAAAATATTCAATCATATTAACCAAAGCGAACCAATATTAATTTGACTAAATATGCTCTACACAAGTAAACTTATGGAGACTTAATTACATAATTAAACTAATTATAAACATAATCAATTTAATTGGCCACACTCAACATGAGAAAAATCTATGGAGTGCAAACTAAATAATCACACAAGATGATTGATTTAGTTAATTTGGGATCAACATAAGAGATTATGGAACCCGACTAAGATTATCATAGGAATGACAACCTTAACCGTACATGTACTCAACATGAAAGAACTCATGGAATAAAAACTAAATAACCACACAAGTTGATTAATTTAGTTCTTAATGCTCAACATATTGCATCTTTATGGAACAACCAACCATGCCAATAAGAAATCGACTTAGTGGTATCGTGCTCAACATAAGATACAAGATGGAACCTTCATGGTAATACATAGTAATATGGAACAATTAAGATATATATCGTGGATAATAAAAACAGGGACCTATTCTATTTTTCCATCACAAAGTGACATAATAGACTTTATCCTTAAATCACAAAAGATTTTAACCTATCTTTGCGTCAACGATTTACAATATTGTAGTAGCAAGAAACCCTACACTACACCCCTAATAAGAACTCATAATAATCAACACATCTTTTAAAGATTAAGAACAACACTTTTATTAATTGATTCACAAAAATGCTACAAGAAATGGAAGAAAACAAGAATACAATCACTCTTTAAACTTTCTCTCTCCTCAAGACTTTGTGAGCACTCTCAAATTGATCTCTCCCTTCCTTACGCTTATTCAACTCTTTATATAGGGATTTACTTCTTCGCAAACCTCCTTCGTTCGCAAGATTATCACACTTTCTTCATGTTTATACTACCGTCATCTATTACGTCACTTTCCTAACCATTCTACGACATTTGTAATGAGTTGTTGAGAATTTCACAAGAGTGTTGTTGTTAACTTCGCAAGATTGTTGCTCCTGCGATATTCTGATCCTACATCTTGCCTCTTCTCATAACTTCTCTGTGAATAGGAGAAGATCATGAGAATCTTATTTCTTCAAAATCCCGCAACTTGCCATCTTTTCATATTCTTCTATTCTGACACGATTCTGCATTCTTCGCCAAATTTTCTACACGTATCCCTTCTTCCATCCAGCTTCTGACACGTCCTTTTCAACCGTTGTACTTTAACTGTTCATGTCTAATCTTCGTATTAAATGTGTTTATCTTCTCGAGTATTCTTCTCTCTATATATACTCTTTTCATTCCTCCCTACTCTTCTTTTTTACTTTATTTCTTATTTTCTCTACAACTTTCTTCACTGTTCTTCCATGAATTCCGCTCCTGCTACTGTATATCTTCTCCATTCCCATACTAAAAATGCCTCCATCCGGTCGTAAGAATGAGATTTCTTTTGAAGAAATTCGAAAGAAACTTCAAACTAGAGGTTTTAGTTTATCTCCCATTCATGGTCAAAACCCTAAATCTGAACTTTCCATAAATCTATTTTCTGATCATCCTTGCAATCATTAGGAGGTCATAGTCTCGCTAGGTCAGCAACTCGCTGGCCTTCCCATTCCCCTTTATGATCCTGAACTTCCCTTATTTTATGAAATACTTTCTCATGCGTAGTTCTCGCGAGCTATATATCAATTAAATGGGGATTGCATTCGTCTTATGATTGAGTTCGCAAACCGTGGTGCTGGCAAGTGATCTCTTTATCCTGATGAAGCTAAAAATCCTAGGTTCGCTGACGTTGCGATTGTTCCTGCGAACTATACCGTGGATAATTTCTTTGCGAATTATAATATAATTCATATGAAGAAAGACAATACTTGCTGGAGCGTTCGCTTAAAGAAGAAGGATGATGTTGCTGATGACAAGATACTTATGCAAGACATTGATTGGCATCCTGGAAAAAACATATCCCCACGTTACTCCAGCGATAATAAATGGTGTATCTTCCCTTTAATTCTAAAGGGTCCGTACGTCTCTGGATCTCATGTTTTTCCTGTGAATCTCGCAACATATGAACCATGGGAATTCAATTGGCCTGAGAGAGAAACTGAGGTATATTTCCACACTTTGCTTGAGTGATTATTCTTTTCACCCTCATATATAATTTTCCTGGCCACTCTAATGTTTTCACTTGTGAAATTATCAGATTGAAAGGTTAAAGGCAAGCTATATCAAGACTGGAAAAATCAGTACTTTATCAACTCTTTAATCATTCACAGATGAAGTAAGAAATATTCTCTTATGATTCTTCACAATATATATTGTTGCCTATATTTCTTATATTTATCTGTTGTAGGTCATCGTTGTAGTGGAAAAACCTACCAAAGTTGCTAAAACTAGGGGTAAAGGCAAGAGTATTTCTCGCAAAGATAAATATGCTGCCCCTCCTTCAACTTCTCAACCTGATAATGATGATGATGATGTTTCTTCTGCAGAGGAAACTTTACAACTTGAGTCTTCCGTGGCTCAATTGTCCAGTATTTTTTCTAATACTATGCAAGTAATTGGTGATACCCCTCTGACTAATGCTTGCAAGTCCATAGCTGCTGTTTGTGATTCCCCCCTCCTAGAGAATAATGAATCCCTTCGCGGGGTCTCAAGATATATTTCTCCAAATTTCTTGCATTCACTCAATAGCTTGGTAAATTTTCATACTTATACTTTTCTTCTTTTTACTTTTGTCTTGAATTCATAATTTATTCTGAAAGTTCACTGGAATATTTCGCAGGCCGGGAAATCTTCTTATGCGGTTACCGCAGATTTAGAGAAAAGGCGTGTGGCATTCGCAAAGAAGAATCTTGAACTTCGCAAGAAAAATGAAGAGTTGGAAACTGAAGTTGTTGGTCTTCGCGAAAAGAGTAAGCAAAATGAAAAATTGGAGAATGAAGCTACTGATCTTCGTGAAAAAAATTAAACAATTGGAATTTGACAATTCTCTTCAGAAGAACAAGATATCTAATCTTCAAATGCCAACAAGCAACTCTATGGTATGAGACTTATCCTTTTTCCCCTTATTTTATTTTCTCTAAAATGTCTTCTTATAGAATTTACCATTTCGCAGACATCTATGGTCTTACTGATGAAGCTACACTCCATCGTTATTTTCCTGAACCTATAGATGAGGATACCCTTCTTGATCGCCTTAATAATTCCTTAAATAGTTATTCAAATGACAAGATTGAATCTTTTTCCATAAATGACCTCAGATCCAAACTTTGTCTTTTAGAAATTGACCACAGGTCTAGTTTGAGTGCATCTAATACGTTTAAACGTCGCTATCTTAACTCCAAAGAAGAAATCAATAGTGTAAGAGCCAAGAATAGTAATCTCATAGACGAAAAAAATCGTATATCTAGGCAAGGTACCCAAACTTTAGCGGAATTCCATACAACTCTTCTCGAAGTTCAAATTGAAAGAGATAGACTTATTTGCGAGAATAGTGCTCTTGTTGAGAGGGAAAACCAAGTTCGCTCCCGCATTCTTATTAGCAATGATGATGAATTTGCTTGGGATACGAAGATTCTTGATAATGCAAGAAATAACTTAGGTGTAGATGACAGTCTTCAAGCTGAGCAAACGGCCTTGATTAGAGATATGATTTCTAACAGAGAAGGTTGTTAATCGTTCTTCTTCCTTTAGTTATTTGCTTTTTCATAGATTACTTATTAGATTGTTGACTTATTATTATATTTTCGTAGAAGCTGAAGAGAGATATCGCAAAAGAATTGAAGAGATTGAGAATGAAAAAGCGAAGCTCGCAAAAGACTTATCTTCTCGCAATGATAAGTGTTCAAGGTTGAAGGCTCAAATGAAGATCACTATTACAAATTTTGGGAATGATGCAATTTCTTTATGCAATGACACCATCAAAGAGATTTGTGATGACAACGAGATTCCCCACTCCAAGTATCCTTGTCTCTTATACAAAGTTCTAGAGAATGAATAATCAAGCAAGAAATAGATTTCGTTTCTTTGTCCGATTTTTTGTATAACTTGTACATTCGCTCTCTGATCTTTTATTATTTTAATCCATCATTGCGAATTTCTCTTCAATATAAGCTCTACTTTTCTTGTTTCATCCTGCATGTGTTAAAAAAACTTTTCTCTCTTGCAACATGATTGACCAAAATACAATTAATTTGTTACCTTATGCGTAAATCTATCATGCGAAGACAAATAACATTTAAGTCATTCTATGCATTCCCATACTTTCCTCTGTTATTTTTTTTTAAATGAGTGATTGAGCAAGCTGCCTCTGTTTAGTAAAATAATTTGCGATAAAATCGCAATTACATCTGCATAATCTCGCAATCATAAATTGTTAGAAAATCATAATTATTTATGCATAATTTTGCAATCATAAATTGTTAGACTGCATTCGTTTTTGTATTCTGATGTGGTCTTATTTTTCCTTCCTAAGTAAAGGTCTTATTTTTCCATCTTTTTTCTTTGCGACAAAATCGCAGGACATCTCTACACTTTCATGTAGAAACCCATTGATCTTTCCTTATCTTTTTGTTCTTTTGTATTTTTGCTGCGACAATATGACATGCCTAAATTTTCTTGAGAAACTAAAGCCCCATGACATTGCCATCTTGCGAAGAAATCACATGACATCTTTATACTTGCATGTAATGACCCCTTGATCTCGTCTTATCTTCTCTTTTGTATTATTGCCTCTTCAGGAATGTTGTACAAATATGAAAAGTCTTAATACTCCCGTGAGTGAAAAGTCTCATGACATTTGCGTCTTAAGACACTTATCATCTCCCTAATGGAGGGTGCCACCCTTATCTTCCCCCTGGTTTCCCTTTCAAGGAGACGCACATCGGCCATACAAGACTAGCTCCTCCCATCCAGTCTTGACAACAACCAGTTGTGTTCGCAGGCTCTTATCCCTTTTGCCTATATAGCTTACGGTTACGAGACTGCACCCTAAGTGGGGTTTTTTTTGGGCCGAGTGCATCATAGCCAAGACTTACCAAGAATGGCCAGGGTAATTTCATATGCCCCGGGCACTCTTGGCTCAACCGTGTACCTCGGCGCCTTGGTCATACTCTTCACCCCTTAGGAGAGATCTTATTACCTTAGTCGCCTAACTCAAGTCATATGCTCAAGTTTAATAATCCAAGGTGTCTCTCCTGGATGGGCTTTCATTGACCCCAAATCTCCATGACTCGGGTTCTAGAAGCGGTGTAACCTTATCGCTGAGTCATGTAACAGATACCCACTTTTATGAAGTACTTTAGCTCTTACATTTTCCTCTTGCGAAATTTTATTCGCGAACTAAGGTGTACGCCATAAAGGTTCGTCCTATTCTGGATCTTAAATGATCGTTTCTTGCGATATTTTCGCACATTTTCATTCTGCTTTTGATATTTGCAATTTCGCATCTTCTTTTTCATAGAATTTTTGTATTCATTCATTTCATTTTAATCATTAAGGAAAATATATTTTTTGAAATTTTCGCAACAAACCAATTATTCATCTTTTTTCTTTTCCTCAATATTTCTTTCACTTCACACCTTTACTGATCTCTGCCTCTGCGAGATTGTTAGTTATTTTTTGACTTTCTGCGAGATTTTCTCCGCTTTTTGTTTTCAGCAAGTTCTGACTTCGCAACATTTCTTATTTTCTTTGTTCAACTTAATCGGCCATCAACCTCTCACTTATTTGTCTTTCCTTGATGTTATACTTCCAATTCCCCTTCTTCGCAAGATTCTACAACAATTTCATAGCACTTATTTCCTTCAACCCAATATCCCTTTATTACTCCAATGCCACTAGGATGTGGAAACTTAATTCACTAGTGGAAATTCGATGCCACACCTAAAATCCCATGTAACCAAGGTCGACCAATTAAGGCATTGTAAGGCGACTCTACATCGACAATACAGAATAAAATCTTGGAAGATATCCCCTTTAATGGAATTTGCATTGTGATCTCCCTTTTAGGTTTATTGGCAGTGCTATTAAAATCATAGATTTTATAGGTTGAAGGTATTAGATCCTCATCTCTGCCTCCCATTGTCTTGAAAGTATGATAAAACAGGATATCTACCGAACTCCTTGTATTAATTAAAACTCTATTAATTGCCCATGAATGTTCGGCCTCATCATCTTCATCTTCTTCTTCATCTTATCTTTGTTTTGGGTTTATCTCTAGTCTCACCACCAATGGATTGTCATGCATTTCGCCAGGTTCATTTAATTCTTGTGCAGTGAAAGAAATAGTCTGCTTTTGCCACTCTTCTAATGGAGAAGCTTTCACAATATTCATTATTTCCCTCTTGTAGGATCAGAATATTGCTACAACATTTCTGCGAGATTCTAAAACAACACTATGCGTGCGTCACTGAATAGCTCAAAGAATAATCCAAAGAATGACGTAACAAATGACGAAAACAGGAAACACGGGAAGAGCGTGATTGTTCTGTGATGGTTGCAACTCCTGAGAGAGTTAACATTACAACTACTGCGAGAGCACCGCGAGCCCGATCCGAAATTAAAGGACAACTTAGATGTCATCCACTATGTAACTAACCTATATAAAGAGATCCAGTAGATTCAGAAAGAGGATGATGTATTTTTGAGTGTTGAGAAAGTCTTGAGGAGAGAGAAAATTCAAGAGAGCGGTTGTATTCTTGATCTTCTTCCATTACTTGTAAACATTTCTGAGAATCAAATAATAAAGTGTCGTTTTTAATCTTCCAAAATGTGTTAATTAGTGTGAATTCTTATCATGGGTGTAGTGTAGGATTTCCTGCAACTACATTTTGGTGCCCGAAACAGGGATTGAACTAACGAAAATCATAGAAAAAGCTAGGCGGAAGATGAGAGTTATTTAAGATTAAGAAGATAATTGAACAAATCAGTGAAAAAGTTGAAGGAAAAATGATTAGAATCAAGGAGAATTGTAGGAAATTGGAGTGTGGTATGGTAACAAGAACAATGATCGATAAATTTCATGAAAACATTAAGAGGAAGATATATAAACGAGATTTTGAAGGAAGGAAAATTATGACGGTGGAAAAAATATCATCATTGAAGGATTGGGAAAAGCAGAAGATCACATTTACAGCAGCAGAAATACCAGAAGATAATTTAAATCACACATCTCCTTTGGTAATCACGGTACCCACTGTACCAATGGGAAAGGGAAAATCAACGAAATCTGCAGAAGAATGGGCCATGAATATAATATTGGTGGACGCAAGAAGTTCTGTGGATATAATATTTTATCATGCATTTAAGAAAATGAAATACAAGGATGAAGAAATGTCTTGTTCAACATATCATATTCATGGCTTTGGAAAATCTTTAACAAAACCTAAAGGCGAAATAGTGGTACGAATTCCGCTAGGAAAGATTGAAACGCAGGTAACATTATGTGTGGTAGACATGGAATCGCCGTATAATATGATACTGGGAAGACCATGGATACATGCAATCAAGGCTGTAGCATCAAAATTACATCAATGCATCAAATTTCCTATGCCTGATGGAATTGAAGAAATTATAGGAGATACCGATCTTGCAAAGATATGTTATCAAACTGAAGTGAGAAATTATGAAGAGCGTCCAAAGCTACGAAAAGCTCGCAGAAAAATGGCAAAAGAGACAAAGAAAAAAGAAGAATTTAAAGTTTACATGATAAAAGCAAAATAAGGAAAAGGAATACCCAGCGAAATCTCGCAAGAAGGAAATGAACTCGCGAGAGTTGTGAAAACTGCAACACCAATAGGAGAAACTGAAGCCAGATACACTGTTGCAGAGCCAACAAAAGAAGTAAATATTGGAAGTAAAGAAGAACCTAAGATGATAAAAATCGGAACAAAGATGGATGCAGATGAAGAAGAGCAAACCATAAACCTCTTGCGAGAATATAAAGACATCTTCGCATGGAATATGGATGAGATACCTGGAATAGACCCATCAATTGCATGTCATAAACTAGAAATCAACAAGGAGGTAAGACCATTTAAACAAAGAATAAGAAAAATCGCAACAACTTACCATTCCCAGATTGAAGAAGAATTACAGAAGATGCTTGATGCGGGAATTATTAGGCAGGCAAAGTACCCAGAATGGATTGCAAATATGGTAGTGGTTACAAAAAAGAATAAAGGGATAAGAATTTGTATAGATTTTACTGACTTAAATAAAGCTTGCCCTAAAGATAGCTTTCCATTACCAAACATTCCTCAAATGGTGCAATCAGCAGAGGGAAATTATAGAATATCTTCATTAGATGGGTATAAAGGGTATAATCAGATTCCTCTCGCTGATGAAGACCAAGAGCACACCGCATTCTTTGCCCCGAGAGGATTGTATTGTTATACAAATATGCACTTTGGTTTACGAAATGCTGGTGCAACATATCAAAGAATGGTGGAAAAATTGTTTGCGAAATGGATCCATAAAACATTAGAGATATATGTAGATGATATGTTAGTCAAGAGCAAAGAAGTTAAAAACAATATGCAAGATTTAAAGGAAATTTTCGATCAAATGCAACATTTTAACATCAAGGTGAATCCCGAAAAATGTATTTTTGGAGTAACTTAAGGAAAGTTTTTGGGCTACATTGTGTCAAAAGAAGGGATACAAGTGGATCCAGATAAAGTACAAGAAATTCATGACATGCCAACACCAGCAACCGTAAAAGATGTGCAGAAGTTGAACGGGCTCTTAGCCTCGCTAGGAAGATTTATTTCGCGGTCTTCAGACAAATGCAAGCATTTCTTCAACATACTCAGGAAGGGTACAAAGTTCAAGTAGACAGACGAATGTGAGAAGGCTTTTCAAGGAATTAAAGAATATTTAATGAACATATCTATTTTACAGAAACCAGAGCCTGGAGAAGAATTATTAATCTACCTTGCGACAACCTCGCACACATTGAGTGCAGTGTTACTGCGAGTGGATGCAGGAATAGAAAAACCAATTTATTACATCAGCAAAACATTTAATACTGCAGAGAAAAATTACTCAAAGATTAAGAAGTTAAATCTGGCATTGGTTTATGCAACCTTTAAACTTCGCATCTATTTTCAAGCACATAAAATAAAGGTATTAACAAAGGTACCAATTGAGTCAGTAATGAAAAATTCAAAAAGATCAGGTAGGGTTGAGAGATGGAATGCACAAGTAGGGCACTTTGAAATAAAATACAAAAACTTATCCTCGCCAAAGTCACAAGTTGTAGCATATTTTTTAGCAGAATTTCCTCTAGAAGATTATGAAGCTGTAGAAGAAATGATGGACATAGAATAAGAACATGGTGGCCCAAAAGATCTATTAAAAGAACCCAACATGTGGGAAATATTGGTGGATGGATCATCAAATAGGGAAGGTAATGGAATTGGAATTGTCTTTATTTCGCCAGAAGGAGAAAAAATGGATTTTTCATTTCGTATGGAATCCATGTCCACTAATAATGAAATGGAGTATGAAGCGGTGGTGCATGCATTAAAATTCGCAATAGAAATGAAGTTAGAAAATGCCAGAATTACTAGTGACTCGCAACTAGTTATTCGCCAGATAAAAGGAGAATACACAACAAATGAACCATCTTTGAAGAAATACAAGAAGCTCGTTGAAGAATTATCTGCGAGAATTCCAAAAATAAAATGGAGACATATATCAAGAAAAGATAACAGACTCGCAGATGCATTTGCTTTCATATCTAGCATGATGATAAATCCAGCCGCGAGATGCATAAAAATTCAGGCGCTTGCATCACCCTCAGTCAATAAGGAAAAAGAAGATGAAGCAGATGTGATGATAATAGAAGGTGGTGAGGAAGAACCAAGATTCAGTATTGTAGATTGGTGAACAGAACTTCACGCATATTTGGAAAGAGGGGAAACACCAAGAAATAGATTAGAAGCACATACATTAAAAAGCCGAGTAACAAATTATGAATTAAGAGATGGAGTATTATACCGCAGATCTTTTAGTGGACCATCGCTAAGGTGTTTGACAAGGGAAGAAGGACAAAAGGTATTAAAAATGTTGCATAGTGGAGATGCTGGAAATCACAGTGGGGGAAGATCTTTGGCATACAAAACAAAAATGCAAGGTTATTATTGGCCATATATGCATGAAGACGCGAAGCAAATATCAAGGTGTTGCGAAGATTGTCAGCGACATGGAAAGAAAATACATGCACCTGGAGCACCATTATCATCTTCAACAAGTGTATGGCCCTTTGGAAAGTGGGGTTTAGATATTATGGGACCGTTTGTACCAGGCTATGGACAAAGAAGATATTTAATTTTCGCTACAGATTATTTCACAAAATGGGGAGAAGTAAAAGCAGTGCAACATATCCGCGATAAAGACATTTTTACATTCATATTTGAAAATATAATTTGCAGATTCGGGATCCTGGCACAGTTGGTATCTGATAATGGAAAACAGTTTGAAGGACAAAATATCGAATTGTTACTTAATGCATTTAAAGTCAAATGTGGAAAATCGACACCATTATATCCACGGGCCAACGGACAAGCAGAGGCAACAAATAAGACAATTGCAGATATACTGAAGAAGAAATTAGAAGGACACCATAGGGCATGGCGTGAACAAGTACATAATGCAATATGTGCTTACAATACAACTAGACGGGAATCTATAGGAATGTCACCTTTTTGTTTGACATATGGGGTTGAAGCTGTGTTACCAACAGAGGTTGCTATTCCTACAACAAAAAGAGAGTCTTGGGATAAGAATCTTAGTGCTGGGATGATTCTAAATAAACTGGATGAATTGGAAGAGAAGAGAGAAAAAGCTTTACAACATATGGAGAATTATCAGCCAAGATTAGCTCGCGAGTACAACAAACGTGTCAAAAAACGTGAATTCCAGCCAGGTGATCTAGTGCTGTGAGAAACACCAATTTATCAGCGTGAAAATGGTGGTAAACTGGAGAGAAAATGGGATGGACCATACATCATTAAAGAAATAGTTGGAACTGGGGAATACAAATTAATGGATCCTGAAGGCAGAGATGTTGGTCAAAGACTTGATAGACCATGGAATAGATTATTTCTGAAAAGATATTATCAATGACAAATCCTGCGAGATTAGAGATGCTGGTATGTTGTATGATGAAATGGGTAATAAATTTTTCTATCATAATTACAACTGCGAGATTCTTCCGATGACAGAGCAAGTAAGAACTGCGAAAATATCGCAAGAAACGCGAATAAAAATTTCGCAGAGATTAATATAATGGGACGAACCTTTATGGCATGCACCCTAGTTCGCGGTTACAATTTCGCAAGAGGAAAATGTAATACCTAAAGTGCGTCATATAAGGGGGTATCTCTTTACGTGACTCAGGGATAAGGTTATACCGCTGCTGGAACCTGAGTCATGAAGATGTTGGGGTTAAAGAAAACCTATCTGGGAGAGGTACCTTGGATTTCCAACTATATAAGGTTATACCCTGGTTGGACGACCGAGGATATCTTCTAAGGAGTGCAGAGTATGACCAAGGCGCCGAGGTACATGTTTGATTCAAGGGTTCCCAGGGCGTACGAAACTACCCTGGCCATCCTTGGAAATTCTTGGCTATGATGCACTCGGCCCGTAGAAAACCCCACTTAGGGTGCAG
Organism: Papaver bracteatum; assembly: GCA_023529315.1. Lineage (NCBI taxonomy): Eukaryota > Viridiplantae > Streptophyta > Magnoliopsida > Ranunculales > Papaveraceae > Papaver > Papaver bracteatum. The sequence goes on along the minus strand of JAJJWX010000811.1, from coordinate 5,946,213 downwards.
TCCTGTAACTATAAGCCATATAGGCATAAAGGACAAGAGGCTGCGAAAACAACTGGTTGTTGGTAAATCCGGATGGGAGGAGCTAGTCTTGTATGGATGATGTGCCCTCCTTGAAGGGGAAACCAGGGGGAAGATAAAGGCGGTACCCTCCATTAGGGAGCTGATAAGTGTCTAAAGACGACAATGTCATGGGGCTTTATGATCGCAAGAACATTTAGACCTATCATATTATCGCGTGACAAATATTATACAAAGGCAACAAGCCATAAGAGAAAACATTAAGATGAGATCAGTGGGTTTTTACATGAAAGTGTAAAGACGTCCTATGATTTCATCGCAAGACGGCAATGTCATATGGCTTCATTTTCGCAAGAAAACTTAGACTTGTCATATTATCGTAGAGAAATTGAAAAAATACAGATAAGGCAAGACCAATGGGTTTTTGCATACAAATGTAAAGACGTCCTATGATTTTGTCGCAGACAAAAAAAATTGGCAAAATAAGACCTTTAACTAGGAAGGCAAGATAAGACCAACAGAATAATCCCAAACATTAACTATTTTCTTTTAAGAATGCAGGAAAGATTTCTCAGAATCCTTCGGAATTTTTCAGAAACGTTATTCAGAATCATACAGCAGGATTATTCATAATATTCATCATATCGCAACATCATCCATAATTTCGCAAGAAATATCGCAACACAGTTCGCAAAGGAAGAATGCAGGAAACACTTGATCATTATAAGAAAGATAATGAAGGGCAAATAGGGGAGTTAATAAATAAAATATTATTATCTTTCTTGAGAATATTCAAAATAACAGAGGCAAAGTTGAACTCCAAAGTTGCAAAAAAGATACATTGCTCGCAAGAAAAAGGAGGGAAAAGAAAACAAGAGCAAAATTAAGGCTTCTATATTAATCTCGCTATTAGTCTTGCCAGCTTCATTCTCCTTACTGGTATTCTTTGCATCATGATCAGCTTGAGTTTATTCTTCACCTAATTTTTCTCCAGCAATTGCTTCACCACCGGTAGTTACTTTTCTAGAAGGACTATCTTCTTCTTCTGTTGGGACTTCTTGAGAGACATCTTCTTCATTTTCTTCATCACTTGCATAGTATAGGTCATTATCGATAGGAAGAGGAATTTCATCATCATCTCTTCTAGAGGATCAATGGATACTGTAGGAAGAGATTGGGATAACAGAACGTCATTCACAAGAACTTCAGCATTAAGATGAACCTTGCGAAGGAAACCTCTATCACGATTTCTAATCTCTATATTTTTGTAGTATTCAAGGTAGCCATATCTCCTCTCAGCATGATCGCGAGATTGAACAAGATGGGCAGTAAGCTTTCCGTTTTCTTTGCGAACTTTAGCCAATTTTTTAGTCAGATCAGAAATGGTAGAATGAAGGCTTTTTTCAAATTCTGTGAGAAACAGAAGTTGACAAGAAAATATTCAAGTAAAATTTCGCAAGAAATATAACAGACAAATTAAATAGAAAAATTAACAATTAATGCAATCAAAATGACTACCTTCCTTTTGAGAAGTTAAATTTTGAATTAATGTTAAGAAAAAATTCTCCCATTGATTCATGGCATCATCGAAATTATCTCCAACTATACCCTTCAGGCGAGATTTTATAATTTCTTCTTTGGAGAGGAGATAAGTGTTTTCTTTTGCTAATAAGGAGTAAGATTCTTCTAATTGAGAATATTGATCTTGGAGTTTACAGGCCTTTAAACTTAGAGTTAGCCTGCCTTTGATAAGTTTATCTTTCTCAGCGGCAGAAGATTCAGTTACTTCCTTGAGTTTATCTTTTAGTAAACGAAGAGATTGTTCTTGGTCGTTACACATTTTCTGAAGATCATTTATTTGATGCGAGGAGATCGCCATCTTGTTGCTTCTTCAGCAGCAGATTCTAATTCAAATATCTTCATTACTCGTTTCTGATTTAAAGCTAAATAGGAACACCAAATATTTAAAAGGAAATTGAGTACAGAAAAGATGAAAATCTACATGAACAGAAAAGTTAGAGGCAGAGGAAAAAGCAATATACCTTTTAATTCCTTGTTTTTATTGCGAAGATTTTCGCAATCTAATGAAGAGTTGCGAAGCTTGTGACCAAGGATATCACATTCTGAAGTTTTGGCTTGGAGACTTCTCTTTAGAGCTTCAATTTCATTTTCTAAAGACGCTTGCGAAGCAGTACATTCAGAACCAAAATATTTGATTAAAGTCTCGCAAACATCGTATTTGAAGGGGTCAGTGGAAGATTTTCTGGCATCATCTAAAATGTCAGACAGAACTCTAAAAGCAGCATCAACCCCTATTAATGATTCTTTAGATGAGGGATGAGGTGTAGAGGGTGAAGTGGTAATGATGGCGAGCTAGATATTTGAATCATTTATGATAGTTGCATCATCAGGAGGAGGAGTGTCCAGAAAGGTAACGGTTGGGGGTAAAATAGGAGAAGAAGAAACTTTATTCATAACAGTTCTGGGAGTCTCATTTATTGGAGGATTGATGGCATTAGGGGTATTGATAATAACATTCTCGCAAATAGAGGATGGAGGTTCTATCTGCGAAGTAGTAGAAACAGGTTTTGAAGATGTAAATTTGGGAATAGTAATATCAATCTCAAGAGATTCTGCCTTGCGATATTGCTTTTGAGGTCTAGCAGCATCTTCATTACCCTGCGAATAATAATATATATACGAAATAGAGGCAACAATATTGTTATTAAGAAGACAAATGTTTCTTCCTACCTTATTACTCGCAGACTTCCTTTTCTTCTCGACGAGTTTTTGTTGAAAATCTTCCAGAAGATTAGGGTTTTGGACTACAACTCTAATGACTCCATGGAAATAGTAGCAGAAGAATCTTTGAGAGAAGAAAGTTGCAGATAGAAAACAGAATGAATAGACGAAGAGACGAAGAAGATAGAAAAGTAAAAGAATAAAATTAGTTTTGTAACCATATTCTACCTTTTATAGGCAAAAGGAGATGACATGTTGAGGAAAGACGTGCCAGTAAAAAAGGGGGGATTCACGACACGTGTAGGCCGTTAAACTAAATTCACGAAATGTTGTCGAAATAAAAACGCGGAAAGACAGGGAGTTGCGGTATTATGAAGGGTTGGAGATCCTCATATCCTCTTCACTCCGCAAATAAGGCATGAGGAAAGGAAAGATGTAGGATCAGAATATCGCTACAACATTTCTGCGAGATTCTAAAACAACACTCTGCGAGCGTCACAGAATAGCTCAAAGAATAATCCAAAGAATGACGTAACAAATGATGAAAACAGGAAACACGGGAAGATCATGATTGTTCTGCGATTATTGCAACTCCTGTGAGAGTTAACATTACAACTACCGCGAGAGCACCGCGTGTAGTTGCAGGAATTCCTACACTACACCCTTGATAAGAATCTATGGAAATTGGATTATTTTGAAGATGAATAACATCACTTTTCTTATTTTAATTTTAGAATTCTTTACAAAAGATATAAGAACTCAGAAGTACAAATTTCTTTCTAGAGTTTCTCTCTCCTCAAAACCTTATCAACTCTTCAAAAGACATCATCATTTTCTGAACCTAACGAACCCTTTATATAGGGTTTTACATAGTGGAGGACAACTAAGTTTTCCTTCTTTTTCGAATTTACTCTGCGATCTCATCGCGATTGCTATAAAATTTTCTCTCGAAAAATTGATAACTATCGCGGGATAAACATACTCTCTTTGTATTTCTTGTATCGTCAGCTTCTTTTGGATTCTTCTGTGACGCTCGCGAAATGTTGTTAAAGAATCTTCTGTGACGCTCGCAAAAGTGTTGTTAATATCGCATAAATAGTGTTGTAGCGATATTCTGGTCCTATATCTTGCCTCTTCTCATGTATTTTCTGCGAAGAAGAGAAGATCATGAGAACCTTTTAGAATGCCGTAACTGCCTATCTTTTCAGACTTCTCTGTTCTGACACATTTCTGTGTCCTTTGCCAGCTGTTTTCACGTATTATTTCTTCTAATAAATTTTTGACATGTCCCTTCTAACCGCTGCGATCTGACCACCCACGTCTTTTCTTTGCATTAATTGCATTCATCTTTTTCGAGAAATTTTTTCTTCTATAAATACTTCTCTCATTCCTTTCTTTTTCTCTTTTACTTTCTTCTTCTTTCTCTCCATAACCTCTCTGCAAATTTACTGTTCTTCCGCGAATTGCGCTTCTGTTATCGCTATGATTTCTTTCTTATCTTTCAATCCCTTTTCTTCATTCCCATACTTGAAAAATGGTTATCGCTGGTGCTAAAAACTTGATTGCTTTTGGTGAGATGCAAGGAAAGCTCAAAAGCAAAGGTTTTACTCTATCTAAAATTCCAAATCAGGATTCTAGATCTGAACTTACTCTTAAATTATTTACTGATGATCAATGTTCTCGCGAGAAAATGATAGTATCGCTAGGACAACTTGAAGCTGGTCTTCCCATTCCTCTCTATGACCCAGAACTTCCGCTATTTTATCAAATAATTTCTGACAAAAGGTTTTCGCGAGCTATATATCAATTGGGTGGAGATTGTATCCGATTGCTTCTTGAATATGCCTCTCACGGAGCTGGAAAAGGATCTCTCTACCTTGAAGATGCGAAGAATCCACAATTTAAAGATGTCCCCATTGTTTCTGCGGATTATATTGTGGACAACTTCTTTGTAAATTATAGAATAGTCCCTATGAAGATGGATAGCACCTGCTGGGGTGTTCGTTTGAAAAAAGAGAAGGTCGCTGGTGACAAAGCTCTTATGATGGATATTGATTTTCATACATCTACCAACCAAGGTCCTCTCCATTCTAGCGATGACAAGTGGTTCATCTTTCCATTATGTCTAGAAGGTCCTTATATATTTGGTTCTCTCCCATTACCTGCGAATCTCTCAGAGTATGAGCCATGGGTCTTCAACTGGACTGAAAGATCTAAAGAAGTATATTATCTTAACTTTTTACATTATTATCATTTACTGTCTTCTTTATATTCTCGCTAACTATTTTGATCTTTCTCAGATTGATAGAATGAAACTCAGCTATCAAACTCTTAGGAAACCCATCACTTTCTTAGCTCTTAAATCTTTCACGGAAGAATTAAGAAATATTTCCTCATAAATTTTAACAATATATTTTTGCCCCTATTTCTTATCTTCATCTGTGCTCGCAGGAAATCGAAGAACTAGAACCAATAAAGCCCGTGAGAACTAAGGAAAAATCTTCAAAGAATAAACCTACTATTCCTCCCAAAGGGAATCCTTCTGCCCATCGTGGTGAAGAGTCTAGCGATCAGGATAAATCTACTGTTCTTCCTAAAGGGAAATCTTATGCCCCTCGCAATGAAGAATCTGGCGATCCTTCTTTGAAGAAAAGGAAAACCCGACCCTCTTCTTCTTTAACTTCTCAACCCATTCCAGAAAACCCAAATGTTAAATTTGATAAGGATAAATATGATAAAGATTTTAATAATAATGATAGCAGATTCCCTTCTATAAAGAGCTCTTCTTCATCTGATTCTTCAATGGCCCATTTATCCAGAATTTTTAGCGATATTTCCCACATCATAACTTGTAATGATGAGGATAAAGTTATTAACAAGACATCCCAAGCTCTTGCCAGTGTCTGCAATGCTCCCATACTGGTGGACAATGATTCTCTCCAAGGAGTCTCACGATCGCTGACTCCTAGTCTCTTAAATTCTCTCGGTACCTTGGTATGTTTCCATTTCTTCAATTTGTTTATATATTTTCTACATTGCTAGATCTTAATTTATATTATGCTTTCGCAGGTTGGAAGAGCTTCTTTTGTTGTTGCTTCTGATTTAGATAAAAGACGTGCCAACTCTGAAAATAAGGCTGCTAAACTTCGCCAGGATAAATAAAAATTAGAATCTAAAGTTATTGAGCTTCGCAAGAAGAATAAACAGCTGGAGACTGAAGCTTCAGTTGATAAGCAAAAGATTTCTGATCTTGATAGAGCTAACCAACAACTCTATGGTATGACTGATTTCCCTTCTCTCTTAATTCTTCTTACACTATCGCGGCTTATTCAAGCAACCACTTTTAACTTGTAGATATTTATGGTATTAATGATGAGGCTACACTCTTTCAATCTTTCCCTAAACCTGTAGATGATAATACTCTTCTTGCTTGCCTTAATAATTCTTTAAGTAATTTCTCAGATGATAAGATTAAATCCCTCTCCATAGATGAACTTAGATCCAAAATTAATATCTTAAAAATTGAACACATATTCAATTTAGGTTTGACTGACAAATATAAGCGCTTTTATCTTGATTCAAAGAAAGAAAGAAATAGATTAAGAAAGAGGAATAGTGATCTTATTGACGAGAAAGATCTTTCTATTAAAAATGGTTCCAAGACTCTAGCCAACTTCCATAAGACTCTTCTTAACGTTCAAATGGAAAGAGATAAACTTGTTTGCGAGAATGAAGATCTTCTTGCGAGGGAAACTCAAGTTCGATCTCGTCTCCTTATAAATAGCGATGATGATTTTTCTTGGGCTGCAAAGGTTCTTGACAATGCCAGGAATGATTTAGGTGTAAATGTTAGCCTTCAAGTTGAACAAGCGTCTTTAATTAGAGATATGATTTCTGAAAGAGAAGGTTGTTAGCTGTTCTTCTTCTCGCTAGTTTCTTGTTTTTATTATTCTTCTTTACAAAATTTCTAACTTGTTGTCATATTCTCGCAGGAGCTGAAAAAAGATATCTTGAAAGAATTGGGGAACTTGAAAATGAGAAGAATCATCTCGCAAATACTCTTGATGCTCGCAATAATAAATATTCACGATTAAAAGAGCAGTTTGACATTACTACCGCGAATTTCAATAGATCTCTCATTGTTGTTCGTAATGATTCTGTTAAGTTGGTCTGCAATGATCATGAAATTTCTCCTTCTATATATCCTGATCTTGCAAAGGAAATCCCCGCAATAATCCCAAATCTTAACATCTCTGATAGCGAAGCTGAGGATTCTGACGAAGATGAAAATAATAATGATAATGACGAAAGAGAAAAATATGGTGGAGGAGAAGAATCTGTTAAGAATGAAGATAGTGATGATAATGATGAAAGGGAGAAATCTGGCGATGAAGAGAAGTCTGATAAAGAGGATGGCGATGGATCTAGCTAGTTCTTCTTCTTCCTTCTATCTTCTTTGTATATTTATTTTCTTCTTTCTGTAACATTGCTGTGAGTTTCTCCAATTCTGTAAACTTCTTTTGCTTCTATCTGTATGAATTATAAAACAATTATTTTTTTGCAAATTAATCAATCAATATAATTAATATCCTTTAATTATTTGTGCAAACATATCATTTAATAATCTCTATGCAATTTTATATGATGGATGAATAATAATTTCATCGTTCTTATGCATTCCCATACTTGCCTCTATTATTCATCTGCAATATGAAAAAATTGAATAGAGATTATATGTAAGCTTTAAATAAAATTTTCCTCTATGTTGGCGATGTTATCGCTAGCAACAACTGCGTAAAATCGCAATTCTCATAAAATCTGCAAGTATTATCGCAGTAATCTTGCGGTCTTATTATGCCTTCCTAATTAAAGGTCTTAACTATGCCACACCTTTTTTCTGCGACAAAATCGCAGGACGTCATTACATTTGCATGTATTGACCCATTGATCTTGCCTTATCTTTATTTTTTGATTGTATTGCGACAATATGACAAGTCTAAGTTCCCTCGCGAGATCAAAGCCTCATGACATTGTCGTCTTGCGATGAAATCGCAGGACGTCTTTACACTTTCATGTAAAAACCCATTGATCTCATCTTAACATTTATCTTGTGTCTCGTTGCCTCTGTATAATTTACGTCACGCGACAATATGACATGCCTAAATGTTCTTGCGATCTTAAAGCCCCATGACATTGCCGTCTTAAGACACTTATCAGCTCCCTAATGGAGGGTTCCGCCCTTATCTTCCCCCTGGTTGCCCCTTCAAGGAGGGCACATCGGCCATACAAGACTAGCTCCTCCCATCCAGATTTACCAGCAACCAGCTGTTTTCGCAGCCTCTTATCCTTTATGCCTATATGGCTTATAGTTACAAGACTGCACCCTAAGTGGGGTTTTCTTCAGGCCAAGTGCATCATAGCCAAGACTTACCAAGAATGGCAAGGGAGTTTCGTACGCCCCGGGCACTCTTGGCTCAACCGTGTACCTCGGCGCCTTGGTCATACTTTGCACTTCTTGGAAGAAATTCTCGGTCGTCCAACCAGGGTATAACCTTATATAGTTGGAAATCCAAGATATTTCTCCCGAATAGGTTTTCTTTAACCCCAACATCTGCATGATTCAGGATCCAACATCGGTATAACCTTACCCTTGAATCATGTCAAGAGATACCCCCTCCTATGACACGCTATTAGGCCTTGTATTTGCCTCTTGCGAAATTTTATTCGCGAACTAGGGTGCACGCCATAAAGGTTCGTCCCATTCTATTAATCTCTGCGAAATTTTATTCGCGCTTCTCGCGAGTATTGTAACTCTGATAACATTTCACAACTTTGATCTTCTTTATTTTTGTAAAATATTGTAATTCTTTCAAGTAGAATACCCTGTTCAATTACATATTCTTCGAACAAATCATTCATTAAGTCTTCTAAAGTTCATCATTTTACCTTTCTACTTACTATTCTCTGCTACGTTTTGTTGTTGTTTCTTCATCTGCGAGACGCTCGCCATAAACTTCTTCTTGTCGCTCTATTGTATAAATCATTAACCTTTCACATCTCTGTCATTGTTTGATTTTGTTCTTCCAATTGCTATTCTTCTCAGCTCTTTCTTCGCAAGACTTCATATCAATTTCATAAAATTTCTTGCTTTCTCCCCAATCTCCTTTAATTACTCCAACACCATTAGGATGAGGAAATTTAACACACTGGTGGAAAGTAGATGCTACACCTAATATTCCGTGTAGCCAAGGTCGACCAATCAGAGCATTGTAAGGTGATTCAATGTCAACAACACAGAACAAGATCTTGGAAGTTATCCCTTTCAAGGGAATCCGCATCTCAATTTCCCCTTTTGGTTTATTGGCAGTACCATTAAAACCATAGATTTTATATGTTGAGGGAATTAGATCTTTGTCTCTTCCACCCATTGTTTTATAGGTATGATAAAATAGTATGTCAACAGAGCTTCCTGTGTCTATTAGAACTCTATTGATAGCCCAAGAATCTTCATTTTCATCACCATTTTCTTCATCTTCTTCCTCCATTTTCTTTGGGTTTATCTCTAGTATTACTACCAACGGGTTATCATGCTGCTCGCCAGGTTCTGGTACTTCTTGTGCACTGAAAGATATAGTTTGATTTTTCCATTCTTCTAATGGCGAGGCTCTCGCTATATTCATTATCTCTCTTCCATCTGTGTCTCTCGCGAAGAATCTGCCTAGAAAATTATCATGGAAATCCTCTATTGTTCTATGTGAATGTACAATGGAATTACAAAACAAATTTTTTGCTTTAGCCCCAACTTCTATTACGAATGATTCAGCTCCTTTTACAGTATTTACCCTATGAATTTAAGTGCTTTGAGGCAATCGCTGAGATTGTGGATGTCCTACTAAAAAGTGATTTAGCTTTCCTTGTTCAATCATCCTTAAAATTATTCTTTTTACATTCCTGCAGTCATTTACTGTGTGGCCATGAAAATGATGGTAAGGACAAAATTCTTGGTTGCGATTATTAGGATGTGGTTCTTTTCCCATGTTCCATGGAGATGGTATATTTTCCATTAAAATGATAGCTTCCCAATTTTTTTCTATACTAGCATTGAGAGGAGGAATCTTAATTTCTTCCCATATGATCTTCTGATTCCCTTGACTTCTGTAATTGTTTTGCCTCTGTCCACCATAAGTTTCTTGCGGCTGATCAAGCCTTTGAATCTTATTATTTCCACCGCAATTGTAGTAATTATTCTCCCTTTCATACTCTTCTTGATCTCTACTGCCCATAGCTATCAACTTCTGCTGGTTATCAGTCTCCACTTTCTCTTGTTGCACTTGCGAGCTGCTCGCCACATTGTTTATCATTTTAGGAAGTAAACTCCCATTTACTGCTACGGAATTGGTGTTCGCGATGGGATATGATTCCATCTCATTTTGTTTCTCCTCCAAAGCAATGTATTCTTCTTGTAGTTCTCGTAGTTCAGTCATAGTGATTGTATTCTTGACTCTGAAAATTTGTATGTACAGTAGATTGGTCGCGAACATTGCATTGATAAAAGACAAGATAATATATCTCTCGTCAACTCTTCCTGCCATCTCACTGCACATTGTCTTCCATATTATGGTTAAATGTTTCAGACTCTCGCCAACCCTCTGTTTTAACCCAAACACATCTTCAATACCTAGTCGCGATGAATTGTTGCTAATGTAAGCTCCTAGAAATGTAGCTTGTAAATGATCAAAAGAAGTTATGGTGTTTTTTGGCAATCACTCGAACCATTTTAATGCCTCTCCAGTTAAGCTAGATGCAAAATATTTGCATAGTACATCATCATGGTTTTCCCATTGCAGCATACATCTAACATAAGCCTTGACGTGTTGAACATCACAAGTAGTCCCATCAAAGATGCTGGTTAATGCTGGTAAGTTGCATTTTGGAGGTATTCCTCTTAATTGTACTTCTTGAGTAAATGGAGTTCTCGCAGATTCTTCAATAGCTTCATCGAGCTTCCTTCTTCCTCTTTCTCTTTTATTGCTTATCATTCCTCGCATTTCTGCTAATTCTCTCAATATTTGCTCATTCTCAGTTGAGTTTTGCTTCATTGGCCTTTTTAATGCAGCTTCCCTTCTTCTATGCTCTTGCCTTTCTTTTCCTGCGAGATTTTGTGTGTCTTCTTCTTCATTGTCATCCCGTCTTTATCTGCGATTTCCTCTTTCACCCTCCTCTTGAAATCGCAGTTGTCTACTTTCTTTTATGCGGATTTCTTCATTTCTCCTCATTTCTCTTCGCTGCCTTTCTAATCTCCTCTGTATTCTATCATACTCCTCCTGAATATTATCATTTCAGCGATTTTGTGTACGTCTCCTTTCTCGATTTTCATGCTTATTTTGTCGTACTGCCTCTCGGAATTCTTGTTCTTCTATTTCTGCCCTTAATCTTTCCCTCTCGCAAGCCAGGCGTGCTTTTTCGGTGTAATGTCTCTTAATTTCTTCTTCAATTATTCTTTGATTCCTTTGATTCTCCCGCCCATGTAATATCCTCCTACCTTCTTCTGGATTTTCTTCTTCATTTTGGTTGTTTATTCCTCCTTGATTTCTATTGTTACGTCTGTTATCCAATGTTTCTCCATGCAGATTATAGCGATCTCCAATTATCTCTTCTTCTCTATGATGTTGTTCTCCATTTAAATTTTTCACTTATTCTCTAATATTTCTCATTGGGGAATTTTTCCTTGGTTCTTCTCTGAATGATCTTGAATTTGATCTAACAGTACTTCTTGATCTCCTTCTTTGTAACCTCAAATTATCCATTCTTAGCTCATGATTTTGTCTTGTTAAATTCGCACGCTCTTCTGCCTCTAATCTCCTTTCTTCTTGTATTCTTTGTCTCAAATCATCTACTATTTCATTTTCACGTCCTTCATGAATTAATCCTCCAACCATTTCTTGATTTCTTTCTCCTTCTTCTTCATTTCTTAATTGTCGATTTTCTGCTTCTTCTATCGAATCCGACCTCCAAGTATGCACACTCACTCTATCATAATCCACATTCCTATCTTGTGTTTGTGCTTGTTGATTAGGTTGTTGAATTGAACTTTCTGCTTCATTTCTTATTATATTTCTTCCTGATCTTATCCTTAAAGATTCTTCTAATTCACCTGTTCCCTTACCTGCAAGTCTTTTACTTCTCCTCACAGCTGTCGGTGGTTCTGATGTATTTCTTCTTCTTCTAGCCATTTCTTCAACTCTAACAATTTCTTCAAATTTTCAAGTTGTAATTAGAGATTTCTTAGCTTGATTCTCCCTATTTTTGGGCGCCAAAATGTAGTTGCAGGAATTCCTACATGACACCTTTGATAAGAATCTATGGAAATTGGATTAATTTTAGAATTCTTTACAAAAGATATAAGAACTCAGAAGTACAAATTTCTTTCTAGAGTTTCTCTCTCCTCAAAACCTTATCAACTCTCTAAAAGACATCATCATTTTCTGAACCTAACGAACCCTTTATATAGGGTTTTACATAGTGGATGACAGCTAAGTTTTCCTTCATTTTCGAATTTACTCTGCGATCTCATCGCGATTGCTATAATATTCTCTCTCGCAAAATTGATAACCATCGCGGGATAAACATACTCTCTTTGTATTTCTTCTATCGTCAGCTTCTTTTGGATTCTTCTGTGACGCTCGCGAAATGTTGTTAAAGAATCTTCTGTGACACTCGCAAAAGTGTTGTTAATATCGCAGAAACAGTGTTGTAGCGATATTCTGGTCCTACACGCGAGCCAGATCTGAAATTAAAGGACAACTTAGTTGTCATCCACTATGTAACTACCCTATATAAAGAGATCCAGTAGATTCAGAAAGAGGATCATGTATTTTTGAGTGTTGATAAAGTCTTGAGGAGAGAGAAAATTCAAGAGAGCGGTTGTATTCTTGATCTTCTTCCATTACTTGTAAACATTTCTGAGAATCAAATAATAAAGTGTCGTTTTTAATCTTCCAAAATGTGTTAATTAGTGTGAATTCTTATCATGGGTGTAGTGTAGGATTTCCTGCAACTACACCTCCCATCAGTATCTCTTGCGAAACTCTGCTTAAAACATTATCATGGAAATCTTCGATCGTTTTGTATGAATGTACAATAGAGTTACAAAACAAATTTTTTTCCTTTGCTCCAACTTCTATTACAAATGTTTCTCCTCCTTTTGTTGTGTTTACCCTGCGAATTTCTGGCGGTGGTGGTAAGGGTCCCTATTAGAAAATTATTTAGCTTTCCCTGGTCTATCATTCTGAGAATGATTCTCTTTATGTTTCTGCAATTGTTTGTAGAATGTCCATGAAAGTGATGATAAGAACAAAATTCTTGACTTCTATTATTTGGAAGCGGTTCTTTTCCCATGTTCCAGGGTGTTGGTATATTCTCCATTAAAATTATTGCTTCCCAAATTTTTTCCACACTAGTGTTCAAATGCGGAATCTTGATCTCCTCCCATATCATTCCTTGACTTCCTGATCCTCTCTGATAGTTTTGTCTTTGTCCTCCATAGTTTTCTTATGGCTGATCAAGTCTTTGAATTTTATTGTTTCCACCTCGACTATAAAAATTTCTTTCTCTTTCGATTTCTTCTTGATCCCTGCTTCCCATAGCTACCAACTTCTGTTGATTAGCATTCTTATTTTCTTGTTGGATCTGCGAGGTGCTCACAACTGTGTTTATCAATTTTGGTAGCAAACTCGCATTCGCTGCTGATGAGCTTGTATTCGCAACAGGATACGATTCCTTTTCATTTTTTTCTTCTTCAAGAGTAATGTACTCCTCCTGCAGCTCTTGCAATTCAGTCATTGTGATTGTATTCTTGATTCTAAAAATTTGAATATATATCAGATTGGTTGCGAACATTGCATTAATGAAGGATAAAATGAGATATCTCTCATCCACTCATTCATCCATCTCACATTGCACATTGTCTTCCACCTTATGGTTAAATGTTTTAAAATTTCTCCAATTCTTTGCTTTAATCCAAATACATCTTCAATGCCGAGTCGCAAACAATTGTTACTTATGTATGCCCCTAAGATTATAGTCTGCAAATGGTTGAATGATGTTATCGTGTTCTTGGGAAAGCCTTCAAACTATTTCAACGCCTCCCCTGTTAAACTGGATGTGAAATACTTGTATAATACAGCATCATGATTTTCCCACTATAGCATACGCCTTGATGTGTTGAATTGCACATGTGGTTCCGTCGAAAATGCTAGTTAATGCATGCAGATTGCACTTTGGGGGTATTCCTCCTAATTGTACTTCTTGTGTGAATGGAGTTTTCGCATCTTCTTCTATAGCTTCATCCAATTGTCTCCTACCTCCTTCTATCCTATTATTCAGCATTCCTCTCATATCTGCGAGTTCTCTTAAGATTTGTTCATTTACCCCGGACGCTGATCCCATTGGTCTCTTTAATTCTCATTCTCTTCTCCTGAGTTCTTTCCTGTTTTGCGTTGCGAGATTTTGATTTTCTTCCCCATCATTTTCTTCTTGTATTTCTCTGCGATCTTCTCTTTTATTTCTTTCATGAATTCGTATACCATTATATCTCTCATTTTCTCCTCTGCGATTTTGTCCACTCCTTATCAACTCTCTTTGTTGTCTTTTGATTCTCCTTTGAATTCTATCATATTCTTCATTGATATTACCATTGTTGCGGTTTTTCTCGCGTCTTCTTTCTCGATTATCATGGTTGTTCTGACGTATTGCTTCTTGGAGTTCTTTTTCCTCCAGTTCTGATGTCAATCTATATCTTTCGCAGGCTAAGCGTGCTTGTTCAACATAATGTCTCTCAATTTCTTCTTCAATTATTTGTTCACTAGTGGATTGCCCATGCCATAATGGCACGGGGATGAAAGGGTACTGGCGCTATGGCTTATGCTTTCGTCGGTGTATTGGTTCGATATTCACTAATTGTTTCATTTTTAAGGAATACATTCACAAATTCGTAATGAATATCTTCACCAATTTGTCATGAAAAATTCTAATTTCCAGGCAACAGTATTTTTGTGGTGGCAGTGGTGCTGGAGGCGCTACATGCTTACCTTTCCTTTGTAACACCATCGGTAGAAAATGGATATGGTGTATTCATGCATTTATGCTAGGATGAGTTTTTGTCCCATGTGTAAAGAGAGGCCAAATAGAAGCCCATGATTAAAGTTTTGTCAATTTACCTCCCGTCCATGGATAGTAATTATTTTTACTTTGCTTACTCCGCCCAAACCCCAAAAGTGTTATCTTTCCCCAACCAAACAATCATCTCTTTCTCTTCCTCCTCACTCATCAGCAACTCTGCTCGAGCACCAACCTTACACCATACTGCATTTGCGCCTTTGCTTGACACCCTCCAAGTCCATGCCCCAATGTAATGCTTCGTTTAATTTACCCCCATCACAACCACGTCTACAGTCTACTTCCCCACTTTATAACTCCCTCTTTCTCTTCCAGGAACTACACCACCGCCATATAATTATTTATGTATTTTATGTTTTTAATCTACTAATCGATGTCGAGTTGTCGATCAAAAACTAATTTGTGTAATCACTTTTCTTCATATCATAGTTTGATTAGCTAATTTAGACTTAAATTTGTCTATGATGAAGATGACATAATAGTTTTATTTGATTTTTATTAAAAGGAATTGGTTATTGCTTTGCTCAGATAGATGATTCTTTAGGTAGGTAATCTAGAAAAACAGTCGCAGGATGGGAATCGATTGAATTTTGTAGATTCGGATTTCATGAGAAATTGGCCAAGATTGAAGAGAATTTCGATGAGAAAGAGATGGAGGGTAGTGGTGGTTAATATAGATGAGAAGTTGTCGAAGGATATGGAAGTGGGGGTGGCGGTGATTCTCCTTCAATCTTTGATGTTGGTTCTGTTAAAATTGAATTTCAGTGAAAAAAGTTTATAAACACGGAAAAGAAACATACAGAGTATTTGCCCCTATTTTAGTGTTAAACTTACGGAAGTTTTAGGGAGGAAATAAAACACGGAATGGCAACATAGTCTTTTAAAATGGGACACCAAAATTTTGGTTACTAACACCAAACAAATCATTTTCCTTTATATTATAGATTTCTGCGATTTCTCTCCCATGTAATATTCTTCTTCCTTCTTCTTGGTTTTCTTCATCACCTTGGTTATTTCGTTCCTGACGCTGCCTGTCTTGTGGAATTTCGCCATGTGGAATGTATCGATCTTCAATCATTTCTCTATTTTCGCATCGTTCTTCATCTAGATTTTGCACCTCCTGCCGAATATTTCCATCAACATTTTCTACAAACGAGTTTCATCTTTCTTCCCTTCTGATTGATCTTGAACTTGATCTTGTAGTGCTTCTTGACCTTCTATTTTTTAATGTCATATTCTCCATTCTCAACTCATGGTTCTTCCTTGTCAAATTAGCACGTTCTTCTGCTTCTATTCTCATTTCTTCATGTATTCTTTGCATCGATGCCTCTAATGCTTCAATTCTTTCATCTCCATAAAATTATTCCTCCAATTGCTTCTTCAGCTCTTTCTTCCTGTCTTTCGTTTCTTAAATGTTTCTCCTCTTCTATTTCTTCCGCGGAATCTGATCGCCAAGTATGTACGCTCACTCTATCATAATCCAAAGTTCTATTTTGCGCTGGCGTACGCTGAATTGGTTGTTGAATTTGATTTTCTCCATCATTTCTTGTATTCATTCTTGATGGTTCCCCAGTTTCGTTTCTTTTTTCTCCAGCGAGTCTCTTACTCCTTCTCACATTAGTTGGTTGTCTTGAAGCATTTCTTCTTCTAGCCATCTCTTCAATGTCAATGAATTGTTGAAAGTTGTCTGAAACTTTTCACCAACTATTCCAAATTATTTCAAATCACAATATTAATCTTCACACTATCAACAAGGACGGGTCCCTGTTTCTAGCGCCAATATGTAGTAGCAGGAAACTGTACACTACACTCCTCATAAGAACTCATAATAATCAACACATCTTTTAAAGATTAAGAACAACACTTTTATTAATTGATTCACAAAAATGCTACAAGAAATGGAAGAAAACAAGAATACAATCACTCTTTAAACTTTCTCTCTCCTCAAGACTTTCTGAGCACTCTCAAATTGATCTCTCCCTTCCTTACGCTTATTCAACTTTTTATATAGGGATTTACATAGTGGTTGACAGCTAAGTTGTCCTTTAATTTCGGATCTGACTTGCGGTAATCTCGCAAGCTTGTTAGTGATACTTCTTCGCAAACCTCATTCGTTCGCAAGATTATCACACTTTCTTCATGTTTATACTACCGTCATCTATTACGTCACTTTCCTAACCATTCTGCGACATTTATAATGAGTTGTTGAGAATTTTGCAAGAGTGTTGTTGTTAACTTCGCAAGATTGTTGCTCCTGCGATATTCTGATCCTACAAATATAGGCTTAACTTTTGTGTTTTGCCAAAAGTCCATTCATTCCTTGATCAATATTTGCATACCAATTTGTGAACGACTTTACTTTTGACCAAATATGGGATAATCAAGTTCACAGACATAAACACACATATTCCATCAAAATATTGCAATATATAAAAATATTAATACTACAACCATCATCTTCCAAACAAGTTTAGAATTAAAACAATAAATCTAAAAACAAGGAAATGAAATCATTGGATATAGATATATGTAATCACAATCATGGATATTCCAAAAAAACTAGTTATTATTCTTAATGAAATAGAGAACATAGAAGATTTACTATACATCAGCGCATTACTCATCATCTTCATCGGAGATACTCCAAGAAGCTTGAATTGAGTTCAACTCATCCTTGAGCTCAAGAAACTTAGTTGCAACCACTGACAATTGTTCTTGAACGCATTTGACCCTTGAATTGACTTTACACACTTCCTTGTGAATTTTTTGAAGTAAACTCAAGGTATTAAGATCACACTCGTTCAAAGAAGCATCTCTTTGTCTTTTGCACACATTTTCCCTGATGCGCCTGAAGGTACAGGAACGAACCGGTTTGGGTACCCCAAGAGAGTTGCCAATTGTGTCAACACAACTATCATGGCAGATTTGACTAATCAAACAAGGATAGCCTAACATCTTGATGGGAGAAGTCATTGTAACCATTTGATGTATAATGAATCCACAAATATCAAGACTTTGAACACCCAATTCAAGAAAATAGACTAATTCAGCAAACTCATAGCTCCACCAAGAATTCTCAATTGTGGAGGGACATAGATTGGGAATACCAAGTTTTCCAAATGCCATTAATGAAATACTAAGATCATTAGTAGGAAACTTCCCTTGATTCCAAGATACCTTCTTACCACAAAGCCCAATAGAGATATCATCGCTAGATGGACGTTCCCCACATGGTCTAGGGAGACGCACGTTCCCCAACGGAATGTTGGTAATCTTTGATATTAATTCTCTATCAACAAGAACCCTTTTTCTATTTATCATGGATTTAAATTCCATCTTATCAAGATTAGCATCATGAATGTTGGCATAGAAAATTCTTGTGATAGAATCAAACCCTTGACCAAGACCATCAAAGATATTTCCAAGATTGAATTTTTTGAAGCAAGCTAAATCTTCATTATGTCCACTTGAAATATCCAATTTCTTTTCAACAATAAAACCTTTAGATGAAATCTTCTCAAAAATTCTAGCACACGAATCATTCACAAACTTAATCCTAAGGGAATTTTGGTCGTAATGAGAATCCATACTAGAAGAATTTGGATTTTTGAAAATCCTACTTGAGCCCTTAGAATTCATTATGAGGTCAAATAAATTGAGAGGAACAAGAAGAAATTACTTACTTGGAGTGAATCTTCAACACCCTTTATCTTAGTTTCTCTAAAGATGTCATTAATGGAGATAACACACAAAACCTAGAAGTTCATGTACGCGGACGGGTGAGAGGAAGAAGGGAGTATGCGAACTTCCTTTTAATAAGACCAATTATGGGCTTGGACCTGTTTGTGAAATTCAACCCATAAGAACTAAGGGAGGCTTTGTTTAGACAATTTGCATATCAAGAATTATGCATTCCGCAATATGAAGGATGCACTAGAAAGCTCAAATTGAAACCTGTACACGATCCAACCATTTTTTGCCCCATTTCAAGATATATACATATGGGGTAGTGCCAGTCTTGTTACCAAGAGGCATAATGTGCAGAGAAATTCTTATGCAACATTTTTGGTTGATCAGTGTGAACAGTCCCCATAACATAATGATAATAATTAGGGGAGTTTGAGCTTCCGTTCCTTTGCTTGATATGCTTAGAAGGAGGACTTATCCATATTCTGGATTGTACAATATTATTCGCAGGTTTAATATGTACATAGTCCTTTTTGGAGTGATTCTTAGACTTAACAGAATTAAGTTTTTCTAAGGATCTGAAAACGTCTTCGAATGCTCTGAATAGATTTTTCTCAGATGATCCATTATGATAGCATTCTTCATAGAGATCAGTAGTTAATCTTGTGAGGTTCCATATCATTGAGCGCCATGAATATTTCTTTGATCTCCCCTTCTTTTTATTTTTTTCTTTAAATTGACACATACTATCCAACACTCCCTTCTCAAATGAAATGAAATTATCATGAGAAACAAGAGGTTTTGTCAATAAACGGTCTTGACCAATCTTTTAGAAATTCTGGCGTGCGTTACAGATGCCAAGAGCAAGTTTTCCAAAGAAAATTCCCATGGAACAATTCTTAAGGACCGAACAAACAAAAACTTATCAGGTTTAACGTGTTTGCATGCTCTTATACCAATTGAAAAAGCATGTGTCTAACAACACCACCCAATATTTCGATTAGAAATATGTATGGACAACTCCGAGTTGTTTTCTAGAGAATCAACAAGACTCAATCAATAGAAAATATCTCAAGGAGTTATTATATCAATCTCTCAATTTGATTTTCTCAAGCAAATATGATTCGAGTCTAATCAAAGAGAGATAACTTGGATGGTACCAAAGACCAATATCCAAGTGTCAATCAATTTAAATCAACATCCAAAATGGTCGGATATTCTAATTGATTGAACAACGCACAACCTGTATTATTTCAATTATATAAAAATATAATGCGGAAAAGAAATAACACAGACACCATAATTTTGTTAACGAGGAAACCACAAATGCAGAAAAACCCCGGGACTAGTCCAGATTAAAGATACACTGTATTAAGCCGCTACAGACACTAGCCTACTACCAATTAACTTCGGTCTGGACTGTAGTTGAACCCCAACCAATCTCACACTGATCCAAGGTACAGTAATGATCCTACGCCTCTGATCCCAGCAGGATACCACGCACTTGATTCCCTTAGCTGATCTCACCCACAACCAAGAGTTGTTACGACCCAAAGTCGAAGACTTTAATAAACAAATCTGTCTCACACAGAAAAGTCTACATGTAATATATAAATTCGTCTCCCACGAATAAACCTGCAAGTTTTGTTCCGTCTTTTGATAAATCAAGGTGAACAGGAACCAATCTCTAAAACCAGACTTATATTCCCGAAGAACAGCTCAGTTTCATCAGTCACCTCACAATAAACTTAATCGACGCAGCGAAGAAGATTATTGAGGAATCACAAACAATGAGACGAAGATGTTTGTGACTACTTTTATCTTGCCTATCAGAGATAGAATATCAATCCAATTACTACAATTGTACTCGTACGGTAGAAAGAGCAAGATCAGATCACATAACTACGATAAAAATAGTATCGGTCTGGCTTCACAATCCCAATGAAGTCTTTAAGTCGTTAACCCGAGTTTAGAGAGAAAACTCAAGGGTTAATGGAGATCGACTCTCGCTTAGAGAAAACTAGTATCACACAAGAAAGGTGTGTGGGGATTAGTTTTTCCAATAACTAGATTTCTCCTTATATAGTCTTCAAATTAGGGTTTGCAATCAATGTTAGCTTAGTAACAAAGCATTCAATATTCACCGTTAGATGAAAACCTGATTAGATATAAGCTAATATTCCTCAACCGTTAGATCGAAAACTTAGCTTTCCATACACACATGTACTTGACGATTTTGGGTTTGTGTAACCGTACCCAAACGTGTACAATGGTTGGTTCACAACTAGTTAACGAAAAGGTTAGCCAAATGATAACTTCCATATCCACCATGTTCTTCTTCACCATAACTAGTCCAAATGACTCAAATGAACTAGTTAGAGAGTTGTTCAATTGCTATGAGATCTCAAGTACTACAAGAGACATAATTGAATAAAAAATGATGTGATTCACTCGAATCATTAATCATGAACTATAAATCCACGGTTTGCAAAAGCATCCCTTAGTAATTTAGAATAAGTTCATGAACAACGTTTTCAGACATAACCTCTTGAGTTCGCGGACTCAAGCTAACCGGTTGAAGTTATAAACTCCAGAAGAAATTCTCGGATTCGAGAGCTTCCGTCAATTCGTGGACTGAGTTCGCGGACTGCACATGAGCTACAACTCTAGAAGATATTCTCGGTGTTCGAGAACTACGCCAGTTCACGGACTGAGTTGCTCCTCACGTTCCGGTTCTACTTGATCAACAAAGTTCGCAAACTTCAGTTCAAGTGCTAAGGATTTATACATATATGTGTTGCCACAGTAATATTTATATCCCCCAATGGTTATATAGTCTAATCTCTCATTTCAATCATTGAAACATGCTCAGAGGGCGTTATATAGTTGTTATTTACAAACTATTTTTCGTCAGAACATTTTCCAAGAAGATTGAAACTTAACATGACTTTCGTCACTAGGCAAAGATGAACTTGGATAAAGCGAAAGCTTTACCAACACCCATTTCGAGAAATAGATAAGCGAGATATACT
Organism: Papaver bracteatum; assembly: GCA_023529315.1. Classification (NCBI taxonomy): domain Eukaryota; kingdom Viridiplantae; phylum Streptophyta; class Magnoliopsida; order Ranunculales; family Papaveraceae; genus Papaver; species Papaver bracteatum. Next base: position 5,924,557 of record JAJJWX010000811.1, on the reverse strand, counting down.
CAGCTCGAAATGTCACATGTGTATATTCTTAGTCTATATAGTAAAACGACTTTTGTCTCAAAGATAGAAGATATAGTAGATAGACTTTTGAGTGATAGATAAGTTCAAGTCTCCACATACCTTTTAGTCGATGAATATCCACTGGTTCCTTGAGTAGTCCTTCGTCTTGTATGATGATTGCCATGGAGTCTTGAGCTCAACTACACTTTCTATCCTAGTCTGAGGCCTTAACTATGGTAGACTAGAAATCAAGACTTTATAGTTTTGATCACTAACATTGAAAAACATGCTTGAGATAGCAACGCATGCGAGTTTGACCGAGCAATGCTCTAACAACCGTGTTGTTCCATGAAGTGTCTTATGTTGAGCAATAAAACAACAAAAGTTGATTGCTTTTGTGATTAGCTTAGTTGTTGTTCCGTAAGGTACTTTATGTTGAACATGATTGAACTAAATTAATCATCTTGTCTGATTATTTAGTTAACACTCCATAAGTTTTCTATTGTTGAGCATTTCCTTGACTAGGTTGGTTATTCATGATTAACTTAGTCACTGCTCCATAGATTTTTCTTATGTCGAGTGTGACCAATTAAATTGATTACTTTTGTAATAAGTTTGGTTGAGTATGAAAATTAGATTATTTGCGAGTTTTCTTGTAATTAATCTAATTTATTTAAGTCTCCATAAGTTTACTTGTGTCGAGCATATTTAGTCAAATTAATCTTGGTTCTCCTTGGTTAATATGATTGAATATTTCTCTATGGATTCCAAATTCATACTTGTATGAGATTTGTTGAGTCTAAATAAATATTTCTTTTCTTTTTGAAATTAAGGTCGCTCTTGTTATTCCATTGGGAATGACATTTTATGGAGGAGAGTTCTTTTGAACTTGCACGTAATTTCCAAATCTTTGTGGGGAATATTATAGGCGTTATCTTGTATCTTTATAGACTCATTGATGAATGTATTTAGATTCGGCTTTATGATTGCATATAAACAAGATGATATAAATTTACCTTTGGTCATGAAATGGCTCTTACAGAAATTTCATTAGGAACCCGTTCTTGTACCTTTGCCAATTTTATTGACAAAAAGGGGGAGAATTAATATGTAGTTCACACTACAAATACATATGGTTTTTGGATCATTATGTGAGGGGTGGTGGTTTCCATGTGAGATGGAGTATTGACTAAGGGGGAGTGAAGTATCACCATATTATTTTTGTTAAAGTTGTGGTGCAATGGGACTTTGACGCTGTGTAATGATACTATGACATTGTATAATAATGATTGAGAACTGTTGATGGTGGATTTTAGTTCAGGGCTAAAGTTGTAAAACCAATATTTTGTACAGCCGTCCTGCAGAGGACAAGGATATTTGATAAGTGATGAATACTTCTTCACTTTATTAATTCACCTAGAATGGAGCATGTATCAAAAATCCCCAAGTATTCTGTGAATTTTAGCATTACCAATTAATGCATAAAACGCCTTGTATTTCCTGTTTTGTTCCCAACGGAACTCTTATTGTTGGTGCGGCATGATGACTGATTGTTACTCTCAGCAGAGTAACATTAATATCCAAATATCAACAAATGAGGCATGCACGAAATACTCGTACATGCTACACCATTCTCTGACAAAGAGAATCATCTCTCGGTGTGTTATACTAGCCCGATTGAGCATATCAGTCTCAGAAACAATCACGACCATCCAACTTCACTAGCATGATTGGATGGCCCAGATTGAATCCATAACCCTCAAGCAGGTATTGGAGTATTCACCACCGACCCAATGCGGGCCCGCATGGTCGGCCTCCCCAAGAGGGAAGCATAGCTTACTAGGTCGTCCAGCCATATCAGTATGGACGTGAGACTCTAAACTAGGGTTACGACACATTACATGTGTCGCAAATCGGTCACAAATGTCCATCTTCGCAGGCATAGATGGAGGGTGTAGATGCAGATTCAAAGAGCCCAGAGCATGTCAACACAAACACCCGGGCCCGCCTACATACACGACCGATTGGACAATACCAACTATGTTTGGTCTTCACAATTCGTGCGCCCAAACAAGGCATGACACAGGCCGACAAAACCCTAATTGGGGTTTGTGGCATCATCCATGTGTTCCAAAATCATCTCAAGCGTCCATCTTCGCAGGCTTGAATGGAAGGCAAAGATGAAACTTCAGGGGAGGCCGAACATGCTAGCATGACCACCGTGGGCCCGACTTCATGTCCGACCAACCGTCCAAAGCCGGCCTTGGTCGGGCGCCTCGATTTGCGCGCCCGAAAGTGGTGTGTCACGCTACCTTAACAAATCCTTTGCGACATAGGATTTTTGTTGAAATCTAATCTCGACCACTCGTCTTTGCCGACCAAACTGAGTGGTCTAGATTGGACCTTTGCGAGTCAAGCAAGCATGGGCGTAAACACCAGCGTGCCACCTCCTTTCAAGACCAATTGGTCCCTCCATAAACGCTCTCTAAGCTTTAATTTGTTCGAGCTAAAAGTGGCATCTTGCGTACCTACCAAACCCTAATCCAACGGTCGCATATTAGGGTCGCAAGCCATCTCATCCGTCCAACTTCGCTATCTTGGATGGATAACCTAGAATGGGAGTTAGGAGACAAGTGAGATATCACCGTGATCACTGTCCGCCACTCCTCCATATAATGTGATCAGCTAAGGCATGGCTCGCCCATGCAGCCTCTAAACGGTCACTCGAAGTAGGCATGGCATGATGCTCAACAACGATGCTTCATACATACTGAATACATTATATGCATAACTTGCATAGATTACACTCGATACTTCACAAGTATCGAATTTCTAAATAACTTAGTTATTTAACCTAGCATCACATGCCACCTTCTGTGGGTCCCACGATCCACACTCGAGACATCAATCATGTCACAAACTGGGGGATACATACTGGAGTATTGGTCTGGCGGTTTACGGCGTGCAGCGTGCCATCACAAGAACGTGTCAGGAATACATGGACGGTTAGTGATGATGGGAGATGTGGGCAAGACTAATCGTGTAACACTAACACACAACTCCACTGCTCCATCACTCCACTTCCTATGAGAGACGTGAATGAGGCTCAAATGACTTGTATAAATAGGTTCTCCTCCCTATTTCCAATACAGAACACAACACAGAAATCAAGTGTTAATACAATTGTATTCGAAACACCCAAAGCCTGCTTTCATTATTCGTAAGCCGGCTCACCTTTCTGTTACAAGTCATAAAACATCCTACACCTTCACAATCTCAACACCTGCTTCGCTTCCCACCCTAAGATCAACCCCATCTACTTCACTTTGTGACCGAAACAAGTCTGGAACGACCATTTCTTGGTTTAGGCCAGAATTATATAGATGGATCTCTCGAATCAAAATCACTCCCGTGCAGTGCATTTGTTTAAGGTTTAAACTCATTTCTCATCCACACACCCTAAAATTACCAAAACCGGCAAAGATAGTTTTCACCCATAAACAAGAACCATTGCTTTTCTCATTTTTATAGCTACGGATTTTCAACAACGATGGTGTTAAACTTACAACCTTTGGGATCATTGGATTACTTGGAAGTGACGAAGATTTCGAGTATTGTTGAAGATTAGACGACATGTGGAATAGGAACTACAAAGTTTATTTATATATTTTGTATTCCATATGTATTAATAGTTTTGCCAATAAAATTGACAAAGGGGATAGATTGTTATAGAATCGCTCGATCGAACTCTCATGCGTTGGTATCTCAAGCATGTTTGTCAATATTAGTGATCAAAACTGTAAAGACTTTGATTTCTAGTCTACTATAGATAAGGTCTCGGACTAGGATAAAAAGTGTAGTTGAGATCAAGAACTCCATGGCGATCATCATACAAGACGAAGGACTACTCAAGGAACCAGTGGATCTTCATCGACTAAAAGGTATGTGGAGCCTTGAACTTATCTATCACTCAAAAGTCTATATATTCTATCTCCTATCTTGAGACAAAAGTCGTATTACTATATAGACTAAGAATATACACATATGTTATTTCGATCTGAGTATATCTCGCTTATCTATTTCTCAAAATATGTATTGGTAAAGCTTTCGCTTTAGCCAAGTTCATCTTTACCTAGTGACGAAAGTCATGTTATGTTTCAATCATTTTGGAAATTTCACTGACGAAAAATAGTTTGTGAATAACAACTATATAACGCCCACTGAGAATGTTTCAATGACTGAAATGAGAGTTTAGACAATATAACCATTGGAGGATATAAGCATTATTGTGGTAACACAAATATGTATAAGTCCTTATTACTTGAATAGAAGTTTGCGAACTTTGTTGATCAAGTGAAACCGGAGAAGTGCGTGAGCTCAGTCCGCGAATTCAGCATACAAGCTCAGTCCGCGAACTTGAGTAGGTTATGTCTAAAAACGATGTTTGTGAATTTATTATAATAAACTAAGGAATGCTATTGCCAACCGTGGATTTATAGTTCATGAATTGATTCGAGTGAATCACATCGTTTTTGCTTCGATTGTGTCTTATGTAGTACATAAAGATCCAAGCAATTGAAAAACTCTCTAACTAGTTCATTTGAGTCATTTGGAATAGTTATGGTGAAGAAGAATATGGTTGATATGAAAGTTATCATTTGGCTAACCATTTGGTTAACTAGTGTTGAACCAACAAATGTACAAGTTTGGTTACGGTTACACAAACCCAAAATCTTCAAGTACATGTGTGTATAACAAGCTATGTTTTCGATCTAACGGTTGATAAATATTAGCTTGTATCTAATCAGGTTTTCATCTAATGCTTTGTTACTAAGCTAACATTGATTGCAAATCCTGATTTGAAAGACTATATAAGGGAGAACTCTAGCAACTGGGAAACCTAATCCCCACACATTCTGTGTGATACTAGTTTGCTAAGATAGAGTCGATTCTCCTTTAACCTTTGGTTTTATTCTTCTAAAACCAGGTTAATGACTTAAATACTTCATTGGGATTGTGAAGCCATATCGATACTACTTTTATCGTAGTTATGTGATCTGATCTTGCATCTTCTATCATACGAGTACAATTGTAATAATTGGCTTGAGACTTCTATCTCCGATAGGCAAGATATAAAAGTAGTCACAAACACTTCGTCTCATCGTTTGTGATTCCTCAATAATCTTCTTCGCTGCGTCGATTAAGTTTATTGTGAGGTGATTGATAAAGATGAGTTGTTCTTAGGGAATATAAGTCTGGTTTTATCAATTGGTTCCTGTTCACATTGATTTATCAAAAGAAGGAACAAAAATCATAGGTTTATTCGTGGGAGACGAATTTATCTATCCTTGTAGACTTTTCTGTGTGAGACGGGTTTGTTTATTAAAGTCTTCGACTTTGGGTCGTAGCAACTCTTGGTTGTGGGTGAGATCAACTAAGGGAATCAAGTGCACAGTATCCTGCTGCGATCAGAGGCGTAAGAACATAACTGTACCTTGGATCAATATGAGATTGGTTGGGGTTCAACTACAATTCGGACCGAAGTTAGCTTGGAGTATGCTAGTGTCTGTAGCGGTTTAATACAATATATGTTTAATGTGGACTAGGTCCCGGGGTTTTTCTGCATTTGAGGTTTCCTCATTAACAAAATTCTGGTGTCTGTGTTATTCCTTTTCCGTATTATATTTTTTTATATAATTGAAATAATACAAGTTATGCGTTGTTCAATCAATTAGAATATCTGACCTTATTGGTTGTTGATTTAAATTGATTGACACTTGGATATTAGTCTTTGGTACCATCCAAGTTATCTCTCTTTGATTAAGACTCGCAAATTGTATTTGCTTGAGTAAACCAAATTGAGAGATAGAGATAATAACTCCTTGAGATATTTTTTATCTAGATTGATTCTGACTGTCTAGTTGATTCTATAGTAAAGTAACTCGGAGTTTGTCCATATAGATTGCTAATCGAAATATTGGGTATGGTTGTTAGACCCCGCTTTTTCAGATTTGATTGATTAGTTGCGTAGATCGGCATCAGTATTTAGTATCTTGGTTGATCCTATTATTGATTGCAAAATCTAAACACAATTACTTTGGTAGTTGTTCATTAGATAAATCTAAACCCGACAAAGTAGTTTATTAGATTAAACAGAAGAGCCTTTGTTTAACTCATATCACTTTGTTTGAATAGATTTGTTACCGAATAGATTTGTTGTTCATTTACTATTTGGAATACGAACCAAAGGAATTGTTCCAGTGCGTGCACTTATTGAATGTCGGAAGCGCATGGATACTGAAGAAACTAGGTGAACTATAGGTTTAGATGCTTGGTCTCAATTATACGAAGTTGGTGTGATTTTGTATAGCGGATTAATTCTGAGAGTATTCAATTATGGACTAGGTCCCGAGGTTTTTTACATTTGTGATTTCCTCGTTAACAAAATTTTGTTGTGTCTTTTACTTTTCTATTTTCGCAATTATAATTAAAAGTAAAATACACAAACATTAACTCTGTATTACTTGATAGTGATCCTATAGAGTTTGGTTAAGTCCGAACCTATTCTCAAGTAATCAAACTTTGATTGTTGTATTGTCTCGATCTCGTATCCATAGACGATCACACAAAGTGTGAGGTGATTGATATTACTAGGTTGTTCTTCGGGAACATAAGTCTGGTGTATCAATTGGTTCATGTTCACCTTGGTTTATCAAAAGACGGAACAAAACTTGTAGGTATTTCTGTGGAAGACAGATTTATCTATTCAATAGACTTTTCTGTGTGAGACAGAATTGTTTATCAAGTTTTCGACTTTGGGTCGTAGCAACTCTTAGTTGTGGGCGACATCAGCTAAGGGAATCAAATGCATAGAGTCCTGCTGGTATTCAGAGGCGTAAGGAACGCGACTATACCTAAATCACTGTGAGATTGGTTAGGGCTCAACTACATTCAGTCCGAAGTTAACTTGTAGTAGGCTAGAGTCTGTAGTGGCTTAATATATTGTGGTGTTCAAATCTGGACTAGGTCGCGGGTTTTTTCTGCATTTGCGGTTTACACCTTAACAAAATTTATGGTGTCTATGTTATTTCTTTTCTGCATTATATTTTTTATTTAAAATTTAAATATCACAGGTTGTGCGTAGTTCAATCAATTAGATAATCCAACCTTTGGTTGTTGATATAAATTGATTGACACTTGAACATTGGTCTTTGGTACCGTTCAAGTTGTTTCTCATAATAATCAGGCTCGCGGATTTCTATTTGTTTGATTTTCTGATTACATTGAGAAACGGAGATATAACTCTTGGATGTATTTTCCTTTTTTGATTCTGGCTGTCTAGTTGATTCTCTTGGAAATATATTGGAGTTAGTCCATACAGATTTCCGAAATGAAATATTAGGTGTGGTTGTTAGACTCCCGCTTTTTCATATATACCTATCGCCAAGATGTTTTTTTTTCTCACATAATCAATTTGAAACATTCCCAATAGCCATAGACAGTTTGTATTGTTGATTGGGGAAATCCTAAATGATCAATTTGAAACTAAAATAGTTTGTGAACAATAAATTCTTGTAACTAATATTGTTAAGGAACTACGAATATCCTTTGTTTGAATCAAATTTGGATAGTTTGACCAAGACAAGCTTGGACTCGAAATTTCTTAATTGTAACATTAAATCTACTAAAATCATACGACATGGTTTTATATGATATAATGGTAAACGCCATGAGTAAATAGGATAGGTAAGTCTTCACATACCTCTTTGTTGATGAAGTTCTCTCAAATGTCTTTGTTTGTTCTTCAATCTTCATGTTCGAGGGTTATTCAATGATGTCTTATACTCCACTACCATATCTAATCCTAGTCCGAGACTTGATTTTAGAAGACTGGATATCAAGATATAGTTTTGCAAATCTAACATTGACACAAGCTTGAGATAATAAAATTTGTGGGTTCAGCCGATAAATACTCTAACAATCCCCCCATTTGTCAATTTTAGTGACAAAACTATCAATACATATGAATTCAATAAAATCAATCTTATAACTCAATATCCATCATGCTTGATTTCTTGAATCTTCAACATATGCTTGAATTATTCGTACTTCAAGTTCTTATATCATATGATCGTGTCAGCACCTTCGTTGTTGAAGATCCTTAGCGAATAACAAATTATGAGAATACTCGTTTAGGGCTTTTCTAGAATAACAAAGTCTATCTACTCAATAGTTGTTACATCAGTACATAGTATTTTTACCTACCTCAAAGTCCAATTATACCAAAACTTTGAAGTAATACTACGATGATATGTTCTCTCTGGTAGTCCTTACTTTGTCTATTTTGCATAATAGGTAAAATCTACAGCTTGAAATTTACCCCCCCTTACATAATGCTCAGAGAATCCATATGTTAGAGTAGAGTACTACTAAATAATTCTCCACCCTTTTGTCAATAAAATTGGCAAAAGTGAAAAAAAATGGATTGTTAAAGCACTGCTCGGTCGAACTCGCAAGCTTGGACTCGAAATTTCTTCATTGCAATATTAGATCTACTATTATACGACATGGTTTCATAATATAGAATGATAAATGTCGTGAGTAAATATGATAACTTAGTCTTCATTTACCTCTTTGTTGATGAAGTTCTCTCAAATGCATTTGTTTGTTCTTCGGTCTTCATGTCTTCGAGGGTTATTCAGTGATGTATGATACCCAACTACCATATCTAATCCTAGTTCGAGACTTGATTTTATTGCACTAGAAATCAAGATTATAGTTTTGTAAATCTAACATTGACAACAAGCTTGAGATAATAAAATTTGTGGGTTCAGCAGACAAATGCTCTAACAATCTTCCCCTTTGTCAATTTTAGTGACAAAACTATCAATACATATGAATTCAATAAAATCAATCTTATAACTCAATATCCATCATGCTTGATTTCTTGAATCTTCAACATATGCTTGAATTATTCGTACTTCAAGTTCTTATATCATATGATCGTGTCAGCACCTTCGTTGTTGAAGATCCTTAGCGAATAACAAATTATGAGAATACTCGTTTAGGGCTTTTCTAGAATAACAAAGTCTATCTACTCTAGTTGTTACATCAGTACATAGTATTTTTACCTACCTCAAAGTCCAATTATACCAAAACTTTGAAGTAATACTACGATGATATGTTCTCTCTGGTAGTCCTTACTTTGTCTATTTTGCATAATAGGTAAAATCTACATCTTGAAATTTACCCCCCCTTACATAATGCTCAGAGAATCCATATGTTAGAGTAGAGTACTACTAAATAATTCTCCACCCTTTTGTCAATAAAATTGGCAAAAGTGAAAAAAAAATGGATTGTTAAAGCACTGCTCGGTCGAACTCGCAAGCTTGGACTCGAAATTTCTTCATTGCAATATTAGATCTACTATTATACGACATGGTTTCATAATATAGAATGATAAATGTCGTGAGTAAATATGATAACTTAGTCTTCATTTACCTCTTTGTTGATGAAGTTCTCTCAAATGCATTTGTTTGTTCTTCGGTCTTCATGTCTTCGAGGGTTATTCAGTGATGTATGATACCCAACTACCATATCTAATCCCTGGTTCGAGACTTGACTTTATTGCACTAGAAATCAAGATTATAGTTTTGTAAATCTAACATTGACAACAAGCTTGAGATAATAAAATTTGTGGGTTCAGCAGACAAATGCTCTAACAATCTTCCCCTTTGTCAATTTTAGTGACAAAACTATCAATACATATGAATTCAATAAAATCAACCTTATAGATCAATACCCACCATGCTTGATTTCTTGAATCTTCAACATTTGCTTGAATTTTTCGTACTTCAAGTTCTTCTATAGTTTTGCATATGATTGTGTCATCACCTTCATGGTTGAAGATCTGTAGAGAATAACAAATTATGAGAATACTCGTTTAGAGCTTTTCTAGAATAAAAAAATTAATTTATTATATCAGTGCGTAGTATTTTTACCTACCTCAAAGTTCAACTGTACCAAAACTTTGAAATAATACTATGGTGATATTTTATCTCCCTCGGTCCTTACTTATCTTTTTTGCATACTAGGTAAAACCTACAGCTTGCAATTCACTCCCCCTTACATAATTCTCAGAGAATCCATATGTTATAGTAGAGTACTACTAAATAATTCTCCACAATTTTGTCAACAAAATTAGCAAAAGTGAAAGAAAGGGGATCTTAGAGCAACTGCAGTAGTGCAAGTATACCCAAAGATCAAAGAGGGAAAAAACGACTAAATTTGAGTTTAGTCCGTAGTGTGACGCTACGGGAGGCGAGTATATTTAGTCGAGCGGAGGTATAATCTTTGTTTGGATGTGAAGCGTAGTTATAAAGTGCGTCCCATTCGGGCGTTGATATAGTTTACGCTTGTTATGGGGCGTTGGTAAAGATTATGCGCGGTGTGGAGCGTTCATAAAGTTTACGCGGGGTGAAAGGGTGCATGTATAATCAACGCCTAATGGGGCGTACGTAAAATAACCGCATGATGTCAGGCGTTTGTATAATCAATGCCCGATGGGGCGAACACTTCAGATGCGCCTGAATGAGGCGTTTATATAAACTCCGCCCAGCTTTTTTCTTACATAAATGATCGTATCTCTATGTTTTGTGGTCCTGACTGGTTTTTAACATCTAGTCTTGGAAGAAGTTGCGGTGGTGGTGCAATTTGTGACTTCTCAATTGGTGGAGATAATGACCTTAGCTTTAAAGAGTTTGATAATGAATCCAAATGCGTAAAGAATACAATATCTTTTTTCTTGGTTTTTACTTTTACTCATTTTAACTTGTACCAAGACAAAATGAGATCATGGCCTCATGTAGTAATGTGATCAAGTACAAACGAGGTTGTTGGGATGAATTGTGTATTGAACATGCATTACAAACGGTATGAAGCAATTTGAAAGTTACAAATGATATGAATTTCAGAAACATTTTTCTCAGTATGGGGCGGAGGTATTACGTTCGCCTGGCATCAGGCGTGAACTTTATGAACGCCTGATCGAGGCGTTAACTTTATGACCGCCTGATGCCAGGCGTTAACTTTACGTTCGCCTCAATGGGGCGGTGTGTATATCAACGCCTGATCCCAAGCGTAAACTTCAGCATCAGTCCATCGGGCGTACATTTCAGCAACGCTCCATTGGGACGTAGTTTATATACACGCCTGTTCATGGGACGAAGATTATATATCCACTTCATGTCAAGCGTAGATTATATAACCGCCCGTTGACAAATGAACATTATACCAACGCTCGACTATATTTGGGTTTAGTCTTAGTCCCAGACCAAATATAGTCTGGGATTTGGTTTTGATCCGACTTTTAGACGATAGTCTGTCCCGATGTGTCTCATTTTTTAACCAAATAAATAGGGTTACTCGCCAACTGTGGTTGCTCTAAATGAACTATACAAAATAGTTATTGAGACTAAAGATAATATACCAACTTTTTAAGGCGATTCCACTAAATAAACTTTGTGTCTTCATCAACTACTGTCATCTCCTATAATTTTATAAACGCACTCCCACAATGATATACATTTAAGCACAAGTTCAAAACTGAACTCTCCCTCATTTAATGCCATTCTCAAGAGAACAACATGAGAGACATTTCTATGTATCCCAAAATATTTTTCTCGCTTCTCACCATTTACGAACAAAGAAATTAAAAACAATGATCTAAGTAACATTACTAAAAATTATTCAAGGGTTATCTTTGATACTCAACTACAAATTCTAACCTAATCCGAAACTTGACTTAGTAGACTAGAAATCAAGATATAGTTTTGACTAACTAACATTGACAACAATCTTGAGATAGAATAACTTGTGGGTTCAACCGAGCAATACTCTAACAGTTACAAAGAAGAGAAAGTTAGAAAGATAAAAAACAGAGAATAAAAGACATTATATGTGATTCTTTAAATTAAATATATTACCTCTTATATCTTCTTAATCTTGAGTCATAGAATGAAACTCGAATAATAATTTTTGATTCGATAGAGTTGATCGAAATTGATATGATCATAACATATGATGGATTAAGAACAAGACGCCATGACTGTACCCCTAAGTTCTTGAATGCCACGTTGAAAACATTGGTGAATTATTTCCGAAAAAATGTAAGTTATACTCTATTCTCATACAACAAAGGATAAATCTTCCGGTGGATGTCGCATAGTCGGTATAAACATGTCTCAAAAATATAATAGATAAGATATTGATACATGGTGTGTCCTTAATAGTTAAAAATGTTATTAAAATTGTTCCCAAAAAGTATTGTGGGAGCACAATAAGGATTATAATGAAATTGGCAACCAGTATACAAATTATTTCTAGGTTATTTATTGTGAAATGAAATTTAAGAAATTTTAAACATTCAGTGAGCCAAAATATATTATTTCTTTTTTCTCAGTGTGTTTGTTTTGGTGTAGTAATTCACCTATTTCTAGGTTATTTGTCTTTTTATTTTATTTTTTATACTTTTTTTATGTGATAACTCATATTTTGTTATCATGAAGGAGGGTCGTAAACAACGTAAACAGAAAAAGAAAAATAAAGAACTCACACATGAGTTAAAATTATCTTTTCGTCTTTCATATTCTATGTTTTTTTAACATGTGTTTTGAGTGAGGATTTTTTTTTCACGCACTAAATCACATAAGCTTTAATAGCATATTAAAAGTGAGATCTATCGTTAAAGATATGGAAACACGTCAATATAAAAAATAGGAAAAAGGAAAAACAACCAACGAAGTAATCATGTAGTACTTTCCATGTCAAAACATGTGAAATTAATCAATATATGTTGTCTCAGTTCCATGGTACACATATAACAATCCATACCGAGGATATTGGAGCTCTAGCAGATGTAAGTCACCTATAATCTACATTTTATTTTTTTAATAAGAGTAAAACTGTGACGGACCGGAAAATTACGCCTTTGGCGCGTTGCCCCGCATGCCATAATCTCCCCGATGCGCCATGATGAAGCTACGATCCGGGCCTTGAAGCTAGGCAAATGCATGTTCATTTGCCCTTGCAAGCATGCTTGTGCAAAGCATGATGCAACTATTTAATCTTCCACACCGTTCCAACTTACCCTTGTTCCGCAAAGGGTTTGTTAAGAACACAAAAACTTTCCTAAAACGGCAAAGAAACGGCCTTGTCTTGATCTTTGGGACGTTTCCCATCAAAATGGACTCCTCTTGAGCTAAATTACGACACTCTTGTTTTTAGCCTATGTCGAACGCCTTGATAGGAAGTATGAGCATCCATTGAATGGAATACAACTTGCCTCATCAAGTTTGGCCACAATCATCTCTTGAATCGCGTCTCCGAGCCAGATGATATGAGAGGCCAAAGTGCCGCAATCATCTCCCAATTAGATGATATGAGCGATATCGTGCTGGACCGGCAATGCTGCAACTTATTGCGGATACCTACGTACCCTTCCCTACTCTAAATGGATCAAGCACTGACCGTAGTTCATCGCAAAGGGACAAAAGCTTAAGCAAACTCATTTGCGAAGCCGTGGCTAAGCAATAATGGTAATGGCCAGGTCCGTATAGGCCATTCCGAAAAGATGCACAATGATTATGCATCACCAGGTATGTGGCATGGCATAGTAATGCCTTCGCATCACATGCCCCATTGGAAAGGCTATGCAACTATAAATGAGCCATATGCATCATTTATACTCTTCCGGCTAAGCTATAAAGCTTACTTGGCTCATAGTCCGCATATGCACCTTCAACCAACTACCCCTCCATATATATGTTTACTTGACATTTTTACAACTTTGATTAGGGGAGCAAAAATCATTCATCAACTCATACTTTTGCTATTCATGTGCAATGATTTCGCGGAATGATTGCGCTCTTTCGCAATGATTGCGTATTAGTGCAATGACTGCGTAACACTCGTTCGGCCAACCCTCTCTGGCCTGATGCACAATGATTGTGCGATATTGGCTCTAGGCCAATAGCCTCCATAATCTACAATGATTATGCTACAATCTCGAGGCCACCTACCCAACTGGCCTAATACATCATGATGATATAAGATTTAACTCTTGGCCAAATGCCAAACACAATGCGCCATTTTGACGCGGTATTGGCCTTAAGCCAATATGCTTCTTACCATGCAAATGGAGCTTTGGATGAAGCTTCATCACAAGCAAATGGCGCATCTTTTAGCATGCGCCATGCTAAAAACACAGGGTGTAACAAAAATACTTTTCGAATCGGAAAATTCTAAGTAAACTAATTGAATATTTTCCATCTAGTATTGAATCTTTCTTCCCCCTCTTTTCCTTGTTTCTTTAATTTTTCAATGATCACTTAATGATTCTGTGTTTTCCTAACATTATCTAATCCCTTCAGTTAATATTATAGTTTTCAAATTTGAGAAATGGGATTTACTCAGCAAAGTGTTGACTGAAAGGCTATCTCTTTGCAAGACCTGTTGTTAGTTTGGTTAATAATGAACAATTGAGTCATTTATGTACCCATCTGGGATATTGATAACATTGATGCATATGTAAATTCTATATAACATGACCTTTTGTTTTAATCAAATTCTTTTCCATTTTTTTTATTAAAAAAGAAAAGGATATGATATGATACACTTACTTGCTCCAACCTCGCAGTATATTGAAGTTTAGTTTTCATTTTTCCTTCATGCTGCAAAAACAAGAAAAACTTCAATCATTACATATTTGCATTGTAGATCAACATTCAACGATGTAGAAGTAACATAGCATATGTATGTACATGACTATAAAACGTTTTGCATGTTGTATACTTTTCATTGTGTTGATACATGTTGCATGTTAAGGGTTTGTTTCATAATGCCACTTTTTCTACTTTTAATTTTTAGTTTCTTGCACTCGTCTTGCGACTTGATTATCAATTGTGATGGACTTATAATTTATAGCATGCATGAAGCATCGTAAAAGAGGGTTTTTGAGCATATTATACTTTGTTTATTACTGATTTACTCAATTGCACTGATGATAAATTGAAGCAGGATCGGTTCCACAAGTAACCAGACCATAGTTTTCCATATCGGGTATTCATCGATACAGGTATGATACAACGGTATTGGTGATACTAACCGAAGTTTAAGGTGTTGTCATGTACCGATTGAATTCGTATGTACTAGATTTTTAAATTCACTTTCATGCATATTGGATATGTCAAAAAATTTGATTGAACTATTTTTTTTGAAAAATATTATAATTCAAATAAATTGTTTCATAAGAATATAAGATATAAAGTTTAAATTAACTTTTTTGTGTAATGGTTTTTCACAAAAGAATTAAAAGTTTTGGCGAATGAAGATTATTTTCTAATTAAAACTGATATACAGTCTTATATGATAATTGTTAAGTCGATGGTGATTTGGGATATGAATCTCACGAGGAGATTGATTTTTTGCTAATGGTATTGGACATGTTAGGTTTATATCAAGTGAAGAAGGAACTAATTACATTCACGAGTTAATTCCACGAAGGCCATTTACATGTAAGAAAGGGCAATTAAAGTCTTGAAAAGATAAATGTGTAAAGTTTTAGGTTTTCAAGTTTACCAAGAAAAAAAAATCGAAGATTTTTTAAAATTAGATATTAATTAAGTCTATAATGAGTAGCACAAAACCTTTGTAATATATCAAGTTATATTTAGAAACCAAAATAAACAGTCAGTAATCCATGTTGGTTTTAGAATTGAGAAAAGAAAAACATTAAATAAAGCATGAGCTTAAAACAAGTCTAGATCAAGTCCTTATTAAAAAAATTATTTCCTTTTTAAAATGGGATTTCACTTCTCGTTCCTACTAGATAAAGCTTTTATGTGTGTTTGGATCTCAAAATGCCAACTGACCTCCAACTGTTAGCCATCAGACCCAAAAAGAAATCATTAATTTCTTTTAATTGAATTTTAAAGATGTGTTTCAAGTCTTGGAAGACTTTTAAATCCACTTTGAAACGCCACAAGACTTGTTCGTACTAGTTACATTATGTTACTTTTTTTCATAGGTGCAATTCAGATCGGTCTCACCTCTTGTGGCCTAGTTGGTCCCACCCTTTTATTTTTTTATCCACGACCATTTTTTATCTTCTCAAACTGTCAAAAGTTACACTAAAACATAAGGTGTTCATCGAGCTTAACAATTCCAGCTTTAATCTGAATTCTAAACCTTCTAGAATTGATTCCAGATCTGAGAAAAGTTTATTCTTTACTGAAGTATTTTAAGAAAGTGGAAATTAGTGATTGTTATATAGAGATTGATCATGCATAGTGGTGAAACTACGATTTCATTAAGGGATGGGATTGATTATCTTTTTGCATCAGGATTAATCTAAGACTTAGACGTGTTATATCATCCAACATAAAATAGGTAATTAAAAAAGCTTTTGTGGGATTTTTTATCCGTCCCTGATCTTGCGGCTGAAAATATTGCTGGTTTGCACCCAAGTCACAACCATGTAGGCTTGTACCTATGGACTTGAGTTAGTTTAGTACTGAGTTAGAGGACACATTTGTTAAATAACAAGCGTAGGAAAGTTTTGGTAAGTTGGGCCTTATGCCTTGAGGTTTGCCTATTATGGTTTTGGGTTTTTAGTCCAACTAAAAACAAAACAAAAAAGTTTCTAGTATTTAACAATCGACGGAAGCAATTAATATCTAGCAAAGAATTTCAATGTTTGATTCCCATATAGTAAGCAAGCTTTATATATGCTTAAAAGAATATAAATAAATAAACTTCTTGAAACATAAGGGGTTTCGATGAATGTATTTGATTTAAAAGATAAAATGTACCCTATGATTAGGGAGAGGATCCAACTTAGAGCATGGGTGCACACGCATTCCAGCTGGCTCCCAAGCCCAATATTATGACCTTTCATGAGAAAAATGGCCTCTCAAACCCATTTTGCACCCTTTATCATGGATAAGATTTTTTTGCACCTCAATTCAAAAATCCTGGCCTGTCACTGCTTATGATTTATGCTAGAGATACCCCAAGTGCCAAAGAAGGATTTGACGATTCACTCCCGACTTGTTCTTATTCATATCCTATCTATCGACATGTGAGTTTCGGTTAATAACTGGGTTGACTCGTTAGACAAGGCATTGGTGATGAGTACGATTTCTGTGGAGTAGGCTTGAGATTAGTACTAGTATAATTGATATTGTAATGCAAGATAGATGTTTCAAGGATGTTGTATTTGCTTTCTCATTGCTAATAACTTACCTCAGCCTTTATATTATGTCTCAGATGTCACTTTATACATATATTTTTTTTTCATACGAAAGGAGGATTTTATTCGGAAAAAATTACATACACTGTATATTATCAGCTATAGCTGAATCTTGCCACTCTATAGATAGAGCATGTTTAACTATAGAATCCGAAACATTGTTTGCATCTCTGTGAGAAAAATTACAATTCCAGGTTTCGAATTTTCCTAAGAAATACATATAATATTTAACCAATTTACCACTTTTTTCTTTTTATTAATGGCATTGACTACTCTTTGGTTATCTCCTTCTAATGGATGTTTTAAAATCCCGAAAATACGAGGGTACCCAAATACACCACAATCTTTAATTTATCCACATATAAGTCCTCTTTACGAAAGTTATTGTCTATGGACAAAGTCGAGACAATACAACAAATTGGTATTTACACTTTGTGTGATCTTCTATGGATTTGAGATCCAGACAATACAAACAAACAAAGTGTGATTACTTGATTATAGGTTCGGACTTAACCAAGCTTCATAGGATCACTATCAAGTAAAGTAGAGTTAACGTTTGTGTATTTTACTTCTAATTATAATAAACAATAATAATTGCGAAAATAGAAAAGTAAAAGACACAACAAGATTTTGTTAACGAGGAAACCGCAAATGCAGAAAAACCCCGGGACCTAGTCCATAATTGAATACTCTCAGAATTAATCCGTTATACAAAATCTAAACCAACTTCGTATAGTTAAGACCAAGAAACTAACCAAATTTCACTTAGTTTCTCCAGTATTCATGCAGTTCCGAATTTGATGAGTGCACGAGATGGAACAATTCCTTTGGATCGTATTTCAAACAGTAAAGGAATAACAAATTTGTTTGGTAACAACTCTATTGATTCTTTAAGATAAAGTTATCTCAAGTCATATGCAAAGGCTCTTTCATTTAATTTAATAAACTCCTTTGCCTAGTTAGTTAAATCTATCCAATAACTACCGAAGCAGTCAAGTTTAGATTTGCAATCAATCAATATAGATTCCAATAAGAAACTATAAGGTGATGCCGATCTCACGCAACTAATCAATTGAATAAATCTGATTCTAGTTGTATCCTAACCGATCAAGGTTTGTGCTACACAACGATATGAGAAACCAATAAGAAATCTTCTTTAATCTTTAATTAAACCTGCACAACACCACTTGAATCTCTTGTGATCAATCACGCACAAAACGGAGTATGTTAACAATGGATTATCACAAGATGTCTTTAGATCTACAAACATTTTTAAAGATCCCTTCGATACATCGATCTAGTTCGAGTGAATCTTATATCAGGAGAAAAGATTCTCAAGAATAAACAAACTAGGTGCAATAAAAGTTCAACAATCATTAGTCAATCAAATCAATCAAAAAATAATAAACTACAGTTATCTAGTTTCCCGCCAACGTTACTCGTAGAGCTTCTTGATCCCACAGAAGTCTTTAAATGAGTGGTCGTAAGAGATTTCGCCTAATTAGGGTACTTTCCTCCCCGGATAGACAGCTCCGCCAGAAACAACAAAAAGATGAAGTTTTCCTGGCTTTTAGGATAGTTTGGACACCGAGGAATTTCCAAAACCGAAAGTGTACTCAAGATATGCAATAAATGCCCATTCGGTTTTCATAATTCCAGGAAATGCTTTGTCCAATATTTTCCGAAATCTCTCAATAGAAAATCTTCAATCAGTAAATGCATATTACTAATTTTTATTCTCTAGATATATGCATTTAATTCCTGGTAATTAAAGCATATAAAACTAATAACCTTAATTAAAATATTCTTAATTTCTTTCGAAACGGGATCTTCTTGAGTAATTAAGGAATATCTTTGAACATTAAAAGATAAGAGTTAATGTTCGTGTTCAAAGTATGTTGACATCTTTTATTTGTAAATCATCTTTCATATTTACAATCTTGGAATTGATTATACCACACTTCCAAACAAGTTTAGAATTGGTTCATCTGTATTCCAAGATAACTATGTGGTTAATCAAATATCAAATCACATTCATGGGTTCAATCGGTTCTACCAATCACCGGGATCAGTTATACCTTAATATGGAACACCTGTGATCGGTCACACAAGTTACCAGGATCGATTACATCAATTACCAGGATCGTTTACATCAATTACCAGGACCGGTTACCATATACACATGATATTAGGGTTGTCAATGGGTCCGGGTCCCCCGGGTAGTACCTGACCCAGAACCGGACCCGGCATATCAGAGTCAGTTCCGGGTCCTAGCGGTTCCGGGCCGGTTCCCTATTTCATTGGCTCAGAACTGGACCCAGTAAAAGACCCGGGTAATCACTGGGTATGGGTACCCATTGGGTAAAAACAGATTTATATGACTTCCAAATTTTGTGACTCCTGAAAAATCCTGAAAAGGGATTATTCAAGACTTAAATTTGAAAGAAAATCAACCATCTTTAACACATACAGTTCAGAAATAAACATAAGCTGAGATTAGGAAAACTGAAGTTGTTTTCCTAGTTGTAAGTAAAAAATCTGCCATAATATAATAAATACAAAAGTTGGCAGACTTTTTTTTAGCTGATAATTACAAGTAACGCCAGCCATAGCATATAGTCTGTTGTAATATAACCAAAAAAGTTGACAAACATCATTCTAAAAAGTGTAGAAGCCCCAAGAGATAAATGAGTGTTTCCTTCACAAGTACATATACAAAAAAAGGACGTAGTTCGCATGTTCTTCGACCATATCAAAAAGAAGTTCCCATCAGCTCAATAAATATTTCACCATCATATGCCTAATTATTCCTGCAAATCAAACAAATACAGTCCATCATAAAAGGATAGTTCACTCTTAAATATATACAACAAGACATAAATTCAGAAACCATATTTCTCATTAATGCAAACAACCAACATAATTCATTAGGCAGTAGAAGTAACATATGAAATAATACTACCACCACAACTCAACAACCAACAATTGCACAAGTTGTGTACCTGAAATACGCTATAATGTCTCTCTTGAGTAAACCATAATAGGAACTTCACAAAAAAACAAAATATATACTCTTCTTCTTGTTTACAGGAACACAATGATCACCAACACTACTTCCTGTTTGTGTTTTCATGTTGCCTCTACAAGAAAAAACCAACAAACATCTGTATCAGGTGTCATAAAGTATAAACGATAATAAATCTAATAAGCATATCTAGTAAGAAGAAGAGAACAGTTCCAACTAATCAGTAAACTCTCATGATGTAACAATGTCAGCACTCAGCAGTGTGCTGCATTTAACTCATCACCATGTTTGGCATCTCAACAAATTTAATGCATTAGTCATATTCTAGCCTCACCATGTTTGGCATCTCAAAACAAAAAAGAAGTACAGTATGTTAGGCTAACTACCCTCAATAGCGCACAACCCCACACTCACTGTGCTTAAGCGATTGAATAAAAAATCAATAAAGAGCGAAACTTTTAATCTAACAGAAAAAATCAAAAGAGACTAGAGAGTAGAGAGTAGTGATAGATCATAGATGTAACGACCCTATTTTCTGCATAACCCATGATAGCAGCCAGCTTGTTACTACTGTGATCAAGTGAATCAACAAAGACATAAACAAAACAAAAAAGGAGCTGGCGGTAGCAAAGGCTAAACCTCGGACTATAAGTCCAAGGATTGATGTAAATCCCCCTCAATGAGAACTATTTACTAGAATTTGCGTGGCTTCGGCAACGCAGATACACATATGGTGTTTCAAAACTATTGTAATAATTTTTCTCCGGATTTAGTTTTTATTGCAGAACCATGGATTTCTTTTTCTGTGATCCCGTCGAGTTACTGGTCTAAGCTTGGTTTGAAGTTGGTGGCTCTTAATGATAAGGGAGCTAGGAAGTCGAACTTATGGTGTCTTTATGCTAGTCATATGAAGGTTGATGTAATCTCAAATTCAGTGCAGGTGATATCTTGCAAAGTTACGCTGGGGGGAATGGAATACTATGTGGCAGGGGTCTATGCGTCAACTTCCTATATTACGCGAAGAGACCTGTGGTTTCAACTTACTGGTTTGATGAACAATGCGTTGTGGCCATGGTGTATTATTGGAGACTTCAATGCGGTGCTGGGAGCTCATGATAAATCTAAAGGGTCGCCTCCGAATCATATCTCATGTGATGAGTTCTTAGCCTTCTCGGAGCTGAATGACCTTCATCATTTGGATACGAGGGGTGCTCAGTTCACTTGGACTAATGGCAGACGGGGAAGACATAACACGGAGATTCATCTTGATCGAGCTATCTGCAATGACAACTGGCTGGGCTCGTGGGATTCTACGGTCTGTAGCACTTTGCCGAGGGTAAAATCTGATCACTTTCCTTTACTTCTAGAAGCGACCAAGGGTGACACTTCTTTCGCTTCTTCTTTTAAATTTCAAAGTGCGTGGCTAAACCATCATGGCCTGCGAGATGTGATTACTCGTATTTGGCAGCGACAATTTTTTGGTTGTCCGATGTATGTGCTTATTCAAAAGCTAAAAGATTTGAAGTCGGAGCTCAAGCGTTGGAACAAAGAAATATTTGGGGATATTTACCTGAATGTTAAAAAGGCTACTGGGGATCTTGAAAAAATACAACAACGTATTGTAGATGAAGGCTACTCGGATGTGCTGCACTTCACTGAGCTGGAGGCCTCTAATAAACTAGTAGATGCTTTAAAAATACAAAAAGATTATTGGAGAGATAAGTCGAGACTCAGTTGGGTTAAGGATGGAGATGCTTGCATGAAGTTCTTCCACAAGTATGTGAATATCAAAGCGGTCACCAACAAGCTAACTCATCTAAAGAAGAATGATGACTTGCTGACCTCTCATGAGGAAATTTATAATCATGTTATTACTTACTTTAAAAATCTATATGACAATGATAATGTGACTCCTTCCCCGGATTACATTGAGTAGAACACTAGCAGCAAGGTTTCCCTGGAAGAAAATGTGGCGCTTACTGTTATGCTGGACAAGCTGGAAATCAAAGCGGAAGTGGATAATATGAATGCAAATGGTGCTCCGGGGCCGGATGGGTTTGGTGGTATCTTCTTCACTTCTTTCTGGGATATAGTTGGTATAGATGTGATCAACTCAGCGCAATCTTTCTTCCGTAATGGGTGGTTAATGCAGAATGCAAACCCAAGTAATGTTATCATAATTTCGAAATAATCGGGAGCAGACATGATTGAAAATTTTCGTCATATTGCTCTAAGCAACTTTCATTTCAAAATTATTGGTAAAATTTTGGCTGCTCGTCTCGGCCCAATTGCGTCAAAAATAATCTCTCCTCAACAGCGAGCTTTTCTGAAGGGATGAAGCATATTCGACTGCATTGGAATTACGTCGGAGGCGATAAACTTGATAGAACACAAGTGCTTTGGAGGTAACATTGCCCTTAAGTTCGATATTCACAAGGCTTTTGATACTCTAAACTGGGATTTTATTTTGAAATCTCTTCAAGGTTATGGTTTCTGTGATAAGGTGGTTGAGTGGATTAGCTCTATCTTGCATTCTTCCAGACTGTCTGTTGTAATCAATGGGAAGGCTATGGTTTACTTCAAATGTAAAAGAGGTGTTCATCAGGGGGATCCGTTGTCTCCTATACTTTTTTTCTTGGTTGAGGAGGCTCTAAGTTATGCTATAGCAAAGGCTTTCAGGGAGGGGCAGATTCATCACATATCTTCTCTGAGAGGTACGGTATTCACTTCTCATGTCCTGTATGTGGATGATATCATGGTTTTCTGCAGAGGAACTAAAAGAGATATCAAAAACTTAATGCATATATTTGAGAAGTATGGTCAAAATTCTGGTCAAAGGATTAGTGTAGATAAATGTACAGTATACTGTAGTGCCCATGCTCACAACATAATTTCTCTTGTTGATTCCTCTTTTAAGATCCTAATGGGAACTCTGCCGTTCCGTTACCTGGGGGTTCCAATCTTTCAAGGCAAGCCGAGAAATTCGCACCTTCGGGCTATATTGGATATCATAAAGTTGAAATTTGCGACTTGGAAGGGTAAATTGCTTTCGATGATGGGGAGATTGGAGTTAGTAAAATCTGTCATAACTAGTACTACCCTGTATAGATTTCATACTTACAAATGTCCTAGGTCTTTCATACATAGATTAGATCAGTAGATTAGAAATTTCGTTTGTTCCGGAGACATAAACAGTATACACAACAATACAGTCGCTTGGGACAAGGTGTGTCTCCCTACAGCTGAAGGTGGACTGGGAATAAAGTCCATGAAATATTTAAAAGATGCAGCACTTATGAAAATGACGTGGAATCTCATGACAGTTTACTCGGAATTCGGCTACTTCGTCAAGTCGCGCTTTGCAGGGGGAGCTTACAAAAAGTCCTCGATTTGGCATGGCTTCAAAGAGCAATAGTCCATCATCAAAATAAATATGCTTTGGCTGGTAGGCAATGGGAATACAATTTATTTCTGGAATGACATATGGTTCACAGGTATGGATATTTCGATTGCTAAATACCTAGAGTTGGATAGCTCAAATTTGCAAAACCTGGTGGCGAACTTTATTGAGGAGGGTCAGTGGAGGCTGCCATCTTACATGCCGGAGCTACAAGGTATTATCTAACAGATTATTAATGAAACTTCATTTGTTGTGCACATGGATGACAAGCTGGCGTGGAAACACAAAAACTCAGGTGATATCAGCATGAAGGATGCTTATGAGTTTCACATGCTTAAACAGGTAGAGCAGGCGGACTTCAAAGATCTTTGGGCAACAAAGATTCCTCCCCGTCGAGCTTGCATAGTGTGGAAAGTGTTGAACAACATAATCGCTACGGACGACAATGTGAAGTTCTATGGCGCTGACACGGTAAACTGATGCGATCTCTGCCCAAGCCTTGATGTGCTGAGTCTCAACATCATTTTTTCTTCGATTGCGAGTTTGCTAACTCGATATAGAAGTGGATAATTCTTATGTTTAATCATACGTTGGACTGCTCCGATATGCATTCGCTGTTCGCTTCTATCAGATGCTTCTCTGGTTGCTCGCAGATTAAAAACCTGCTTTGGATTGCAACGGTGAGCTCTATCTGGACTATTTGGTTCTATAGAAACTCCCTAAGGTTTGAGCAACATCCTATACCTTTCAGTCAGGCTATCTCTCAGTTGACTAAACTCATCACATAATCAGGTAAAAATGGTGGAGGGTACTCTTTCTATACCTCTGCAGACAAGGTTATTTAGGACACCTTGGGAATCACAAGGTTGGATCCTAAAATGCCGAAAGCGGTGGTGGTGAAATGGCAACTACCAGCTCAGGGATGGATAAAGGTAAACACGGATGGCTGTTTTATCGGAAACTCAGGGCTGTCGGGCTGTGGTGTAGTCTTTCGAGACGATAAAGGGAGGGTGCAGGGCTACTTAGCGCAGATCTTGGGTCTTACTAACTCTTTGCACGCGGAGCTGTGGGGAGTGATTTATGCTGTGCGTTTGGCTAGTTCAAGGGGTATTCGAAAACTGTGGTTGGAATGTGACTCGATCTTCGCTCTGCAGGCCATCAAGAATCCGGATATAGTGCCTTGGAAACTTTTTATTCACTGGAACAATTGTATGGATTTTTCAAAATCTATTCAGATGGTTTGCACTCATTTTTACCGAGAAGGAAATGTTGTGGCAGATCTGCTGGCGAAGCATGGTGCGACGGGCGAATCTCGGTGGTGGTTGAATGCACCGAACTTTATTAGGCGTAGTTGTGAATTGGATAATTAGGATTTCCCGATGTATCGCTTTCGTAATATGTAACTTGTAGTTGGGTGTTGTCTTTGTTTTCTTTTTGGTTTTCCTGTTGTTAACTTTTTCCTCTTTCTCCCTTGTTCTTGGAGGTCAAGCTGAGCCCCCCTCATTCTTTTTGCTCTTTCAATAAATTGGTTTCTGTTTAAAAAAAAAAAGATGACAACTAAAAAAAAAAAGTCTTTTCAATAATTTGCATCTTGTTATATGTTTTTTTACCTAGATCTGATCGATTTTTTTCCATTAAATCTTAACTTAAAATATATCAGTTTGAAAACATGTTGAGAAAACTAGGAAATCATGTATAATGAATTCTAATTTTCTCTGTCAATTTTTTATGTTTAGCTTAGTTATCATTGAAAACTCAAGTGGTTAAATCTGTGGTAAGTAGGTGGAGGTGAAATAGTGGAAGATATACATAAGGTTCAATTGCATAACTATGTTGGGTTCTTTTAATTAGAAATGCATTATATTGAATCTCTATGGTTGAAGAGTGATTAAGTCGAGACCTGAGCACCAATATGTCTGTTTACCAGCAAGTTAGTTTAACTCCATTCTACTTTTTGGATGCATAAAGTGAATGATTTATGTGAGCTATGATTGTTATTGTGGATCAAGTATTTGAGATATTGTTTTGTGATTTCACTACTGGGAAAGTTCGCTTAATTTCATGGTTATGATTCTCGTTAATTGATTATGTACCATTTTACGCTTTATGATCCGAAGTGGCACTAAGATGCTTGTTTTTTTATGGCCTTATTGATGCACTGTAATATAACCGGTGCTCATAAAGGTGCACCACTTTATAATTTTAGATATTGTATTCTCTAGTACTAGTTAATAGTTGCTTCATTTCTTTCGGTTCTTAGTTTCATTATGTTGCTGAGCTAGAACTAAGGAGGTCGTGGTTCCATCATCAGATGAAATTCATGGAGATTGTACTTGTATATATAATAATTGTTCTCATAGAAATGGAACTAGAATTTTTGAAATGAAATGTAGTCTCAAATGTAGACAGGAAACTACAATTACAAAAAAAAATGGTTTCTTATAACCATGCTTCTTAAGTTTGAGAAAAATCCATTTGGAGGAAATGGAATTGGAACTTCAGCACTTTTGCTTGCACGGTTGTATTCATGTTCTCAACAATAAATTGACGTTCCTATTCTAATAAGAAAATGGAGTGACGTGTCTACCTAGGTTTTTGCTTTATATGGTCAACTAATGTGTTCCTTATAACATTTTCAAAAATATATATAATAAATACAACTGTTATATATCGAGCCTTCCAGCAGACTAGCCTGACATTGTACGGTTGTGAGACATCCATTTGTAATTATCACTCAGTTTATATCTTCCCATTGTCTACCTGCTCATCTTTCTTAGTATTTCCTTATTTCTTACTTGTTGTTTATAATTGTACTTTGTCCATTCAAATAATCAGGCTAGTAATTTTGTGTAAACATATGTACATAGTTGTACACATGTTGATTCTTGATGTGTATATTTTTGTACACATGTCGATCGTTAATATGCACATAGTTGTACACCCATTGAATCTCGGATTGGATATATTATATTGGAAACTAAATTCTCCATTGGATACTCTATGTTTACCATGGTTTCGTCATTACATTGGTTGGTCATGATGTTTATGGTCTTGCTATCTTTGCAAACTGTAGTTGCTTTGCTTAGTAACAATGAAATATAAATGTTAGTGATTACGAAGGATATGTGTGTTCAGTATTTTTCAGTATCATCTCCGACCTTGCAGTTTATGAATATTTTCGTATGTGTACGTAATTTTACACATGTTGATTCTTAATGTATACATAAATGTACACGTTAATTTTTAATGTGTACACAGTTGTACACATGTTTATTTTTTATGTGCACATAGTTGTACACCTGTTGATTGATTCTTTGATTGATGAGATCTGTTTGATGACGTCATCTAATTTATCTTATTGTAGGATAACTGGCAATACTTGATAATTAGGATCATACTTGGCCTCTCTGTGCTTTTTTTTTTTTTTTTCTGAATCATATGTAATTTTATTAATTGAAAAAGAGGAGACCAACAAAATTGAAGTTTACAAGATAATTTTAGAAAATTTAACTGAGCCAACTATATAGGCCCAAAAAAAACTAAGAAAATACCAACATTAAGCCCAATGAAACCCTGGATTTTTACACTTCATTTGCAGATTCTATAATACTCAACCTTTGGATGTTCTATTCTTGCTAAAAAGCTTGGTCTCCCTTCATAAACTTTTCTATGTCCTGCTGGTAGCTTTGCTCCTCTTTTAGCAGCTGTATCAGCTGAAAAATTTGTTTCCCTGTAATTGTGACAGAATTTGATGTCTTGAATTTGCTTCACTGCCTTGTTCCATCTCATCTTTACAAACCAGGGCATCTTGTTGTCTTCAAACTCTGTTATGACAATTTTAGAATCAGAAACTATGATTATTTTCTTTAACTTCCATTCAACATCCAATTCCACTGCATTTATCACTGCATACACTTCTGCTAAGTAATTTGTAGCAATACCAATTCCACCAGATATCACTCCCAGCACTTGACTTGAATGATTTCTAATGACAACTCCAAATCCAGAATATCCAGGGTTTCCAATTGATGCCCCATCACAACAGAACATAATATAATTAAAGCAAGAAGGGTCCAGAAGCAAACCTTTATATTTTGGAATTTGACTTTTCTTGGCTCAAGATGGAAGTACTGAATTACCTGATTATCTGTGTTTGAATTCCATTTATAACTTTGCCTCTCTGTGTTATGATCTGTGCTCGTTTTATTTTTATCGTCACAAAGACAATATTGGTACATGACCCTGCACCGGTCAGTGGAGTTCATGTAAGGATCATAATAAACTCAACCTAAGTGTTGTTAGGATGTTCGCTCTAACCTATTTGCGCATTTTTTTTGCATGAATATTTCTTAGTAACTGCAAATTACCTTCGCTTTTATGAATTATCTTTTGATTGTCTCATGCATATCTTACCAGTTAGTGCACATTTTGGTATTGAATGTTTAATGTGTACATAATTGTACAAGTCAATTTTTAATGTGTACACAGTTGTACACATGTTGATTTTACAGGTATTAAATTCTGCTCATTCTTTTTTTTTTCTGCGTTGTGACATGTAGCACTGTTTGGCTCACAACATGTTGTTTATACAATATCGGTAGGTGAGTACTTATTGTTGCACCTATGTAATTCCCATGAAATAGAATTGTTTGTAAGTGAATATGTTTGATTGGTTACATGTTTTTTAAGGGTGTACATCTTGGTGAACCAGTGTATTTTTCATGAAAATAAGTCTGCTTATGGGTATAAATGATCGATTTGATGCTTGTTTTGTAGGTGTGTACGTATTAGTGTACCTGTGTAATTCCCATGAAAAAATAGCCTTGTGTGGGATTATGAATGATCAATTTTATGCATGTTTTGTAGGTGTACATATTGGTACACCAGTATAATTCCCATGAAAAATTAGGTTTGTGTGTGATTATGAATGATCGATTTTATACATGTTTTGCAAGGGTGTGCATAAATAACTAGGTCGTAATCAGGAGTCTGTCTTCTTTACGTGGAGAGTCTAAACTGGTGCACCAGTCTATTTCATATGAGAAATATCCTGTTTATGGGTAAGAATGCTTGATTTTATCCATATTTTGTAGGTGTGTACATACTTGTGCACCAGCGTATTTTCCATGAAAAACGTAAGTCCAAATGTGAGTACGAATGAACGGTTTCATGCATTTTTATTATGTTTGGTATCATTATATAGTCTTGTGATGCTTTCGATCAGATGATCTAATATGTTTCCACTTTTGCTTGACAGCGAACATGCCAAAGAATCTGTGAGCTCCCATGTCTAACCTGACTTAAATATTTTACCACAATGACAAAGAGAGGTATATTTTATAATTCTAATATGCTGGTCTCCTTGGCCTGATCTTAGTTCAGTCTTACATAATGCTCAAAAGAATGATACTGTGTAAGCCTAGTGATCTTCGAAATGCAATAAAGGATGCTTATTCTAGCAGTGCATGGTTTGTAGAGTTGTCGATATAACTTGACAGTGTCCTTCTATAAGTGTACATATTGGTGCACATGTATTGCAACTGTACATATTGGTGCACCTGGAGTACAAGTGTACATATTGGTATGTTGTTGTATCATAGAGATACCCTAATGGGAAAAGTAGGCCAATTGACAGAATCTGGAGGAAACACATTTTTACATAAACTAGATCATCATGTAAAAGAGATTTATTGGGTTGAGTATGTGGGTGATAGCCAAATAGACGGATTTGTTACCAAAGGGAAGGGTATAAACGGACTGCTAGTTTTAAAAAGGAGGGGTCTGAGCGTTGTGGTGTTGAAGGATGGATTCATACTTCTTTGGATAGTTAAATGGGAGACCGATTTTATTTTATTTTTTATGGTTCAAATCTGTTTAAGTTTCCACGTTACGGCCTCATTGATATATATCGTCTGTTATGGGTATTGTGTTAGATTTTGCTAGGTTCTCGTAAATGTTTACACAGTTGTGCACCATTGTCCAGTTTTCATGGATATATTGCATATTTTTTTAGTATGGATGTTGAATTTTATGGTTAATTATATATATATATATTATAGTTGTACACCATTATCCCTTCTGCCATATTAAGTTTGTGCAGTTAGGCCCAAATGGATTATGTCTCTTTAAGTTAATAACTGACTAATTTTTTACTTTGATCGCTTTCTTTGCTTTGTTTATTATGTTGTTGGTGGTGAAAGATTATCACTTCTTTTTCAAGATGTGGTTTCTCATGTTTTATTGTTTTGTCCTTGATGCAGGTTAACTGCTAAACCATTCTATGCAAATCCAGCCATTATTCAGCTAGAGCTTGGAGTGGAGTGGCAGTTTGGCTATTGAATGTTGGATTTTTTGTATTTTTGTAGATGTGTACATAGTTGTACACCTGTGTGAATTAAAAAAATTTAAAAAGTGGAAATTATATAGTCATATGGGTACTCTTTTTGTAGATCTCGAAAAGAGCTTTCCGAATATATAAAGTTTGTGAATTTTGGACGAGCGGTTCGAAAGATAAATTGTTTTTTAGTTATTTATACATTATTTAAAATTGTTGACATCATCACGAGTCATTTTGGACTAAAATGAAAATATTTAGACCAAATTGTAAATGATAAAAGTTATTAGTGTAATTTCCATATATTTGGACCAATCTGTATCTCGTTAACTCGGGATGGACTACACCATACTTTTGGACTGATTTTTGGACTAAACCGTATTTTCCCCTTGTTCCACCGGTGTGGCTCTCCCCCACTCTTGTGGGTAGGGCTGCACAAAACCGAACCAAAACCATGAACCAAAACCGAAACCGAAGAATTTAAACCGAACTGAACCAAAACCATACTCTAATGGTTCATTTATGGTTGTCAGTCCCACAAAACCGACACTATCGGTTTTGGTTTAGGTTTCCTAGAAAAACCGAACCGAAAACTATATGGTTAACCGAATGTTCCTAGCCATAGGATCTAAATGAAATTTGCCACATGATGTTAGATATTTTACCCTAATACTGTAATACATCACTCGAGTCTTCTCTTCCCTTCCCTATGTTTCTCAAAACTCCATCTCTCTTGTTCTGTTCTTCCCTGAAGTGAAAGAACTACCACCATACTTCACTCGATCCTAAAACTACCACCACCAGTCCACCACCAGGATCACCATCACCTTCTTATTCTCTTTGTTTTACTTCTTCTTCTACTTTGTTTTACATAGGATTGTAACAAACCTCACCATCAGATTGAAGCTGGAGTAAAAGAGATCGAGTAGAAGTTTGTTTATAAATCATTCGGTTAACCAAAAACCATTTGGTTTTTAACAAAACCGAGTAGAAACCGAAACCAATAAAACCGAATAGGCTATATGGTTTCATTAGTTTTCATTATTGGAAACAATCTTATTATAGGGGCGGCATGGTTTATTAGAGGGGCGGCATTCTAATAGGACAAAAAGGATCATTACATGATCATTCAAGGTGTCCCTTATAAAAAAATAATTGGAAATGACAATTTAACCCTCATTATTGATAACCTAGTTTAGTGATGATAATCAAGTTTAGTGTTAATGATTAATTTCACTTATATTAACTCAAAATCAAAATAAAATCAGATTTTTAGAGTTAAAAAAAAAGTTCAAAGGAGAAGAAAAAGAAAAACTTTTGTGATATTTGTGAAACCCTAGATTTTGATTCACTCAACCAAAATGAGTGATTCCAAAGACACTCGTATACTTATTAGTTCCCATTAGCTTTTTCTCGCTCAAAATTATCTAAAGTACGTAACAAAATCAAAACTTTTAAATTTTCAGAAGAACTTACGGTTGAAATTGTGCTCGTGACCAACCGTAACTCTTAGTTACGGTTCATAAGTTATCGAATACCAACCGTAACTGGTTAAATTTGGGGAAGATCCAATTGTAAAACCAAGCATTCACGGTTGGTAATTAAATTGGATAACAACCGTAACTAAATTACGGTTGATAACTAATGAATCGATACCAACCGTAACTACCCTACGGTTGCTAACAGTGATGCAATTACAAACCATAAAAAGAAAATGAAAGTTACAGGACAAATTACGGTTGGTAACTTAAGTAACGATACCAACCGTAAGCTATTTATGGTTGCAAAAAAAAAAAAACGTAACTGAACATTGTATATCAAAATCAAGAACTTACGGTTGGTATTTGAGTTGCAATAAACCGTAACATCAACCAAATCTATAGTTACGGTTCCAATTGGAGTTATTACCAACCGTAACTCACATGCAACACAGAAATTTCAATTTTAATTTTGATCCAAAACCTTAATTTTTGATACAAAACTAACTTAAATCCAACACAATAAACTAAACTCTAACTGGGTTTTTCCAAATGTTTTTCAAATCGCGAATTAATCTAAGACAATGAAATTTTCATTTTTGATGGAGGTCACGGTTGATGGAGGAGAAGAGAAGATGAAGAAGAAGATGAAAAAAAAAAACTGATTTGATTTTTTCTGATTCATTAGGTTAAAAAAAAATGATTTGATTTTGGTTGTTTAAGGTGAAAAGGATAATCTAGTCAATTTACATCCCTTTTAGGACATCCCCTAACCAACTAAAGGGACATTACTATCACAATGCCGCCCCTCTAATAAACCATACCGCCCCTATAACAAGTTGATTGGAAAACCGAGTACTTTGGTTTCGATTTGGGTTTTGCCAAAAACCAAACTATGTGCGGCCCTACTTGTGGGCCAGCTTTCTATTTGTTCGTCCAGAATCATTATTTCTCCTCTCGAACTACTATCAAAAGTTAAGACTTACAGAAACATCCCCAACCTAATTAAATCTGACTAGAACCTCAGCGATTGTCGAACAAAGCTGAAGAACAGTCACCCATAAGGAAAAAGATAAAGCTCCAGCCTCTAAGTAAGTAATTCGGCGCTTCTATTCGATTTCTGATTTCTTTTTAAGCCGAAATTATCTTAAAATCTGTTAATTTCATTTGATTTTACAAATGCACGATTTTATTGCTTAATCATGTAATTTTGAAACGTAAGGGTGAGTAGAATTGAAGTTAATAGAAGGGTTTTCCTTTCTGAATAGAGGGTTTTATTGTTTTCTGAGTTTTGATCAGAAATTGAAATTGAATAAATTTGTGATTTTTAATAATTTTGGCTGTACAAGTTTCAATTTTGTTCTATTTCTGTAAACTTAGCTCCGCTGTTGTCACAATGTCTTTATGATTTCTCTCTATATCATAGATTATAGATTCAGTAACAATAGAATAGCAACAGTCCAACAAGAAAGTTGGGACTGATATTCAAGTATAGGTATTGTCAAATTTAGTCTGGAAGAAGTTTTTCACCTCCAGATATACCTAATAAAATCTCGATTATGTGCTGCTTAGAATATCAAATGCATGTTAGACTATGTAGAGAAACTATGGTCAGACTAAATGCGGGCTACTAGAAGTTTGAAGCTAATCTATAAGAGCTCGACTTCTATGCTTGCTTTGTTGTCGACATACTAGAGCAGAATTCTGTTCTTCATTTGGTTCTGTCTGCTGTGGTTGTAATCTTACATTGTGTCTATATCTTTTTATATATTAGAAACAGAGGAGCTCATGCTCATGGATATATCGTCTGGCATGTCGTTCAACCATCTGTTTAATTGCCCAGTAATGCTTTTTAAAACTTTGTATTGACATTCGACTCATGCAGTTCAAACTCTTTACAGGTGAAATCTTTTGAATCAAGATTGCGTTGCTCCTCAAACTAGTCTAGAGTAATTCTAACGGCTTGGGGATTCTGAGAACGACCTTTGGATATATGGCTGGACATGTTCCGTCTACATTCGAGGGAAATTTTATACAAGGGATGGCACGTCGTGGTCCATTTCCTGCTCACCACCCTTTGGAGCGTCGTCATCCGAGCGAGCGTGAGCTCCTGGAGAACAAGCTGGCTGCTCAAAAAGCAGATATAGAGAGATACACCATGGAAAATCAGAGATTGGCAGCTACTCATGTTTCCCTAAGACATGAACTTGTTGATGCTCAGCAGGAAATGCAGAAGCTTCAGGCTCACATCAGAAGCATCGGAACAGAAAGTGATATTCAGATTCGACTTTTGGTGGATAAGATAGCCAAAATGGAGGAGGATGTTAGGGCCGGGGAGAGTATTAAGAAAGAACTGTTACAGGCACATATGGAGGCAAAAGCCCTAATTGTTGCGAGGCATGAGCTTAATGCTCAAATTAAACATGCTACTCAGGAATTACAGGAGACACAGTCTGAGGTCAAATCATTACCAGAACTCCATGGAGAGCTCAATAGTTTGTTCCAAGAACACCAGAGATTGCGGTAAGTGAAGTGAAACCCTTGTATGATACAGTTATTGTTTTTCCAATTTCTAGACTCTGGCATATACTCTAAAAGGGACCAAGTCACTGGTCAGATTATCCTTGTTTATAAACTAAGAATAAATAATATTGCATTTTGTGCTATTAGATTTACCTTCAAAATCAGTTTTTCTTACTGTTCCTTGGAAGCAAACCCTATGAGCCTAACACAATTTTATGTCCTTGATGTGTGGATAAAGGGTCACGTTTGAATCCGAAAAGGGTTTGAACGTGGAGCTAGTAGAACAATTGCAAAGAATGGAGAACATTATGATGTCAATGGCAAAAGAAGTGGAGAAGTTACGTGCCGAGGTGGCCAATGCAGAAAACAGAGCTTATGGTACTCCCTGCCTCTCTCTCTCCATCCCAATCTATCGGTAGACTAAAAATACTATTAGTGTCCCTGTTAGCTTCTAAATTTACCTATAAGAAATGCTTGATCTCTAGATTCCTTTTTGAGTTTATCTTAATTTCGGGCTTTTTATAAACTCATTCTATTAATATTTGTTACATCTAGCAGCACCAAATGCGTATGGAGCAGTTTTCGCAAACCAAGATCCTTACGCAGCACTCCCTCCTCCCCCTCCTTCACTCCTACCTCCCCCTCCTTTACTCCTACCTTCGCCTCCACCTCCACCTCCACCTCCACCTCCTTTTCTCCCTCCTCCACCTCCTCCACCTCCACCATCTACTCCTCCGCCATCAACGCCAGGGATTTCAGCCCAAGTTGATGATGGCTACAATGGGAATCATATACAGACTGGTGGTGGGACATCAGGTGATGCACAAAATGTATATGCGAGGGGCGGCACTACCACCCTTGCTGGTTCTGCTAGCAGTAGCAATGGTGGTGCTGTTGTTGGTGCTGGGGGTACCGCAGTAAGTAGTGGGGCTAGGAGCGGATGCGAAAGATGAAATGATGGCCTTCTTCCTACTCAACTCTTCGAGGTAAATGTAAAATGCGTAATATTATGGGCAGTATGTAAAGTTCTCCAAACTAATTTATATTGTTTTGACTTGGTGTAACTGTGTTATAATGAAAATGCAATTTACCACTGAGCTAGATTATCTTTTACATTCGTTCTTCGGCATAACTGGCAATTCATGATTGGAGCTTGAAAGTTAGATTTATGTCTGTGCTCTAGTTGTATTGCATTTTTAGTGTGCATTAGCCAGTCACTTGAGTGGCTGTCAATTTATATTTGTATGTAAACACCATGCATGTGTTGAAGTGAGATAGTATTACATTCCCGGCGTGCATTAGCTAGTCACTTGAGTGTGTTGAAAAACTCTAACGCAAGAGGTCTTTTTTTTTGGGGGTTACTTACTGACAGACTATTCAACTGTACGATCTGATCTTTGTCCAACCATGAGTCGTCGCTATTGAGAACACAAGTGTACGCCGAGATAGTAAACACGCCACGACCTTGCTGGTCTTGAGGTCTTCTTCGGAGTAAATAAGGGGCTGATAACAACCTTTGCTGGTGTTGAGGTCAGTTCTTCAAGGAATGAATCAGGCCACAATCTTATTCATGTCATGGTCCTGATAGCATAGCTAGATGATGAACAAGGTTCCCATCAAAGGAAAAACGAGAACAGCTTGTGCATTTATTTCAAATAATTGGATGTCAAACAAGGTTTCTCTATTAGAAAAGAAAATAAATGTCAAACAAGGCTAGACTTAAACAAACACCCCAGATTTGGTCAAGTTTCTTGAATGTAAAGTAAAGTGTTGTGTATTATTTTTTGATTAAAAAAGTTTGGATCATGTTTGACTAATTATTTTGTTGATTAAAAATAAATTTGATTATACTCTAGTGCTTTAGCCTTTTGTTTAGTGGAATGATCGAATGAGTCGATGATTAGCAGCCTCTGAAAGATGCGGGTAATGTACTTGCCGCCTTTAAAGTAGACACATGGAGGTTTTAAACATGCCTAATAATCCAGTAATGTTACTCCTCCACTGAATAATACTTTCCACTCCACCAAATATAAATTTAGGTGTCTTAATTTGTGTAGCTAATCCCATACTCGTCACATGGCTAACGGCAATGAGACAAAGAAAGGAAGGCCCCTATTGTCGAGAAAAATTAAGTTGTAAATGTATCAGGTGGCCACACTCTGTAATTGTGTAGTGTACTTGCATAAAACTAGTATTTTATTTTAATAATTCTGTGATCTTAATATTCAAACTTGAAAACTAAAACGGAGGAGAAGAGGAGAGGGTCAATCTGTATTCTGGCATACGTATGTGAGTAGCCAACATCTACTGTTCTACATCGTAGATGAGGGAAGCCAAGCAGAGGTACGAGTACACAATACACATCGACCCTTGTAAAAGAAAAAGACAACCAGAAGAAATTAGTTTATCCTTAACTATATAGCTTTGGACAAAACTGAGCGTTTGGTGGGTTTATCACTAGGATTAAGAAGTAATTAATGTATGTATTGGAAAGCTGAGCTACTTTTTGCAGAATCATTAGTATTTTTTTCTATTAAAAAAAGGTCGAGGTGGTATCTTCGTTGAAGAACTGATCGTGAATTGGAAAAATCAGGAAGCAATATGCAAGTTTCAGAGTCCGAGCCTTGTGACGGTAGAGATCAGGAAGCACAAGAATTTAAAGAGCGGGTGCGGCGAGGGACTAAAAACGGATAATAAAGACAAGAAGAATCAACGCCATCAACTGCCAACTAGGAAACGGGAAAAGGTTTATCTCTTTCTCTTCTTATTATATTCCACTACCGAAATTCAAAATTTATAAATAAAATAATACACCACCTCCCAAGAGAAATCTTCTGGATAGCCGCGTCGTATCTCTCTTCTGCACAGCTTTTATTTTCTAGTCAGTAGGCAGTAGTTGACCAGGTCTTTTTAAGGGAGATTACTATTCTTACACCCCATAGGGTGAATTAACGGTAAATACCTATTATCATCTCCATTACATTAGAAAATAATTAGGGTTATTGTTAATCTTATAACCGAATATGTAATCACTATTCTGATTTGAAAAAAATTAAAGTTTGCTGATCGACCAAAATAAAAAATAAAAAATAGAACATTATCATTGAAATGCTCCTTGAAGTGTATCAATTAATATTTCTACATATACCATGGTTTATACCATATTTCAATACTAGAATTGTCAGTCAAAAAATATCCTTTTAATGCGAAATCAGATACTCTATTAATCTAGGACAACAATTAAAAATTGTGTCCGAATATAAAATCCAACCAAAGAAGTAATTTATTAATACCATTTATAGGAATCGTTTCGTTTATAAGGTGTTTGGACACCTGAAAGAGAATCACTTTTGCTTCACAAAAATTATATTTTCTTCTTTTTAGAAATTATTCTAAAATTGTACGTCCAAACTAACTTCTGACATTTTTGCTTTTAGAAAATGAAAGATGTATCAAACAGTATATTAATATGTCATTCGTGCAACAATGCAAGTTATGGATTTATTTTTTTTGAAAAGGTTGCGTGCATTAAACTAATGGAAGTTTTACAAGGTGTGGGTAACTGCGACCCACAACATCATCAGATACAACTGAATTTAAAAAAGCTGGACAAGTAAAATCCCATATGAAAGTTGTTGAAACTCCTTCCAATTGTTTCGTTATGGCATAATTTGCTAATCCATCTGCTGCTTGGTTTGTTTCTCTGTGTTCATGTTGTATGCTCTTTTCACTGATGTTGTTGAGGCGTTGCTTGATTTCCTCCACCATTTCTTTGATGTACCAACGTGGTTGTACTGATGTTTTTATGAAGTGTACCAGTGCCTCCGAGTTTGCTTATGAATTTGTCCAATTATTTGTTGTAGCCAGTCTTGTACCTAGTATGAAGGCCCAAGTTTCCGCTACTAGAGTTGAAGTGATTCCAATTGGTGTTTCCATTGCTGAGATTGTTGTTCCTTGTTGATTTATGCATATGACCCATGTGCCTTCCGGTCCTGTATCGCCCTTTGCGGCTCCATCCGAGTTGATTTTTATCCAGTTCCTTCCCGGGGCTCTCCATCCTACCGCTATTTGTACTGTTTTCCCATACGAATCCATATGTTATTGTTGCCAGGTTGTAAATAGTTTTTGGAGTTGGTGTTGTGCCCAAATGTATTATGTTGTCGTAACCTTTGATATTTGGTAGATCTGTTGTGGTGTTTGGGTTGCTTTCCTGAATACTTTTGAATTTCTAACCAGCCAAATGTGCCATATAATGTAGTAGGACAAAGTTGATTGTTCTTTGGTCGTGTCTTGTATGATGAGAGCTTCGAGGTTGGTTGGTGCTGTCTGATGTCGTTGCCGATGTTGTTTCCTTCGCTGATGTCTTACTGAACTTCGCCATGCCTGTCGTTGTTGATATGAGTTGTTCACAAGTGAGATTGTTTGATTGGCATGTGTGGTGGTTGATGGTTGGTAGAGGGTGAGTGATACGCTGTTGTTGGTTGCTGGTTGATGGGTGGTAGATAAGTTGGATGAGGGGGAAAATGGGGTATGATATTTGGGGGTTGGTATGTGGGGGTTGGCCTGTTGAGTTCGGTAAAAATCCCATATAGCGATGGAATGGGGCGTTCGAAAAAAAGGTGTTGGGCGGATATAAGTGAGTTGTTGCAATTGGGACAAAGGTTGGTGGCGGTGATGTTTCTTCGGTGCAGTGTCAGGAAGGTTGGTAACGCTTCTTGACTGACTTTCCATGGGGTGGGGGTGGGGGGGGGGATTTGCCATTTTTGGTGTGAGGCCAGATGATTTGGTATAAGTTACATTTTCTGACATGAGATATAGTTAAGTGAACTTCATAGCTCATTATTCTCATACTATTATTTACAAAAGGTGCAACTTTAGAGTGCTCAAGGTACGAAAATGGTCAATCTCAGTTTGCAACGTCTAGCTTGGGACAAACTTGTCAAGCAGTTTTCTGCAGACGCAAAAAGGAAATGTCTATTTTCCCCCTTGTTCAATGCAGTGTGATCGATATCGTAGGAGAGAAAGAAAATTCCTCTAATTCAATCAGTGAAAAATTCCTCAAACGGAGTCGGTCGCACAAGATATGATCCTGGAAAGCTGTGATGATGGGTTCGTGGTTCTCTTTTAACGTCTGATTTGTCTCTGTACTATACTTAACCAATACTAACTTTGCAACTTCTGCAGAAATCTCCAGGAAAGTGTTACTGCTGGTGAACTGGATTCAACTCCCAATAAATCTATATTGAAGGTAGTAGAAAGCAATGATGTTGGGATGGCCACAAGAAGCATTGTATGGGCTAAAACAGCTTATGAGATGTGGTGGCCTGCAAAGGTAGGTTGAGTTCTACTAGCTCGCCGGATTGGTTGATGTTTGAAGATTTTTGATGATTTTTTTTGTGTGTTTGTGGACAAATTCTTTATCATATCCCCTATTGTTACATGCATGTTACCAAACTTATTACAGTTGTTGGTGTTTGAAAGACAATGCACTCTTTTGTGTTAGTATAATATCTTCATTGAAACAATTTGAACATTTTTTTGTCAGTTGCACGTAGATGAAAGAAGGATGAGAGTAGTAGAGGCAAATATCTCGTATAAATGTTGAATTTTTCCAAAGATGACAAGACAAGAAAGTCAGCATTAAGGATCTCTTTTCCCTTTCAAACTCAGGTCAAAACTTTGATTTGCTCGCTAGTGCATATGTCTACCAGTCTTCATACGGGTGTTATTCACATTTTTTGTTTGCAGATGAAGCTGCTGGATTCTTACACCAAGCTGGAGCAATCACTGTTATGAAGTCCACACCAGTATCATTGGAGGACGCTGAACTTAATACCTACAAGATCAAATTGCCACAAAGATTTACGACGCTCAGCTAAAACATGTCAGAGCTGACATCCCTTGTTTTACATGGTCAATTTTTTTGGATGACCCTATAAATTGAGAAAATAAAAGCAGTGCATATTGTTTTTGAAACAGTCCTAAAAATTAAATTGAGTACCTCGGTAACACGGTAATATAAATTTCAATAGGTACTTATTTTTTACAGTACTATAAAATTATGATGGGTAACTGATTTTGTGGGTCGTATAAATTAAACTAGGTACCCAGACTAGTTGGTAGTATAAAAAAATTGGGCGACTTGTCTGTACCTTACTCAACTAAAAAGGTATTTTGGTCCGAAACGGAAACAGTGAACTCGCGGAGTTTGACTGAGTCGGGAACGCACATAGTTAATACATTTTCATCGAGTTCACCTATTTCTACCTCTTTCCATGAAATATCAAATTTCCTTGACCTTGGCTCAAGAAATATCCACTTTTGTTTTTATTTTTATTAAAACATAAATTGGTTTGTTTTTTAAATGACATATCCCAAAGTCAAGCAAAGTTAGCCGTGTGAGGTCCATTACCGAATAGACCATCTCAATCTCAAGTCAAACTAAGGGCACCACACCAACCATCCTCCTCCACATTTCCCATAAAATCAACCTAATCCCCCATTAGGAAAGGTCTTAAATGGCGTATCAAACGAACAAATCCTCACCATCCTCCACCTCATTAATAAAACAAATAAATTATAACCGCGTATGAACGATTTTTTCACGCCATTCCAAATTTCTTCTCTTCCCTAAACTGACACTCCAGGAAACTACTCCGAAGCATCTTAAAACCGCTTAATTACAGTCTTATTCCCATATATAAACTCGCAAATCCGTCCTCATCTTCTCCATTATTATTTCTCTTTCTCATCCTTCGATTATTATTTGATTTCTCAGTAAAAAACAAATCATGGCGTTTCGTATTAGCAACAATCTGGTCGGAATACTGAACTTCATCACTTTCCTTCTCTCGATTCCGATCTTAGGCGGTGGAATATGGTTAAGTCACAGAGCAAGTACTGACTGTGAGAAATTTCTGGAGAAACCGATTATAGCATTAGGTGTTTTTCTCATGATCGTATCGCTCGCTGGTTTGATCGGTGCTTGCTGTAGAGTTTCGTGGTTACTGTGGGTTTACTTGTTTGTGATGTTTGTGTTGATTGTGTTGCTGTTCTCGTTTACGATTTTCGCTTTTGTTGTTACTAACAAAGGTGCTGGTGAAGTTGCTAGTGGAAGAGGTTATAAGGAGTATAAGTTGGGTGATTATTCTAATTGGTTGCAGAAGAGGGTTAGTTCTGAGAAGAATTGGAATAGGATTAAGAGTTGTTTGATAGATGGGAAAGTTTGTAAGACTCTTTCTGAGGAAACTAATGTTGATGCTCAGCAGTTTCTTCAGAAGCATTTGTCTCCTATTCAGGTATACAATCTGATCTGTTGATTATTTCCTTTTTTTGATTAATTTTGTATTTGGATCTTGATTTCTGAGAAATTAGTTTTAATGATTTGTTGATTGCATGTTGTTCTACAGTGGTTGTTTTAGTCCTGATAATTTTGTTATGTATGATCATCTCTTTCAATCCCTTTTTAGGGTTTTTTTTTCTTCTCTTTTTCCTTTTCTTTTTGCCTTCTGATTTTTAACCTTTACATTTTTACTTTTGAGTAGGATTATGGTTTGATACTGCTTGTTAATTGTTTCTCTCTTTGCTTTTAGTACTGATTAATTGTGATTTCTGTGTATACAAGGTTAGTTAGGGTATTATGATCACTGCATGTATGTTCTTTTACTTTCATTAGA
This sequence comes from Papaver bracteatum, assembly GCA_023529315.1. Taxonomy (NCBI): domain Eukaryota; kingdom Viridiplantae; phylum Streptophyta; class Magnoliopsida; order Ranunculales; family Papaveraceae; genus Papaver; species Papaver bracteatum. The sequence goes on along the minus strand of JAJJWX010000811.1, from coordinate 5,882,813 downwards.
AAAATTGGGTGAAAATTGTATAGGTTAATGGTGTAGAAATTGAAGTTGGGAATATCATTCAGTTTTGGGGTTTCATGTGTTTTGTGAATGACTTTAGAGTACTGGAAATTTATCTTAGGAACTTTAAAATCATATGAAATTGTTCCATTCATATTGTGTTTTGATGCTTATGGTTCTTGTAAACTTTTTGCACTCTTTGACTTCAGAAAAAGGTATAAATTATGATTTTCATTCCTTTTACTGTGATTGATGGGTTTCTCTGAAGTACTGTGGTTTGATAATTTAGTATGTTGATGTATTAGACTTTCTAGTTTGCTTTTTTTAAACTATAAATTAGATTCTGTTGAAGTTACAACTTGAAACATTGCCTTGAGCGCAGCTTTAAATCAATGCATGATGAATAACAATTATGTTTGTAGAGATACAACTTGAAGTAGGCTTAGGTATGTGACATTGTAAATGAGAACATCTTTGAATTTTTAGTATTCGTGTACAAGAATATATGGTTTTGGTACACACATTGTTGTTGGCTAGTTCTTATTCTTAATACAAATTTTCACATGGATTCCTTTTGTGATTGCAGTCTGGTTGTTGTAAACCACCACAAGAATGTGGGTTTCAGTACAAGTCTGCAGCAGTTTGGGATAATACCGGCAACACCACCTCAGCAAACCCTGATTGTGCAACTTGGAAATCTGCTCCTTCTACTGATCTTTGTTTTGACTGTCAATCTTGCAAGGCAGGAGTCCTTGCGAACTTGAAGAATGACTGGAAGAAGGTTGCTGTCCTGAACATCATTTTCCTCATCTTCCTGATTATTGTTTACTCCATTGGATGCTGCGCATTTAGGAACAACAGAGAAGATAATGCTTATCCTAGATGGAAGGGACACGCCTAGAAGACTCTAATATCTCTCTTTCTCACATGAATATCATCAGTTATATATCACAGCTGTTCCATACTTCATTCTAGAAATAGTTATATCTTTTGTTATTTTGAAAACATGGTTCTGTGAGTTTGTAGATACCTACTTGGATGCGAGTTTCATTTGTTTCATTTGAAACATGATTATGTAGTAGTAGTTGATTTGGATCCTGATACTTCAACTTATTCTTCTATATGTTGTGGATTTCACTGTGAGTTTTTTTTTGCATTTTACACTGTGGTGCAGACAACACTTGTTCCTGTACCCTTTTACCTTTTTTTCCTTGACCCATTTAGGTTTACCTTCGGTTTGGTGTTCTGTCTTTTTTTTTTCTTCCTGCAGTTGAGAGATTCTTGAGAATTCTCCCTTGTCAGTTGAAAGTTGCTTTTTGCTTGGTTGGATAGTGGGTGGTAGTGGGGCATTGTTGGACCCAATTAATGGAGAAGTTTTGAAATTTTTAGGATTAGGCTTCTAATCTTCTATACTTATCCAGTAATTGCCTTGCTGCAGTTAAAAGGAAAACCATAATTTGCTTTTATTGTGGTTCAGTTGTTTGGTGCGCTTTTCACCTATGACTCATAGGACTGCACAATGTTTTTGAGAAAGACGACCCAAAAGTAAAATTACCATGAACCTACAACACTCAACCTTGTTCTCTGTAACCAAAATTCAAAATCAGAAAAGCTTCCCAACTTGCCTGATCGGAGAACTAATTTGAAAATAGAAACTGCGAACTTGAAACTAGAAACTAGAAACAAAAAACACCGACTATACAGAGTCGTGTCCAAGTGGTCAACTATTCCTACTCTTCCTGGTTGGTTATGGTTTTCTTTAGGCGGTTTTAGAGGTCAAATAAATTACTGTACTCCTGAATGGGTAACATAACATCAATCATATCACATAAAGTGTTATCGGAAACACACTTGAAAAACCACTCTTTCATCATCTCGTTTAGGAAAGCCAGGTGCTGGTGTTGAGTTAAACAAACAAACGGAAGGGAGTCAGATAATAAGAAACTAAAACAAAGACTTTTCTGTTCTGTTTTTTCACTTCCTATAGCTGATTCTCTTTTTCCATGCCAAAAGTTGTTTGGATGGATAGTGGGTGGTAGTGGACTTTGTTGGGCAAGAATTTCAAATTGGTAACTTAAGAAAGTTCGAAATTGTTTGCTTTTTCCTTTGACCCATGGGATTGAATTTGAAGTTAAATGTTTCCCATCTCTACTGACTATATCAATTTGAAAAATTGGCAAGATTTCCTTTAAGAAAAACACATTTACTTGTTTACGATAGTAAACATATATAGCAACATATGCAAGGACTTCACTTTGCTGGTTGGTACGTAATAGCCGTGAAGGCTTTTGACATACCAAAAATTTGCAAGTCTTCAGCCTTTAGATCTTGATATATGCCTATAAAGCATCATTGCTTGGATTGGAGAAGGGGTTCTTTTAAATCAATTTTGCAAGTAATCTCTTCATCAAATGATTCTTGGATCACAACTTTGAGTACTTTCTTTGAATCATCGTCGTCATCAGCAGCAGCATTCTTGCTTGAGTCAGTAGTTGTTTGTATCTTTTTGAAGTCTTTTGCTTTACCCCATAATACAATGTATAGACCAGCTACCACTGCAAAAGCACCTGCCAAGCTGTTGAAGCAAAACATGACTATGTTCATTAGTTTTTCTTACTTGGTTCTTGACTTGTACAACAAATAGAGTTGAATTAGTAGTACAAATTGAACGCAGGATTTCCAGAATGTATTTCCGTCGGTTTACCTTCCTGTATATAGCTCCTCTTGAAGGAATAAACAAGCCAAGATTGTTACAATGACAGTACATAGAGGATTGAACATTGCAGAAAAAAGTGGCCCCCTTAATGAAATGCACCATGCTTGAACGAAGAATGAAAATGCCGAGCCTATAACACCCTGCACACGTGAACATACATATGGTGAGTCAGATATAAGTGCAATTTTGGAGTCCAAAGATATTTCACATTTCTTCATATTAGGCATAAGTAGTACTCTTGAATTACTTACAGAATAGATAGCACATAGGAGTTCAAAACTTGAATTTAAACGCCACGAATTAGGATTTGGTTCCAAAAAGAATGTGACAAAAGCTGATTGCAAGGTTGCAAAGAAACACATCCACGCGGATAAACAAAGGTGATTAGGGTAACTTGCTGTCATAGGAACCTGCAAAATGAGCCAACAAGCCCAGCAAGCACAACTTCCTAAAAGAAGAAAACAACCAAGCATCCAATTATTAGGACTTCCAACAGTCAGTGTGGAGTTGAAGTAGTGCAAAATGATGGAGTTCTGATCTTGTTGTTCAAGAGTAAATTCTGTATTAAGAAGCTTTGGACCCTTCATGAATGCTATGCAAAATGCTCCACTGACACAGATTACTGTTCCGACTATCTTTGCCAATGTACTCAAGCTTCTTATATCAACTTTCTCTAATCTGTTTCCGGAGTCAAGTTAATTAACACTTTGAACAGACAAAATTTTGACAATTTGCAGATTACAAACTGAAATCAACTTACCCAATTAATGCTGCTAGCAGAAAGGTGATGGCAGGGAGCAAGTTACCCATTGCACTGGCTATGGATGATGATGTCAAATACAATCCTTCAAAGTAAATATTTTGATTTAGTGTTACCCTGCACAATGAAAAAAATCTAGTCACTTGCATATGTCAACTAGCTTTGAGCTTGGGAATCAGTCAAGTAGTTGACCAGCGTTGACTGATTTGACTGTTCAATTTTCCAAGGAGCTTACCCAATGAGAGAAGCAGTAAATATCAAACTAAAGCTCCTTATTCCTAAAGCAGTTCCTGGTTTTCTCCTGTGTAGAGTCATTTGCATATTTGATGAACATTTGAGAGTACAAAGACAAAGAGACAGAAAATATTTTTAACTTTTAAAGCTTACCTTTGAGAAAAATAAGCAATAGGAGCAAGAACAAGAGTAGCTATGGCTTGTCTGTAAACAACAAAAACCCTAGGACTCATTCCTTGTAAAAGAACAGTTCTGGAGAAGAGTGCTAGCGCTGCATAAGTAAACTGCAACCCAATCATAGCCATTGCAGGCTTATAATCTTCCCACTTTCCCATATTTTCTTTCTTTTTTCGTTTTTGTTGAGATGATGAGATGACTGTAAGTGCTGTAAGTAGTTTCAGTTTTAATGAACTTATATACACAGCCTTTGCCTTGGCTAGCAATCATGTAATATAATAATTCCGACAAAAACAAAATTTCCGAAAATAATTGAGTAGGATATTCTCATGCTTAGATTGATATCATTTTGATATTTTGGCATTACTTTTTCCGAGCGTCATTAGGGGCGACCCCGAAAGAATTAGGGTCAATTAATAAGACAAAATAGATTGAAAATACTTATATGTCTCTTCATAATCGGTAGTTTTAGTGTATTGGTTTTATCAACCGATTGTGACTATGTTCTTCTCTTCTTTACTTTGTTTTGAAATAATTAAATTTGGGTCTACTACCACAATTGGTAGATAATGAACATAACGAGACTACCGATTATAATCGGTAGATAATAAACGTCAGGAAACTATCGATTGTGAAAATAGAGAACTTTAAATTTCCATTGGTTTTTGAAAAATTTGAATTTGGGGCTACGGACTACCACAATCGGTAGACAAATAATAACATCACCACGCAACTACCGATTGAGCAAATAGAGAAATTCAAAATTCCATTGGTTTTTGAAAAATTTGAATTTGAGGCTACTACCACAATCGGCAGATAAAGAACATCATGAGACTACCGATTAAATAATCGGTAGACAATAAACATCACATAACTACCGATTAAGCAAATAGAGAAATTCAAAATTCCATTGGTTTTTGAAAAATTTAAATTTGGGGCTACTACCACAATTGGTAGATAAAGAACGTCACAAGACTACCGACTGTACAATTGGTAGATAATAAATATCACGAGACTACCGATTGTGCAAATAGAGAAATTCAAAATTCCATTGATTTTTGAAAATTTTGAATTTGGGGCTACTATCACAATCGGTAGAAAATTAACATCACGAGATTACCATTTTAACTACCGATTATAATATTCGTAACACAAACCAACACACATCAATATAAACTACCGATTGTAGTATTGTCTACCGATTATGGAGGGCATTTTAGCCATTTCGAATTTTTTAAATAAGGGATGACTTTATTTTGATTTTGGGTGACCCTATTTTGTCTTATTAGTCGCCTCTAATTCTTTCGGAGTCGTCCCTAATGACGCCACGTATTTTTTGTGTGCATTGCCCACATAAAAACTAACTACAAGTCAGTTTACTTACAGAAGGTTCATATTATTATGGGTTACGCTCACAGTTAAAAACAAAAAAAGCGCGTTCCGATCAAATATAAATGCCAAACTAACGCTATTTTGAAATTTTAAGGGGTGTGCACAAAATTGAATTCGGCATGAAGTACAATCAATAATACTAGAATAGAAACTGTGTGCAACTTCACAGCATATGTGGCGGCAAGTGAATCCGTAACACGTAATGTCTATGTGCACACCCCTATGCTGTGAAGTTGCACACAATTTCTGTTCTAGTATTATTGATTGTACTTCATGTCGAATTCAATTTTGGATCAAGTGAAGACTGGTTATTCTATATTCATTTTGAGTTGGCTATACCATGTTGTATTGCTATAAAACAAAATTGGTTTGTCATGGGAAAGTTCAAGAAAGAGTTAAATGAAACGTATAAACACCGGATATCCAATATGGATTAATCGGTGAATAAGCATTTGATGATTAAGGGGCGGTGCTTTCTGTTAGTGCTTCCATTATGCAAATGCATGTGGTGGTATTCTACACCTAATTATCTCTTGTATTTTCAATTGAAAATTCTCGGCAGACCGAAATAAAAACAACGCAAAAAAAAAAACCCGCCCCTCACACCCACCCCTGCACGTCTCCCTTAGGGCGGGACCCACCAAAATAATAATAAAATAAAAAACTGTGAGTGTCGGTTTTTCCCTGATGTGGGTGTCGGTTTTCCCCTGGTGTGGGAGGGGCGGTCTGTAAAGAAGGACTGATTTTCAATTGACAAGCACGTATATGTGTGCCTCTAACTAGTGACAGACTTACGAACGGAGTAAATAAACTATGTAATAGCCTTCTAAAGACAATTAACAGGCACACAATAACAAATTGCATTTAAAAATCGGCATAAGCACAGACCTGGGTTGCACATACGCGGACGCGGACACTACAAAATTCTCAAAAAATTAGGACGCGGACACGTATATACATATTTTATTTATATATACAATCAAGTATTTATACAACAAAGTTAAGTGTTTCGATCCTAAAAATTAGAAAATGATGCTACATGTGTATGAATTTCAAAAGAAAAAAAGAGATCATTTGTTTATACACACCGAAGGTCAAGCAATCAATCACGGTTAGACACATGGCACTATGAACACCAAGATAACTGGTTTCGAAGTGTTCACAAACAACGTGCGCGGATTAAACAACATTGAATTATACGAACCGCGCATTAGATGGGTAATAAGAATCAAGTGAATCATAGACTCCGAGTCTCAGGACTCTTCCTTGTCTCATCACATGTATTCCTTGTCTAGTGCTACATCATATAATAAATAATGAACCTATTATTTATGGATGCGAACATTGAGCATATATGTATGATGATGGTGAGTGAATAATCGTAATGGCAGAACGTAAACGAGACGATTAATTATATGGTTCGGCGCTAGGCCTACATCCACAGATTGAGTGTTTCACTATGTATAAAATATGTTACAAGAATAGCCGAATGGCTTTTAAATCTAAACAGGTCTGCGTAACAGATGGGGACATCACTTACTCTCCCTCTTTCTCTCTCTTCCCTTCCCTTTGTGTCGGCTTGTCCTCCTTTTCCCGTATGGGGATGGGGGTATTTATAGAGGTTCCTCATGGGGTCCATTCTAAGGGATGTTGGAATCTTATCTTCTTGTGTTCTGTGCTGACTACGCAGATATATTTGTGTTGTATGGTTTCTCTGCGTAGTCTTCTCGAACGCGCAAGGCATCCCGCAGTACCCCCACAGAGTGGTTGACGCGTGTATTACTCAGAGGCAATAAATGCGGGTTGTTGGGATATTTGTGGCCGCCAGAAAGCTGCTCTTTGCCCATATCTTGTCTTCGTCAGATAGAGCATCCCTAACCGTAGATCTCGGATCTTCTTAGGGATGCGGTAAAGTGATGCTCGGGTTGTCTTTTGGTACTCTGCAGGGTCACAATGCTCCCGTGCTCCTCGATCCTTGTCCGTTGGATATGATGGGCTTCTGAGTTGTCCGCCCGCGGCTCTTCCCGCGTCTATCCTCCACGTGTGGCTTTGTTGACATGTGGCAGAAGATGAAATATGTATATACAATTTGCCCCTTTTCCTCCTACTGGGTGGTTAATTGAAGTGGGAAGAAAAAACGTGTTACTCTTTTCATCTTCTCTTTCCTAGATTTTAGGGCACGCTCCCCACTATTTGTATTAATTTCATGCAATAACTTCTAATAACTTCTCCTTGGGTAGTGGAGCGGTTTTGTTTCTTCTGGGCGCCTATAAATATGAGAGAGAATGTAAAAAATTCTCTATTCATAAATTCTCTACTCATAGAGAATGTGAAAATTCTCTACTCATAAATTGTATTCTCCTGAACATAATATTTGTTCTTCGTTTTTGTTTCTTTGCCATTAATTTCCTTCTGCTGATGTTGTCGCTATTTTCCTTCGGTTTTGTTGTTTATGCTGCTGCTGCTGCTGCAGCTACTCGTATGTGCCGTTGCTGCGATTGATGGTTGGTGCTGTTGCTGCTATTGATGTTCTTCTTGCTTGTTCTTTGAAGGTGAGTGGTTCTACTGTGATTAAGCGATCATCTTATTCTTCTACTGTTATTTTTTGTGACATTTATGATGAAGAACACCTTTGTAGCCGCATGAACTCTTGATATGCATGTGTGTGTGTTGCCCCTGTTCTTTATCAGAAACAGTATAAGTGATTCCTGTTATCTTTCTTTCTGAGTTTCGGACCATGGGTTTTGGTTTGATTGTTCTTTAGTTGAAATTTATACGTACTGGGTGAAATTAGGTTTTTGTGAAGAACTGTTTATGAACTGGGTAAAAATTGATTTTTTGATCTTTATTTTGTATCCGCGTGAGTCAAAACTTGTTTTTGTGTTCCGCAGATATGACTAACCGGCCGCGGGCTCCTTATCAAACTCCTCCGCCTAGTCCGCACAGATCTCCACCCCGTAGAGATTCTGATGTTTCTCCGTCAAGGGGAGGCTCCTCCAGATCTTCCCCGGTGATACTCGGGTTCGAAATTTGCAATCTTTGTCTGGCCGCTGGCATTCTTCTGTCAAACCTGGAGAGTCGCAGAAGGGCGGTACGCAGAAGGATGATCGTCCTAAAGATACCCCTGGTTCACGGTACGCAGTTCCTCACCCCTATTCTACTGTTTGTGAAGATCCGAAGAAATCTCGTGAAGATTTAAAGAGACCACATGAAGATCCAAAGAAACTGCGGTCTTCTCCTGAAGGTGAGGGATTGAATGTTCCCACTTTACGTGTAATGCCACCTCCCTCCTTGTCTCAGTCAGGTTCTCTACCTTCTTCACCACCTCACCCAAAAGTAAAGACCTCGAAAGTGGTCGTTTCTAGGGCGGACGTGCCCCAAGATGATAACAAGAGGTCTTCAGCGCAAGGTCCTTTTAAGAATTCTGCGCCTAAATCCGTGGATGAAGAAGATATTTGTCAAGAGATACGCAATGTCTCTATTGGGGAGAAGAGGGTGACGTTTAAGCATGTTGACTTGGAAGTGTTTAAGCAGAAGCACGGTCTTCAATTTTTCGAGGTTTGCTTCTACGTCGCAGATGAAGATCTTACTTATGATATGATATCAAAGTATCCATTTGACGAAATGAACCTGCTGACTACTGTGGGGGCCTTCGAGGCGGGTCTTATGCTGCCTTTGTACAAGTCTGGGGATTCCTTCTATTATGATGTGCTGGCTCGTAGAGGGGGTTCTTCAAAGAATACCCACTGTCGCTCCATTTCTCAGCTTCATGGGAACTATCTTCGCGCGTTGAGGGAGTGTAATATTCGTAGCAAGTGAGAGACAATGATGACTTGTTATGTTCCAAACCCTGATGAGAGGGAGTGGTATACTCCTGAGAACTTCAACAAGTCCTTTGGGGATTATGTTAATAGTCGGAACCGCAAGCTATGGAGTGTGAGTCTTCGTAATAATGCTGCTAAAGAAGGTGAGGTTCGTCTTCTTAGTGAGGTTAGCGGTGCAAAAAAGCTGACGTATGTTCCTGGTACAGAGAATGCGAGGAATAAACTGAGGTTTTCCTCGCGTGAGCGTATCAAATAGGATCATGATTACGAATGACATGCCACTGTTGTTGAAATTATTGGCCCTTGGGTTTGGGGGTGGGTTCCTAGTCCGCAAGGATGGCGTCCAACTGCTGATAGAAAGGTGCGTGAAGCCCCCCCTGTTCGTTATGGTGATTTCCGCCCTTGGATTCTAAATTTTGAGGGTATGAATTTTAACTATGCATGCGATGTTGCTGACGGAGATAATGAAGAGAGTTCTGATACTGATCTTCAAACGCGGAATACCGCGGCTTTCAAGGTATGGTGCTATTTTTCTGGCACATTTTTTTTATGGTTCTGATTTGTGCGTTGCTTTCATTTCTCATTCAAAGAAGAAGAAGATTAACCCCAAGCGATCTTCTACCGCTATGCATGAGGAAGCAAAGGTCCACGAAGAAGTAAACAGTCATGTGACTGATCTTGAGGAGGATGAGGATATGTATGATCGGGATGAGCGTATTGGTACCTTCCCTTCGTATCATGATGAGGAATTTGCTAAGGGAAGTGTTCATACTGATGACAGTGACGGTGGTGACGAGAATCCTCCTGGTGGTAATAAAGTTAAACCCGCAGGTGGATGCTGTGATGGTGGCGAGAATGTTACTCAGGGTGTAGGTGATGAAGCTACTCCCATTGGTGTAAGTGATGAAGCTACTCCTACTAGTGGCAGCGGTGTTGGTGGTACAAACCTTGGAGCCTGTAGCCATGGAGTTGGTGGTGATGCTATGTCCCAAGAATTCTCCTTCGGAAGGATCTATTCCGCGGGAGATGGATTTGATGCGAATGCTGCCCTCGGTTTGGCGGATGATTTCAACTTGCTTTTCCCAAGTGATACCTGGGATATGCTTGGCGGTGACGGTCAAGAGAGCGATAAGGGGAAGAAAGTTGTGGATGCTGGTGATGTTCCAGGGGGAGCGGTACTAAGGATCATACGCAGATAGGTGCGGAAATGACTCAAAGAACTGCGGACGCCGGTGGGGCTTCGACTGAGTCTACTGAAGAGGATTTCCCTGAGCTATTGATGTACGAAGGTGATGATACCATCTTATCTTGGCTCAAGAAGAAGAGTTTGATGTTCGTTCCCAATCCTTCCCCTGTGGTCGAGGGTGAGAAGAACTCCGACGCTTATACTCGTAAGATGATGCAGTTGTTTCCCAAGGATCAAGTTTCTAATACGTATGATAGGAATTTACGTGCCTTGGAGGCTAATCTTGTGATTGACGCTCCTTCTTCTGTTTCTGATATGATGGTTATTGCTGATGGGTACCATTATGGGTATCCCCAGCAGCGAATGCTAGAGGTGAGCTTTGTTACTCTTTCTTTTTGATGAGATGATAATGCTTGCTGTTGCTTTTTGATGAGATTCTTTATTTTGTAGATGATGAGGAGCGAGTACTGCAATCACACCTTGTAATAGTTTTTCAAGGCCAAGTCCCTTAAGCTGGAGGGTAAGCTGCGTCATAGAGACGAAGAACTCACCTCTGCCGAAGGTACTATTGATGATAGAGATAGGGAGATAGCTGAGTTGAAGAAGCTTCTCCGGGGTAAGGAACAACAAGGCAAAAAGGAAGAGAGGCTTCGTACTGAGCTAGCCATGGCGCGTAGTGAATTGGAGGATGCTCGCAAGAACTCTTCTAGATTTATAGGTTCTTTTTTTTTTGCCTCTGACTTTCTTTCTTTTGGATAATTGCTTTTAGAAATCCTTTCTGAGTTCCCCCTCTTTCTCCCCCACTCCTATCTTCAGTGGGTGGAGTGCCAGAGATTGTATGGCTTCGTAATGAGAGGGAATGCCAGAAAGGCCGTATCGCGGAGTTGGTAGAGCAAATGAAGAGCGAAGCTGAAAAATGGGATGTGAAGGCTGAGGTTTGGCGCTTGAGGCATGTTCAAATAGTTGATATGCAGAACAAGTATAATGCCGATCGTAAGTTGTTTAATGGCACGCTGACTTGGACGCATGACAATCTTTCTGAAGCCCGCGGTCAGATCTCCTCTTTAGAGGCTAAGATAAATATCCTGGAGGAGGAACTGCGGCAGGCCCGCTCTTCCGAGGATTCCGTGGTTAGGACTTATATGCATCGCCTTGCTCGAGAGAGAGAGATGATGCTAGATCAGAGGCATGGGATCTTAGTAAGGCGTTGTCCGTGTCCAGAGCTGATATGGCTCGTCAAGCTGAGGGTGAGAGAAATTTAGAGGTGACTATGTATCGCCTTAACAAAGGCTTGGCGGAATTGACCCATGAAGTCAACCATCTTCGTTATTTGGATTCCATGAAGCAGGTAGATTTAGATGCTAGTGAGTTTTCTCTTTTGACTGTCCAGAAGGATTATAGGAAGTTCTCCAATGAATATGATTTTCTTGACGAAGATCGCGATGTCGTTGTTAATGAATATGAAATAGCCGCTGCTAGATTCGAAGGTATATGGTTAAATCGTCGAGTGTGATTTGGCTGTTTTTTCTATATTAACTTCTTTTCCTTCTTTTTCAGAGCTCGAGGGACAGCTTCGCGTTGCAAATGAAAAACTTGAAAAGGCTGAATCTACCATAGTGCGTCAAGAAGGCGAGATTAATTATCAGAAAGGCTTAGATACCTCAAGGGATGAGGCTGCCAAAGCTGCTTCGCAGGAACTGATTAGTCTTACTTCTTCGTTATCGAAGGCGGAGATGATGAATACTGCTCTTACTTATAAGGCACGTTGCCAACCGGTGGAGGAGACTAACAAGATTTTGGACAGTATTAAGAGTTCACTTAAGGCCGAGCATGGGATTATTAAGAATTATCCTCGTCGTCCCAAACCGCAGCCGCCCGCGTCTAGTTCTTCGGGACCTTCCTCAGGTGGGAGTGTTCCTTCTTTGCGGAAGGGAAACCCTGCTGGTGGTGTGTAGTCTAAGTAAAAATTTGTAGGATGCTGATCTTTGTTGATAATAGGACTCTATTGGATTTTTTGTCTATTTTCTTGCTTTTTGTCCTTCATTGCTAGACATGTAATCAACTTTTTATGAATAGATCAGCGTTTTATTTTTGTACTTCTTTTTGTGAAGCTTAAGTTTAAGTACCATCGTAGTTAATTATTTGGAATATAACTGAATGTGTTTAACGATGAAGTGTTTGAGTGCGAACCCGAAGATATATGTACCTTCGTGAACGTCTTGAGACCTATCACCCCGCTGGTTAATTCTGGGATAGAGGATTCCCGAACGGTGGGGGTCTAGGCAGCGTTTATAGGATATGAAATGTCTCTTATTAAGTACATTCATTCCGTAAAACCCGTTGTCATAGAATAGATTGGGTATCTCTTTCTGCTAGATGCCTTCCCCACGGTCTTTACACTCATAGACACTTACAGGGGAGTCCTGAGAGATTATATGTGACTACTTTCCCCAATTGAAATAAAGTAACAATCAACACAAGCATTTACGTGGTTCGACAGCGGTGTGTCTACGTCCACGGGTAAAAGAGAGTTAAATCGTTTATTTAGTTTGTAGTGTTACACTTGGAAGAATTCGTTCAATAGAATCTTCATGATAACAGATAGCATACCTTTTAGAAGAGGAAATCTTGACGTGGATATATTATCTTTTATATTTACAGCTTTGATAGGCTGTATTTACACTTGTGCGCCTTGCTATGGGTTTGATTTATTGATAGGTTTGATTGAAAGTTTTTGCAAAAGGTTTGATTGGTTGATAGGTTTTGAGGTCTGCTACTCCTCTCCAGAGACATAAACATGTAGACTATGAATGTCGTTTTTCTTCTCCTGGTATTCTTTACGTAGATGCATGTCTGCGTTGCTTTCTATGGATAGTACGGCTTGAGGTATTTTGCGTTCCATGGATGTATGAGGATTTCCTCTTTGAGATTGCGCAGGTAATAAGATCTACTTCCTGCAATGTCGTGTATGATGAAGGGTCCTCCCAATGTTGGTGCTAATTTTCCCCACTTCTTTTCTCGTTGGTACTGGGGAATGTTCCTCAGCACGTACTGTCCTTCTATAAAATTCCTAAGCTTGACCCTCTTATTGTACTCTCTTGCTAGTTTCCGCTGGTAGTTCTCCATTTTTTGTAACGTTGCCTCCCTTCTTTCCTCTAAATCATCCAACCTTTCCAGCATCATGTCTGCTGTGAGGTTATTTTCCCATGCTTCAGTCTTCGTAGTTGGCATGATGATTTCTGTTGGGATGACAGCTTCAGCTCCATAAGTGAGCAAGAACGGAGATTCTCCCGTGGCTGATCTTCGGGCTGTTCTGTAAGCCCACAAAACGTTGTGTAATTGCTCGCACCACCTTTTATTGTGTTCGTCTAGTTGTTTCTTGAGGATGAGAGCAAGGGTTTTGTTTGTGGCCTCCGCCTGACCATTGCTTTGAGGGTAGATTGATGTTGACTTGTTCTTTCGAATTTTGAAAGTCTCGAAGAGTAAGTCGATGTTTTTCCCTTGAAATTGCGCGTCATTGTCGGAAACAATTTCCGCCGGTATGCCAAACCTGCAAATGATGTTTTGGAAGATAAACGTGAAGACGTCTGCGTCTCTGATTCTGGCGAGGGCCTTGGCCTCTACCCATTTGCTGAAATAGTCTGTGGCCACTATCAAAAAACTTCTTTTCCCTGATCCTTCGATTAAGGGACCTACAATGTCTATGCCCCATTTTTCGAATCGCCAAGGACTATCTACCGGGTTCAACACTGCTGCTGGTGCATGTATTCTCTTGGAGAATCGTTGACACTCTTCGCATCTGCGTGCCATTATTTCTGCGTCTTGTACCATTGTGGGCTAGTAATACCCTTGAGTTTTTGATTTATCTTCCAAAGACCTCATTCCACTATGATTGCCGATGTCTCCGCGGTGAATGTCTTTCAAGATTAAGTGGCCTTAGGTTCCTGATAGGCAGCGGATTAATAGACCGAGAAAGGATTTTTTGTATAAAATTTCTCCTTTTAATCCATATCTTTATGCCTTTGATTGCACTTTTCTAGCTTGTTTTACATCCAAGGGTAATGTCCCTTATTTTAAGAAAAGGTGAATCTCAGCCCTCCAATATTCTTCCTTGTTGTAATCTTCGTCTTCGTCTTCGTCTGCTCTTGTCATTATGTCATCTTCTTTGAAGTCATCTGCGATGAGTTCTCCTACGTCATCAGCAATTTCTTCTTCTACTTTGCCCTTTTGCTGCGCCGCGCAAAATTCCTGGAGGTTGATTGAAGGTTCGTAGATTCTGGTTACTTTGATTGCCTTAATGTCTTCGTTTATGAGCATCGAAGATATATAAGCGAGGGCATCGGCGTGTCTGAGCACTTTTCTCGCTAGATGTCGAAATATGATGTTGGGAATTTGAGATGCCAGTGTTTGTACCAGTTCCATGTATGTTGCCAATGTTTTGTCATAAACATTATATTCCATTCTTATTTGTCGTATGACTAGCTGTGAGTCACTTGTCATGCGTATATCAGTTATTCCCATTTCAATTACTAGCCGAAGGGCATGGACTACAGCTTCGTATTCGACTATATTATTTGTATGGCCCTTGAATTCTAGCCTGAAAGCATGTATGATCCTGTCTCCTGTTGGAGTGGTGATTACGATGCCTATCCCTGCGCCTTCTTTGTTCTTTGATCCATCTACAAATACTTCCCATTGCCTTTGGTTTGCTGGTTCCAATACATCAGTTGGATCTTTTCATGTGTCAATTTCTGGTAACCCTGCTGCTTTGCGCCCTTCGATCATGATCTCTTCGTCATTATCCAATAGAAAATCTGCCAAGAAATCTGCCAGGACTTGTGACTTGTAAGATTGTTGATGCTCGTGGATGATATTGAATTAATCGAGGTGAGTGTTCCACTTGGCGATTCGTCCTACTTTTCCCTCAGCTTTAAGGATGGCTTCTAGCGGATCCTTACATGGAATGCGGATACGGTGTGTCAAAAGTAGGTTCTGAGCTTCAGGGTTGCCCATATAACTTCTAGGATGTGTATCTCGATATTCGTGTAGTTCATTTCTGTTGTGTTTAGAGTTTTGCTGATGTAATTGACGGGATGCTCTATTTTGGTGGTGGTTCAGACCAGTACCGTGCTTACTGCGTCTTCTATTGCAGCAATGTACAATGCTAAGATCTCGTCAGGGTCGGGTTTTTGCAATATAGGGATCTCATCCAGGTAAGATTTGATACTTTGAAAATCTTCTTCGCATTCCGTGGTCCACTCGAATTTGCTTCCTTTTTTGAGGATGTTGAATAAGTGTTTGCATCTGTCCGAGGATCTTGATATGAATCTCCCCAGCGCAGCTATCGAACTATTGAGTTTCTGAACCTCTTTTAAGTTCTTTGGTGAGGGAATACCTACAATGGCTTTGACTTTGGAGGGATCCACTTCGATGCCCCTCTTTGTCACCAAATATCCGAGGAACTTTCCTGAAGTTACACCAAAAGTGCATTTTTTTGGGTTTACTTTCATGTTGTGTTTTCCCATTTCTTGGAAGATATTCCGCAGATCTTGATGATGATATTTACGCATCTTGCTTTTGACGAGCATATCGTCTACGTAAACTTCTAATATGCTTCCAATCCATGGTTTGAAAATTGCATCCACCATCATTTGGTATGTAGCTCCTGCGTTTTGAAGTCCGAAAGGCATCCTTACATAGCAATAAAGCTCGTGCGGTGTGTAAAATGATGTGTGTTGCTGATATTCCTCTGCTAAGAACAACCGATTATACCCGGAGTGCCCTTCCATGAATGACATTTCTTCATATCCTTCAACTGCTTCCACCAGTTGGTCGATGCTGGGTAATGGATAGCTATCTTTCGGGCAAACTTTGTTGAGGTTGGTGAAGTCAATGCATATTCTTACGCCGTCGCTTTTCTTTGGCATGATGACCATGTTAGAGATCCATGTCGGGTACTTGACCTCCTTTATGAACCCGACGTCTAGTAGTTTTCGGAGTTCCATCTCTACTGCCTTATGGTACTCTGGCGCCACTTTTCGCACCTTCTGCCTAAAAGGGGGGGTGCCTGACTTTATTCGAAGTTCGTGATGAACTAATTTTGGGTCAATACCCGGCATGTCCCCCAATCTCCAAGCGAAGATATCAGAGTATTCCTTGAGAAGTTTGATCAACGCAGCTTCCCGTTGTTCATCCATTAGTGTACCTATATTGACCATTCTTGGATTATCTTTGGTACCTATGTTGATTTCTTTCACTGGTTCCACAGATGTGAACGTTGGTTTTGTTTCCCCTAAGATAGGAACATTCTTCAATTGTTATTTGGTAGGCTCCTCACCCTATTTTTCCGCGGAGGTACATCCCCCTGCGTCGCCCACAATGCTTGTGTTTAGAAGACTTCTTCCAGAGATTTCTGCCAGGTATTTGTCTATGGATTTTTCTTTGGCAATCTCCTTGTTCTTGGCTCTCCTGGATTGACGCAGTTCTTCCTGCTCATTGTTGATTTGGTTCTGCAAGTTTTGGCATTCTCGTGCAGATATCTGGTCCCCTTTAATTTCCATGACCCCCAAAGGCGTTGGGAACCTGAGGTATTGATGGTAAGTATAAGCTACTCCTTTGAGCTTGTGGATCCATATTCTTCCAACGATTTCATTATTGGGTGAGGGTGCGTCCACTACACTGAACCGAGCATCCATCTTCATAGGCCCTGCGTCCACTTGTAGAACAATATCCCCTAGGGGCTTCGTCGCGGCACCATTGAAACCGTAGATGGTGTAGTATGATGATACCAATTGCTCGTCATTGATCTCCATGCGTTTGAACGTATCATAAAATAGCACATTGACGGATCTTCCACCGTCTATGAGGATTTTCTTGACATTGCACCCCGCTATTAGTAGTGTGATAACCAGAGGATCACTGTGATCTTCCATGTATTCTTCTATGTCGTTAGCCTCGAAAGTCATGGGAGCATCCATCCATAACTCATTCTCATTTACTTCTTGCCCATCGACCTTATAAAGCTCACAATAATCCTCGAACTGCTTTCTCAGTCTTTTCCCAATTTGTGCGATTAGTGATGGTTCTTGAGCTTCAGAGCACGAGATGGTGTGGAGAGTGTGGTCTCCTTCTGGTAATTGGACTTTTTTCCCCCTCTTGGCTCTATCCCCGTTATCGTCCCTCTTTACGTACTGCTTCAGGTCCCCTGCGTCAATTAGCTTTTGAATCATCATTTCGAGGTTTTTGCATTTTTCTGTTTGATGGCCGTTGAAGCAGTGGTATTCGCAGTATTCTTTAGAATTTTCTGTTTTTGGAATCTGCTTTCCCTTAGACCATGGCCAATCGAGGCCTTCCCTATCCTTGATCTCTCGTAGGATGCGCGAATAACTTGCATTCAGCCTGGTGTAAACTTGGTCTTCAAATTTCCGATCATCTTTCTGCATGTCATCCTTTCTTTCTTTCTTTTCCTCGTGGGGACGCGCCTTTGGAACCCCTCTTTTAGATCCGCTGGCTTGGTCCACGGAATTGGTGCGTGAAGAACGATGGGTATGGGCTCTGGGGTTTTCACGCTGGATCTCTTCTAGCCTTGCATGCTTTTCTATGAGTATCCGAAGATCCCCTTCAACGGTTGGAGTGCCTCCATGGATTTCTACAAATAAAGGGCTCATTATGTCCATCCCCCATTTATAGAAGTTGATGCTTACCACAGGGTCTACGTTCCCAATAGCTTGGCAAATCTTATGCCATTTATCTGTATACTTCCTGATGGTTTCCTTGTACTTCATTTCTAATGAGAACAACTTGTCCATGCCGGTGTTCACAGCCTTATTGTACATGTATGTTGATAGGAATTTCTCTGTAAGCTGTTCATGAGAGTCGATAGAATTTGGCGATAGATTATCAAACCAGGATAGCGCGGACCCCTTCAAGCTCGAAGGGAAGTATCTGCATAGTATCAAATCTTCGTTATCCCAACGTGCCATCATTCGGTAGTAATATCGAAGATGGGCGGCGGGATCAGTTAAACCGTCGTAACAGTCAAAGGCTGGGACCGAGAATTTTTGCGGGATTGAAGCTTTAGCAAGATGGCGCATCAGCGGGGTGGTGATTGCTTCCTTAGTTACTTGTTCTAGTCTTCCGCCTCCCTGTCTGGTCTTGAGTTCTTTGATTTATGTCATCATCTCAGCGCGCAGCCTTTCTATTGCCACTTGGTGTTCTTCATGGATGACAGAAGTTGTTGGTACAAAGGTTATGCCGTCGTAGTAGTCTGAATTCTCGGGATTGTAATTGGGGTCAGATATCTGGATGCTCGTTGCCCCTTTCCGACTCGGAGGTACGGGCCCTTTGGCAACTGTTATCATTCTGTTTTGATTAGGTGCTGGTGCCTTGGAATTAGCCTCGTCACGCTGGTCTTCTACTTCCGCGCTATGCATGATACTCTCCTTGATAAGTTGGTTTTCTTGTGCCAGGATTGCCACTGCATCCGTGTATGTCTTCTGGTTCTTTCTTAACTCTGCAAGCTCTTCCACCATTTGGGTAGAATGGTTCGATCCTTGATTTTGTGTTCCAGCCAGCATTTGTCTTTCCGCAGCTACAGTCTGTTCTTCCTCGATGATTTGGATTACCGGATCTTCTATATCCAATTGTGTGCTGGGGATATCCACGATGTGTTGCGCGGATTGATCTACTATTCGAAGTGGTGGGTTAACGGTAAGGGTTATGTTCTACTCGTTGGTTGGGGGCATCCCGAAGGGAGGTTGTTGTCCACCAGATTCTGATACTACTTCACGCGGTTCCCGTGGTCGTGCGATAGTGGTTGGCTTGGGAGTGGTAGCTTTGGATCCACCGGCCTTGAGTATTTCGACTTTGGCAGCCGCGGCTTTTAGTGCATTTGCTGCGATGATACTGGCTTCGAAGGGCATGGTACTTTCTGCGTTGTTTTGTACTTTATCCGTCGACTTTAATCTTTCACATGTCTGTTTTCTCCTGGTCATAACTGGGGTTTCCCTTGGTATATCCTTTGATAAGGTTTTACTCATTCCAATATCTTTGCTCTTTTCCATGGTTAATGTTTTCCTGCACAAAGAAAGGGAAATTCACGAAGAATGTGGAATCCGCGTGCAGTATATTAACATTTCTAGTCTTTGAAAATGCATGACCCCTGAATAGGGCATAGAAAACACAGATCTGTTGAGATAAACACAGGTTTACTTAACTAGTCTGCCTACAAGTTTTTCTTTTGAAATACGTAAATAATGAAGATCTATAGAAATAAGCGTAGATCTACCAACAAGTTTTGCTTTTGAAGTACTTGAAAACTTAGTAATACGTAAAGAATGCATATCTATAGAAATAAGCGTAGATCTACCAACAAGTTTTGCTTTTGAAGTACGTGAAAACTTAGTAATACGTAAAGAATGCAGATCTATAGAAATAAGCGTAGATCTACCAACAAGTTTTTAGAATGACTTAAAGTGATGTTCCGTGCCTCGTTATTTACAAAGAACGAAGCTCAGAACATACAAGAAATCACAGGAGAAGATAAATCTTTTACCGGGATTAAGTCCCTGTTTCTAGCGCCAAATTGTGAATACCAAGATAACTGGTTTCGAAGTGTTCACAAACAACGTGCGCGGATTAGACAACATTGAACTATATGAACCGCGCATTAGATGGGTAATAAGAATCTAGTGAATCATAGACTCCGAGTCTCAGGACTCTTCCTTGTCTCATCACATGTATTCCTTGTCTAGTGCTACATCTTATAATAAATAATGAACCTATTATTTATGGATGCGAACATTGAGCATATATGTATGATGATAGTGAGTGAATAATCGTAATGGCAGAACGTAAACGAGACGATTAATTATATGGTTCGGCTCTAGGCCTACATCCACAGATTGAGTGTTTCACTATGTATAATATAAGTTACAAGAATAGCCGAATGGCTTTTAAATCTAAACAGGTCTGCGTAACAGATGGGGACATCACTTACTCTCCCTCTTTCTCTCTCTTCCCTTCCCTTTGTGTCGTCTTGTCCTCATTTTCCCGTATGGGGATGGGGGTATTTATAGAGGTTCCTCATGGGGTCCATTCTAAGGGCTGTTGGAATCTTATCTTCTTGTGTTCTGTGCCGACTACGCATATATCTTTGTGTTGTATGGTTTCTCTGCGTAGTCTTCTCGAACGCGCAAGGCATCCCGCGGTCCCCCCACAGAGTGGTTGACGCGTGTATTACTCAGAGGCAATAAATGCGGGTGGTTGGGATATTTGTGGCCGCCAGACAGCTGCTCTTTTCCCATATCTTGTCTTCGTCAGATAGAGCATCCCTAACCGTAGATCTCGGATCTTCTTAGGGATGGGGTAAAGTGATGCTCGGGTTGTCTTTTGGTACTCTGCAGGGTCACAATGCTCCCGTGCTCCTCGATCCTTGTTCATTGGATATGATGGGCTTCCGAGTTGTCCGCCCGCGGCTCTTCCTGCGTCTATCCTCCACGTGTGGCTTTGTTGACACGTGGAGGAAGATGAAATATGTATATACAGGCACAATCAAAATGCATTCTTAAAACAACACATGCCCAACAAACGGTACACTTGATGTCATTTCCAATTACAAAATCTTAATAAAGACCTAAATGATTGATCTAAATGTTCGTCTTTCTTCATTTAGTTAATAATAATAAATATAATGAAAGAAGTTTAAATGAAAATGAAAAAAAAAATGCTTCAAATCCAAATCATCAGTGCGTCCAAACAAGACGCGCGCATGACGCACAAATTGGTGCGTCGAACATGCGTCATGTCAGTGTCAAACGCGCGTCGGATGCGGACACGGCACAAAAAATGGAGCGTACGTGCAACCCAGGCACAGACCGCTCGACCAGCATAAAAGAAAATGTGGGCATAAGACTTGAACCTCCTAGAAAAGAAGAAGAAACAAAACATCTAAATCTCTAAGCAGAAAGACCATTTCTACGCATTGCTCCTTTCCGCAGCTCTTACCCTGGCATTTGATGCCTAGGGCATTTGATGCCTAGGGCATATTCCATTCAATTTCTTCCAACTTCAATTTCGCCTTTATGTACTTGATCGTAGCTTCTTTTCTTCTTCGGGATCGAAATCTCGTTTCACTTCCATACCTATCTTGAGACGAGAAATCATAAAATCCACATTATAGCCCTTTTCTTTAATTGCTTTCAAACTCTTCTCTAATGCTTCCAGTTCATCCAAAGGAGTGGTCCACTTGCAAGTTCTTATGGCATCCGCAATATTTACTACTTGCGCAATCGTTGAAGCAATAAGCTCGGGATTTGAGTTTGGCACGGCATCTTCATGGAGCAACGCTTTGGCTTCTGCAAAGCTCGTAATATTTATCTTGAATATCTTCGGGTACGTTTGAATTTGTGCTCACAGTACTGTCTATCAGTATCCTGAAATTCTTCAAACTCATAAATCCTTCAACACCCGCAATCTGTTCAATAATTCAGATTAGATCCATTGATGTTTTTGTTTCTTTCGGAAAAAGAAGTGGTTGTTTATAGGGAGTTCAAAGGGTGAATATCGGGCGATATTTTTTTTTTGGCTGTGACTGGCTACTGCCAAAAAAGATAATGGAAATGATGTTGCCACTTATCCACTAACCAAAATTTCGAAAAGTTCACAAATTTTAGCGCACAGAACCGGAATCCGGCACAAACTAAATCCGATCAATTTATGCTGAGACGACGACTACTACATAAACTAGCTTTTTTTGAAAAAAAAAAAAAAAAATTGTTCCTAGAACAGCAAGCTGTAGTTATGCCAATTTGACTTCTGAATATGCTATGGGCCGGTGACCAGTTCATATAAGATTTTTAGCTGCACAGACTTACACCGGTCATACTTACAAATAATGGGATGTTGTTTATGACCGTCGCACTCTATTATTGAAACCCGAAACCGATACGGAATGGCTACACAATTGGAATTATTTACATGATTTTTTGAATAAAGAAAGATTAACACAAATCACTAAACATTTACATATATCATATCCGATCTATCTACGAGTTTATCCAAAGCACGGACTGGTACATCGTATTTTCTTTTCAATAAAGAATACAAGAGTTCTTTAAAAATTCTGGATCAATTTGCACTACCTTCAACAAGTAACAAGTCTCTTCCTTTTCGCTGTGTGGGATTTAATTTCAGCTGGGAGCTTCCCAAAACCAGTTACTTTCCTTTTTCTGGCTGGTTGAGATTTGGTTTGAGCCGATTAAGAAAAGTCATGTTACATTAGATAGATCTGTATCATGGAGAAATGACCAGACTGCATTCATAGAACCAAATGACATCTTCAAAGGATGTCCAACACTCCACCTGCATAGAGGGATGATATGAACTTTGTTAGGATAAAAACAGGAGAAACAACGAATACTCAAAAAAGAGAAAAATAAGGGGGAAAAAACATAATTACATCCTTGTCTTCACACTTCAGCTCCTACGCTAAATTAGTGGAAGTATATTAAGTTTTTGAGAGGAAAAATCATTATGCTAGAGGAAATATCTATCATCATTTTGTTGTTGGTGGTGCTGTATGAACATCAAGATCTGCAGATGTTGTTGCTTAAGGAGGTTTTAGGGTTTCAACATCTAAAGAAGAATTGAGGTAAGCTTTATATAAGACCTGCCCATTTATTTGATTTTTTCTAGGGTTTGAATGGAACCATCGTCCATTTGTTCTTTTTACTATCTGATCCAACGGACGTGATACGTACACCGATGTCTAAGTATTTGGATACACGTGGAGGGAGGTTGCTCTTGACTTATCAAAGCCTTGTCAAATATGCATTTTACACCACCAATAGTAAGAAAAAGTCTAAACCATGAGCTAATTGGAAAAGGATGTGCAACAAAGTAGTTTGCCCATACACCAACTGCTACCAGAAGAAGGATTCAAACTAGATGATTTGCAAAAGGTCCTGCAAGTGCAAACAGCCAAACAGGAACCTGGATTGGTTATTGTTTTTTACTTTTAGTGCACCAGAAAGAGAGACATGCTCACTTCGGCCCAACACTTGGCAAAATTGTGAGGTAATGCCAATGAAACATCCTGCTCGTCAGAGTCCATTAGGAAAAAAATCTGGGATGACACTGTTCTTAACCATATCCACAGCACTATTTTTCAGAGCACTGCTCCACTGACATTACAACTTTCTAAGTAACCAACTGCTTCCACATTTAATGGATGTCTAGATGGAAGTGATACCTCGTTGACATCTCGAAGTACAACAATCGCCACCTTTGCAGCTATTTTCATTGGAACTGTTTATGTAGTAGCATGAAGAGGATTTGATGAGTAAGGCGAATCCGGTTAGTGCACATCAACTCCTGGAATCTTCAAAGTTTGGCTGCTCACATCTCGCAAGGCTTCTTGAGCTTCACCGCCACTAACTAATGAAACTTGTCAAGTTGGCAATGACCCCATACCATCTTTTAACCAAAGAAAGGCGGTAAACCGCTCACTGTTCTTTTGCAATAAGAGCTTCTATTGATTCCTGTTCAAAACCCAAATATGTTTGTACTTATAACAAATGAGTTATAAAGGTAATCAAAAAGCTGCTTGGATTTTCATTTTTTTTTAACTCTGGCCACTGTCTTACATCTCATACTATTCTAGACTTACAAATGACAGAAACAAAATGACAGAAACAAAATGCTATGCAAAGGAATAATGTGCCCAACGACTACTCAAAATGTGATGCAAATAGCATTGATTCATGAAAGCAAGAGAAAAATGCAGAATTTGCAACAAAAAAAAAATTGTAAATGAAATTGAGATGAAAATCAGATTTTATACGATGAAACGTGAATGCTACGTCTGGGATGCAAACAATCCTCACTTTGGGGGCAAAAGAAAAGTTTTTTTTTTTTTTTTGAAGCATAGCTAAAGAAAAGTTGTGGGCTAAGAAACAGTAGCGCACACATAAAGTTTAGATAGAATATCTTGAGCATAAAGTATTTAAAATGCACTTTTTGATATGGATGAAATAAAAAACGTTCAAACCTTAGTTATAGGTTTCAGCCTTCAGGGAACTAACTGGCATTGGTTACAGGGAAAGAAGAAATCCTTCTTCGGTGCAGCTCATCCACAAGTGTATTAATCTCTGGGTACTGGGTTCCCAACAAGTGACCAGCACAATGCCTGGGATGCAGACTGTCTGATAATTACTCTGGTTTCACTCCTGCGGAGAACAGATACCAACTCAGACAAAAGGCCTTATTGTAAGTCTGCTATCGCATCAAACCTAGGTATAGGAGACCAGTACATAATTCTACAAGGACTCTAGGAGCTAAGTGGTTTCTCCATAGTGCATGATGGTGGTGAAGCTGAAATTATCTTTCAGAATAGTATCATAACGAATACAGCAGTAGCTGAACTCATGTCTTACCAGCTAATTGAGGAACTGTTTTACATCTTTAATTGCTGAATATTACTATGACAACAGAAAAGCAAGGTGGCATAAATAAAAACTTAATAATTTGCTGTAACTTGAAACCTATATAACATAGTAAAAATTTGGAGAACAGATGACAGTTAAGAGGCGCTCAAACTTGCAAGTTGCCACTTACCAGGGAGTCTTTCATTTGCTTTATCACATTTGTGTGCTGCTTTATAGCATCGTTTACAACCTCTAACGGATCATCCATCTTCCACCACCAGATTTTTCCTACAAGATCTGTGTGATGCCTCCAACGGAATAGATATTACTGGCACAAGCTATACAGGGTGTTGCTTCCATGCACCTGTTCAGTTTGGAATTTAGACATGGCACATCAATGATTGCATAGTTAAAATGTTTACGAGAATGTACTAAAGGCATGAGTTTAACACAATGGGACATTTCCAATTCGGACAAAAAGCCGTAAAGTAAGTCCGATGTCGCATCAAACCTAGGTATAGGAGAGCTGGACATAAATCTACAAGGATTCTAGGACCTAAGTGGTTTCTCCATAGTGCATGATGGTGGTGAAGGTGAAATAACCTTTCAGAACAGTCTCATAATGAATACAGCAAAAACTGATCCCATGTCTTACCAGCTAATTGAGGTACTATGTTTCCATCAACACAAGTGTAGCCCTATGCTTTACACACTAAGTCAGTTTTAACCCTTAAATCAACAAAAACATCTTTGATTGCTAAATATCACGTCAACAGAAAAGCAAGGTGTCATAAACAAGACTTGTGAAAAACCAGATATCACATTGTGCAAAATTGTGTGCTGCTTTACAACATCAGTACAATCTTTAACGCATCATCCATCTTGCACCAGCAGCTTTTTCTTACAGGATCTGTGTGATGCCTCCAACAGAATATATTATTGGTACAAGCTATACTGGGTGTTGCTTTCATGCACCTATACTCAGTTTGGCGTATCAATGATTGCATTATTAAAATATCAACGACAACGTATTAAAGGCATGTGTTTAAACAATGGGCAGCAAAAATACGAAGGAACTACCATCAAAATATTAACTCAAAATGATTTTCAAGATCCAGGCTTCCAGCTTTAAGCAAACTAGAGTTTATCATAACCATGCCATTACTGTGATGCAGGAAACTCCTAAGATTAAGGGCTACACTGTCAATTATCAGTTTCTTATGTAAGTTCGTTAGCACTTAGCACTCATATAGTGTTCATTTTCAAAAAAAGATAGGAAGCGAAATAGCTGGCAAAGGTTAAGAATACAACTCAACACATTTTACATCTTAGTGCTGTGTAGATCAAAATTTCACTACGCATGGACTTCAGGATAAGCATTAGGAGTAACTAACTAGAAACTTCATATAAGGAAATAGCTCGCTTGTGAAATCCACAAGAAATGTTTACTCCACCACTCTTAAAATTTTAAGGAAAATAGTGGTACATCAAATTAAACTCATTGCATAAGTGCACCTTTATCTAATCCCCTTCATACAATTTAAGATTGATGGCGATAAGACTGTGGACGGAACTAAGCAACCAAAAGATTGGCAGCGATAAGACAGGACAGAACTAAGCAAACCAAAAACAGGTCACCTTAGTGTAAATAGTGTCAACTTTTTTTAATTCAAGAAAAGACCAAATTTATTGATGAAAGAATAAAGGGAATACAAAATTAAGGAAAATAATTCCTGCAACAAAAGGAAAAATATGGACAACATGTCCTAATGCCCCAAAAAAGGACCCAACAGATGATATCAAGTCCCAAAGAATCGTAAACCCAAAAAAAGGAACACAAGAACGGGAATAAACCCAGAATCAATGAAATCTGTAATATGCATGATCAAATAGTGTCACAAATCCCAGCAGTCTCATCTCTCTTCTAGTGGCATCACCATGACACCAAAATACAAAAAGTAAATCAATTAATTCATAAACCATATATAGATTCCACCACATCATTTAGTATATGAAACTATACCTCATATATGCTGAATTTATCTCAGCTACACCAACTTCTTCCCAGTAGTAACAGTCACAAGCATCACTGATTCTCCTCATCTAAAGCACCATCTTCTTCCCGGTAGTAACCGTCACAAGCATAACCAATCCTCTTCAAATAAATCACCATCTTCTTCCCAGTAGTAACAGTCTCAAGCATCACCAATCCTCGTAAATCAATTCACCATCTTCTACCCAGTAGTAACAGTCGCAAGCATCACCAGCCTCAAGGTTCAAGGACTCCCACCCACCATCCATGATGAACTTCTGTGGGGAATCTCTGAATTTCTTCACTTCTTCGTTCCAATTTAGTTTTTGCTTGTTCTGATAGTACTTGATGCTTGAACAATTCAGACGATGTTTAATATCAGCTAGTGATTCTAATGGAATTGAGTTGATTTGAAGCACATCACGATAGAAGTCTTTGAATACCACTGTCATATCAATTTCATTGGGTCTAAGCTGCGCCAGATTGACAATCTCGATCTCGTCTAGTTTAACCACAATGGGATTTGTTTCTACAAGCTCTACTAGGAAAAATAAAGTCAGTGCAAAGACAGCCCGCGCCCCTGTGGGAAAAAACCATGAAATTCGTACTCTGGCGATTCATAATAATTGATAACTGTAGGCTTGGATTCCCACAAATCTGTAACTTTGTCGACAAAGTCCTGGAGATCTTTGTTACGGCCATCAGTCTGTACAAGGGTCGAGTCCAACTGGAAATTGATATCATTAGTCTCTTCTGTCCCCAAAATGATCTGGTTGTGCAAGTGTAAGTGCAAGAGAGGAGGTATCTCATGATCTCCAGCTCGGAAGAAAGGACACTTTATGTTCTCATACACAACATCTATATTTGTATGGGCATCGGAGGTTTTATACCGGAACCCATTCACATGTGCTTCGAGAGTACCCATAATGATCTTTCCACCTTGCCCTCCTACCTTGGGACAGATTGTGACGTTAGTTAACTTAATAATATCTTGAACATTAGTTTCCAACTGCAGTTTCACCGAAGTGGAAGGTCTTACAGCATCACCTTTTTTGTTAAAAACATCTTTCGTCCCAGGATAACCCCTAAGCAATCTATAGGAAGTTCCAATTTTTACCTCGGAAGCAAGTCTTGCCTGTATATACCTTTCCATCTCCTCAAAATACAGGTCTTTGGTGCTTTTGGTTGCAGCCATATCACGAGATGGTTTAAACACAAGCGTCTTGCCGAAGCCTTCAAATTTTCTGATGGCAGCTTCTAAGGTTTCTTCCGTGTACTGACAAACCTCCATTGGAAACAGATCTACATAAAAAAAGACGTATTTCTTAGCAATAAAACTGGCAATGAAATAAGTCCCCTGTGACAATGCACTATGTACATAGCAAGGATGTTCCATTTTACAATGAGTGACACAGGATCGCCGGAAAGACTTGAGACATCACAAACTAACATTCTGCACTTGTAAATTATAATATGTTGTGTAACACTTAACTGTGCTTGAACACTAGCATAATTGTAACAGCAACCAGTTTGGATCCTAACAAAACAGCCCTAGACCACAAAACAAAGGGTATACAGTATACTAGCAGAGATAGATTGGGGTTTCGTCAGTGTTGACACAAGTCTCCAACATCACATAAACCCTTAAACACCCACACAAGAAGCGGAAATTAAATTTAAAATCATATAACATTGAAACAGTCATGCTTCATCCAAAACCTAAAGCTGATCACTAACGCTAGCAATTGCATTCAAAACAGATGTACTTGGATACTTATACGTCCCGTTTAAATTATCAGGAAACTAACTTAAGGCAAGAATTTCTCGTGTCCGGTATAAAATTAGGTCAAATGTGATACCAATTAGAAGATAGTATGAGCATATAATCAAGCAAATTAAGCAGAGTCATAAGATAAGAGAGATACCGTGGTTGATGCTGTCACTTCTTGTTTTTGATTTTTGAGTGTAAGAATTTACAGAAAAAATCAGGACATCAATGAGAAAATAATCAAGGAGTCTGGCTGGACGACCAGAAAGGGCACTTGTCGGTGGAGCTGAATGACCAGGATCGCCGCTAGAGTTTCTGGAGCGACTGGGCTGTCTTCCTTTTGGAGCAGCAAAGACCCAGCAAGGAAAGAGAACTGTCAGTTCTCTAGAACAGACAGGTAAGTGGACGTATATGGGTTGATTCTTTGGCATTTGAGCGAGCCCATTTATTTGCTTTATGAATTCTTTTGTTTGGCATGAGCTTTGGCAAGTTTTTTTTTTTTTAATACGAAAATGGGTTTTATTGATGATTAGATAGCAGTTTCATCTGCTTGAATACAGTTCTCAATTCCCATTGGAAATGAGTTGTTCCAATCTGTTTTCACAAGTAAATCTATAGAGAACTTTGCAGCTGCAGTATTAACTGTTCTTTTAGCGAAGGAACATAACCAAAACTCAAATTGCTAAAGTAAATAAATACAGCCTTCTATAATATTATTATGGATCCAGTGTACCCCTATGTTTCCATTGATAGCCAACACCACATTGTTACAGTCACTCTCAAATTGTACTTCTTTCAGTCCTACTTCTTTAGCCCATTTGATTGCTTCTAGTAATGCCAATGCTTTAGCCTGTTCCGCATCTACTGCTGTTGTCGGGATGCAGCTAACTCCATAGCAGATACCTGCAAAATCCCTCCATATTAGACCAAATCCAGATTTTCCTGTTTCATTATAAAACGCAACATCAAAGTTAATCTTGAAAGATCCTTGGTGTGGAGATTTCCAAGGTAGGATTTCTGATCCAACATTTTGTCTTCATGTTTGTTGGGTGGTTTTGTGAATTAACCATTCGTTATACTCCCTGTTAATCTTCCTTGCAGTTTCTGAAACACTAACCTGCACATTATCAAACACTAAAGAGCATCTCACTTTCCATATATTCCATAAACAAGTAGCAATTTTATCAGCATTAACTATTAAGCTAGCAGAGTTGTTAGCAACAATTAAGAAATTAATAACCAACCAATCATGTAAAACAATATTATCCATATAAGCATCTATAGTAGAATCAATAGCTCTCCAGATTTGTTTTGTGACATGGAAGTCACAAAAGAGATGCTGAAAAGTTTCAATCTCAGAAGCACAAAAGGGACAAATTCCAGAACAAGTGGAAACATATTTACTTATTTTATCTCTAGTAGAGAGACAATTATGAATACATTTCCACAGAAAAGTTAGGATTCTTGGAGGAAGATCTTTCTTCCAAAACCCTTTCCAATTCCAAGTACTTTGTGTATCTGTAACTATGGAGTTTTGAATGGTTTTATAAGCAGACTTGACAGTAAAGTTACCATCATGAGTGTGCTTCCATCTTAGTCTATCACTTCCATTAAAAGGAATCCTAATTCTAGTAATTTTTGCAACTGTATTGCCATCAAATAAGGAGTTAATAGTGTTCATATCCCATTGTTTAGTATCCTGATGAAAAAGATGGTTAACAGTTTCATAATGAGTAGAAGCTAGAGTGTGATCAACAGGTTTATCAGTGTCTGGAATCCAAATATCTTTCCAGATTTTAATCCTAGTGCCATCTCTTATTTCCCTACAAACATTTTTTCTAATGATGTATGTTAGAGCATTGCTCGATTGAACCCACCAAGCGTTGGTATGTCAAGTTTGGTTGTCATATTTTAGTGAACCAAAACTCATTTAAGAGTCGCTTGATTTAAATGTACTAAAGTCAACTTCGTATAGGTTAGCTTGAAAGTATTAGGGTGAGACATTACAAGTATTGCAAAGACTTGAAGAAGTGCGGAGCTACAACGAGAACATCATCCTTCCACTTGAGGTTAGTGATATTTGACTTGAAATGTTTCATTCCATAACGTATCTTTCAAGTCGTGCATATTGAAGACATAAAAATGCGAAGCATGGACACTCTAGATAGACATGATATTAAGTAATACAATATGAAGTTTCTTGCTTAACCATTAAACTTTGTATATAAGACATCGACATAATCGTATGAATGCTATTGTGATTATGTATGGGTATGAGGTGAGGATTTCATCATATGGAACAATGTTTACATGTGTTCTAAGGAAGTAAGTTCATAATATGTGTTGTAAACCGAAAAGGAAATCGCCAGGCATTATTGGGGATGTTCTTCATTGCATATCTTATGAACGACCAATATGTGTGATTAGTATAATCGCTCATGACTTGTTTGTGTTCTTGGTAAAAATATTCACATAAGGCCTAACTTATGTATTGGTATGACTTTTATTAGTGAAAAGGATCTTAAGTAATCACCTGGGGTATGATCGGGTTGTGTATGTCTGAACTTATTACTGGGAAGAGGGGAACCGATCCTAGTAAGAGGTGCAGTACACAAGGGGAAACGATCCTTGTATGAGGTGTAGCAAGGTTTATGGAAGAAAGGGGAACCGATCCTATGAACATGTGCAACACGTTTTTGGGAAGGGGGAACCGATCCTATGGACATGTGTTGTACATACAAGTTAGATACCAAATATATGTGGGGAACCGATTCTAGTACCTAGTCATCCGTATCTTTGGTAAGCTAGTGTAACTATGCTCATTACTCACATGGAGGTAGAACTGAAACTTGTTTCGGTAGAACCATAAACCCATGATTTGTGATTGAGTATAACTTGATCAATCACATAGTTTTTGAAAGTCATATGAACCAATTCTAAACTTGTTTGGAAGTGTGGTAAATCGGTTTCAAGTGAGAAAGCATGGTAAAGACTTGCAAGAGTAAGATGTCATCACTCTTTGAACACGGTGCATTAATGCTTATTCTATTTTGTTCAAAGATATTCCTTAACGGCTAAGAAGGAAGTAAATCCCAATATCGAATTTAAATAAGTTAAGAATCTTTTTAATTAAGGGTTTTTAATTATATATATAAAATAAGAATTAGTAATGTGCATTTGCTAATTAAATATTTCCCAAGGAGATTTCGATCATTATTTTTGGACAGTGCATTCATAGGAATTATGAAAACCGAATTTGGTGGAATAATGAAAAATATCTTGAGAATATTTTCGGTTTTGGAAATTCCTTGGTGTCCAAACTTCCTTGTCTATAAATACTTTGAGTTTGCATTTCTAGCAAACTAATCCTGCGTAACCTAGACTTACTATTTTGTCTTTGTTATCGGTGAAGCCGCCTATCAGAGATGAGAGTAATCTAATTAGGTAAAATCTCTTACGGCCGCTCAATTTAAAGTCTTCTTTGGGATTGAGAAGCTCTAGCGCGACCCGTTGGTGGGAAACTAGATATTGCGGTTTATCTTTAGTTTTCGTATTGATTTGATTGACTAATGGTGGTTGAACTTTGATTGCACCTAGTTTGTTTATGCTTGAGAATCTTCTCTTCTGATATAAGATTCACTCAAACTAGTTCAAGGTTTCGACAGGGATCTTTAGACTGTTGTTAGATCTAAAGACGATCTTGTGATAATCTATTGTTAACAGATTCCGTTATGTGTGTGATTGATCACAAGAGATTCAAGTGATTGTGTGCAGGTATTTATTGAAGATCTAAGAAGATTTGAAGACAAAGAAGATATTGAAGATTTCTTACTTGGTGCTTTTATAATATTTGGTGTGCACAATACTTGTTTGGGAAAAAGATGATCCAATTAATAATCGGTTTATCCTTGTGGTAGATTGGATTGATTAATTGAGAAAGATCTGCATCAGCACATATCACTTGGTTGAAGAGTGTTGTTGGCTTAATCTTAACAATTGCTTTTGGGCATTTGAACATAGGATAAATCTTGGAACCTGGCAAAGGAGTTTATGTTAAGATAAACAAGGTAACCTTTGCGTAAATCATATCACTTGGTTGAAGAGAGTTGATGCCAAACATATTTGTTGTTCCTTTACTGTTTGGAATACGAACCAAAGGAATTGGTCCAAGTACGTGACTTGTTTACAGGTTGGAGGCGTGGGAATACAGACGTAACTAGGTGAACTATAGGTTTATTTGCTTGGTCTCAACTATACGAAGTTGTCTTATTTTGTATAGCGGCTTAATCCTGAGAGTATTCAATTCTGGACTAGGTCTTTCTGCATTTGCGGTTTCCTCGTTAACAAAATCTTGTTGTGTCATT
The DNA here is from genome assembly GCA_023529315.1 of Papaver bracteatum. Classification (NCBI taxonomy): domain Eukaryota; kingdom Viridiplantae; phylum Streptophyta; class Magnoliopsida; order Ranunculales; family Papaveraceae; genus Papaver; species Papaver bracteatum. Next base: position 5,849,940 of record JAJJWX010000811.1, on the reverse strand, counting down.
TACTTTATATTTCCGCATTATAATTGTTTTATTATAATTAAAGTAAATTGCACAAACGTTAATTCTTATTTACTTGATATGTGAATCCTATTGAGTTTGGTTAAGTCCGAACCTTTGTATCAAGTAAACACACTTTGTTGTTGTATTGTCTCGATCTCGTATCCATAGACGATCACACAAAGTGTGAACCGATTTGTTGTATTGTCTCGACTCAGTCCATAGACAATCACTTTCGGGGAAAGGACTTATAGGAAGGAAAATTTATAGCTTGAGGTATATTTGGGGTACCCTCGCCTTTTCAATATCTTTACCTTCCATATCCATGAACCTGAGCTAGTTATTATATCAGTTAAGGGATTACTCCCAAAAAAGTACTTACTCTCCATGAGTTTAACCCATAGTGCATATGGAGATTGTAACATCCTCCATGCCAGCTTAGTGTATCTTGGGAATCTAACTGTCAGCTTTGGCAAGTTTGAACCTAATTTCAATGGTGCTTCAACACATGACTTCTATACACTATACTTTGATAAAGGGAGAAGAGCCTTTTGATTTCAATCCAAAAAAATTTAGGCATTCAACCCGCACACAAATGATGTAGTTCAGGTCAATTAAAAAAATGTTATATGTTGTAATTATATAAAAGAGAAGCCATAAATATACAAAAATTTTAAAATATCCATATAAAATCTTATACGTTGTTGAGCATAGACATAATATTGTGGCTATCTAGAACTTGCACAGTAACTAGGAGACGCTAGCCATTGTAAATATAAATATGATAACAGAGTATCAATGGTTAAAGCATGTCTTTCTATTACAGTTAAGATGAATAATATTCATAACAAATTTAATACTCTTTCTGAGTATTTATACAATGATTAACTGATAGATTAGAACTAAATCTTCACACATATGTCACACACAAGTGCATTAACAGAAATACAAAAATTGCACATGACAGCCACATGAATATCTGTCAACCTACACTATAGTATATTCCTTATCCTGCACCACTTTATTAACGTCAGCTATAACACCATCATCATCTGACACAGTTGAGTCAGTATCAATATCCCCCTCAACCTGATGGGAGGAGCAATCACATTCAGTTTGAATCTCAACATTGAAAATCTAGGACCATCTATAGGTTCGATGAAGATGTCTGCAAATGAAGAAATTGAAAGATGGTTTTGTTTAAATGAGGCTTAGATTCAATTTGATCTAATGTGCTGACATACTATACATCCAAATTGCTTTACTTGATGTTGAGGTGTTGAGTAAATGTTCTTACTACCATCTTAAGTAATAAAGTGATAGTCCAGATGAACATGTTTCATTTTAGAATGCATGACGGGATTTGAGGAAAGTAAGATGATACTGATATTATCACAGGCAAGTTTATGAATACTAATAATTGGGAAATGGAGATCATGTAAGAGATAACATATCCAAACTATTTCAGTAGCACTATGAGCAAGTGTCATGTCTTCAACCTTTGAACTTGATCTATCCATAGTAGTGTGCTTCCTAGAGGACCAAGAAACAATATTAGAACCCAAAAATATACAATATTTGATCTTCTATCATCAACACATCCAGCCTAGTATGCATCTAAAAACCCAACAAAAATGAAGTTTCTTTTGTAAAATGTATCCAAACCCCAAAGTTTCTTTTATATATCTCAGTATCCTTTTAGCTGTCATAAGATGAGGAACTCTTGGATATTACATATACTGACAGATAAAATTCACAGAATAAAAAAATTCTGGTCTTGTCTAAGTAAGATAATGAAGAGCTTCAACAAGTAGTCTATATTATGTAGAATTTTCCAGTAGCACCCATGTATCCTTACTGAGTTTTTCATAAGCTGCAATAGGAGTCTGACAAGGTTTGGCTCCTTTCATATGATGCTTGTGTAAAACATCAACAACATACTTAGATTGAGAGAGAAATAATGATCCAGTGTCTCATTTAATCTCTAGACCAAGAAAATAGTGCAAATCACCAAAGTCTTTGATAGGAAACTGCAACTAAAGCTGAGAGATAATGCCTTTTAAAAAATCAGAACTAGACCTAGTGAGTAAAATGTCATCTACATATATCAGAGAAACTGTGATTTGAGAACCATCAATATGAATAAAGAGAGAAGGATATGCTACTAAATTTACGAACTTGAGATTTATTAGTGCTGAACTCAACTTTTCATACCATGTGAAAAAGCGGGGGTCTAACAACCTCACCCAATATTTCGCTTAGCAATCTGTATGGACTAACTCCAATATACTTTTAAGAGAATAAACTAGACAATCAGACTTAATCTTAATAAAAAGTATATCAAATAGTTTGTATCTCTGTTTCACAATGTAATCAACAAATCAAACAGATATAAATCCGTGAGCCTGATTATTATGTGAAATAACTTGAACGTTACAAAGACCAATGTTCAAGGATCAATCAATTTCAATCAAAAACCAAAGGTTGGATTTACCAATTGATCAATTCGACGCACAACCTGTGATATTTTAATTATACAACAAAATATAATGCGTAAAAGAAATAACACAGACACCAGAAGTTTTGTTAACGAGGAAACCGTAAATGCAGAAAAACCCGAGACCTAGTCCATATTTGAACACCACACTGTATTAAGCCGCTATAGACACTAGCCTACTACAAGTTTACTTTGGTATGGAATATAGTTGAACCCTAATCAATCTCATACTGATTCAAGGTATAGTCGTGCTCCTTACGTCTCTGATCCTAGAAGGACACTATGCACTTAATTCCCTTAGTTGATCTCACCCACAACTAAGAGTTGCTACGACCCAAAGTCGAAGACTTGATAAACAAATCTGTATCACACAGAAAAGTCTATTGAATAGATAAATCTGTCTCCCACAGATATACCTACGAGTTTTTGTTACGTCTTTTGATAAATCAAGGTGAACAGGAACCAATCGATAATCCGGACTTATATTCCCGAAGAATAGCCTAGAATTATCAACCACATCACAATAATCTTAAATGTATGGAAGCGAAACAAGATATTGTGTAATCACAAACGATGGGATGAAGGTATTTGTGACTACTTTTATATCTTGCCTATCGGAGATATAAATCTCAATCCAATCTTACGATTGCATTCAATCGCGATAGAAACAACAAGTTGGGTATGGGTTCACAATCCCAATGAAGTCTTTAAGTCTTTAACCTACAAGGTTTCATGAAAAACCTAAGGTTAAAGGAGAATCGACTCTAGATTATACAACTAGTATCACACAGGAGGTGTGGGAATTAGGTTTCCCAGTTGCTAGAGTTCTCCTTTATATAGTCTTCAAATCAGGGTTTGCAATCTAAGTTACCTTGGTAACAAAGCATTCAATATTCACCGTTAGATGAAGACCTGATTAGATTCAAGCTAATGTCTTTCAACCATTAGATCAAACTTAGCTTGTTATACACAAATGAAATGTAACTTCATTTAGGTTTGAGTAACCGTACCTAAACGTGTACACTTAGTTGCACTAGTGGAAAATTTAAAAAAAAAGTCTGCCAGAAAAAGCCTTACAGTCACTAAAAAGGACTGCTTTTGGGAGCCATAAATTGGTAGACTTATTTCCCAAAACGACTGCTTCAGGGAGCTCTTTAATCTTTTCAGAAATGGCTGCCTTGAGTAGTCATGCTATTACAGCTGATTGCGGAAGACGTTTATATTGAACTTATTTTTATAAAAAAAAAATATGAAAGTGATTCAACTGTATCTAAATATAGAAGCTGATTCAGCTGAATCTAAATATAGAAGCTGAATCACAATTTAATTAAGAATTACTTCAAAACTGTATTAATCAAAAAACTTACATGGATAATGACTTTAAAACTGAACTTGTATCAAAAAGTGCTACCAGTTTACAATTTTAAATTTATTAGCAATTTGAACCTCAATCTCAATTTCAAAATTCTTAAATTTCTATTTCTATTACAAGTTTTAACTACCAAAAAGCTTCAAAACTCAGTTGAAGGCATGACTTCACCATCTCTGCTTTCATTTACTAAAGACACAGGGGGAAAAGGATCAACGTTGAAAGCTACCTTCAATTGCAAGCAGGAACCGAAAACAGGTTGCAAGGACGACGAGAGAGTATATTATCAAGGAACATGAAATGTGATAGCCAAAACAGAGGAGAGGACATCAGGACCAATAGTTTGGCGGGATATCAAAATCATTGTCTGGATAAAACGGCATGCAGCAGCTGTGGCAACAAACAAGTGAGCATCCTGAAGTTGGTTTTGGAATTACGGTTGGTGCTGCAATGTCAAGTGCCTCCAGTTTAGGGCATATACAATAAATCGAAGACCAACCTACAACAACAAAAGAATAACTGGTTTGTTAGTAGTAGGTTCTAACATAATTTAACCCCATTACCATTCAATGGATTGTACTACCATTAATTTCTTGGCTGTATCACAAATGAAGACCAGAACACTAAACATAGAGCTACATTTCATAAAAAAAATAATACCCAAGGCCTGTTCACATTCTAAATTGCTTACATTTATAAAAACGGTCGCAAGTGGAACTGCTTTCTACCAAAAAATCAGCACCAATGTACTATGTGAGCGACACGATAACTTCTCAAACAGAAGACCAAATGAAGCACTTCCTTCCATTCTGGAAATATTTTACAATTGTCTACAGCCTACTAATTTCCACCTACAGCTATTTCATACTTTAAGCAATCCAAAAAAAAACACATGATACATCACAAGAAAACCATGACAGAACCATTCTCTCAGGAATCAGTTCGGACATGCTTCGGTAAAACTACCTTCTCTCCTTAAATTGAGAGCCAAACTTAGCAAATGATAGCTTGTCAGAAAGGTGAGACAACCCTCTATAATTTCTTAGAAGACTTCAAGGACCAATTACGAATCTAGAAGGCCAGAAATCATCTGACAAAACTCCTTCAGGTGCTGCCATTCCGAAATTCAGCTCTGACATGCTATTTACTCTAGGCCATAATTCACAAATAACAAGTCTAAACATCATGCCCTTTTAATAGGTTAAAGAGCGAAATAAGGAGAGTATTTTTGGTGAATAAACCCCTGGCTAAATCCCCACCAATATGCTCCGAAACTGGCCTCTAAAAGGGCACTCCATGTAGTCATATTAGAATTATTTAAGACATTCTTTCATTAGACTAATTACCAATATGATCATAAAACTGAAATTACAAAATCAATTATGTGTGGATATGGTTTATCTAAGCACATCAATTAGGAAAATCCAAATGGTATCATACAATATTGAAGCATTCAATCAAATACGTCTATACAAGGCATAATCCAAAACGATAGAATATAGTTGGACAAACTCTAAAAACAACAAAACATTTATGAAATTACCCAACTATTTTAAGGAAAATTGCAATAGAGCATTCTCTAACAATCTAACAACAAGCAATTTCAGGGCATGTGTCTTAGATTTAAAAAGGTGAGGACTAAACCAATCGCAAAGTCCTAAATAATCTGCTTGAATACAACATATTAGGCTAAAAGGTTAAGCACCAAAAAAATTAATCGGCATATTTAAAGTTCCAACTGGTCAACCTTTACAATCAGGATGAACATAAGTACGAATCAAATGGTCATCTTTTTCAAATCACATTTAATTGAACGAATCAAAAGATGCCTAACATTAACAATTACACATCAAATCAGAAAAAAAAAAGTAATTAGATGTTATACATGTACACCCAACTGAATCTGAAAGTATTTTGCATCAAAAAACAAAAAAATTTATTAAAACCCTTATATCAAAGAAACAGAAAAATCTATTTCATGAAACCCAACTTTACCTGATGAAGTTTAATTTGGAAAAGAGAATCGTTGAAGAAGAACCCCAACTGCAAAAAGGTGTTCTACATCAATAAAGCAGATTTTTTAAAAAACCCAAACATCTATGAAATTGAAACAAAAAAATTAATTGGTAACGGGAATCGATTGATAAAAATAAGTTAAAACACAAAAAATTAGTAAAATCATAAATTTAATTGATGCAGTTGGGGTTTCAGATCTACAATTAACTTGAAGAATGAGAAGAAGGAGAGAAACAGGTAGAGAGAAAACATCAATATTTAACTGATGAAGTTGGGGTTTCAGATCTATAATATGAAGGAATTTTCGGAGGAGATGAAGAATATGAAGAACAGGGGGGGTTTGAATGAGAATTTCTCCTGTTGATTTTTCCAGTTTGACCAACATTTTTGAAGGGGGGTTTGATTTCTAGATTCATGGAGGAGATGAAGATGCAGAAAGAGTTGCAGACAACAAACTTGAGGTTTGTTGGTAAGGATAAATAAAAGAAAAGAGAGTGAGATGGGATCGCACTAAGAGAGAAGTGATAGGGAGAGGCAAGTTTGTTTCTAGAAGGAACTATGAAAACTAGTTTCCACGGCAGACATAATTGAAGTGGGACCATAGAAACATGTTTCTCCGGCAGTCCTAATATAAATCCACGTGGAAGTTTATATATTTACCAAACTACCCCTTTACATTAAGGCTGCTATAGGAACTCGGTTTGCTTTTGTTATAAAGAAAGCCAAGGGTAGTCGTATTTATAAATCCTAATCAGACTTAAAAAACTCATTTTCCACTAGTGTTGGTTCAACAATAGTTAACCATGGGTTAGCTATATGAGCACTTTCATATCAACCTCGCTTTTGATTCACTCGAATCAATTCATGAACATTATAGCCACGATTTGCAAAGATTACATTCCTTATTATATAAATGTTTTAGTTCATGAACAAACCGATTTTAGAAAGTAACCTACTTAAGTATGCAAACGGGTACGCATACTTAAGTAACCGGATTGAGTTTGTTTTTCACTTTCAAACTCCAACACAAATTCACGGACGTAAACTTTCCACCAATATGCGTACGAGTACGCATACTTACCCGGATTTCCAACAACCACCAGTACGCGTATGGGTACGCATACTTTGGGTTCTCAGTTTTGGACTTTTACACAAATGTGAGAACACACTATGTTTGTATCCAAATATGGTTACATTTTCTAAACTCTCATTTTAATCATTGAAACTTTCTTAGAGGATGTTAAAATAGTCGTTATTCACAAACCATTTTCATCGAAGCGATTTTCAAGTTATTGAAATAATCAACATGACTTTAGTCACGAGTAAAGATGAACTTGGCCAAAGAGAAAGCTTACCAACACATATTTCAAGAAATTTATAAGCGAGATAAACTCGGATTGAAATAACAAATGTGTATAATTGAAGTTTATATAGCAATACGACTTTTGTCTCAAAATAGGAGATAAAATAGATAGACTTTTGAGTGATAGATAAGTTCAAGTCTCCACATAACTTTTGTTGATGAAGTTCCACAAGTTCCCTTGAGTAGTTCTTAGTCTTCATTCGATGAATGTCGTGGAGTCTAAGGATCAACTACACTCACTATCCTAATCCGAGAATTAGCTATAAGTAGACTAGAAATCAAGACTTATATTTTTGGAAACTAAACTTGACAAACAAGCTTGAGATAGCAACGCTTGCGAGTTCGACCGAGCAGTGCTCTAACAATCTCCCCTTTGTCAATTTTAGTGGCAAAACTATCAATACATATATAATACAAAATAAATAAACTTTGTAGCTTCTCATCCAAATGCTTGATCTCCTTGGTTCTTCAACATTACTCGAAATCTTAGTCACTTCCAAGTACTCCAATGATTCTAAAGGCATTTAATTCATCATAATCGTTGTTGAAGATCCATAGATATAACAATGATAAAACAATAGCTTTCAATCATTTTCATACAGTGTCATAGTATTATTACACAGTATCAAAGTTCAATTGTATCACAACTTTGACAACAATACTATGGCGATATGTATCACTCCCCCTTAGTCAATATTTCATCTCACATGAAAACCACTACCCCTTACATAATGATCCGAAAATCATATGTATTTGTAGTGTAAACTACACATTGATTCTCCCCATTTTTGTCAATAAAATTGGCAAAGGTACGAAAATTAGTGGGATCCTAATGAAATATCCATAGAGATACTTTACAACCAAAAGAAAAGAACATATCAACTTTTTTAGATGCAATCATATAGTCGAAAGCAAATGCATTTATCAAGGAGTTTATAAAGATACAAGATAACCCCTATAATATTCCACAGCCGCACTCCTCATAAAGATTTGGCAATTAAGAAAAGGTTAAATTAAGAACTCACCCCCATAAAATGTCATTCTCGAAAGAACAACAAGAGCGACCGTACTTTCACAAGAAAGGAAGGATTTATTTGGACATTAACAAATCACAGAATATGAATTTGTATCCAAAAATCTCAATTAAATTAACCACAAGAGAACCCATGATTAATTTAATCGGAAATGCTCACATAAGAAAACTTACGGAGCCGCACAGTATTTACATAAAAATATGGATCAGGGAAGATCAATATTGCAGAATAAACAAAGATTCATTCTATTTTTCATCACTATTTGCACAATGACATATAATAGACTTTAATCTTTGTAAACAAAAGTTCATCCATGGCGGAGCCAGAGTTTAAAAATGAGGGGGACTAAAAAAAAATTGGACACTTGTGGACTAAACATTAAGAATTAGGTGGACTAAATCCAAATTACATGATAAAACTAAGGTTGATTTTTTGATTTTACTGATTTTAGGGGGGATAGATACAGGGTTAGTCAACCCTTGGATCCGCCCCTGCATCCTATCTTCCATCAATATTTGCATAAATACATAATAGGCTTAACTTTTGTTTGTCAAAAGTTCATTCAATCTTTTATCAATACTTGCATACTGACATATGAAGGACTTAACTTTTGACCACGTATGGGACAATCCAAGTTCACGGACGCAAACATACATATCCCATAACGAGTTGCAATATATAAAACCATAAAGATTAATACTGCAAAATCATCTTTCAAATCAACTTTAAAATTTAAATAAATAAATCTAAAAATATTGTAAGATGAAAATCGTTGGAAATATCCATGTGTACTCACAATAATGGATATTCCAAACCCTAGTTATCCTTCTTAAAAACATAAGAATAAATTCTCATAAGAAGTTTCCTAGACAAAATAAGTAATCGACAAGCTAAGAAACAAAGAAAGACTCCTAAACCATCGAAATCGAACATGAACAAAAATCAGATATCCTTTTCGGAATCCTTACGAGCCTTGAGATCTTTGAGCTTGTGATTGACATCATCCAAAACTTCTTCAGAGAATATATCCACGTTGAGAAGTTTTTTTAACATGTGTCTTAAAGAGAACAAGGTCATAATTAACCCTTTTCAACTCAGTTCTTAACACATCAATACTCTTCATAGTATCAACGAGTTGTAGTTTAGCTTCCTCAAAGTATTTAATTAAGAAAATCATGAACCACTTCAGCAAAAACTGAAAATGCGGGGGTCTAACAACCACACCCAACAATTCGTTTGGCAATCTGAGAGGACTTACTCCAATACACTTTCTAGATAATCAACTAGACAGTCAGACTCAATCTAGAATAAAGTATATCAATGAGTTTAATATCTCTAACTCTTAATTCAATCCGCAAACAGAAATCTACGAGCCCGATTGAATATAAGAGGAGTTACTTGAATGGTACCAAAGACCAATGTTCAAGTGCCAATCAATATAAATCAACAACCAAAGGTTGGATATTATAATTGATTTATATTAACGCATAACTTGTGATATTTCAATTATATAACAAAGTATAATGCGGAAAAGAAATAACAAAGACACCGGAATTTTGTTAACGAGAAAACCACAAATGCAAAAAAACCCCGATACCTAGTCAAGATTGAACACCACACTGTATTAAGCCGCTACATATACTAGCCTACTACCAATTAACTTTGGACTGGACTGTAGTTGAACCATAATCAATCTCACATTTATTCAAGGTATAGTTGCGCTCCTTACATCTTTGATCCCAGCAGGATACTACGCACTTGATTCCCTTAGCTGATCTCACCCACAACTAAGAGTTGATACGACCCAAAGTCGAAGACTTGATAGACAAATTTGTCTCACACAAATAAGTCTATAAGATTGAATAAATATGTCTCCTACAGAAATACCCAAGAGTTTTTGTTCCGTCTTTTGATAAATCAAGGTGAATAGGAACCAATTGATAAACCGGAGTTATATTCCCAAAGAACAGCCTAGTATTATCAATCACCTCACAATAAACTTAATCGACTAGAGAAACAAGTTATTGCGGAATCACAAACGATAAGACGAAGTTTTTTTGTGATTACTTTTCTATCTTGCCTATCGGAGATATAAAATCTCGAGCCAATTATTTCAATTGCACTCAACACGATAGAACATCAAGATCAGATCACACAACTACAAATATAAGAGTTGGCTCTGGCTTCACAATCCCAATGAAATCTTCGAGTTGTTAACCTACAGGGTCTCGAGAGGAAACCTAAGGTTAAAGGAGAATCAACTCTAGTTATGCAACTAGTAACACACATGAGGTGTGGGGATTAGTTTTCCCAACTGCTAGAGTTCTCTTTTATATAGTTTTCAAATCAGGGTTTGCAATCTAAGTTACCTTGGTAACAAAGCATTCAATAATCACCGTTAGATGAAAAACCTGATTCAACCAAGCTAATATCTTTCAACCGTTAGATCGAACTTAGCTTGTTACACACAAATGAAATGTACCCTCATTTAGGTTTATGTAACCGTACCCAAACGTGTACACCATGTTGGTTCACAAACAGTTAACTGTGGTTAGACATATGATTACTCTCATATCAACCTTATTCATCTTAACCATAACTATTAGAGCATTACTTGGTCAAACTCACATGCGTTGTTATATCAAGCATGTTTTTTAATGTTAGTGATCAAAACTATAAAGTCTTGATTTCTAGTCTACTATAGCTAAGGTCTCGGACTAGGATAGAAAGTGTAGTTGAGCTCAAGAACTCCATGGAAATCATCATACAAGACAAATGACTACTCAAGGAATCAGTGGATCTTCATCGAATAAAAGGTATGTGGAGGCTTGAACTTATCTATCACTCAAAATTCTATCTACTCTATCTCCTATCTTGAGACAAAATTCGTTTTACTATATAGACTAAAGATATACACATGTGACATTTAGAGCTGAGTATATCTCGCTTATCTATTTCTCAAAATGTATGTTGGTAAATCTTTCTCTTTAGCCAAGTTCATCTTTGCCTAGTGACGAAAGTCATGTTATGTTTCAATCAATTTGGAAATTTCTCTGACGAAAACTAGTTTGTGAATAACAACTATATGAAATCCTGTGAGAATGTTTCAATGATTGAAATAAGAGTTTGGACAATATAACCACTGGGGATATAAACATTGTTGTGGTGACACATATATGTATAAGTCCTTAGCAATTGAACCAAAGTTTGCTAACATTGTTGATCAAGTGAAAACTGGAACTTTGGCAGTCAACCCAGTCTGCGAACTCAGTCCGCAGACGTGCGTAGTTCTCGAACCCGAGAATTCTTGTTGGAGTTGTAACTCGGTTTCAGTCCGCGAACTCAGTCTGCGAACTGACGGAAGTTCTCGAACCCGATAATTTTTGCTGGAGTTTGTGAACTCCAACCGGTTACTTAAGTCCGTGAACTCAGTCTGCGAACTTGAGTGGTTATGTCTAAAAACGATGTTCGTGAACTTATTTAAATTATCTAAGGAATGCTATTGCAAACCGTGGCTTTATAGTTCATGAATCGATTCGAGTGAATCACATCATTTTTGATTCAATTATGTCTTGTGTACACGTTTGGGTACAGTTACACAAACCCAAAATCGTCAAGTACATGTGTGTATGGCAAGATAAGTTTTCGATCTAACGGTTGAGAGATATTAGCTTGTATCTAATCAGGTTTTTATCTAACGATGAATATTGAATGCTTTGTTACTAAGCTAACATTGATTGCAAACCCTGATTTGAAAGACTATATAAGGGAGAACTCTAACAACTGGGAAAGTTAATCCCCATACATTCTGTGTGATACTAGTTTGCTAAGATAAGGTCGATTCTCCTTTGACCTTTGGTTTTCTTCATCTAAAACTAGGTTAACGACTTAAAGACTTTATTGAGATTGTGAAGCCAGACCGATACTACTTTTCTTGTAATTGTATGATCTAATTTTGCTATTTATATCGTACGAGTACAATTATAATAATTAGCTTGAGATTTCTATCTCCGATAGGCAAGATATAAAAGTAATCACAAACATCTTCGTCTCATCGTTTGTGATTCCACAATATCTTTTTTCACTGCGTCGATTAAGACTATTGCGAGGTGATTGATAAAACTGAGTTGTTCTTCGGGAATATAGATTTGGTTTTATTGATTGGTTCTTGTTCACGTTGATTTATCAAAAGACTGAACAAAACTCATAGGTTTATTCGTGGGAGACGAATTTGTCTATCTTGCAGACTTTTCTGTGTGAGACAGATTTGTTTGCTAAAGTCTTCGACTTTGGGTCGTAGCAACTCTTGGTTGTGGGTGAGATCAGCTAAGGGAATCAAGTGTGCAGTATCCTGATAGGATAAGAGGCGTAGGAGAATAACTATACCTTGGATCAGTGTGAGATTGATTGGGGTTCAACTACAGTCCAGACCGAAGTTAATTTGGAGTAGGCTAGTGTCTGTAGCAGATTAATATAGTGTATGTTTAATCTGGACTAGGTCCCGGGGTTTTCTGCATTTGCGGTTTCCTCGTTAACAAAATTCTGGTGTCTGTGTTATTTATTTTCCGCATTATATTTTTATATAATTGAAATAATACAGGTTGTACGTTGTTCAATCAATTAGAATATCCGACCTTATTGGTTGTTGATTTAAATTGATTGACACTTGGATATTGGTCTTTGGTACCATCCAAGTTATCTCTCTTTGATTGGACTCGCGAATTACATTTGCTTGAGTAAATCAAATTGAGAGATTGAGATAATAACTCCTTGAGTATTTTCCATCGATTGAGTCTAGTTGATTCTTTAGAAAACAACTCGGAGTTGTCCATACAAATTGCTAATCGAAATATTGGGTGAGGTTGTTAGGCCCCCACTTTTTCAATTGGTATCAGAGCAGGCAAACACGTTCAAGACCTCATAAGTCTGTGTTTGTAGCGATCTGACCCTATGGACGACAAAGTCTCTTATAACGCTTCACCAGGATTAACAAATAATGGTAGAAGAAATTCTGATAAACTAGTTATCCTTCAAAGGTTGGATGAACAAATCCAGATCAATTATGATCTTATTGTAGAAATTGAAATCCTAAAGGATTTGAAACCCAATTTAAGTTCCTTAATGGATATGGGTAACTATAATAGTTCCTCTCTAAGGAACTGTCATATATCAGATGATAAACAACGTATAAAGGTTGTGAAAACTGATGTGACTCAGAACTGTTCTACCAAGCTTAAAGGTGTTAGTCTATGTTTGTTTTGTGATTCCTCTAATCACTTTCAACATAAGTGTGTGTCTTTTCAAAAGAGTTTTAAAGTTGCAAGTGATCTTTATAAGAAAACTAAACAACTTCTTGCGTCTCTAAAAAGACACACAAAACTGTTAGAAAACACCAAAAAGGACATCACTAATAGTATGGGAGCATTTGCTTTAAAATCAACATCACCTTTTCAATGGTTCCTTGATAGTGGGTGTAGCAGACATATGACAGGTGATCTTACTTGGTTTGTTTCTGCAGAAGACTATGAAGGAGGACCAGTAACATTTGGAGATGGAAGATGTTGCTTCATAAGTAAGAAGGGAACGATCAAGTTACCTGGCGTACCTGAAATTCATGACGTAGTATACATAAAAGGTATGACTGCAAATCTTCTTTCGATTAGGCAAATTTGTGACAAGGGCCATCGAGTTGTCTTCAATGAAAATGGATGTGACATTGTGGACAAAACTAGGAAAGTAATTTTTCAAGAAACTCGTGGTAAAAATAACTGTTATCTTCTCGGTACTCAGTTTAGAAATTGTTGCAATTTGACTAAGGTGGAATCTACACATCTTTGGCATGAACGTTTTGGTCACATCAATTATCGCCTTCTAACTAAGATCATTAACAAAGAACTTGTTAGAGGTGTTCCAAAAATCAATGCAAAGATTAAAGGTGTATGTGGTACCTATCAAAAGGGTAAACAAACAAAAGTTCACCATAAATCATCTCGATATATTCTCACCAAAGCCCCACTTGATTTAATTCATATGGATCTCTTCGGACCAATTCAACAGCCCACTGTTGCTGGCAAGAGGTATGCTTTGGTTATGGTAGATGATTACACCAGATTTACTTGGGTTACATTTCTATCTCATAAGAATGAAACCCTTGGGGAATTCAAGATTATTGTGAGTAGAATCCAGAACAAACAAGGTCGTAAACTAAAGAAAATTAGGAGCGACCGTGGAACTGAATTCAAAGACACTAAAGTGTTTGAATTTTGTGACGAATTGGGGATTACTCAACAATATTCTACGCCAATTACTCCTCAAGCTAATGGAGTTTCCGAAAGAAAGAACATGAATATTCAAGAGATGGCCAGGGTAATGCTCCATAACAAGAATCTACCTTTAAGATTTTGGGGAGAAGATGTCTTTACAGCATGTTACTTGATCAACCGTGTTTACTTACGGTCTAAAACTCTCAACACTCCTTATGAGTGATGGTATGGTAGAAAACCCAACTTACACTATCTCAGAGTGTTTGGAAGTAAGTGTTGCATACTAAAAGATCGAGAGCAAAGAGGGAAATTTGATACCAAAAGTGATGAAGGTATTTTCCTTGGCTATGCTTCTGATGGTCGCGGGTTCCGAGTATTTAATCTCAGAATACAAGTCATGATGAATCTTCTCATGTTATTATTGATGATATCAGTGATTTCCATCATGATAATTCTCCTACTGAGTTGCCTCCAACTGAGACAATTGAGAAAGTTAAGAAAATATCGGAATCAGTTGAAGCCATTCCAACTGTTACTGATCCTGATATTTCTAGTGACGAGGAGAAGGACACTGATCAGACTGCCCCTGATGAACCATAATGTTTTCCCCCTCCACGACACCTCTGGGTTCAAAGGAATCATGATCCAAGCAGTATTATTGGAGGAAAAGATTCTACAGCTAGAACAAGAGGACAACTTCAAAATATTTGCAATTTTGGTTGTTATCTGTCTCTTGTAGAACCAAGAAATATTGATGAAGCTCTTAATGACCCCGCTTGGGTGAATGCTATGCATGAAGAGTTAAATCAATTTCAAAGGAAAGACGTATGGGAACTCGTACCTTGTCCCTCCAATGTTAATATTGTTGGTACCAAATGGATATTTAAGAACAAGTCTAATGAATTTGCCACAATTATTAGAAACAAAGCCAGGCTTGTCTCTCAAGGATACTCACAAATTGAAGGTATCGACTTTGATGAAATCTTTGCACCTGTGGCACGCCTTGAGTCAATTAGGCTCTTATTATCTCATGCTTGTTTTCTCAAGTTAAACTTTTCCAGATGGATGTAAAATCTGCGTTCCTGAACGTGATTTTAAAGGAAGAAGTCTATGTTGCTCAACCAAAAGGGTTTGAAAACCGTGACTTTCCAGATCATGTTCTCAAACTTAAAAAGGCTTTATATGGGTTAAAACAAGCACCTAGAGCCTGGTTTGAAAAACTTACCACTTATCTTATTCAGAAAGGTTTCTCAAGAGGTGGAGATGATAAGACCTTATTTATCAAATGGAGTGGGAAAAACGTTGTCATTACTCAAGTATATGTAGATGATATTATCTATGGATCAACATCTGAGAAGCTAGCAAAGGACTTTCAAGTTTCAATGTCTAGAGAATTTGAAATGAGCAATGTTGGTGAATTAAAATTATTTTTAGGATTACAAATTCAACAACATAATGATGGAATTTACTTATCCCAGGAAAAGTATGCAAGGGATCTTGTAACACGATTCGGCTTGGATAAGTCTTCTCCAAAATTGACACCTATGCCTACTATTGGTAAATTACATAGATATGAAAAGTGTAAAAGTAGATCAAAAGATGTATCGATCTATTATTGGAAGCCTTTTATATCTAACATCTACTAGACCTGATATTTATTTTAGTGTTGGTTGTTGTGCTAGATTTCAGGCTGATCCAAAGGAATCTCATCTTGCAGCTGTAAAAAGGATCATACGTTATGTCAATCACACTGTCAGGTATGGTCTATCCTACACTTTTGATACTAACACTGACCTTTCCGCCTATTCTGATGCTGATTGGGCAAGATGTGTAAAAGACAGAAAAAGTACATCAGGGGGTTTCTACTATGTAGGACTGAATCTTGTTTCTTGGCACAGTAAGAAACAAAATTCACAATCCCTGTCTACATGCGAAGCAGAGTATATTGATGTTGGGTCATGTTGTACACAACTCTTATGGATGAAATAAATGTTAGCAGACTATGAAGTTGATACTGGAATAATGAAGATCTTTTGTGATAACACGAGTGCGATTCGAATCATTGAGAATCATGTTGAGCACTCAAGAACAAAGCACATTAACATAAGGTACCATTTTATTCGAGATCTTTATGAGAATGGTATCATAAATATGGAATTTGTGGCTTTCGAACAACAGTAGGATGATATTCTCACCAAACCATTAGACACTGCTACTTTTCAGCACTTAAGGCAGTCTATTAGTGTTGTTTTGGTTCATTAGCTACTTTAGTAACTCTTGCCCCTATTCTTATCTTGATCTTTTTGGCAATTGAGTTGGAACTCCAGTAGGTGAATACCTTGTTTGTAGTTGATTCATCCATTCTTTTCTGTTAGTGTGAATAAATCCTTATTTTATTTTGAAATTAAGGTCGGTCTTGTTGTTCCTTAGGGAATGACATATTATGGGGGAGATTTCTTTTGAACTTGTGCTTAACTGCCAAATCTTTGTGGGGTGTGCGGTTGTGGAATATTATAGGGGTTATCTTGCGTCTTTATAAACTCCTTGATGAATGCATTTAGCTTCGGCTTTATGATTGCATCTAAATAAGATGATATACATTTACCTTTGGTCATGAAATGTCTCTTACAGATATTTCATTAGGATCCCGTTCTTGTACCTTTGCCAATTTTATTGACAAGAAGGGGGAGAATTAATATGTAGTTCACACTACAAATACATATGATTTTCGGATCATTATGTAAGGGGGAGTTGTTTCCATGTGAGATGGAGTATTGACTAAGGGGGAGTGAAGTATCACCATAGTATTGTTGTTGAAGTTGTGATGCAATTGGACTTGGACGCTGTGTAATAATACTATGACATTGTATAACAATGATTGAGAACCGATGCTTTTCTCATTGTTATAGCTACATATTTTCAACAACTATGATGCTAAACTTACAACCTTTGGGATCATTGGACTACTTGGAAGTGACGAAGATTTCGAGTATTGTTGAAGATTAGACATGTGGAATAGGAGCTACAAAGTTTATTTATATATATTTTGTATTCCATATGTATTAATAGTTTTGCCACTAAAATTGACAAAGTGGGAGATTGTTAGAGAATTCCTCGGTCAAACTCTCATGCGTTGCTATATCAAGCATGTTTGTCAATGTTAGTGATCAAAACTATAAAGTCTTGATTTCTAGTCTACTATAGCTAAGGTCTCGGACTAGGATAGAAAGTGTAGTTAAGCTCAAGAACTCCATGGAAATCATCATACAAGACGAAGGACTACTCAAGGAACCAGTGGATCTTCATCGACTAAAAGGTATGTGGATACTTGAACTATCTATCACTCAAAAGTCTATCTACTCTATCTCCTATCTTGAGACAAAAGTCGTTTTACTATATAGACTAAAGATATACACATGTGACATTTCGAGCTGAGTATAACTCGCTTATCTATTTCTCGAAATGTGTGTTGGTAAAGCTTTCGCTTTAGCCAAGTTCATCTTTGCCTAGTAACGAAAGTCATGTTATGTTTCAATCACTTTGGAAATTGCTCTGACGAAAACTAGTTTGTGAATAACAACTATATGACGTCCTCTGAGAATGTTTCAATAATTGAAATGAGAGTTTAGACAATATAACCACTGGGGGATATAAAAATTATTGTGGTAACACATATATGTATAAGTCCTTAGCACTTGAACCAAAGTTTGCGAACTTTTTTGATAAAGTGAAAACCGGAACTTGAGCAGTCAACCCACTCCGCGAACTCAGTCCGTGAACGTGCGTAGTTCTCGAACCCGAGAATTTCTGCTGGAGTTATAGCTCGGTTTCAATCCTCGAACTGACAGAAGTTCTCGAACTCGAGAATTTCTGCTGAAGTTTGTGAACTCCAACCGGTTACTTAAGTCCGCGAACTTGAGTGGTTATGTCTAAAAATGATGTTCGTGAACTTATTTAAATTATCTAAGGAATGTTATTGCAAACCGTGGCTTTATAGCTCATGAATCGATTCGAGTGAATCACATCATTTTTGCTTCAATTGTGTCTTGTGTAGTACATAAGATCTCATAGCAATTGAACAACTCTCTAACTAGTTCATTTGAGTCATTTGGACTAGTTACGGTGAAGAAGAATATGGTTGATATGAAAGTTATCATTTGGCTAACCATTTGGTTGACTAATATTGAACCAACTATTGTACACGTTTGGGTACGGTTACACAAACCCAAAATCGTCAAGTACATGTGTGTATGGCAAGCTAAGTTTTCGATCTAACAGTTGAAAGATATTAGCTTGTATCAAATCAGGTTTTTATCTAACGGTGAATATTGAATGCTTTGTTACTAAGCTAACATTGATTGCAAACCCTGATTTGAAAGACTATATAAGGGAGAACTCTAGCAACTGGGAAACCTAATCCCCACACATTCTGTGTGATACTAGTTTGCTAAGATAGAGTATTGGTTTCGAATCCAAAGGGAGTAAGAAAATAACCCTGGTAGAAGATGATTGTCCTAATGCCTCATGTTACTGTGTCTATACACATCAGGATATTGAGAATGAGGATATGGTTTCTGTTAGAGCATTCCTCGGTCGAACTCGCATGCGTTCCTATCTCAAGCATGTTTGTCAATGTTAGTGATCAAAACTATAAGTCTTGATTTCTAGCCTATTTATATATGTCTCAAACTAGGATATAGATAGTGTAGTTGAGCTTAGATCTCTCAACGTTCATCTCTTAAAGACGAAGAACTACTAAGGGAGCTTGTGGAACTTCTTCGACAAAAGGTATGTGGAGACTTGAACTCATCTATCACTTGGAAAGTCTATTTCTACTATCTCCTATATTGAGGCATAAGTCATGTTACGATATATTTTTCTCTATACACATTTGAGATTTCGAGCTAAGTATATCTCGCTTACATATTTCTCGAAATATGTGTTGGTAAGCTTTCTCTTCGACCAAGTTCATCTTATATCATGAGAAAATTGCCGAGTAATTTCTTACATGGTTTGTGTGATACAATCATTTTATGTAGGCTTGGAATATTTCGATAATGATTATTTAAATATCTTGAAAATTGCTTTGATGCTAATAGTGTGTGAAAACGACTATTGTCATTATAGAAGAATGTTTCAATGATTGAAATAAATAGTTGATAATGTAACCATCTTCGGATATAAGCATATATAGTGTGTTCGCACATTAGTGTATAAATCCATAAACCGGGAGCCAAGAGTATGCATATGTGTGTATACGAATTTGGTTAAGGAGACGGGTTAAGTATGCGTACTTGTACGCATACTGGCGAAAGTTCTCGAACCGAGAATTTCTGCTGAGTTTAGGTTTGGAAAAAGTCTTAACCAGTCACCTTAAGTATGCTTATCTGTACTCATGCTGGCGGAAGTTTTCGAACCGAATATTTCTGCTGAGTTTGGAAACTTAACAAACTCAAATCCGGTTTCTTAAGTACACATACCCGCACGCATACTTAAGCTAGTTACTTTGTCAAATCGGTCAGTTCATGGAATTAAACATTTAAATCATAAGGAATGCAATTCTTTGCAAACCTTGGCTATAATGTCCATGATTTATTCAAGTGAATCAAACTGATTTGGTTTCAATTGTGTTTTCTAAACAATTGAACAACTCTTTAACTAGTTTTATTTGAGTCATTTGAACTAGTCATGGTTAAGATGAATAAGGTTGATATGAGAGTAATCACATGGATAACCTAGGTTAACTATTTGTGAACCAACATGGTGTACACGTTTGGGAACGGTTACATAAACCTAAATGAGGGTACATTTCGTTTGTGTGTAACAAGCTAAGTTCGATCTAACGGTTGAAAGATATTAGCTTGGTTGAATCAGGTTTTTCATCTAATTGTGATTATCGAATGCTTTGATACCAAGGTGACTTAGATTGCAAACCCTGATTTGAAAACTATATAAATGAGAACTCTAGCAACTGGGAAAACTAATCCCTACACCTCCTGTGTGTTACTAGTTGCATAACTAGAGTTGATTCTCCTTTAACCTAAGGTTTCTTCTCGAGGCCCTGTAGGTTAACTACTTGAAGACTTCATTGGGATTATGAAGACAGGCCCAACTATTATCTTTGTAGTTGCGTGATCTGATCTTGCTGTTTCCATCATGTTGAGGGAAATTGAAATAATTGGCTCGAGATTTTATATCTCTGATAGGCAAGATAGAAAAGTAATCACAAACAAACCTCGTCTCATCGTTTGTGATTCCACAATAACTTGTTTCGCTAGTCGATTAGGTTTTTTGTGAGGTGATTGATAATACTAGGCTGTTCTTCGGGAATATAAGTTTGGTTTATCAATTGGTTCCTATTCACTTTAATTTATTAAAAGACGGAACAAAAACTCTTGGGTATTTATGTGGGAGACAGATTTATTCAATCCTATATACATTTATGTATGAGACAGATTTGTCTATCAAGTCTTCGACTTTGGGTCGTAGCAATTCTTAGTTGTGGGTAAGATCAGCTAAGGAAATCAAGTACGTAGTATCCTACTGGGATTAGAGACGTAAGGAGAGCAATTGTACCTTGAATCAGTGTGAGATTGATTAGGGTTCAACTACAGTCATGTCTGAAGTTAATTGGTAGTAGGCTAGTGTCTGTAGCGGCTTAATACAGTGTGGTGTTCAAACTGGACTAGGTCCCGAGTGTTTTTCTGCATTTACGGTTTTCTCGTTAACAAAATTATGGTGTCTGTGTATTTATTTTCCGCATTATATTTTGTTATATAATTGAAATATCACAGGTTATGCGTTAATATCAATCAATTAGAATATCCAACCTTTGGTTGTTGATTTACATTGATTGGCACTTGAACATTGGTCTTTCATACCGTTCAAGTAACTCCTCTTATATTCAATCGGGCTCGCAGATTTTTGTTTGCGGATTGAATTAAGAGTTAGAGATATTAAACTCGTTGATATACTTTATGTTAGAGCATTGCTCGGTCGAACTCGTATGTGTTGCTATCTCAAGCATGTTTGTCAATATTGGTGATCAAAACTATAAAGTCTTTGATTTTTAGTCTACCATAGCTAAGGTCTCGGACAAGGATATAAAGTATAGTTGATCTCAAGAACTCCATGGCGATCATCATACAAGACAAATAACTACTCAAGTAACCAGTGGATCTTCATCGACTAAAACGTATGTGGAGACTTGAACTTATCTATCACTCAAAAGTCTATCTACTCTATCTCCTATCTTAAGACAAAAGTCATATTACTATATAGACTAAGATTAGACACATATGATATTTCGAGCTGAGTATATCTCGCTCATCTATTTCTCGAAATATGTGTTGGTAAAGCTTTTGCTTTAGCCAAGTTCATCTTTACCTATTGACGAAAGTCATGTTATGTTTCAATCATTTTGGAAATTGGTCTGACGAAAAATAGTTTGTGAATAACAACTATATAACGCCCTCTGAGAATGTTTCAATGATTGAAATGAGAGTTTAGACAATATAACCATTGGAGGATATAAGCATTGTTGTGGCAACACATATATATATAAGTCCTTAGTGCTTGAACCGAAGTTTGCGAACTTTGTTGATCAAGTGAAACCGGTGTAGTACGTGAGCTTCAGTCCGCGAACTCATTTCGCGCACCCAGTCCATGAACTGGCGAAAGTTCTTGACCGAGAATTTCTGCTGGATTTTGTGAACTCCATCCGCGAACTTGTGTAGGTTATGTCTAAAAATGATGTTTGTGAACTTATCTTAATAAACTAAGGAATGTTATTCCAAACCGTGGATTTATAGTTCATGTATCGATTCGAGTGAATCACATCATTTTTGCTTCAATTGTGTCTTATGTAGTACATAAAGATCTAAGCAATTGAACAACTCTCTAACTAGTTCATTTGGACTAGTTATTGTGAAGAAGAATATGGTTGATATGAAAGTTATCATACGGCTAACCATTTGGTTAACTATTGTTGAACCAACTAATGTACAAGTTTGGGTACGGTTACACAAGCCTAGAAACGTGCATTACCTGTGTGTATAACAATCTATGTTTTCGATCTAACGGTTGATAAATATTAGCTTGAATCAAATCAGGTTTTCATATAACGGTGAATATTGAATGCTTTGTTACTAAGCTAACATTGATTGCAAACCCTGATTTGAGAGATTGTATAAGGGAGAACTCTAGCAACTGGGAAAATTAATCCCCACACATTCTGTGTGATACTAGTTTGCTAAGCTAGAGTCGATTCTCCTTTAACCTTTTTTTCTTCTAAAACCAGGTTAACGACTTAAAGACTTCATTGGGATTGTGAATCTAGACCGATACTACTTTTCTTATAGTTGTGTGATCTGATTTTGCTGTTTCTATCATATGAGTACAATTGTAATAATTGTCTTGAGATTTCTATCTCCGATAGGCAAGATATAAAAGTAGTCACAAACACTTCGTTTCATCGTTTGTGATTCCACAATAATCTTCTTCGCTGCGTCGACTAAGTTTATTGTGAGGTGATTAATAAAGCTGAGTTGTTCTTTGGGAATATAAGTCTGGTTTTATCAATTGATTCCTGTTCACCTTGATTTATCAAAAGAAGGAACAAAACCCATAGGTTTATTCATGGGAGACGAATTTATCTATCCTTGTAGACTTTTCTGTGTGAGACAGATTTGTTTATTAAAGTCTTCGACTTTTGGTCGTAGCAACTCTTGGTTGTGGGTGAGATCAGCTAAGGGAATCAAGTGCGCAATATCCCGCTAGGATCAGAGGCGTAGGAGCATAATTTTACCTTGGATCATTATGATTTTGGTTTGGGTTCAACTACAGTCCAGACCGAAGTTAGCTTGGAGTAGGCTAGTGTCTGTAGCGGCTTAATACAATGTATGTTTAATCTGGACTAGGTCCTGGGGTTTTTCTGCATTTGCAGTTTCCTCGTTAACAAAATTCTGGTGTCTGTGTTATTTCTTTTCCGCATTATATTTCGTTATATAATTGAAATAATACAGGTTGTGCATTGTTCAATCAATTAGAATATCCGACCTTTTTGGTTGTTGATTTATATTGATTGACACTTGGATATTGGTCTTTGGTACCATCCAAGTCATCTCTCTTTGATAAAGGCTCGCATATTGTATTTGCTTGTGTAAATCAAATTGAGAGATTGAGATAATAACTCCTTGAGATATTTTCTATTGATTGAGTTTGACTGTTTAGTTGATTCTCTAGAAAATAACTCGGAGTTGTCCATACAGATTGCTAATCGAAATATTGGGTGTGGTTGTTAGACCCCCGCTTTTTCACTTTAGATTGAGTCTGACTGTCTAGTTGATTCTCTAGAAAGTGTATTGGAGTAAGTCCTCTCAGATTACCAAACGAATCATTGGGTGTGGTTGTTAGACCCCCGCATTTTTAATTGGTATCAGAGCAGGCAAACACATTAAAGACCTTATAATTCTATGTTTGTAGAAATCTGTGTTCTGAGGACCTGATAAGTATCTCTTAAGATAACGCATATTATATGTCTTCCAAAAGTTCGGATTACGCCAAAAATCTTGGGTTTACCTCAAAGGATAACTCCTTAGTAGATTCTTCCGAATCCCAAAGGAAAACATGATTTGTGGGATTGTTTTAGAATCCGAAATGGAACTCACCATATCGTTAAAAAATTCCGCTGATATCATTGATTTTCAAGTTTCTGAAACTATGAATCTTGAAGAAAAAAATGATCTGCTTATTGATGAATAAGATAAATCCCTTGAAAGGGAACGTGATCCCTTCTGCTTTATTGAATCTCTCTCTATCAATGTTGAAAAACTGGTTCAAGAAACTACTCTACAGCGTGAAAAGATTAGTTCTCTTGAAGATACGGTTAGAGAAGACTTAATCAGAGAAAATTGTCTAATCAAGGCTCATTCATTAGAAATAAACATCTATCGTGTTGAAAAAGAGAAACTTGTTGCATCTCTTTGACTTGCCCAAGAATAGTGTAACGCCTTGAAAAGGGAAAACTCTATTTTGATGATTAAGTCATCTTCTGCACCTTCTCCTGATACTCACAAGGTTTTACCTAGTGTAAAGGAAAATTCCTACATGGAAGTACCTACTGAGAATCACCTTCAAAATGTGCATGTGAAGGATGAAGATTTGGATCAAGGAAATCATGTCTCAAATGTTGTTCCTTCTCTGGGAAAAAGAATTACTATGCTCTTTATTGTTTTATTAGAAGGAAACATATTTCTAATCTTCATAATTTGGTTCTTTCTACTGTCAATGGATTAAATCGTCTGTTGACATCTACAATGAGTTCCTTACCTATAGAAAACCAGAAATCTTATAAAAATGATCTCTTGTCTAGAAATCATCACAGGTTACATGTTCCTCATTATGGTGTAAATTTTCCTACCACCAATGAACACTTACCCTATGTTTATAAGAACAAGTCTGGTAATTCTAGATCAAGAAAATGGAAATCTTTCAAATTCCTAATTATGGAACCGATTTCTAGAGGTCCTAGACTCATTCCTCAGAAAAATCCTTCAGATGGACTATTGAAAAGTTTTATGACAAATTCTTCTGGAATACGTTATAGTCAATGGAAGGGAGGTAACACACAAGTAAAACGCTCAAAGAACTTGTACAACCCTTCTCTCATGTTTCGTAGTGAGATCACTTCTCACTCTTTTACCTAACTCTAGGTAAACTTATTCTTGAATCTATCTTTAGGGGTACAAGGATGATGATTATGGGAGTCTCAAGATGTGTTGTAGTTTTTCGTGTTGTTATTTTTTTTTCCAATCAATCTAAGATATGAAACTGTCATAACTCAGGCTCTAATTTGAAAATTATTGAGCTATATTGACAAATAATGTGTTTTTTCCTTGTTGGATGTCTTTTCATCATTCACTTGTAAATGGTCTGTGAACGTCCGTGTCCTACTACTATGAGTTCATAAGGTTTCCTTATTGAGAAGTATCTTCTCTTAATACATATACACATTATACTGTATTAATCCATCCCTAACAAAAATTATATGGAGAACTCTGCAAAATCTCAAGAGATAGTGCATCTTGATATGGAGGAAGACACTTAAGGACGTGATTCAATTTAAGAGCTTATCCTAAAGAAGATGTTTGCAAGGAAGGAACACAACTCCTGGATGGGTAAATCCGTCAAGGATTTAATTCATTTTCAGAACGATTCGAAGGTCGGGTTTGCTAATCTTCAATAGAAAATAAACCAACTCTTAGATGGTCATGCCAAAATCCTTGCAAATCAAAATATTCTGATATGGAACCAGAAGAAACTCATCATGGACTGTGTCAAGGCCAGACAACTTGCTCGGGTGGTTGATTGTAAAGTTTGTGTTCTAACTCACGAACATGGTGTGTCTACGGTCAAGAGAGTAAAGAAAATCAGTGATACCTTTTATGATGGATTCATTGAAAGGTATGAGGTTCTCAAGAAACTTTGATTTTGTCTAGTAAATCTTCTATTTCATGTTTTTAGAAAGAATAACTAGGGTTTGGAAAAGCCATTATTATGAGTACACATAGCTATGTCCTACGATTTTCATCTTCATTGTTTTTAGATTTATTTGTTTAAATCTAAAGTTTTTTGGAAGATGATTTTTGCAATTTTTATCTTTATGATTTGATATATTGCAAATTGTTATCGGATATGTTGTTTACATCCGTGAACCTGTGACTGTCCATACTTGTTCAAAAGTTATCTCCATTATGTCGATATGAATGTGTTGATAAAAGATAGAATGAACTTTTGACATTACACAAGTTAAGGCCTTTTATGTCATGTTTTGATGGAAGAAAGGATAAAACTTTTGTTTACAAGGATTAAGTCTATGATATGTCATTGTGAAAATAGTGATGGAAAATATAATGATTCCTTGCCTATTCCGCAGTTTTTGGTCGATCTTCGATCCACATTTTTGTGTATATATTGTGTTGCTCCGTAAGTTTTCTTATGTTTGAGCATGACCAATTGAAGTGTGGTCAAATTAGTTGTTTCTCCGTAAGTTCTCTTATGACGAGCATGACCAATTGAATTGATCACTTTCTTGTGGTTAGTTTAGTTGTGTAAATCGATTAAATTAGTTATGGGTTCTCTTATGATTAATTTAGTTATAATTTTTGATTGAATTAATCATGGGTTCTCTTGTGGTCAATTCAATTGAATATTTTGGATACAAATTCATGTTTTTATGTGATTTGGTTGTCCAAAGAAATCCTTCTTTTCTTATGAAAGTAAGGTCGACTTTGTTGTTCCTTCTGGGATGACATTTTATGGGGGGGAGTTCTTTTGAACTTGTGCGTAATTTCCAAATCTTTGTGGGGAGTGCGGCTGTGGAATATTAGGAGTTATCTTGTATATTTATTAACTCCTTGATGAATGCATTTAGCTTTGGCTTTATGATGGCATCTAAACAAGTTAATATGGTGTTCTCTTTTAGTCATGAAGTATCTCCGTGGAAATTTCATGAGGATCCCACTAATTTTCGTACCTTTGCCAATTTATATTGACAAAAAGGGGGAAATTAATGTGTAGTGTGATACTACAAATACATATGGTTTACAGATCATTATGTAAGGGGGAGTGGTTTTAATGTTGAGATAAGTATTGACTAAGGGGGAGTGATGAATATCACCACAATATTGTTGTAAAATTTGTGATACCATTGAACTTTGATGTTGTGTAATAATACTATGACATTGTATAACAATGATTGAGAGCATTTTGTTTTCTCATTGTTATAGCTACGGATTTTCAACAACTATGATGATGAACTTACAAGCTTTCGCTTCGACCAAGTTCATCTTATATCATGAGAAAATTGCCGAGTAATTTCTTACATTTTTTTTAATACAATCATTTGATGTAGGCTTGGAATATTTCGATAATGATTATTTCAATATCTTGAAAATCGCTTTGATGCTAATAGTGTGTGAAAACAGCTATTTTCATTATAGAAGAATGTTTCAATGATTGAAATAAAGAGTTGATAACGTAGCCATCTTTGGATATAAGCATATATAGTGTGTTCGCACATTAGTGTATAAATCCATAAACCGGGAGCCAAGAGTATGCATATATGTGTGTATGAATTTGGTGAAGGAGACAGGTTAAGTATGCCTACCCGTACGCATACTGCCATAAGTTCTCGAACAGAGAATTTCTGTTGAGTTTGGTTTTGACAAAACTCTTAACCAGTCACCTTAAGTATGCGTACCCGTACGCATACTGGCGGAAGTTTTCGAACCGAAAATTTCTGTTGAGTTTGGAAACTTAACAAACTCAAATCCGGTTGCTTAAGTACGGATACCCATATGCATACTTAGGCTGGTTACTTTGTCAAATCGGTCAGTTCATGGACTTAAGCATTTAAATCAAAAGGAATGCAATTCTTTGCAAACTGTGGCTATAATGTCCATGATTGATTCAAGTGAATCAAACCGATTTGGTTTCAATTGTGTTTTCTAAACAATTGAACAACTCTTTAACTAGTTTTATTTGAGTCATTTGAACTAGTTATTGAAAAAGTGGGGGTCTAACAACCTCACCCAATATTTCGATTAGCAATCTGTGTGAACAACTCCAAGTTGTTTTCTAGAGAATCAACTAGACTCAATCAATAGAAATAATCAAGGAGTTATTATCTCAATCTCTCAATTTGATTTACTCAACCAAATGTAATTCGCGAGTCTAATCAAAGAGAGATAACTTGGATGGTACCAAAGACTAATATCCAAGTGTTAATCAATTTAAATCAACAACCAATAAGGTCGGATATTCTAATTGATTGAACAACGCACAACCTGTATTATTTCAATTATATAAAAATATATTGCGGAAAAGAAATAACACGGACACCAGAATTTTGTTAACTAGGAAACCGCAAATGCAGAAAAACCCCGGGACCTAGTCCAGATTAAACATACACTGTATTAAGCCACTACAAACACTAGCCTACTCCAAATTAACTTTGGTATGGACTGTAGTTGAACCCCAATCAATCTCACACTGATCCAAGGTACAATTATGCTTCTACGCCTCTAATCCCAGCAGGATACTGCGCACTTGATTCCCTTAGCTGATCTCACCCACAACCAAGAGTTGCTACGACCCAAAGTCGAAGACTTTAGCAAACAAATCTGTCTCACACAAAAAAGTATACAAGATAGATAAATTCGTCTCCCACGAATAAACCTATGAGTTTTGTTCCGTCTTTTGATAAATCAAGGTGCAACATGAACCAATCAATAAAACCAAACTTATATTCCCGAAGAACAGCTCAGTTTTATCAATCACCTCACAATAGTCTTAATCGACGCATCGAAAAAAGATATTGTGGAATCACAAACGATGAGACGAAGATGTTTGTGATTACTTTTATATCTTGCCTATCGGAGATAGAAATCTCAAGCCAATTATTACAATTGTACTCGTACGATAGAAACAGCAAGATCAGATCACACAACTACAAGAAAAGTAGTATCGGTCTGGCTTCACAATCCCGATGAAGTCTTTAAGTCATTAACCTATTTTTAGAAGAAGAATACCAAAGGGGCCTTTATCAAGAAAACCTCTTACAAAATCACAAGAGCAAGAAAATAGAATAACCCAGAGTATGCATATGTGACTCAATAGGTTTGGTATTTAAATGGTTTCTTAGGGAAAGTAGATTTAAGGATTTCCAAAATTGATTCGTGATAGTAACACATGTACCCATACGAATACAACTTGACCCAACAAAAAAATACTCACAAAAGGTCGTACTCTTGTGATACGACAAAAAATTTGCTACGTAAGAACTTTCACAAATTGTTGACTCAATAAATTTTATATCTCCACAGAGAAACAATTTAGAGCTCAAGAGTAGCAATTTGACAAAACAAAATTTCAATAAGAAATTGTAAAACAAAAACTTTGTCAAAACAAAATACAAATACTTATGCAGACATGCTTGTAAAGATAATCTAGCTAGGAACGATAAGAAAATAGACAGAGAAGCATGAAACACTTTGCCATCAAGTATACCTGACAATATCTCATCCAACCAGGATTTTTATGAGTGAGATTTTAACCTTGTGATTAACTAGTGATAGACACATTTTTGTGTCTGAATTTTCCTCAGTGTCTCTATTGTTAGTGCTTGATTTTGTACTTATTATGATGTTTTTATGTTTGTGTAGGTGTTTTTGGAGAAATACACTTGTGTGGAAAAATTTGCTCAAAAAGTGATATTTAGACCGCAGGAGAAAAGTACTAAAGACACCCTCACTTTGGATAAGGGGCACCCCAGTCGGGCACCTGCTATTCGCACCCCATCTCTGGATAGGGGGCATACATCTTCAAAGTTCAAACAAGAAAAATGGCGGGAAAGTTTATTCTCAACTGCAGAATATTTTGGAATTGATTTCCACAGGATTTGGTCGGAGTTTTTATTGGTTTTAGATCTCGAATGAGCTATCATGGCCAACCAGGGATGGCAACATGCTTTACATCGAAGAAAAAGGAAAATTTTGTGCAAACACACGAAAACAGGGGACGTATATTCTGTGAGATATTTCGAGATATTTTCTCGGGATTATTGGTTGTATTAGGAAAGTTTGTGTGTGTCTGAGGCATGTTTAACGTGTAAACAGCATGTTTGGAGTGTTTGCATCACTGGAAAGCGCGTGACAAGATGAAGATGATGAATTATTCCCGTGTACTGGCAGGGAGTAATTGAAGATTTTTAGAGTTATTGACGGGAGATTCTGGGCTTGGAAAGTATATATATATATATATATAAGGTAATGAAGTAAACAATGGAGGACGGGGAGTTTGGGAGAGGTACAGAGCATCAACAGATCGACAAAATCAAGTTACAGAATTATTTTCTGTTGCTGCTGCACCAAGAACATAAGACGCACAACAACAGTCGTATTTGTTACAGTGAAAACGACAACGGATTGGCAGTCGTATATATTCTACAGTGTCAGCGACAGTAACCTCTTATCGTTCTCCATAATAGTGTTTTGCAACAATTATAAACGTTGCAAACACCCGGTTTTAACCATTTTCTCTATATTTCATCCTTGTAAACACCTATTGGAGCAATGAAATCAACTTTTGAGCGTGTTTCCATCAAGATGAGCTAAACCCAATCTTTGGGGCTATGGAGGAATCCGTTGTTTAGGTAAAAGTGATAAATTTCTATTTTTAATTAATAATAACAACTCTATTATGATTTTTTTTGCATTGAACTAAAAAACTGATTTTATGATTTTGATTAGTTAGGTGTATTTTCTCTTGATAGAATATGCTTGCTTTAGGGTTTTGATATTCTATGCTTGGATTAACATCTATTCTTTTGAAAATCTACTTGTCTAGGCAATACATTGGAATCAATTTGAATGTTGAGTTGCATAATTATCGTTTTATTAAATCACTAATATCGACCAATGGTGGAATCCTAGCCCCAACCTCTCCATAATTTTTACAAAACTTTATTTTGAATTTGTTATATTTTTGCTTTAAAAATTAAGTCTAAAAAACCTGCTTTCACAAGTCTCAACGAACCTTTTACTACAACATCATTGAAAATATCCATCAAGTTTTGGAGCCGCCGACGCGGACTTGTTTTTAAGTTAGAGTTTTTAGATTTATTTTTAGGTTTTCATTTTTATTATTTTTACTTTGTTCTATTTTACGTTTCTTTGGGTATTTATCTTTGTGCTACAGGTTTGGAATTTGGACTTTGAGCCAAAGACTTTGGTGACTAAAAGACTTGGAGTCAAAGCTAAAAGCTAAAAGAAAACGAAAAGAAAGACAAATATTTTTATTTTATTTTATTTTCTTAGATTTTTAGATTTTTGTTTTAGTTTTGTTTTATTTTTTATATTTTCTTTAGATTTTCTTTTTTAGAATTGTATTAGGATACTTTCTATTTTTGTAATTTTCTTTTTTTTTGCACTTTATTTTTGGACTGTGGACTTTGGGACATTATTCTTTTATTTTTTAAACCCTAAGGAAGGGTAGTATTAAATATAAACTGTTTGCAGAGAAGGACGACGATTACGATATCGCATCGGCCCCTCGGGTTCGTTCATGACATAGGAGTTGTGGCCCGAGTCGACTATAACGGTTCATCCCCCGTCTGGAATGGGAGGTAAGTTTGTCGAAATACTCGCGAATCCCCTGTCAGCGAGTTACTGTATTCCTTCATTTGCATATATGTCGAGGAACTGAATACGGATGCTTTAATTTCCTAGTAAATGGAAAGGCCTGGCCATACAAGATAAGGGTTCAGATTTCATCACCGTTCTCTTCTTGCCCGCCTTAGGAAAACGATATTTAACGTGAACCTAAGCTTTAAAATTTGGAATAGAACAAGACCTATAGGGTAACGAGCTTAGTAGGAAAGTCGTTCGAAAAATATTGGTTACTCTTTTAAGCATACTTTGAAGTTCATGATGGTTTCTGTAAGTTGAATGCGTGACTGCACCGCCTTGTAATGCAGTCAGGCCTTGGGTATCAAATATCCACGCAGCTTCCCTCGCCTCTATTCAACTTACTTAAAATCGGATTGATTCCAGAGGGGTATGCTCAGATTGTAATGAATTCCCTTTCGAAGGATTAGAAGTTGGTCTATAAAACAATCTAAGTGGAGCCATCATGCTTTTTGTTTGCTAGAAATCAGTAGGTTTGTTATGGTGGAGTCAGCCTTGTTTGTGTTTGCTTAGAAATTCCCTTTATTTTAGGATTTTTTTTTTTTTTTTTAGTGTATGCCCGAGGTTATTAGAGAACGGGATTGGAAAAGAAACACTCTAGGTCGTTTGATTAGTGACAAACCTAGTAGTTCTTCTTATGAATGCGGGGAGCTCGAAGTCTCTTCTTTTGAGAGCCCCATTTTCGAAAACTTCAGTTTTGAGAATATGTCCCTTCGTAAGGAAAGTACTTCAGTTGTGCCAGCAATGGCTACTTTGAAAGACTACATGTACCCAACTAGGACCAACCGTGCATCGTGCATTAAATTTCCATCCTCTACGACTACTTATGAGTTGAATCTTGGTATTCTTCGGATGATCCCGATATTCTTAGGAAAAGATGATGAAAACCCTTACTTTTACATTAGGGACTTTGAAGAAATATGTGGAACAATTAAGATTAAGGACCTTACTGATGAAGTCTTGAAACTTAGGATGTTCCCATTTTCCTTAAGAGATAAAGCCTAGACTTGGCTTAACAACCTACCATCCGAATCCATAGAAACATGATAGGAACTTATTGCTGCTTTCTATTTGAAATTCTACCCTAAGCATAAAACTGCAGCTGTTAGGCATAAAATTAGCTCCATTATGCAACAAGAGAGAGAGAATCTCTTTATAGGTTTTTAGAGAGATTCAATGATCTCCTATCCGAATGTCCTCACCATGGGTTTGAGAAAATGAAACTAGTAGAGATTCTTTATGATGGTTTAGACTATTCGACCAAAGCCATGGTTAAATCTATGTGCGCTGGTGAGTTCACTAGTAAAAACGCCGATGATGCTTTTACCTTCTTAGGAGTTGTTGCTGAAAAATCCCAACAGTGGGAACCTTGTGTTCAACCCCCTAAGAGACTCTTGGTCAATAAAAGTAGCAACAATATGGTAGATACAAGCTTTGGGTCAGATGCTAAGTTTGCTGCTTTGTCTAGAAGGTTAGAAGCTTTGGAATTGAATCAGTCTATACATAGGTCTCTTGTTGAACCTGATGATAGGATTAGAGCTTCTCAAGTCTCTAATTATGGAATAGAACCCAATAGCTCATTTTGGGAAGGTCACGTTAGTGAAGAGCAAGCCCATGATGTTTATAACAATGCTAGGTTTGAAAAACATCAGAAGTTTGACCCATACTCAGAGACCTACAAGCCTGGTTGGAGAAACCATCCTAATTTTTCTTGGTCTAAGGGCCAGAATCCAGGTCAGTTTAGTAATTCTCAGCCTCCCCCAGGTTTTGATTATAATAACGACTCTTCAGGTCAAACCCAGTTTTAGAACACTTATGAGAAAAAGATCTCTACCTTAGAAGAAACTCTTACTATGCTAGCAAAGAACAATGATATGTTATCAAATAACCACCTTAGCTTTCAACAAGAAACCAGGAAGAATTTGAAGAATAATTCCCAGAATCTTGCTAAATTAGAACTTCAAGTCGGCCATATAGCTAAGTATAT
The DNA here is from genome assembly GCA_023529315.1 of Papaver bracteatum. NCBI lineage: Eukaryota > Viridiplantae > Streptophyta > Magnoliopsida > Ranunculales > Papaveraceae > Papaver > Papaver bracteatum. The sequence continues at coordinate 5,816,168 of JAJJWX010000811.1, read as the reverse complement.
AAGTGAGAGAGAATATGGAAGGTTCCCTAGTCATAATGATCCTAACCCCAAAGGACAGAAATCGTACAATCATGTGAATTCTATTACAACCCTTAAGAGTGGAAAGAAAGTTGACAATAAGGTCGCCATGCCTGAAAGTGAACATGTTGTAGTTCCACCTTCTACTTCCCAAGAGGAACCCGTAGCTGAGGAAACTGAAACAATTCCTAAGGAGTCCCAAGAAATTCCTGATAGGACTACCTTTGTGCCTAGAGCCCCATATCCACAGTTGTTAGCCCCAACAAAGAAAGAGTCGACTTTCAACGAGATAATGGAAACATTTAAGCAGGTTAACATCAACATTCTGTTATTATAAGCAATTAGGCAAATGCCTGCTTATGCCAAGTTCCTTAAAGATCTTTGTACACGAAAGCGTAAGCTTAATGTCCATAAGAAAGCCTTTTTATCTGGTCAAGTAAGTTCAATTCTTTTGAACCAAACACCCCCTAAGTATAAGTGATGTAAATCAATAATGTTGTAGTAGTAAAAGGTTCGTGAAACTTGTGAAGGCAAAGGATTTTAGATTTAATAAAACTAAAATAAGATAAAAATATATACAAAATATTGTCACAGATGAAGAGATGACCGGGACTCATAATTCCACCAAACTCATAACAAAAGGTTCAAATATTAATTCTTTTAACAATTATAGCTCAACAAATAAAATTAACATGGACTCTGATTTTTCCAAAGTAGATTCTCAAAAGATTGGTCGTATCCCCTAAGCATAGATTATCTGAACAAAGCATAACCTATCTAATTGAATAACAACCAATTTAATCAAATCATAATTCAATCAAAAATAATGCAAAAGTCTTAAAAAGAATTAAATAATTTTACCCATGTATGAAATTCGCCTTCCTCCGTCGTCCCGGTAATGGGTTCTAGCTCCGCATGGTGAAAACACACTCCAAGGAATTTTTTATTGCTCAAAAAGGTGTTTGCAAGAAGAAAGAGTTCAAATCAGTGTGTTTGCAACGAGATATAATCATTATGTAACCCACCGTTACAGAAACACACTTACAGACTGTTGCGAACTCGAAATAATTGTTACAAAGAACTATTACAGAAAACGATATGGATAAAGTGTCACATACACTGTAGCTATGCGATTGTTTTCTTGCGTCAAAGTTCTTCGTTCTTCCTACACATGCAGCAGCAGAAAAGAATTCTCTGCAGCTCTATTCTTTGATATCCAGCGTACCCCAAACTCTCCATCCCCCTTCTCTGAGATCCCACAGGCCTTTTTATACTTGACATGCACAAGAATAATGTCTCATAACTCCACATATTCTCCACAGTGAAGAAAAATGATTCTCGGGAATAATTTCCCTTTTTCTTCTCTGCATGCGATAACTTCTGGATCACTCTCCTTATTTATCTTCTACGCGCTCTTATTTACAGCTAAACTTTGTAAAATACGTGCAGTACACGTCCCAAACACGCTGTAACTCAAATAGAACCTTTGAAGAACTCGTGTCCCCTGTTTTCTTCCACACGACAAACCAGCCAAACTGGATTGATTTCAACGGCCTTACCATCCCTGTCTCGTCCATAGGATCATGATCCGTCAATCCCAGACCTTTAGTCTCAATATAGGATGATCAAAACGCAAACCCTAATTCCCGCAGCCATGAACAAGTTTTTTTTCCGTGAAACCTGATTTCTCCTCACGTAATTTACAGCCAATTCTAACCGATTCCAATGCCCATACCAGGCCTGTTAGGTCAAAACAAATCGTCCCTAAGAGTTTTAGCGCTTTAGTCTCGTTCTAACATCTCCAAAATTCGAACCCTAGTTCTGTTCTTCCATGGTCAAAATTTCCCGCCAAATTTGAAAATTCAAATAAAGAAGATGGAGTGCCCTGATCCAAAAGGCGGGCGCCTTTAACAGCTGGGGTGCCCTGAGGTACCCCTTATCCAAATTGAGGTGCCTTTAGTAATTTCTCTGGAAGTCCAAAAAAAAAACACTTTTTTGAGCAACTTTTTCCGCACAAGTGTATTTCTCCAAAAATACCTACACAAACATAAAAACATCAAATTAGTACAAAAATCGAGACTAACAATAGAGACACTAAGGACAATTCAGACACAAAAATGCTTCTATCAAATACCCCCAAACTTATTATTTGCTAGTCCCGAGCAAATCTAATCTAGAAGATAAAATGACTACACTTAGCACGTGCAGCAAGCCTTTAAACCGCTAGGTGGACCTAGTGGCGGAGTGTTGTCTCCGTACTTTTAATTGGTCACAAGTATCCAAAAAGCTATGAGGACATAAAAATTCTCAACCTATCTCCAAGTGACTAGAATGCCAGAGAAATTAAAGGTGCCAGCTCTAAAGCTAACTGAAGAAAAGGGGAGACACATCCGCAACACTGCTAGATAAAGAGATATCCGCTACACAGCTAGATAAACATTGTAAGATACGTCCGCTGATTTACAGCTGGATCAGATTAGGAGAGAGAAAAAGATGAGAGGGACATCTGCTACACAGCTGGACTAATTACGTGTGATGAGTTAAACCAGTGCTAGAAAGATCTTGTGCCAGATTGAAAGCGGACTAACAAAGCAACCAAATGCATATCTCTTCGACTCTCAAATAATGCTCAGTATAAACAACGTCTTCTTCGGTCTTCAACTGTTGATGATAAATTCTTGAACCTCGTAGAACCTTGATAATTAATTCTTCTCTTTGATTTCTCACTTGAAATTTCCTTATAGATTTCTACTTTCCTATGGCCTTATTGAACAAAATTTAAACTTCTTTCTTTCATTTTTTCATTTTTTTTAGAGAGTAATAACAAGACAAAAATTTACATGGCCATCACATAAGGACTTTAATACTTGGATCATCGCAACTTGTAATGTCTTAGTATCATGAACTTCAACAACTTATATAATTTGCTCTTATAACTTCTTGTAACCCTTGATTTTTGAATTATGATTTTATATTGTTGCTTCTAAACCTTAAACCTCTTCAACTTTCTTCATAGATTTTGATGTCGCTCCGTTTGTTGATGATGATAAGTTTCTACTGAGAGAGAGTTGTAATCCAGTAACTAAGACTACATTCTGAGGTTGCTTTTTTTTTCTGGCATTTCTTGACCTACTTGCCTTTCCGTCATGGATGGTTAGGTCCATCACGGTTAGCCTCTAAAAGGAACAAGTTCTCTCCTGAATTTCAAGGATCTCAATGTCTTTTTCTCTAATGTCTCAATAGGTTGTTATCCCTAGCATTTCAATTTCTATCTTTTCGGTGAGAAACAATATGTAAACTTAGCTAACCGGATACCATGTGACGCTAGAAGTTTCAAAAGTGCAACTAAAAAAAGTTTCTCCCATACCCCCAAACTTAAATATAACATTGTCCTCAATGTTCTAAAGATGAAATTAAACGCATGAACAAGGAGAAACTGTTACCACTTGAAGAAAAGAGTAAGGAAAGATAATACCGTGTTGAAATAATATTGGGTTACCTCCCAAGAAATGCTAAGTTTAAAGTCTTCATCCAGACAATTGAAGAGATTAGTCACCTCGAAGAATCATATAGTAGCAGCCGGTATAACTGCGGGTCATCAGGATCAAAAAGTGCTAACCACAAGAAGAGGAAACCGGCAATGACCAAGAAGATATCCAATACACCCTTATCTATTTTTTTTGTTTAAGACAACTACATCTAGTTGTGGTTCGGGTTCAGGCTCTATAAAAGGATCTAGATAAAAAAATTTCATCGGTTGGGTTTCCTCAAAGGCAGGATCCTGAAGATCAGGTTCTAGAGTCTGGAAATACTCAATTAAGAACTTAGAAGCACAAACAAATAACCTAAATAACTGGGGATCCTCTAAGTCAATCATACTTGACTCACACAGTGGACCACAGTAGTGGTCATTCTTAAGAAAATGTGTCGACCCTAATTTTCTAAAGTAATTAGGTTTAGTCTCAAAACTTAATAACTGACACATCTGAAATTCATAGGTTCCCACAATTGGAAGGAAGGTTTTTGGTGGGAAAACAAAGTCAATCGTGGTATCATAGCCTGGGTTAACCACATCAACCAGAGGATGGGTTTCTAACAACTGCACTTCTTTATGGACACAACTAGGTTCAGGGAAAAGTGTATGAAAATAATCTTTTAAAATGGTTGAGGCACATATGTCAAGTCCCAAGTTAGGGATCTTTCTAAGAGTTAAGGCACATGGAGAATGATAATCACCCCCAAACTTAGATTTTTTAGTGTCTCCAGAAAGACTAGTCACAACTTCCCTAATTTCAAGGCTATCTGATTCCTGAAATGGTCAATTGATTCTTCTTAGTCGGGTACATCCTCACTCATCTCTACGAGTTCTTATTCTTTTTATAAAACTATTGTTTCTAAATCGCTAGACTCAAAATATACTCGTTCCTCTAAACCATCATTGACTTCATAATCAAAAGGAAATACTACATCGTCTAAAATGGGGATATCTCTAGTCAAATCCTCATCCTTTTGAATAGGTGAATAATTATTAAAATTATTAGGATCTGAACTAGAAATATTATCATGGTAAAGCTCAGGTGGAGTAACAAATTCCGGATCACTATGTATACATATTTCTGATTCTTCATCAACAGTATCCTCATCATAATCATCATTATAATAACATGAAAATGACCGAACCTCATCTAAAGTAGTGTTACCAATCCTAACCTCGTCATCTTGATTATTCAAGTAACTATCTTCGTTCTCAAGGATATTATTGGAGACACTGTGTTGGAAATTAAGATTATTTCGAGCAAGTTTTTCAGCAATCCTATATGTACTTTCAGTAAATTGCTTAAGAGACTCTTCTAGAGACATCTTAGTTGACTGCTCCACGGACTCTTCTGGGGGAAGAATATTATAAGTCTCTTTCATAAATAAGTGAAACTTCCGTGTTGACTCATTGAAACTCTTGAGAGACTCTTCTAGAGAAATAGAAGGATTGTTTTACTCGTATGACCTGTGGGTATGTGGATAGTAATTGGGATCACAATGGTATGGACCATAACCTTCAAAAGTTTCTTGTTCCAAATCACTATTCACACTATGGTCATAAAAAGGATAATGTCCAAGCTGCTCAGTCAGATACTCATTGTATTGGCTATTATAATACTAGTTCGACATCCTAACTTCAAGGGAATTTTAAACAAGCACCAACAAGGCTGACTCGACCACAACAAACCTACTAAATTCTAGCAAACAAAAAGCATGATGCCTCCACTTAGATTGTTTTCTAGACCAGCTTCTAATCCTTCGAAAGGGAATTCGTTATAATCTGAGCAAACCCCTCTGGAATCAATCCGAGTTTAAGCAAGTTGAATAGAGGCGAGGGAAGCTGCGTGGAGATTTGATACCCAAGGCCTCACCGCATTACAAGGCAGCGCAGTCACACATTCAACTCACAGAAACCATCATGAACTTCGAAGAATGCTCAAAAGAGTAACCAATATTTTTCGAACGAGAATCCTATTAAGCTCGTTACCCTATCGGTCTCGTTCTATTCCAAATTTTAAGGCTTAGGTTCGCGTTAAGTTTAGTTTTCCTAAGGCGGGCAAGAAGAGAACGGTGATGAAATCTGAACCCTTATCTTGTATGGCCAGTCCTTTCCCTTTACTAGGAATTTAAAACATCCGTTTTCAGTTCCTCGACATATATGCAAACGAAGGAATACAGTAACTCGCTAATAGGGGATTCGCGAGTGTTTCGACAAACTTACCTCCCATACCAGATGGGGGATGAACCGTTGTAGTCGACTCAGGCCACGACTCCTATGTCATGTACGAACCCGAGAGGCCGAGGTGATATCGTAATCACCGTCCTTCTCTGCAAACAATTTAATATTTAATACTACCCTTCCGTAGGGTTTAAAAAATAATGTAATGTACAAATGTCCAAGTCCAAAGCCCAAAAAAAAAATATTAAAAAAAATAAAGATTTTTTTTTTTTACAAGAATAGAGAAATCCTAATACAATCTAAAAAAATAAACTCTTTTTTTTTTTTGTAATAAAAAAAAAATCTTCTTCTTTCGCTCATTTCGCTTTGTCTTTAACTCCAAACTTTAAGTATTCACCAAAAGCTTTGGAAAATATTTCTTTCGCTCCAAATTCCAAAATCTGTAGTAAAAAGACAAAAACAAAAACGTAAAGAAGAACAAATAAAATAAAAACATAAAAAAAAGAATAAAAATCTAAAAACTCTAGCCTAAAGACAAGCTCCGTGTCGACGGCGCCAAAAAATGATGTAAATCAATAATGTTGTAGTAGTAAAAGGTTCGTGAAACTTGTGAAGGCAAAAGGATTTTAGATTTAATAAAACTAAAATAAGATATAAAATATATACAAAATATTGTCACAGATGAAGAGATGACCGGGACTCAGAATTCCACCAAACTCATAACAAAAGGTTCAAATATTAATTCTTTTAACAATTATAGCTCAACAAATAAAATTAACATGGACTCTGATTTTGCCAAAGTAGATTCTCAAAAGATTGGTCGTATCCCCTAAGCATAGATTATCTAAACAAAGAATAACCTATCTAATTGAATAACAACCAATTTAATCAAATCATAATTTAATTAAAAATAATGCAAAAGTCTTAAAAAAAATTATATAATTTTACCCATGTATGAAATTCGCCTTCCTCTGTCGTCCCGGTGATGGGTTCTAGCTCCGCATGGTGAAAACACACTCCAAGGAATTTTTCATTGCTCAAAAAGGTGTTTGCAAGAAGAAAGAGTTCAAATCAGTGTGTTTGCAACAGAAATACACTTACAAACTGTTGCGAACTTGAAATAATTGTTACAAAGAACTGTTACGGAAAACGATATGGATAAAGTGTCACATACATTGTAGCTATGCGACTGTTTTCTTGCATCAAAGTTCTTCGTTCTTCCTCCACATGCAGCAGCAGAAAATAATTCTCTGCAGCTCTATTCTTTGATATCCAGCGTACCCCAAACTCTCCATCCCATTTCTCTGAGATCCCACGGGCCTTTTTATACTTGACAGGCACAAGAATAATGTCTCATAACTCCACAGTGAAGAAAAATGATTCTCGGGAATAATTTCCATTTTTCTTCTCTGCATGCGATAACTTCTGGATCACTCTCCTTATTTATCTTCTACACGCTCCTAATTATAGCTAAACTTTGTAAAATACGTGCAGTACACGTCCCAAACACGCTGTAACTCAAATAGAACCCGTGAAGAACTCGTGTCCCCTGTTTTCTTCCACACGACAAACCAGCCAAACTGGATTGATTTCAACGTCCTTACCATCCCTGTCTCGTCCATAGGATCATGATCCGTCAATCCCAGCCCTTTAGTCTCAATATAGGATAATCAAAACGCAAACCCGAATTCCCGCAACCATGAACAAGTTTTTCTCCGTGAAACCTGATTTCTCCTCACGTAATTTCCAGCCAATTCTAACCGATTCCAAAGCCCATACCAAGCCTGTTAGGTCAAAACAAGTCGTCCCCAAGAGTTTCAGCGCTTTAGTCTCGTTCTAACATCTCCAAAATTCGAACCCTAGTTCTGTTCTTCCATGGTCAAAATTTCCCGCCAAATTTGAAAATTCAAATAAAGAAGATGGAGTGCCCCGATCCAAAATGCGTGCGCCTTTAACAGCTCGGGTGCCCTGAGGTGCCCCTCATCCAAATTGAGGTGCCTTTAGTAATTTCTCCTGAAGTCCAAAAAAAAACACTTTTTTGAGCAACTTTTTCTGCACAAGTGTATTTATCCAAAAACACCTACACAAACATAAAAACACCAAATTAGTACAAAAATCGAGACTAACAATAGAGACACTGAGGACAATTCAGACCCAAAAATGTGTCTATCAAATACCCCCAAACTTATTATTTGCTAGTCCCGAGCAAATCTAATCTAGAAAATAAAATGACTACACTTAGCACGTGCAACAAGCCTTTAAACCGCTAGGTGGCCCTAGTGGCGGAGTGTTGTCTCCGGAGGGTTTACCAGAGGTGTACCCACAAAACCTGTACTTTTAATTGGTCGCAAGTATCCAAAGAGCTATGAGGACATAAAAATTCTCAACCTATCTCCAAGTGACTAGAATGTCATAGAAATTAAAGGTGCTAGCTTTAAAGCTGACTGAAGAAAAGGGGAGACACATCCGCAACACTGCTAGATAAAGAGATATCCGCTACACAGCTAGATAAACATTGTAAGATACGTCCGCTGATTTACAGCTGGATTAGATTAGGAGAGAGAAAAAGATGAGAGGGACATCTGCTACACAGCTGGACTAATTACGTGTGATGAGTTAAACCAGTGCTAGAAAGATCTTGTGCCAGATTGAAAGCGGAATAACAAAGCAACCAAATGCATCTCTCTTCGACTCTCTCATAGTGATCAGTAGAAACAACGTCTTCTTCGGTCTTCAATTGTTGATGATAAATTCTTGAACCCCGTAGAACCTTGATAATTAATTCTTCTCTTCGATTTCTCACTTGAAATTTCCATATAGATTTCTACTTTCCTATGGTCTTATTGAACAAAATTTAAACTTCTTTCTTTCTTTCTTTCATTTTTTTTTTTTTTAGAGAGTAATAACAAGACAAAATTTACATGGCCATCACAGAAGGACTTTAATACTTGGATCCTCGCAACTTGTAATGTCTTAGTATCATGAACTTCAACAACTTATATAATTTGCTCTTATAACTTCTTGTAACCCTTGATTTTTGAATTCTGATTTTCTATTGTTGCTTCTAAACCTTAAACCTCTTCAACTTTCTTCATAGATTTTGATGTCGCTCCGTTTGTTGATGATGATAAGTTTCTACTGAGAGAGAGTTGTAATCCAGTAACTAAGACTACATTGTGAGGTTGCTTTGTCTTTCTGGCATTTCCTGACCTACTTGCCTTTCCATCATAGATGGTTAGGTCCATCACGGTTACCCTATAAAAGGAACAAGTTATCTCCTGAATTTCAAGGATCTCAATGTCTTTTCTCTAATGTCTCAATAGGTTGTTATCCCTAGCATTCAAATTTCTATCTTTTTGGTGAGAAACAGTATGTAAACTTAGCTAACCGGATACCATGTGACGCTAGAAGTTTCAAAAGTGCAACTAAAAAAAGTTTCTCCCATACAACCAAACTTAAATATAACATTGTCCTCAATGTTCTAAAGATGAAATTAAAAGCATGAACAAGGAGAAACTGTTACCACTTGAAGAAAAGAGTAAGGAAAGATAATACCGTGTTGCAAGAATATTGGGTTACCTCCCAAGAAGTGTTAAGTTTAAAGTATTTAGCCAGACAATTGAAGAGATTAGTCACCTCGAAGAATCATATAGTCGCAGCGGGAATAACTGCGGGTCATCCGGATCAAAAAGTGCTAACCACAAGAAGAGGAAAATGCAACAGACCAAGAAGATATCCAATACACCCTTATCTATTTTTTTGTTTAAGACAACTACATCTAGTTGTGGTTCGGGTTCAGGCTCTATAAAAGGATCTAGATAAAAAACTTTCATCGGTTGGGTTTCCTCAAAGGCAGGATCCTGAATATCAGGTTCTAGAGTCTGGAAATACTCAATTAAGAACTTAGAAGCACAAAAAAATAACCTGAATAACTGGGGATCCTCTAAGTCAATCATACTTGACTCACACAGTGGACCAAAGTAGTTGTCATTCTTAAGAAAATGTGTCGACCCTAATTTTCTAAAGTAATTAGGTTTAGTCTCAAAACTTAATAACTGACACATCTGAAATTCATATGTTCCCACAATTGGAAGGAAGGGTTTTGGTGGGAAAACAAAGTCAATCGTGGTATCATATCATGGGTTAAACACATCAACCAGATGATGGGTTTCTAACAACTGAACTTCTTTATGGACACAACTAGGTTCAGGGAAAAGTGTATGAAGATAATCTTTTAAAATGGTTGAGGCACATATGTCAAGTCCCAAGTTAGGGATCTTTCTAAGAGTTAAGGAACTTGGAGAATGATAATCACCCCCAAACTTAGAGTTTTTAGTGTCTCCAGAAAGACTAGTCACAACTTCACTAATTTCAAGGCTATCTGATTCTTGAAAATGGTCAATTGATTCTTCTAAGTCAGGTACATCCTCACTCATCTCTACGAGTTCATTTTCTTTTTCTAAGTCTATTGTTTCTAAATCGCTAGACTCAAAATATACTCGTTCCTCTAAACCATCATTGGCTTCGTAATCAAAAGGAAATACTACATCGTCTAAAACGGGGATATCTCTAGTCAAATCCTCATCCTTTTAAATAGGTGAATAATTATTAAAATTATTAGGATCTGAACTAGAAATATTATCATGGTAAAGCTCAAGTGGAGTAACAAATTCCTGATCACTATGTCTACATATTTCTGATTCTTCATCAACAGTATCCTCATCATAATCATCATTATAATAACATGAAAATGACCGAACCTCATCTAAAGTAGTGTTACCAATCCTAACCTCGTCATCTTTATTATTCAAGTAACTATCTTCGTTCTCAAGGATATTATTGGAGACACTGTGTTGGAAATTAAGATTATTTCGAGCAAGTTTTTCAGCAATCCTATATGTACTTTTAGTAAATTGCTTAAGGGACTCTTCTAGAGATATCTTAGTTGACTGCTCCACGGACTCTTCTGGGGGAAGAATATTATAAGTCTCTTTCATAAATAAGTGAAACTTCCGTGTTGACTCATTGAAACTCTTCTAGAGAAATAGAAGGATTGTTTTGCTCGTATGACCTGTGGGTATGTGGATAGTAATTGGGATCACAATGGTATGGACCATAACCTTCAAAAGTTTCGCGTTCCCAATCACTATTCACACTATGGTCATAAAAAGGATAATGTCCAAGCTGCTCAGTCAGATACTCATTGCATTGGCTATTATAATACCAGTTCGACATCCTAAATGCAAGGGAATTCTAAACAAGCACAAACAAGGTTGACTCTACCACAACAAACCTACTGAATTCTAGCAAAAAAAAATCATGATGGCTCCACTTAGATTGTTTTCTAGACCAGCTTCTAATCCTTCGAAAGGGAATTCGTTACAATCTGAGCAAACCACTCTGGAATCAATCCGAGTTTAAGCAAGTTGAATAGAGGCGAGGGAAGATGCGTGGAGATTTGATACCCAAGGCCTCACCGCATTACAAGGCGGCGCAGTCACGCATTCAACTCACATAAACCATCATGAACTTCGAAGAATGCTCAAAAGAGTAACCAATATTTTTCGAACAAGTTTCCTATTAAGCTCGTTACCCTATTGGCCTTGTTCTATTCCAAATTTTAAGGCTTAGGTTCGCGTTAAGTTTCTTTTTCCTAAGGCGGGCAAGAAGAGAACGGTGATGAAATACGAACCCTTATCTTGTATGGCCAGTCCTTGCTCATTACTAGGAATTTAAAACAGCCGTTTTCAGTTCCTCGACATATATGCAAACGAAGGAATACAATAACTCGTTAATAGGGGATTCACGAGTGTTTCGACAAACTTACCTCCCGTACCAGACATGGGATGAACCGTTGTAGTCGACTCGGGCCACGACTCCTATGTCATGTACGAACCCGAGGGGCCGAGGTGATATCGTAATCACCGTCCTTCTCTGCAAACAATTTAATATTTAATACTACCCTTCCGTAGGATTTAAAAAATAATGTAATGTCCAAATGTCCAAGTCCAAAGCCCAAAAGAAAAATAAAATTACAAGAATAGAGAAATCCTAATACAATCTAAAAAAATAAACTCCTTTTTTTTTTTGTAATAAAAAAAAAATCTTCTTTTTTCGCTCCTTTCGCTTTGTCTTTAACTCCAAACTTTAAGTATTCACCAAAAGCTTTGGCAAATATTTCTTTCGCTCCAAATTCCAAAATCTGTAGTAAAAAGACAAAAACAAAAACGTAAAGAAGAACAAATAAAATAAAAACAAATAAAAACCTAAAAAAAAAGAATAAAAATCTAAAAACTCTAGCCTAAAGACAAGATCCGTGTCGACGGCGCCAAAAATTGATGTAAATCAATAATGTTGTAGTAGTAAAAGGTTCGTGAAACTTGTGAAGGCAAAGGATTTTAGATTTAATAAAACTAAAATAAGATAAAAATATATACAAAATATTGTCACAGATGAAGAGATGACCGGGACTCAGAATTCCACCAAACTCATAACAAAAGGTTCAAATATTAATTCTTTTAACAATTATAGCTCAACAAATAAAATTAACATGGACTCTGATTTTTCCAAAGTAGATTCTCAAAAGATTGGTCGTATCCCCTAAGCATAGATTATATAAACAAAGTATAACCTATCTAATTGAATAACAACCAATTTAATCAAATCATAATTCAATTAAAAATAATGCAAAAGTCTTAAAAAGAATTAAATAATTTTACCCATGTATGAAATTCGCCTTCCTCCGTCGTCCCGGTGATGGGTTCTAGCTCCGCATGGTGAAAACACACTCCGAGGAATTTTTCATTGCTCAAAAAGGTGTTTGCAAGAAGAAAGAGTTCAAATCAGTGTGTTTGCAACAGATATAACTGTTACAGAACCCACCGTTACAGAAATACACTTACAGACTGTTGTGAACTCGAAATAATTGTTACAAAGAACTGTTACAGAAAACGATATGGATAAAGTGTCACATACACTGTAGCTATGCGACTGTTTTCTTGCGTCAAAGTTCTTCGTTCTTCCTCCACATGCAGCAGCAGAAAAGAATTATATGCAGCTCTATTCTTTGATATCCAGCGTACCCCAAACTCTCCACCCCCCTTCTCTGAGATCCCACAGGCCTTTTTATACTTGACAGGCACAAGAATAATGTCTCATAACTCCACATATTCTCCACAGTGAAGAAAAATGATTCTCGGGAATAATTTCCATTTTTCTTCTCTGCATGCGATAACTTCTGGATCACTCTCCTTATTTATCTTCTACGCGCTCCTATTTACAGCTAAACTTTGTAAAATACGAGAAGTACACGTCCCAAACACGCTATAACTCAAATAGAACCCCTGAAGAACTCGTGTCCCCTGTTTTCTTCCACACGACAAACCAGCCAAACTGGATAGATTTCAACGGCCTTACCATCCCTGTCTCGTCCATAGGATCATGATCCGTCAATCCCAGACCTTTAGTCTCAATATAGGATGATCAAAACGCAAACCCTAATTCCCGCAGCCATGAACAAGTTTTTCTCCGTGAAACCTGATTTCTCCTCGCGTAATTTCCAGCCAATTCTAACCGATTCCAAAGCCCATACCAAGCCTGTTAGGTCAAAACAAGTCGTCCCCAAGAGTTTCAGCGCTTTAGTCTCGTTCTAACATCTCCAAAATTCGAACCCTAGTTCTGTTCTTCCATGGTCAAAATTTCCCGCCAAATTTGAAAATTCAAATAAAGAAGATGGAGTGCCCCGATCCAAAAGGCGGGCGCCTTTAACAGCTGGGGGTGCCCTGAGGTGCCCCTTTATCCAAATTTAGGTGCCTTAAGTAATTTCTCCGGAAGTAAAAAAAAAACACTTTTTGAGCAACTTTTTCCGCACAAGTGTATTTCTCCAAAAACACCTACACAAACATAAAAACACCAAATTAGTACAAAAATCGAGACTAACAATAGAGACACTGAGGACAATTCAGACACAAAAATGTGTTTATCAATAAGGACCCTGGATGCCCCACCATATCTTGTGCAATTGGTAATCACATGGTCGATAAGGCATTACTTAACTTAGGAGCTAGTGTTAACTTATTCCCGTATCATGTATACACCCAGCTAAGTCTTGGTAAGTTGAAACCGACTAAAATGACACTAGAATTAGCTGATTGGTCTGTCAAAGTTCCTCGTGGTGTCATAGAGGATGTTTTGATTGAGGTTCTAGACACCCAACCTGTTCAGGACCCAAGTACTCAAATCCCGGTGATTTTAGGTCGCCCATTTTTAGCCAAAGCTAACGTTGTCATCAACTGTAGGACTGGGCTTATGAACATATCCTTTGGTAATATTACCACTGAACTAAATGTATTTAATGTTACTAGACAACCTTCTGAGAATGATGATTTAGAAGAAGTGAATATGATTAGCACTTTAGTTCAGGATAATTGGCATGACACTCTACTGGGAGATTCATTAGATGAATTTGAGGAAACCATTCTCTTAGACCAGATGTGTGATCAATCTTTATAAGAATCCCTTGAGTATTTTAAAGACTCTACGGACCCAGAAATCCAAGCAATAATGTTAGGTCTTTCTAAGAGTAATGATGACCCTAAGTTTGGGGGTAGAGAACTAGAAGAAGCTCTTGAGTATTTTAAGGACTCTAAAGATCCGAAAATTCAAGCAATAGTTAGAGGTTTGTCTGTGAATAATGAAAACCCTAAGTTTGGGGGTAGCGACGGTTCTTGTGATCGTTAAATATCCCTGATTAGATTCCCGAACTTGGGACTCGAGCCTTGTGTATCTGAGATATTACTTGAGTCTATTCAGACTCCGCACCCCGATCCTCCTGATACTATCCAGGAGGTAACCCAGGTAATAGAAACCCGTTTTTCGGATGAATCTATTTATCAAGACACACATATGAAGCTCAATTATGTGCCCCAAATAAACCCAGTTGTCTTGACAAAAACCTTACATAAGGATGTGCTCCTTCTATTCATTTTTCTGAACCAGTGCAGTTGTCTTATATTGGTGTTAGCTATATTTAGTCTTATGGACCCACAACTATTTCGGCTATTGGTGTATGACTTTGGAAGGTGAAGATACTTTTTGAGGTATTTGAAGTCTGGCTGAAGACTTTAAACTTAGCACTCCATGGGAGGTATCCCTTGCTTTTCAACACAATAATATTTTTCCTCATTTCCTTCAAGTGGTAATGGTTTCTCATTGTTCATGTTTTTAATTTATCATTAGAAACATTGAGGACAATGTTAGATTTAAGTTTTGGGGTGTGGAAGAAACTTTTTGCTAGTTTTTAGTTGCAATAAATAAACTCCAGAGCCTAGAAATTTATGCTTATTAAGGTCGGAACTAACCAATCTAAGTGGATGGAAACATTTTGGTTGTAGGAGTTGAGGAACCAATCTGATTAAATGGAAACATCTAGAAGAGTCTATTCATAAAAGCACAGATCTCAGGTGTTAGAAAAAAAATGGTAGTTTCGCCATATCCTCGTGATGGAAACATCGAAAGAATCCTAATCATTTTTTTCCTTTTTACCATTGCTAGGGTGAAATAGAGTGACTGAGATACATCAAAAAAAAAAAAAGTCAACCACTGGTACCCTTGTATATGCCAGCTGAGTTGACCTAGAGTTAGGATTATCGACCACTGGTTCCCTTGTATATGCTAGTGTGTTGATATTAGTCCATACTAGTATCTCAGTCCATTATGATAGGTTCACGTTAGTCAACATCACCCACGTTTTTCTCTAAATCCATCTTCTTAATCTATCCATGTGATTGGTTGACTCCGGTTTATGATGTCCAGAAAATATCTGAGTAGAGCTCTGTCACTTATATATGAATTTTAGTATGCTTGAGTGCAAACTCGTGTACAACAATTGGAATTTCGCATCAGGGTACTTCCTCCTGTAGTCAATAAGTATGCCAACCAAAGAGATTTTTTAGTGTATTACAAGGTTCTGCGTAGATAGATATGGTCTGGAGTAAAGGTTTTGTGGGTACACCTCTGGTAAACCCTCCGGGGACAACACTCCGCCGCTAGGACCGCTTAGCGGTTTAACGGCTTGCTGCACGTGCTAAGTGTAGTCATTTTATTTTCTAGATTAAATTTGCTCGAGGACTATCAAATAATAAGTTTGGGGGTATTTGATAGACACATTTTTGTGTCTGAATTGTCCTCAGTGTCTCTATTATTAGTGCTTGATTTTGTACTTATTATGGTGTTTTTATGTTTGTGTAGGTGTTTTTGGAGAAATACACTTGTGTGGAAAAAGTTGCTCAAAAAGTGCTATTTAGACCCCAGGAGAAAAGTACTAAAGACACACTCACTTTGGATAAGGGGCACCTCAGTCGGGCACCTACTATTCGCACCCCCTCTCTGGATATGGGGCATCCATATTCAAAGTTCAAACAAGAAAAATGGCGGGAAAGTTTGTTCTCAACTGCAGAATATTTTGGAATTGATTTCCACGGGATTTGGTCAGAGTTTTTATTGGTTTTGGATCTCGAATGAGCTGTCATGGTCAAACAGGGATGGCAACATGTTTTACATCGAAGAAAAAGGAAAATTTTGTGCAAACACACGAAAACAGGGGACGTATATATTCTGTGAGATATTTCGAGATATTTTCTCGGGATTATTGGTTGTATTAGGCAAGTTAGCGTGTGTCTGAGGCATGTTTAACGTGTAAAAAGGATGTTTGGAGTGTTTGCATCACTGGAAACGCGTGACAAGCTGAAGAATTATTCCCGTGTACTGGCAGGGAGTAATTGAAGATTTTCAGAGTTATTGACGAGCGATTCTGGGCTTGGAAAGTATATATATATAAGGTGATGAAGTAAACAATGGAGGATGGGGAGTTTTGGAGACGTACATAGCATCAACAGATCGGGAAAATCAAGTTACAGAATTGTTTTCTGCTGCTGCTACACCAAGAACACGAAGAACATAAGACGCACAACAACAGTCGTATTTGCTACAGTGAAAACGACAACGGAATGGCAGTCGTATATGCTACAATTTCGACGACGGTAACCTTTTATCGATCTCTGTAACAGTGTTTTGCAACAATTATAAACGTTGCAAACACCCAGTTTTAACCATTTTCTCTATATTTCATCCTTGTAAACACCTATTGGAGCAATGAAATCAACTTTTGAGCATGTTTCCATCAAGATGAGCTAAACCCAATCTTTGGGGCTATGGAGGAATCCGTTGTTTCGGTAAAAGTGATACATTTCTATTTTTAATTAATTATAACAACTCTATTATTATTGTGTGAACATGTCCCACCATTCTTTCTCTAGCAGAGTCGATATTTTTCGAGACAATTCCCACGCCTCCATGACAGATAATAAAGATCATCCCTATAATAATTAGCCTTTAGCTTTGTTGACCATTTGTTTTGGACACGTAAATCACACTAACTTATGTGTCCTACCAACTCTTGCATTCACTAGCTATAAAGAGTCGGTTCATTTACATTTTGAGATGTAAGAGAAAAACAAAAAGAGCAATAACATTAGTTCATTTTATCGACAACATATTCATAGTTAGTAAATCAGTTTTTGATTAGTACCCCATATTAGTACATAGTAGTAGCATACTTTGATTCCTATATCAAACAAAATTAAATGACTCTGGTGATCAAATGGGTTAGAAACATTTTTATATAAAATGTTATCAGCACGAGATAGCTCGGTGTGTACGGGGTTTTCCAGCTAGTTCATCAAACTAAAGAAATGGACATCTGCAGGTTTGGTTTTTCTGTTACATCTCTTTTAAAGTGTCACCAAATTTAGTTAGTCTGGATTTTATGCCACTTGAGGACTCCGGTGACAACTATCTCTCATGGGCGCTCGATGCTGAGTTGCATTTGGAAGCGAATAAACTTGGTCATACGATCATTGGGGGAGACTGTACGTCAGACGAACGCGCTAAATCTGTAGCTTACTTGCGCCATCACCTCTCCCCAACCCTGAAACATGAGGTAACACACTGTAGAGAACCTCGAAAGTTATGGAGTACCATAAAAGGGAAATATGACTATTTTAAGGTGGTCACCCTGCCAAAAATTCGTGACAAATGGATTCATATGAGGTTTCAGGATTTTAAATCCATGTCGGCTTACAATTCTGAATTGCACAAGATCGCAGCTCAATTTGAGATGTGCGGTGAGCCGTTATCAGAAGAATCCAAGCTAGAGAAGACGTTGAGTACTTTTCATGCTTCCCATATTGTACTCCAGCACTTATATTGGGAACGCAGTTTTACACGGTATTCTGATCTTATATGTTGTCTTCTCGTGGTTGAGCAGAATAACGAATTGTTAATTAAAAATCACGAGTCCCGTCCTTGTGGTTCTGCTCCGGTTCCCGAAGTAAATAGGGCATCGTATTATGGACATGGACATGATCGTGGTAAGCAGGGTTATCGTGGAAAGAAGCGTAAACGCGGAGGCTATAGGCATAGAAATGCTAACAACCATCCGTATAACAAAAATGCGGAAGCGAAGCATGATAAGGGGAAGGGATTGACTTCCACTTCTCAAAAGAAATCTAAAAATCCCCTCGTAAAAAATGACGAGGGTTGCTATCGCTGTGGTTCTAAAGACCATTGGTATAGATGCTTCCGCGCTGATCTCTGTGAGCCTCACCATAAAAAGGAAGCAAACATTGAGATGAATTTGGCAGAACGTAATATTTCCACTGAATCTCCAAAGTTAGAAGTATCTGACTACTTACTCGATCTTGAAGGCAATAAATACCAGACTGCTTTTGACCAGTTTGGTGATGGTTTGTTTCGTGTAAATTAAAGTTGTAGTATTCTGTTTTAGTGTGTTGTCTGCATTTGTACTTATTTTTTCCGGTATTTTTGGCTTGTACTAATTTTTTGGGTTTTTGCATGTGTGTAATATGTATGAGTGTATGTAATATACGTGTGTTACTAAAATTATTTTGTGAAACTATCTTATACCTTCTTTATATATATGGAAGGATATGGACACTGAAAGCAACCCCGATGGTGAATTTTGTCTCGTTGATAGTGGAACAACAAATTCAATATTTTTAAGTACTATGTACTTTGTAACCTTGAAAAGATTCAAGGATAGTATCACTACCATCAGTGGTTCAGCTAACCTTGTAGAAGGTGCTGGTAAAGCTTGTGTCTCATTACCGTGTGGTACCATATTCACTATCAATGATGCGTTATATTCCTCCGGATCCTATAGGAATATGTTGAGTTTCAAAGATATACGCAAGAATGGATACCACATTAAAACGGTTGATGAGAACGATAAGGAGTACTTGTATATTACATCGCCTAATGGAAAGAACATTGTTGAGAGGCTTCCAGCCCTCGCTTCTGGGTTGTACCATACAAAAATTCGGAAAGTTGAATCTTATTCGGGCATAGTTTGAAAATTTTATGACCCGAATACATTTGTGTTGTGACACAATCGACTTGGACACCCAGGTTTTACTATGATGAGTAAAATTATTCAGACTTGTCAGGGACACCCTTTGCAGAAACTTCTGATTAACAAAGAACTTGGTTGTACTGCTTGTTCTTTGGGGATACTGATTACGAAACCTTCCTTGACAAAAGTAGTTCTGGAATCACCTACTTTCTTAAAAAGAATACAAGGTGATATATGTGGTCCTATACATCGCTATAGTGGACCCTTTCAGTACTTTATGGTTCTGATTGATGCTTCTTCTAGATGGTCACATGTTTGTTTACTTTCAACACATAATTTAGCATTTGCTCGGCTTCTTGCCCAAATTATAAAATTACGTGCTCATTTTCCTGATTATGCAGAGGAGTTTTCTTCAAAGGTATTTGATGCATATTGCATGTCATTAGGCATTGAGGTTGAGCATCATGTTGCTCATGTGCATACACATAATGGTTTAGCAGAATCATTCATTAAGCATCTTCAACTCATTGCCAGACCTATGCTTATGAAAACTCATCTCCCCATTTCAGCTTGGGGACATGCTATTTTGCACGCTGATGCACTAGTACGTTATCGACCTTGTGCGAATAATCAGTATTCCCCTTTACAACATGTGTTAGGTCATCCACCAGACATATCTCATTTGCGTGTTTTTGGTTGTGTTGTTTATGTTCCCATTGCACCACCACAATGCACCAAGTTTGGCCCACAACGTCGACTTGGGATATATGTCGAATTTGACTCCCCATATATAATTCGATATCTTGAACCATTAACAGGGGATGTTTTTACGGCAAGATTTGCAGATTGCCATTTTTATGAGACAGTCTTCCCACCGTTAGGGGGAGGAAAACTACCACCTGAAAAACGGTGTGAATTATCCTGGTATATACCAGAATTGTCTCATCTTGATGGACGCACAATTCAGTGTGAAACTGAGGTGCAGAAGATTTTACATCTTCAAAATATTTCAAATCAAATGCCTGATGCATTTACAGATACAACAAAAATAATGAAAGCAGATGTGCCACCTAAAAATGCTCCATCACGCATTGATGTTCCTATGGAGCAATCCGTGGATGTGGCAGCAAACAAGTCATCTGAATTACGCCGTAAGCGTGGACGACCAGTTGGGTCAAAGGATCCTGCTCCTCGAAAGAGGAAAAGTCAATCTCAATCATTGACTAATAGTTTTCTTAAAGAGGCTATTGATGAAGGATCCAAAATCTTTGAAAATAGATCTCCTGACGAGGATAATGTATCGACAGAGACAATGGAACCTCAAAATGAGGAAGCCTCTATTAATTATGCATGCAATAGAGAAGTTTGGGATCGAAGTACAATGATTGTTGACGACGTATTTTCATTTACAGTAGCTACTGACATTTCCATGGATGATGATGGTGTTGAACCACACTCTATAGAGGAATGTCGTCAAAAGGATGATTGGCCAAAATGGAAAAAAGTCAATCCAAGCAGAATTAATTTCTCTCACTAAGAGCAATGTTTTTGGTACTGCAGTCCGAACACCAGACAATGTGAGCCCAGTTGGCTGTAAATGGGTGTTTGTGCGCAAGCGAAATGAGAAAAATGAAATTGTTTGATATAAAGCGAGACTAGTAGCACAAGGTTTCTCACAGAAACCAGGGATTGACTACAAGGAAACATATTCTCCTGTAATGGATGCAATTACCTTTAGGTATTTGATTAGCCTGATAGTCCATGAAGGACTCGGCATGCATCTAATGGACGTGGTTACTGCATATCTGTATGGAAAACTGGACACATATATCTATATGAAAATCCCTGAAGGTTTTCAGTTATTAGAATATAAACCATGTCATATGTATTCACTAAAATTAAATCGAGCCTTGTATGGTTTAAAACAATCTGGACGAATGTGGTATAATCGTCTAAGTGAATACTTGTTAAGTCAGGGTTATGTGAACAATCCTATATGCCCATGTATTTTCATTAAAAAGGAAAACACTAGATTTGCTATCATTGTTGTATATGTAGATGACATCAATCTTATTGGAACTCCTGAAGAACTCTCCAAAGCATAAAAATGCTTAAAGAAGGAGTTCGAGATGAATGATCTCGGTAAAACAAAGTTTTGTCTTGGTCTACAACTTGAGCATAATGAGGGTGGAATCCTTGTCCATCAATCAGCATATACAGAGAAACTTCTCAAACGCTTTAATATGGATCAATCATATCCGCTTAGCACTCCAATGGTTGTGAGAACTCTTGATCCCAAAAGAGATCCATTTCGCCCCAAAGAGGAAGGAGAAACACTTCTTGGACAAGAAGTACCATATTTGAGTACCATCGATGAGTTATTGTATTTAGCTAAGTGCACTAGACCAGACATCTCTTTTGCAGTAAATCTCTTAGCCAGGTACAGTTCCGCGCCAACAAAGAGACATTGGGTTGGAGTAAAACATATTTTCCGCTATCTGCGTGGGACTACGGACATGGGACTGTTCTACACGAAAGACTCAGAAAAATGCTCGAATATTAAGGGATACACAAATGCTGGTTATCTCTCGGACCCCCACAAAGCAATCTCTCAGACAGGGTATGTCTTTACAAGCGGAGGTACGGCATTTTCCTGGCGATCTTGTAAGCAGAGCTTGCCGGCTACTTCCTCAAATCACTCTAAAATAATTGCTCTCCACGAAATAAGTAGATAATGTGTATGGTTGCAGTCATTAATCGAACACATCATAAGATCTTGCGGTCTGACTTCCATAACCAGTGTGCCAACGACAATTTGTGAAGATAACTCGGCATGCATAGCACAAATGAAAGAAGGCTACATCAAGGGTGATAGAATAAAGAACATTTTACCAAAGTTATTTTATTCTCACCACCTCCAGAAAAATAACGAGATTGATATCCAGAAGATACAATCCAGTGAGAATTATGCTGATCTATTCACCAAGTCGTTACCAACAAAAGTCTTCCAGAAGCTGGTATATGGAATCGGAATACGCCACATGTATAAGCAGACAAATTAATGGATGTTTTGATAAGGGGGAGTTTTTGGACTATAACACGCTGTACTATTTTTCCTTCATCAAGGTTTTTTCCCACTGGATTTTCCTTGTCAAGGTTTTAACGAGGCAGCATATGCGTGTCCAACACCGTTCTAAGATTTTTGTTGTACTCTTTTTCCTTCATCCGTGTTTTGTCCCATTGGGTTTTACCGGTAACATTTTAACGAGGAAACGTTCTTAGAAATGGTGGTCCAAGGGGGAGTGTTGTGTGAACATGTCCCACCATTCTTGCTCCAGCAGAGTCGAGATTTTTCGAGACAATTCCCACACCTCCACGACAGATAAGGATAAAGATCAACCCTATAATAATTTGCCTTTAGCTTTGTTGACCATTTGTTTTGGACACGTAAATCACACTAACTTATGTTTCCTACCAACTCTTGCATCCACTAGCTATAAAGAGCCGGTTCATTTACATTTTGAGATGTAAGAGAAAAACAAAAAGAGCAATAACAATAGTTCATTTTCTCGACATCATATTCATAGTTAGTAAATCAGTGTTTGATTAGTACCCCATATTAGTACATAGTAGTAGCATACTTTGATTCCTATATCAAACAAAATTAAATGACTCTGGTGATCAAATGGGTTAGAAACATTTTTATATAAAAATTATGATTTTTTTGCATTGAACTAAAAAAACTGATTTTGTGATTTTGATTAGTTAGGTGTATTTTCTCTTGATAGAATATGCTTGCTTTAGGGTTTTGATATTCTATGCTTGGATTAACATCTATTCTTTTGAAAATCTACTTGTCTAGGCAATACTATTAGAATCAATTTGAATGTTGAGTTGCATAATTATTGTTTTATTAAATCACTAATATCGACCAATGGTGGAATCCTAGCCCCAGCCTCTCCATAATTTTTACAAAAATTTATTTTGAATTTGTTATATTTTTTCTTTAAAACTTAAGTCTAAAAAATCTTCTTTCACAAGTCTCAACGAACCTTTTACTATAGCATCATTGAAAATATCCATCAACTAGCACAAGTATGAGCTTTGAGCTCATCAAATGAACGTTGTTTTTAGTTAAACCTCTTTCTCCTGGTCCTTGGAGGAAAACCGTTATGATGCGAAAAGTTATCATAAAATTTAATATCATTAAATTACGACACATAGTATGTATTCTTACCCAAATAATTTTTACTAGAAGGAATTGACAGCCTGTTACTAATCTATTTATATCATTCGATTATCAATTTTATATTGTCTTCCATCTCTCCATTTTTGCCTTCTTCTGGTATATTTTTCATATCATGAACAACATTATCTCCCTTTTTGATTGAAGAAGACCCATGAGTTCTTCTTGAACGAATTGTTTTCGGAAGACTGTTTCGTATTTGAACATTTGAGGAACACATCGAACTGACTTTCCCGGTAGGATACACAGGGTGAAGACTGAAACCAATTTGACTAAACATACGAATGTCAGTTACACCTTTGAGAATTAAATCTAAGGTGTGTTGAATATGAACAATAAAATTGTCATTCAACCTCGTTTTCCTCTTTTGTTCAACATGTCCTTTTGAATCACAAAAGAGACACACTTTCTGATCACCTGAGTGATTAGACAGAATAGTCTTAACACCATTGTTGGGAGATTTCTTCCTTCAATGTGATGTGGAACTTCCTTGATTAGAGGTGGATATAAGTACATATTTTCCAATATGAAGGGATTCTGATTTTACTTCTGGAACTGGAACTCTTTCAGTTATGCCAGAAGTAGATGGTATATTGGACTTTTTGGAGCATCCTTGAATTGAGAGTTTACTGACGAGATATTCAATTTCCAAAGCATCCTTTTTAAGATTCGCCTCGAGTAATATACGAGATGACAGAACTTCAGCTAAATCCTTGCAAAGATCTTTATCTTTAGAGTCACAAAACCTCACTATACCGAGAAGAACATTGACATTGTTTTTCAACCGATTGATTCTATTAGCCTGGATTCTAACAAGATTTAGAATTAGTTCACTCTCTTAGGCTGCATTACTTTCTTCAACAGAGTCAGACTCGTTCGAAAGGTAATCGGGATAACACTTTTCAATACAAGTCTGTTTCGTTGGAACACTAAGTTCATCTATATTTGAGATTGATAAATATTTATCTTTAATAGATTTCATAGAAATATAACTTTTTTTTTTCTTCTGGTGATACGTTTGTCAGAGTTAACACTATTGTCCATAGAGTCAGGTCGCTACAAACACAGACTTATGAGGTCTTAAACGTGTTTGCCTGCTCTGATATAAATTGAAAAAGCGGGGGTCTAACAACCTCACCCAATATTTCGCTTAGCAATCTGTATGGACTAAATCCAATATAATTTTAAGAGAATCAACTAGACAGTCAGACTCAATCTTAATAAAAAGTATATCAAAGAGTTCGTATCGCTGTTTCACAATGTAATTAGCAAATCAAACAGATAGAAATCCATGAGCCTGATTATTATGTGATTGCTGATCACAATGTAACTACAAGTCTACCCTAGTTCCTTCGTTGGAAAATCCTCCTAAGTTGGACCTAAAACCATTGCCAGATACCCTGAAGTATGTGTTTTTAAGCCCGTATGAGACTTTACCTGTGATTGATGCTTACGACTTGGATAATGATCAGGAAAGTAGGCTAGTGACTGTCCTTCAAAACAAAAAGGAAGATTTATGGTGGACTATAGCAGACATTAAGGGTATAAGTCCTACTGTTTGTATGCATCAGATTTATTTAGAGGAAGATACCAAACCTTCTAGGGAGATGCAACGTCGACTGAACCCTTATATGAAAGAAGTAGTTCGAACAGAGGTTCTTAAGATGTTAGATACATGCATTATCTACCCCCATTTCAGAAAGTAAGTGGGTCAGCCCCGTTCAGGTTGTTCCCAAGAAATCCGGTATTACTATAGTCCAGAATGATAACAATGAGTTAATCCCAACCCGGGTGACCACGGGTTGGCGTGTCTGTATTGACTATAGGAAATTGAACAAGGTCACTAGGAAAGACCACTTTCCCATTCCTTTCATCGACCAAATGCTATAGATATTAGCTGGACGTAGCCATTATTTCTTTTTAGATGGATACTGCGGTTATAATCAGGTTGTTATTGCCCTAAAAGACCAAGAGAAAACCATTTTTACCTTTCCCTTTGGTACCTTTGCATATAGACGCATGCCTTTCGGGCTATGTAATGTCCCTGTGACCTTTCAGCGTTGTATGTTGAGCATATTTTCTGACATGGTAGAACGGTTCTTATAGGTCTTTATGGATGATTTTTCAGTGTTTGGTTCGTCTTTCGATGAGTGCTTGCATCATTTGTCATTAGTTTTGACTAGGTGTAAGGAAAAGAATTTAGTGCTTAATTGGGAAAAATGTCACTTTATGGTTCGTTCAGGAATTATTTTAGGGCATATCATATCTTCTAAGGGTATAGAGGTAGATAAAGCCAAAGTTGACCTTATTAAGACTTTACAGGTCCCAAAAACCGTAAAAGATATTAGATCATTCATAGGGCATGCAGGTTTTTATCGTCGATTCATTAAGGATTTTAGCTTGATTTCTAGACCTCTTTGCAATTTACTTGCAAAATATGTTAAGTTTGTCTTTGATGATGCTTGTTTAGAGGCTTTCAAGAAGCTTAAGACTTTACTCACTACCGCCCCCATAGTCCAGGCACCCAACTGGAACCTACCCTTTGAAATCATGTGTGATGCTTCAGATTATGCTATTGGTGTTGTGCTAGGTTAACGAGAAAACAAATTACTTCATGTGATTTACTATGCTAGAAAAACTCTGAATGATGCCTAGTTAAACTATACTACTATCGAGAAGGAACTGTTAGCCATTATGTTTTCCTTAGACAAGTTTAGACCCTATCTCTTAGGCTCTAATATTGTAATCTATATTGATCATGCTGCTTTGAAATACCTTTTGTCTAAGAAGGATACCAAACTTAGATTGATTAGGTGGATCCTATTGTTACAAGAATTTTCTCCAAACATTAGAGACAAAAAGGGTGCAGAAAATTTAATAGCATACCACTTGTCTAGGATAGTTGTTATTTCCCATAATGATTCCCTTTCTATAAGGGATAGCTTCCCTGATGAACAATTGTTCTTTGTTTCCCTATCACCTTGGTATGCAAATATAGTGAATTATCTTGTTACTGGTCGAATGCCCCAACATTGGGGTAAACAAGATCGTTCTAGGTTTTTAGATGAGGTTAAGCATTTCTTTTGGGATGATCCTTATTTATTTAAGTATTGTCCATACCAGATTATTTGGAGATGTATACCTTAGAGTGACCAGTCCAGTATTATTTCCTTTTGTCATGATCATGCTTATGGGGGTCACTTTAGTGCTAAGAAGACTGCTGCTAAGATATTGCAGTATGGATTCTATTGGCCTTCCTTGTTTAAAGACAACCATAGTTACTTTGTTACTTGTGAACGTTGCCAGAAATTAGGAGCCATTTCCCGTAGGAACATGATTCCCTTGAATCCGATTCTAATTTTTGAGGTCTTTGATGTATGGGGTATTGACTTTATGGGTCCGTTTCCTAATTCTTTTGGTAACTTGTACATCCTTGTCGCTGTAGACTATGTCTCTAAGTGGATTGAGGAGGTTGCGTGTAAAACCAATGACCATAGGGTTGTGATTGAGTTCTTGAAAGATAATATACTTACACATTTTGGTACAACGTGAGCTATAATTAGTGATGGAGGGTCGCACTTTTGTAATAGACCTTTTAAGCTTTTGATGAAGAAATATGGTATTACACATAAGGTAGCTACCCCGTATCATCCACATACTAGTGGTCAAGTAGAGGTTTCCAATAGGAAGATAAATCGTATATTAGATAAAATAGTTAATCCTAATCGGAAAGACTAGTCGTCTAGGCTTACTGATGCCTTATGGGCTTACCGTACTGCGTTTAAAACCCCTATTGGAATGTCGCCTTATCGGCTTATTTATGGAAAGGCATGTCATTTACCTATTGAGTTAGAACATAGAGCTTATTGGGCTGTTAAGCAGCTAAATTTTTCACTTGACAAGGCAGGAGCCCATAGGAAACTCCATCTCAATGAGTTGGAAGAGATTCGTAGAGATGCATATGATAGTGCTAAGGAGTATAAGAACAAAATGAAACTTGTGCATGATAGAAATATTTTAACAAAGTCATTTTCTCCTGGTCAAAAAGTTATTTTGTATGATACCCGCTTGCATCTTTTTCCTGGGAAGTTACGTTCTCGGTGGACGGGTCCTTTTATTGTTCTCACTGTCTTTCCCCATGGAGCTGGTGAGATCGAGACACCGAATGGTAGTAGTTCTTCCAAGGTTAACGGCCAGAGATTGAAACCCTTCTTAGAACCCTTTCCTACAGGTGATGTTGAGGAGGTCCCTCTGGAGGATTTACCCTTGATTGACTATCGAGGGGATTGAATGTTGTATATTAGTTTTTGATTTCTCTCTTCACCCATGTACTATCTTTTCGACTTCTCTCTTTACTGATTCCTCATGTTACTTTACTTTTTGGTATAGCTCTTTCATTAGAAACATTGAGGATAATGTTAGATTTAAGTTTGGGGATGGGGAAGAAACTTTTTGTTAGCTTTTACTTGCAATAAATAAACTCCAGAGCCTAGAAATTTATGTTTATTAAGGTTGGCACTAACCAATCTAAGTGGATGGAAGCATCTTGGTTGTAGGAGTTGAGGAACCAATCTGACTAGATGGAAACATCTATAGAGTCTGTTCATAAAAGCACAGAGCTCAGGTGTTAGAAAAAAAAAACATGGTAGTTTCTCCATATCTTGTTGAATCCTAATCACTTCTGTTTTTATTTTTAAAATATGTTTTTAAGTGATTTGGTGGGGCCCACGAATCAAGTTGTTACCATTGCTAGGTGAAATAGAGTGATTGAGATACCTAAAAAAGAATGAAAAAAAAGGAGACCAGACCATCAGACCAACCAGAATAAATTCAATAAAGTCGACCACTGGTGCCCTTGTATATGCCAGTTGTGTTGACCTAGAGTTAGGATTATCGACCGCTGGTCCCCTTGTATATGCCAACAGTGTTGATATTAGTCAGACCGGTATCTCAGTCCATTAGGAGAGGTTCACCTTGGTAGAGGCCTTCATACAGATATGGGAAACACCGTTCACCTTAGTCAACATCAAAACCATCTACGTTTTTATCTATATCCACCTTTTTAATCTTTCCATGTGATTGGTCGACTCCAGTTATGATGTCCAGAAACTATCTGAGTAGAGCTCTGTCACTTATATATGAATTTTAGTATGCTTGAGTGCAAAATCGTGTACATCAATTGAAATTTCGCATCAGGGTACTTCCTCCTATAGTCAATGATTGTATGCCAATCAAGGAGATTCTTTAGTGCCTTCCAAGGTTCTGTGTAGATAGCTAGGGTATGGAGTAATGGTTTTGTGGGTACACCTCTGGTAAACCCTCCCGAGATTAACTCGGACACTAGGGCCACCTAGTGAGTTAGAATTTTATTTTCTAGATTAGTTTTGCTCGAGGACTAGCAAATAATAAGTTTGGGGGTATTTGATAGACATATTTTTGTGTCTGAATTGTCCTTAGTGTCTCTATTGTTAGTGCTTGAATTTTGTATTTATTATGGTGTTTTTATGTTTGTTTAGGCGTTTTTGAAGAAATACACTTGTGTGGAAAAGTTGCTCGAAAAGTGCCTTTTGGACCCCCCGGAGAAAAGTGATAAAGGCACCCTCATTTTGGATAAGGGCACCCCAAGGGTGCCAGCTGCTATTCGCACCCCCAGTTTGGTTAGGGGGACACCGTCTTCATCATTTCAAAAATCCAGTTTTGGAGGGAAAAGCTCACAGTCTATGGAAAATTAGGGTTCGTGTTTTGGAAGAGTTTTAAGTAGACTCAATGGATGAAACTGCATGGTTCAACTTGATTAATCTTAACAGGCATGGTATGATCAATGCTTTCGGTTAGAATTGGCTGCATCGTGAGTTTGAAGCAAACAGAGCCAACACGTACTTGGGAGACGTTCTTCACGGGTTTGCATGAGTTTTGGAGAGTTTGAATGTGTTTTGTGCATGATTATTGACTCGAGCAATAGTTTGGAGCGTGCAATAGATAAATAAAGAGAGTTTTTAGCTGGCAGACGCGTGCAGGAGAAGAAAAGGGAAAGAATATCTTCCCGTATCTGGCAGGGTAATTGGGAATTATTGTCGTGATCTCTTGCCCCCGTCGAGTATAAAAGAAGTGCTTGGAGGTCAGAGAAGGGTTACAGAGTGATTGGGGAGAGTTTAGAGCAACCACATAGGAGATTGATCGAGTTGCAGAGAATGCACTTCTGCTGTGAAGAACACGAAGAACATTAGACGCAAAAAGTCAGTCGTTTATCAACAGTGACAACGACAGTGAGTAGCGGGTCGTATTTCTACAGTGACACATTTTTGTTATCGTTCTTTGTAACAGTTCGGTTTGTAACAAATATAATTGTTAAATTAAGTTTTCTTTATTTTTGAGTTTTATAAGTCTAAAATCTATTGCTTTCACAAGTCTCAATGAACCTATTTACTACAACATTATTGAGATCACATGAGTTTATTGACTTATAAAACTCAAAAATAAAGAAAACTTAATTTAACAATTATATTTGTTATAAACCGAACTGTTACAAAGAACGATAACAAAAATGTGTCAATGTAGAAATATGACCCGCTACTCACTGTCGTTGTCAATGTTGATAAACGACTGACTTTTTGCGTCTAATGTTCTTCGTGTTCTTCACAGTAGCAGCATAAGTGCGTTATCTGCAACTCGATCAATCTCCTATGTGGTTGCTCTAAACTCTCCCCAATCACTCTGTAACCCTTGTCTAACCTCCAAGCACTTCTTCTATACTCGACATGGGCAAGAAATCACGAAAATAACTCCGGAATGATTCCTAATTACCCTTCCAGATACGGGAAGATATTCTTTCCATTTTCTTCTCCTACACGCGTCTGGCAGCTGAAAACTCTCCTTATTTATCTATTGCACGCTCCAAACTGTTTCTCGAGTCAATAATCATGCACAAAACACATTCAAACTCTCCAAAACTCATGCAAACCCGTGAAGAATGTCTCCCATGTACGTGTTGGCTCTGTTTGCTTCAATCTCACGATGCAACCAATTCTAACCAAAAGCATTGATCATACCATGCCTGTTAAGATTAATCAAGTTGAACCATGCAGTTTCAGACATTGAGTTTACTTAAAACTCTTCCAAAACACGAACCCTAATTTGCCATAGACTGTGAGCTTTTCCCGCCAAAACTGGATTTTTGAAATGATGAAAATGGTGTCCCCCTAACCAAACTGGGGGTGCGAATAGCAGCTGGCTCCCTGGGGGTGCCTTTATCACTTTTCTCTGGGGGTCCAAAAAGCACTTTTCGAGCAACTTTTTCCACACAACTGTATTTCTCCAAAAACACCTAAACAAACATAAAAACACCGAAATAAATATAAAATTCAAGCACTAACAATAGAGACACTGAGGACAATTCAGACACAAAATTGTGTCTATCAAACAACTTGAACGGTACAAAGACCAATGTTCAAGGATCAATCAATTTCAATCAACAACCAAAGGTTGGATTTACCAATCGATCGATTCAACGCACAAATGTGATATTTCAATTATATAAAAAAATGTAATGTGGAAAAGAAATAACACATACACCAGAAGTTTTGTTAACGAGGAAACCTCAAATGCAGAAAACCCCAGGACCTAGTCCAGATTTGAGCACCGCACTGTATTAAACCGCTACAGATGCTAGCCTACTACAAGTTAACTTCGGTCTGTAATGTAGTTGAACCCTAATCAATATCACACTGATTCAAGGTACATTCGTGCTCCTAACGTCTTTGATCCCATCAGGATACTACACACTTGATTCCCTTAACTGATCTCACCCACAACTTAGAGTTGTTACGACCCAAAGTCGAAGACTTGATAAACAAATATGTATCACACAGAAAAGTCTATTGAATAGATAAATATGTCTCCCACAGATATACCTATGAGTTTTTATTCCGTCTTTTGATAAATCAAGTTGAACATGAACCAATCGATAAACCGGAGTTATATTCGCGAAACATCCTAGAATTATCAATCACCTCACAATAATCTTAAGGAATATATACAGAACTAGGCCTGGTCTGAACCCTCACTTTCATTCCTAGGCCACTTTTTTTATTTCTTGCTAGACTAGGCAAGTTAAACAGTTTCCATCCAATTTAACCATCTCGGTCAATTTATCGCGTTGACTTGTCAATATCTCGCCAAAATATCATATGAGGAGATATCACAGATGTGGTAATATTACCAAAATGGCCTTCATACGTGTGTGTCAGTCACATGTGATAAGATGTCCACCTGCCTCGATAGGATCTCCACGTGTTGCTATCTGAGAGCCCGATCTAACTATCACGATATCTCGAGGATTAATTCAACGGGAAGGTGTAAGGAATAAAATAAGACAGAGAATGATCAGTGAACTAATCAAAATTAGTGATCAGAAAAATTAGTTCTTCACAGCGCGGGAAGGTGTAATGAAAATTACAGTTTCACTGAACTAATGGCTGACAAAAATGGTTATTACCTGATATACTGGGAATATATTGTAAAGTATTTCACAAGGAAAGAATTTTTAATCGAGAATGTCAAATTTCACTTCCCTCTTCTGTTTCATCATCATTGTTGTCGCAGTTATGGTAATCATGATCTTCTCTACTTGGATCTTCCATATGAGCAATTCCCATGATTGTGGATACATTGAAGGAATCATCTTGTTTGGAATTACCATCTACAGATATCAAACATGGGGCATATGATGAGGCTGTTGATGTACCAAATGACTGGTGTTGTTGTTGTTGCAGTCTAAAATCATCATCCCATATGAAAGCAGGTTGCTGATTGCTGCTACTACCGCCCCTGTAATTCTTTCCTATGCGGCTTACGTTAATCTCATTGAGAGATGGTGATCTCCCAATCATTTGTTGTTTCATCATTTGATCCCCACCAACATCGTCATCCAAAGCTACTTGTTGATTGTCACCTAGTACTGTTGATTGAACTCCAGATCCGTAAATGTGTATGTAGGTCCTGAAGGCTAGGAAAACTTGTAGAATTAGCAAATCCTACAGCTGCGCCTTTGTTGTTATTGTTGCTCATCATGGCAGTCCTTGTTCCATCCATATGATGAAGTGCATTACTATTAAGCGTGGGTGAGGCTGAGGCGTTTTCGTGAGCGCCACCAATAAGTGTTTAGCAAGCTTTTTCCAATATAATCTGCATATACTTCCCTTGAGCTTCAATCCTGAGATGAAGGTGTCTTTGTACCACTAGTTCTTCATGCAATCGCCTCTTTACTTCTATTTGCATCCTGAGTCCCTCGTTCATCATGTGCATGTTCCTGCATAATATATATAACATCAATGCGTGTACATATGGGTTTTGTAAAGACTGAGATTGAGTGAGTAATCTACATACTCGTTGATGTTGCTTTGAATTCGATTACCCATTATTCCCGAACCAGAAGCAGAATTTATTTGCATATATAATATGGAATACGATCAAATGAATGAAAACATGAGGTTTGGAATTAAGCCAATTATTCATCAGATTGCACAAAAGTGAAGAATTGGGTTACCTCTTGGATCAAAATCCTTGACCGAGTTCTGAAGATCATGAAAATCCTTATGTGGTTGCTTGCCAAGTCGGAATTTATGTACACATCTCATGCATAATGATATGTGGGTGAGATAGAGAGCGAGATATAACATCCATCCTGACCAACTAGTATAAATTATAGTAAGTGTGTGTGTGAGAGAGATATTACATGAAGATGGCTCTTGAGATGGTATAGGGTTAGACCCTTGTAGATCGGAGTACATACTGTCTGGTCCTCCGAGTTGAGAAACAGCATCAACGAAACGATCATGAAGCTCAGGAGTCCATCTAAGTCTTGGCTTTGGGTCTGTCGTCAAAGAATTAGACGACTCTTGTTGGTGCTGCTGATGATGATGAACACTCCCACTCCCACTATTGGTGTTCATTCTGCATCTCTAATCAGCTCGCTCGCTTTAATTACTACTTTGCAGCAGGGATCATTCTCTCTCTAGAATACTAAAATCATAGCCACGTAAGCAGTGCCACGTAAGAAGTGTCACGTGGGCCTTACCATGTAAGCAGTGCCACGTGCGCACTATGTGATGACGTATACAAGGTCAACACATCTGGTTGGGTCAAAATAATCGATTCAAAGGACTGTCTTGTAATTTTAAGTACACCTAACGGTGCTAACTTTCCATCCATCACTTTTGGTCAAAACTTGCCTAGTCTAGCAATAAATAAAAAAAGTGGCCTAGATTTGAAAAGCACCAAAAAAAACAGGCCTATTTCCGTAAAAAGCCCATATTTTTTCATCTTTGTTGTTTTTAGATTTTTTTTTTATTATTCAAAAACTCTAAAAATAGTTTGGAAGATGATGGTTGCAGTATTAATCTTTATGGTTTTATATATTGCAATATGTTATGGGATATGTGTGTTTACGTCCGTGAACTATTATTGTCCCATACGATGTCAAAAGTTATCTCTTTTATATGTCGATATGCAAGTATTGATACAAGATCGATGAACTTTTGACAGACAAAAATTGAACCTATTGTGTCGTTATGCAAATAATTGACGGAAAATAGGATGAATTTTTGTTTCCAAGGATTATGTCTATTGTATGTCATTGTGCAAATAGTGATGGAAAATAGAATGAATCCTTGTATGCCGTAGTATTAATCTTTCCTTGATCCATATTTTATGTGTATACTGCAATGCTCCATAAGGTTTTCTTTTGTTGAGCATAAAAATATTGAGTTGATCGTTCTTTTATGGTTAACGTAGTCGTAGCTCCGTAAGTTATCTTATGTCGATCATGTTCAATTAAATTGATCACTTTTGTGCTTAATTTGATTGTGTATTCCGATTAAATTAATCATGGGTTTTCTTGTGGTTAGTTTAATTGAAAATTTTGGATATAGAAAATCATTTCTTATGGTTTTTGGTGTCCAATAAAATCCTTCTTGTAAAAGTAGGTCGCTCTTGTTGTTCTCTCGGGAATGACATCAAATGGGGGAGAGGTCTTTAGAACTTGCGCTTAATTTACATATCTTTGGGGAGTGCGGCTGTGGAATTTTTAGGGGTTATCTTGTATCTTTATAAACTCATTGATGAATGCATTTAGATTCGGATTTATGATTGCATCTAAACAAGTTGATATGTCATTTTCTTTGGTCTTGAAGCGTCTCTGTGAAAATTTCATTAGGATCCTATTTTCGTACCTTTGCCAATTTTATTGACAAAAATGGGGAGAATTAATATGTAGTTTACACTACAAATAGATATGATTTACGTGTTTTACGGGTCATTATGTAAGGGGGAGTGGTTTTCATGTTGATATGAAAGTATTGACTAAGGGGGAGTGATACATATCACCATAGTATTGTTGTCGAAGTTGTCATATAAGAACGTTGATGCTGTGTAATAATACTATGACATTGTATAACAATGATCGAGAGCTTTTGTTTTCTCATTGTTATGGCTACGGGACTTCAACAACTATGGTGTTGAACTAAACATCTATGGAATCAAGGGAGTGCTTGGAAAAGACGAAGTTTTCTAGTAATGTTGAAGCACCAAGGAGATCAAGCATGTGGACGAGAAGCTACAAAGTTTTATCTATTTTGTAATCCATATGTATTGATAGTTTTGTAACTAAAATTGAAAAATGGGGAGATTCTTAGAGCATTGCTCGTTCGAACTTGCATGCGTTGCTATCTCAAGCATGTTTGTCAATATTAGTGATCAAAACTATATGTCTTGATTTCCATATTATTTATGACTAAGTCTCGGTCTAGGATAGTTAAGTATAGTTGAGCTCCGGATTCCATGACGATTATTTTATGAAGACGAAGAACTACTCAAGGAACCAGTGGAACTTCATATGACCAAAAAGGTATGTGGAGACTTGAACTCATCTAGCACTCAAAAGTCTACTCTATCTCCTACTCTTGAGACACAGTCGTATAAGTATGATAGTTTTCATACATACACATTTAATATTTCGAGCCGAGTTTACTCGCCTATCGTTTTCTCGAAATATGTGTTGGTAAGCTTTCACTTTAACCATGTTTCATCTTTACCCATGATGAAAGTCATGATGACGTTTCAATCTTGAAAATGGATTTGATGAAGATAGTCGATTCTTTATGTCTAACGACTATTAACATTATAGAAGAATGCTTCAATGATTGAGATGTAGAGTTGAGATTACGTAACCACCTATGGATATAAGCATATATAGTGTGTTCGCACATTAGTGTATAAGTCCATGTACCAGAAACCAAGTGCGTGCATATGTGTGCATGCGGTATTGGTGAAGGGTACAGGTTAGGTACGCGTACTGGCGGAGGTTCTTGTACCGAAAATTTCTACTGGAGTTTGGAGTTTACGAACTTACAAACCAGTCACCTTAGGTATGCGTACCCGTACGCGTACCCAAGGAAGTTTTCCTACCGAAAATTTCTGCTGGGTTTTCAAACCCAATTCATGTAAAGCTAGAGTACACGTATCCGTACGTGTACCCAAGCTGGTTATATCTCAAATCGGTTAGATCATGAACTTAAACAATAAATCAATAAGGAATGCAATCTTTGCAGACAGTGGCTATATTGTTCGTGAATTGATTCAAGTGAATCAAATTAATTTTTCTTCAATTGTGTCTTGTGTAGTACATAAGATTTCTTTGCAATTGAACAAGTCTTGAACAAGTTCTTATGAGTCATTTGAACTAGTTATGAGAAAGATGAATACGGTTGATATGAAAGTACTCATATGGCTAACCATTGGTCAACAATTTGTGAACCAACCAAATGTACACGTTTAGGTAAGGTTACTCAAACCTAAATGAAATACATTTAATGTGTGTGTGACAAGCTAAGATTCGATCTAACAGTTGAAATATATTAGCTTGGATTAGTCAGGTTTTTCATCTAACGGTGAATATTGAATGCTTTGTTACCAAGGTAACTTAGATTGCAAACCCTGATTTGAAAACTATATAAAGGATACATCTAGCAATTGGAAAAAATAATCCCCACACCTCTTGTGTGATACTAGTTGGTTTGCTAGAGTCGATTCTCCTTTAACCGTAGGTTTCTTCCTTAGACCCTTTCGGTTAACGACTTAAAGACTTTATTGGGATTGTGAAGCCAGACGAAACTACTTCTCTTGTAGTTGTGCGATCTAATCTTGCCATTTTCTATTGTAAGAGTTCAATTGAATAATTGTCTTGAGATTATATCTCCGATAGGGCAGGATAAAAAGAAATCACAAACATCATCGTCTCATCGTTTGTGATTCCACAATATCTAGTTATGCTACCATATGATTTAGATTATTGTGAGGTAATTGATAATACTGAGTTGTTCTTCGGGAAAATAAGTCTGGTTTATCAATTGGTTCATGTTCACCTTGATTTTATCAAAAGACGGAACAAAACTCATAGGTTCATCTAGGGAGATAGATTTATCTATTATCGTAGACTTTTCTGTGTAATGAAGATTTGTTTATTCAAGTATTCGACTTTGGGTGGTAGCAACTCTTGGTTGTGGGTGAGATCATCTAAGGGAATAAAGTGCGTAGTATCCTGTTGGGATCACATACATAAGGAGCGCAACTATACATTGAATCAGTGTGATATTGATTGGGGTTCAACTACAGTCCAGAAAGAAGTTAGTTTGTAGTAGTATAGTGCCTGTAGTGGCTTAATACTGTGTGGTGTTCAATCTGGACTAGGTCCCGGGTTTTTTTTTTACATTTGCGGTTTCCTCGTTAACAAAATTTCTGGTGCCTTTGTTACCATTCCGCATTATATTTTGTTATATAATTGAAATATCACAGGTTGTGCATTGTATCGATCAATTGTGAAATCCAACCTTTGGTTGTTGATTGGAAATTGATTGATCCTTGGATATTGGTCTTTGGTACCATCCAAGTTTATATCTCTCTTGTATTTGATAAAGACTCGTAGATTTCTATTTGCTTGAGTAAAGATCAAATCGAGAGATAGAGATATTAACTCTTTGATATACTTTTTATAAGATTGAGTCTGACTGTTTAGTTGATTCTCTTAAAAGTATATTGGAGTTAGTCCATACAGATTGCTAATCAAAATATTGGGTGAGGTTGTTAGACCCCCGCTTTTTCAGGTTGATTCTGTGTAAAGTTTATGTAATTGTTTCGCCTTTGAATCAACGTTGAATTGGATTAATGAGCTGAACAAATCATTTAGGGGTTTTGAACAAATAATGAATTCAATTCTACATATGTTGTTACTCTAAATCAATCTAGGACCTTTGCCTCTCTTCGTCAAAGAATGATTTTGATACTGTTAACGAAGAAGAGATGAGATTTGGGAACTTTGGTCGATTTGTGTTTTTGTTGCTTCGATAAATTTAAAGAAAAAAGAAACTGAGGATACATATTTGCCCTGCAAGTTGATGTAATTCATGAAAACTTCAGGCAGAATGGGAAAAACGCGGAAGGGTGTCCTCGTCATTTCAAACACCAAAAAAAAGGGTCATACCAAACAATGACCTCTTTTCTTTATATTAGTACTAGCCCTTAACCCGTGCCGTAACGGCACGGTCCATGATGTTGGTTCATTTTTAATATATCGTATAATTTGTGTCCCGAATACTTATCAACTCCTTATGATTTAATATGTGTTTGTCATAAAAATAGTTGGGATTTTCCTCTCTTTTTTCTTTGTTTTTTTCCTTTAATATTTTACCGCCGGAGATTTGCTCAAACGAAAGAAATATCATGTTAACTTCTAGACACTTTTTTATTTAGGTTCATTGCTTATAATAAGATAATGCTCTACATGAACATGGAAGTTTAAATATTTTTTGGAAATATGTCGTCTGCAGCGCCATCTCGAAAATCAACTAATCAATATCGTCCATAAAAGTCTCCACATGCTCCTATTTCGCTCCAGCTGACTCATCTATCATGGTCATGTTGTCGATCCTCCAAATAGGCAGAGAATAATATTTTTTTGATGAAGCTTTCGTCGCCAAAAAGGCCACATATGGTGGTTCCGTCGCCGGATAAGTTGATAATGAAGATTCTGATGTATATTTCGTCGTCGGAGACAACCAAGATGAAGGTTTCGTCGTTGGAGAGCATGGAGAGCATCACTATTGATCTTAAATCTCAACCCAATAACCAAGAATCGCCATTAAAGTGAAGATAAACCTCAAAAGAGTACATAAAACCACCAAATGGTGTAGATAAGTAGAAAACATAATAAAAACCAAACTAATCTACTAACTAACCTACGTAGATGATGTCGATCCACCATTTTAGTTAGCCATATTATGTTTTTGACTAACTTTAAACTTGATGTCATCTTCTACTGTGAACTTTATGTGATTTCAGAATCGAAATAGGTATACCTATTTCATTCGTGTTAAGTAATCCGTTGTATATCCCAACAATTATTCTACAACAATTCCTTTCTTTTGTCGTTTCCGGACCATCAGTAGCCATTATTGTCAAACCAATCTATCTAATTTTTGTTGATGTTATGTATTTGCAATGTTCATTTTTCTTAAATAAATAAATTGTGGAAAAACTGAAGAAAAAAAAAAAGAACATAAGTATTACATCGGGTCTAAGTTAATATATCCAAAATACCCTGGACACTGCTTTTGGTTCCTTGTTTCCTCAAATTCCTCGTTGCATTCTAGACAGTACATGCAACACCAATCATTTGCGAAGTGAGATATTTGCGCAAGTGTGGTCAATGTATCCCTTGCCTGTAATAATAATAACAACACGTCAATTTTTTTTCAAGGCATCCAGTTGTAAATGGTATGAATCTAATAGATTTGAATTATACCTCAATCTTAGATATCATCTTCTTCTCACATAACATAGCAATTGAGGAAGGACCAATCTTGACCACTCTTTACATAGGCAGGGTTAGCCAAACTATGTTTTGCAATTGTCTTGCGTGAAAATTATTATTAATCCATATTTTAGTCAGCTCCTATCGAAGCCGATCTAATTAGTCCTATAGAAAGTTAATCTTAAATTTTTGATCTTATCTCTTGACCAAATTATTGAAGTATTCTCAGTCATGTTCTGCTTTGTGTGATCTACCCATCTGTGTCTACTCTACCTTCTAACCCAGTGAATGAAACCTATACATATTGATCCGTAATTTGATATTGTTGATTTGTCATCAAGAGGTCGCATGATTTGAGAATGTAAAATATAAAAAATATTCTATAAACATCGGAGGCGAAATTTAGATTTATGATTTAGAGTTTTTTATGATGATTTTGATGAACAAACATAATTTTCAAACAAATATTTTAGAATGCAAATATATTTTCCCGGTCAATAAGGTTTTATATCGGGAATTGAGTGAAAGTTGTTGTCTTTGTAGGTAGTTGTCGTGAAACAACTCGACATTGATGGCCTTTCAGGAAAAAGAATGTAATAGTACTTGAGAGAGCGGTAATGTTCTCTTACGCGGGTACACCAATTTCCTTTATATAATACGAGAGATCGAACATTCATGATCATATTGTCTTAAACGTTCCGGTATCATCCTCGAAATATTTGGTTTTTGTCCTTATCAATCGTGCTAAAAACAACCAATTACATCTTTCACAATACAATGTTGCATGTTTTGTGAAGATTATTTTTTTACTTGGTCAATAAAACTCACTAAAAAGCAAAAAACTATTATTATACACTACAATTACCAACTCCCACCACCATAAAACCATACACCGCCACTATTTCTTCCACCAATAGTAATGTTACCGCCTATACCATTCACAAACACCCACCACCGCTTATACTAACCCTACTTCCACTACCACCATTAGAATTAATATAGTTTTTAGTAAAATTATTTATTAATAAAATTATGTATTTATGTTAGATTATTAAAGGGACATTTATAATAGAAATTTAATTAATCATTATGAATAATCAATGAGACACTAATTAATAAAACATTTAAAAATGGCTAAGTTGAACAAACCCCAGCGGTAAATTTATCTTTGGCAAGGACAAATCCTGACAACTCTTTACATAAACAAATCGATAATAAATAATTTCATATGTTCTAATCTTGATTTGTATCGTTCGTTTAGTTATTACATAACATGGCAATTGATTGCACCAATTTTTTAAAATGGACATGTGTGTTATCGAGTTTATTTTAACATTAGAATGATCAACCACGTTTTATACTTTATAATATAACGTTACACATTTTGTGGCGTTACGAAATTAGCATAATATTTTTTTGTTCACCAATACCCGCCACTACCATAAAACCATATGAGTCCACTTTTTTTATCCACCACCACCTAGTTGCGGAGCCAAGGGTTGACTAACCTGGCTCTAACCCCTTAAATTTTTAATAACTACATAATTTTTTTAGTTTAATTTATAAATAGTACTTTGTCCATATATATTTATGGTTTAGTCTACCAAACTTTAAATGTTTCTTTTAAAAAAAAATTAGGCCTCCTCAATGTCAATTTTTGACTCCACCACTGCCACCATCACTTCCGCCCATCCCATGTAGGTTGTTGGACGCGATTCTAATCTTTCCCTAAGGGAACTTCGTGTGGAAGGGATGGCCTTCGGGCACAACATTTGTTGGATGCTTTCTGTGGGGAAGGCTCAACTGTGGCTGCTGATATGGTCACGGCCATAACTAGGGTTGTTAATCTTTGGCTTGGCGGGAGATGCCCTCTTAACCTAGCGGATTTCATTGCATCGGCTCCCCTAACACCCCTCCTTAAACCGGATAAGAGCATTCGTCCCATTGCTGTTGGGACAATTTGGCGTCGACTGGTGTCCAAAGCGGCGATGAAAGGGGTTGGTAAGGACATGGCAAACATATCTACAGGATTTCCAGCTTGGTGTAGGTGTTTCGTGGTGCCGAGGCAATCCTACATGCCGTGAATAGGTTTGTCAGTAAACATCATGTAGACGCTAGCCTCTATGCTAATGGTTGACTTTACCAATGCTTTTAACCTAGTTGACCGAACGGCTATGCTTTCGAGGTACGTAAGCTTTGTCCATCTATATCGCCTTGGGTAGAATACTTGTATGGTCAACTCGCATGGTTCTATGTGGGGGACTCCTTTATCTACTCATCCACAGGAGTACAACAAGGTGACCCTTTAGGGCCTTTGTTATTTGCTCTGGTACTTCATCAGCTTATAGCTAAGATAAATGAGCACTGCATATTATCCCTACATGCCTGGTATCTGGATGATGGCACTGTTATTGGAGACACCGAAGAAGTGGCAAAAGCACTCACTATTATCAAAACGTATGAAGGGCTGCATACTGGGGCTTATACTGAATATTAAGAAAACTGAAATATTTTGGCCCTCTTGTGATGGACGAAGGATAAGTGATGGGATGTTTCCTGTCGAAATCTCAAGACCAGATAAGGGAGTCAAACTATTAGGTGGTTCGCCTAGCCTCGACGATGGTTTTGTGAAGGGCCTTGCCATTAAGAGGGCCGAAAAAAGCAAAGGGATTTGATGCAGATTTTATCCAAGCTCCATGATCCTCAAAGTGAATTGCTGCTTTTACGAACGTGTATGGGTATCTCCAAGCTTCTTTTTTGGCCTTCGTATTTGTCACCCAGACTATATTATGGAGGCGGTAGATATATTTGATAGAGGCTTGCGAGAAGTGGTGGAAGGCATCGTGGTGTGCGGGGGACCGTTCTTTGGAGAGCTTCAGTGGAGACTATCTACTCTACCTATCAGATATGGAGGTCTTGGACTTTATACTGCTAGGGAGGCATCTGAGTATGTTTTTGTGGCTTCACGTGTGCAATCTTGGGGATTACAGGATCACATATTGAGGAGTAGTGGTGTGGACGGTATGGATGATAATTTTAATAAGGCTTTGGAAACGTTACAAGTGACTCTTCCTGATTTTGATCTTAACAACTTCACCAATAAAGACAACGCCCCCCTAAAGCACAAAGCATCCTGGCGAGTGCTCTTTTTGGTAAAGTGGTTAAGGACATTGATAGAGTTTACATGCTAACGGAGAGACAGAAAGCGGTTTTTGGTTGTTTGCAAGCAGCACATGCCCAAGATTTTCTTCTGGCTATTCCGATTGAGGGGCTAGGGCATAAGATGTCTCCTTTGGAGTACCGGTCTATCCTCAAATACAGGTTAATGATCCCGCTTTATCCCTCGACTCTCGCTGCCCGCTTGCATCACAGGTTGCTTGGATTCATATGGTGAACATGCAGTTCATTGTAAAGTAGACCCTGGTTATAAATATAGACATGATCATGTGAGGGATATTTTGTATGATGTACCGTGGAGGTCTGGCATTTCGGCAAAGAAAGAAGCACCTGTGCATTTCCTGATAGACCCACTTGAAGGGAGATCGACACTAAGACCAGCTGATGTTCTTATTTTTGGATGGGCTAATGGGAAACACACATGTGTTGACCTCACCGGTATCTCCTTTGGTAGAATTGGACATGGCACCTTTACAAAATGGGGCGAGCGGCGCTAAAGGCTGCCTCAGGTAAGATATCGAAGCATGAGAAAGCATGTGTTGACAATGGGCATGCTTTCGTCCCCTTTGCTTTTGATACTTTTGGCTATTTGGCTCCGAAGCAGTTGGACTACTCAAGAGGGTCCAGAAAGTCATGCGCAGAATGTAATGACCCCACTGGCTCACGAGATTTTATTTTTAATAGGATAGGTTTTGCTATTCAAATCACAAATGCCATTATGAGGTTTAGATTGAACAAAATTTTGTCAATCGATTTTTCTCCGTGTATATATTTTTTTGTATTGCAATCAATTTTATTTTAACATTAAAAAATCATGATTTATACGATATAGTACCAAAAATAACATGGGTACCATTTGGGTGATCCAACTGCGATCATGAAAATGTTGTCTTGTATGATATCATCCCTGAAATATATGGTACCTTCCTTTATCAAAAGTGTTAAAAACAACCAACCACATCTTCCACACTACGATGTTATCGATGTTGTAACGACAACATAAAATTAATATTTTCCATCACTATTCACCAACATTCACCGTCACTACTTCTTCCACCACAAACCAGGGGCATAGCCAGGATTTTGAGGAGAGAGGGAAAAAAAATCTCGGCAAGCTGGAAACATGTGAAAAATGGATTTTATATCCCATTTTAGATAAAAGAACAAAAATAAATATAATTGTTCTTGGCTCCGCCCTTAACCACCACTAATCTTTCGGCCTCCACCTCTTCTACTACTCATTGTTGCAGAAAATGTCTATTGATATTATTTATCAAAATTACTTATTAATAGAAATAAATATAATAATTAATTAAGAAAACATTTATAATTAAAAAATGATTAGTCATTTATTATGAGAAATTAGTGAAACACTAATTAATAAAACACTTTATAATATTATTTATTATGTGCAATTAGTGAAACACTAATTAATAGACCAATTATGGTATTTAAGTTGAACAAACCACCACTCTTGATTTATCTTTTCTATCGATTCCAACCAAGGTGGAACAATGGTTAGAGCCACTCTTATGACACAATAGGTCATGAGTTCGAACCTCCCTGTTATAATTTTTGAAATTCCATATCTTGACTTGAGTATTCATTTTTCATTCATAATATTGGAATTAACATCACGTGTGCGACTTGTAGGGTGTGGCAGAGAGAACCACAACCTTTGATT
The DNA here is from genome assembly GCA_023529315.1 of Papaver bracteatum. NCBI lineage: Eukaryota > Viridiplantae > Streptophyta > Magnoliopsida > Ranunculales > Papaveraceae > Papaver > Papaver bracteatum. Next base: position 5,772,036 of record JAJJWX010000811.1, on the reverse strand, counting down.
TATCTTTCCCACGGACAAATCCTGACCACCACTAACAAAGGAAAACTTAGCCTAGCTTTGTTTTGTATTCTTGATATATATATAAAAGATTAGTAAGATATGTAGCCAATAATCAGTTATAAAAAGAACTTGATTACAAAAATGACCTTTATCTAAATAAAGAAAGTAATTTATATTTTCCTTTTCAAAATAAAAAGGAAACTGTTAATAACTTCACGGGTAATTCCTAAAAATCCTCCACCTTCCTAAAATTACTCATTTTTACTTAGAGCATCTCCAACGAGACTACAAAAACCTCCTATATTTAAGGCCACCTCAGATTTTTCACATTTTTTCCCAAAATCATTCTCCAATCTTCATTGTGAGGATTAGGTGGCAAGTTAGTTACTAACACATCCTCTAAGCTATCCTCTAGTTTCATAGGTTCTCGTAGAGATGTGAGAAATCCTAATCATCATTTTTATTTTAAAAATTAAGAGTTTTTCATACCTAAAATCACATATCGTCTTCTTCACTTGGTTTTTTCTGTTTTTCCCCATGAGAAACAACTGTTCTCTCAATTTTTTATGCCCATGGCAAGTTTCTGTGCAAGTTTTTGTATTGATACGAAATAATATTGATGGAAGACATGTTGTTTTTTCCCTGTTAGCTATCCTTTTCATTTATGCCCCAAATTGGATTTTTTCTGGAGACAAATACCGATTTCTCAAACCATATACACCAACTTTACTGAGAAACTTTGATTCAGAAAAAGAAATCTTAGAAATTTCTTAAATCTCAAAAGTGAAGCATCGTGTACAACTAGGATGTTACAGTATATTTTTATACGAACAATTATTCTGTTTCTAATAAACAGAGTTTTAGATATTTGAAATGATTGAATTTTTAGATACATATCATTATTTCAGTATATCAAAAAGAAAAAATAAAATAAAAAGAAAGAGTAACCAATTATATAGATACAACTGGATAACATTATGATCAACAAGTATATCGGTTAGAGAAGATATTTCTCTACATCCTAAAACTTCCTAAAATGCGGGAAATATCATTTCTAAGGATGTCTTCATACTCCAACCACGTAGGAACCACACCACAACCCATTGGATATGCTCTTAGAGCTTCTCCAATGGAATGTATGTGAAGATAAATGTCTAAGTCCACGTAGGATAAACATTCATTTTCCCTAAAATTCTTCTCCAACCCAACTTCTTAAATCAATGTGAAGATGACATGGCTTCATTTTTGTTACACAATGTCAAGGTGAATGTCAAGTTTTATACATTCACCTTGACAATGTAAAGCTATCTTAGTAAGCTTTTTTTTACCTAAATTAATTTCAATATATTAAATAACCATTTTTAACTCTAATAAAATCTAAAAACTACTAAAAGTAAAATTTACATTTAACTCATAAAAAATCACAAACAACACCATTGGAGATGAACTATTTTTCCTCCCTAAACTTAAGGAAAAATTGGAATGAGGATGTTTAGTTTATGTTGCCACCTAGGAAACACACACAACCACCATTGGAGAAGCTCTTAGCCTCCCTAAAATTACTCTTTTGATTTCTTTGACTATGAAATTTCGGGCTTTAACTTAGGGAACATTATTTAAATACCTCTCAAAATCCGCCCCTTCAAATATACCCTTATTCAATTTTTAAAAATACCCCTATCTTTTGAAAAGTGGAAGAAAATATCACAAGTTGTTTTCAGAAGTTGATGCAACTAGCACAAGTTGCTTCCATAAGTGGACGCAACTAACTTTCTCAAGTTGACTCCAAAAAAAATTAATTTTTACCCCTCGGGGGTATTTGTGCAAGGTCAACAAAAATAGAGGGTATTTATAACATTCCCACTTTAACTTATCAATAATTCCTAACAAATCTCTCTCTTCCTAAAATTGCTCATTTTTTACTTCACCTCCCTAAAATAGGAACCCCTAATTGGGGGATATAGGTAGAAGACAAAACCGGTGTCCCAATAGCATTTCTGGGTGACCCCTTATCCAATTTTTTTTTAATTCCTAATCTAGCCCTCACTAATCTTAATTAGTAATTAATTTTAATTAGTAAAAATGTTAAGTATTTGTTATAAGATTAAGTTAGTGTTTTTATATGTTTTTGGGTGAGTGAGGTGAGAGTAGAAGGAGGGGAAAAAATTTGGGAGACAATTTTTTTGGTGAAAATGAAGGATGATTGTGAAGAGAGAATTTCTGCTGCTGAATCTTTAGATCAACTACAACAAGGATCATATCCTCAATCTTCTTCTAATGACAACAACTCACAATTGCAAGTTTTTGTGGAACCAACACCATTGAATGATGATTTTTACGAGCATGAAGAGTTTTTTGAAGAACCTACACAAGAAAGTAAACTTCCCAGCATACAAGCATCCCCAACACACAAGTAAAGCTGTTGAGAGGTTAAAAAATTTGATTTTTTTTCTTTGAACCCGCCATTTTTTCAGCTGAAAAAACCTCTCTACCGGCATAGTATTAGTATAAATACAATGCCGTTAACACCAAAACCGGCATAGTATTCATGTTTCGGCCACGCCGCACCAAATATCCCCTAATTTGAATCTGAAACCGGCATAGTGTTCAAACAAAAATCAATACCGGTACAAAAGTTACTTTTTACCAACCAAGGAATATTCTACGGAATATGATACCAGCATAGTTAAATTCAAAGGTTACTATGCCAGTACTGCATGAAAAACATACATGAAGTTGTGCCTTCCGTAGTTAAATACCGGCATTCGAATGTTGATAAAATACAACGCCGGTACCGCCTACCGGCATTACATCCTAGTTAAACGCAGTGCCGGCACAACCACCGGCATTTTTTAATTAAAACTTTACAATGCCGGTACTAAAAAAAATACAGGAAGTGTTTGTTAATTATATGTTACGCCGGAATTGGTTACCATCATGGAACCATAGAAAACGAGCATGCCTGCATCTCCTATTCCGGCACTTATTTCAAATAAAATTTCTATGCCGGAAAATGTTTATAATTTGGTCTTCAGTTTTGTTTTAGTTCGACCCTGCCGGGACATAGGTCGATAACGCCGGAACCGTGTTACGTCATTGATTTTAATTTCTGTTGGAACTAACTTTTATTCGATCCTTAGGTGGTGGCATATATTTATCCAACAAATGCAAAGCCGCTTGGTCGGGATACGTATGAATACTATAAAATTCCTCCGGTAAGTTACCAAAGAATACTTTTCACCTAGTATCTTGACCTTACTAATGGATTGCTTGTAATGAACCTTCTAATCTCCCTTTGTTGTCCTTGTATAGGGAATAAAAGATCCAAAGAAAGAAATCACGTGGTCTAAAGAGACAGCTCTTAAGAACTTGTGTGTGTTGGTGAGGAATACCCAACATTCAGATACTCGTTTTGAGATGGTTTGCGAGAGAAGTGGGAAATACAAGGAGAAAAATAACCATAATAGAGTCGCAGGGATATAATAAAGAACACACAAGTTTTGGGCTATTGTGTCCAAGTATTAGCTCTCTATATATCGAGAAAAATCTCAACGGATAGTTATTTTGAAATCTCCAGTGCCGGATTTGAAATAATAAAGATAATGTACACCAGTACATACTTCTGGTATGAATCACAAATAAACTAATATGCCGGAAACCAAGTTTCTCACGTTCAGATTTTGTGGACTAGGTGTATGGTACCGGCATAGTTTTAACGAGGCCGTACAACGCCGGAAGTAAATACCGGAAAATCTTTGTTTGTGCGGCAATGCCGGTCCGTGTAAATTTCAAATTAAGACGGCTAGTTTTTTGAAAAATAAGACCGTTGGGGCTTCAATCTATATAAAACCCCCCATTTCCTTTGCAAAAATCTACACAAACCACCCACCAAATACCAAATATCCTTCTCTGAAGAAACCAAGCCTCAAAAAATAGATCAAGCTAGTAGGGTTCAAGGTTCAAAAGCGATGGGAGATTCATCAACAACATCTACATGCAAAGTAAGTATATTCAACATTACTAAGGATAAATTGGACAATTATAATCTTCTCTTCTAGGACGAATCACTAATATAATCTTATCTTACAGAGTCCTCATTGCAACTGTCAAATTTGCAAGTCACCTTCACATCTAGCGTTGGATTGTCCTTTTATTTATTCTAAGTGTAGAAACTGTGATGGGACACGCCGGTTTTGGGTTGCAAAAAATGATGATGCTGAAAATGGAAGAATGTTTCTGAGGTGTTTGAATCACCCAAAGTGCGAAGAGTTTTAATGGTTTGACAAAGCTGTTGCACTAGCCGAAGCAATAGAAAACCACAAGAGACATTTGGAGCCTATTGATGGGTGTGATGAGTGTTATATGAAGGGAAAGAAATATGTTGAACGTGAAGATGAACCAATGAAGATGGTCCTTGATACCGAGATTCCAGACAATGTCTTTGAAGATATTTTTGAAAGGCTCAAAGGTTCCGTAATTTTTGAAAAGGGATGGAAATAGATTATGAGATCATACTTAACCAAAATTGCTCCATTCCATGGTTTTTAGTATGTTTTTATTATGTTTCAGATATAATGTAATAGATTACCTAGAAATGAAATAAAAAAGCATTCAAAAAAACTATCATAATTATCTAAATTCTTAATCCAGCTATGTATTAGGGTACCAAGAGTAAACCATACAACTAAAGAGCTAATCCAAAAACAAGTTGGGAATTGTTTAAAACGTAACAACCAAAGAAACACAACTAAAGAGTTAATCACTTGGTCTTTTGCTTCTTTTGGACCGGCACCTTCCTTGTTTCCCCGAAAAAATCTTTTGCACTTGGATCTTCAATTTTATCAAGCAATTCCTCGACTTCCTTCATTTTTTCAAGGGATAGCACCTCTCCTTTATCGTACTTGCAACCAAACATCTTCTTCATCTTGCCAAGCCGACGCCGCTGGTTTCATACATCCAACACATAATTAGTATATATATGGTAATATAAGAGTATGTGCGCATTAAACGACTAAGGAATTAACAATACTTACTACCAATCCAAGAGTCTTATTAAGTTTGTCCATTGTAGGTGGTGCCTTTGTAGGAGTTGGAACTAGAGGGTTTTTCTGTGGTGGAACGTCGCCGTCTTCCGGGCACACGAAAAAAGGATGTGACCATTCCAGGTAATCATTAATGTAGGAGGGATCGACTTCATCACCATTGTTCACAACCTCCCAATTACTGATATCTACCAAACGACTTGGTTCCCTATCCCTCCAATTTGTTGGTTCTGGAACGGGATCATATACTACCCTCAACTTTGAGGGGCTTTTAATGGACTCACCCAAGTCAAGAATGTACCTTGAAGTATAGGTTGTCATGAAGCCAGGTAACTGCTTAAATACAAGTTTACGTATTACACGTCGAGGATCGACCATAACGTATACCTTTGGGTGGAACAACGGTTCATTGTAGAATGCAACATTCGGATACCTCAAAATTTGGTGGTTTGCTCTAGCCTCCTTGTAAGGGTCGAACACAACGTCTTTGGCAGGCATTGTGTCAAGAGACAATCTCATATATATTAGTCTACCATTTTTACCAGGCTGCGAAGTATTTTTGAACTTGTATCTCTTAGCTCTAGGTGCATCAGGTTCAGGAAGGTCTATAATCTTCAAGTAGGGGTAGTCCTTGAACAATTTTGGGAAGTGTTCATAATCCCATACCTATACCAATGTGGAATGATACATATAACAAGCAGTAAATTTTATTTCTGAGTTCGTAAAAAGGGTACGATATATGTGAACAATATACATAAAAACATAAGTTTAAAAACAAGATTACCTGGAGAAAAGTGAAATTCCCGAAAAAATGGTTTGTAACAGCCTTAGAGGCCCTTCTCATCTTCGTCATCAAATGTGCCATTACCACGGTGCCCCAAGAATAGTTAAAGACCTCTTCCAATGGATCCAAGTATTGAAGGAGGCTTTCGCTAACCATGTTTCCACTTGTGTCGGGGAATACCTTAGTGCCCAAGATGAATAAAAGGTACGCAGCAGTTGTATAACGAATTTGTGCAGGGTCCCATCTATCCTTCGAACTTCTTTCATGCGTTTTTTCAAACTTCTCCTTAAGCAGCGTTAGCTTGATTGTCTTTGTCCTACTAGCCTTAGATACATAAAAGATTTCCACAGAAGTTTTGTAGTCCCAACCCAACAACTTGTTAGTCAAAGCGTGCAACTTCAACCATTCTAGGTTCGGACAATGATCTCCTTCTGCTATTGATTTGCCGATAACATTCAAGCCTAAAATGTTCTGAGAATCATCCGAGATCAAGGTTATCTTCCTAAACGGGAAGTTCATGGTATCATTTTCTCCATGATACCTTTCTATGAAGCAATTGATTGTCACAACATCACACTTCGCATAATTTTCAACCAAAGCATATAGACCAAAATCTCTTACTAATGTTTGGACCTCTTCACATTCCAAAGACAAATCCCAATCGGCCGCAGCTTGGTTTAGGCAAACACGCACAACCTTCTTGTGATCCTACAATTATGAGATAGTATGGTTGAAAGATTTTACATAAATACACAATAATACATATGCACAAGATTAAAAAATTCTTACATAAGTTTGATAGATAGTACGAGCCCATGAGTGCTTGTAGCCAAATAGCATTTTCGGATCCTGAGCTTCACCCCAAATTCTACCACCATCAAGGTTAGGAATCATGTCATCAACTTGAGGAATGTGTGAACCTTTAACTTTTACTTTTCCCTTGCCTTTGGCTTTGCCTTGGGTCGGTTGTTGACTTGTCCCACCAACTTTGCTTTGGCTTGTAAATTGACTCGGATGAACCTCATTATCTTCCTCCTCACTTTCCTCTTCATCTTGATCATCCAGCTCAACTGGTGTAGTAGGTTCATTGATTACAAGTCGACTACAGTCACCACCACTCTTCGAAGTAATCCCTCTAGACTCAGATCCCAAACGCTTTTTGCGACCTTCATCTTTCCCGCGGGGAGGCATAGTCTGAGAAGTATCAATAATGTCCTTACTCCTTCTCTTAGTCACATCATCTTTACCTTTTATTTTTTTTAGCTTCCTTGGCTTTTGAACTATATCATGAGCACACGAAATGAATATAACATATCTCATTTTTAGTATCAGTACCGGTATAGACTCACTAAACAAAGTACGCCGGTACTACTCTCCCGACATATAAACTTAGTTAATATTCCCTGCTGGTACATTGTTCCGGCGGTAACCATTAACTATCGATACTGCTGGTAGTCATTTGTAATTCTCCTGGATACCAAAACAATGCTACCGGCACTATAAAAATAAATCAATGACATGCAGTAACAGGGTACCGGCATACAGTGCAACCAAAAACAAATACCGATAGTGGGGAAAAATTATTTAATGTTCCTATAAGTTTTAGTTTACTACCGGCATACTCGAATTATCAAAAAGGAATGCCATAATAAGAAATCGGCATAGTATTCAACCCAATTTCTATGCCGGTACATAACACTGAGTTTCAGGGGTGGAAACCGGCATTGCATTTATCCTAACAACTAAGCCGTAACTCAATACCTGCACTGAATTCAACCTAGATGGAATGTCGTAACTCAAAACAGGCATAGTATTCATACACAATTCAGTGACGGAATATACTGAAACTCAACTGTTTCGTTTAGGTTTCATGATTCTGACCTAAACCCATTGCTATAAATTGATTCAAACACTCATAACTAAGTTTAAATTAACTTACCTTCTCACAAAAGCCATCTTTGTGAGCGGTTGATTGTACGAGAGCATTACTTCTTCTTCTTCTTGCTCTTGAGCAATCTTAGCAAGTCTTTGTTTTAATTTCTCTTCACCAATCGATTGTGAGTTCGATGGGGCTTTTGGTTTCTTTTGTGGAGGCATTTTTATGATTCGGGTAGGTAAATCGACGATTTTTTTTTTTTGAATCGACGAATAACGGATGAAGAACGAGGAAGAAGAAGAAAAAAAAATTCGGAACCTAACCCTAAGAGTGCCGATAGTGGAGTAGAAATGGGGGATATAATGTTTGGTTTTTTATTTTAATGTTTTAGGAGAAAGGGTATAACAGTATTTTCATAAAGGTTTTTAATTAAGGAAAGCGTATTTTGGTATTTTCATAATCAAAAGTTACCCCTTATCAGCCTCCCCTGGTTGGGGGAAGTAATCAATATCCCCCAATTGGATTTGATATCCCCCAATTGGGGGTTCTAAAATAGATCTTTTGACTTTCTTAACTTATGAAAATTCCATCTTTAATGATAATCGTCTTTCATGTTCCATGTTTTGTGATAATTCCAATTTTTGTTGTGAAAATTGCAATGCTTTGTTTCACATGTCATAATCATTTGTTATTTTATGGAAAATCACAATTATCACCGGGTTAATGAAAATCAAAGTTTTATAATTTAATGATAATCCTAACTTTCACTCTGGTAATAGTTTACTTTTTCACAAAAAAAATGCCTACATAATAACCTTGACCATTATTTTACTTTTATTTTTTTGAAACTAGGCATAGGTCTGTCCTGCACCCTAGCAGCGTAGCCACTTGCTTACTCCCCCCTGAGAAAACTCGCCCCCCTTCCCCACAGTAAGTAATAATTACATGAGATCTCTAATGTTTGAGCGGAGACTCGAACTGCTGACCTTCTACTTGAGAATCAGACTCCTGGACAACTGGGCTAACCCCAGATTATGTTGTTATCGTCTTCTAGATCATTTTGGATCATTGTACATGAACAGGCAGTTATGCCGCTTAATTAGGAAAACTTAACATAACTTGTCAATATTTCTTCACCACTAGTCCCATATAATGTTCTTCAAGATTTCAATTGTACTATTTCTTAGTACAATTTTTAGTTTTCACAATTAATGTTTCTTTTGAAAGAGCTTATATTTTTTCTTAGTACCAGGTAATGGAAGATGATATTGTGACAGAAAATAGTACAATTGAAATTATCACAAGTTATGATAACCACAACTATCAGTGGCTACAAAGCCATATTAGATTAATTCTGGATCTAAGTAATATCACATGATCTTAACATTCCCAAACAAAAGTTACAAAAACAATTTAAGCAAGGATCCCTTTAAGCCATCAGGTTACGACCTACCGGTATAACCAAAACCTAAAAAGTTCAGGTCAATCATTAAAAGACTAGTTTAATTAGGGGGCCCAAAAAATAATTAGGGGACTCACCAATTTTATACTCACTCCAAATTTTAAAAGGGGAGTCCAAAAAATGGTGAAAATACCATTATACTCTTTCTACTTAAAAACCAATTAACCCTAAACATAAGGCCCCCAATTCATTTTCTAAAAACAAAATCATCTTTCCCCCTCCCCGCCCCTCCCTCTCCCACTCGAGCATCCCCATTCCACCATTTACGACCCAATTTATTTATTTTTCGTCGATTTATCGTCGTAATCATTATGAAAAACTTTAATAGACGATTAATTTATTCTACACAATGGCTCGAAATAATGAGTATAAATGAAAGTTTTCTAACCCTAAATTGGTAGAGAAACCCAAATTGAAGATTAATCTCAAAACCAAGAAAATATCAAGCCGGGAAGAATTAGAAGAAGAAATTGCGCCGATTAGAAAGTAAGTGAACAAAAACCCACTTTTGTTTTTATTTTTTCTTGTGTTTTGATTGTGAAATTGAGTTTTGGAACCGATTTTTTTCAGTTACAGTTAATGGGTCGTTACTCTGTATTTTCTTAAACCCTAACGATTTTTCATATGCATGTATACACTATGAAAAATCATTAATATGTATGATGTTTTGGTTAACGACCCTAATTCTGCTACTACGATTTTTTACCTAGCTTTGAGTCGTTACATCTTTAATTGAATCCATTGACGACCAAATTTGAACGAACCTTTTTTAGTTGGTAACGATCCTTGATGAAATACGAACACCCTCGATGTCCCAAATATTGGAAGTGTCGTCAATAGATGTAGTTGAGTCGTCATTGCCCTAGATTAGAGTCGTTACCCCTATATAGTAACATGTGACGACCCCAAGTTAAATAAAAATCATACTTTGTCCAAAATATTGATAGGGACGTCGCTTTCTCCATTAGAGTCGTCATATAATATTTGAGGGTCATTTATGTTTTAAAGAATATGGTGACGACCCTTGTTCTGATAGCATGAATTGCTTAACTTATTTTTTCCTTTTTTGTGTATGCACCATTGTAATAAAAAAAAGAAAGACAAGAAACACATGCCCACTCCTCCTTCCAACCCACCCACCCCCCCCCCCACCCACCCCACCCGGCACAGAAAATACTTAAATGCCATTCCGTACCGAGGAAAACAACCGAATGAGGTTCCCTTGTCTATCAATGAACCAAGAGACCCAGATAATGATTCGTCTGATTCTTCCACCCATGTTGTATATTCTTCCGGAAGCGATGAAGAAGAATTTAGGGAGAAAAAAGAGATTCATGATGATGAGGAGGAGGAGAAGGCTGATGATGGTAAGGGTGTTGGTGGTAAAGGTGGTGATGATGATGATGAGGAGGAGGAGGAGGAATAGGAGGAGGATAATGAAGGTAATGATGGTAAGGGTGTTGGTGGTAAAGGTGGTGATGATGATGATGATGATGATGAGGAGGAGGAGGAGGAGGATGATGATGATGAAGGTAATGATGGTAAGGGTGTTGGTAGTAAAGGTGGTGATGATGATGATGAGGAGGAGGATGATGAAGGTAATAATTGTAAGGGTGTTGGTGTCGGTGGTAAAGGTGGTGATGAGGAGGAAGTGGAAGAGCAGGTGAAACCTTCGAGATGGAAGGATGGAAAGCCAGTTCCAGAGAGCGCGAGACACATTCCCGCCCAACATTTGCATCTTGAACGTCTTCGTGATGGAAAAGCAAGAGGAGCACCTAGAGATGGATGTGAAGTTATATTTGGATATCCCGGATCGTGGGATCATACCATCTACGAAACAATCGTAACAATCTCAATTTTGCTTTTATATTTGATTTGTTAATGTTAACTTTAATTTTTATTAATATTTACTTGTTTTTTCTTTTGTAGGATCATAAGAATGACATATGTCTTTTCAGGCGTCAATCTTCTTATGTGAAAATGTCTTTCTGGTATTTAAAAGATGAATGTGAAAGAGTCAAAGAGATTATTGAAAACTATGCTCTGTATACTGCCGTTGTGAACTTGTTGATTGCATATGACAAGGTTGCAGTATCAAGTTTCAGTGAGAGGTTTTACGGCGTAACCTATACATTCCAATTCCATTTTGGTGAGATGGCATTGACACCCGATGATGCAGATCAGATATTAGGGATGACGGTCGAAGGAAAATCCACCAATGACAAGTTCAATAAAAGGCTTAGTTGGGAAGAAATTTATGGATTCACCAAGAGATTGTTTGGATGGGAACAAGATACCACAGATGGCCTTTTCGTGAAGGGAAAGAAATACCCGAAGAAAGAGTTCAAACTTATAGATATTAGGGAGATGTTTGCTGGAACACTAATCAAAGAAAGAGTTGATGGTCTCTCTGATATGGAATGTCGTTATGCAGCTGCTGGTTTTTTTTTTTGTACATACTTGCGTTGGTTATATTTCCCGACAACAAGGGTAACCGGGTGAGTGTCAACCTTCTTCAACTTTTGGATCCTTTGGAAGATGTGAACAAGTACTCTTGGGGGACTTCCATGGTAGCGCATTTGAATTGTCAATTATCAATTGCATCTCAGGAACGATCTTCTCAAATTCATGGAAATACGGTTGTATTCCAGGTAATTGGATTGAACAAAGTTGTCTCATTTATTTATGTTTATTTATTCTTTGAATATTTTTAAACTTATCGGATTGTTTTATTTTATTTGGTGTGAATATAGGTGTGGATTTACGATCGTTTCCCTTAATTGATCAAAGATAATCCCGACGTCACAATCAACCCAGAATGGAACAAAACTAAACCAATAGGGACTCGATACTTGTACTATGGCTGTCAGGATAGGAACAAAATGATGCGTTGTCAGAAATGCGTAAAAAATTGGACAACATCACAGCTGAAGAGGCAAACTTTGATTCTTATAAGAATGACAGGGTGAATGCAATGGAAGATGTCGTATATTACAATGTCCATCTGTTTTACCCTTACGTATTTTCAATGTATAATCCGATGAGAATCATGCGTCATCTTGGGTTTATTCAAGATTCACCCGCACCGGATTATGAACCGCGATTCAAGCACTAGTTAGACAAATGTGAGTCTAAAAACTCAGAGTTAGTGGTGGTTTACGAACCTGAACCTAAGACCAAGCATTGGGATGATAGGCACAAGCATGGTAGCAAGATAGACGTCTCTTTTTGGGAGCATGTGAATGAAGGTCACGAGTCTACAGTAGATTACTTGGAATGGTATGGACGCTTCTATCACCCTCGGGTCATCCGGATAGATCCTCCTGGCACTCGAATGAGCAACAAGGAATCTTCTTCGGCTTCTACATATGACATCAGAGATGATTCTACCATTCTTAAGCTTGTGGTAAGTATTTATTTTTGGAATTGTGTTATTCATAAACATACAAATATAAGTTATTTAATATGAATTGGTATTTGAATGGAAATAGAGGGAACGAATGAAGATTCTTATCAAGGCATTTTGTTGCACTGCCGACAAAGGAGAAGTGGTAGAACCTGAGCGACATTGTAAGTAAATGTTGATTATTGCAGTCACATTGAAAACCTACAAGTGAAGAAAATGTTTGCTGATATGGATAAGCAAAGTAAGAGGCCCAGGAAAACCCGCGAACAAATAAGACAAGAACGTGCTCAATAGACTGAAACAAGTCAAGGTGGAGGAAGCCAAGGTGAGGAAATCTTGGAAGAAAGAGAAGATGGTGATTCCCAAATATCTAGTGCAAGTCAAGGCCGTCATAAGATAAGACGAACATCGGCTGGTGAAGGAAGTCAGGGAATTCAGGGAGGGCGAGATGGAGGTTGAGGTCGTATTGTTGAGTGAGGATATGTTCTTATAATGTTTTGATGGACGACCTTTAGTTATTCTAGACTTGAACTTATGTTTGTTTGTTTGGTTATTGTTTGACACAACTATCTACTACTGGTTCGAATGGTTTGTTAAAACATTGTCGCTTTTATCTAATATGTTAGTAGTTTTTTTTAAAAAAAATAGTGTTAGTGTTATCAAATAATACATCTCCAAAAAAGTGATTCAGCATTGGTGTCGTCATCTAATAATAATATAGTAGGATGACGCCTGTAAACCAATTAGTTGAAAAAAGTAGTAACAGTCATTACATGATTCATATAACATGCTAACGACCTTTACTCCAAATTATCCAGAGGCTTTTTTTTTTTAAATACAGAGTCGTTACTATTTATATAGAGAGCAGTGATGACACTATTGAGCCAAAACCTCCAGGAAATCACACTATTATTTTTCCTCTACAGTCGTTAGGTCGTTAATATAAAACACTAACGACCAATCGAGAAATAATACAGTCGTCATTTGGTATATGGACAACAATGAAGACCCTAGGTTCATAAAACATCCAGGAGAGTACCAAATTTTCTATTGTAGAGTCGTTTAGTTTATCATATAGTAAATTAACGACTCTATCTGTGTATTAAATCCAGAGAATACCATTTGTAGGTATCTATAGTCGTTGCTTTTTATATGGAAACCAATGACGACCCTAAGTTAAAAAAACTACCAGGAGAGAATCAAATTTTCTATTATAGAGTCATTACGTTTATCATATATCTTAGTAACGACTCTATCTTTGTATTAAATCCATAGAATACAATTTGTAGGTGTTAGTGCATTGCTCAGTCAAACTCGCATGCGTTTCTATCTCAAGCATGTTTGTCAATATTCAAAAAGCGGGGGTCTAACAACCTCACCCAATATTTCGATTAGCAATCTGTATGGACAACTTTGAGTTGTTTTCTAGAGAATCAACAAGAGTCGGTCAATAAAAAATATCTCAAGGAGTTATTATCTCAATCTCTCGATTTGATTTACTCAAGAAAATAAGATTCGCGAGCCTAATCAAAGAGAGATAACTTGGATGGTACCAAAGACCAATATCCAAGTGTCAATCGATTTAAATCAACAACCAATAAGGTCGTATATTCTAATCGATTAAACAACGTACAACATGTATTATTTCAATTATATAACAAAATATAATGCGGAATAGAAATAACACATACACCATAATTTTGTTAACGAGGAAACCGCAAATGCAGAAAAACCCTGGGACCTAGTCCAGATTAAATATACAATGTATTAAGCCGCTACAGACACTAGCCTACTCCAAATTAACTTCGGTCTGGACTGTAGTTGAACCCCAACCAATCTCACACTGATCCAAGGTACATTTATGCTCCTACGCCTTTGATCCCAGCAGGATACTACGCACTTGATTCCCTTAGCTGATCTCACCCACAACCAAGAGTTTCTACGACCCAAAGTCGAAGACTTTAGCAAACAAATCTGTCTCACACAGAAAAGTCTATAGGTAATAGATAAATTCATCTCCCATGAATAAACCTACAATTTTTGTTCCGTATTTTGATAAATCAAGGTGAACAGGAACCAATCGATAAAACCAGATTTATATTCCCGAAGAACAACTCAGCTTCATCAATCACCTCACAATAAACTTAATCGACACAACAAATAAGATTATTTAGAAATCACAAACAATGAGACAAAGATTTTTGTGACTACTTTTATCTTTCCTATCGGAGATAGAAATCTCAAGCCAATTATTACAATTATACTCATACGATAGAAAGAGCAAGATCAGATCACACAACTACAAGAAAAGTAGTATCGGTCTAGCTTCACAATCCCAATGAAGTCTTTAAGTCGTTAACCTGAATTTAGAGAGAAAACTCAAGGGTTAATGGAGATCGACTCTAGCTTAGAGAAAACTAGTATCACACAAGAAAAGTGTGTGGGGATTAGTTTTTCCAATAGCTAGAGTTCTCCTTATATAGTCTTTAAAATCATGGTTTAAAATCAATGTTAGCTTAGTAACAAAGCATTCAATATTCACCGTTAGATGAAAACCTGATTAGATATAAGCTAATATCTCTCAACCGTTAGATCAAAAACTTAGCTTTCCATACACACATGTACTTGAAGTTTTGAGTTCGTGTAACTGTACCCAAACATGTACAATGGTTGGTTCAATATTAGTCAACCAAATGGTTATCCAAATGATAACTTTCATATCAACCATATTCTTCTTCACCATAACTAGTCCAAATGATCTAGTTAGAGAGTTGTTCAATTGCTATGAGATCTCAAGTACTACAAGAGATACAATTGAATCAAAAACGATGTGATTCACTCGAATCATTAATCATGAACTATAAATCCACGGTTTGCAAAAGCATTCCTTAGTAATTTAGAATAACTTCACGAACAACGTTTTCAGACATAACCTCTTGAGTTCGCGGACTCAAGCTAACCGGTTGAAGTTAATAAACTCCAGCAGAATTTATCGATATGAGAACTTCCGTCAGTTCGCGGACTATACCTGAGCTTCAACTTCAGTAGATATTCTCGGGTTCGAGAACTTACGCCAGTTCGCGGACTGAGTTACTTTTCACGTTCCGGTTCCACTTGATCAACAAAGTTCGCAAACTTCGGTTCAAGTGTTAAGGACTTATACATATATGTGTTACCACAACAATGTTTATATCCCCCAATGGTTATATAGTCTAAACTCTCATTTCAATCATTGAAACATTCTCAGAGGGAATTATATAGTTTTTATTCACAAACTATTTTTCATCAGAGCGATTTTGAAAGTGATTGAAACATAACATGACTTTCGTCACTAGGCAAAGATGAACTTGGCTAAAGCAAAAGATTTACCAACACCCATTTCGAGAAACATATAAGCGAGATATACTCAGCTCGAAATGCCACATGTGCATATTCTTAGGCTATATAGTAAGACGACTTTTGTCTTAAGATAAGGGATATAGTAGATAGACTTTTGAGCGATAGTTAAGTTCAAGTCTCCACATAACTTTTAGTCGATGAAGATCCACTGGTTCCTTGAGTAGTCCTTCGTCTTTTATGATAATCGCCATGGAGTTCTTGAGCTCAACTACACTTTCTATCCTAGTCTGAGACCTTAGCTACAGTAGACTAGAAATCAAGACTATATAGTTTTGATCACTAAGATTGACAAACATGCTTGAGATGGAAACGCATGCGAGTTTGACCGAGCAGTGCTCTAACAAATATTAATGATCAAAACTATATGTCTTTATTTCTAGTTTACTTATGACTAAGTCTTGGTCTAGTATAGTTAAGTGCAGTTGAAGCTTCAGACTCTATGGAGATTATCTTACGAAGACGAAGAACTACTCAAGGAACCAGTGGAACTTCATCCTACCAAAAGGTATGTGGAGACTTGAACTTATCTATCACTCAAAAGTCTATTCTATCTCCAACTCTTGAGACAAAAGTCGTATAAGTATTATAGTTTTCATACATAAACATTTGTTATTTCGAGCCGAGTTTACTCGCCTATCTTTTTCTCGAAATATGTGTTGGTAAGTTTTCGCTTTAACCACCTTTCATCTTTACCTGTGACGAAAGTCATGATGACGTTTTAATCTTGAAAATAGCTTTGATGATGATAGTCGTGAATAACGATTGTTATAACATTATAGAATAATGTTTCAATGATTGAAATTAAGAGTTGAGATAACCATCTATGGATATAAGCATATATAGTGTGTTCGCACATTAGTATATAAATCCATGTGCCAGATAACAAGTGCATGCATATGTGTGCATGCAGTATTGGTGAAGGAGACAGGTTGGGTACGCGTATTGGCAGAAGTTTTCGAATTGGAAATTTTTGCTGAGTTTGTAAGTTTGTAAACTGTTAAACCAGTCACCTTAGGTACGCGTACCCATATGTGTACCTACGGAAGTTTTCGAACTGAAAATTTCTGCTGAGTTTGGAAACTAAAACCAACTCAAATATGGTAGCTAAGGTACACGTACTCGTACGTGTACTCAAGATGGTTATATATCTCAAATCGGTAGTTCTGTACATATATATTAAAGCTTCACTATTGCACCGAAATTTTGTAAGCATAAATAATTGATACTACACAATAAAGCAAAATAACAATTGTTTTAATTAACTGGAAGCAATTGAATTAACATAGACATTAAAGCACCGCAATTGCACCAATTTTTGTAAGCCTAAACTATTGATACCACACAACAAAGTAAGATAACATAAGTTTTACTTAACCGAAAACAATTGAATCACACACACATCCATACATATATAATGGAATAACCAAATCAATTGTACCGACAATTTCGTTTAATCAAAAGCAATATATATATATATATATATATCAAATAAAAATAGGCTTTCCTTAAAACAGGAAAACAATTAACTAACAAGATTGTTACCTCAATTTTGCATCCAACTTCTCCAAATATGATTGCATCGCTTTCTTCTTCCGGGAGAATTGATATCGAAATACCATCATGTTGTCATTCTCATGCCAAAAACAAAAGAATAACAACAACCAACCTTTACCTGACAAAGTTTGAAAATCGGTTTTAACAATTGCAAGAAAAAGTTGAAAACCGTCGAAACACATATGCTTTTATGCTAAACCAAAACCGATTCAACATATTGTGACTTTTTTACATATTGTTTCTACAGGAACCCCTTATGATCCTTTGATAAAGCCTACCAACATGGGCTAGAACTTAATCCTGCTAAATCAAAAAGTCACCCAAACCATAAGGGTTCACAATATTTTATGATATCGAACATCAAGGTAATAAAATTGAAATCAAACATCTCATACACATACATAGCAAATAAATAAAGAATTAAAGTATCGGCTATGTAAATCAAAAACTATCACAAGAAAAATTATAAATCAAATAACTTTATTCATAATAGTTTTAATCAATATACTTATACAATCAATGAAAGCAATCAAAAATTGATGTCTATTATTCTAATACAACTCAGTCATTCATATCAACACCACATGAAGGTAGGTTTCTATTTTCATTCTTCATCTTGTGAATTTCTTCAAGTAGAAAACCTTGTTTCTTAACCAGAACCTCTTGCAGGTGAGAAGTTTTCATGAAGGACTCTGCAAGAGCATGTAGTTTTGTCTTTGATTGAACACAAAAGAGTGTCAATGCTTCCATACACTGATCTTTCTTCAGCGTATTCTCTGTTTCCTTCTTTCTAAGCCAATCACCCTTTTTGATTTTACCCCTAATCTCAAGAGAATCCCCTGACTTATTCTTAGGTTGATCATTCTGATCTATCATATTTTCATACAAAGATGTTTGATCCAGACTCATGGTTCGGACAAGGAAAGATCACAGTGAGGGGAGGATCTCTTTATATTTCTCATACTTCCGAAAATATAATATTCCTAAAGATACAAATATGCCAAATATTTTCAATTTCTACATTTTATTTCCATAATCTACACAAAAAGTTCCTTTATTTTCTTCTTCCTCACTCGAAATTGACACACATGGTGAGGAATGAATTCTAATACAGATCAGGTGGTATTAGTATGAGATTTTCTCTCATTATGGAACTTTGAACAACCAGAGTGTTCTTGATCTAGAAACATATGAGAAATTCTCCTCTTGTTACCTCGAACTAGCGAAGTATCTTGACTTTGGTTGCCTATGCAACTCTTATCAATTATGTTCTTGAGACAGTTTTTGCATCTTATCTTATCTTTCCCTTTACCATTAGGTGATTTAATAACATCGGAAGACATGGCCATTCTTAAAATGGGTAAATCACTAATGGAGGGGGAAGAAGTAAGATTGACAACTAATGAAATGTTAGCTATTTCCTGTTCTTCAAAATTGTATGAATCAGAGGTCTCATCATGAGTTACATCCAATGCCTTACTTCTAGTGTACTTCTTACGATTGGGACAGTCTTTAGAAATATGACCAAACCCTTTACACTTGAAGCATTGTGGCTGATATTCATCATCTTCTTCATGTTCCTTTTTGACATGAACTCGATCATGTGGTCGAGAAGATTGGTGAGTATCCTTTATGAATCTCTTATTTCTTTTGCTTAAGAGATCTCAAAACTGTCTAGTAATCAAAGATAACGATTCTTCAATTTCATCATCAGATTTTCCTGCAATCTGTTCATCTGAATCATCCAACTGTCTATTCCTTTCCATTGGAACTTTAGAAATCTTTTCAGCTTTAAAAGAAATTCCTTTATTTTGAATAGACTGTGATTCATATCAAAGATCTTTAACTTTCCAACGAGTGTGCTTCGTGTGAGAGTTGAGAGATCATTTTCTTCTATGATTGCATGCTTCTTAGAATCGTATCTTGGAGGCAATGATATGAGAATTTTGCACACTATATCTTTTCCAGAAATATTACTTCTTAGAGAGAAAGAGGAATTAATAATCTCAGAGAGTTTAAGATGAAACTCTTCAAAAGTATCGTTGTCCTCCATTCGAAGGTTTTCCCAATCAGATGTAAGAGTTTGAAGTCTAGCTTCTTCTTCTGATGTGTTTCCTTCGAACACGATTTGAAGATTATCCCAAGCTTCTTTCGAAGTTTGACATGTTGATACATGATGTTGTAGATCACCGCTTACAGCATGTATTATAGCATTCAAACCATCTAAATTCTTCTTAGCTAGTGCCTTTTATTCGTTCGAAAAATCTACTAGGCGTTTAAGATCAGTATCCGAATTTTCTATCTTTGGAAGAATATAACCATCGACGACTAATACCCAAGTATTAAAGTCTCGTGATTGAAGAAAATATCGCATAGAAGATTTCCACCATAGATAGTTTGTTTCGTCAAATCTCGGCGGTACGTTAATTGAAGTCTGATTCGTGAGAACTCGAGTTCATTCTTATAAGATGGATCGCACCAAATACAGATTGTTAGATCTTTTCGTGTTTGCATGCTCTGATACCAATTCAAATGGCGAGGGTACCCAAATATACCTCAAGCTATTACTTTTCCTTCCTATAAGTCCTTTCCCCGAAAGTGATTGTCTATGGACTGAGTCGAGAAAATACAACAAATCGGTTCACACTTTGTGTGATCATCTATGGATACGAGATCGAGACAATACAACAACAAAGTGTGTTTACTTGATAAAAATGTTCGGACTTAACCAAACTCAATAGGATTCACGTATCAAGTAAATAGGAATTAACGTTTGTTCAATTTAGTTTAATTATAATAAAACAATTATAATGCGAAAATATAAAGTAAATGGCACAGCAATATTTTGTTAACGAGGAAACCGCAAATGCAGAAAAACCCCGGGACCTAGTCCAGAATTGAATACTCTCAGGATTAAGCCGCTATACAAAATAAACCAACTTCG
Organism: Papaver bracteatum; assembly: GCA_023529315.1. Lineage (NCBI taxonomy): Eukaryota > Viridiplantae > Streptophyta > Magnoliopsida > Ranunculales > Papaveraceae > Papaver > Papaver bracteatum. Next base: position 5,751,569 of record JAJJWX010000811.1, on the reverse strand, counting down.
TATAGTTGAGACCAAGCAACTAAACCTATAGTTCACCTAGTTTCGTCTGTATTCCCACGCCTCCAACCTGTAAATAAGTCACGTACTTGGACCAATTCCTTTGGTTCGTATTCCAAACAGTAAAGGAACAACAAATCTGTTTGGTATCAACTCTCTTCAACCAAGTGATATGAGTTGCGCAAAGGTTCCCTTGTTTATCTTAACATAAACTCCTTTGCCAGGTTCCAAGATCTATCTTATGTTCAATCACCCAAAGGAAATCATTAAGATTAAGCCAACAACACTCTTCAACCAAGTGATATGTGTTGATGCCGATCTTCCTCAACTAATCAATCCAATCTACCACAAGGATAAACCGATTATTAATTGGATCCTCTTTTTCCCAAACAAGTATTGTGCACAACAAAGATTGTAAAAACCAAGTCAGAAATCTTCAATATCTTCTTTGTCTACAAATCTTCTTAGATCTTCAATAAACACCTGCACATAACTACTTGAATCTCTTGTGATCAATCACACACAAAGCGGAGTCTGTTAACAATGGATTATCACAAGATAGTCTTTATATCTAACAACAGTCTAAAGATCACTGTCGAAACCTTGAACTAGTTTGAGTGAATCTTATATCAGAACAGATGATTCTCAAGCATAAACAAACTAGGTGCAATCAAAGTTCAACCACCGTTAGTCAATCAAATCAATACGAGAACTAAAGATCAACCGCAATATCTAGTTTCCCACCAATGGGTCGCGCTAGAGTTTCTCAATCCCAAAGAAGACTTTAAATTGAGGGGCCTTAAGAGATTTCACCTAATTATATTACTCTCCTCTCCGATAGGCGGCTTCACCAATAACAAATAAAAAAGAGTAAGTCTAATGTTACGCCTAGTATCCATATTATCATTGTTTACATATCTTGTTATTTGCATTAGTTTGCTAGAAATGCAAACTCAAAGTATTTATAGACAAGGAAGTTTGGACACCAAGGAATTTCCCAAACCGAAAATATTCTCAAGATATTTTTCATTACTCTACCAAATTCGGTTTTCATAATTCCTGTGAATGCACTGTCCAAAAATATGATCGAAATCTCCTTGGAAAATCTTTAACTAGTAAATGCACATTACTAATTCTTATTTTCCATATATAATTAAAAACCCTTAATTAAAAAAATTTCTTAACTTATTTAAATTCGATCTTGGGATTTACTTCCTTCTTAGTCGTTAAGGAATATCTTTGAACAATATAGAATAAGCATTAATGCACCGTGTTCAAAGTATGTCAACATCTTACTCTTGCAAGTCTTTTCCATGCTTGCTCAATTGAAACCGATTTACCACACTTCCAAACAAGTTTAGAATTGGTTCATCTGACTTTCAAGAACTATGTGATTGATCAAGTGCCACTCAATTACAACTCATGGGTTTACGGTTCTACCAAAACAAGTTTCGGTTCTACCTCAATGTGAGTATTGTGCATAGTTACATTAGCTTACCAAAGATACGGCCGACTAGGAACTAGGATCGGTTCCCTACATATATTTGGTATCTAACTTGTATTCACTACACATGTCCATATGATCGGTTCCCCCTTCCCAAAAATGTGTTGCACATGTTCATATGATCGGTTCCCCTTTCTTCCATAAACCTTGGTGCACCTCATACAAGGATCGGTTCCCCTTGTGATGCACTGTACCTCTTACTAGGATCGGCTCCCCTTCTCCCAATAATAAGTTCAGACACTCATAACTCGATCATACCCCAGGTGATTACTTAAGATCGGTTTCACTAATAAAAGTCATACTAATACATAAGTCAGGCCTCATGTGAATAGTTTTACCAAGAACACAAACAAGTTATGAGCGGTTATACTAATCACACATATTAGTCGTTCATAAGATTTGAAATGAAGAACAACCCCAATAACGCCTGGAGATTTTGTAGTGTACTGAGGTACAACTACAAGATTAGTGATGATAGATTAGTATCAAGCTACTTTCTCTCTGCAAGCAGAGCCTAACTTTCAATTGAAAGCAAATAAATTTTTTCATTAATTGTTCTTAGGGTTACAAATGATTGGTACTTAAACCACCAATCTTAGAAAGCAAAAAGAACGGCCCAGATTATATCAGCTCAAGTTTTCAACTCGAGGAAAAGAAAAGAAACTGGGCTAAATCACTCAACCCTATCACACCCATACTAGTCTGCTGGGCCAAGCCCAAGAACTTATTTAGTCTAAAGATGTAGGTATATGACATTGCCCCTCCCTTCCAAGATCCTTGTCCTCAAGGATAAAGTTTGGGAACTGAGCCTTGATGTGAGAGACGTCTTCCCAAGTTGCATCAGCGGGTGTGGAGTTAGACCAATGAACAAGAATCTGGGACACATAATGAGTACCTCTGAGTGTGGTTCTAGTATCCAGAGCTGCCACTGGTTCAACAACAAACCTGCCTTGATCATCCACCACTGGAAGGCTAGGTAAGGTGGGAGCTTGGTGACCAATGCGCTTCTTAAGTTATGACACATGAAACACCGGATGAATCCTGGAGCCCATAGGGAGTTGCAGTTTATAAGCTACTGTACCAATTCTTTGGAGCACTTGGAATGGACCATAGTATTTTGCTGAAAGTTTGTGATTCTGTCTGATAGCCACACTAGATTGTCTATAAGGCTGTAGTTTTAGGAAGACCATATCTCCTATAGAAAATTCTCTGTCAGTGCGTTTTTGGTCAGCAAAGTACTTCATTCTGGATTGAGCCTTAGCCAAGTCCTCTTTCAAAAGATGTAACATCAAATCTCTCTCCTACAGATAAGTCTCCACAGATGCAACAGAAGTGGTGGATATGACTGGGAATATAAAGTGTGGTGGCTGGTATCCATACAGTGTCTGGAATGGAGACATTCTGAGGCTGGTGTGATAATTGGTGTTAAACCACCATTCTACAAGTGCCAGATATTGAGTCCATTGCTTGGGGTTGGAGCCTGTCATACATCTAAGGTATTGCTCCACACAGGCATTAATTCTCTCAGTTTTACCATCTGTTTGTGGGTGGTAGGAAGTGGATAGCTTGAGAGTGGTGCCCAAGGACTGGAACAGTGCTTGCCAGAAGTGGCTGACAAAGATTTTGTCTCTGTCATTGATGATTGATCTAGGGAGGCCATGTAATTTGAAAATGTGATTAAGAAATTTTTTAGCAACGGAGACTGCAGTGAATGGGTGAGTGAGGGAAATAAAATGACTGTATTTGGTTAGTCTATCCACCACCACCAAAATAACACTCCTCCTGTTAGACAAAGGCAGCCCTTCAATAAAATCCATGGAAATATCTTGCCAAGCTGAGTCAGGGATGGGTAAGGGTTGGAGGAGGCCATTATGAAAATATGTACCACTTTTATTGCACTGAAAAACATCACAGGCATCCACCATTTGCAGAATATCTTGTTTCATGTGGGGCCAGAAGAAGTGAGACTTGGCTCTTTGATAAGTACCCAGCATTCCTGAGTGTCCTCCTATAGCAGAAGAATGCAATGAATGGAGAATAGAGTTTCTAATGTCATTACCTGAACCAATGTATAGCCTCCCTTTGAATTTTAGCACACCATTAGAGTAAGTAAATTTGGGGTGGGTTGGGTAGACCAGCAGCTATGAGATGTGTTGTTGAGCTACAGCATCACCTTCATAACTAGAAATGACATCTAGGGTCCACTTAGGAGTGCTAACTGTCATGGCATTGCAGGTAGTATTATGTGTGGGAAATCTGGGAAGGGCATCAACAGCTATATTTTCACTCCCTTTTTTGTACTTGATAATGTAATCAAAACCAAGTAGTTTGATGAGCCATTTTTGTTGCAGTGCAGTAGAAACCCTTTGGTCCATCAAGTACTTAAGACTTTGGTGGTCAGTGTGGATAATTAATTGGCTGTGAACCAAGTAGTATTTCCACTTTTGGACAGCCATGACAATAGCTACGAATTCCTTCTCATATGCAGACAGGGCCAAGACTTTTGGACCTAGAGCCTTGCTGTAAAAAGAAATGGGCCTTCCATATTGCATGAGTATAGATCCCACTCCTCTATCACAGGCATCAGTTTCCAGGGTGAATTGCTTGGAGAAGTCAGGGAGTGACAAAACTGGAGCCTTGGTCATTGTCACTTTAAGCTCAAGAAAAGCTTGTTGTGCTGCTGTTGTCCAATGAAATGCATCCTTCTTAAGTAAGTCTGTTAGTGGCCTGGAGATAGTACCATACCCTTTAATAAACCATCTATAATAGCCTGTAAGACCCAAAAAAAAACCCTTAGATGTTTCAAGGTTGTAGGTGTTGTCCAAGTTTGCATAGCCTCTATCTTGTCAGATTCAGCAGCCACTCCTTCTGCATTGATTAAGTGACCCAAGTAACTCAATTGAGGTTGAGCAAAGACACACTTAGAGAGTTTGGCATATAATGAGTGTTGCCTGAGGAGAGAAAAAACTTGTTGTAGATGCATAACATGTTCTTCCATGGATTTGTTGTAGATTAGGATGTCATAAAAAAAAAACTAGCACAAACTTCCTCAAGAATGGCTGAAAAATCTCATTCATCAAAGCTTGGAAGGTAGCAGGTGCATTAGTAAGGACAAAAGGCATCACCCTAAACTCATAGTGGCCCTGATGAGTTCTGAATGCTGTTTTATGTATGTCAGGACCAAAAACTCTGATTTGGTGATAGCCAGACCTTAGGTCAATTTTGGTGAAGATGATAGCTCCCTTCAACTCATCCAAAAGCTCATAAATTAAAGGTATAGGAAATTTATCTTTGATGGTCAACTCATTGAGTCTCATGTAATCCACACAAAACCTCCAGGTGCCATCTTTCTTCTTTACTAGTAGAATTGGAGAAGCAAATGGGCTGTTACTGTTTTGAATAATCCCTGCAGAGAGCATTTCAGAGACCAACTGTTCTACCACAGATTTATGAATGTAGGGACATCTATATGGCCTTTGGGAAGTAGGGGTAGAGTTGGGTTTCAAGGGAATTTTGTGATCCAGTGATCTAGAAGAAGGGAGAGTGGTATGTTCTGCAAAGACATCAGAGAATGTGTCTAAGAGTGCACTCACTGGAAAATGTGTATGTGGTGGAGGTGATGTAGAAATGGCAAAGAATTGGCCAATTAGTGTAGGGGCATTGTTTTTGATAAACTTACGAAAGGAAGATCCCTCTAGGAGATGAAGATAAGGAGTATAAGAACTCCCTTGAAGGGTAATGTAGGAGCCCTGATGGATGAAGGAAAGTGTTAGCTTTGTGAAATTGAAGGTGACATCGCCCAACTGTTGTAACCAATCAGCTCCTAAAACCATGTCATAACCCCCTAATGGCAACACCCTTAAGTCAGAAGAGAACTTGTGACCTTGCATTTCCCATTGAAGGTGCTGACAAAGTCCATGACTATTAATGTTGTCACCATTTGCCACTGTTACCACCATGTTACCTGTAGGAGCTGCATGAATATTGAGTTTAGTGACAGTCTTGGAATCAATGAAGCTGTGAGTACTCCCAGTATCTACCAAAACCAGGATAGGCTGCTTCTGTAGATGACCTGAAATTCGAATTGTATCATGGAGTACATGTCCTATTAAGGCATGTAGGGATATTTCAATGCCAGAATCAGAAGATGCTGGAGATGACAGAGCAGAGTTGTCAGAGGAAATTGGTATTGGTTCTTCTGATTCATCATCTGGAATGAGCATAAACAACTGTTGGGTCTTGCATCTATGGCATTTCCTATAAAACTCATCACAATTATAACACAACCCCTTATCTTTCCTAGCTTCCATTTGAGCATGGGTAAGCCTCTTGATAGGTGGCAAGGAATTTTCAAGGGAGGTATTAGTTGGAGATGTTGGGTGAGTGACAAAAGGGGTAGAAGAAGTAATTTTTTTGGTCGAGGGTGTGTGAGAGGAAAAAAAAGGTTTGATAGTAGAGGGGGGGTGAGATACATATAATGGAGTAGGAACAAAAGGTTTTGAGAAGGATTTGTTGGTTTTGGGGTGGTGAATTAGGGAAGCTTGTTACATTCTCGCCAAGTGAAAATCCTCGGCTATAGAGTCTGGTTTAAACATTTGCACAATAGTACAAATTTATTCCTTCAAGCCACTAATGAAGCTGAGGGTATAAAAACTCTCAGGCAGGGGAGGATTGTTATTAGCTACCATAAAGCCTTTGTAATGTTCCCATTTATCAAAGTAGTCCTCTACTGTGGTGGTTTGAGAAAGCTTATTAAAACTCCCTACATAATTATCCTGTGCTATATCCTCAAAACGATAACAAAGATCACAAACAAAAGTATCCCAAGGAATAGAATCTTTACCTTGTTGATAATTCATAAACCAGGAGTCTACATGCGGATAGAAATGAATAGCAGCCATGTCTACCCGTTCTGCATCAGGAAATTTGTGAAAAGAAAAATATCTTTCACGTTTTAAAGCCCATCCACGGGGATTAGTTCCATTGAAGCGCGGAAAATCGACCTTAGGAGTTCTGGAAATCCGATTGTGGTGGTGATGAGATAAGTTTTGGATGAGATGTTGAAGCTGAGTTAAGGGTGGAGTATGGGTAGATTGAGAATCCTCAGGAGAATTAGGTGGTGTTTGATGTTGGTTTTCTAGTAACCCAAGGATAGTGGTTGAGGTAGATTTAACATCATTGACGGTAGAATTCAAGGTAGTGATCTTGTCATTGATGTCGATGATGGAGGAAGTATTTTGGGAAACGGATTGAGTAAGGTTGGCAATGGATTGTTTGTTAGCCATGGATACAGGTGCCAGGGGTGAATCTGATACCAATTGTAGTGTACTGAGGTACGACTACAAGATTAGTGATGATAGATTAGTAGAAAGCTACTTTCTCTCTGCAAGCAGAGACTAACTTTCAATTGAAAGCAAAGAAATTTTTTCATTAATTGTTCTTAGGGTTACAAATGATTGGTACTTAAACCACCAATCTTAGAGAGAAAAAATAACGGCCCAGATTACATCAGCTCGAGTGTTCAACTCGAGGAAAAGAAAAGAAACTGGGCTAAATCACTCAACCCTGTCACACCCATACTAGTCTGCTGGGCCAAGCCCAAGAACTTATTTAGTCTAAAGATGTAGGTATATGACAGATTTCCCTTTTGGTTCACAACACATATCATGAACTTACTTCCTTAGAACACATGTAAACATTGTTCCCTAGGATGAAATCCACACCTCATACCCATACATAATCACAATAGCATTCATACGATTATTTCGATGTCTTATATATAAAGTTTAATGGTTAAGTAAGAAACTTCATATTGTATTCCTTAATACTATGTCTATCTAGAGTGTTCATGCTTCACAGTTTTATGTTTTCAATATGCACGACTTGAAAGATACGTTAGGGAATGAAACAGTTTATGTCAAATATCACTAACATCAAGTGGAAGGATGATGTTTTCGTTGTAGCTCCGTACTTCTTCACTTCTTCAAGTCTTCGCAATACTTGTAATGTCTCACCCTAATACTTTCAATCTAACCAATACGAAGTTGACTCTAGTATATTTAAATCAAGCGACTATTAAATGAGTTTTGGTTCACTAAAATATGACAACCAAACTTGACATACCAACGCTTGGTGGGTTCAACCGAGCAATTCTCTAACAGTAGCAACTCTTGGATGTGGTTGAGATCAGCTAAGGGAATCAAGTGCATAGTATCTTGCTGGGATCAAAGACGTAAGGAATGCAACTGTACCTTGGATCAGTGTGATATTGATTAGGATTTAACTAAAGTCCAGACCGAAGTTAGTTTGTAGTAGGCTAGTATCTGTAGCGACTTAATACAATGTGGTGTTCAATCTGGACTAGGTCCTGCAGTTTTTATGCATTTACGTTTTCCTCGTTAACAAAATTTCTGGTGTCTATGTTATTTATATTCCGCATTATATTTTGTTATATAATTGAAATATCACAGGTTGTGCTTTGTATCGATCGATTGTGAAATCCAACCTTTGGTTGTTGATTGGAAATTGATTGATCCTTGGATATTGGTCTTTGGTACCATCCAAGTTTATATCTCTTGTATTTGATAAAGACTCGCAGATTTCTATTTGCTTGAGTATAAATCAAATTGAGAGATAGAGATATCAACTCATTGATATACTTTTTATTAAGATCGAGTCTTACCGTGTAGTTGATTCTCTTAAAAGTATATTCGAGTTAGCCCATACAGGTTGCTAATCAAAATATTGGGTGAGGTTGTTATACCCCCGCTTTTTCAGTAGGTATCTAGAGTCGTTGCTTTTTTATATGGAAATCAATGACGACCCTAAGTTACAAAAGCATCCAGGAGACAACTAAATTTTCTATTGTAGAGTCGTTAGGTTTATCATATATCTTAGTAACGAAGCTTGGAACCTAAACATATAGGAGTAAATGTTTGCTTAGAGTCGTCAATGGTATTCTTATTAAAATAACGACCTTGTAAGGGAGAATCGCCATTCGTTAATCTGGTGGATGGAGTCATTATTAGGTATATTTTATATGTGGACGACCCAGTTTTGAAACTTTAAATTGGAACGACAATGGACTTTGATTTCATTAAGAAAATAATATTACACCAATCTTGTATTACATAAGAGTTAATATGGGTATTCTAGAATTTGACACATCAAATGTTTGTCGATGAACCTCCTAGAATGTTGGTACAACGTGGTATATTCTTTGTGGTGAATGAAATTAGCTTCCCCGTTACGAATTCTCCATAGCCCATTGAAACGTTCCAGCGGAAATTCAAAGAATTCTTAAACTTTAGTATGCAAACCTTTAACGATGTGACCTTTTAACGATGAATATTATAGGATTACTTACTTTCCCCCTAAGAGGAGCTTGTGGATGATGTTCGTACACCATATTCCTAACTTTAACATATTCTCGCATTGAACTTTTCATAAATTTGAATCGAAAAGCCAAGTCTCTCCACTTGCGGTTATTGGGATTCCCAGTTCGCCCGTTAAAGAACTCTTTAACTCTCTTCCTAAACATGGAATAGATTTCATTTAGACGTTCACGAAACGTATTAGCAAACGATTTAACGAGACACAAATCTTCATACGGTTCCCATTCCGCCATTGCCACTAAAAGTTTAAGTATTTTGGTAGAAAATGGAATGTTTTGGGAAATATTCTCAGGAGGAGGTGGTTGTGTTTTATTGAAGGAAACCCCAACGGTCGAAATTTTTGAAATCCACAAAAAGGGTCGTTATGGTATAAATAAAGATATTGACGACTGTAAAGTCGTCAATTCGCTACTTATAGGTAGTTAACGACCTTTCTTCTAAATAAAAAGAAATTCCATTTTTTATGAATAAATGTAAACTCCATTTAGTTGAAACTATCATACATCAAGTGTGACATAAATCTTACTCAACACATTACATGTTATTCATTTTGCTGGTACGAGATTGAACTACCATTGCGGCTTCGATGTGATAAAACGACTCTCCTCTCCATTTGGTATATGCATCCTGGGCCGCATGCCTATCCTATTTGTGCCTCGCGAGAAACACGTTGTACTCTGTACACAATTTCATAACATGAATAGTCCTATCATGAATGTGTGGCGATTCATAATCATAGCTTAGTTTCTTGTTGTAATTAACGAAGGGACTCCAACCAACTTGACTCTGTAATATATCCTCATGTTGATGTTCTTCGGGAAGATATTTGACGATGTAATAATTTTTAACCCATTCGGTCTCTTCCTCGACTTGCTTGAATACTTTGCGAAGATGGGCTTGTTCTTTGCCTCGTTTTTCTGCCTCGCGCATCTCTTCTTCTTCCTTCGTAGGATATGATGATGGAGTGAATAGTTTTTTAGTAGGTCGCATGCTTTTTTGCATATTTCTTCTTCCATTGCCAATATTGATTTGGTTGGTCTTTTGCATCTTCTAAGTATGTTTTCAATTGAATTGTTATTTGATGATGGAATTGACATTGAAAAAATGATTTACTTTGATCGTTTTCAGTTGTATTTATTAGTTGATCACCGTATCTATATATATAAAATTTCCCAACGGCTCTTTTTTGTTTGTTTGGAAAAGTGTATTCACAGATAGCCGTTGAAGGCAAACCAAGTTAGAGTCGTTATTCTCTAATTATACCAATAACGACTCTAACAAAAAAAAAACATCCAGGAGATGAGAAATTTTTTATGTGGTTGAGTCGGTAGAGGATAGAGTACCCAAAATGACGACCCTAAATGATACAATTGAGTAGTTAGTATTTATTTATAGTCGATAAAGACTGTAAGAGTAATAAACATCCAGGAGATCAAGAATTTTTGGTATGGAAGAGTCGGTAGGTATTAGAGTACCAAAGTTGATGACTTTGGAGGAGACAAAAGAGTCGTTGTTCTTTAATATAAAGCAATAACGACTCTAAGAGAGACAACCATCTAGGAGATAACTAATATGGACCTTTAAAGTCGTACGTGTTTATGTTAAGTCGACCCTAACGACTCTTAGTAACAAAATAATGGGAGGTACGAGTCGTTAAGTGTTAGTTGTTAAACATTAATGACTCTTGTTGGTAATAATTAAACATAACAACAAAACACATTTGTGCAGAAACATTAATCACATTGTATTCACTAACCATTATACAAAATACAAAGCTCAAACCATTAAACTATCCTTCATTCTTTCATTTCATCACCCATGTCAACGTAATCCGGCATCGGGTCCAAAGCATTCCACAAGTTCATGCCGTACTCGTACTGGTTTGTCATTCCTTAGTGAACTATCCCCAGTCACCATAGCCTACCCGTTGCAAAGGATATTCTTCAGTTATCTTCAATCCTATGTAATGGTTCATGTTGACATGTGCCATTACAATTCTTCTTTTCTTTAGCGCTGACTCACACCTAGTTCTTGAGGGTACATATGTACAAGATCCTCCGGGGAACCCTTTGTTGAATACATGAACGACACAAGTGAATGTATCGGCTAAAATTTGGGCATCAAAAGGTATTTGCATCAAAAATTATAACCGGACGTCTTCGACTCCTTTCGCCATTTAATGTTTGGAAACCAACTCCTTGAACTTCATTTCTCTCTATTTTGGATCTCCTTTCATGATCATTGTTAGATAGAGTTGCTTGTCCTCAATGAGTTTAGCGACCATTTTTTTTTCTTGCATATTCGATATGGGTAAGTTTTAGTTTGTCCGCTTCATCGAAATACCCTAACTGTTCCATTACAACATGGTAACCACAATTTCCATCTCCGTCAACATCGTCGGTAGATATAAGGTGATCCAAGATGACGTGAGGAATTTGATCGGTAGACTCTTTATACAAAGTGTAAGCAACACGATGTGGTCTTCCTTGGGAATCTCTAGGGGTGCGCGGATTACCCTTTATTCCTCGTATCATCACCATTCCGCTAGTTTGGATTTGCTGGGTACCGACCTTGTGCTCAGTAACATCCATATCCTCCTTTTCTTTCACTTGAATATGACTACTTGCTTTTTTAGCCGACCTCTTTTCTTGGGAATGAAAGAGTTCTCATACTCAATATATTCTTCCCGGATATACTCATGGTAACACGGGTCTCTTGTGCAGCTCTTGTCTTCATTCACAGTTTCTCTAAATGATATTTTAGTTATCGGACGCCATGTTGGTTTTATTTTATTGGCTCTTCTTATACCCCCAAGATCTTACGGGCCATCGGCCACAAGTTAGAAACCAATATTTGTCTTCCTGCACAATTCATCTTTCGGTATTTTTCGTTGATATACTTGCCAATCTCCAAGTCTGCGAATTCTTGCTCAGCGTCTCCTGTGGGATTTGGGGTAAATGAAAGTTGCTGCCAGAATGGATCGATATCCCCAAGAGGAATGATATCTTTGTACCCACCAAGTTTAAGTTTACACGGTAGGCCAAGCCATGTCTCGGTTGTACAATAACACTTCATCACCTTTCCAGCGGACGCATTGGCTCTAAACATTAGAGTTTTTCCATCATATAGATTATTGCCCACCATGATACTTGGTGTGCCACTTCCCGTAAAAAATCTTTGTCTTCAATGTATTGCATCAGAAAATGGTCTTTACTTATCTCCATCTGGGCCACTATTTTTCTTAGTTCATTCTCTGCATGCTCGTGAATAGCTTCATGTACCGTAACTACCCCACCATTATTCTCTTCCAGATTTTTGTTAAGCGTCCATGAGACTGCTCTGCAAAACTTGTAGACTCATTTTTGAAGTACTTGTATCTGTTGGTCCATGCATAAAAAAACTTCTCCTTCCAAGGATTCAACCATGTATTCATGCAATACTCGACAACCTTCTTATGATTCGTGCTCCAATCATCAATAAACTTCTGCAAGTTAGCATAATACTTAACCTCGGTCTTCGAATGAGCCAAATGGTCCCAATATTTGCAAAACTCTTTCCATAGATCCCCATCTTCCTCGTATTTTTCTTTTTTTTTCCTTTTCTCTTCCGCTCGCTCCTTTTTGGAAAGTTGACTTAGACGCTCGTCTTCCTCCTTCGAACGTTGATCACCCTACTTAATATGGATCTTTTGGATTTGATTCTTACAATTAGAAAAAAGATTGGTTTGGATGTGCCACGTACAAAGAAAATGTTGAGCTAGTGGAAAAACTTGACGGATGGCACTCATAACTGCAAAATCCATATCCGTAAATATAACTTGTGGTATCTCTTTACCATGGTAAATCAACCTCACTTTCTCAAATTCCCAAACATAATCATGTATTTCCTCTTTTTCCATAAATCACCATGCCACGGTGAATGATTGTTTATCAGAAGTATGACTGACCACGTTCAACATCGGCATGTTATACCTGTTTGTCTTGTAGGTGCAATCTATGAACATAACCTGGTAAAAACACTGAGCCAAATCCACCATCTTTGGGTGCGCAAGAAAAATATGAGTCACTTTCTCTCCCGGAACAACTTTGGTTTGCATGGCGTAGTTAAGTTTTTATGCTAACCACTCATATTATTGCATAATTAATCTACCATCCCATTCAGTTTTCTTGATCGTTGCTTTGGCAGCGTAGATTGTGGAAATTGTAGACAAGTTATCTTTATATTCCTCCTTTATTGAATTTGGGATTTTAAGAGGCCTACATCCCTTCATCTGCCTAAACTTCTCCATTTGATGCGGTTTCAACCGAGCATATGCATGGTGTCCATATAAACTTTTAGACGGAGGATGGTTGTGACGACCGTCCGTAGTGCTATACAATCGGAATAGATCAGTTTCGTGATGTCTTTTGAATACAATCTTGAACGGGCATTCACACTTCTTCAATGTAGTTTTGTAGACCCTAGTTGCCTTCTTCTCATATTTGTAATTCTTACCTTGTGACTTTCTCCATTTTTCCCCGCTCTCTCGCATACCATCTCTATCTTCTTACTATCGACGTGTCTTCTTTGAACAACCACGCACATCTTTTCTTTTGCCTTTGAGATAAGCCATTTCTTGGCCTCAGCCTTGTCTTTCCATGTCTACATTAAGAAAACAAATTACACATCCATGAGATCACTAATAAAATAATTTAAAATTAAATATAACTAAACGGTTAAGGGAAACGTACCAAATCAGTCATATAGTGTTGGGAGGTATCCGGACCCATCATAGAGACTGGTTCTGGTTGAGAGCTTGGTTTCACCACCAACTACAACATAACACAGAACCTTAATTATAGGGTCGTCACTGTTTTAAATGACACGGTGACGACTAACCTGTCAATTAACCTTGGAAACTCTAGAGTCGTCACTTATGTAACTTACAGATTGATGACTCAGTAGCCTAGAAATTATGGTCATTCTTACGTTTACTAGGGTCGTCCCTTACTATTTTAGCAGATTGACGACCAAATAGTAAGGAAAATCTGGTCTGTATACGAGTGATAGGGTCGTCAGGGTTGCTATTGCAGGCGAACGACTCATCTAGTACAGAATGACGACCCTAACAGTATGATAAAGACTATTTACATACAAATTCACACAATTCTATTCAGTTTTCTTAAAGAGTCATTAGGTTATAAATATCATCAATGATGACTCTACATGCAGTAATTGTGGAATTTGAAAATCAAATTTATGTTTGATTCCTTGGAGCAGTTATTGCTTCTTTTTTTTGGAAAAAAAATACCGGTTTTATTCAAAATAAACTAGCCGTTTGATACATTTTTCCTATAAAAAGAGACCTATCTCTTCCAAACTTATTCACCCATCACTTTCAATCTTACCAAATCATCCACCATCACTTTCAAACACCAAAAATGGCTCCAACTCAATTCAATAATCAAGAAGATGTTGTTATTGTTAGAGCACATATCATGGTCACGAAGCACGACTTTGATGGAAAACACTGGGTCCCCAGTAACATTGATCAAACATCCCATGCTTGGTGGAAACGTGTATTTATGATTTTTAAAGCACTAAACGGAAATCGTAATAGAAAGACGCTCCAGCAGATAAGGGAAAGGTATGCTTTTTTATACAATGAATGCGTATTGTTGAGAGACGAATTAAAAGCTCGGGCTGATGCTCTTCCCAATGAACCGCGAATGGATAAAGTAAGTTGGTGAATCAATTGGGCGTTCATTAGAATAAATTTCTTCGGTTATTTTTATTCAAAAACAGTAACTTATAAAAAAAAACATTGTTTTTGCAGTACTCTTGTCGAAGCCAATACGAAATAAAGTACGGCCATGAGTTTTTGCACGAGGACTGCTATCGTCTCTTGAGGGAAAGTGAATGGCAATTCGACCAATATGATTAAACTCGTTTAGGTGTTCAAGCTATTTTATGTGTTTTCCTTCTATTTTATTTCATAGTACATGTATGTTTTTTTCGGATTCAATAAAATGCATGAGTGATTCAGTAACTATAATTCCCAAAAAGGTCATCAAGGTTTGTAAAAATACGAGTGACGACTCTATAGATTGTTTGAAATTATTGGTATGAGTCGTCACTTTTGTAGAAAGACATATTAACGACTCTAAATGTTATTTTAAATAGAGACTTTCTGATAGTAGATTCGTCAGCCAATAAACATAACAAACGATGACTCTTTTGATCTGCAAGAGTCGTCACTTTATTATTAAGTCATGTAACGACCCATCTAGCAGTTAATGTGAATTTTGAATTCACCAAATATGGTTGAGTCGAGCAATGGTTAAAAATTCAAAAAACCAATTGTTGGGTCGTTGATTTCTATAAATAGAGACCCATGTCTCACCCCTTCTTCACTCAAACCATAATTCTCAACCTTCACATTCATTCTCATTCATTTATCAACCACGAACAAAAAGAAGAGGAAACACCATGACCACTCCCTACACTTCCGAAGATAATTGAGCCATTGTGAGATCTTGGTTGACAGTCACAAACCACTTTGAAGATCTAGAAAAAGACATTGATCAAACATAGGATTCTTGGTGGAACCATGTATTCATCGTTATGTGGCGTTAGGAGGAAATCGTAACTCAAGGTTTTTGAAACTCGTCAAGGAATGGTTCGAAGAGATATTCTTCGGATGTCAAGCTTTCAAAAGAGAAATGAAGGTCGTAAGGAAATCCTTACCCAGTATGTTGGGTGCTATAAGAGTAAGTATTTAAACAAGAGGTCAAACTTATTGAAAGCTTTCAACAATACTAACTAAGTTTTTGTTTTGCGTTTTCAGTTGGGGAAGGCATATGACCGATACGAGGTGCTTCGTGGAAAAAAGTTTGAGTTCGAAAATTGCTACCTCATCTTGGAATGAACTAGATTTAACTATAATGTTTATGGTTAAGTGTATAAGTGCACCGTTATTATCTATTGTATTTCATTTCCTTTAATGTATATATATGCAAGATGTATGCCTTTTACGATTCAATGAAATGATTCTGTGAAATCGAAAATTATGATAATATGGGGAAAGGGTTGTTACTATATATAACTACTAAACCTAACAACTCTAAAAGAAATTAGTAATTGCTAGCTAGTATCGTCATTTCATATGACTACGTATATGACGACCCTAAGTGTTATTTTTTACAGAGAGTTTTGGTTTTAGAGTCGTTTATGTGTAAACAAAACAACATAACGACTCTAGGTGACCTATCTAAGAAGGGTCGTCAATATTTAGCACACTACCCTAATGATTTTTCATAACCTGGAAAAGTTGCAGGTTTGAGTCGCTATTGGTAGTGTCAATATACTTACGACCTTAGAGAGTCGTTTGGGTGTACATCCCCCGACTATGACGACCCTTACACTGAGTTATTCCATGGTGTGGATGATTCGACCACTTGGAGCAACAAACAGACAAATCAAAGGGTATGAGATGTTTACCTGATTGTTTTGAGCTCCGGGTTCCTCATTTTGAGGGTTGGTTCCTTCATTTTGAGAAATGCGATCTTCATTTGCACCATTATTCATGGCTTCCTCTACTAACATGTCTTCATCATACATACAATCCAAATGGGAATGCAAGATAATCTCACCATCAACAGAATCATGTTTGTTATTTGAAGCTTCACCAACATCATCTCCTCCACTAAAATCACTCTTTTTAAATAACCCTAATTTTTCACCCAAAAACTCAACTTCTCCTTCTCCACAACACAAAAACACAATTTTACTTTTAACAAAAATTTATCCCTTAATATGATTTTAATCTAAGTAAACTAATTAACAACTAACATTAATGATTTAGGGGTAATTTAGGCATTTAAAAAAAATGGGATAAGGGATAACCACCAAATGCTATTTCATGACCCTTTTTGTCTTGTAGTGCAGGGCCATTAATTGTTTTTTGGGGCCCTCAATTAAACCAGGATAAAAAGCATTGTCTGTGAAAATTATAAAATTCACGGAGATGGTGAAAACAACATTTATCAGGACATTTGATAATCTCAATTTTCATTGTTATATTGAAATATCACACAACAAATTCTAAAACCCATAAGAAAAACTTCATTCAAAAAGTAAACTCCTTGCATGTATGACGGAATATGTGCCATAGTAAGAGTTTACCTGATTCTAGGAATCATACAAAATCCCTAAAAAGAGTTACCTGATTATCGAAAAAACTTCTCAAGCATCCAAACCCTTTACAATTAAAGACGAAGAAGATGAAGAAAAAAACACTGGCGGCGGTTTCTCCCCTAACTGCTAACACGGTAATCTTCAAAATCTTCTAAAAAGGGAAACATTATCCTATTTTGATACGCTAGATAAAAGGAAGACAAGATTAAAGAAGAATCAAAAAAAAAAAAAAACGCCCAAAATAACGTACATTAATTGACCATTCAAATCTACAAATTTTTTTTTTGTAAAGATAATAATTAACTAGTGAAGGTTAATTAAGTCCATCTAAAAATCCTCGTTTAATTGGGGGCCCCGGAAAAAAATTAGGGGCCCTGACCATTTTATAGCCACACAAAAAAATTTAGGGGGTTCCAAAAGTTGGTGAAAATACCATAATACCCTTACTACTTAAAAACCTATTAACCCTAAACATAAGGCCCTCAATTCATTTAGTAAAACATAAATCAGTTTACTCTTCCTCATTTTATTCCTCTCTCACCCGAGTTCTCTCTTCTCCACTCCATTAATGACACAATTTTTTTTTTCTTCGTCGATTCATCGTCGTAATCGTCGATACGAAAAACTTTAATCGACGATTAACTTCTTATACAAACATAGCTCGAACAAATGAGTACAAAGGAAAGTTTGGTAACCCTAAATTGGTAGAGAAACCTAAATTGAAGATTAATCTCAAAACCAAGGTTGTGGTATCAAGCCGGGAAGAATTAGAAGAAGAAATGACGCCGATTAGAAAGTAAGTGACTAAAACCCACTTATGGTTTTGATTATTTATTGAGTTTTGATTGTGAAATCGAGCTTTAGACCGCTTTTTTTTTTTCAGTTTCAGTGATAGGGTCGTTACTATGTGTTTTATTAAACCCTAAATATTCTTATATTGCATGTATACAGTACGAAAAATCGTTAAGCTGTATTATTTGTAAGTTAACGACCCTAATTCTGCTCCTAAAATGTTGTTGCCATTTACTTGGGTCGTTACCTCTGTAAGCGAATGTATTGACGACCCTAATGCTGCTAAGAACATAGTCTCTGTCCTAAAAATTGGAAGTGTCGTCAACTTATTAATTTGAGTCGTTATTGGTCTCATATGGTTTGGATTAGAGTCGTTACTTTTAGTTGACGACCCTTGTTGCAAAACACAAATACTCACTGTCCAAAATTTTGAAAGGGTCGTCATATGATTTGTTAGAGTCGTCATGTTTTATAATTGGGTAGTTTGTGTTTTAAGGAATTTGGTGACGACCATGTTTCTGATAGCATGAAATACTAAAATTCTTTGTTGTTTTTTTGTGTATGTTACCATTGTAGTAAAAATAAAGACAAGGAACGCATGCCCACTCCACCTTCCAGACCTCCCCGGCATGACAAATACTTGACAGCCGGTCAATTTCGCGGAAAACGTCCGAGTGAGGTAGACGTTTCTATCTGCGAACCTAGAAATCAAGATAATGATTCATCGGATTCGACAGCTTCTTCCACCCATGTTGTATCCGCTTCCGGAAGCGATGAGAAAGAAATTACACATCAAGAAGAGATTCATGATGATATTGACTATGGTAACGATGGTAAAGGTGGTGGTAATGGTAGTTCTGGCCTTGGTGGTGATGATGGTGAACCTTCTCCATTTGATGCGGCTTCAACCGGGCATATGCAGGGTGTCCATATAAACTTTTAGGTGGAGGATAGTTGTGACGACCGTCCACAATACTATGCAATCTCCATAGATTCATTTCATGATGCCTTTTGAAATAAATCCTAAACGGGCAACCACACTTCTTCGACGTAGTTTTTTAGACCCTCGTCATCTTCTTCTCATATTTGTAATTCTTACCTTTGTGACTTTCCTCCTTTTTCCCTGCTCTCTCACATACCATCTCCATATTATCACAATCGACGTGTTTGCTTTGAACAACAACACACATCTTCTCTTTTTCCTTTGAGATAAGCCATTCCTTGGCCTCAACCATGTCTTTCCATGTCTACATTCACCAAAGAAATTACACATCCATGTGATCAAATAATTTAAATTTAAATATAACTAAACGGTCAAGTAAAACGTACCAAATCAGTCATATAGTGTTAGGAGGTATCCGGACCCATCGTAGAGACTGGTTCTGGTTGAGAGCTTGGTTGCACCACCAACTACAACATAACACAAAATATTAATTATAGAATCGTCAATGTTTAAAAAACCAAAATGACGACTTTTCTACCAATTAACATGGACTACTATAGAGTCGTCAACTATAAATTTTACAAAATGACGACTCATCAGCCAAGAATTTCTGGTATTCACAAGGGTCGTCACTTAGATTTTTAGCAGTTTCACGACTAAATCAGGACTTTTTGCCAGGGATATGGTCGTCAAGGTTGTTATAGCAGGTGAACGACACTTTTGGTAAATATGACGACCCTTACATAATACTAACGACTCTTTACGTACAAACACAAACCGTCTTGTTCAGTTTTATTAAATGGTCGTTAGGATATATACATCACCTATGACGACTATACATGCAGTTAATGCAGAATTTGAAATTCAAGATTCGTTACTTTATTAATATGTCTAGTAACGACCTTTTTTTGCAGCTAATGTGAATTTTGAATTCACCCAATATGGTTGAGTCGGGCAACGGTTAAAAATTCAAAAAAATGATTGTTGGGCCTTTAATCTCTATAAAAATAGAACCATATCTCACCCCTTCTTCACCCAAACCATAATTCTCAAACTTCACATTCATTCTCCTTTATTTATCATCCAAGAGGAAACACCATGACTACTACCTACACTTGTGAACAGAATTGCGCCATTGCGAGAGCTTGGTTGACAGTCACAAACCACTTTGAAGATCTAGGAAAACACATTGATCAAACATCGGATTCTTGGTGGAACCGTGTATTCATCGTTTTTGTGGCGTTAGACGGGAATTGTAACTCAAGGTATTTGAAACTCGTCAAGGAACGGTTCGAGGAGATAAAATTGGAATGTGATACTTTCAAAAGAGAAATAATGGTTGTAAAGGAATACATGCCCAATATGTTGGGTGCTATAAGAGTAAGTATTTAAATAAGAGGTAAAACTAATCCCAAGTTTTGAATGATAGTATACTAACTTGTTATGTTATGCATTTTCAGTTGGGTAAGGCATATGCCCGATACGAGGTGCTTCGTGGAAATTTTTTTGAGTTTGAGGATTGCTACCTCATCTTGTACGGCACTACCTATAATTACAACCTTTATGGTTAAGTGTTTAAGTGCACCGTTATTATCTATTGTATTTCATCTCCTTCAATGCAAAGCTATGCAAGATGTATGCCTTTTACGATTCAATGAAATGATTTTATGAAATCAAAAATTATGAAAATACAGTGTAAGAGTCGTTACCCAATATTACTACGCCACATAACGACCCTTAATAACATTTGCATTGCCTATCTAGGATCGTCGTGGTAAATGACTACCAATATGACGACCCTAAGTGTCACACTTTACAGTGAGTTTTGGTTTTAGAGTCGTTCTTTTGTGAACCAAAAACAATGACGACTTTAGCTGACTAGCCTAAAAAGGGTCGTCACTCTGTATTAAACAACCTTAACGATTTTTCATAACCTGGAAAAGTTGCAGGTTTGAGTCGTTATTGGTAGTATCAATGCTGTGACGACATTACAGAGTCGTTAGGGTATATTCCCCCCCCCCCCCCGACTCTGACGACCCTTACACTGAGTTGTTCCATAGAGTGGATGATTCGACCACTTGGAGCAACAAACACACAAATCGAAAGGTAAAAGATGTTTACCTGATTGTTTTCAGCTTAGGGTTCCTCATTTTGAGGGTGGGTTCCTTCATTTTGAGCAATGGGATCTTCATTTTTACCAATATTCATTGCTTCCTCTATTAACATCTCTTCATCAAACATCCAATCCATAGGATTAGTTGACACAATCTCACCATCAACACAATCATGTTTGTAATTTGAAGCTTCACCAACATCATTTCCTACACTAGAATCATTCATTTCAAAAAACCATAACTTTTCCCCCAAAAACTCTACTTCTCCTTCCCCACAATACAAAAACACATTTTTTTTCTTTTATCATAAATTTAACCCAAAATCTGATTTTAATCTAACCTTACTACTTAACATCTTAATTTACCCCAAAATAAAAATCAGAAAATTAAAAAAATAATATAGTGTCAACAACCGAAGTTGATCTAAAAAAGAAAAAATAATATGATGTCAACAACCGAAGTTGATCCCAAAAAACAAAAATCAAAAATAAAAAGAAGATAAATTATTGTGTCAACAACCAAAGTTGACATTACAATATGGTATCAACAACCGAAGTTGATAAAAAAAAGATGTTGCAACAATCAAAGTTGTCATCATAATATGGTGTCAACAACCGAAGTTGATCCCCAAAATATAAAAATAGAAAATGTTCAAGATTATGCATGGTGCAACAATAAACACAAAATTGGTTAAAAAGACCTAAATCAACAATTTCTGGGTGAAAAGGACATTTATATTTTGATACTGTTTAAATGGACAAAAATGTAAAAATAGCCAGGATGTAAATAGTTTCATCCTACCAATTTTTAAATACTTTTTCTTATTTTTAATTTACATCACGATGCATCCAGTTTCATCTTTGCTATTTTTTAAATTTAAGTCAGGATGAATCCAATTTTATCCTTTTTATTTTTTTGGTGTCATTTCACCCATACTAAATTTTACTCGTCCATTTGAACCATGTTTTAAAAATATTTGGGCAAATGACCCATTTTACGAACAATAAAAGTTGATCCCAAAATTTGGTTTCGACAACCCAAAATTAAAAATTCAGAAAATATTCAGATTAAATATGGTGTCAACAATTGAAGTTGATCCCAAAACATGGTGTCAACAACCAATGTTGACCCCAAAAGCTGTGTCAACAACCAAAGTTGATCCCAACAATTGATGTACTAAAATTAGTGAACTTGACGTGAATCGAACACGCATCTTCTGACGTGGAGTCAGGTGTGCTACCATTACACCACAAGTTCGTCTAATATAGCTACCAGTATATGACTACAGTTCAAGTATCCTCCTAAAAATCCAAGACGTCGAGGCTATTCAAAACAAATAATCTACATTTACATTGTTGTCGCAACTGTTGGAAATATAATAGATGGTGGCATATATATATGACGATGAAACCAACTAGTACGTTAAAGTTGAAGCTTAAACCTGATGCTACATTGAAGTTCAAGTAAATATAGTTCTAGGTGGACAGTAGTTCAATAAATACGACATACTCATACACCGACGACCTATGCAGTCTATATAAACAACAAAAATGATACCTTAATCAGGCCATGGTTATATGTTTACACAAAAAAGTACAACATAAACACATGGTCCGGACTGATGTTCCTATAGTATAGACGACTAGCTTCTTATCATGCTCAATCGATTAAATGTAAATTCACACATGCATTTTGAGACAATAAGATACCTCTGAAAACAAATGACTAACCAACACAAATCTAAGCATGGAAATTTCCGCCATACCAAGAAGTTAGTTTCCTAGGAAAAATGCAATTATTATAAGACCTTCGTTGAACCAGAAAATACACCAATTCATACACGACAACGGAAATCTGATTCATTATCTACGATAAGCTAGTAAAACCATGTATACAATTATCATACCATGTATGGCTAAGCTTGATTAGGGAACCTTTTCAATCCGTAAAATTCAGTTCAAGATGACGAAGAAATGCACTAGCATACCTGTTTGGATGCATAAGTAGAAGTCAGAAATACTTCTCCAGAAGCAGAAGTCAGAAGCAGAAGCCAGAAGTCCAGATTTTTTGCTTCACAAAAAGTCGACTTTTCTGCTTCTGGAAGTCATTCTGAAATTCTACACCCAAACTGA
This sequence comes from Papaver bracteatum, assembly GCA_023529315.1. Taxonomy (NCBI): domain Eukaryota; kingdom Viridiplantae; phylum Streptophyta; class Magnoliopsida; order Ranunculales; family Papaveraceae; genus Papaver; species Papaver bracteatum. Next base: position 5,728,518 of record JAJJWX010000811.1, on the reverse strand, counting down.
CTTCTTGCTTTTTGACTTCTAGAAGTCAAAAAGTTACTTCTGGATGTGTATCCAAACAGGCTATAATGTTTCTTATAGTTGCTAGCAATAGATGAATAGCGAACTTACATTTGTAGCAACTAGTAGTATAAAAAAGTTAAAATACCTTTTTGTTAGGTGCAAGTTTTGGTGGATCCAAGATGACCAGGTCCTATGATTCATGCCCAGAATCAGCCCCCTTCATAAACATAGAAGCATCTTCTTTTATAAATGATATTTTCCCTGGATTTAGATTGTTAAGGACATTTTCTTTTGTAAGCTCCAAATCAGGCAATGAACTATCAATGCGTAAAGATAATAGTCAGATAATTCACTAGCTCCCCAGAGAAATATATAACATAGTCAGTCAGATGAAATACTATGATCTAGACCTACAAAAATGACTCCCTGTAACTGTCTTTCCGTCTATAACTCACCTATTCCATGCTTATCTAGCGCATCCATGTGATTCTGCTTGACTGTTCTAGCAAGAAAACCCCATGAACAATGGAAAATTTTCTGACATTGCATCAAGTTGTAATAAAAACAGAACCAAAATAAAAAGGCACCACCACCACTTCCAAAACAAACAACCACCAACAACACCAATGTTGCAACCATCACCTAAACAATGAACAAAGTCAGCAGACCCAAGAAACAAAAGCTTACAAATGAGACCACCGTATCTCAGGTAAAAATGGAGCAAACAATTTTAATTGAAAAACCTTCTATAAGTTGTTCTTATTTGTAAATGATAAAACCAAAATCAAAACCACGAAAGAATATACCAAAAGAATTTAGGAAGAGAAAATACCTTGTCGTAATACAGATAATTGCTAGAAGTATCACACTTACCACCATCTCCTAGCAACCACAGTCACACCCATCTCCACCACCACTATCACCAAAACCACCATTATTTCCGCCACCAGTTTCATCATTCGACCTTATTACCACCAACAACATCAATCAATCATGTTACGCCACCACAAACTTAAGCAAGATAAAAAAGATAAATCACTGAATCCCATTTTATATCCATCACTAATTTAGAAATTAATGGAACTTGAATTTCCATCTGTAGAACGAAGAAAAAATCATTCCTCCTTCGCTATCGCTATCGCCAGCACCACCACCATAATCATCATTACTTCTTGAACAAATTCAACTCTAAAATTATAATAAATCTAAACCTAAAATCAGATCTCGATTTAATTCAGTCCGATTTGAAAAATCAATCTTCAAAAGAAGAAGAACCTCCCTCTAAACATCAACCATCTATTTCTGATAATAGTTTCTATTGAATCCGGAATCTATTGGCGACAGCAGACGTGGTGGTGGAAGAGGTGGTGATGGTGGCGGTGGTGATTGCTGAAAGAGAATGGAGAGAGAAGGAGCGATAGATTTTCATTCGGTCGAAAGAACTCTAATTATTTTACAGGGAGGGTAAATCCGGTAATAATTATTAAATGGATTCCCTTTTAAAAGATGGAGGGTATAATTATTATCTGTAGGGATATTTACGAAGACCAATCAAAAAAGAGGGTATTTATATAATATCCAAATTGTTTTCCCCAATTAAATTAAACCAGGCTAAAAATATGCAATCATAAATCTATTCTAAAACAACTTATCTTAACCGAAGATTGTGTAATTTGGGTTACGTATATATACAATCTTATTTAAAAGAGAAGCCACAAAAATACGATTTTCTTTTTAAATAGCCATATAAAACCTGACGTTTTTAGGGGCCAATATGTTATACCAATCCAAAAGCATTGGTTAAGGGGTAACCTTTTTTACATTGAAGTTACTTAAATGCCCTTGTAGTAAAAAATAAATAAAAACCCAAATCAAAACCGTTTCTCCCTATTTCCATTTCAACTCTTCTTTTTCCTCTCTTCCTATTCTCTCCCGATTGTGGAGGAATTTTGTTTTCCCTCATTCTTCAATTTATCGCATCGCCGTCGCGAATCGTAAAATAAAAACATCGTCGATTCGTTTATAAAACAATGGATACGGGTAATGCATCCCACAGACCTAAAACCAAAAACGTTCCTCTCGGTTTTGTTCCAAATATAGGGATTTTAGCAAGAAACAAAGAGCTTGTTGGTGAAAATGACGAAGAACGCGACGAAGACGAATCCACGGATGTAGTTGGCGGTGGCGATTCTGATAGTCTAACACTCCGGCAACTTCAAATGGCCCCAATTAGGTAAGACTCTATCAATTCTAGGGTTTATTTCGCTTTAATTCGACGAATTTAAAAAACAAATCTAGGGTTTTCTGTAATTTACCCAGATTCAGTAGTTAAACCTCTAAATTTACTTCTGAATGTAGTCATGTTCTTCATTTCTCAAGAACATCGATAGAATTAGGAAGTTATAATTGTTGGTTTTCTTCCGAATATGTTTGGCCATATGTTCCTGTGTACCAAAATGGAAATAATCGGTAGTTAATGAATTTGTTTTCTTCCGAAAATGTTTAAGTAGATACACAATAATCGGTAGTACACTTACTACCGAATATGTCAATATGATAAAATATAATAAAAAAATATGTGATTTATGAAAAATCTCATTTTGGGGCCAGGATATATTCGGAAGAGAATATAATGTTTTATACCTCTGATTGTACAGGATGAAAAATTTAGAGTTTCTGAACTCCAATTGATGCATATTCGGTTTGAAATTTATTTAATTTTCTTCCGGTTGTTATATAATCGGGAACAAACATTGTATTGTTACTTCCGAATGTTTACATTTGGTTTGTATTGGTATACTTTGGATTCATATTGTGTGGTTTGTAAACATTGATTCTTTTGTTGTTGTTTAGAAAAAGTCGAGCTAAGCAAGCCCCAAAAACAGGCGACTTAGGACCTCGTCGAGCAGGGAGTAAGAAAGTGACAGCTAGTGCTAGGAGAGAAAGGAGTGCCAATGCTAATTCAAGTTCTTAACAAAGTTTAGAACCACAAGGCAGTCAACAAGGTGTGCAAGCAAGTGCTCAACAACCCACTCAATAAGGTGTAGAACCAACTGGTCCACAGGGCAGTGAACAAGGCACTCAACAAGGTCTAGAACCAACTGCTCCACAACTTACATCCCACCCTGAAATTGAACCAATTGATCCAGTGCCAAGAGTTCAAGAAGAAGGACAACCAAGTGGTACCCAAAAAGCTAAAAAAGCTAAAAAAAAGAGAGCAGAAGGTGGAAAGAAGGATATTGCTAAGAAAGCATCACATCTTGTCCCTCAGCACTTGAAGGTGAAGAATATTCAACCTGGAGAAATCCTTGGGCTACCGACGGATGGAGGAAAATTGCTTTTTGGATACAAAGACTCTTGGGCCAAAGAAATATATGAAACCGAGGTAATAATAATCGTATATTTTTTATTAATGTACTGTCTATGTTTTTTATCGTAATAGTTGTATTAAGGGTTTTTGTATGTACTTTAAACAATTTTCGTGTATTTAATAGTATCATCAAGATGCGGTTCGTCTACTCAAACCCACCTCTGCACCAACAAAAATGCTTGACTGGCCTTTATCCGGTGAATGTGAAAGGTTCAAGAGAATTGTAACCAACTCGGGGTTAGCTAATGCTGCGGAGAATTCATTTTTGGAACATGATCGTGTTGCTATATCGGCGTTCGTGGAGAGAATGTATCCTGAGACCCATACCTTCCATATGCCGTTTGGGGAGATGACGATTACCCCGAATGATGTTGTGCAGATTCTTAACCTTCCTGACCAAGGCACAGCTGTGAAGTTTAACTACACAAAGCAATTAAGTTGGGCACAACTTTATTCTCTAATTAAAAAGTGCTTAGGTTGGGATGAAGAGACAACAACAGAAGAGTTTAGGAGGCATGCAAGTTCCAGAACAAGACAGTTCAACATTACCGTTTTGATGAATATGTTCTGAGGCACCTTGGATAAAGAACAAAGGGGAACGTTAACTGATGAGAAAGTGAATCACGCGGCCATAGCGTATCTCCTTTGTGTATTGGGAGGTGTCATTTTCCCCAATACTTCTGGCAACCGGATCGATGCCAACCTTCTACAACTTTTGGATCCCCTCCATGAAGTCGGTAACTACTCTTGGGGAACGGCATGCCTAGCATTCTTGATGGAAGAGTTGAGAAAGGCTTCGAGTAGAGGAATTATCCAAGTTGCCGGGAATGTCGCTCTATTGCAGGTTCTTTTTAAACACTATAAGTCAATCTATAGTTATTCGGTAGACAATACATATGATGCCTATTCTGAACTCCAAATGATACATATTCGGTAGGATACATATAATTTTAACCTCCGAATGTTGTGTATTCGAAAACAAATTACATAGTTTACTTCCGATTGTTTAGAATCGGAATTTACTTTTGGAAAATTAGTACCGAATATATAGGCCAAAATGTTATAGTTTACTGAACTCCAAAGGATGGATATTCGTTAGGACATGATCCAATTTTTACGTCCGAATGTTTTTTATTCGGACATAGGCCAATTAGTTTTACTCCCGATCATATATAATCAGATCTTTATGTTGGAAAATTAGTACTGAATATATAGGCAAAAAATAAATGGTTAGTGAATTCCAAATGATGGATATTCGGTAGTAGATTCACATAAGTTGCGTCCGAATGTTGAGTATTCGGAAACATGTAACTTAGTTTTGCTTCCGATTTTATAGAATCGGGTATTATTTTTTGTAAAATACCACTGAATATGTAGGACAAAAAAATATGGTCTACTGAACTCCAAATGATGCATATTCGGTAGTACATATATATTTTTTACTACCGAATGTTGATTATTCGGAAGTCACAGTATTCCGATTTTGTATATTCGGATGCAATTAATTAAAATTTGGTTCCAATTGTTATGAATTTATTTACTAATACTTGGTTTGTTATCCAAATCGGACTGGATCTATGACCACTTCCCTATCCTGAAGTTGGCCGGAGAAGACCCGGAGTGGCGCAAAGGTACTCCTAGAGGAAAAAAGTATATCTTCGAAGACAACCGTTCTAGTACAAAAGAGCAGCAGTTTATCCGCATGAGGGAGGTTTTGGACCAATTGAAGGCCTTAGACATATGTTTTGATCCATACAAGGAAGATCGTGCTAGTGGGCATATAAATGTTCGGTCGGACTTGTCCCTTTATTTTGGACTGTTATGGCACCCCACAAGATATGTGATGTACAACCCCTCTAGGGTGATGCGACAACACGAGTATATACAACATCAACCAATGGAGGAAATGAGGGATTACCACAAATTGGAGACGGAGTTGTGCTCTTCTAGTGGTGACAAAATGACGATCGTTCACAAAGGCCCACCTATTGTTCTTGATAACTGAGATAAGAGGATTGAGTTCATTATCAACACTGGTAGACCAGCCACCCGAGGTGATGAAAATTCTCCAGGCTATATGATTTGGTATAGGAACGTATCACATCCTTTGGTTATCCGTGAAGTTAAATCCAAGTCTACTTCGGAGGGGTCTAGTTATAATTGTATCATCAAAGACAAACCAACTGGTTATGATAGACTGGTGCGTATTCTTCTAACTTTCTTGATGTTATTGCTAAAAATCTTATGTAATAACCGTTTGATATTATGTCATTATGTTTAAAAATAGGTGAATAGGTTCAGGCGTGTTTCCAAAATATTAACTGCCTGCATTAGGAATGGAGATCCTGTGCCAGTTGAGAAGATACAAAAGGCTAGAGACCTAATTGACAATATGGAAAATAAAGATTATGCAGCAGAATTTGGGGAGAAATCCACGAAGAGGCATACGGATAAGATGGCAGTATCAAAGTCGGGTAAAAGAACTCGAGCTTCTACGAGCGGTCCAACGGAAGGTGCTGAAGCTTAAGGTCCTCAAACTCGTGGTCGTGCTGGACTTTGAGGTAGTCACTGTCGTAAAGTAAAGTCAAAGAATAAATGAATGGCAAACTTCCGTTTTATAGTATTTATGGATTCCTTCTTAATTTGGTTTTGTTTTTAAGGTTAGGATCAGATTTGAACTTCTTAAAACACGTTATGGTTTGTGAATGGTTTGTTTGATGGATTATGAATGGTTTGTTTTTCTGGATTATGAATGGTTAGTTTTTTGGATTATGAATGGTTAGTTTTTTGTAGGTTTGGAATATTGAGCCATTGTAGAGGGTTAGCCAATATATTCGGAGGTTTGGTGTTTCTATTTACTTCCGATTATGATAAGTTCAAAACCAAGAAAATATACATTTTTCCAAGAAACTGAATTTTGGGCCATGTTATATTCGGTAGACAATAACAATGACTTATCCTCCGAATGTGAGTAGTTCAAAACCAGCCCCGCCATGGCTCTGGGCGGTTCCAAAGGCCAATGTAGAGGGTTAGCCAATATATTCGGAGGTTTATTTTTTTTATTTTACGTCCGATTATGACAAGTTCAAAACCAAGAAAATATACATTTTTCCAAGAAACTGAATTTTGGGCCATGTTATATTCGGTAGACAATAACAATGACTTATCCTCCGAATGTGAGTAGTTCAAAACCAGCCCCGCCATGGCTCTGGGTGGTTCCAAAGGCCAATGTAGAGGGTTAGCCAATATATTCGGAGGTTTATTTTTTTTATTTTACGTCCGATTATGACAAGTTCAAAACCATGAAAATATACATTTTTCCAAGAAACTGAATTTTGGGCCATGTTATATTCGGTAGACAATAACAATGACTTATCCTCCGAATGTAAGTAGTTCAAAACCAGCCTCGCCATGGCTCTGGGTGGTTCCAAAGTCCAATGTAGAGGGTTAGCCAATATATTCAGAGGTTTATTTTATTTATTTTACGTCCGATTATGACAAGTTCAAAACCAAGAAAATATACATTTTTCCAAGAAACTGAATTTTGGGCCATGTTATATTCGGTAGAAAATAACAATTAATTATCCTCCGAATACGAGAAGTTCAAAAATATCCACCCCATGGATCTAGAGTGGTTCCAAAGGCATTATAGAGAGGGCTAGCCAATACATTCGGAGGCTTAGATTTTTTGGTTACGTCCGATTATGACAAGTTCAAAACCATGAAAATATACATTTTTCCAAGAAACTGAATTTTGGGCCATGTTATATTCGGTAGAAAATAACAATTACTTATCCTCCGAATACGAGAAGTTCAAAAATAGCCACGCCATGGCTCTAGAGCGGTTCCAAAGGCATTATAGAGAGGGCTAGCCAATACATTCGGCGGCTTAGATTTTTTGGTTACGTCCGATTAAGAAAAGTTCAAAACCAAGAAAATCTTAATTTTTCCTGGTTTCGGAATTTTGGGCCATCTTATATTCGGTAGATAAAAACAATGACTTATCCTCCGAATATGGGCCATATTTTCAAAAAAAGTAGCTGTTGGGTTACATAACCTATATAAGGAGGGTATCTCTTCCCCTATATGCAACAAAAAGACATTTTAACTCTCTCTAACATCAAAAAAATCATCTTCAACATAATGTTCCCACCATTCATTAATCGTACGGAGTTCACTATGGAAGAAGATTTATCTTTATGTAGGCGCTATGTTCAAATATATCCGAGGCGAGGAGAATAACGTAGGCAAGGAGGTGTAATGAGTATGAGTTATTTGTTGAGAATTCACGATTTTTTTTGCATCGACACCGAAAACCCAAATAACCGTCACTCAGCTGCGTTTTTTTGCCGAATTGGTTCAATAAACGAACACGTCCAAGAATTTGTCCATTTAACTTATCTTGTGAATCAATATCGATTGAGAGGTGAGACCAATGATGAGGTGATAAAACGATCTCTCGAGGAATGGAGGAGATGGAAAAGATCAAACTTCCGTTACGAAGCTCATTTCAGTATCCTTAAGGCGATGGACAGATTTAATCCGTCTAGGGCATGTCCACGATGATAATCACAAGTCATTGTAATGTAATTGTCGAAGTATAACCGTAAATGAATATTATGATATTCAAAATATTTACTAAATTCGGTAGTTTGTATGTTATGTAAACTACCGAATATGTCAAAGTTTCTAATTTTTATTATAGTTTGGTTGGAATCGGAAATCATTATGTTTAGTAATGTACCGATTATACTACAACGGATATTTTTTATTTTTTTAAAATAGTCGTGCCTCGAAAAGCACACACAATCGGTAATCAAAAAATGATTTTTTCTACCGATTATTTAGTAAAATAAAATCACAGTTTCTGAGTTCAAAATGCATTTAATCGGAGGGATATAAATATCACAAACCTCTGATTCTTGAAATCGGCGGTTAAATGTGTAAATATTTCCACCGATTGTTCTTCATTATTGTTGGCATGGTATACGTTGTACCTGTTGACTCTTGTCACCTCACCTAATGGCCATAATTTCCAAAAAGTAGCCGTTAGAACTTTAATGAATATAAGGAGGGTAGCCTCTTCACATTGAAGCACCAAACTATACATATCTATATTCCATTGTCTAGTATTTGTAAACCTCTCTATATTTCATATTACAATCATGGAAAACTTTGACGCAGCTGAAGATTTGGCTATTGTCAAAACATGGTACCACGAAACAAGAAGTGAAGATGTCATTTCTAGAAGGTTAACACCCGAAATCTTTTGGGGGAGAGTGTATAGCCAATTTGTGCGAGAATATGGAAATCCAAAGCAAAGATCCCTCCAACAAGTTCATGATCGGTTCCGACTTATCCAAAAAGGGGTAAACGATTACATAACGATACAAAAGAGGATCTTTAACAATAGCCACTTAAGCTTGTCGATCCAACAATTTGTAAGTATTTTCATACGAAACTATACGAACTTAGCATATCGTCTTTATAGTTTATATGAACTATGCATTCTATTATAGTTTATTTTGACTTATGTAGGAGACACTCGCAAAAAGGCACTACTTAGAGGAAAAAGGAGAAGAATTCACATATGATGGAAGTTATGAATTCTTCAAGACCGTGGCCACTATATAGAGTTTGGCACAATTTCCCTAAATTATTGTCTGAAATATGTTATAATCGGTAGTTAGTATGTTGTTTAATCTACCGATTCTGTTATATTCGGTAGTTAGTATGTTGTTTAATCTACCGATCTTGTTATAATCGGTAGTTAGTATGTTGTTTAATCTACCGATTCTGTTATAATCGGTAGTTAGTATGTTATTTAATCTACCGATTCTGATAATATTTTCAAAGATCCAATGTCAGAGTTACAATCGTAAGTTTTTATATTTTATAATCTACCGAATACAGGAGTGTTCCAATTTCTTCAAGTTCTGAGTTCAAAATGATTAAAATCGGTAATTTGGTGAAATACAAAAACCTCTGAATCTAACATTCAGTCAAAAAGTGTCTAATATTATCTACCGATTATTTCACATATCTTCAATGGATTTTACAAAAAAACTTGTAAAAAAAAAACGGTTCAAAATACTTCTTCTAAACATAATGGACAGACTAATCGTCATCATCATCTTCAATCAGTTCGAGTAACCCAGCGAGAAAGTTGTTCTTCATGACACGATCCCAATCAACCATGTTGGACTCATATTGTTTCACCCAATCCTTGCAATGGTTCATTGGAAAGTAATCGTGCCACTTACTCAACGGAGGTAACGGACAATCTTTTTTTACCCTTAATCCGATAAAATGCATTTCATTCACAAACGCCATAATGTTTCTTTTATATCTAACCTCCTCGTCGCAAACCGTTCTTGTGGGTGCAAACGTCATACTAGGTCCATACTTCGGAGGAACAAAGAAATGTACCACGCAATTCAAAACCGCCGCTAGGAGATATCCACATTTACGTGTTGTCATTAAATACTTGCATCCGATTGTCTATAATCCCTTTCGGCACTTTATACGCGCAACTAAATCTTTGAACTCACCTTCTTTGTCGTATCTATCTCCTCGCCTCATCATATCCATATAGAAATCCTTGTCCTTCATTAGTTGTACCACCATCTTATTTCTTAAATATTGGCATTGGGTGACATCTTCGATAACTGCCTTTCTAAAGTAACCCATTTGTTCCGTAGCAATGTGAAATCCACAATTTCCATCCCCATCAACCTCGTCAGTGGACAAAACAAATGGAACAATGAGTGGAGGGAGTTGTTCTAAATACTCTTCGATAATTGTATACGTTGTTCGATTTGGTTTTCCATCAAGATCCCTAGGGCAACGAAGACTACCATACTTCTCTTTTATAGTCACCATTGCTGTTAGTTGTGTTTGTTACGAGTCGCTCATTTGATCAACAACAATAGAGCTAGCTTGGCTCTCCACTAACACAACTTATTCCACCACCTCGGATTGAATTTCTTGAGAAGGCTCCATAGAGACCTTTGGTTTCACTTTTCGTGAGGTTGGTCCACTTTGATCCTTTCTTGGACGACCTCTTTTCTTAGGTTCCGGCTCATCTTCATATTCGGCTTCCAAACGCTCGGCCCTACACAATATTCTTTTATTAGACAAATACACCTTCAACTCTTTTCTTTGGATGGTCCTCGACACTTCGATGTTGGGCCTACCGGCCCCCTTTTGTTTAATAGGTTCATCAACTTCCCGTAAACAAGGGTGAAGGGCTTCCTAAAAATTGTGCATCAATATTTGCTTTTTGGTGCCATTTGATGTAGCGTAACGCTGGGCTATTCGTGTACACAATTCAGACTCAAAGAAAGACGGACCATGAACTACCGGGGTGCTTGGAGTAAAAATTAATTGCTTCCAAAATGGATGAATATCATTGATGTCAATCACTTCAACATACCTACCTAACTTATGACGACACGGGAGTCCAATACCCATCATATCCTTGCAAACACAAACCGTATTCTCGTCAACGTAAGCTTTATAAAAATGGAGTTGTTTCATCATGTGATTTATTGCCCATCTTGAAACTTTATGAACAATGCCCTTTAGAAGCAATCTTTCCTTAGAATGTTCAGTTGGGAATTGGTGTACACTAAATTGCATACTAGTCCTAATCATTACGAGATCACGGTTGGTGTATTCATGGATTGCTTCTTGAATCGACACAACTCTATTTTGACTGCCAAGTAGTATAGTCTTTAATCGGACATGAAACTCCTCCGCAATGCTTGTCTCCTTGTTCTTGAAGTTAAGAACTTCATATGTCCATGCAAAGACAAACCTCTCCTTAATCGGTAACCATTTTGTTTTACAATACTCAACGGATTTTGGATAGTTCGTGCCATATTCATCCTCAAATTTCTTCAAGTTAGCTTCGTAAATTTCCTCGGTCATTGACCAAACAATCTTGTCCCATGCTTTCAAAAACATTCTCCAAATCATTCCATCCTCCATCCATTTTTCATCAAATAACCGTTTCTCTTCCTCTCGTTCTTCCACGGTTAATTTACTAATGCGCTCATCCTCTTCCTTCGACCTCTTCGTACCCTTCCTTGGTTTTTTAGCTTGGAAATGATGATGGCAATTGGATTTGAGGTTTTGTTGAATGTGCCAAGTACATTGCAAGTTTCGGGCTTCCGGAAACACTAACGCTATTGCATGCATTAGGGCTTGATCGTTATCCGTTACAATAACCCTTGGAAAATCATCACTATTATAAATGGACCTCAACGTCTCCAACATCCAAATGAAACTCACATTGTTCTCATGATCCATTAAACCCCATGCAACCGTAAATGTGTTTTTGTCCGAAGTGTGGCAAGCAATATTTAACAACGGCATGTTATATTTGTTTGTCCTTTAAGTGGCATCTATCAACAAAATTTGATGAAAGCATTGGGCCAATTGGATCATTTCGGGATGTGCCAAGAAAATACGAACCAATTTACCATCCTTTTCTTCCCTTCTCAAAGTGTAGTCGTGTAACTCCGCTAACCACTCCGATTTTTGCATGACCGTTCTACCATCCCATTCCGTTCTTTTGATCGTAGCTAGGTCTGACTTAATTGTAGACAAAGAAGACAAGTTGTTGGGGTCGTCCGCCTTTATTTTACTTAAGATCGCACTCGCTTTTTGGATCCTCATAGACTTCACCATCTCCATTTCTCTTGGTTTTAGCGTGGCAACCATTACATGTCCAAGTAGAGTATCCGGATCATCGTGGTTATGACAACCATTATCAACTTTATACATTTTCCACTCTGAACCTTCCTTACCTTCGGGCTTATAGAATACAATCTTGAAAGGACATCCGATTTTCTTTGTATTGCTTCAGTATTTCCTCTGCGTTTTCCTTACGTACTTACTATTCTTTCCCTCATGACTCTTTCGCTTCCCACCACGCTCACAAATCATTTCAAATCGAGTTTCATCCACATGATTGTTTTGAACTACAACGCACATGTTATCTTTTTCCTTGTTGATAAGCCATTCATTTTCCTCCGCCTTACTTTCAAATGACTAAACATGAATATAACAAAACAAATATCATAAGTATAAGCATATAACATACATATTTGAATAATAATAATAATAATAAACCCTTATGAGAGAGAAGCTCCGGCGATCGGCGATGGGTTTTTCTGGTGATTGAAAACTAGAATCATCCCACTTCATCGTCCGTGATTCCAAACTCGCATCCCCCTTTCTCCTCACGGTTTATTGTTTGCTGCATTTTGATGCTACCACTTTCCAGGGTTTTTCGTATTGCTTGTTTTAGGGTTTTTACAAACTCTATTCCATTTGGAATAAGATATGCCAAAGCCCCGATTACGATCCTCAGCTGCTTTTGAATGCAATACCGACCTGGGTTCCCAATATTCCCAATCCTCTATGGCTTCTTCATCGTCACAGGCGGACAATATTCCTTGTCCCTTTGCTTCGTTTGATGGTTGTCAGGGTGGTACTGGTGGACTAGGTTATTCCAAAAGTGGCTGGATTAGGCACCTTAAAGATCAGCACTTTCCTTTTGAAAGTGCCAAACAAATCTGCAGGGAGAGGATTCAGCACGATGCACATTGCTTTGCTGTCTGGGAAGGTGTTCTACAAGACGCGCAGTGGTGGTTGTGCACCAGATGCATGACCACTCATACATGGAAGATGGCTTGTAAATCGAAAGCACATATTGCAGACGTCATACCAGGGCCATTCAACGGTGTTGGTGCAGATTTCCTGATTTTTGGCGTGGAAAAGCCTCATCATGTGTTCCCAGCTGCAGCTGATAGTTCAGCACCAAGTGAACCAGTCAATGATGGTGGTACAGGGCTTACTGTGGACATTCTCAACCAAATGCTACAGAGACAGATTCCAACTACGGTTAGCATCCCACCCCATTGCAGAATGTCTTTTTCACGTACGCTGAAATCGGCTTTGGATTTTGTTATTGCAAAACCAACATGCATTGCGGCCTGGATACGTCTTATGTTGCTACCGCTTTGCACCTTAAACCTGTATGAACCACAAAACTCGAGTGAGGAGCGCTCTGGGAATAGGAAGAAGCTACAAACAGCAGCGATCAACAAAGTACTAATGACTTTGAGTGAGCCTTCTGGCTGTCTCACTCTAGTTCAACAATTGCTTGACATGACTAAGCAACCTTCAAAAAAACAGGCTCCAGGAAAGAAGAAAACTAGCAAACATTTAGCGGCCTGCAAGAAGAAGCTGAGTTATGGTCACTACACCGCTGCCATACGTATCCTTTCATCTAGTGGTGTTGCTCCTCCGACTCCAGACACTTTGTATGAACTCCAACAAAAACACCCCCTAGCTCGGCCTCCTGTCATTCCCGCAGAGGACATTTCGTCTCCTTCCATGACTGTGAATGCTAAGGACATCTTAGCCGCTCTCAAGAGCTTTCCTAAGGGTACATCCTGTGGTAGGGACGGCCTCAGAGCTCATCATCTCCTTGATGCTTTGAGTGGAGCTAGCGCTGCTATTGCGGAGGACGTGCTGTAGTCGATTATTGGCGTCGTTAATCTCTGGCTTGCAGGAAAATGCCCCTATGTTCTTGGTGAGTTCGTTTCCAGCACCCCTTTGACGCCGTTGCTCAAGCCTGGTGGTGGTTTGAGACCCATCGCAGTGGGTACCATTTGGCGCAGGTTGTGCTCCAAAATGGCGGCCAACTCTGTCTGTAAAAACTTGAATAATTATCTTGGAAACTTCCAGTTTGGTGTAGGTGTTCCGGGGGGAGGGGAAGGCATTTTGCACTCGGCCAACAGACTGCTCGAGTTATGTGGTTCGGACGCCACAAAATCCATGTTGCTGATCGATTTTTCTAACGCCTTTAATCTCGTCGACCGGTCTGCTATCATTAGAGAGGTACGAGCTCGATGCCCTGGTATTGCATATTGGGTTGAATTCTGCTATACCCACCCTGCCAGGTTATATTATCGCGATCACATCCTATCCTCTACGCAAGGGGTACAGCAGGGCGACCCCCTTGGTCCCCTGTTGTTTGCCTTATCTCTACACCCACTTGTGGAGAAGATTGCTTCCAATTGTAGTCTAGATTTCCATGCTTGGTATCTGGACGACGGCACCATAGCAGGTGACACGATGGAGGTATCCAAGGCTCTTAAAATTCTTCAGGAAGATGGACCAGGCTACGGGTTACATCTTAATATTTCAAAGACCGAATTATTTTGGCCTTCGTATGATTTGAGACGAGATGTTGTGGGTACTTTTCCGTTGAATATTGGAAAGCCCAAGGATGGTGTGAGGTTGCTTGGTGGGCCGGTGAGTTTAAATTCGGATTTTTGTTGCAGTACTGTGACACACAGAATTGATAAGACAAGATCTGACTTATGGACAAAATCCAAGAGCTGCATGATCCCCAATGCGAACTCCTGCTCTTGCGTAGTTGTACCGGGGTATCGAGGTTGTATTTTGCCTTGCGTACCACATGCCCGAAGGCGTTATCACCTGCAGCTGAACGTTTTGATGACTATCTCTTGCAGTATCTCCGTCGCTTGGTGGTTGGAGATGGTGCCGGCTTCGGGGTGGTCCAACAGCGATTGGCTACACTTCCCATCAAGGATGGGGGATTTGGTATTCTTACGATGTCAGATACAATGAAGTACTGCTACCTAGCTTCTCGGTGCGGACCCGACATTTGCGAGATCTATTTTGAAGATTCCTGCTACCCGGTCCCTGGTCCTGAATTTCTCGCGCCTTACAATTTTTTAAGCAAGCCTTGTGGATTACCTCTACGGATTTCAACATTAATGATACCGCCCCCTTTATATGAAGTCTTTGGCGGCTATTTATTTTGGTGCGATTCGCGATCGGTACCCTCCACCTTTGCTCTTTCTTCACGTGAGGTTGCGGTTTGGCGATGTAACGAGATCCGTCCATGCTATGGACTTCCTTAAGGCGATCCGATTCATGGGCTTGGACAGGCTGTTGGGCCTAGGCAGTTTAGCTATGTGCTTCAGTACCGCTTGGCAATACCTCTTTTTGCCGAGGGTAGTAAGTGCTCGTGTTGCGGCAGGTTTATGGATACCTTCGGTGACCATGCCATCCATTGCGCAAGCGAGGTCGGGCTCAAATTCAGAAATGATTTGGTGAAGGATATTTTAGCAGATATGTGTCATCGTGCAGGGGTGGTAGCTAGAAAAGAGGTTTCTTTAAGCGTCATCAATGGCAAGGATTTTCCCAAATTGATATCATGGCTTATAATTGGGAAGATGGCAGGGATGTTTGCCTTGATGTTACTGGAGTTTCCCCTTTCACTAGTGCTCGTACTCGCAACTTCATTCCTGGTCATGCCATTTCTGCTGATGTTACCCGCAAGAACAACAAATACTTGAGTGTTTGTTCTTCACTCGGCTATGGGTTTGGGGTACTGGCCTTTTCCACCTTTGGCAAACTTGGTTCGGATTTTGTAATTTTTTTGAAGCGAATTAGGAATTGCATGGCTCATCATGATGCCAATTTCAAAATGGGCAATTCCCTTTTTCATAGGTTAGGGATCGTTATCCAAAAAGGTGTCGGCGCCCAGCTTGTTGCTAGGTTGCCCACCATCTCCTGTAACGTTGACTTCGATATTGAGTTATAATAAAAGCCTTGCGGCGTCCTTTTCATAATAATAATAATAGTAATGAGTATACCAAATCGTTTGCATAGTGTAGGGAAGTATCGGGCCTCAAATAGAAATCATCAACCCACGCTACAACAGCCTGCAAAAGGAAGCAACATGTTTTACATTCACAATCGGAAGACATTCTGTAAGTTTTACAACCGATTGTAATATAATCGGACGAATATTGTGTCCAAATAACTACCGATTTTAATAGAAAGATTTAGACAGTCTGCTGAGTACAAAAACAATCATAATCGAAAGACATATATCTGGTAATACTTCCGAATATAAACAATCGGAAGGTAAAGTAATAAATATTCCTCCGATTTTCATAAAAGAATTACAATTATTACAAGTTTGCGAGAATTTGAATTTGGGGCCAAAGATATATTTGGTAGTTATATAAAATTATAATACTACCGAATGTAAAAGATAAGAATTACTGAGTTTCATAATTTTGAGGATTTCGTTTTCGGGGCCATTCGGTAGTAAATGTACTATATTAATTACCGAATGTAGATATTTTGGAAAATCAATTTGGGGGTTTTCAAATATTCGGTAGTAATATACATTTTTTAAACTGCTGAATGTAAATATTTGGTACTCAAGAGGTTCTATTCGGTAGACATGTGGATACATTATCTACCGATTCTGGGTAGTTCATGGCGTTAAATGCATGCATTAATCGAGTTTTCTCGTTTAAAAACTCATACAAACGCATACAAAGTGGGTTATGAGTTTCTTAACACAATACATGTGTGTTAGATGCATCGTTAGCTTCGATCTCGGTTGATTCTCCGGTTTCCTCCATAAAAGCGTCGTCTAGGGTTTCCTCTCCACAAAAGTTTGGATCATTCAACATATACCCCAAATTGTCTTCTCTAAACGGTCATGATCCTTCAACATTATGTTCTTCACGATCATTCTCACCTTCTTCTTCAAATCCATCCATTTTTGTTGCCTATTTCTAAAAAAAATGAGTTTTTCAATATTTTCCTTCTTCTTCTTCTCTAGAACTATAAAATGACAACAAATGAAGAAAATGAAACACATTTTTTCCAAATACTACAGTGTCCACAATCAGACAATAGTTTTTCTTTTTTTACTACCGAATTAATTCGGTAGATAAAAATCCTTATTTATCAACCGATTATGTTAAGACAATTTTGCCATTATGATTTACGCGAGATAAGGGTGGCTTCGTTTTACATTTGGATGACCCTATTTTGTTTTATTGTTGGCCCCTAAATCTTTTTTGTTGGCCCGCAAGGATATAAAATCTAATTTTAAGATTAGCCATATAAAATCTTATACGTTGTTAGGCATAGACATAACACTAATGTAGCTAGCTAGAACCTGCACAGTAACTAGGAGACGCTCCCCAATGCAAATATAAATCAACATCAAAAGCAACATAAACAGCGAAAGTAACAGATAATTTATGGTCTACTATATCCTTTTCTTCTTCATAATCTGATTGATTGCCTTCCTGCTCCACCAGTCATTCATTTTAGATATCCTCTTCATCTGAATCACAAACTTCTTCCCAGTGATAACAGTCACAAGCATCACCAATCCTCGTTAGATAAATCACCATCATCTTCCCAGTAGTAACAGTCACAAGTATCACCAGCCTCCAGGTTCAAGGACTCCCACCCACCATCCATGATGAACTTCTGCGGGAAGTCTCTGAATTTTTTCACTTCGTCTTTCCAATTTAGTTTTTGCTTGTTCTGATAGTACTTGACGCGTGAACAGTTCAGACGATATTTAATTCCAGCAAGTAACTTCAATGGAATTGAGTTGATTTGAAGCACATCACGACTGAAGTCTTTGAATACCACTGTCATATCAATTTCATTGGGTCTAAGCTGCGCCAGATTGACAATCTCGATCTCGTCTAGTTTAACCACAATGGGATTTGTTTCTACAAGCTCTACCAGGAAAAATAAAGTCAGCGCAAAGACAGCCCGCGCCCCTGTGGGAAAAAAACCATGAAATTCGTACTCTGGCAATTCAAAGTAATTGATAACTATAGGCTCGGATTCCCACAAATCTGTAACTTTGTCGACAAAGTCCTGGAGATCTTTGTTACGGTCATCAGTCTGTACAACAGGGGTCGATTCCAACTGGAAATTGATATTATTAGTCTCTTCTGTCCCCAACATGATCTGGTTGTGCAAGTGAAAATGCAAGAGAGGCGGTATCTCATGATCTCCAGCTCAGAAGAAAGGACACTTTATGTTCTCGTACATAACATCTATATGGGGATGGGCACTGGAGGTTTTATACCGGAACCCATTGACATGCGCTTCGAGGGTACCCATAATGGTCTTTCCACCTTGCCCTCCTACCTTGGGACAGATTGTGACTTCAGTTAACTTAATAATATCTTGCACATTAGTTTCCAACTGCAGTTTCACCGGATTG
The DNA here is from genome assembly GCA_023529315.1 of Papaver bracteatum. NCBI lineage: Eukaryota > Viridiplantae > Streptophyta > Magnoliopsida > Ranunculales > Papaveraceae > Papaver > Papaver bracteatum. Next base: position 5,710,042 of record JAJJWX010000811.1, on the reverse strand, counting down.
GAAGGTCTTACAGCATCACCTTTTTTGTTAAAAACATCTTCCATCCCAGAAGAACCCCTAAGCAATCTATAGGAAGTTCGAATTTTTACCGAGGAAGCAAGACTTGCCTGTGTATACCTTTCCATCTCCTCAAAATACGTCTCCCGGTCTTTATCACAAGATGGTTTAAACACAAGAGTCTTGCCGAAGCCTTCAAATTTTCTGATGGCATCATGTAAGGTACCTTCTGTATACTGACAAGCCTCCATTGAAACAGATCTACATAAAAAAGGACGTATATTAAAAACTTCATATTTCAATCATACATGTGAAACTCGTACACGCAAGAATGAGGTTATTAACAAGAAGATGGCATTCATAGGAGGGCAAGAAGTTGATCCCAAAATCACAACGTATAAAGGATACTCCACTTTCAATCAGGGGCGGAGCCAGGATTCGAGAAATGGGTGGGCAAGTTGCCGATCAATACATATTTTAGGGGGTGCAAAAGGGTTAAAATGACTAAAAATGGGATAAAGTAGTTAAAATTAGGCTTGGGAGTTCATATTTGAGGGGGTGCAATTGCACACCCTCCTCTCCATGTGGCTCCGCCCCTGCTTTCAATATTATACAATGAGTAACACGGATGTATACGATGCCAAAAAGACTTAAGACATCACAAATTAACTTGCAAAATTATAAATTTATATGTTGTGTAACGCTGAACTGTGCTTGAACACTAGCATAACTGTAACAGCAACCAGTTCGGATCCTAACACAACCCTAAACCACAACAGGGAGCATACTAACAGAGATATAAGTAATACATAAACCCTCAAACACTCACACAATAAGCAGAGATTAAATTCAAAATCATATAAGAAATATAATTGAAGTTATGCTTTAGCCAAAACCTGAAGCTCGCCAACGCTAGCCATTACATTCAAAACAGATCTAGTTGTGCAATGCTGGATAATTTCATGTCTCATACAGGAAACTAACTTAAAAACTTCGGACCAGTCATGTCCAGTATAAAATCTGGTTAAATGCCATACCAACCAAAAGAATAGAATATGCTATGAGCATATAATAAAGAAAAATAAGCAGAGTCATAAGAGAGTTACCCTGGTGGTTGCTGTCTCTTCAATGATCCTCTAACTGATGATGGACAAACAATTCTGAAAAATTAACTACGGGTGGAAGAGATCATCGTGATTATTGAATAAAACCCTAGAACAAAATATCAGATAGAAAATTATTCACAGTTGATTGTTAATAAGAAAAGAGTAGATCGAAATTAAGGAAAAAGAAAAAGACAGATTAAAATTAAACCTCGAAATCACAGATGCATTCCAGAAGAAAATCAGATGAATGCGAAACTAGGGTTAGAAACTTGAGTAGAGGAGGAATAGAGAAGGAATCTGGGAAAGCATCATTCAGATATCCCAAAGATGTATCTATCTTTATTCGTGAAGTGCCAACCCTTTGATTTAAGTCGTCTTGTGGCCATGATTCGTAAGGCATAAATCCCCGTTTAATTGGGCCCCCAAAAAAAACAATTGGGGGCCTCAGCTATTTTATGCTCACTACGAATATTATAGGGTTCCAAAATATTGTTTTTTTTTACTCTTCCCTAATAAATACTGTAAATTTTAAAATCATATTAGTCATAAATCCTATGCACCCAATGCATTTCCATTTCTAAACTAAAAAAATCAGATTCTTCTCCTCCCCTCTCTCGAGACTCTCTTTTCCTCCATTAACAATTCCATAAGAAATATTCTTTACCCGATTCATCGTGGTAATCGTTGATTTGAAAATTTTAATTGCCGATTCACTTCTTCTACAAACATGGCTCGTAATAAGAAGACTTATAGACTACCTATTGAGAACCTTAATCTCGTCGAACGCGGTAAAAGTAAGGGTTTATGTGAGAACCAGGCACAAATTAAATTAGGTGGAATTGGAGAAAGGTATAGCTCCAATTAGAAGGTATGTGAACTAAAAACCCCTAATGTATTTGTTGTTTGTTTTTAACTTGATATGTTGACCATAAAATTAGGTTTTTAATTGAAAAATTGCAGTTATAGTTCTAGTGTCGTTACCTTCTATGTGTTCGAACCCTAACAATTTCTTTTCTGCATGTCGAGTTAATGAACAAATCGTTAACTTATATGATGAAGGAGATAACTACCCTATTTCTAAGTTTGCTTTTTTTTTGCCCTAGATTAGAATCCTCTATTTATTATGTAAACGGTTGACGATTGTTTTGACAACCCCTTTCTATATAAGACGACTCTATATTATACAAAACTACCTTTATGTCCAAAAAAAAAAAAAATGAAATAGTCGTCAGCTTAAATCTGTAGAACCGTCATCAGTATAATTATGAGTTGCCAGTTATTATCTAAACAATAATGATTCTTATTGACAACCCACTTTTAACAAATCTCGACTCTGGATGATAAAGGACTACATATCTATCCAAAAAATATGAAGGATCGTCATCTAAAATCAGTAGAATCGTCATGGCCTATTTTAGAATGTCAAGGGCTTAATTTGGAGTTGTCATTTGGTGTAGAATGGTCGTTAATATTTAAGATCTTCTTAATGACCCTTATACTGAGACCATAAAAATTATGTCTTATTTGTTCCTTTTTGTCTTTGGACTATTGCAGCAAGACGAAAGAGATGAATCGAGGAAAGAAACCTATGCAAACTCATCATTCCAAACCTCCCTTCCACGAAAAATACCTAATTACCGGTTCATTACGCGGAAAAGGGCCGAGTGAGGTGCCCTTTTCTATCCATGAACCCAGATAGCAAGGTAATGAGTATTTGGATTCTTCCTATCCTATTGTATCCGCTAATGGTAGCGATGAAGAACAAGGTACAAAAAAAAGAAGAAGTTCAAGTATGAGGTGAAGAAGAAGAAGAGAGTGATAATGATGATGAAAGCAATGGTGGTGGTGGTTCTAGTGCTAGCGGTTCTGATGGAGGTGGTGGTGGTGGTGGTGATGATGATTCTGATGATGATGGTAATGGTGGTGGTGGTATAATGATGATGAGGAGGAGGATGTGGATGATGAGGAGAAGACGCAAGTTCCACCGACGGTATAGGCGCAGGTTAGAGCGCATGTTAGTTCATGTGATGTTTCTGTTTTGCACCTAAAGTAGTGTAACCTTATCTCTAATATTAGGTCTTATCTAAACCTAATATATAAAGAAATAGATGGAAAAAGAATGAAACTTATCCAAAAATATCTAATATAAGAGAGTGAGAAGAACTAGTAAGAGTTCCAACTTCTCCATTAAAAAAAATAATCATTTTAAACAATTATCAATCCTTCACCAAATATCCAACAGTTGGTATCAGATCCAAGATCAATTGAATTTGATCTTGGTAGTATGAAAATCAATCAAAACCCATTCAGTCAAAAAAAAAGCACCAAAAAGAAAATTCTTGAAATCTAAATCTAAATCTAGAAAAGGAAAAAACCCATTTTTCCAATCAACCTTAAATCAAATCAATGGCAAGTACTAGCAACTCAAATCTGTACATACAACAATCATAAATTTTAATTTTTCATGGAGAAAACTATGATTTTTGGTCAATCAAGATGAATAATTTATTCATGTCTCAAGATGTATGGGAAATTGTTCAAAGAGGGTATGATGAAATTGAAGATACATCAACTCTACAACAACCCCAAAAGGATTTACTTAAGGAGAATAGGAAGAAGAATGCAAAAGAATCCATGTACATTCAACAAGGAGTTGGAGACACTATTCTACCAAGAGTAATTCATTTTCTTAAAATTAAAGAAGCTTGGGATATTCTTCAAAAGTATGGTGGAAACAAGAAGGTAAGAGAGTTGAAACTTCAATCATATATAAGAGATTTTGAAAATCTACATCTGAAAGAGAATAAAACAATGAATGAGTTTTATTCTAGAGTTGTTGAAATTGTTAATCAAATATTGATGTGTGGTGAAAAGCTAGAAGAAAAATGAATTTGTGAGAAGATTTTAAATTGCTTACCAAGAAAATTTTGAACCCATTTTGGCGGTTTTGGAAGCAACAAAAGATTTCTTTACATTGGAGTCACAAGAGTTATGGGCACAATTGAAAGTCTATGAGAAAAGGGTGTCTCGACATGCCGATAAGTCGATTGAGAGTGCTTTTCAATCGAAAATGAATTTTGACTCAAAAAAATCAGCAATGAATTGTGTATAAGGGTGATTCTTCATAAAATTACAAAGGAAAGGGATAAAATACAATAAAGGAGGAGCAAGCTCCAACAACTACCAAAAGGGTGATTCTCAACAAGTACCAAAATGCATTTTTTGCAAGAAGAATGGTTATCTGGAGAACAATTGTTGGAACAAAGAAAAACCTCAATGTCGCAATTGCAAGAAGTATGGACATTTGGAGAAGTATTGTAGGTACAGAGAAGATGATGAACAACCCGGTAGAGCGGAAGAGAAATAAGATAAACAAAATTTGTTTTATGCTTGTCAAAGTGTCGTGGAAACTTCCAAAAGCGAAGTGTGGTTTGTAGATAGTGGTTGTACGACTTATATGTCCGGTGTGAAGAACTTGTTTGTTGATATGGATACATCCATAAATTATCTAGTGAATATGGGGGATGGAAACATGGTTCAAGATAACATAAGAGGTAAAATTTACGTGCAAACTATCAATGGAGCAAAATACATTAGAGATGTGTTATATGTTCCGGATTTGGCATAAAATTTGCTTAGTGTTGGGAAACTTGTGAAGCTTGGGTACGTTGTCCATTTTGGTGGTGTTTATGGGTAAAAACTATTTCTGCTGGTTTTGGTAATTTGGGGTGTGTGGATGAGAAATGAACTGCACGGGAGTGCTTTTTTATTCGAGAGATCAATTTGTACAATTCTGGCCTAAACCGAGAAATGGCCGTTCTAGACTTGCTTCAGTCATAAAGTGAAGGAGATGGGGTTGAACTTAGGGAAGGAAGAGAAGAAGGTGTTGAGATTATGAAGGTGTTGGATGTTTATGACTTGTATCAGAATATCAAACTGGCTTGCAATAATATAAGCAATCAGCTCTGGGTGTTTTCTGGATACGTTGTATCAACACTCGATTTCTGTCTCTTTTTGGAAATAGGAAGGAGAACCTATTTATACAAGTCATTGAGCACAACCCTCGTCTCTCGTAGGAAGTGGAGTATTGGAGTGGTGGGGTTGTGTTAGTGTCGCATGATCGATCTTTGCCCACTTCTCCCATCATCCATGCCTCCTGACACGTTCTTGTGATGGCACGTTGCATGCTGCACGTTGTAAACTGCCAGACCAATACCCCCAGTAAGTATCTCCCAGTTTGTGACATGTTTGATGTCTCGAATGAGTGGATCGTGGGACCCACTGTAGAAAGTAGCATGTGATGCTAAAACAACTAAGGATTTCATATTTATGAAATATCATGTATGCACAATGCATGTAATACATCGCAAACAATCAGCATGTATGAAGCATCGATGTTTTAAAGCCTGACCGAATAAGTTGCGGACCAAGCGTATTAAAATAGCATCATGTCCAACCATCTTCGAGTGATCGTTTAGAGGCTGCATGGGCGAGCTATCTCCTGGACGATCACTCCCTGTGGAAGAGTGGAGGATGGTAATCATCAGGATGCCTCACTGGTCGTCTAGCTTTCAACCTAGGCCTTTCGACCAAGCTAGCAAAATTGGACGGACGAGATGGTTCAAGACCCTCATCTGCGACCATTGATGGATTTTTAGGGTTTTAGGAAGTGCGCGAGCATCACTCCTATGCTTGACCGAATCCGAGTTTGGGCACAAGTTTTGGTGGGGCCGACCAGGCATGCGTGTAGACGGCATGCCAGTGTTTATGCCCATGCCTTTTTATCTCATGAAGGTGCAATCTACGCCACTTAGTTTGACCGGCAAAGGTGAGTGGTCGAGATCGATTTGCAGCAGAAATCCATTGCCACAAAAGATTTGGAAGCCACTCATCATGCCACTTTTGGGCCAGCGTTTCGAGGCCATCGCGGCCTAGCCTGCCTAGGCCGACCAGCTCCACACAAAGGTGGGCCCACGGTGATCATGTTGACATGCTTGGGACATTTTAAGTCTATATCTATACCATCCATCCAAGCTTGCGAATATGGATGGTCGTGATCGAACTGCGATAGCTGTGCAGCGCCGCGAACCCTAATTAGGGTTTTGAAAACAGCACGTACGCACGATTTTGGCCAAACGGTTTGGAAAGTTATGCTACTCTTTTGGAGGAACCGATCGTGGGGCCCACGTTGGGCCGACAGTGAACGTGTGCACTTCTCTAATGGTCTTAGGCGCAATCTAAGCCATCCGAACATGATGACAAAGTCGGATGGTCGTGATCAATTTAAGACATTAGTGGAATTTTCGTGATGCTTGCAAAGAATCATACTAACCATGTTTCGGGCATGCGATCGTGGTTGCATGTCCACATCGTGAGCAAACTGATCAGGTAGGGATAGAGCGGGCCCGCTAATGTGCATGCTAGCGCCTCCTCCATCTTTCATGGTGCGATCTAAGACGTCCAATCAGGCTAGTGAAGTTGGACAATCACGATCATTTTGAGACTGTCTTAAGCAGTCTTTCTCATTCGAGCCTTCTCCAAGCAGCGAGGCCACCTTATTCTGGGATGGATATTGACGGAGATGGATGGGTGCGGGTGAGGTTCGACCGGATAGGGCATAAGTGGCCCGCCGGTGGTCATCATGATGGTCACTTTCTCCTGCTAGTGTTTGTCTAGGTTAGTTAAATCATGCGGCCAACTTGCGTGGCCATGATCGTTTCTGAGACTGACACGGACAGTCCAGATTTCCCTTAGGGAATTAAATATGCTCGATCGGGCTAGTATAAGCACGCCGATACGAGATTCTCTTTGTTAGAGAATGGTATAGCATGTACGGGTATTTCTTGCATGCCTCTTTATTGACACTTATATATTCATGTTACTCTGCTGAGAGTAACAATCAGTCATCATGTCGCACCAATAATGAGAGAACAACACAGGAAATACAAGGCAAGTCAAGCATTAATTAATAATGCTATAAATTCACAGAATATTGGGATTGTTGCTACATGCACCATTCTGGGTGAATTTTGTATATTTATTGAATTGCTTCAAATAAATAAAATGAGAGGATTCCTGCGCTCATCGTTTGTCAAATGGCCTTACCCTTTGCAGGATGTCGGCATAAAAATTGGTTTTATAATTTTAGCCCCGAACTAAAATCCACCATCAACATTAAGTCGCATGATTAGCACATAATGATTGCATTATTGTGGGGTAGGCATGAGATGGTAAAATAAAGATAAAACTTATGAGACAAAGTTAGATGTTACCAGGAGAGATGGGTCATCCTTTCCTTGGAGCATGTCATGTTCAAGAGGCGTCCAGGTGAGCGTTCCCCTAGCATGATGTCCGTTGGCCCCTGGTAGATTAGGCATATGGTTGGTTGGATTCTCAAACTATTCATGGCGATGTCGTAATCCCCGACTCTGATAAGGACAAGCCCTATCATGAGTAATATCCTTAAAATGATGCTAAAGCAATTTCAGAAAAAGATGTTGAAGCAACTCCCAAAGAGAATGCTGATGTAGCTTCCGGAAAACGTGTTGAAGCAGCTTCTAAAGCGAACACCGAGGTGGCTCCTGAAGAGAGCGTTGAAGCAGCTTCTTGAGCGAACGTCAATGCGGATCCCAGAGAGAGCGCTGAAGAAGCTTCTGGAGTGAACGTCGAGGTGGGTCCCGGAGAGAGCGTTGAAGCATCTTCTGAAGCGAACATCGAGGCAGGTCCCGGAGAGAGTGTTGAAACAGCTTCTCAAGCGAACGTCAAGGAGTCTTCTGGAGAGAGCGTTAAAGCAGCTTCTGGAGCGAATGTCCAGCGTCTCCTGGAGAGAGCGTTGAAGCAGCTTCTTCCTCAATTTAATTTTCCCTTGTGAATTACATGCTCCTTGATTGACCATCTCTCTTGTGTTGAAGAAGTCCTTGACTGATGTCGAAGGAATTTTGTGTTGAGCCTCAGTCCCCAAACGTGATTTATATGGTTATATCTTGTATGGTCGATGAGTTTACAATAATAAAGATATATCCATCGCTCCTACGTGACTCTATTACTTCTCCATGGGAAATTAAAATATGCAGAAGTTCGGATTACCTCTATCCATAGTGGTTGTTGCTATCGTGAAGCTCGGGCACTGGTATCAATAAACGAACAACGGCTCTTAGCTGCAGCTGTGATTAGAAGAGACTGGAAGGAAGAGCCGTGATAGCTATGAGGACGAACTTGGAGGTCTTCATATAGTGGTAGAGCTTGTCTCGAGGGAGAAGCTAATGATAGAACCGATAGCTTCCTTGATGTTACCTCAAGTAATGAAAAAGAGGGAGACAGTCCCCTGCCCACGAGTATCCACCGAGCCTTCGAATTGATGGACGTTGTCACGCTGTGTTGATGAGGCCGTCTTTACATCTGCGTTGTGTTTTATAGATGTCCAAGAATATTACTGGTCTTAGACAATACGTCTGCTCTCTTGAGTATATCCTCGTCTTTGGACATCTTGGACTCATAATGATAGTGTGCTTGCATCTCTCTAAATTCACCATATTTGGGATGGGCAGTGCTAAGCAGTCCCCAGTCACACTCCTATACAATTATCACCTTTGGATCGTGTCTTTGAGGAGTAGGGAAGTTACTTCATGCGAATGACTGAACTAATAGGATCTGCAAATATGATGAAGCTTTTTTCATGGAGAACTTGTATGTAAGTCTTAAGTCCCAGGTGCAATCTCCTTTGGTGACACAACTACTTTTTCTATGGGAGACGAAATTCTGAAAGCGTCTCTCATTGATGTTATGGACATCATTATCTTCTTGAGGCTGCTCCCTTGAGGTGTCGGATTCAATAGATTTGAAGATGTCACGTGCTCGCTCTCGTCTATGATGACATAATAGGCGAACCCTTTATGATGATTTGGAGATGACAATATTCGTTTAATCTTCCGAAACGCTTCCTGTTGTAGTGCGGTCCAGGCGAAACTTGCTCCTTTCTTCATCAAGGGGGTGGATGAAGCAACAAGCTGGGATAGACCAGGTATAAAACGTCGAATGTAGTTCACCTTTCCCATGAATCCTTGGAGTTCTTCACAGTTCGGGGTGGTGGCATCGTGAGGATAGCTTGGGTCGTGGATGGGTCCACTTTGATTCCCTCAGCAGTCACCTGGAATCCCATAAAATTGCCTGAAGAAACGCCGAAAGCGTATTTCAAAGGATTCATCTTCAACTTGTATTCACGGCACACGAACACTTGTCATAAGACTCCTGTATGGACCGCCCGATCTTTTGATTTGACTACTATATTATCCACGTAGTCTTCAACTTGCTTATGAATCATGTCGTGGAAGATTGTTGTCATAGCGCGTTGATACGTTGCACCGGCATTATTTAAACCAAACGGCATTAAAGTATAATAAAAATTTCCGAGAGGACTTCGAAAAGCTGTCTTACTCGCATCATTCTTATACATCGTTATCTTATTATAGCCGCTATATCGATCTATGAAGGAGAACACGCCGTGTTTGCTGGGGGAATCTAATAACATGTCGATGTTAGGTAGAGGAAAATCATCTTTGGGGCAGCATCTGTTCAAGTCTGTGAAATCCACATAGCACCTGGTCTGTCCATTTTTTTTTTACCGAAACCACATTAGCCAACCAGGTTGGATGATGAATGGGTTTGATGAAGCCAGCAGCTAGAAACTTATGAATCTCAGTCTTGATTTTCTCTTCTACCTCGTGTCTGAAATGCCTCGGAGACTGTTTAACCTGCTTGGATCCAGGTATGACATGTAGATGATGGGTGACCAATTTTTTTATCTAAACTAGGCATTTCTTCATACATCCAAGCGAATATGTCCTTGTACTCTTTGAGAAGTTCCACAAGTTTCATGCGTTCATCTGTACACAAGGTTGAGCTGATGGAGATAGGCCTAAGAGATTCCTCATTCCTAATGTTAACGATTTTGAGCTCATCAGTTGTGGAGTTGGTTCCATCTTACAGCTATAGTGGAGCATCTATCACTTCTTCTTATGGCCCGCCGTTGTTGTAGTATTCCGTTGGGTGGAGAGACTGGGTAACGGTCTCCCCTGCTAATTTCTAACAACAACGTCGGTACACGGTTTTACCTTTCTGATCACGGCTTGCCACAAAAGTCCGTTACCTCATTCTGTGAGCGGGGGTCGCGGCTTCACATGATGAAGAAGAATTGGGATGCCTTGTCAGCAAAGATGCATCATGGGGCTTAGCCTTCAATGATGCAAGTCGGTCCTCCTCCTGGATTGACGCCCACGTGGGGAGTGGGATGCAATGAACTTTGTCTGATTCTTCGCGCGGATCTTCTCTTGGCTCAAACAATTATACTCCACATATTGGTGCGTAAGGAGACAATGATGCAGGAATACCAACGACTTCTTTATTCAGCATAGTCTTCAGGCATTGGTGATACGTCGAGGGGATGCTCCTATTTTCATGAAGCCATGGTATCCCCAGTATCATATGGTAGTCCGTCTCCTTTTCTATGACTTCGAATTTCACCTTTGATTGGACGTGACTTATAGATAAATTCAGATTGACATACCCGTACGTGTTGGTTTGGTTTCCTTCAAAGTCTGTCATCGTGGTAGGATGTCGCACGATCTTGCTTGGTAGAACCTTGGCCATCCTGAGTGTCTTGAGAGTAATCACATTCGAAGATGCTCCCATGTTGATGAGGGCCCTCTTGAACTCTGAATCCTTGATGCGTGCAGTAACATGTAGAGCCCGGTTGTGACCTTCTTCCGATATCATGTCTTTTTCAGTAAATGTAACATTATTCACAGACATTTCTGGTGTTTTTGAGGCTTCTGGATGCAAAGGAGTTAAATGCATGTCCAAGGCTATCTGGTTGATTGCAGCAAACGTCTCCGTCCGCTGATTCTTCGAGAGGTGTTAAAGTTCGCATAAAATTTCCACTAGAGAAGCCGCTTCCTGATCCACCGGCCTCTGGTTCATAGTGAAGCTATTAACTTGAGGAGGATCGTTGCGAGGATCAGTCCCCAGTGTAGAAATCTCCATGACAGGAAAACCGCTCATATCTGATATCATCTTGATAAGGAGATCGAGTACGTTGTTTATTATTTTTTTGATCAGGTCCATTCTTCGTGTGAATCTCCTGCACCCGTGCTAACTCGATCAATGTTGGGATTCTTCTGGTAACACCATCAGATACACCGTTGGGAAGAGGGGTATCTTTATTAGAGGAACTTCGACCGGGATTTGAAATTTTTGGGGGAGTCATAAGACCAACCATTTTGAAATCAACCAAATAGGATTAGGTATTGAAGAAATTGACTTCACAATCGAGAGATTAATCTCCCACTGTGTTTGCCAATTATTTATAGGCAAAAACTATTTCTGCTGGTTTTGGTAATTTTGGGTGTGTGGATGAGAAATGAATCTAAACCCTAAGAAGATGCACTGTACGGGAGTGCTTTTTGATTCGAGAAATCAATCTGTACAATTCTAGCCTAAACCAAGAAATGGCCATTCCAGACTTGCTTCGGTCACAAAGTGAAGGAGATGAGGTTGATCATAGGGAGGGAAGCAAAAAAGGTGTTGAGATTATGAAGGTGTTGGTTGTTTATGACTTGTATCAGAATACCGAACTGGCTTGCAATAATATAAGCAATCATCTCTGGGTGTTTTCTGGATACGTTGTATCAACACTCGATTTCTATATCTTTTTGGAAATAGGGAGGAGAACCTATTTATACAAGTCATTAAGCACAACCCTCGTCTCTCGTAGGAAGTGGATGAAGTGGAGTAATGGAGTAGTGGGGTCGTGTTAGTGTGAAATGATCGATCTTTGCCCACTTCTCCCATCATCGCTAACCGTCCATGCCTCCTGACACGTTCTTGTGATGCCACGTTGCACGCTGTAAACTGCCAGACCAATACCATAGTAAGTATCCCCCAGTTTGTAACATGTTTGATGTCTCGAATGAGTGGATCATGGGACCCACTGTATAAAGTAGATGTGATACTAAAACAACTAAGGATTTGATATTTATGAAATACCGTGTATGCTCAATACATGTAAGACATCGCAAACAATTAGCATGTATGAATCATCGATGTTTTGAAGCCTAGACGAATAATTTGCGGACCAAGCGTCTTAAAATAGCATCACGTCCAACCATCTTCGAGTGGCGGATGGTAATAATCAGGATTCCTCACTGGTCGTCTAGCTTTCAACCTAGGTTGTCCGACCAAGCTAGAAAAATTGGACGGACGAGATGGTTTAAGACACTCATCTGCGACCGTTGATGGATTTTTAGGGTTTTAGGAAGTGCGAGAGCATCACTTTTATGCTTGACAGAATCCTAGTTTGGGCACAAGTTTTGGTGGGGCCGACTAAGCATGCGTGTAGACGGCATGCCGATGTATATGCACATACCTCTTTGTCTCATGAAGGTGCAATCTATGCCACTTAATTTGACAGGCAAAGGTGAGTGGTCGAGATTGATTTGCGGCAGAAATCCATTGCCGCAAAGGATTTGGAAACCGCTCAACATGCCACTTTTAGGCGCGCATTTCGAGGTCATCGCGGCCTAGTCTGCCTAGGCCGATCAACTCCACGCAAAGGTGGGCCCACGGTGATCATGTTGACATGCTTGAGAACTTTTAAGTCGATATCTATACCCTCCATCCAAGCTTGCGAAGATGGATGGTTGTGATAGAACTGCGACAGTTATGCAGCGCCGCGAACCCTCATTACGGTTTTGAAAACAACACGTACACACGATTTTAGCCAAATTGTTTGGCAAGTTATGCTCCTCTTTTGGAGGAACCGATTATGTGGGGCCCATGTTGGGCTGACAGTGAACGTGTGTGCACTTCTCTAATGGTCTTAGGCGCAATCTAAGCCATCCAAACAGGCTGGCGAAGTTGCTAGATAGTCGTGATCGATTTAAGACATTAGTGGAATTTTCGTGATGCTTGAAAAGCATCATACAATCCATGTTTCGGGCATGTGACCATGGATGCATGTCCACATCATGAGCAAACCGATCAGGTAGGGATAAGCGGGCCCGGTAATGTGCGTGCTAGCGCCTCCTCTATCTTTCATGGTGCGATCTAAGCCATTCAATCAGGCTAGTGAAGTTGGATGATCACGATCATTTTGAGACTGTCTTAAGCAGTCTTGCTCATTCGAGCATTCTCCAAGCAGCGCGGCCACCTTATTCTGGGATGGGGTTTGACGGTGCTGGAGGGGTACGGGTGATGTTCGCTCGGCTAGGGCATAAGTGGGCCCATCGGTGGTCATCATGATGATCACCTACTCCTGCTAGGGTTCGTCTAGGGTAGTTAAATTATGCGGCCAACTTGCGTGGCCATGATCGTTTCTGAGAATGACATGGACAGTCTAGATTTCCCTTAGGGAATTAAATATATGCTCGATCGGGCTAGTATAAGCACGCCGATACGAGATTCTCTTTGTTAGAGAATGGTATAGCATGTACTAATATTTCGTGCATGCGTCATTATTGACACTTGGATATTCATGTTACTCTGCTGAGAGTAACAATCAGTCATCATGCCTCACCAATAATGAGAGTCCTCTTGAGAACAGTACAGGAAATACAAGACAATTCATGCATTAATTAATAATGCTATAAATTCACAGAATATTGGGATTGTTGTTATATGCACCATTCTGGGTGAATTTTGTATATTTATTGAATTGCTTCAAATGAATAAAACGAGAGGATTTTGTAGATGGGAAAAAAATGATTTGCTGGTTTTTAAGGAATTGAGGAGATGACCGTGCGGAGGAGACTCCTTGAACCGAGCGAAATGTTCAACCTCACACAGATGCACCGCTGCAAAGGGGGTGCTTTGAATTCGAGAGATCAATCTGTAGTACTCCGGACTAAACCAAGACAATGGCCATTCTAGAGTAAATTCGATCACAAGAGAGGATGGGTTGATCTGTAGGAGGGAAGCTAAGAAATGTGTGGAATCAATGGTAATCAAAGATTATAGGTGTGTTCTGAATTTTGAATAAGATAAGTTCTGAATGATTCTTTTTTTTTTTTTGATAGAAAAAATAATATATTAATATTAAGAGGAATACAAGGTATTTTGGATGAAATGAGGAGGAGTGTTTCCCCATTCTCCTGTTACATCATTCCTTCTACTGAATTTAGCAGTTTTGTCTGCTAATCCATTTAAATCACGACTAATATGCTTAAATATGATAGAAGTAAAAGAGTTTGAGAAAGATAAACAATCTTCTAAAATAGTGGAACTAAACCAGCTAATTTGGTTAGAACTTTTATTTAAAAAGGAGATAACGTTTTTAGCGTCTCCAATTACTGCGATTTTGGTGAAGTTCTGCTGTTTGAGCCATCTAAATGCTTCCAATGCCGCCAAGATTTCCGCCTCCTCAGCGTCTCTTGCTAGCCCTGCAATTGTTCTACATCCCTGATAGCTCCCTGTTGAATCTGTTAAGATTAACCCAATGCCAGACTTATTAGTGTCTGGGTCAAAAGAAGCATCAAAATACACAAGTTTACAGTCAAGTGATATATTTTCAAGAAATACAGAATCAACTACAGTATTCTCAGAGTGCTGTTGTTGAAGCACATTGCTATTATCATTAGCTATGGAATTTAAGGTGTCCATAGCTGTTTTACAAGCAGTCCTTGAAATAACAAATTGATTAACTTGTTTCTCCTGAAATACACTGCAACAACACTCTTTCCATATACACCAAGTAGTCGTAAAGACATAACAAATTTGATCTTTAGAGTAGTTTCTATTTAACCATTTCTTTATTCAGTCATAAATCAAGATATTAGATCCAGAATCGGAAAGGACTAAATTGCCATAAGGAACCATAGGCCAGACAGATCTAGAGAAACTACAGTTGAGGATAATATGTTCTGCTGTTTCATCATGATTTTTATTACACATGCTGCATGAAGTATTATGATTAGAAGTATAATTGACTAACCTGCATTTCGATGGAAGGATGTTCTCACAGCATTTCCAAATAAAGATTTGAACTTTAGGCATAATAGGAGTACTCCAAATATTTTTATAAATATGAGTCATAGGGTTTACCTGAATATCACTGTTATGATTGCTAGTTAAGACTCTGTAAACGGATTTCACAGTTAGAGAGTCATTCTTAGTGAAAGGCCAAATGAGTCTATCCTGACCTGATATAGGAATTCTAGTTCTCAAAATTTTTTGGCTGTTGTCATAAGTGAAGAAAGACTCTACTAAGTTGGATTTCCAAGTATGAGTGTCCTGATCAATAAAGCTAGCAACAGTGTAATTGGGGTTAGGGTAAGAGATACAAACCGGAGAAGAAGCATTTGCTATCCAATTATCGTTGAAAGAGTTAATTTGAGTACCAGTTCTAACTTCCCAAGTAGAATGTTTTTTAATCACATCAAGACTAGTGCAGATGCTTGTCCAAACCCATGAAGGAGAACTAGTTTTTGTATAATGTAGAGGGTGATAGTTGCTAAAATACTTACACTTTAGAATAATAGCCCAGAGATCATTCGAAGAATGAATGAGGTTACAAGTTGTTTTCGTAAGAAGAGCAATATTCATTTGCTTTAACTTACGGAAACCTAAACCACCTTGAGACTTATGAGTGCAAACTCTACCCCACCCTTTTAAGTAAACACCTTTATGGGAATATTTGCCCCACCAGAAATCCCTCTGAGAACTTTCCATTTTTTGGATGGTAGTTTCAGGGAGCAAGAGAGACTGCATAGAATAAACTGGAGTTGAATTGAGAACATGTTGAACCAAAATGGATCTTCCAGCGACATTGAGGTGGATTCCTTTCCATTTGGATAGTCTTTTATCGAACTGGTCAACCAAAGGAGCACAAGTCTCAACTTTAGATTTACCATGGAATAAAGGGATTCCTAAGTACTTCTCATGCAACTCAACTTTCCTGACATTCATGGTTCTAATAAGAGAAACACAGTGGTCAGGATGGACATTTTTACTAAAAAAGCAAGATGACTTTTCAAAGTTAATCATCTTCCCAGAAACAAGACTAAAATCATTTATTAGGGATAGAAGATTACCAGCTTCAGTGTGAAAAGCTTTGGTGAAAATAAGGCAATCGTCAGCAAACAAAAGATGATTGATGCTCGGAGCTTCTCTCGTAACCTTAATACCATGGATCATATGAAATTATTCAGCATGTAGGAGGTACCTAGAGAAGGACTCCATACAAATAATGAACATATATGGAGACAGTGGGTCTCCCTGTCTTAAACCTCTAGTAGGTTTAAAAACAGGACAAGGAGAACCATTTAGCATCACCGAGATGGTGGTAGTACTGATACATTGGTAAATAAGATCACACCAAAGATCAGAAACCCCGAATCTTTTAAGAACATTTATTAGGAATTTCCACTCGACTCTGTCAAAAGCTTTTGACATGTCGAGTTTTAAGCCCATAATGCCAGTTCTATCCTTCTTCTTTTTACATAGAATGAACTATTTCGTGTGCAATGATAACATTGTTCTGTATATTTCTATTAGGAACATATGTAGCCTGGTAAGTGCTGATCAACTTGCACAATAAAGGTTTCATTCTATTTACCAGAATTTTGGAAATAATTTTATAACTAGTGTTGCATAGAGAAATAGGTCGAAAATATGATGGATTAACAGGATTTTTAACCTTGGGAATAAGAGATAAGAATGTATGGTTCATTTCTTTAAGCAAATGTTTTGTATTGAAAAAACTTTTAACAATATTCCATACTTCAATTTCTACAAACTCAAGATGTTGTTTGTAGAACCCCGGAGGGAAACCATCTGGACCAGGAGCTTTCCAAGATGACATTTGCTTAATTGTATCTCTTACTTCTTGCAATGTAACTGGACTCAATAATTTGTCATTGTCCTCATTAGTTATATAAGAATCTATGCAGTTAAGTATATTGCTGTTTTGAAAAGGAGAAGTTGTGGTACTTATAGATTGAAAATGAGATGTTAATAAGTCTTCAAGAGCAGTTCTATCCTCAGATCAACTACCATCCGATAATTTCAGAGCACTAATATGGTTATAATGTTTCCTTATGTTTATGGAGTTGTGATAGAAACTAGTATTCCTATCACAACTTTTAAAATATTCAGTTCTAGACTTTTGTGCATAGAAGTCTTCTTGCACCTTTTGCCAATTCTCAAGATCTATTTCAACTTGCCTAATGGCTTCCATATTCTGAATAGTATTGGTGTTACTATACAGTGTTTGGAGTTGATTTTCTAGATTTTTCACCTTATGGTCTATATTCCATAGTTTAAGCTCATGCTTGGCAATTCTAAGTCTATTAACTAGTTGGAAAGGAGCAGAACCTATTATATATGTGTTGAAAGAGTTTTTGATAACATTTTGAGAAGAAGGATCACTAAACTAACATTTAAAATACCTATACGGTTTTTTACCTTGATGTGACATAGGATTTGTCACTAAGATAATTGCAGAATGGTCAGAGACAACTGTTTCTATATGGAAAAGTTTGGCATTGGTATAGTGGGTTAACCACATACCATTAAAAAAAGCCCTATCAAGTCTAGCTTGAATATTATCTTTTCCTATTTTCCTGTTGGACCAAGTGAATTGGGAACCAATGTATCCCAAATCACTCAAGTCAGAGGCATCAATAACATTTTTAATAAAGGGGTATTCAACAACAGTGGGGGTAGTAAATGTAGACCTTTCATAATCATGCAAAGTGATATTCATATCCCCAATAAGAACCCAGGGGAGGTTATCCCTAGTTCCTATTTCACTGATATAATTCCATTGTTCCAACCTCTCTTCATGATATACTGAACCATAAAGAAAGGTAGCTAGGAATTCAGGTCTACTAGGATTGGCAGAGATAATAGTATTGATCATTTTATCAGTGTGTTGGACTATTTCAAGGTTGAAACCAGTTTTCCATAAAAGAGAAATACCTCATGAGAGGCCAATAGAGGGAAATATCCAATTATTAGGATACATGAACCTTCTTAGGTATTGACTCATTTTGTTGGTATCATTCTTAGTTTCACAAAAAAAAAATTACATCAGGATTCTTCCCTCTAATAAGGTTTGCTAAGGCAGTTCTAGTTGCAGGGTTGACGAATCCCTGGCAGTTCCATGACAAGATCCTCATTTGGATATGAAGGAAGTAAATACTAGAACTGTAATAGTAAATATGCAGTAAAGGCAGACAATGGACACTAATGTAATCAGAGCAGATGACAAGGCTATTATGAATAAGAATGCAGGTGTTGTTATGGGACTGACCAAACACAGGAATAATGAGATCCAACTGGGTATGCACACTTAGGAAATAACTAGAAATAGTAAAAATTAAATCAAACACATCCCAAGTATACAAAAAAGAAACACAATCAGCAGAACAAAGAAAGGGAAGTTTTATCGAATTACTGCTAATTCCTAGTCTAGAACCTTTATTTCTGAAATTATAATTGAGAACCCTAGAATTGCATTCATCTAAGTACAAATATTGAAAATAAAAATTTGGGGAAGAATAAAACAGAACCCTAATTGTGGAAACCAAATAATTCCTAATGAAAGTATTATCAAATAGAATTAAAATATAAAGATTAAAAGACAAAGTAAGAAGAAAAACCTGATTGGCAGTGCTCATGTGAGATTCAGTAGCTGGGATATGGAGATTTTCATTTGGTTCACGACCTCCGTATTCTGCATCCTCCATGTTCAGATCTCTGTCAAGAGAGTTACCAACAGAAATCTCTGAATGACCACCTCTACCAAAGTTAGGGTTTCCTAAATCGGGAATTTGGGAAGAAGACAGCTGAGGGTTTTCTAAGAGAACATAGTTATCTTCTATTCAATTATCTCGACTTCTTTTGTATTTCCTATTGTCTGGGCCTTCCTCCTCTTCTTACAGCCCATCATCAGTTGCACCATCAAGCCCATCGTTAGTTTCTGTTCCAACATTCCTTTGCATTGCTTCCACCATGTGAGCATGTTTGGCATAATACTCTGCAAATTGAGAGTCTGACATTTTGAATATGAATAAATCCCATGCTCGCTCCTCACACATCTCTTCATTGTGGTCGATTGCGAAGAAATCTTTACAAATACTTCTTGGCTGTCTTTCAAAGTGATACTTCACCCAAGTTTTTTGTTTTGCAGCATTCCATAGCCAATTACCTCTTTTTAGAGGCTTACTCAGATCTACCTCAACTTTTGCAGTAACACATCTGCCTTTAATGTTGTAGCCTTTTTCCCCTTCTGCAGCGACAATATTTCCCATATCTTGGCAAAGCTTTTTGATGATGCCATCATCTATGTGTTCCAGACAAAGTCCTGTGATTAACACTGAGAATACTTGATGAGTAAACTTGTAATCCTCTAGTGGAATTGAGGAAACATACTTTTGAAGTACAACGAGATGATCACTGATATTCCACGGAGCCTTCTTAATTACTGCTTTCATATCTTCTTCATTTTGGAATTTGAAAACGAACAGATTATGACTCATAACGAATATCTCTACTCTTTTTTGTTTTCTCCACATGATCTTAACTTCTTTCGTCACTATATCAGTATCAATAGTATCCTTGGCTTTGAGTTCCCCAATAAGGCTGTTACTCCATTGATTGGCTGCAACATCAATTTCAGCTATGGAAATGAGACTGCCTCTCATAGAGTTTGGATTCCCAACATATAAGTTTGTATTCTTCATCCTTCTAGTTAGAGATGAAAGCTGCAATCTTGAACTTTCAGACATTGTTTCTTTACTGAAAGAGGAGATAATATGATTTAAACTGAAGGTATTGTTCTCTGATTTATAGATAGAATTAGGTTTAGGGTTTGAGTAGTTAAAACAGAAATTACCAAATTTGGCGAGATATGGTTGACCGGAATTATTAGCTGCACAAAGATATTTCGGAAGAGAATAAGGCTTTAATTTAGGAGAATGAAATTCAAAAATTTGAAAGCTAGTTTGAAGCGCTCTAATATCTCCTGAAAAACCTGAAATGCCCTTACTGTATTGCATCTTGTTCTCATGGTTGTGGAAAAAATGGCGATGTAAAGTTGGATGACGGTGTTTGAGAAGGTTGTGACGGAAAGAGTAATGGCTGGTAGTAGAAACCACTGAACTATGGGTAAAACCTAAAGAGATTGAGACCAATAGCACCAATGCTATTAGCTGTATGTAACTTGTTGCAGATCTGAACATGGCCATAAACTGAAATTATGAAACACCACTGTTTTTTGATGAGATAAGGAAACCAAATGCACCACTGCTCCCAAAATACCACCACTGGATCACTACTAAAATCACATAAACACTGCAAAACACAGAGTTAGCTTTCCATAAAGCTATAAGAAAAAATCAAATGAATGAAAAGATTAAAGAAAAAGAGGAAAAAGATATGAAATCAAACCATAAGAAGTATTTCTGTATAATCTACCGAGAATAAAGCCATAGCTTTTAACCCTCAAGTTCTGAATGATTCAAAGTGCTCAGTTGAGAGTAATTGCTCAATTGATGAGTTGTTGATCTCGTATTTTCAGTGAGACGTGAGATTCTTGTTGTTGTTCTCGTTGTTTTTTCAATCATGATTCAGAGACTTATTTATATTGCTGGAATTGTAGAAACCATGATCCCATGAAGTGTGACAGTTTATGGAATCAAAGAGTGGGGAATTGGAAATCGTGTTTGAAACCAGTTGCTCATCGTGCGAAGACTTGGTTGATTTCCCATCTATTACTTTTTTAACTCCTTCAATTGATTGCACGACTTGCTCACATTCCATCGTATGTTTGAACACACGTGTCGTAGACCGCCAGACAAAAACCCTAGTTGATATCTCCCCAAGTGACACGATTGATGTCTCGTGGTTAGTTTAGTCAGTTGTTGACTTCATGATTTCATGGAACGATGAGTCCATGTATTTACTGAGCTGAACATGATTTTGTAAAATGTTTTGAAACTCATGAATTGAACGTGGGCATGATTCTCACACTGATAGTTGAGGCGAGCAAGTATTGCTCTGATTTAATTAAAATTGATAGTGACCAAAATAAAATATTAATTAAAATACTAGGAGTTGAACCAAGTATAATTAATTAATAGGAATACTGATCATGAGATCGTCATAAAATTATTAGTGTTTGAATCTGGAATTATGATCCTTGGACTCAGAAACCCTAATTTGATCAATTGATGACCAATTAATGGTTTATTTGAAAATAAATCATGGAATGAAGGAGGGACCGACTTCATGGTACCGTGGGTCAATCATGTAGCTCCCGTATGCTCGTGTGAGAAAATACCAAGGCCTCTTGAAGAGTTAGTGAGTTCATGAAAGAATGATCAAATGCTGGTTTAATCATTTATTCGAAAATACTCATCTGAACCTTAGGTGATGAAACCTAATTAATTATGAAGAGGTGAGAGACCGACCAAGGGGTCATGAAACATGACCTGGGTGGTCACGGGATCAAATGATAATCGTTTCATGAAGTTCCATTGGAAGAGTTTTGGACCTTATACGTGCAATTGCGCAAATTAGGTCAAACAGTGAAGATACATGGGATTGGATCATTGCGAGCCAAGGAGCCAACCCTGGTCGGTCAAGGTAACATGCTCACGTCGTCAAAGTGTTCGTATCTCAGTGGTGAGAATTTTGATGTTTTCTGGCGTGCAGTTGAGCATCCATTTGAGAAAATATGAGGAAATCAGGGATTTTTTATAAAACCGTCAAAACTTCATGAGATGAAGAAAAATAATTAAAAAAAATGAGGGAATCATGAAGTGTGGGACCTATCATGGTCAAGGAATGGCCGGACAGCCAAAGGGCCCAATCCCACATGTTTTTTCCAATTTTTATAATATTTTCATGATTTTAGGGAAATATGATAAAACCAAGGAATTTGTTAAAACTAAGGAGTTTTGTTAAAATCAAAGAGTTTTGTTGAAATCAAAGAGTTTTGTTGAAATCAAGGAGTTTCCATGAGATGAGAAAAACATGAAAAATATTAATAATAAAATAAGAGGCGTGTGGGACCGGCTTGAGCATGGTTGGCCGGTTAGGGCCCGGTCCCGTGCGTTTTTTCCCTAATTTTATGTATTATTTCATGATTTAAAGGAATTTTCATAATTTGAAGGAAATATCATGAAATCAAGGGATTCCATGGGACCAAGGAAACATGAAAAATATAATAATAATAAAATGGGACGTGTCCAGCTAGGGCTTGACCGGCCGGCTAGGGGCCGGTCACACGGGTTTCCCTAATTTTATATTATTTTTCATGGGATCAAGGAAATATCATGAGATTAAGAATTTTCATGAAATTAGGGAAATAATAATAAAATAATGAGGAACCATGAGGTGTGGGGCCGGTAGGGATCAAGACATGGCCGGGTGGCCAATAATCACGGCTCTACCATATTTTTCCCAATTTTATATTATTTCCTCGGTGTGAAGGAAACACCATGAAACTGAGGAGTTTCCTCAAAACGAAAGATATTTGGTCAAGTGAAAGGATTTTCATGAACTCAAGGAAAATAACAAAAAATATGATAAAAATATGAAACTGGTGTGGGATTGACCACGGCATGTCCGTCCAGTCAGTGGGCCCATGCTCCCAGCGCCTTGGTCAATTTTTAATTATTTATTATTTTCCTTCCTATTTTGCATAGGTTCATCGTCTCGTCGTATTTTGAAATACTCGTTCGTGCGGTGGCTGTTAGTGTATCATTGAATACAATTGCACCATTTAAATCGGGGCTTACTCGGAGGTAGCTCAGATGCCCGTGTGTTGAATATTTATTACTAACCCATGGAATTCTGTTGGGAAGAACCATAGATTGAAGCAACGAAATATTACAAAATTATTTGAATACTTTCAGAAAATATTTGAATATTTTCAGAAATTTAGTGGATGAATCCAAGAATTTTTAGAATAATTAATTGATGGCTCTATACTAGCAAAGCAAGCTATCTAGGAGCATTAATTATTCTGATATGAGCTTGCTGGAGCTTCATATCCTTTATATAGTCAGGGAAAATTGTTGTTTGTATCCTGAAGTCGTTATCGCTCTATACTAGCAGAGCAAGCTGTCTAGGAGTCGTCAATCTCGTGATTCTATATAGAAATAATTACTAAAGTGTTCAGTATTCATGAGATATGATGTTGTCCAGACGAGAGACTACATATCTGGATGTACTCCGAGAGACAATATTCTCAGTCATAGGTTCGATGAGAGACCCGTGTCTCAATACTCACATCTGATTGCTGGATCAGAAGTTCGTATAATTATGAGTTTACGATTTTATCTTTTATCAAAAATACTCCATCTACATTAAGTCCCATGCTTAGTGAGGAAAGACATGTTCCTCAGTCAGCATTGAATGGTGATTTTCCGGTCATAAACAATATAAGTAATTGAACTTAGTCATAAGTTAAGACGTTACCGGATTTTTGATAGTACGAGCATACCATGACTTGAATGAAGATCTCAGTGGCATGATAGAGTGTCGTTTGGTGAGCATGAATTGGTGTTGAACCTCTGATTAGGATGACGGGACCTTGGTCGTTTAGGATTCGCGGGCCGAGCCCAATAAGGAAATCCTCAGGAAATTAGGTTTTGGAAATAAAATTTGATATAAAAGGAATTATTCCTTCTTTTCTTTTAATTTTCCCACGACCAGAGCTTCATCATGCCTTCATCATCTTCACGCCAGGGAGGAGGAAGAATCTCACCGGAGCACCAGCGCCGCCGACCGTCGGCGCCACCGTACGGCCAGTTTCCGGTCGGCGCCGACCGGGTAAGAGCAATTTTTATTTTTATTTTTTTTTGATGTTTACTGATGTTCATGAGTTATATGAGTTGTTCACATCTTGATCATGATAAAGTTATATACATGTGCATGTATGAGTGTGGATTTCGTCGAAAACCCTTGTTTTTGAAAACGTATGTTCGTTTGATCGTTAGTTTTTGAAAACTAAAAATAATCCCTGATTTAGGAGATATTTTTCTTCATATATGAATATTTAGGTTCAGTGATAAAACTATGTTTATGAGCTTTCATGTGAATCAAAGTTTTATCATGAAAAGGTGAATTTTCACGAAACCGAAATAAACCCTCGTTTTAAAGAATGATAATGATACGAAGAAGGAGTTCTTCTCTTTTTATTTTTTTTATAAATGAAATTGTGTCCAGTGATAAAATTTTGTTTATGAGCTTTCATGTAAATCAAAACTTTATCTTATAATGTGTGAGTTTCACAAAATTGGAATAAACCTTCGTTTTTAAGACGTATGACGATACGAAGGAAAATATATTTTTTTTAATAAAACCATGGTCTATTCATGGATTTTTTTTTTACAAAACCGTGGAGTGTCCACAAATTTATTTCGTGAGTCTTACTCATGTCAAAAATATTTTTATTTTTTTTCGTGAGTAAATCACGTTTTTATTTATATATATGTAATTATATATTATTTTCTTTAAAATCAAAACTTGAGTTTTGTGTAGTATTACTTAGGGGTAAACAATTATTTATGATGAAATAATTTTTTAGTTTTCGTAATTCCATGGTGAATGTTCACACAGTAGAAATATTCATGATTTTATGAAAAATTTGAGTTTTTGAACATCTTTTGTAGGTTCGAAGAGACGAGCAAGTTTTGAAGTATTAACACTTACGTTGCATTCACTACCGTTAGTGGAATCGTAAAAAGGTAAGAGTTGAGAATTACCATTTTTTCCAATGGATCTATTTGCATGTTGGTAATCTTTTGTGCTTCTGATTTCAGAAAATGTCCGACAACAGAGATTACGATTATTGGTATTCTTCTTCTTCTTCTAGCTCTTCTGATGAGGATTCCAAAGCTCCTGTAGAGAAATAGAAACCTAGGGCTACTCAGAATAAGGGAGAAAAACCTAGCATACCCTTGAATGAATGAAGGGTCACTTTTGCTGAACTTAGGAAAAGAAAAGCTGAGGATGATGAGAAAGAGGCCCGTCAGCGTGAAAAGGATCGAATCTGGCGCAAAACACAAAGGACTGAAGAGAGACGTCAATTCTTGGACGAGAGGCCTTCTGACTCTGATGCTAATGCTTCTAAAGAAGAGGATACATGGAAGGTACCAGAGCGCAAGATTAATCCTGATCGATATGAACGAGAGTTTCAAAAGACCATGAAACAAATTGAAGCCGAAATTGAAGCAGGAGATGACTCGTACTCAGATGATGATCCTGAAGCTTACCCGAATTCCATCGCTGCTGATTCTGACGAAGAGGAATACAATGATGAGAATTATGATGACTCAGATAATGAGAAGGATAGTGATAATGAGTCTGACGAGTATCTTTGATTCCATCTTCTTTTCATTTAAAACATTTAAATATTCCTCAGGCTTCGTAGCAGACATTTCTTCGATGATTTTAATGACTTTTGCTTTAGATTTAAGGTTTTATTCTGAATAAACACTTTACTAATGGTGATTCCTTTTCATCGAACGAAATGAACCAATGTTCATGCGTCAAAATCCATCATAATATTTTCTGATAATTTTCATCTTATGAGAAGTAGCATAACACGGTTAAGAAACATATGACACGTGCAAATCCATGTGGCTTTCTTTCGACTATGTCATTGTCAGTCCCCAGTGTGTTATTTTCCTCTGCGTCTTCAGTATCACCCTTTGAAACTTAAGGTTTCAGTGTAACTCGTAACTGAATTGACTATCCACGGAAGATAAACCTTCACCGTATCTAATATATATATATATATATCTTCAAGACTTTGAGTCTATCATCTACGCGAATATTTCTCTCACTCCTGAGTCAGTTCCATCGTGCAGAGAATTCTTGAACATACCTTGTTATTGCTATGTCAAGCAGTATTATTCTTTCTCAAGATGATCCTCAGTCGAAACGTTAAATAGCCGCGTCCATCTCAGTAAGTTGTATCTCTTTTTCATCTGTATCTGATAAAGATTATTGATCATAAGAAAACTATTTATTGCAGGATAATCAGAAGAATAATGCTTCTTCTCATATTTTGAGGCCTAAGCGAACTGTTAGAGCTCCTGTACGGTATAGATCGTTTGATGGATCATCTGTAAGTAATCTTATAACTCTTAAGATCCTACTGTGCTCCAGTGAAATTAAATACTCCTTCGTTCGCAGGCGGATGTTCGTGTCATGGTCGATGCCAGACGAAGAAGGAGCAGAAAGTCCATGACTGTAGTTGAGGTTGAAGATAGCAACGACCGGGTTGGTGAAGATTATGTAAAATCCGTGGATATAGAATACAGTGTTCATACTCATGAATATCCCACAGCTGGATTTCCATTTGAAGCCCCTTTGATCAATACTTTCCCGGACAATGAAGTGGTTGGCGGATTCGTCATTCCCAAATGTCACGCACATTTGTATACTATGATCTGGAAGAAGTATGGCCACATTGCCACTACAAAAGTATGGAAAGGCTTTCTTCCAACTCTTTTAACCACAGTAGCTGGGTTGTTGCTGATCATTGAAGAAATGAACCAGATGCACTTGCGAGAGGTCAAGAACCATGAGCTGCATAAATGGGATGAGATGATCTCAAACTGTGAGACATTGCGATTTAATGTGAGCTGGCTTCGTCGTCAACTCGAGATAATCAAGATTCATAAGGCGGTAGAGGTTGTTGATATAATTTCCATTACCACTGCTTTACTAGAGGAGGAGAAGATACTGGCTCTGGAATCAGCCAGGGTTGAGAAGGCAGTTGAGGATTTGAAGGTAAAGACTAGGATTTTTCAGAAAAAACTTGACAAAGCTTCTTATAAGGATTATCCACTGATGGATGGTTTGCTCTGAATGAGAATTTATGATTGTTGCTTTTGAATAGGTTTAGGATTTTCTTAGGTAAGATGATTGATGATGTCATGAGGAAACTTTTTGTTCATTTATGGAATGTTTTAATGAACAAAGGAGCATTTTGCACGCTCTTTGGAAGAAAATAAATTACATTCTGAAAATGTTTAAAATGATAAATTGATGAAAAGGTAGTTGTGTTATATGGATTAGGCATAATATGCTTTGAGCCATTTGCCATTGATTATATTTCCTTCTACTTCTCCATCAATCTTTAAGATTTTGTAGTACCCGCTGGATACTTCCTTGATAACTACGTATGGTCCTTCCCATTTAGGTGAGAACTTGTGAGCAGACATATCTTGCTGAATGTGCTTTGCTGTCTTTAATACCTGATCCCCTACTTGAAATATTTGAGGTCTTACCATTTTGTTGTAAGCTCTGGAGATTCTTTGTTTGTAGTTTCAACGTATTTTTCCACCTTAGCTCGCTTCGACTCGAGCATGTCTAGTTCATCAATTCTTGAGTTAGACACTTCGGCTTCGTCCCACTATACGCCACTGGATGTTGCAATCCGTGCTGAAGGAATTTTGATTTCCGTCGGTAGTATGGCGTCAGCTCCATAAATAAGAGAATATGGTGAAGTTCCAATCGAGCTTCTTGGCGCGGTTCGATAAGACCATAAAGCCATAGGCAACTGTTCATGCCAGGTTCGAGGATTATCATGAACTGTTTGGCTAAGAATCCGGACCAAAGTTTGTTTGGTGCTCTCTGCTTGCCCGTTTCCTTACGGATATTACAGTTTGGAGAAAATTTGTTTGATGCCGTATTCCTCGAGCAATTTTGTCATGTGCTTGTTGGAAAAATGAGTTCCATTATTAGTGACAATGTGTTTGGGAACACCAAATCTGCATATTATATATTCTTTGATGAAGGCTGCAATCGTGACTCCAGTGGTGCTTCGAAGAGGAACAACTTTAACCCGTTTGGTAAAATACTCGGTTGCGGTGATGATGTATTCATGCTGCTTCGAAGATGCTGGATTGATTTTCTCGATGTTATCTAGTCCTCAGCTATAGAAAGGCCACAGACTATTCACGAAATTTAATGGAAGACAGGGAGTGTGAATGAGGTTACCATGGACTTGGCATTGATGACACCTTTGAACGTGCGCAGCTGCATCGTCTTCCATGGTCGGCCAATAATATTTCTCATGAATCTAGAGAAATAATTTTCTTTTTCCTTGATGTTCTCCGTTATGCATCTCCTTTAAAATCATTGGGATTTCCTCCTCAGCAAGTTTTCACCAAAGCTTTTGCGGTATAAGATTCCATCAAGAAAGACAAATCTCTTAGCTCTCTGAATGAGTTTGATTGTTTCTTTCTTTTCTGACGGAAATTCATTATCCCGGAGATATTTGATATAGGGTTCCCTCCAGTCCCCAGTGTGATGGGCTGTCAGAGATTCTAAGTGGTGAGGAGGCATTTGATAATTGGGACATGACTTTTGCAGCATTCTTGATTGAGCATCCATGGAAGGCCAATAGTATCCCATCCTTTGAAGCTTTCTATAGAGTGTTATCACCAGTGTATGTCCATGGGTTTCTTCATGGATAAGTTTGAGTTGTTCATCTGCTTAGTCATGTCCAAGGCATCGTGATAAAAATCCATCAGAGTTTCGATTGTACAACGCTCTGTGAAGCAAGAAATAATTTTTTAATTCCTTGAGACTGATTTTCCCTTCTGAAAGAGAACTGTTCAATTCATGAATAATAGATTCTCGCCAATCATCTGCTTGAACGTCTTCGACTTGAGAAAGCCAGGCGGATGACACAGTACGCATTTGTACAATGATGGTCTTCTTTGCTCATTCAAATTGCAGCTTAGAGGCAGGAAGTCTGCATGCTTGTTGTTAGTTTGTCCAGTATGGACGATCGTTGCATCTACGAAGTAGGTTAACAGCCGTTGAGATTCAGTTCTGAATGGATCAAGCATGATTTCTTTAAGGGAGTATGTTCCATTCATTTGATTGACCAGTAGTTTTGAATCTCCCCTTATCTCAAGGTGCGTTACTCCTGCTTGCTTGTCCAGGGATAATCCTAGTAAGAAGGCTTCATATTCTGCTAAATTATTGGTGCAGTGGAAATCCATCTTGAATGAATGTGAGAAGACCTTGCCATATGGAGAGACTAACATTATTCACACTCCTCCAGTGTCGTTGCTAGGGGTAGCGGAACCATCAAAGTATAAAAGCCACGTCTCTTCTTTGATAGTTAAGATATCTGGAAACTCAGTAGTTACATCTTCATGTAATATTATTGCATCCTCTCCTGGAAAAGCAGCGAGTAAGTCTGCAACTGCTTGGCCTTTGATTGCTTTAGGTGGTGTGCATGCTATGTAAAACTCTGACATCTGAAGTAGCCACTTTGCTGGTCTTCCTATCAAGGCTGGCTTTGATAGCAAAAACTTTATAGGGCCAGCTTTGGAAACGAGAACGACCCTGTTGGATATTAAATAGTGCTTGAATTTCTGAATTGCATGCACTAGCTCCAGACATGCTCTCTCAGATTTTGGGTATCGGATTTGAGCATCTCGCATTGTACGACTGAAATAGTAGATTGGTCGTTCGATTCCTTCGTCGTCTTCTTGAGCAAGGAGTGCTCTAATAGCAACATCACTAGAGGACGTGTATAGTATCAGTGTCCGTCCTTGCACTGGAGATTTCATAACAGCAGGTGATAACAACATCTGTTGTATCTTATAGAATGCTTCTTGTTGAACGTCAGTCCATGTAAAACTTGCTCATTTCTTCAATAGAGGGGGTGAATGAAGCAATGAGCTGAGCTAATCCAGGGATGAAATGTCGAATATAATTTACCTTGCCCATAAAAATTTGGAGTTCTTTCACAGTGCGTGGAGGAGGCATGGTAGTAATAGCTTTCATTTTGTCAAGATCGACTTTGATTCCTTCTGATGTGACTAGGAATCCTAGAAACTTTCCGGAAGAGACACCAAAAGCGCATTTCAGAGGGTTCATCTTTAGTTTGTATTCTCGGCATCTTTCAAAAACTTGTCTTCAAACTTGAAAGTGAGATGCTCGAGTCTTCGATTTCACCACCACATCATCAACATAGTCTTCCACTTGCTTGTGCATCATGTGTGGAACATGACAATCATGGATCGTTGATAGGTAGCACTGGCATTCTTCAATCCGAAAGGCATCACAGTGTAGTGGAAATTCCCAATAGGAGTACGAAATGCGGTCATGTTGGCGTCATGTTCGTACATTTTGATCTGGTTGTATCCACTATAACCATACATGAATGAGAACATACCGTGACCGCTGGTTGCATCTATGAGCATATCGATGTTGGGTAAAGGAAAGTCATATTTGGGACAGCATTTGTTTAGATTCCTGAAATCAACACAACATCTGATTTGACAATTTTTCTTTTTGACAGAAACAACGTTCGCCAGCCATGTCGGATGTTGAATAGGTTTGATGAACCTTGCTGCTAATAGTTTCTGAATCTCGAACTTGAATTGCTCTTCGACTTCATGTCTGAATTACCTAGTTGGTTGTTTGACAGCTTTAGATCCAGGGGTGATGTGCAGATGATGAGTAACTAATTTATTGTCTAGACCAGGAATTTCTTCCTACGTCCAGGCGAAGACATCTTGATATTCTTTCAGTAGTGCTATTAATTCCGTCCGTTCCTCCGGTGATAGTGCCGAGCTAATTAGAATCGGCCTTGGATCGTCCTCTGTTCCGATGTTGATGGTTTTGAGATCATCAATAGTGGAGTCAGTGCCGTCTTGCAATTGTTTAGGAGCATCTTGAACCTCTTCTTCGAGTGATGATTCACTTTGACATGATTCTTTGGGGCGGGGAGACTTTTCGTCGTTTTCCCCTGCTAATTTCTAATCTTTGCGTCGGTATATGATTCTCCCCTCCGCATCATGACTGTTGATGAAATTATATCATGAGTTGAAATATGATCCTTGCGGCGCTTAATTGGTGTAGCAGATTACTTAGCCGCCTTGATGCCTGAAGATGATGGCTTGTCTGCAACCTTTTCGATAGACTCCCAACTTGGAAGTGGATAACTGTGAATCTTGTTTGGAGGTTCGGGGATGTTCTTCTTAGACTCAAGGAATTCAGCATCATAGACCGGGGCGTAAGGAGATGATGAAGCCGCAAAACGAACAATTTTGTTATTGATTAGAGATTTCATGCATTGATGGTATGTTGAAGGAACCACCTTGTTGTCATGGAACCATGGTCGTCTGAGTATCATGTGATAGTCAGGTTCTTGTTCGATCACGTGGAATTTGGATTTTGATTGAATATGCCCCACCTTCAGATCTATATACGCATATCCATATGTATGGATCTGGCTTCCCTCAAAACCTGTCATCAAGATGAGATGACGAACAATCTTTTTTTGTGGGAACTTGGCTGCCTTGAGAGTCTTAATAGTGACAATATTTGTAGAAGTGCCTGTATCAACGAGAGATCTATTGAATTCAGAGTCCTTGATAAAACCGGTTATGTACAAGGCTCGGTTATGTCCTTCATCTGCCATACGGTCCTCTTCTCCAAATGTGATGTTATTGATCGATTGCTCAGACATCATGAATGTCTCTTCTGTTGGAGCTAAGGAAGTTAATGGTACCTCAGATGAAATCTGGTTAAGTGCAACGAACGTGTCTGTTCGTTGCTTCTTGGAAAAGTGTAAGAGTTAACACAAGTTTTCAACTAACTGTGTAATCACCTGGTCCACCGACTTCTCACAAGTAGTGAAACTGTTGCTTTGAGGGTTACCAAGTGGCGAGTCAGTCCCCTGTGATGGGAATTCTATAGCGGAGATTCTGCCTAACTCCGACGTCAGTTTGATGAGGAAATCGAGTATGTGGTTCATGGTATCCTTCATCAGATCCATATTCCTGGTGTGGATCACTAAGACTCATACCAACTCAGTTAGAGTTGGGACTTCTCTATTTTCCGTGCCGTCGGATGTAGCGTTAGAAAGAGGAGTGTTACCGTTTGAAAGATTATGGATTGAGCTTGAAGTAGTTGAATTAATCCTAAGACCAACCATCTGTGAAAGTTTGAGGTTGAAACCGAGAAAATAATCTCCCACTGTGGCCGCCAATCTGTAGATGGGTGTTTATAGGTGAAAATAGTTTCTACTGATTTTGGTAATTGCGGGTGTGAAGGTGAGAAACTGTTTAAACCCTAAACAATGTAATGCAAGGGAGTACTTTAGATTCGAGAGATCAATCTGTACAAGTCCGGCCTAAACCAAGAAATGGTCGTTCCAGACTTGCTTCGGTCACAAAGAGGAGGAGAATGGGTTGGTTTTGGGGAGGGAAGCAAGGAGAGTGGTGAGACCATAATAGTTGATTCTAGAAGAGCAGTTGGGTTTCTACGACTTGTTATCATAAAATATAGGAGAGCTCATGAGGATAGCTAAGTAAGTATTTCTGAGTGTTGTCTTGTCCGAATGAACTTGTTGTTCTAATGGAAATAGGTAAGACCTATTTATACAAGTCGAGGTAGAAACGTACCCTGGTCTCATTAAGGAGTGGGGAAGTAAATGGAAGGAGGTGGTAACCATATGCATGGACTTGATGTTCCATAAAGTGGTTAACGCATGAAACTGTTAACGTTATGGAATTGATGTTCCACAAGGTTGTTAACTCACGGCTTTATGTCCCATGAACTTTCCCACATAACTCCCATATTTACTAGGCGCCCTACCCTTATGACACTTCCTTATGAAGGGAGTAGTGTACGCCGCACGCTGTAGACCACCAAACAAATATCCAAAGAGAATCCCCCAGTTTGTGTTGATGTCTCGAATGTTTTTGAAAAACACGTAACATGTTGTTGTGGCTTGGCAAGTTGAGCTCGGGGAACTTGCTAGCCTGGTGACCTTCAACGGTCGAGATGTTGCATCTTGAGAGGAGGGACAACTGTTGATCGTTACACGCCTTCGTTTTGGTAGCCGCGTAGTGAGGTCCAACAGTGTGGCACGGCTAGAGTGTGTTTAGACTTGGAAAGAGGGGCCAAGGGTTTTCCATGGGCGTATGGCATGGCTAGGGCCTAGGCGAGGGCGCTTGGCTTAGCATGACGTGATTAGCATGGCTAGGGCCAAGGCAAAGTGCGTTTGGCATGGCGCGGCTAGCTTGGCTAGGTTTGGTTTGGCTTGGCATGTGGGGGCCAAGGGTTTTCCATGTGCGTATGGCATGTATAGGGCCAAGGTGAGGGCGCTTGGCTTGGCATGACATGACTAGCATGGCTAGGGCCAAGGCAAAGTGTGTTTGGCATGTCGCGGCTAGCTTGGCTAGGTTTGGTTTGGCTTGGCATGTGGGGCCGATGGGTAGCCATGGGCACATGGCGTGACTAGCTTGGGCTAGGTGCGGTTTTGGCTTGGCATGTGGGGCCAAGGGGTAGCCATGGGCGCATGGCGTGACTAGCTTGGGCTAGGTGCGGTTTTGGATTGGCATGTGGGGCCAAGGGGTAGACATGGGCACATGACGTGACTAGCATGGGCTAGGCGCCTGACCAAGCTAGGGTTTTGGGCCTAAGGTCGTGAGGGGACCTTAAACGGCCAGAATTTGCTCCTGGGTTTGAAGGGAAACCATTGATTGTTGCACACCTTCACTTTGGTAGCCGCATGGGGAAGGCCAGCATGGTGGCGCGGCATGAGGGGCCATGGCGAGACGTGTTTCGCATGGCGCGGCCGGCGTGGCTAGCTTTTGCTAAGTGCGTGACCAAGATAGGGTTTTGGGACAAAGGTCGTGAGGGGACCTTAGACGACCAGGATTTGCTCTTGGG
Organism: Papaver bracteatum; assembly: GCA_023529315.1. Taxonomy (NCBI): domain Eukaryota; kingdom Viridiplantae; phylum Streptophyta; class Magnoliopsida; order Ranunculales; family Papaveraceae; genus Papaver; species Papaver bracteatum. Next base: position 5,676,221 of record JAJJWX010000811.1, on the reverse strand, counting down.
TTTGAAGGGCAACCGTTGATTGTTTCATGCCTTCACTTTGGTAGACGCATGGGGAAGGCCATCATGGTGGCGCGACATGAGGGGTCATGGTGAGACGTGTTTGGCATGGCGCGGCCGGCGCGGCTAGCTTTGTCTAAGTGCGTGACCAAGCAAGGATTTTGGGCCAAAGGTCGTGAGGGGACCTTAGATGGCCAGAATTTGCTCTTGGGTTTGAAGGGCAACCGTTGATTGTTGCACGCCTTCACTTTGGTAGCCGCATGGGGAAGGCCAGCATGGTGGTGCGGCATGAAGGGCCATGGCGAGACATGTTTGGCATGGCGTGGCCGGCGTGGCTAGCTTTGGCTAAGTGAGTGACCAATCTAGGGTTTTGGGCCAAAGGTCATGAGGGGACCTTAGATGGCCAGGATTTTCTCTTTGGTTTGAAAGGCAACCATTGATTGTTGCACACCTTCACTTTGGTAGCAGCATAGGGAAGGCCAGCATGGTGGCGCGGCATGAGGGGCCATGGAGAGAAGTGTTTGGCATGGTGCGGTCGGTGTGGCTGGCATGATTTGCCTTTGGCACATAGGTGCGGCTAGCATGGTTGGCATGCCTTGGCGCGGTCGGTGTGGCTGGCATGATTTTCCATTGGCACATAGGTGCGGCTAGCATGGTTGGCATGCCTTAGCGCGGTTAGTGTGGTTGGCATGATTTTCCATTGGCACAAAGGTGCGGCTAGCATGGTTAGCATGCCTTGACGCGGTCCGTGTGGCTAGCATGATTTTCCATTGGCACAGATGTGCGGCTAGCATGGTTGGCATGCCTTAGCGTGGTCGGTGTGGATGGCATGGTTTTTCATTGGCTCAGAGGTGCGACTAGCATGGTTGGCATGCCTTGGCGCGGTCGTTGTGGCTGGCATGATTTTTCATTGGCACAGAGGTGCGTCTAGCATGGTTGGCATGCCTTAGCGCGGTTAGTGTGGCTGGCATGATTTTCCATTGGCACGGAGGTGCGGCTAGCATGGTTGGCATGCCTTGGCGCGGTTGGTGTGGCTGGCATGATTTTCCATTGGCACAGAGGTGCGGCTAGCATGGTTGGCATGCCTTGGCGCGGTCGGTGTGGCTGGCATGATTTTCCATTGGCACGGAGGTGCGGCTAGCATGGTTGGCATGCCTTGGCGTGGTCTGTGTGGCTGTCATGATTATCCATTGGCACAGAGGTGCGGCTAGCATGGTTGGCATGCCTTAGCGCGGTTAGTGTGGTTGGCATGATTTTTCATTTGCACATAGGTGCGGCTAGCATGGTTGGCATGCATTGGCACGGTCGGTGTGGCTGGCATGATTTTCCATTGGCACAAAGGTGCGGCTAGCATGGTTGGCATGCCTTGGCGTGGTCGGTGTGGCTGGCATGATTTTTCATTGGCACAGAGGTGCGGCTAGCATGGTTGGCATGCCTTGGCGCGATCGGTGTGGCTAACATGATTTGCCATTGGCACAAAGGGGAATTAGGGTTTGGCTTGTCATAACCCTAATTTGAAAAATATACCCGGGTATTTATTTTAGAAACACATTAAAGATTTCAGTAAATGTGCCTAGTAAATGCTTGTTGCTTTAAATGTTGTGACATTACTGTCTGCTAGGGTTTATTATTTTACAATTTTAACCTTAAGCTAAAAACCATCATCAACATTAAGTCCCCTGCTTAGCTCGGAACAGGTGCCTTGTTGCGAGGTAAGCATATGATGGTGACATGCAAGGACGAATCGAGGCGTAAATCATTGCAAAGATGGTCAGGAGAATCCGACTAACCTTTTGAGTGGTAAAGAGAGTTTAGGCTTCCCGTTTTTGGCGGCCCTGCGTAAGTTGTACTGGGAATGTAGATCGTGGAGTTGTGAGGAGAAAGTTACCGTCTTGGTCTGGTCGTACATCTCCAAGGCAAAGGAGGCGCGGTTGTGGAAGGCAAAGCAAGTGGACGGCTTGGCTCGAAGGGCCAAGAGGTGGCGTGGTCCTGGATACGGCAGTGACATGGTGAAACGTGCAGGGACGACTAGGCGTGGTGGGGTCGCGGTGATGGAGCGAGGGCTTGGAAGTGGCCGTGGAAATGGCAATGGCACACATGGGCGGTTAGGCACGGTGGGTCCGTGTGATAGGTGTCTAAAACACCTTATTATTTATCTATTGTTTATGCTTTCTCTACCAGTTTTCTTGTAAATTATGTATCTTATGTTTTGTTTTTGAGTATTTAGGTACTTTGGAGTCATTTGGAACAAAAGAAGAGGAAACATCGCTTACAAGGCAAAAAGGTGCAAGTGCTGCTGGGAACGAACTATTTCTCATTATTCGCTTCAATTTCTTGATTTTGTCTGAAAAGTATGTCGTCTTTAGTGATGCAATTTATGTCTGAAAAGCATGACATCTTTAGTGATGAAGAGACATTGAAGAGCAGAAGTGAATGTGAGAAGTAAAAGATAGCTGTTGTTGGCGAAAGAATTTAAAGAAGAAGGCGTTCATTTGGAGCACAAAAGGCGGAAGCGTCATTTCATGGGGAGCCAAACCAAAGGTTAAGGGACGACTCTTTTGGAGGAGTGCTAAACACAAATTAGATGAGGCTAATAGGATGTCACCATGGGTGGTTCTACAGTTGGGTGTCTAAGTCTACCCACTCATTCCTACAACCCTAAATTATCTTTTCTCAATCATTTCATTTACTGAAATTGAGAAACAAAATAATGGCTGCACAGCAGCATGAAACCGAGAGAAAATTGAGATCCAAAGATCGAGAAATGGAAGAAGAAGTTGGTGATTATGTGAGGTTGCTGTAGAATTGATGAATAAAAAAAATGGTTTTACTGTGATGGAGAAATTCAACCAAAATGGAATCTGTTGTGTAAATAAAATGGTTTTGGACCAATTCAGAGATGAGGGAATTTAAGAGCAGGGAGTTGTTGTTCAACAACAGAGATCGAGACTCAATTGAGTTGAGGTTTGGGTTTTGCTGGGAAGATCTCAGAGGCCAAAGAAGAAGCTGTTGTTGGTATTGATGATGAAATTGATATGGGATTAAGTTAAGATACAGCCAGGGTGGATTAGAATTGAAGTTAGATGGAGAACACCAATTCAGAGAGGGGGTTTCGATTGAATTTACTGGCAGGAGTTTGGAAGCTATAGAAGTAGGATTTTTGATGCACAACAACATCACTTCATTGTGCTCAGCAGGTGTTTGCAGAATTGTCATTGGTTTGCCATGGGTGCTGAGGAACTAGAGCTTGAGCTGGTGGTTTTGCAGGTGAGGAAGGAGGGTATGGTGCCATCAAGTGAACCACAGAACTAGTGTTCAATGGGGTTGGTAATTGAGGCTTGAGTTCTTGAGCTGAGGAGAAAGTGCTGGCACTATTGTACAAGGTCAAGAGGGAGATGCTGCTAGAGTTTTGTTTGCTGTTGTTGAAGGCAATGAAAGATTACAATTGTGGTTGAGTGAATGATTTTGGTGGTATGTTGAGCAGCTATTGTTGATCTGAAATGGAGGAAGTGGTACCAAATTCTGTGTTAGTGTGGTGATTGGATGGAATCCGGTAATTGCTATGAAGAGAAGTTGTAGTGGTTGTGGTGCTGCGTTATGATGCCAAGAAAATGAACTACTGAAAGAGACAGCTGATGGAGTTGCTGCAATGCAAGGATGGGAGATGTTATTGCTCTGGGGTAGCTCAGTAGCAAGGCGATGGTGGTTCTATGAGGGATTTGTATCTGCAAGAGATAATGTAGTGAGGTATCTACAGAGATTGCAGGTGGAATGGTTGAGCAGCAAGATAGACTTGGTTGCTGCTGTGGGCTTGAGGATATAATGGATTCATGGGTCCGTGCTGCATTCACTGGAGATATACTAAAAAGTCAGTTGGTGTTGCAGGGCAAGATGCAAAGCAGTGAAATGAAACTGTGTGTTGTGCTGGGGTGCAGAGAAGGTTATGAAGCTGCTACAACTGGTTGTAGGATGGATGAGTTGTGAAGCGACGGGGTTGCAGGTGCAGCGAGAGGAGTTAGACTTTGGAAGTACAGAGGAGCTGCAGTTTCTATAACTTTAGCAAATTGTCGATTTCAGAAGAGCCTGGAGCTGTAAACAGATGGTACAAAATGGTACTGCTATGGAAGAATGAAGTGATTAAATGAAGCAATGTTGTGAAGAAAATATAGGCCAGAGATTGAAGCAGTGATTTAGTTATATGAAGTTGCCGGTGAAATGGTTGCAGCTACATATGGTTTGTGCAATTAAGATGTTGAGGGGAATGATTCTTGGATGAGTTTGACAGTGTAGCTGTTGCTAAAGCAGTGAATGAGATAGTTCGAGTGAATTGGAGTTGAAAAATGACAAGACTAGGAAGAACTTAAGCTGCAGAGTAAGCTTTTGCAACTGGATATTGTAAGAGATACCCAAGCAGTTGCAGGGAACTTGAGCTGGTAATATTGCAGGTGGATTTGCTGAATTGAAGGGGGCATTTACACTTACAACCATTGCAGGTACAATGACAAGGAGTTATGGAATCAATGGTGATATGTCAATGAAGTGCATGTGATGGTGCTATGGTTAGTAGGTGCAGGGCAGAATAGTTGTGTTTGGAAATAGTTGGACGTGACTTAGAAGCTGGAATGAGTATGGATTTGGGTTTGTTTTCTTGCCGATAAGTCAGCCAAAGAAAGAGGAGTTGTATCTAGTGTTATGTGATGAATGGATGTGATTGTTAGGTTATGATGGATGCTGGAGCAGCAGAGGTAGTCATGCACCATTATGGCACAACAGTGGGTAATCCGTGCAAATATGGCATTGACCAACTCAGCACTGACTCGTTTATGACTCAGTGGTATTGACTCAGTTGACTCCTTTGACCGGTCACTTGAGCTCCGGTCCGGCGTCGGATTCCGGACAAAAACCAATTTTTCCGGCGACTACTTTTGGTAGAGATTTTTACTGGGTTATTTTCACACATGGGTTTAATGGGCTTGGTGGACTTTTTGGTGATGGACTTTGAAAACTAGACCTAGTTTTGGAAGGAAGAAAAGCTACAAAAAGGGAAACTTCTACAATTTTGGAGATCACATTTTTTACTACTTGGAGCAGAGGAGAGAGCCGCTGAAACTTATGCTACTAGGGTTTGCTTTGTTTTCATATTCTTTATTTGATTATTGATTATGATGAACTCCATAGCTATGAGTAGTTAAATCTTATATTATTGGTTAAGGATGTAGTCTTATATCTATAACTTGTGCTTGATTAATGCATTAGTTTTCTCTCTTGAATATCGTTCATATCTCTACTGTTTTTAATATCACATGATTGATGTATTGTGATAGGGTTTTGATGTTTGTTTAGTTAAGTGGCCAATTAATTGAACTTTTATCTTGTCCATCGCTATTTTAGGGTTTTCATCGAGCGATAACCCCAAATACAAGTAGCAAGATATGATTATAGTTTGTAGTGATACACTCTTATAATCATATGTAGAGTTTGACCATTGTCCGAGTTGTTATGCGCAATGTATGGAAATTGCATTGATTAGCCTATGTCCAAAACTTAATGCTCCTGGGAATTGAACTTGATTAGCGCAAGGTGTTAGGTTATTCTTTAGGTAGAATTCACATACGCAGCTCTAATGTGTGTGTTGATTAACTTGGGAAATTATTAGATTATCTTGCTCTCTTGATTTTCTAGGCTTTTGATAATAAAAGAGATTAAATTGTAATTCTAATCATATATGCAAGCACATGTTTAAGATTGAAGATGAATTCCTTGACCAATATCTTTCTCTCATTGATTACTTCCAACTATTTACTTTGCTTTTATTTAACTTTTATTTTAAAAAAATCATAAATCCCCCATCTTGGTTACTAAGAAACTAGAAATTGATAACTACAATCGCCTCTCTGTGGATAAGAACTCTTCCTTACTTTATACTTCATTCATATTTTGTTGAGTAAGAAAGTGAATTATTTTTGACGCTTAAGACAGCGATCACCGTGATGATGGAGTGAAGGCTTGGCTAGGGCTGCGGCGATGGAAAGCATAGGTATCTAGGCGCGATGGGGCCATGGTAATGGTGTTATAAGGCCGCGTCATGGAGTGAGTGGTCTTGGACATGGAAATTGGTCTTTGCGGGACCGGTTTCCTCTTTTCCCTTCTTGGATCGAAATAGGAAATCCTTTCTTTGTTCAAACTCCCACATACCATGTATATATAAAAGGAGGGTCGGCCTCTCCCTTTGATTCACGCCTTCATTATTTATTCTTTTGTTGCTTGGTAGCGGTAAAGCGGGCGAGCAGACTAGGTATGCCTCCCTGTACTTCCCTTTGACTTTCTTTTCTTTTCTTTCGTTTTTTTTTGTTGTTGGTGAAAACCCTAGTTGCAGGCATACCTTTTCATGACCTTGTAGAAATGTTGGCATGGATTTTAGGTATTTTTTTCGCCCTAGCTTGTCGTAGCACTTAGGAATGAATACCATAGTAATGTTGACCGCCCCTACTCACTGTGCAAGGTAGGCATTTGATAGTAATGGCCCTGTCCTTTCACGAAAACCCAGCTTTTAGGGTTTGCTCCTCGTTTTGGTGTGGCCGTGTGTATGGTTTATCTGGTGGGTCACTCCTCCTTGGTTGGACAAGAATTCTATGCCATAGGGTACGGCCTTGAAACAAATTGGCTTGCGTCTTGGGTGAAAAATAATTTTTTTGCACTTTCTGTAATAATGTCCCTTTGCATTGCTCCATTGTAGTTGTTTGAGAAAATCTTCGTTATGATGTCACTTGAGGAGAGTTCTGCTGTACCGAAAGTCGTTTGCAATTCCAAATTAAACGTAGATGATGAATTCTTCACCACATCGGCCACGGTTAGGAGAAACCATCCCATCTATGTGTCGATTCTTCTGACTGGCTCGAAAAGCGAATGAGAGGATCGATCGGTTCGGTCAGGAGGCGTAATAAGGTTTTGCCTTCAGAGGAAAGAATACCATGCTTCTTATATTGATTTTAAAATCCCTACAAGTCTGTTGCGTTCCTTTGAGAAATGGACATGATTTATGATGGACCAGTAACCTGTAAAGACCAATTTGACCAGGGCGCAGATTGTTGATGATGTTATGGCTTCTGCAGTACTTCAAATTAGGAAAGACATTCCAGGCTTGGTTGCTTTCATTTCCAGATGGTGTCTAGACACCCATACAACTGTATGCAGGTGGGGCGAAATGACCATTTCTTTGGAAAGCGTGGTTGTACTGCTAAACCTTCCCGTAGTTGGAAACCTTGATGTTAAGTTGTTCGCTGATGAAGAATAAATGCATGCCGCTCTTTGGAAAGCGTGCCAGTGGTTTCCTGACGCGTTAGAGACAAACCAGAAGAATAGTACGCTTCATGTTTCAGCGTTCTTGCCTCTTTGGCTATCCAGAGATATTTTTGATGACCGCTCGGGCAAGAAAGAGATAAGACATGGACTTATCAAGTTTGCCATAAAATTATCAAAAGGTGTCGTTCTTCCCCTCGGTGGTTTGTTTCTTGGTTCCCTGTATGCACACCTAGACCAGCTGGTTTCGGACATGCGCGCCTCGAATGGTCATATGAAGGTGGATTCGTATGTTCATGCCGCTTTTCTCCAGGCATGGTTGTGGGAGCATTTCGATAAGTATGCCCCAAAAATCCGTTGTCCATACTTCCCGAGTCTTGGGGTGGCTCCAGAATACTGTGTTGGTCGAACAGGCGCCGAAAAACTGGTCCTAAACTGATTAGGTTTCTTGACAACTCGTATGCGGTTAATTTTCATCCATGGGCTCCGGTGCATGCGTCCATAACTCAGGTTAGTACCTTTGCTCCCGCTTCGAACATGTCTTTGTATTCTGATGATGAGGGCATGAGCATTGGAGAGATGGTGTTCATGCTTAGCTACATGCCTGGTCATGTGCCATCTTTTTTCCGAGGAGCTTGCAAAGCGATTTCCTATAATGTTGACATGGATGCTCGACATATGGGTTTTGACCAAGGGGTACCACTTGTTCGTCAGTCGGGTGTTCAAGAAATTTCGTTGTCGGCTGTTCTCGATGCTAGTGCTCTTGTGTCAGGTAAAATTTTGCCTTTTCTCACGAAACAGAATCCATCAACGACCTCCAAATATAACATATTTTGGCAGGATGAATTCCTTGTCATTCAGGAATTTGTGAAATCTGTGGTGGAGAATACCCGTGGTAGACCTTCCATCGAGGTTTTAGCAAAGCATCTTTTATTGAGGGATACTTCTTCAATTAAAAGAAAATATGTCGTTCCAGAAGCAAACAGTCCCCAAGTGAAGGAGCGAAGGTATAAAAATCGTGCAGGAGGTTTCCGGTCAGACTCCACAGATTTACCGACTTTTAGTTCATCCAATATGCGGGTACTTACGACTCTCATCTTGACTTTAGCTTGGAACTTTTATATATTTGTTCCTTTCTGAGAATGCGTCCTTGTATTCCGTCCAGGGTCTCAGTAGTACGAACGCCTTTTCCAAACTCGCGAGCAGTCAAAAAGAACCATTTTTCGAGATAGGGAGTGGCGTTGTCGAGCCTATCCATAGTGATGAAGAATCCGAGAAGTATGAAAGTTCTGAATCTGGTGATGGTGAGAGCAATTCTTCCGATAGCAGTGTTGAATATTCGTCTAGTCAGTCTGAAACTGAATCGGTGAGTCCCCTCCATGTTTTTCTTCGTTCCCCTCTCCTGTTTTTTTAGTAAAACTAAACTTTGATATTTTTTTAGGAGGAAACCATTCCCGGGGATGATCTTGAAGTGGAAGGACATCAGGGTAAAGACGTATCCGTACTTCTCATTGAGGAAACCGTGCCATCTAGCGGCTCGGACATGGAGATTCATCGTCCTGAAGGTGTTAGTACGACCCTGACAGTGGAGGGCACTCCGGAGTTCACTGGTGATATTGTGATTAGGGATCTCTTGTCGGTTGCTAATTCAGTTACAGGTGCCACCTTCGATCCTCCGTATCTGGCCCCTTTCCTAGGTCATGTGTTGATTGGTGGATTCAGCGTGCCAGATAAATATGCGACATTATACACCAAGATTTTGGAAGGCTATGGTCACATTTCCACGACTAAGAAAATTACTAGTCGGCATGCGTTGGTCAAGCATGTGGAGGAAGCCTTGTCTTAAATTAATGAGATGTGCAACGTGACTGGTCATACAGTTTATGAGGATGTAATCTCTAGATGGAAGTTCCATCGTGACATGTGCATGGGCTTCGAATTCAACGTTCCTTGGTTTGTTGAAGGTCTCTCTGATGTTGAAAGGTTGCTAGTCGAAACAGTCGAAGGTCCATCCACAGACATGGTGAAGAAGCAGGAAGCGGAATTCAATAAATTGTGTCGGCAATTGAAATTGAAAAGGGCGGCTCTCCAGAGAACAAAGGAGGCCTTTGCCAAGAGAAGAAAGCCGTTGTTGGAAAACTTTCCTTGAATATATATCTGTCTTTTGGACCTCTTATCTTTAGGTTTTTTTTTTTTGAAAGGCAAATGAGACGCCTGGTTTTTGGTTTTTGATTTTTTGGTTTTCTCGGGTTAATAGACAAATACTACCTTGACAGTTTTGGGTTATTCTTTTTGGAATGAATTGTTTAGGAATTGATTATTTTGGTTATGATTGAAAGTGACACAAACATCCCAGTAGAAACCTTAGAACCGTGTGTTGGTAGGTGACATGGGGTAAACTATATATCTTGTCTTGAAAACTTGAAATAGAAAACCACGTATCTTGTCTAGGTAAGACTTACTTGGTATTTAGGTCTCCTGATGAAAAGTGAACCTTCCGGGTGTAAGACCGAGTCTTATGGGAAACACCGTCATGGGAAGTCCCCAGTCGTTACTGAGCCGTCTGATAACCGAGCCGTTGATCCTTGGGTGGATCGTCTGCTTCTATCCTCTAGGAAGTCCCCAGTCATCCCTTGTGTCATGACTGATAATGAGTCACCGAGGGACTGAGTCGAGTGAATTGCCTTCCCCTACCATCTTGACGTCTGGGTCAAAGAACGATATCGACAGTAGAAAATTGACATTGTAACCGATAAATCAATCCTCCCGATGTGGTCGCCAATTATTTATAGGTGAAAATAGTTTCTACTGATTTTGGTAATTGTGGGTGTGAAGGTGAGAAACTGTTTAAATCCTAAACAATGTACTGCAAGGGAGTACTTTAGATTCGAGAGATCAATCTGTACAAGTCCGGCCTAAACCAAGAAATGGTCGTTCCAGACTTGCTTCGGTCATAAAGAGGAGTAAAATGGGTTGGTTTTGGGGAGGGAAGCAAGGAGAGTGGTGAGACCAAAATAGTTGATTCTGGAAGAGCATTTGGGTTTCTACGACTTGTTATTAGAAAATATATGAGAGCTCACGACGAGATCTAAGTAAGTATTTCTGAGTGTTGTCTTGTCCGAATAAACTTGTTTTTCTAATGGAAATAGGTAAGACCTATTTATACAAGTCGAGGTATAAATGTACCCTGGTCTCATTAAGGAGTGGGGAAGTAAATGGGAGGAGGTGGTAACCGTATGCATGGACTTTATGTTCCATAAAGGGGTTAATGCATGAAACTGGTTTTCATGAAACTGTTAACGTTATGGAATTGATGTTCCATAAGGTTTTTAACTCACGGCTTTATGTCCCATGAACGTTTCCCACATAACTCCCGTATTTACTAGGCGCCCCACCCTTATGGCACTTCCTTATGAAGGGCGTAGTGTACGCCGCATGATGTAGACCACCAAACCAATACCCAAAGAGAATCCCCCAGTTTGTGTTGATGTCTCGAATGTTTTTGGAAAACATGTAACACGTTGTTATGGCTTGGAAAGTTGAGCTCGGGGAACTTGCTAGCCTGGTGACCTTCGACGGTCGAGATATTGCATCTTGAGAGGAGGGGAAACCGTTGATCGTTGCACGCCTTCGTTTTGGTAGACGCTTAGTGAGGTCCAACGGGGTGGCACGGCTAGGGTGTGTTTAGAATTGGCATGAGGGGCCAAGGGTTTTCCATGGGCGTATGACATGGCTAGGGCCAAGGCGAGGGCGCTTGTCTTGGCATGACATGATTAGCATGGATAGGGCCAAGGAAAAGTGTGTTTGGCATGTCGCACCTAGCTTGGCTAGGTTTGGTTTGGCTTGGCATGTGGTGCCAAGGGTTTTCCATGGGCGTATGGCATGGCTAGGGCGCTTGGCTTGGCGTGACGTGACTAGCATGGCTAGGGCCAAGGCAAAGTGCGTTTGGCATGGCGCGGCTAGCTTGGCTAGGTTTGGTTTGGCTTGGCATGTGGGGCCGAGGGGTAGCCATGGGCGCATGGCGTGGCTAGCTTGGGCCTATGATGCACCGATACTGATACGGGGATACTGATACGGTGATACTGATACAGGGATTTGTCAATTTTCATAAAATGGGGATACGGGATACGGTGGGATACGTGTATTTATTAAAAAAATATTTAATATAATAAAAATTCATTCTACTAGAAAATCATAAGATTAAAAAAATCCGATAGATACTATTTTGAAAATTAATGTGAGCAAACATTAAGTTTTCAACATTTTGGGTTTCAGTATTACTTATGTTAATTGAATAGATAAAATCATATGTACTCCGATTTCTCTCTAAACAACATGAATAACATGACTGCCCAATAAGCCTTAAAGCTAGATTTTTCTAACACCGTTTTTTTTTATTGAAGCACCATAAAAATAATTAGGTTTAGATATAATTATTCGATATGTTCATTTGTACAAATATCTATAAATATTTAGATTTATGTATAAATTTATAAATATATAGATTTTGTATAAAAAATAAGTGTTAGATTATAGGAAGTATAGCCTCATAGAGTATCTGAGAGGTATCCCAGAGTATCCCCTACCCTTTTTGTAATTAAAAAAAGGTGACACTTTAAATAGAGTATCTGATACGTATCCCCAGGTATCCCCAAGTATCCGATACTGATACGGTGCCGATACGGATATGTCACCAATTTTGAAGTATCCGTGCTTCATAGGCTTGGGCTAGGTACGGTTTTGGCTTGGAATGTGGGGCCAAGGGGTAGCCATGGGTGCATGGCGTGACTAGATTGGGCTAGGTGCGGTTTTGGCTTGGCATGTGGAGCCAAGGGGTATCCATGGGTGCATGTCGTGACTAGCTTGGGCTAGGCGTGTGACCAAGCTAGGGTTTTGGACCAAAGGTCTTGAGGGGATCTTAGACGATTAGGATTTGCTTCTGGGTTTAAAGGGCAATCGTTGATTGTTGCACGCCTTCACTTTGGTAGCTGCATGGGGAAGGCCAGCATGGTGGCACGGCATGAGGGGCCATGGAGATATGTGTTTGTCATGGCGTGGCCGGCATGGAAAGGTTTGGCTAAGTGCGTGACCAAGCTAGGGTTTTGGGCCAAAAGTCGTGAGGGGACCTTAGAAGGCCAGGATTTTCTCCTGGGTTTGAAGGGCAACCGTTGATTGTTGCATGCTTTCACTTTGGTAGCCGCATAGGGAAGGCCAGCATGATGGCGTGGCATGAGGGGACATGGCGAGACGTGTTTTGCATGGCGCGGCCGGCGGGGCTAGCTTTGGCTAAGTGCGTGACCAAGCTAGGGTTTTGGGCCAAAGGTCGTGAGGGGACCTTAGACATCCAGGATTTGCTCCTGGGTTTGAAGGGCAACCATTGATTGTTGCACGCCTTCACTTTGGTAGCCGCATGGGGAAGGCCAGCATGGTGGCACGACATGAAGGGCAATGGTGAGACGTGTTTGGCATGGCGCGACCGGCGTGGCTAGCTTTCGCTAAGTGCGTGACCAAGCTAGGTTTTTTGGCCGAAGGTCGTGAGGGGACCTTAGACGGCTAGGATTTGCTCCCGGGTTTGAAGGGCAACCGTTGATTGTTACACGCCTTCACTTTGGTAGCCGAATGGGGAAGGCCAGCATGGTAGCGCGACATGAGGGGCCTGGCGAGACGTGTTTGGCATGGCGCGGCCGGCGTGGCTAGCTTTCGCTAAGTGCGTGACCAAGCTAGGTTTTTTGGCCGAAGGTCGTGAGGGGACCTTAGACGGCCAGAATTTTCTCCCGGGTTTGAAGGGCAACCGTTGATTGTTACACGCCTTCACTTTGGTAGCCGCATGGGGAAGGCCAGCATGGTGGCGCGACATGAGGGTCCATGGCAAGACGTGTTTGGCATTGCGCAGTCGGTGTGGCTGGCATTATTTTTCATTGGCACAAAGGTGCGGCTAGCATGGTTGGCATGCCTTGGCGCGGTCGGTGTGGCTGACATGATTTTCCATTGGCATAGAGGAGCGGCTAACATGGTTGGCATGCCTTAGCGCGGTCGGTGTGGCTGGCATGATTTTCCATTGGCACAGAGGTGCGGCTAGCATGGTTGGTATTCCTTGGCGCGGTTAGTGTGGCTGGCATGATTTTCCATTGGCACAGAGGTGCGGCTAGCATGGTTGGCATGCCTTGGCGCGATCGGTTTGGCTGGCAAGATTTGCCATTGGTGCAGAGGTACGACTAGCATGGTTGGCATGCCTTGGTGCGGTCGGTTTGGCTGGCATGATTTTCCATTGGCACAGGGGGGAATTAGGGTTTTGCTCGTCATAACCATAATTTGAAAAATATACCCGGGTATTTATTTTAGAGACACATTAAAGATTTCAGTAAATATGCCTAGTAAATGCTTGTTGCTTTAAATGTTTTGACATTACTGTCTGCTAGGGTTTAGTGTTTTATAATTTTAACCCTAAGATAAAAACCAACATCAACAATGGGGAAAAAACGATTTGCTAGTTTTTAAGGAATTGAGGAGACGACCGTGCGGAGGAGACTCCTTGAACCGAGCGAAATGTTCAACCTCACACAGATACACCGCTGCAAAGGGGGTGCTTTGAATTCGAGAGATCAATCTCTAGTACTCCGGCCTAACCCAAGACAATGGCCATTCCAGAGTAAATTCTGTCTCAAGAGAGGATGGGTTGATTTGTAGGAGGGAAGCTAAGAAATGTGCGGAATCAATGGTAATCAAAGATTGTAGGTGTGTTGTGAATTTTGAATAAGATAAGTTCTGAATGATTGAAATTGCTCAGTTGAGAGTAATTGCTCAATTGATGTGTTGTTGATCTCGTATTTTCAGTGAGACGTGAGATTCTTGTTGTTGTTCTCGTTGTTTTTTCAATCATGATCCAGAGACTTATTTATATTGATGGAATTGTAGACACCATGATTCCATGAAGTGTGACAGTTTATGGAATCAAATAGTGGGGAAGTGGAAATCGTGTTTGAAATCAGTTGCTCATCGTGCAGAGACTTGGTTGATTTTCCATCCACTACTTTGTTAACTCCTTCAACTGATTGCACGACTTGCTCACATTCCATCGTGTGTTTGAACACACGTGCCGTAGACCGCCAGACCAAAACCCTAGTTGATATCCCCCCAAGTGACACGATTGACGTCTCGTGGTTAGTTTAGTTAGTTGTTGACTTCATGATTTCATGGAACGATGAGTCCGTGTATTTACTGAGTTGAATATGATATTGTAAAATGTTCTGAAACTCATGAATTGAACGTGGGCATGATTCTCACGTTGATAGTTAAGGCGAGCAAGTATTGCTCTGACTTGTTGAATATTGATAGTTGAACCAATATTCCTTGATTTGAGCAAGTGTTGCTCATCTGATAAATTATTGGTAGCGTGACCAAAATAAAATATTAATTAAAATACTAGTAGTTGATCCATGTATAATTAATTAACATGAATACTGATCATGAGATCGTCATAAAATTATTAGTGTTCGAATCTGGAATTATGATCATTGGACTCAGAAACCCTAATTTGACCAATTGATGGTTTATTTAAAAATAAATCATGGAATGAAAGAGGGACCGGCTTCATGGTACCGTGGGTCGATCATGTATCTCCCATATGCTTGTGTGAGCAAATACCAAGGCTTCTTGAAGAGTTGGTGAGTTGATGAAAGAATGATGAAATGCTGGTTTAATCATTTATTCGAAAATACTTTTCTGAACCTTAGGTGATGAAACCTAATTAATTATGAATAGGTGAGAGACCGACCAAGGGGTCATGAAACCTACCCTTGATGGTCACGGGATCAAATGATAATCGTTTCATGAAGTTCCAAAATTATTTGGAAGAGTTTTGGACCTAATACGTGCAATTGCGCAAATTAGGTCAAACAGTGAAAATACACGGGATCGGCTCATTGCGAGCCAAGGAGCCAACCCTGGTCGGTCAAGGTAACATGCTCACGTCGTCAAAGTGTTCGTATCTCAGTTCTGAGAATTTTGATATTTTATGGCGTGCAGTTGAGCAACCATTTGAGAAAATATGAAGAAATCAGGGATTTTTGATAGAACCGTCAAAACTTCATGAGATGAAGGAAAATAATAAAAAAATGAGGGAATCATGAAGTGCAAGACCAGTCATGGTCAAGGCATGGCCTTCAGGCCAAAGGGCCCAATCCCACACGTTTTCCCAATTTTTATAATATTTTCATGATTTTAGGGAAATACGATAAAACCAAGGAGTTTTGTTAAAATCAAAGAGTTTTGTTGAAATCAAGGAGTTTCCATGAGATGAGGAAAACATGAAAAAAATAAAAAAATAAAATAAAAAAAATAAAGGGCGTGTGGGACCGTCTTGAGCATGGTTGGCCGGCTAGGGCCCGGTCCCGTGCGTTTTTTCCCTAATTTTATGTATTATTTCATGATTTAAAGGAATTTTCATAATTTGAAGGAAATATCATGAAATCAAGGGATTCCATGGGACCAAGGAAACATGAAAAATATAATAATAATAAAATGGGACGTGTCCAGCTAGGGCTTGACCGGCTGGCTAGGGCCCGGTCACACGGGTTTCCCTAATTTTATATTATTTTTCATGGGATCAAGGAAATATCATGAGATTAAGGAGTTTTCATGAAATTAGGGAAATAATAATAAAATAATGAGGAACCATGAGGTGTGGGGCCGGTTGGGATCAAGACATGGCCGGTTGGCCAATGATCACGGCTCTACCATATTTTTCCCAATTTTATTATTTCCTCGGTGTGAAGGAAACACCATGAAACTGAGGAGTTTCCTCAAAACGAAAGATATTTGTTCAAGTGAAAGGATTTTCATGAACTCAAGGAAAATAACAAAAAATATGAAACTGGAGTGAGATTGACCACGACACTTCTGTCCAGTCAGTGGGTCCATGCTCCCAGCGCCTTGGTCAATTTTTAATTATTTATTATTTTCCTTCCTATTTTGCATAGTTTCATCGTCTCGTCGTATTTTGAAATACTCGTTCGTGCGGTGACTGGTAGCGTATCGTTGAATACACTTGCACCATTTAAATCGGGGCTTACTCGGAGGTAGCTCAGATGCCCTTGTGTTGAATATTTATTACTAACCCATGGAATTCTGCTGGGAAGAACCATAGATTGAAGCAACGAAATATTACAAAAGTATTTGAATACTTTCAGAAAATATTTGAATATTTTCAGAAATTTAGTGGATGAATCCAAGAATTTTTTGAATAATTAATTGATGGCTCTATACTAGCAGAGCAAGCTGTCTAGGAGCATTAATTATTCTGATATGAGCTTGTTGGAGCTTCATATCCTTTATATAGTCAGGGAAAACTGTTTTTTGTATTCTGAAGATGTTATCGCTCTATACTAGCTGAGCAAGCTATCTAGGAGCCGTCAATCTCGTGATTCTATATAGAAATAATTACTGAAGTGTTCAGTATTCATGAAATATGTTGTTGTCCAGCCAAGAGACTACATATCTACATGTACTCTAAGAGACAGTATTCTCAGTCAGAGGTTCGATGAGAGACATGTGTCTCAATACTCACATCTGATTGCTGGATCAGAAGTTCGTATAGTTATGGTTTTATGATTTTAGCTTTGTCGAAAATCCATCATCTACAGATTCTTGCGCTCATCGTTTGTCAAATGGCCTTACCCTTTGCAGGATGTCGGCACAAAAATTGGTTTTACAATTTTAGCCCTGAACTAAAATCCACCATCAACAAGTGGCAAAGGGCTACTCACAAACATAGGGTTGTTAGGTCTAAAAGTTTTTGCCCCCTCTGATACCAATGTAAAACATACTTTGACTCATTGAATACAGGTTTAAAACTCTCATGCACTTCGAGAATAATAATAATATAGTTTTTAAAGTGAAAAATGTCCTTTGCACGATATTTCACGTGATTAATTATTCATAAACCACAATATATAGTGTCTGAAAGTTGTGATTAAGGTGCGACAATGTCAGGATGATAGTGTGATTCACGTGTGTAAACCACCACATCATCCGACCTGAATTTTTTTCATTATGACATTAGAGTTGAGAAACATTTGAATTTTTTTTGACCTGAATTGCTAAATGGTTAGATTCAGACACTATTAGTGACATATACCTAACGGGCAAAAGTGAAACTCAAGAACATAATCTAAATTGCTGAACTTATAATCAAGTTCCAAGAGGGAAAATGTAAGAAAATGTTGATTCACACAGAAACCTCAACTTGTTCAATTATGGGTCACACAAACGTCTATTTATTCAAATGAGGGAATACGTCATCATCATTTCCTTCTTTGGACATATGATACGAAATTAGCAATCTAGAATGCTGCTTGTGTTTCACTTTCGCTGCCATTAATTAATTCTAATTAATGGTGTCTGAATATAACGTCAGAAGGGGGTAAATATAAATAAATTACCCATCTCATACGAACAAAACTAACCAACTTTACTGACTAACTTTTTAGTACACCCTACCAAACAAAAGATTACTGTAGAATTACAACTTTCCCGTATATTCCTCTTTCTTTTACACCGTAAAAGATACGAGAACGACGAGTGCGAATTTGTGCACATTTCTTAACGAGTGTATATTTCACATTTCAATCTCTACCCTTGATTTAATTTGGGGAGTTATATAACGAGGGCCGTGATTCTAAACATGGAGGATAATGAGGTCATCAGTTAAATAATCAACAAATCAGAAGTTAACGTGAAATATACACTCGTTAGAAGAGTGTGAACAGATTTGGACTCGAGAACGACAACTTACACGTACTCTCCCTGCTACAAAACTCGTAAAAGTGAAAACACCTTTCGCCAACAGTATCACACGTCAACCACGGTTGAATTAACAAAAAAAACAGTATTTAATCGACCTTAAGACTCCTACATTCACCGTTGGATATACTAATCATCTTGTTATGTAAATCTCTAGGAACTCAACTACCAAAAGTCACATCAACACGTCATACAATACGTGACTGTATGTAATCACATGCCAAATCAGCACCATAAGATCTCGTCCAAGAGATTAGAACGGAAAAATAAAGAATTTCTCTCTCATGTGTGATAGAAAATGACTTGTCATCTAATGGTTAAGATTTCATCACCTCAATAATTTTCAAACTCAACGGGTCGTGAGTTCGTAACTCAGATTTTTCATATATCCTTTCCGATGTTACCATGTTGGTAACTTTTTGATGGGTACAAATATAGTGAACCATCCACTCAATTGACGAATTGAAACCGATCTCTCTCTCGTTTTTTTGTTAAGTTTTTAAAATTTGAATTTTTTTCTCTCCTTTTCTAGTCCTCTCTTGGATTTGTGTCTCCAAAATCGCTCTTGAGACTTCGTTTGGAGTCCGATTTGAGTGGTTGATCCCAACTTTTAAAGAGGAAAGACCCACCTTTCTTTTACAATAAGAAAATATGAATTTTGAGTCTTTTAAGTTGGTGCGATACGCCTGGACATTTGAGTTTCAGTGTTTTTCAGAACTTTTTCAGACTACATGTATGTCAGTACGGAGGCCATAACTTCTGTACCGTTTATCCAAACATTGTGCCCTTTTGATAAGTTGCATAAAAGACTTAGGCGGGAAAATTTTCGTTTATGATGTTTTTCCTAGTTCCCTACCCATTTATACATTTTCGAGTTTAATTGGTTGATATGTCAGAAATCAGAATTTTCGGTTTTGAACATTGAGGACAATGTTGAGTTTAAGTGTGGGGGAGTAGTTGAGCATGTTTGGCTAGTATATTATATTAGTATTTAGTTTCTTAGGCCACTTTTAATATCGTAAAAAAATACTCTTTGATTTCTTGCATACTTGAGTCTTCATCTTTTTAAGTTAATTATGAGCTATTTAGGATGACACTAAACATTTTTAGGTTGAACAGTTCTTTCGATTATAGCTTGATTCCCACTTTATCGTTCTACAATCCTTAATTATATACATTCATAATTGAGTGCGAAACTTAGGTGCTAGCAATAGCATGGTAGTTGTTTGAAAGATTCGTCCTCGCAATTCATCATTACTGAATCATTTTCTTTTTATTATTTTTGCAGTTATATGTTTTTCTAAGTGATTTGGTGGGATCCTGCCAGGATGTTGTAGCAAGGTAATCACTGGTTGAGTATGTTTTATAAAATCCCCATAGATAATTGTCTTAGACTTATAAACAATGGGCCAAAAATAAAAAATAAAAAATAAATATAAGGCTCCACTTCATATACCGACATTATTAACAATAAAAAGAGAAGATTCTCCCTGTCTTCGTCGCCTAAAAAAGCGTGCAATGCAGAATGCATGGGAATTAATCATGTAGTCGATGAAATGAGTGAAACCTGTCATCATTATTTAGCAAGTCAAAAAGACTATTGATGAGGTTCTCGACACTTGGATAACAGTATGTGTGAAACGTTCTCCCTGTCTCCGTCGTCTAAACAAGTGTGGAATGCAGGATCCAAGGGAACTATAACATATTTGTTGAAAAGAAACATGCGCTTAGAGTATCTAATCATGTTGTAGAGTTTAATGTGCTTATCTCAACTATTGCGCTAAACATATAAATATCCTTTGACGACATTCATACAAGTATTATGGGTAACATCTTTAACCTTAGTTGACATTTGCACACTTCAATTTTTCTATTTTCATTCTCTTATCTATCCATCTGATTTCAATACGCGAGTGTTGCGGCAAAAAATGTTGAGAAACATTACAACAAGTACAATG
Source organism: Papaver bracteatum (assembly GCA_023529315.1). Classification (NCBI taxonomy): domain Eukaryota; kingdom Viridiplantae; phylum Streptophyta; class Magnoliopsida; order Ranunculales; family Papaveraceae; genus Papaver; species Papaver bracteatum. The sequence continues at coordinate 5,656,167 of JAJJWX010000811.1, read as the reverse complement.
ACTATCTTAGTAGAGTTATGCAATCAGGTTGAATATCACACGTAAGTAATTTCTTATGTGTGATGGTTGGAGTATATGTGGGATGTTTGCAGCTAAAGAACATATGTAGGCTAATGTTGGCTTATTCCTTTGTGTCTATCCTTAGAAGTTCTTCCAAGGCGAGAAATTGGAGTAGGTTTTTTTGGTATACCTCTTGTAAACCCTCACGAGACTATAACTCGTCCACTAGGGACACCTAGGGGTTTAAATGCATGTTGCATTAGTTAAGTGTAACCATATTCCCAACAAAATGGAGTTGTTTTATTTACTATTAGTTTTATTTTGGTTTGCTCGAGGACTAGCATAAGCTAAGTGTGGGAAAATTTGATAAGTGCATAATTCATATGATTTTGGTACCCATTCCATACTTGCTTTAGCTATTATTCTTGCATATTTCGTATTATTACTCTTGTTTTCTCTTATTTGTCTCTATTAGGTGAATCATACAAAAAGGAGCTACAAAGTGCTTAAAATATCTAAAAAGAGAAGTATTTCAAGTATCCAAGTGCCCAAGTCCAAGAGAAGTGGAAAAAGTGCGACGAAACGGAGCGAAACACTCAAAATAAAGATACGGGCCAAAAACCAAGATTAAATCATTCAAACTCAGTATTTCTCATCACCATCTTGAATATAATTGAAATATAAAAAGAATGCAAAAATAATGAGGTCATCCCGAGTTCTGACGAAGAAGTTACGGCCAAAACGAGTTTTATCGAATACCGAAGACAAGCAAGTTTGCAAACAGGTATGAAAATGGGAGTAGCTGTAATTTCAGTTTGCAAATGGGTATGCAAACTTATTTCCCTGGATTTTATTATAAAATTTAAGTTTGCAAACTGGTAAGGCCCCGAACTATTTTATGTCTTTCTTTACTACTTTTTGGGTCGGGTTCTTTAACCGACTAGGATACTTGAAGGCCAAGCAATGTACCTATATAAATAGGTATTAGGCATTTCATCAAATCTATCATATCATATCACAATATAGGGTTTATTTTACATCAAAAACCTAGGGTTTACCCCTATAGGGGGAAACCACCATTATTAATCTTCTTTGTAACATGAGTATTTAAATCCTTTGTTGATTAAGGATGAATTCAATGTTCTAAGAGTAAAGCTTTATTAGAAATACAAATCTATTTGAAGTTTTAATCATCATCGTTTGTTTTCGTTATATCTGGGGTTTATGATTGATTCTTAGATTGATTTGGATGCGCAACTAGATTAGTTTATTGATCATTATATTGCTAGTAAAGAGTTGAGCAATCAGTAATTTTCGTGTATCTCCTACATAAGTAGAAAACATGATACCTTGTAGAGGAATTCTGTAAAGAAATCATGTTTGGAAAAAACACCAGTAAGTGAACCGAGCGTACTGAGTTTAACTTCTGGAATCAAACCTAAATTCACAAACCCTAAAGCGTTCGACCGAGTTACACCTTGTAAGCGTACCTCAAGGAGGCTTAGTTGGGTAAAATCCGGTAACTAAGTGTACATGTTATCCGGTGATACAAGGAGTTTTGGCGATAGCTAAGCATATTTGCTATTCTACGGTTGGTGATAAATGGTTCTAAAGAAAGATAGATAAGTATTCTAATCCTGTTAATGCTTGGTAACGTCGCATGATTCCTTAATCATCTTTCTTTTATTATTATATTTATATTATCCTACAATCAACCCCCATTTGTTATTTATTTTGTTTTGCTGATACAAATAACATATCAATTACACGGCTTTCTGTGTGAATGATCCTTACTAACGCTATATTACCAGTTAATTAGTGGGAAATATATTGATTATTTTGATTGCACCTGCGACACGCATCAGTTGCTTATGATCAAAGCTAAAATAGATTAGTAATAAAGCAATTGATATTCATCGTTAGATGAACTCCTGATTTAAGATTCAAGTTAAGTCTGCTTAGAAATTAAGCAATTAATCTCCACCGTTAGATGGTCTTAGCTTGTTACACATAAATGAAATATACCTATATTTAGATATGGATGAACCGTACCCAAACGTGTATATTTGTTGGCTTAATAATAGTTAACCGAAGTTAGCCACATGGACACTTATGGCTTAGCCATATTCATCTAACACTACTAGATCAAATATGAAGATCAATCAATCATGACAAATAATCAAATGAATCTAATTGTTCTTCAATAGAGTTGTTCAATTTTTCACCATCTCATAGAAATAATTATGAACCATTTGAATCGAAATCGGTTTGACTCAGGATTGTACAAATTATTTATACAAGAATCAATTCATGAACATTAAGCCACGGTTTGCAAACTTAACTTTCATTACTCATATCATAAATGTTTTAGTTTATGAGTATGAAAATCATACTTTACCGATTTTAGAACTTGACTACTGAGTTCATAAAATGGGTACCTGAACATCAGCTCCGGACCTTGGCCTTGACCAGCCGTTCGCAAACCCGATTCGCGAACAAACGTTCCAGACCGAACTCAGGAAAACTCGTTCGCATACTAGGTACGCAAACGAGTTCTGAACCTTCTCAAGTAAATCCGTTCGCATACTAGGTATGCAAACAAGATTTCCGGATAGGGATGGCAACGGATAAATATCCGCCGGATATTGGCAATACTGATAAGGTTAAGGTTAATAGTTATCGGATATCCGGTATCCGATAATATCCGGCGAAATCTAAAAAATCCATATCGATAAGGTTAAGGATAAGCTATCGGATATCGGATATTATTTCGATAAAATCCGTTTTGTTTCTAGTAAAAAATAACTGGAGAAAAAAAAGTGTTAGAAATCCGCCAACATATGGAACCCTTCTTCATCTCGGTTCTGAACCTCTAATCAAAATGATTTTGAATCACTCTTACAAAAAGTTGTTGTAGATTTCAGCCACCAAGAATAATTGAAGCACATATCTTAATCTAACTTTCAATTAACCCCAAATTTGATCGAGCATTCAACATCCAAAACCCCACACAAGAACTCAGCCTCAACAACAGCATTAAACCCTTAATTTAATCATCTCTGCCGCACCAGTTCTGCAAATAGGTTATACCCAATTCAAACATCAATATGAACTAATACCATAGATACATTATCACTGCATCATCTTGAATCAAACAGCTCCATATAAGACCAATTAAGCCAACACTCCACATGAATCAACGAGCTCATCCACAAATTCGACTAGAACCCAATTCGAATTTTGTTTAGAATCCTAATTTAACCCATTTTCATTCACTTATGATCTGTACAACCACCATTGTCATTGCTTCATTTTCCTGTATATAACCATTAATTCAAACCATCCACCACCACTGACGAAAACCCAATCTTCTTCAAGCCCTAGCCAACAACTCTTGAATTTAATCACCGCTTCAATTTCATCCAACTCCCGGACCTAGCTTTTGCCCTTCCAGTTACTTATTGATTGAGAACAATAGCTTACAGTAGAGACCAAAATCCGTTGACACCCCAGCTAAGAATCAAAACCTAAATGATCTCATCTTTTCTCTATCGATCACTAACTCCCTCTCTCTCGATCTAACTGAACTGACTCCCTCTCTCTCGATCACTAACTCCCTCTCTCTCGATCTAACTGAACTGACTCCCTCTCTCTCGATTTTTTCTCTATCGATCACTAACTCCCTCTCTCTCGATCTAAATGATCTCTTTTTATTTCTCCCTCTCCTACTAAGACTAATGAATAGAAGTTACCTAACTGATAGAATCAGGTTGAATCTCAACATATAATACTTGGGTGTTAGAAATTATAAGTACACCCCTAGGCTATCGAATGTCGGATATTAACCTAACAGAATGACCCTCATTCGAATTCCGATAGGGTTAAGAAGGAATATCCGATAATATATCCTGTTCCTATATCCTATATCCGATATATCAGATTAAATCTTATAGGAAGTCGAATTTTCGGAAATGGATATCGGATTTCGGAAGTCCATTTCCAGCCCTAGTTCCGGACCTTCTCAGGTAAATCTGTTTGCATAAAAGGTACGCAAACAAGAGTTCCGGACCTGAATCATCACAATACAGTTCGCATACTAGGTATGCATACCGTGTTGTATCTAGACATGGGTAATCATTCTAAACTCTTATTTCAATCATTGAAACATCCTTGGAAGATGAAAATAGTAATCTTACACATACCATTAGCTTCAAGTAATTTTCAAGTGATTGAATGATCATTACGAAATTTCCCAAGTTAGCATCTAATAACTATCTCACACAAATCATGTAAGATGTTCAAGGTGATTTTCACATGATCATCTTTTGACTTAATATTCAGTTTCCAACAAATAAATTGTTTCCAACTAAACTCGTCAAGAATACGATGAACTTAGCTAAAGTTAAAAGATTCCAACAACTATTTTGAGAAATACATAAGCGAAATAAACTCATCTCGAAACATCAAATGTATATAATGAAAGAGTCTATATAGCTACACGAATTAGTCTCTTCTAGGAGATAGAATAAAATAGATTTATGAGTGATAGATTAGTTTTAGTCGCCACATATCTTTTGTTGATTAAGTTCCTCCAATCTCTCCAGTAGATATTCTTCTTCAATTGGTGAACGCCATGAATTCTAAAGATCAACTAAACATTTTATTCTAATCCTATACATAGCTACAAGTAGGCTAGAAATCAAGTATATAGTTTTGATCAACTAAACTTGACAACAAGCTTGAGATAGTAATGCTTTCAAGTTCGACCGAGCAATGCTCTAACATCCTCAACGGTCATGTATTGTAATGATGATCCACCTCCGAATTAACCGCATATATCTTTCCACGCGCTTGTAGATGGGGAAAAAAGGTTCACTGTTTTTTAAAAAAAGTGAAGAGTCGAGCGTTTTGTCGAGACTCCTCGACTGAGCAAACTACTTAACCTCACACAGATGCACTGCAAAGGGAGTACTTAGATTCGAGAGATCAATCTGTAGGACTACGACCTAAACCAAGTTAATGGCCGTTCCAGAGTCAATTCGGTCGCAAAGAGGGAGATGGGTTGATCTGTAGGAGGGAAGCTAATAATTGTGTGGGATCAATGATGATCAAGGATTGTGGATGTGTTGAAGGTTTCTGCAATAGTTGGTGAACTGTTGAGTTCGAATAAGTTCTGATGGATTGATGAATTCTTGAGAGTAGTTACTCAGAAATTCTTGATGATTGCTGATAGCTAGTGACCATTCGTTGTCCTTAATCATGGATTCAGATACTTATTTATATTGTCATATTTGTGAACACCTTGATCCCTGTAAGTGTGACGGTTTCATGAGTGGAAGAGTGTGCAAGTGGAAGATCGTGGTAAAGTCAATTCCATGTCGTATGGAGACTTGACGGATCATGCACCCACTGATTTGCTAACTCCTTCAACCATTTACACAACTTACGCACATTTCTCGTCATGGATGAACCCACATGTTGTAGGCCGGCAGACCAAAACCCTAGTTGTTATCCCCCAATTTGACGTGATTGATGTCTCACGAATCGTGGAGTCTGCATGACAGACGTGTATTTAGTTTGTCAGTGGTTGAATGATTAGACAATGAGCCTAGGTTTTGTTGAATCGAGCATGTTTGAAAAATGCTCAGCGATATATGAATGTTAATGTTGCTCGTCTGAGCAAATATTGTAAATTCGACGAGTTGTTGAATATTGATAAGTTACTGAATATATGTGGATTATTTGAGCAACTGAGCAAGTATTGATCGATTCGAAAAAATACTGATAAATTACTTAATATTGATAGTTGGGTCAATATTCGAGCAACTAAGCAAGTGTTGTTCAATTCAACGAATTACTGAATAAAGAGAATTTGACGAGCAACTGAGCAAGTATTGTCCAATTCGACAAATTAACGAATATTTGATAATTTGATGTGCAATTGATCAAGTATTGCTCAATCATACAAATTACTAAATATTGATAGCTGGATCAATATTTGAGCAACTGAGAAAATGTTGCTCAATTCGACGAAATATTTATCGGTGACGTGACCCAATAAAATATTAAAATATTGATAGATTACCAAATATTATATAATTAATCCACGTGTTGCTTTATGGATCAACATAAATTTATTTAGTGTTTGAACTTACTCATAATAATGATTTGTTGAGCATTTGTTCGAAAACCCTAATTTTGATCAATTGCTCATTAGTTGACGAATTGCTGAAAATAGGTCATGAGCGAAGGAGGGACCGACCACATGAGACTATGGACATCCATGTAATTCCCAATTTCTCGAGTGAGCGTGCACCAGGGTCCTGAGTTGGCCAGTTGGTCAAAGAATGATGATTAAATGTTGATTTCATCATTTATTGTTGGGTTCAGCATTAGGTGATAAAACCTAGGTACGAAAGATGGGACCGACCAAGAGAGCATGGGATCCTCTCTTGGTGGTCACGGGACCAACTGTTATCTGTTTGAGAAATCCCCAAGTTGGTTGGAGTGAGTTTGGGCCCAATATGAGCGATTGCGCAAATTAGGTCAAAAGTGTGAAAATGTGTGGGACCGGGTTTGTGCAAGCCCTAAGAATGAACCTGGTCGGTCATTAAGGCATGCATGAGTTGCCTTGGTATCTGTGGTTCCGTACTGAGAGTTTCAGTATTTTCTGATGTGCGTTCGAGCAACATTGTGAATTTTCAGAAGAGTTTCATCTTGACTGAAATTCTTGATTTTGATGGAATGAGCATGTATGCTCAATTGATCAATATTTTGTAAATATTAAAATAAGAGTATTTTAACATTTAAAATTTCCGTGAGAGGATAGCCGGCCGTGTGACCCCGTTGGCTTTTGTTTTTTCGTGATTTGAGCAAAATTTGAGAAGTTATGATGAAATCATGATTTTTTTCTCAAACCAAGGAGTTTCATGAATTTAGGAAAATAATAATTATAAAAGGCTATGGATTGCAGGGTGTGGGACCGGCCATGTCTAGGGCATGGCCGACCGTCTATGTTGCCCGATCCGACACACCTTTCCCTATTTTGTAATATTATTTTTCATGAATTCGTGATGTTACGGAGAATCCATGAGTTTTGTTGAAACGGATGAGTTTCATGAAATTGGGGAATAATAATTGCAAAAAGGCTAAGGATTGTAAGGTGTGGGATCGGCCACGGCTTGGGCATGGCCGGCCGGCTAGGTTGCCCGGTCCTGCATACCTTTTCCTATTTTATAATTATTTTTCATGAATCCATGAAGTTATGGGGAATTCATGAGTTTTGCACAAACAAGGAAAGTTGCTAAATTGAAGGAGTTTTTCATGAGTTCATGAAAATAAAAAAAATAAGGCAAACTAATGGAAGAAGCATGGGACTGTCCACGTCTAGGGCCGGCCGGTGGGCCCGCCCCCTGGGCGCTTCTTATTATTATATTATTATTTGTTGCTTTCTCTTATTTTGCGTAGGATTCCTCATCTGTCCATATTTTTGGATGCTCGTTTGTGCATCCATGTGCTCAATCGTGCATCATTGTCGAGTACACTTACACCATTTTTGTGGGGCTTACTCAGTGATGATCCAGATGCCCGATGATTGAGTATTTATTGCTAATTCATGAAATTCAGTGTAAAATAACTCATGAAACGGAATAATAAAATGAGTAGTTATTTATTATCAATTCATAGGATCAGCTGTGGATTCGACCATGAACTCAGAATAATAAAATATGCATTACCATTCCATGGGATCATGGATTTGACTATAAAATCGGAGTAATAGAATTATCTATTACCATTCCATGAGATTATCAGTGAATTCGATTATGAAATTGGAGTAATGAGATAATATAGTAGTTTATTGCCATTCCGTGAGATCAAGTCGTAGATTCGATCATGGAATCGGAGCAATTGTTATTGCCATTCCATGGGATCAGGCCGTGGATTCGACCATGGAATAGGAGCAATAATAAATCATTCTGGGAATTCAGTGATGAATGTCACGGCAGAATTAATCTATTACATAAAAGATATCATCCAGTTAAAGCATCACATCCACTCTGAATGGTGCATAGTCAGGGAGTCACGGGTGTTGTTTACGACAATGCTCTCAATCTGTGGAGAACCACCTGAATCTATACACGGTCTCTCCACATAGTCATGGAACAGTGATGTCACCGACGTCCTGAAGGCGTCCGCCACCCATATATTATTCTATGTGGAGGTGGGTCTCTCTCCTGCAGTCAGGAAATAGTGAATGTCACCGACGTCCTAACGGCGTTAAGCTCTCAATCTACGGAGAACCGCCCAATTATGTTATTCTGCATAGAGTTCATGATGAAATGTCAGGGATCGAATCTCTCAGCTAGTGGGGCTTTTAGAAAACATATTCATCATGGATTCGTAAAATATGAATCGTTGCATGCCTGAAAGCCGTGTCGAAACATGCCTCATAATTTTACGGTTTTTCCCTTTGTTGAAAATCCACCATCAACATCGCCCTTTGTCTGTAGCATTTAACGCGGGTAGATAGATGATCCCATGCGTGCAGACAACTTTAATGCAATTGTATCATCCATGTCAGTTGGACTGTATCTCCTCCGTCCAATTTGAATTTATGTCGGGATAGGGTAAAGTGGAATCCATGGAATGTTATTGTTCTTCGTAGGTAATGGCTAAGGGACATCTAATGGTACATAAAAAACATATACATCCTATTACTAATAAAAATTAATTTTTGGACCGACCGACCGGAGGGCCCGTAGGGAGGGAGTCCCTTTTATGACCACTTTTTTGTTAAATGAAGAGTAACGAAAATGTTCAATTTCATAAAAAGATTGAGAAATAATATTCCTTGCAAATTCCCGTCACATTTTCACTAGACAAGATCATCCCTCTCTTTTAGTCCAATTATTATAACTCTTTGTGTATCCTACTTTTCAGGGGTATAATTGGAAAACCAACTTTAATATAACATATATAAAAATCCATGCCTTAGAATTTTACAAATTTTATCTCGTTGTAAAGGTTGTAAAAAAATCTACGCAACGAGCACAAACAACAATATCAAATTTAAACTCCATCTTCAGATTCTTTTTCGGTCGGCCCTTCCACCGTGACAACGGTTATGCTAGTATATAAGAATCGGTACATAATGAGTATATTTATCTATCAATTTCGTTTGTGGGGCAACATCCTAATCGGTAGTCATATGTTTTACGTTTGTGGTAAAATTCGAAAGCATGTTGGTACCGGTAACGTATGTTGTAAAATTCAAAAAATTTGTAAGTGGCAAAATCAGTTTTCGGGGCGATAAAACAGTCATATGCTTTACGTTTGCTACCGATTATTTTTGTTGAAAAATTCATAAATTTTGTAGGTTTGGCATATTCAGTTTATGGGGCGACAAAATAATCAATAGTCATATGCTTTACGTTTACTACTGATTATGTTTGTTGAAAAATTTAAAAAATTTGTAGGTTTAGCAAATTCAGTTTTTGGGGCGACTTCATAATTGATAGTCGTGATTTACATTTATCATCGATTATTTATGAAAATTCAAACATTTATTGATGCCAACATAATCGATAGCATAAGTTGTTATTTATTTACCGATCATGTTTTAATGTAATGTCATCTGATGAATTACAATTTTTTATAACTTGTAGAGAAATTCATTTTTGGGCAACTAATACAATCGGGAGATACGTGATTTTTCATCACTACCGATTGAAAAAGATGGAATAATCAAACTTTTACAAGTTTGGAAAAATTTGTTTTTGGGCAATAATGATGATCGGTAGTTAAGTTATTTTACAGTACAACCGATTGTCGATGTTTGGAAATTTGAATTTTTTTCGATTTCTGGGTTTTTACATAATCGGTGGTAACATATCTCCCTGAAACTAACGATTGTCCATACATTTTTCCACGTGAATGTATAATTGATAGATACGAAACTCCATTATCTACCGATGTTGAGTTATTCATGGCATTTAATCATACAAAAATGAATTTTACCGTTAAAGATCACATACAAACGCAAACAAAGTGGATCATGCAATACAGATCCATAAATCATAATATCTAAACGTTATTGAACCTTCAACCTTATTTTCTTCATGATATTTTTCACTTTCTTCTTCTTCTTCTCATCCTCTTCTTCTCTAACACACTCTTATTTATTTTCTAAAACTATAACTCAATTTATTTTCCTAACACTAATAAAACAACATCAACACTAGTTAAGAAAGGATAAATTATATATTGCCAAAACGGATGGTTAAGGGGTGGGTTCTGTGCACTTCATACCGACCTTATTTTGTTTTATTAGTTGTTCATAATTTCTTTTAAGTCTCCCCTAAAAATTCTAGGATATTTTATAGAAAAAACAAAAGTTTTCATAGATTTCATTACATTTAGATCATCTTTAATGGAGCGTGAAAATAAATTATTTTTTTCATGACACATAGAATTTAAAATTCCAATTTAGCACAAATTCATCTGCATATAAGATTTTATACCCCCATTTGTCTATCCAACAATCTAAGGATGAGATATAGATAGTTTGTAAACCATCTTCACTTACACTGTGATTATGCTCACAAGGTTTATACCTACTTTATTGGAGGATACCCATCAGATGGGTGCAAGGAGGAACGATTAAAAATCAACTACAAACATAGAAGTTTAGAAGAGCCTGGCGTTTTTAGGGGCCAGGAAAAAGGATTTAGTGGCCAACATGTTATACACAGCCCAAGGTATTGGTTAAGGGGCAAATATTTTTTCATTGAAGTTACCTAAATTCCCTTGTAGTAAAAATAAATTTAAAACCCAAATGAAAACTGTTTCTCCCTATTTCCATTTCAACTCTTCTTCTTCCTCTCTTCCTGCTGCCTCCCGATTGTGGAGGAATTTTTTTTTTCCTCATTCTTCAATTCATCGCATCGCCGTAGAGAATCGTAAAATAAAAACATCGTTGATTCGTTTATAAAACAATGGATACGGGTAATACATCCCACAGACCTAAAACGAAAAACGTTCCTCGCGGTTTTGTTCCAAATATAAGGATTTTAGCAAGAAACAAAGAGGTTGTTGGTGAAAATGACGAAGAACGCGACGAAGACGAATCCGCGGATGTAGTTGGCGGTGGCGATTCTGATAGTCTAACACTCCGGCAACTTCAAATGGCCCCAATTAGGTAAGACTCTATCAATTTTAGGTTTTATTTTGCTTTAATTCGACGAATTGAAAAAAAAAATCTAGGGTTTTCTGCAATTTACCCAGATTCGGTAGTTAAATCTCTACATTTACTTCCGAATGTAGTCGTGTTCTTCATTTCTCAAGAACATCGACAGAATTCAGAAGGTATTATTGTTGATTTTCTTAGGAATATGTTTGGCCATATGTTCCTGTGTACCAAAATAGAAATAATCGGTAGTAAATGAATTTATTTCTTCCGAATATGTTTAAGTAGTTACACAATAATCGGTAGGACATTGACTACCGAATATGTCAATATGATGAAATATAATAAAAAATATGCGATTTATGAAAAATTCCATTTTGGGGCCAGAATATATTCGGAAGTGAAGATAATGTTTTATACCTCCGATTGTACAGGATGAAAACTTTAGAATTTCTGAACTCCAATTGATGCATATTCGATTTGAAATTCATTTAACTTTCTTCCTGTTGTTGTATAATCGGGAACAAACATTGTATTTTTACTTCCGAATGTTTACATTCGGGTTGTATTGGTATACTTTGGCTTCCGATTGTGTGGTTTGTAAACATTGATTCTTTTGTTGTTGTTTAGACAAAGTCGAGCTAAGCAAGCCACAAAAACAGGCGACTTAGGGCCTCGTCGAGCAGGGAGTAAGAAATTGACAGCTAGTGCTAGGAGAGAAAGGAGTGCCAATGCTAATTAAAGTTCTCAAAAAAATGTAGAACCACAAGGCAGTCAACAAGGTGTGCAAGCAAGTGCTCAACAACCCACTCAAGAAGGTGTAGAACCAACTGGTCCAGAGGGCAGTGAACAAGGTGTAGAACCAAGTGCTCCACAACTTACCTCCCACCCTAAAATTGAACCAATTTATCCAGTGCCAAGAGTTCAAGAAGAAGGACAACCAAGTGGTACCGAAAAAGCTAAAAAAACTAACAAAGGAGTAGAAGGTGGAAATAAGGACATTCCTAAGAAAGCATCACATCTTGTCCCTTAGCACTTGAAGGTGAAGAATATTCAACCCGGAGAAATCCTTGGGCTACCGGCGGATGGAGGAAAATTGCTTTTTGGATACAAAGACTCCTGGTCCAAAGAAATATACGAAACCGAGGTAATAATAATCGTATATTATTTATTAATGTACTATGTATGTGTTTTATCACAATAGTTGTATTAAGGGTTTTTGTATGTACTTTAAAAAAAAATTGAGTATCATCAAGATGCGGTTCGTCTACTCAAACCCACCGCTGCACCAACAAAAATGCTTGACTGGCCTTTATCCGGTAAATGCGAAAGGTTCAAGAGAATTGTAACCAACTCGGGGTTAGCTAATGCTATGGAGAATTCATATTTGGAACATGATCGTGTTTCTATATCGGCGTTCGTGGAGAGAATGTATCCTGAGACCGATACCTTCCATATGCCGTTTGGGGAGATGACGATTACACCGGATGATGTTTTTCAAATTCTTAACCTTCCTGAGCAAGGCACAACTGTGAAGTTCAACTACACAAAACAGTTAAGTTGGGCACAACTTTATGTTCTAACTAAAAAGTGCTTAGGTTGGGATGAAGAGACAACAACAGAAGAATTTAGGAGGCATGCAAGTTACAGAACAAGACAGATTAACATTACTATTTTAATGAATATGTTCCTAGGCACCTTGGATAAAGAAAAAAAGGGAACGTTAACTGATGAGCAAGTGAATCACGCGGCCACATCGTATCTCCTTTGTGTATTGGGATTGTAATTTTCCCCAATACTTCTGGCAACTGGATCGACGCCAACCTTCTACAACTTTTGGATCCTCTCCATGAAGTCGGTGACTAATCTTGGGGCACGGCATGCCTAGCATTCTTGATGGAAGAGTTGAGAAAGGCGTCGAGGCTAGGAACTAGCCAAGTTACCGGGAACGTGGCTCTATTGCAGGTTATTTTTTTACTCTGTAAGTCAATCTATAGTTATTCGGTAGACAATACATACGATGCATATTATGAACTCCAAATGATAACTATTCGGTAGGATACATAAATTTTGAACCTTCGAATGTAGTGTATTTGGAAACCAATTACATAGCAGTGCCTCCGATTGTTTGGATTCAGGATTTAGTCTTGGAAAGTTACTACCGAATATATATGCCATAATATTATGTTTTACTGAACTCCAAATGATGCATATTCGTAAGGAAATGATCCATTTTATTATGTCCGAATGTGTTTTATTCGGAGAGACTTAACTTAAATTGACTCTCGATTATATTGAATCGGAACATTATGTTGGGAAATAACTTTCGAATATATAGGAAAAAAACCGTAGGTTACTGAACTCCAAATGAATGATATTCGGTAGGACTTACATTATATTTATGCTCGAATGTGTAGTATTCAGAAGCATGTAATTTAGTTGGTATTCCGATTATATTGAATCGGGTATTATTGTTTATAAAATACAACCGAATCTGTAGGTGAAAAAAATATATTCTACTGAACTCCAAATGATGCATATTCGGACAGACTTATACTATTTTTACTTTCGAATGTTTTTTATTCGGAAGTCACATTCCTCCGAATGTATATATTCGGGTGCAATTAATGTACATTTGGTTCCGATTGTTATTAATCTATATACTAATACTTGGTTTGTTATCCATATAGGCATGGATCTATGACCACTTCCCTATCCTGAAGTTGGCCGGAGAGAACCCGGAGTGGCAGAAAGGTACTCATAGAGGAACAAAGTATGTCTTCAAAGACAACCGTTCTAGGACAAAAGATCAGGAGTTGATCCGCATGAGGGAGATTTTGGACCAATTGAAGGCCTCAGATGTATGCTTTGATCCATACAAGGAATATCGAGCTGTTGTCCATATAATTGTTCGGTCGGACTTGTCCCTTTATTTTGGACCGTTGTGGCACCCCACGGGATATGTGATGTACAACCCCTCTAGGGTGATGCGACAAAACGGGTATATACAACATCAACCAATGGATAAATTCAAGGATTACTACAAATTGGAGGTGGAGTTGTGCTCTTCTAGTGGTGACACTCTCACGATAGTTCACAAAGGCCCACCTAATGTTCCTTATAACTGGGATAAGAGGACTGAGTTCATTATCAACATTGGTAGACCAGCCACCCGAGGTGATGAAAATTCTCCAGGCTATATGATTTTGTATAGGAACGTATCACATCCTTTGGTTATCCGTGAAGTTAAATCCAAGTCTACTTCGGCGGGGTCTAGTTATAATTGTATCATCAAAGACAAACCAACTGGTTACGATAGACTAGTGCGTATTCTTCGAACTTTCTTGATGTTATTGCTAAAAATCTTATGTAATAACCGTTTGATGTTATGTCATTATGTTTAAAAATAGGTGAATAGGTTCAAGACTGTTTCCAAAATGTTAACTGCTTGCATTAGGAAGGGAGATCCCGTGCCAGTTGAGAAGATACAAAAGGCTAGAGACCTAATTGACAATATCGACAATGAAGAATATGCAGCAGAATTTGGGGAGAAATACACGAAGAGGCATACGGATAAGATGGAAGTATCAAAGTTGGGTAAAAGAACTCGAGCTTCTACGAGCCGTCCAACGGAAGGTGCTGAAGCTGAAGGTCCTCAAACTTGTGGTCGTGCTGGACTTGGAGGTAGTCGACGTCGTAAAGTAAAAGCAACGAATAAATGAATGACAAACTTCCATTTTATAGTATTTATGGATTGGTTTTTAATTTGGTTTTGTTTTTAAGGTTAGGATCGGATTTGAACTTCTTAAAACAGAATATGGTTTGTCAATGGTGTGTTAGATGGATTATGAATGGTTTGTTTTTTGGATTATGAATGGTTAGTTTTTTGTAGGTTTGGAATGATAATTACAAGTTCAAAACCAAGAAAATCTTCATTTTTCTAAGAAACAGAATTTTGGGCCATCTTATATTCGGTAGAAAATGACAATGACTTATCCTCCGAATATATGTAGTTCAAAACCTGCCCCGCCATGGCTCTGGGTAGTTCCAAAGGCCAGTGTAGAGGGTTAGCCAATATATTCGGAAGTTTGTGTTTGTACTTTACGTCCGATTATTACAAGTTCAAAACCAAGAAAATCTTCATTTTTCCAAGAAACAGAATTTTGGGCCATCATATTCGGTAGAAAATGACAATGACTTATCCTCCGAATATATGTAGTTCAAAACCTGCCCTGCCATGGCTTTGGGTGGTTCCAAAGGCCAGTGTAGAGGGTTAGCCAATATATTCGGAAGTTTGTGTTTGTACTTTACGTCCGATTATTACTAGTTCAAAACCAAGAAAATCTTCATTTTTCCAAGAAACAGAATTTTGGGCCATCATATATTCGGTAGAAAATGACAATGACTTATCCTCCGAATATATGTAGTTCAAAACCTTCCCCGCCATGGCTCTGGGTGGTTCCAAAGGCCAGTGTAGAGGGTTAGCCAATATATTCGGAAGTTTGTGTTTGTACTTTACATCCGATTATTACTAGTTCAAAACCAAGAAAATCTTCATTTTTCCAAGAAACAGAATTTTGGGCCATCATATATTCGGTAGAAAATGACAATGACTTATCCTCCGAATATATGTAGTTCAAAACCTTCCCCGCCATGGCTCTGGGTGGTTCCAAAGGCCAGTGTAGAGGGTTAGCCAATATATTCGGAAGTTTGTGTTTGTACTTTACGTCCGATTATTACAAATTCAAAACCAAGAAAATCTTCATTTTTCCAAGAAACAGAATTTTGGGCCATCTTATATTCGGTAGAAAATGACAATGACTTATCCTCCGAATATATGTAGTTCAAAACATGCCCCGCCATGGCTCTGGGTGGTTCCAAAGGCCAGTGTAGAGGGTTAGCCAATATATTCGGAAGTTTGTATTTGTACTTTACGTCCGATTATTACAAGTTCAAAACCAAGAAAATCTTCATTTTTCCAAGAAACATAATTTTGGGCCATCATATATTCGGTAGAAAATGACAATGACTTATCCTCCGAATGGCGGAGATGGAAAAGATCAAACTTCCGTTTCGAAGCTCATTTCAGAATCCTTAAGGCGATGGACAGATTTAATCTGTTTAGGGCACGTGAAAGACGTCCACGAAGCTAAGCACAATTCATTGTAATGGAATTGTCGAAGTATAATCGTTACATCATATTATGATATTCAAAATATTTTCTATAATCGGTAGTTAGTCTGTTATTTAACCTACTGAATAAGTTGAAATCGGAAACTATTATGTTTAGCAATGTACTTTTTTTTTTTAAAGTCGTGCCTCTAAATGAGCACACAATCGGTAATAAAATAATAAATTTGCCTACCGAATATTCAGTAAAATAAAACAACAGGTTCCTGAGTTGAAAATGCATATAATCAGACGTATGAAAAAAACATTTACCTCCGAATATTATATTCGGTAGTTAAATGTGTAAGATTTACAACCGATTATCGTGAATTATTGTTGGAACATTGTACGTTGTACCTGTTCACTCTTTTCGTGCCTCACATAACGGCCATATTTTCAAAAAAAATAGCCGTTAGAACTTTAAACTATATAAGGAGGGTAACCTCTTCTCATTGAGGCACCAAACTACACACATCTATATTCCATTGTCTAGTATTTTGTTGTACCACTCTATTGCATATTACAATCATGTCAAACTTTGACGCAGCGGAAGATTTGGCCATTGTGAAAACATGGTACCAAAAAACCAGACGTGAAGACGTCATTGCCAGAAGGTTAATGACCGAAATCTTTTGGGGTAGAGTGTATAGCCAATTTGTGCGAGAATATGGAAATCCAAAGCAAATATCCATCCAACAAGTTCATGATCGGTTCCGAATACAGGAGTGTTCCAATTTCTTCAAGTTCTGAGTTCAAAATGATTAAAATCGGTAATTTGGTGAAATACAAAACCCTCCGAATATAAAATTCGGTCAAAAAGTGTCTAATATTATCTACCGATTATACCACATATCTTCAATGGATTTTACCAAAAAACTTGAATTGTAAAAAAATGGACCGACTAATCGTCATCATCATCTTCAATTAGTTCGAGTAACCCAGCGGGAAAGTTGTTCTTCACGACATGATCCCAATCAACCATGTTGGACTCATATTTTTTCACCCAATCATTTCAATGGTTAATTGGAAAGTAATCGTGCCACTTACTCAACGGTGGTAACGGACAATCTTTCTTTACCCTTAATCCAATAAAATGCATTTCATTCACAAATGCCATAATGATTCTTTTATCTTTAACCGACTCGTATCAAACCATTCTTGTGGGTGCAAACGTCATACTAGGTCCATACTTCGGAGGAACAAAAAAATGTACCACGCAATTCAAAACCTCCGCTAGGAGATATCCACATTTAGGCATAGTCATCCAATACTTGTATTCGATTGTCTTAAATCCCTTTCGGAACTTTATACGCGCAACTAAATCTTTGAACTCAACTTCTTTGTCGTATCTATCTCCTCGCCTCATCATCTCCATATAGAAATCCTTGTCCTTCATTAGTTGTTGGGCCATCTTATTTCTTAAATATTGGCATTGGGTGACATCTTCGATAACCGCCTCTCTAAAGTAACCCATTTGTTCCGTAGCGACGTGAAATCCACAATTGCCATCCCCATTAACCTCGTCAGTGGACAAAACAAATGGAACAATCAGTTATGGGACTTGTTCCAAATACTCTTCGATAATTGTATACATGGTTCGATTTGGTTTTCCATAAATATCCCTAGGGCAACGAAGACTACCATACTTTTATTTTATAGTAACCATTTCTGTTAGTGGTGTTTGTTGTGAGTCGCTCATTTTATCAACAATAGTAGATCTAGCCTGGCTCTCCACTAATACAACTTCTTCCACCACCTCGGATTGACTTGCTTGAGAAGGCTCTGTAGGGACCTTTGGTTTCACTTTTCGTGCGGTTGGTCCACTTTGATCCTTTCTTGGACGACCTCTTTTCTTAGGTTCCGGCTCATCTTCATAATCGGCTTCCAAATGCTCGGCCCTACACAATATTATTTTAGTAGACAAATAAAACTTCAACTCTTTTCTTTGGATGGTCCTCGACACTTCGGTGTGGGCCTACCAGCCCCCTTTTGTTTAATAGGTTCATCAACTTCCCGTAAACAAGGGTGAAGGGCTTCCTCCAAATTGTGCATCAATATTTGCTTTTTGGTGCTACTTGATGTAGCGTAGCGCTGGGCTATTCGTGCACACAATTCAGACTCAAAGAAAGACGGACCATCAACTACCGGGGTGCTTGGAGTAAAATTTAATTTCTTCCAAAATGGATGAATATCATTGATGTCAATCACTTCAACATACCTACCCAACTTATGACGATACGGGAGTCCAATACCCATCATATCCTTGCAAACACAAACCGTATTCTCGTCATCGTAAGCTTTGTAAAAATGGAGTTGTTTCATCATGTGATTTATTGCCCATCTTGATACTTTATGAACAATTCCCCTTAGAAGCAATCTTTCCTTAGCATGTTCTGTTGGGAATTGGTGTACACTAAATTGCATATTGGTTCTAATCTTTATGAGATCACGGTTGGTGTATTCATGGATTGCTTCTTGAATCGACACAACTCCATTTTGACTTCCAAGTAGTATAGTCTTTAATCGGCCATGAGACCCCTCCGCAATGCTTGTCACTTCGTTCTTGAAGTTATGAACTTCATATGTCCATGCAAAGACAAACCTCTCCTTAATCGGTAACCATTGTGTTTTACAATACTCAACGGGTTTTGGATAGTTCGTGCCATATTCATCCTCAAATTTCTTCAAATTAGCTTCGTAAATTTCCTCGGTCATTGACCAAACAATCTTGTCCCATGCTTTCAAAAACATTCTCCAAATCATTCCATCCTCCGTCCATTTTTCATCAAATAACCATTTCTCTTCCTCTCGTTCTTCCACGATTAATTTACTAATGCGCTCATCCTCTTCCTTCGACCTCTTCGTACCCTTCCTTGGTTTTTTAGCTTGGAAATGATGATGACAATTGGATTTGAGGTTTTGTTGAATGTGCCAAGTACATTGCAAGTTTCAGTCTTCCGGAAACACTACCGCTATCGCATGCATTAGGGCTTGATTGTTATCCGTTACAATAACCCTTGGAAATTCATCACCATTATAAATGGACCTCAACGTCTCTAACATCCAAATGAAACTCACAATGTTCTCATGATCCATTAAACCTCATGCAACCGTAAATGTGTTTTTGTCGGAAGTGTGGCAAGCAATATTTAACAACGGCATGTTATATTTGTTTGTCTTATAAGTGGCATATATCAACAAAATTTGATGAAAGCATTGGGCCAATTGGATCATTTCGGGATGTGCCAAGAAAATACGAACCACTTTACCATCCTTTTCTTCCCTTCTCAACGTGTAGTCGTGTAACTCCGCTAACCACTCTGATTGTTGCATGACCATTCTACCATCCCATTCCGTTCTTTTGATCGTAGTTAGGGCTGACTTAATTGTAGACAAAGAAGACAAGTTGTTGGGGTCGTCCGCCTTTATTTTACTTAAGATCGCACTCGCTTTTTGGATCCTCATAGACTTCATCGTCTCCATTTATCTTGATTTTAGCTTGGCAACCATTACATGTCCAAGTAGAGTATCCGGATCATCGTGGTTATGACAACCATTATCAACTTTAGACATTTTCCACTCTAAACCTTCCGCACCGTCGGGCTTATGGAAGACAATCTTGAAAGGACATCCGATTTTCTTTGTATTGCTTCGGTATTTCCTCTGCGTTTTCCTTACGTACTTACTATACTTTCCCTCATGACTCTTTCACGTCCCACCGCGCTCACAAATCATTTCAAATCGAGTTTCATCCACATGATTATTTTGAACTACAACGCACATGTTATCTTTTTCCTTGTTTATAAGTCATTCCTTTGCCTCCACCTTACTTGCAAATGACTAAACATGAATATAACAAAACAAATATCATAAGAATAAGCATTTAACATACATATTTGAATAATAATAATAAGAAGAAGAAGAACGGGCCCTAGCTCAGCTAGTCATCCCCGTTCCCCGAAGTTTCATGCGTTCCAGGAGGTCCCAGGTTCAAGTCCCCAATGGCGTAATATTGCAGGAATTAACATGGAAGGTAGTGTTAGTTTTCCCCCCTTGTGACACAATCTCTCCCCCCCTCCCGCTTCGGCTCCCCTTGGCAAGGTTACCCATGAGGCTCGCTGGTAGGCTAGCACAGCAACCTGTTCAATTAATGTCATAGTATATCGTTGGAGCCTAGCTTGTTAGGCTTCCAACTAGTTTCATGTAATAATATTAAATAATAATAAAAAAATATTAATTATAATAATAATAATAATAATGAAGTACTGCTACCTAGCTTCTCAGGTGCAGACCCGACATTTTCAGCAGTCTATTTTGAAGATTCCTGCTACCACAGTCCCCAGTCCTGAATTTCTCAGCGCCTTACAATTTTTTAAGCAAGCCTGTGGGATTACCTCTACGGATTTCAACATTAAAGATACCGCCCCCTTTATATGAAGTCTTTGGCGGATATTTATTTTGGTGCAGTTCGCGATTAGGTACCCTCCATCTTTGCTCTTTCTTCACGTGAGGTTGCAGTTTGGCAGTGTAACAGATCCGTCCATGCTATGGACTTCCTTAAGGCAGTCCCGATTCCTGGGCTTGGACAGGATGTTGGGCCTAGACAGTTTATCTATGTGCTTCAGTACCGCTTGGAAATACCTCTTTTTGCCGAGGGTAGTAAGTGCTCGTGTTGCGGCAGGTTTATGGATACCTTCGGTGACCATGCCATCCATTGCGCAAGCGAGGTCGGGCTCAAATTCAGACATGATTTGGTGAAGGATATTTTAGAAGATATGTGTCATCGTGCAGGGGTGGTAGCTAGAAAAGAGGTTTCTTTAGGCGTCATCAATGGCAAGGATTTTCGCCCAGCTGATATCATGGCTTATAATTGGGAAGATGGCAGGGATGTTTGCCTTGATGTTACTGGAGTTTCCCCTTTCACTAGTGCTCGTACTCGCAACTTCATTCCTGGTCATGCCATTTCTGCTGCTGTTACCCGCAAGAACAACAAATACTTGAGTGTTTGTTCTTCACTCGGCTATGGGTTTGGGGTACTGGCCTTTTCCACCTTTGGCGAACTTGGTTCGGATTTTGTAATTTTTTTGAAGCGAATTAGGAATTGCATGGCTCATCATGATTCCAATTTCAAAATGGGCAATTCCCTTTTTCATAGGTTAGGGATCGTTATCCAAAAAGGTGTCGGCGCCCAGCTTGTTGCTAGGTTGCCCACCATCTCCTGTAATGTTGACTTCGATATTGAGTTATAATAAAAGCCTTGCGGCGTCCTTTTCATAATAATAATAATAATAATAATATCTTTATATTGAGTTATAATAATAATAATAAACCCTTAAGAGAGAGAAGCTCCGGCGATCGGCGATGGGTTTTTCGGGTGATTGAAAACTAGAATCATCCCACTTCATCGTCCGTGATTCCAAACTCGCATCCCCCTTTCTCCTCACGGTTTATTGTTTGCTGCATTTTGATGCTACCACTTTCCAGGGTTTTTCGTATTACTTGTTTTAGGGTTTTTACAAACTCTATTCCATTTGGAATAAGCTATGCCAAAGCCCCGATTACGATCCTCAGCTGTTTCTAAATGCAATGCCGACCTGGGTTCCCAATCTTCCCAATCCTCTATGGCTTCTTCATCGTCACAGGCGGACAAGATCCCTTGTCCCTTTGCTTCGTTTGATGGTTGTCAGGGTGGTACTGGTGGACTAGGTTATTCCAAAAGTGGCTGGATTAGGCACCTTAAAGATCAGCACTTTCCTTCTGAAAGTGCCAAACAAATCTGCAGGGAGAGGATTCAGCAGGATGCACATTGCTTTGCTGCCTGGGAAGGTGTTCTACAAGACGCGCAGTGGTGGTTGTGCACCAGATGCATGACCACTCATACATGGAAGATGGCTTGTAAATCGAAAGAACATATTGCAGACGTCATACCAGGGCCATTCAACGGTGTTGGTGCAGATTTCCTGATTTTTGGCGTGGAAAAGCCTCATCCTGTGTTCCCAGCTGCAGCTGATAGTTCAGCACCAAGTGAACCAGTCAATGATGTCAATGATGGTGGTACATGGCTTACTGTGGACATGCTCAACCAAATGCTACAGAGACACATTCCAACTACGGTTAGCATCCCACCCCATTGCAGACTGTCTTTTTCACGTACGCTGAAATCGGCTTTGGATTTTGTTATTGCAAAACCAACATGCATTGCAGCTTGGATACGTCTTATGTTGCTGCCTCTTTGCACCTTAAACCTGTATGAACCACAAAACTCGAGTGAGGAGCGCTCTGGGAATAGGAAGAAGCTACAAACAGCAGTGATCAACAAAGCACTAATGACTTGGAGTGATCCTTCTGGATGTCTTACTCTAGTTCAACAGTTGCTTGACCTGACTAAGCAACCTTCAAAAAAACAGGCTCCAGGCAAGAAGAAAACTAGCAAACATTTAGCGGCCTGCAAGAAGAAGCTGAGTTATGGTCACTACACCGCTGACATACGTATCCTTTCATCTAGTGGTGTTGCTCCTCCGACTCCAGACACTTTGCATGAACTCCAACAAAAACACCCCCTATCTCGGCCTCCTGTCATTCCCGCAGAGGACATTTCGTCTCCTGCCATGACTGTGAATGCTAAGGACGTCTTAGCCGCTCTCAAGAGCTTTCCTAAGGGTACGTCCTGTGGTAGGGACGGCCTCAAAGCTCAGCATCTCCTTGATGCTTTGAGTGGAGCTAGCGCTTCTATTGCGGAGGACGTGCTGCAGTCGATTACTGGCGTCGTTAATCTCTGGATAGCAGGCAAATGCCCCTATGTTCTTGGTGAGTTCATTGCCAGCGCCCCTTTGACGCCGTTGCTCAATCCTGGTGGTGGTTTGAGACCCATCGCAGTGGGTACCATTTGGCGCAGGTTGTGCTCCAAAATGGCGGCCAACTCTGTCTGTAAAAACTTGAATAATTATCTTGGAAACTTCCAGTTTGGTGTAGGTGTTCCGGGGGGAGGGGAAGGAATTTTGCACTCGGCCAACAGACTGCTCGAGTTATGTGGTTCGGACGCCACAAAATCCATGTTGCTGATCGATTTTTCTAACGCCTTTAATCTCGTCGACCGGTCTGCTATCATTAGAGAGGTACGAGCTCGATGCCCTGGTATTGCATATTGGGTTGAATTCTACTATACCCACCCTGCCAGGTTATATTATCGCGATCACATCCTATCCTCTACGCAAGGGGTACAGCAGAGCGACCCCCTTGGTCCCCTGTTGTTTGCCTTAGCTCTACACCCACTCGTGGAGAAAATTGCTTCCAATTGTAGTCTAGATTTCCATGCTTGGTATCTGGACGACGGCACCATAGCAGGTGACACGATGGAGGTATCCAAGGCTCTTAAAATTCTTCAGGAAGATGGACCAGGCTACGGGTTACATCTTAATATTTCAAAGACCGAATTATTTTGGCCTTCGTATGATTTGAGACGAGATGTTGTGGGTACTTTTCCATTGAATATTGGAAAGCCCAAGGATGGTGTGAGGTTGCTTGGTGGGCCGGTGAGTTTAAATTCGGATTTTTGCTGCAGTACTGTGACACACAAAATTGATAAGACAGTACAGCTTATGGACAAAATCCAAGAGCTGCATGATCCCCAATGCGAACTCCTGCTCTTGCGTAGTTGTACCGGGGTATCGAGGTTGTATTTTGCCTTGCGTACCACATGCCCGAAGGCGTTAGCACCTGCAGCTGAACGTTTTGATGACTATCTCTTGCAGTATCTCCGTCGCCTGGTGGTTGGAGATGGTGCCGGCTTCGGGGTGGTCCAACAACGATTGGCTACACTTCCCATCAAGGATGGGGGTTATGGTATTCTTACGATGTCAGATACAATGAAGTACTACTACCTAGATTCTCAGGTGCAGACCCGACATTTGCAGAAGTCTATTTTGAAGATTCCTGCTACCACAGTCCCCAGTCCTGAATTTCTCAGCGCCTTACAATTTTTTAAGCAAGCCTGTGGGATTACCTCTACGGATTTCAACATTAATGATACCGCCCCCCTTTATATGAAGTCTTTGGCGGCTATTTATTTTGGTGCAGTTCGCGATCAGGTACCCTCCACCTTTGCTCTTTCTTCACGTGAGGTTGCAGTTTGGCAGTGTAACAGATCCGTCCATGCTATGGACTTCCTTAAGGCAGTCCTGATTCCTGGGCTTGGACAGGATATTTGGCCTAGGAAGTTTAGCTCTGTGCTTCAGTACCACTTGGCAATACCTCTTTTTGCCGAGGGTAGTAAGTGCTTGTGTTGCGGCAGATTTATGGATACCTTCGGTGACCATGCCATCCATTGCGCAAGCGAGGTCGGGCTCAAATTCAGACATGATTTGGTGAAGGATATTTTAGAAGATATGTGTCATCGTGCAGGGGTGGTAGCTAGAAAAGAGGTTTCTTTAGGCGTCATCAATGGCAAGGATTTTCGCCCAGCTGATATCATGGCTTATAATTGGGAAGATGGCAGGGATGTTTGCCTTGATGTTACTGGAGTTTCCCCTTTCACTAGTGCTCTTACTCGCAACTTCATTCCTGGTCATGCCATTTCTGCTGCTGTTACCCGCAAGAACAACAAATACTTGAGTGTTTGTTCTTCACTCGGCTATGGGTTTGGGGTACTGGCCTTTTCCACCTTTGGCGAACTTGGTTCGGATTTTGTAATTTTTTTGAATCGAATTAGGAATTGCATGGCTCATCATGATGCCAATTTCAAAATGGGCAATTCCCTTTTTTATAGGTTAGGGATCGTTATCCAAAAAGGTGTCGGCGCCCAGCTTGTTGCTAGGTTGCCCACCATCTCCTGTAACGTTGACTTCGATATTGAGTTATAATAAAAGCCTTGCGGCGTCCTTTTCATAATAAGGAGTTCATAATAATAATAATAATAGTAAGGAGTATACCAAATCGTTTTCATAATATAGGGAAGTATCGGGCCTCAAATAGAAATCATCAACTATCGCTACAACAGCCTGCAAAAGGAAGCAGCATGTTTTATATTCACAATCGGAATACATTTACTAAGTTTTACAACCGATTGTAATATAATCGGAAGAATATTGTGTCCAAATAACTAACAATTTTAATATAAAGATTTGGACAGTCTCCTGAGTACAAAAACAATCATAATCGGAAGACATATATCTGGTAATACTCCCGAATATATACAATCGGAAGTAAAAGTAATACATATTCCTCTGATTTTCACAGAAGAAGAATTACAATTTTTACAAGTTTGCGAGAATAGAATTGGGGGCCAACGATATATTCGGTAGTTATATAAAATTATAATACTTCCGAATGTAAAAGATAAGAATTACTGAGTTTCATAATTTTGAGGATTTCATTTTTGGGTCCATTCAGTAGTAAATATACTAAAATAATTACCGAATATAGATATTTTGGAAAATCAATTTGGGGGTTTTTCAAATATTCGGTAGTAATATACATTCTTTAAACTGCCGAATGTAAATATTTGGTACTTAGGAGGTTGTATTCGGTAGATATTTGGATACATTAGCTACCGATTCTGGGTGGTTCATGGAGTTAAATGCATGCATTAATCGAGTTTTCTCGTTTAAAAACTCATACAAACGCATACAAAGTGGGTTATGAGTTTCTTAACACAATACCTGTGTGTTAGATGCATCGTTATCTTCGATCTCGGTTGATTATCCGGCTTCCTCCATAAAAGCGTCGTCTAGGGTTTCCTCTCCACAAAAGTTTGGATCATTCAACATATACCCCAAATCATCTTCTCTAAACGGTCGTGATCCTTCAACATTATGTTCTTCACGATCATTCTCACCTTCTTCTTCATATACATCCATTTATGATGCCTATTTCTAAAAAACTGGCTTTTTCGCAATTTTCCTTCTTTTTCTTTCTTTAGAAATAGAAAATGACAACAAATGAAGAAAATGAAACACATTTCTTCCAAATACTACAGCGTCCACAATCGGACGATATTTTTTTTTTTTACCGAATAAAATCGGTAGACAAACATCCTAACTTATCAACCGATTATGTGAGGGAAATTTTGCCATTACGAATTACGCGAGATAAGGGGTGGCTGCGTTTTACTTTTGGGTAACCCTATTTTGTTTTATTGTTGGCCCCTAAATCCTTTTTCCTGGCCCCTAAAAACGCTAGGTAGAAGAGGCCGCAACAGAGATAATAAAATATGATCGTTGATCTCTTTGCAATTTGTTGGACGTTATGGAGTGAGAGCAATAACAGAGTTATGGCTGCAAAAAAACCCAAATAAGAAAAAAAAAAAAAAAAAAGGCAACCAATAAAGTGCCTGGCTAAATTGGGGCCTATGGATTTCTTCATCCACCCAATAGAGAATGCTAATGGGTGTCCAAAAGATTGTAAAAATACTAAATTAACCCTTAAAGAAACCTTAATTATTCTAACACAAATACAAAATCATAACTTAATTAACAAAAACAAAAATCATTAATCAAAACTCTATTTTTTTTTCTTCAATTTCCATCAAAATCAAAACTAAATCCTAATCAATCACAAGCAACAATTGAAATCTAATTTCTTTCTGGGT
This sequence comes from Papaver bracteatum, assembly GCA_023529315.1. NCBI lineage: Eukaryota > Viridiplantae > Streptophyta > Magnoliopsida > Ranunculales > Papaveraceae > Papaver > Papaver bracteatum. Next base: position 5,629,228 of record JAJJWX010000811.1, on the reverse strand, counting down.
TTTGAAAAAAATAATAATTCAAGTGATTGAGTTAAATCCCTTTAAACCATTCTCTCTACAATGATTTACCTCTAAATCTTTAAAATGCAGTCATTAAATTTTCTAAAAATCAACCCATAATCGGTTTATAGGATCACCATATTAATCCGATTGTGGTCTACATAGGTTTTTAATGTGAACCTATATAACCCGATTCTGGGTTGATGTGATGAACATCAACTATAATCGGTTTACACTAATACACACATCAACAGATTCTGGTCCATTCCCCTTTGTCCCTTGTACTCTAGCCACAATTTTTTCAAAAATCACTTCTTTGTCTTGTCTTGTTTTTCCTTCCTTCATCATCGATATGTAAAATTCCTTGAATGATATTTACTTGAATGACGGCCTAAAACTAACGCGCATTTGATCTCTATTCACTTGTCTATAAACCATTGCTTTGCATCGTTTCTTTATTTCCATTCCAAATCGGTAAAATAATGGGCAGAGGTATCAGGACCCAACATAGATACGGCTTTGGGATGATCTTTTACAAACGCCACAACAATCTACAACAAATATCAGCAAGTAAAGGATTCAAAATCGGTTTATATGTTACAGTTGAGAAAAACGATTATCAGTAGTCGGTTTATATGTGAAACTATAAAGTCCGATTAAGGACTTGACGAAAAAAATTCAAAGTTTACAATCGTTTCATGTCTCGTATCATCTAATCCGATTTTTGTTCACATTTGTCCTGGAACTTTTTTTCTTCCAAAATCGGATTACATATACACGTAAATAAACCGAATGTCAACGTTGAGTATTCTACGTGATTATTCAAGTGAAGAAATCGGATTACGCATATCACCAACAAAAACCGATTTTCGTCACGTACCCAGCGCACCAATTTTTTTACTACAATCGGTTTATGTGGTGACTAACAATTACCGATTAATGTTACCCAATTTTGGGATTTTACCCAAAATGGGTTTATGTAGTCCTATCGAATAAACCGATTCAGGGTTAAAGTTTTGAATTTTTTTCCCTTTTTGGGCAATTAGGACATGCAAATACATGTTTGTAGATCGTTACAACTCATACCCGTTGTAGATGGGGCAAAACGAGTTGCTGGTTTTCACGGAATTGAAGAGACGATCGTGCGGAGGAAACTCCTTTAACCGGGCAAACTATTAAACCTCACACAGATGCACTGCAAAAAGGGAGTGCTTTGAATTTAAGAGATCAATCTGTAGTACTCCATCCTAAACCAAGACAATGGCCGTTCCAGATTAAATTCGGTCTCAAGAGAGGATGGGTCGATCTGTAGGAGGGAAGCTGAGAAATGTGTGAGAACAATGGTCATCGAAGATTGTAGGTGTGTTGCGTATTCTCCGTAAAGAAATAAGATAAGTTCTGAATGATTGAATTTACTCAGTTGAGAGTGATTGCTCAGAGGACAATTTCGTATGCTCTTGTTTGTTTGTTCTTTTTGACGAAAGATTCTTCTTCTTTCAATCATGATTCAAAGACTTATTTATATTTCTAGAATTGTAAACACCTTGATCCCATAAAGTGTGACAGTTGCTAAAGTCAGAGAGTGGGGAAGTTGGAAATCGTGTCAAAACCAGTTGCTCATCGTGCGGATACTTGGTTGATTTTCCATCCCCTACTTTGCTAAATCCTCCAACTGATTGCACGACTTGCTCACATTCTCTTTGTGTGTACGAACACACGTGCCATAGACCGCCAGACCAAAACCCTAGTTAATATCCCCCCATGTAACACGATTGATGTCTCGTATGATTGTGGAGTCTTCAAGGCAGACGTGTATTTAGTTAGTAAGTTGCTGACTTCATGGGACAATGAGTCCTTGTATTGTTGAGTCGAACGTGATTTGAAAATGTTCCGAGACTCATGAATTGAATATGTTTGTTGAGACAGAGATATAATTCTCAAGTAAATGTTGATAGTTAAGGTGAGCAAATATTGCTCATTCGATGAATTGTTGAATATTGATAGTTGTACCAATATTCTTTAGTTTGAGCAAATATTGCTCATCTAAGCAAATGCTACTCGTTTGATGAATTATTGGTAGAATGACCAAATAAAGTATTAAATCGGAATATTGGCAACTGAATCGAGTATAATTAATAAAATGTTGATCATGAGATCAACATAAAATTATTAGCGTTTGAATCTGGAATTATGAACCTTGGACTTAAAACCCTAATTTGATCAATTGATGATTTATTGAAAATAAACCACAAAGTGAATGAAGGACCGGCTACACCGGATGATGGATCGACCATGTATCTCCCAGATGCTCAAGTGAGCAAAAATATACCAAAGTCTCTTGAAGACCAGTTGGTGAAAGGATGATTAAATGCTGGTTTAATCATTTGCTAAAATAATGCTCGTCTGAACCTTAGGTGATAAAACCTAATTAATTATGAAGAGATGAGGGACCAACCAAGGGGTCATGAAACCGGCCCTGGGTGGTCACGGGATTGAAAACCGACCAAGGGGTCATGTGCGTTTGAGCAATCATTTGGGAAAATATGAAGAAATCTAGGATTTTTCTGAAACTGAGGAAACTTCATGAGATGAAGAAAAAATAATAATAAAAATGAAGGAATCATGAAGTATGGGACCAGATATGGCCAAGGCATGGCCGGCCGACCAATGAGCCTAGTCCCATAGCATTTCCTAATTTTATTATATTTTTTATGATTTTATGGAAATATCATAAAATCAAGGAGTTTGTTGAAACTAAGGAGTTTTGTTGAAATCAAGGAATTTCCTTGAGGTGAGGGAGTTTCCATGAGATGAACGAAACAAAAATATTAATAATAGTAAAATAAGGGCGTGTGGGACCGTCTAGGGCCCGGTCCCACGAGTTTCCCTAATTTTTATTATTTTTCATGATTTGAAGGAAATACCATGAAATTAAGGAGTTTTCATGAGATTAGGGAAATAATAATAAAATAATGAGGAATCATGAGGTGTGGGACCGGCCATGACTAGGGCATAGCCGACCGACTAGTAGACACGGTCCCAAGATACCTTTCCCAATTTTATATTATTTCCTTGATGCGAAGGAAACACCATGAAACTGAGGAGTTTCCTTAAAACGAATGATATTTGTTCAAATGAAAGGATTTTCATAAGATCAAGGAAAATAATAAAAAATATGATAAAATATAAAATTGGGCGTGGGACTAGTCACGACACGTCCGGCAGGCTGGTGGGCCCAGTCCCTCAGCGCCTTGGTTAATATTTTATCAATTATTATTTTCTTTCCTATTTTGATCGTCTCGTCGTATTTTGAAATACTCATTCGTGCATTCAGGTGGTTGTTGGTACATTATTGTCGAGTACAACTGCACCATTTTTGTCGGGGCTTACTCGAAGGTAGCTTAAATGCCCGTACGTTGAATGTTTATCACTAACCCTTGGAATTCTGCTGGGAAGAACCATGAATTGAAGTGACGAAATATCATAAAGAATCGTAGAATATTTCTGAATATTCAGTTAACGATTAAAAATAATTAATTGATGGCTCTATACTAGCAGGCATGCTGTCTAGGAGCATTAATTATTTGAGAATTAAGAGATATGAGCTTGTTGAAGTGTCATATTCCTTTTATATAGTCAGGGAAAGCATTGTTGCATCCTGAAGACGTTGTTGCTCTATACTAGCAGGCAAGCTGTCTAGGAGCCATCCAATCTTTCGATTCTATATAGAAGTAATTACCGAAATGCTCAGTATTTATGAGATATTCCGTTGCCTCAGTTGAGAGACTGCATATCCACATATGATCTGAGAGACAATATTCTCAGTCAGAGATTCTTGTGGCACGAGCTTTTATGCTTTCAACGAGAGACATGAGCCTCAATACTCACCTGATTGCTGGATCAGGAGTATGTATAAGTATGGTTTTACGATTTTAGCCTATATCAAAAATCCACCATTTACATTAAATCCCCTACTTAGTGAGGGACAGTCATGTTCCTCAGTCATCACTGGATGGTGATTTTCCATTTATGAACCAAATAAGTAATTGAACTTAGTCGTAAGATAAGATGTTACCGGATTTTCGATTGCGCGAGTGAACCAAGACTTGAATGAAGATCCCATTGGCATGATAGAGCGTCATCTAATAAGAATAAATTGGTGTTGAACCGCTGATTTGATGATGGAACCTTGGTCGATTTAGGATTCACGGGTCCGGGCCCAAGAAAAGAAATCCTTATTTTAGGAACGGATGTTCGTTCGTTCATTAGTTTATGAAACAAACAATAATCCCTAGCATAGGAGAGAGATTTTTTTTTAGTAGACCTGCGTCTAATGATAAATTTTTTTTCTATGAGCTGTCATGAAAACCAAAATTTTATCTTTTAAATATGTGAGATTTCACAAAATGGAATAAACTTTCTTTCCAAAGGTGGATGCTCGTACGAGAGAAAAGTTTTTTTTTCTTTCTTTAAAATAGATGTGCGTCTGTTAGTAATAAAAAATTTGTTTATGAGTTTTCATGATTTTTTTTTTATCTTCGAGCATTCAGAAATCTTTGAAAATATGCTCTCGTTTCAAAGACAGACGCTCGTGCTATGGAGCAATATATATATATATATATTGTTCAAATATACATGAGTTTCACGTTAAAATATGTATATATTTTTGTAAAATCAATGTTTTGATTTTGAACAACTGTTGAAAGTAAACAATTATACATGGTGAAATAATTTCTATATGTGAGTTTTCACAATTGTAGAATGGACGTCTGTCCAATTTTGAAAAACAAGTGAATGTTCACACAGTAAAATTTATGTGGGTTGTTCACGGTTTTATGAAAATCAAGTCATGATTTTGAATAATGAATTTTGCTTGTCTTTGAAGGTTTGAAGGAATGAGAAAGTTTTCGAAATTCTGACGTTATAATCACTACAGCTAGTGAAATTGTAAATAGGAAAGAGTTGGATTATTACCATTTTTGTTGCGCGTTTGTTATTGGTATATCCTTGACTCTACATATTTCGCCTCAGATAGTGGTGGCTTCTGGTTACAACCACCCTTCTGTCTCTTCCGGCGAATGCTCCAGAAATATCAAGTCAAAGATGACTTCTGCAGATGTTCATGCCGAGGTGAATCAACCTTTCAGAGACACTAGAAAACTGGTACTTTGTTTGTCTCTCGATCATCTGGGAGTCGTCCCTTATCAGTAGAAGCACCGCTGACTTCATCAAGTGAGACTATCGGTTGAAGATGGAGTCAGGCTTTGCGTTGATGGTGTAGATCCTGATTCAGATGTGGATGAACGAAGAATTTCATCATAATTTGTCATCAGAAAATTCAAAAGTCGGTCTTTCAGTAAAAACACTGTAGAATCTTCGTCCGATGTTGGTTTTTCTTGGTCTACCAATGTTTTTTTTATCCTCATAAGATTTCCGAGATTGATTGAAGAATCTTTTTGAGTTTTGAGCATGTTTAGGGGCCAAAATAGGCGAAACAGTAAACTTCCAGGAGATTTCCAGAAAATTTTCAACTGGCATGTAGCCCAATGTTTTAACCACATCTCTTTGCTCGTTCATCCAATTAGTATGAATTTTGGATATGTTGTAGAGGACATCCATGTCAAGAGAATGGCATAAGATCCATATCTATATTATTCACCAATTGCTCTCAGATCTCTTCTTTGTGAAAGATAGTGTAAAATCGTCTCAAACGAGCTTGTTGTAAAACACCCATGTTGTGTCTTTAGACCATTTGCTTGTGTCTTGAACACTTAACGAATGATTTCAATGCCATTTATTAATTTTAAATTAGAACTCCTTGATTGATACGTGAGCATGGTGCTTGCAGTGCCATCTTGTTTCCGTCAGTCGTAGAAACATCATTTATGAAACCCTAGTCACGGGACCATAGCTGAGGTTGCTATCGAGAGGGGATGATGTAATGACCATAGTTGCATGTCCCGATAGTAGTTCCTTTTAAGATGAATAATTATCACTAGAGATCCCGGCGCCACGAGTCTTGTACTTGATGAAGGACTTAGCGAAAATACCTGGTGGACATCGATCGACTGTAGAGGTTATGAATCCCGTCCACGAATTTATGCTTGCATATTGTATGCTCTGGAAGCTGTAAGAACCTCATACGACATCACAATTCGGTGCTTGACCCCAAATTTTGAATTTAAGAGATTGGGTTATCATATGAGAAAATAATCACTCAATTGGGAGTTATGTAGGTCACCCAAACAAGCATGCACATTTGTAATTGTAATCAAGTGCAGGATTTTCAGATTTCATAGACCTGGCAATAAAGTCCATATATTTCAGCTCGTATGTCTGATTGATGCGCCCTTTTGGTATATTGTAGAAGAGAAATAGACGAACATCTTTTATTGAGGAAGTATTGTCCCATTCATTACTCATTAGTACGTTTTTGTAAACCCATGGGCTGAAGTATGTTGTATCTCATTTTTAGAGGTGATGAGAACATCTTGTAAAAGACTTGGGATTGTGCCCGCCCTTTGTGCAAGCTTCGGAAAGACTTTCATGTGAACGTATTTCATGTCTACACACCTTGATATGAATCATTAGTGCTTGGAGAAGTCTGCTTCATCGAGCAATACTTCATAGAATGGTTAATTAATGAATCCATGTCATGAGGGTATTGCTCTTGAGACCGTTATTGATGCTAAAATCACGATTAAATTTTTCTCCAGAAATTCTTATTGATGCTAAAACCATGAATAGATTTCCTCTATCCTTGTTGATGCCGATACTATGGTTAGAGTTGCTCCAGAGACCAAAAAGGCTAGATTATAAAAATGGTATTTGCTCCTCCATCCAGTGGGCCTTTACATGAACGAACTAATTAGTGAGTTAAGCATTTCTAAGATGAAGGTATGCTAGGATTTCAACCCAAATTATCCTGAATATGACTTTATTGTAAAGTGACTTCGTCAGGGAATCGATGTTATTGTGGCAGATAGCATCGACAGTCTCCATTCTGGATGTGAGGAGAAAAGTTCCTTGATTGTGCAAGATTTGTGATGCAGAGAGGTTTCGTTGATGAAGTTTCACGGAATCACCTCAGGTTTCCCAGTGTATGTTAAAGGATTTAGTGCCATCCATGTATGAATGATGCTGCATCTTCTTTAGAAGTCTTATCATGGGATAATGAAGACTTGTCGATTGTAGTTTAGTTACACTTTGATCGTGCTGGTATTGAATCAGTGTGTCATCGTCGAGATATTTGTGCTGAAGTCAGATGCGCCATTATCGAAGGTGTACTCTTTGATTGGGAGTACAATTTGAAGGATTCTTAGATGCTTGAGCATTGAAGCATCATATCCCTTAAGCATCGAATGTATTAGGTTTGATCATCTCGGCCCTGAGTATCTTCTGTTGATTCAACATCCCTTTCGTTGCGGTAGTGGGATTCAACACTTGTGCATATATCAGAGCTTTCTGATTTTATGGCACACATGGAAACTCCTGCAAGGCTATGGAGAAATGCCTAAAGTGTTCTTTGCCACTTCGTACATCCTCTCAGTAATGAATGTCTCAGTGAGATGATTGATTCGGAGAGGTATCATATTCAACCACTTAGTAAAATACTAATACGGTGAAGCTACCATTCATAACGTCTTGGAATAACATAACTACTAGAAAAATTGAGTCAACATGCTAGGTGTCACACCTTCAAATACTCCAAGCAATTTTTCGCGAAGATATAACCCGACAATATAGTGGTTCGGTGATCTCTTATCACCCAATGTATTTCATCCGTATAAGATTGCACCAATGCAATCAGCCAACTCTACCAAGAGTATGCCACGGAAGACTAACTTAGATTTTCTCTACCAAAATATATAGCCCATACTACAAAGAGGTTCTTGCCATGTATATGCTTTACAGAATTGGGGGAGTATAATCGAATCAACAGGAAACCAAAGCCAAACGAATAAGCCAACAAACTCACTTTTATTAGCTTAAGGGGAAGATACAAAAACGTCCAACCAATGGACTTTACAAGCTTATTCTCTAAGCCTATGCAGCAATCACTCTCTACTGCCTAAATGGTTCCTCAACACTCGAACTATTGAACAACTCGTTTACAAGGGTTCTCTGGCTATTTATAATACCAAGAACCAGGGCCAATCCATATGAAACTCTGTTTCACGCCCCATGAACATCCATATGTCCATGGGAAGTTCCTTAACCACCAGTTTTACGTTTTAACTGCTAGCTTTAGTGTTGGCTTGATCAATGGCGCCACACCTGTCCTCAACGGTTAGGATATGCCAAACTCGTTTATAAAGCACTTTATAACCATCTCTAACTTTCTCGCACGCTCGGCACACCTGAACTCAAGTCCCGCAACATCTCCACTTGCAATTCAGCTTGCACTTCTGCCAATTACTGCTATTATGGAATGCGTTGCGCTATTATAGCTTGCATTGTACACTTATCATTTGAATGCCATCATTCAAGTATTATGCCAATTGAGTCTTGACTTGATTAGTTCCATCTCCATGCTTCATATGCATCACTTGCATATCTTTTGACGAGCAACTATCACCAATGGCGTGTTTGGCCTCACCATTGATGCATATGCATAGTCCAAATCTTGGATAAAACTTAGAACCATGTCAAAGTCATTCCATGACTTTGCATCTCATCCTTTATTCCTTCCTTGAGATGGGCTAACTATGAATAAGGATATACAACACTATCGCATAATGTTGTCAATGCCAAGTAACCTTTCTTGTCTCAGCCATATTGGCTCTACATCGTCGGACATGCAACTCCATCTGCCAGGTTACCAATTATGTGACGCGCCATGATTATGCATCACTATGCGGACCGGTCATAGACCTCCCCCACCCAATCTGTTCAACATCCTCGTTAAACGCAATATCAGTTCAGTCTCTATTGAACTTTTCTTGGCCTTGTACGCATCTGAGCCATTCTCAGAATCAACAACTTTGTTTGGCCTTTAACTTTGCCAAACCCTTTTCTGCCTAGTACTTTAGCCACCACTTAGTTTGTTTGCCTTGCCATTGAGCCTGTAAATTCCATCTTCATTGTCACATCTTCGACTATGCTTCAATCTCTACTTCATTCACATCTCAACACCCAAATGCCACTTGCAATATGTTGCTATGCCCCTTGCATCAGCACACAAATTTTCTTCCAAGCCATTCCTTGCCTAAGTGTACACTTAAAATAGCCAACATATATGGGTGATATGTATAACTTAGCTTACTTGCCTTCAATTCCGACTGACATTGCACTCTTGCAATTCAACAGGCCTTACTATAGACTAAGTGTTCTTCAATCATGGTGCAACACTATTATGCAAAATCGACTGAAATGCATGACATTATCCATGACTTAGGATTCCCCTAACATTATACTAACTCTCCCAACGAGCCCAGGTTCCTCTTCACATGCCTTTGAAACTAACAAGGCCTCACTTGTTCCTTCAAACTGCTACGCTTTAATGTAGCGGAAAAACAACATCATGTTCTTCCTAACTATGAGTTACTCTTAACTCATATGATTGATGGACTTACATCTTCATTCTTGATGTGTTACTATATGCTATCGCTGCCAAATACTATCGCACTTCTAAGTAACTCTCCCAACAGAAAACTCGCCTATGCCACCAACTCTACTTCTTTTCTTGGTTTTGCTTTTAGCGTTTCTTATTGTATACTTTGGCTAAGTATACTTGTAGTGTTTACCCAATGAACTAGTTTTACATTAAGCAAAAAGAGACAAGGTTTTTGCTTAAATACCACCTTCATTCATTACACTAGCCTTACATAATAAACTTAGGGACTCCTCCCCATTACACCACTGGCCAACACTCGGACTTACTGAAAGAAAACTACATTACCAAAGCAAATACACCAACTAAAGTGTGATGTCTTTTTAAGACCATAAGATCAGCAACACCCAACTTAACTTGAAAACAGAAAAAGAAAACAGATAATATGCCAAAGTCTCCATACTTCAGCAACCTTGCAGGTTCAGGCACTTGCAAACAGCAATGCAATGCCCCTGCCTCATACAGGTGCTAATCACGGCGAACAAGAGATGCTAAGATCCATAGGATATCCAAATTCCATACGAATCTCAGCTAATCTTTCTTCGAATGAGCGAACTGGTGCAAACTCACTTGCCTTCCATTTGTCGCATTTCATGTCAACCGGACTAACTTTCCCTACATCCTTCACGAAACAAGGTGCACTGGGACTTTGTATGAAAATCCCGCCAAGGTGAGGCATCATTGTTGCCTCTGCTTCTTTGAAAGAGTTATTACCAAGGATCATCTCGAAATCATTGAGATGCATCACCATTATGCTGATCTGGCCACACCATGCTCCAACTTCAACATTCTCCATTGCCATCCCCTTGATTGTCTTAGCTATATCATTCACTGTCTTCATGCAGTGATCAACTTGATATACTTCCAAACCCAAGTACTCTGCCATCGACAAACTCATCACAGTATGTGACGCACCCATGTCTGCCATGCCCCAGAGACGATTATTGTGTATGTCAACTTTCATATAAACCAGGCCAACACCCATCAGCCCATGATGTACTGCTGCCGTTTGTGCTAATATGTTTCATAGTTGAATAGGATTAACATGCTCCACTTGATCAGCTTCTTCTTTGTCACCACTACACTCAGTGACGATTGCGGACAATTTTTTTTTTCTTTGGACAATCACGCGTAAGGTGAGGACCTTTGCATAAGAAAAATCCACCTGCCTTGTTGTTCCTTGAAGCCAAACTATCATCCCTTTGATAGCTTTTCTCCTTGGCCTCAGAAATTTTCTTATCCTTGTCCTTACACTTCCGGTTTTTCTTATCCTTTCCCTTCCTACTAGAATCATTTGAGGTATTTACTGACTTATAATCAGCAAGGCTGTCCACAATTGCAATGGCTGAAGGTAGGTCTTTTGCACCCTGCCTTCTCACTTCAGCCTGAGCCCACGGCTGCAAACCAGATATAAAATTAAAAAACTTGTATTCCTCCGACATGTTGCGAATGTCTAGCATCAGAGACGAGAACTCTTTCACGTATTCCCGTGGTACACCGATATGCTTCAGCTTACACAAGCTCTCTCTGGCTAGCCAAGCATCATTTCTTGGTAAGAATTGACTCTTCAATTCTTCTTTCATGACACTCCATGTCACGATGCCTGGACGACCAGCAGTAAGGTCATCATCAGTTCTAGTTCTCCACCATAATTTTGCATCACCCTCCAGGTACATGCTAACGAGAGTAACCTTTTGTTCTTCCGGGGTTTTGACGGCCTTGAAGTATTGGTCCATGTCCCACATGAAATTCTCCAATGCCTTCGCATCTCTTGTGCCAGAAAACGTCTTAGGTTCTGGGACTTTAATCTTTGTAAAGTCACTGCCACTACTACCTGCAGTAGCTTGATCTGTGCCAATCACACCCACCATTCGCCTCAATACACTGATCTTATCAGTTAGTTCTTTCATGTCTCCTGTGAACATGGTCTTAAAAACATTGATTTGGCCTTCCAAATCACCATGCTTCATAGTTGCATTCTGGCTTGCCACAAGCATATCAGCAACATGTGTGTCTAATGATTGAATGCGAGTCATCACCGTAGCATCATTAGGATGGAGCACCTCATCACCAATCATGTCTTCCAAGTCCGCTACCCTATCAATTAAGGCATCCAATGAACTCTTCTTACCAGCCATTACGATCTAACAATTTCAGCAACTAAACTCGAGCAAAACAGAGAAAATCTTCCAAAGACAAAGCCAAAACAGAGCAAACCGTGCTTTGATACCCGAACTGTCACACTTTCAAATGCTCCAAGAAATTTTTCGCGAAGATATAACCCGGCAATACAGTGGTTCATTGATCTCTTATCACCCAATGTATTTCATCCTTATAAGATTGCACCAAAGCAATCAGCCAACTCCACCAAGAGTATGCCACGAAAGACTAACTTAGATTTTCTCTACCAAACAATGTAGCACATACTACAAAGAGGTTCTTGACATGTATATGCTTCACAAAATTGGGGGAGTATAATCGAATCAACAGGAAACCAAAGCCAGACGCATAATCCAACAAACTAACTTTTATTAGCTTAAGGGGAAGATACAAAAACGTCCAACCAATGGACTTTACAAGCTTATTCTCTAAGCCTATGCATAAATCACTCTCTACTGCCTAAATGGTTCCTCAATACTCGAACTATTGAACAACTCGTTTACAAGGGTTCTCTGGCTATTTATAATACCAAGAACCAGGGCCAATCCATATGCAACTCTGTTGCACGCCCCATGAACATCCATCTGTCCATGGGCAGTTCCCTAACCGCCAGTTTCACTTTTTAACTGCTAGTTTTAGTGTTGGTTTGCTCAATGGCGCCACACCTGTCCTCAACGGTTAGGATATGACAAACTCGGTTATAAATCACTTTATAACCGTCTCTAACTTGCTCGCACGCTCGGCACACTTGAACTCAAGTCCGGCAATATCGCCACTTGCAACTTAGCTTGTACTTCTGTGAATTACTGCTATTATGGCCCTCGTTGCGCTATTATAGCTTGCATTGTACATTTCTCATTTGAATGCCATCATTCAAGTATTATGCCAACTGAGTCTTGACTTGATTATTTCCATCTCCATGCTTCATATGCATTACTTGCATCTCTTTTGATAAGCAACTATCACCAATGGTGTGTTTGGCCTCACCATTGATGCATATGCATAGTTCAAGTCTTGGCCAAAACTTAGAACCATGCCAAAGTCATTCCATGACTTTGCATCTCATCCTTTATTCCTTCCTTGAGCTGGGCTAACTCTGAATAAGGATATACAACACTATCGCATAATGTTGTCAATGCCAAGTAATATTTCTTGTCTCAGCTATCTTGGTGCTACATCGTCGGACATGCAGCTCCATCTGCTATGTTACCAATTCCGTGACGCGCCATGATTATACGTCACTATGCGGACCGGTCATACTAGGATAGCATGTGAGGAAATAAATGACATAGACCTGGAATGAATGACACTTTCCTAAGTGCAGAACCTTTTGATGAATGCCTATGCTTCTTTTGCAGGTTCTTTCTTCAACCTCGTCAAAGTTCAAAATTCCTCCAAGTGCTCTGATGATGGAATATCCGCCAAATCTTATGGATCAAAACTTTCTTTGTTGGAGAGATGTGCAACCAAATGTGCTTTGTTAGTACCCATCTTTTCAGCGTGGATCTATGCTCCTCTGAAGAACATGTCATATCCTGGATCTTCCTGATTATGTGAAACTTGGTTTTTGTCCAGGTTGAACTTATGTTCACTTTGAGAGTGATGTAGCCATAAGTATTTCCGAGAATTCCTTCAAGGTCTCTGATTGATATGGGGATCACGAGTAGCTTATTGTTGAGTGATTCCTGCGACTCTGAGGGTTTTTAGTGGAATAACGTTGATAGAGGTGTCAGTATCGATCAACATTCTTCCGAATTTATTCCTTTGAGATTGAATGTGGTAAGTAGTCCCCAGTCATACATCTCTTTGTATATGGATGGAGGCTCAAAAAGTATTTCCGGAAATGGACAGTCATCTCCATGACACGATGTGATTCTGTGTTTTAGAACATGTCTTTCCTTTGTGACTTTGACAGATAGAGCAATTCACATATATGTTCGACCAAGGATTGAACTGCTTCTTTGAGAGGTTATTCATAGAGTGGAGGTATTGATTGGGAGAGGGTCTTGTTTACTCCTTCAGTTCCCAGTTGAAGCTCTCTTGGGATTCTCAATTTCTTATTCAGTTAGCTATCTCCTGATGAATGGCAATTTGATTGCACCATATTGAATCCAGACTTCCAGTAACTCGATCACTTCTTCATTGTGAAGAGGGAGGTTTGAGTCTGTCTGATCATTTCCCCATTTGTTGATGCTAGGTCGAGGTTTGTGCATTTCAGGATTGGTTATCCTTTATTTGCGCTTTCGGAGGAGCCCGGGAGATTGGAGGAGCGTTCTTGTGTTGTGGTGCCTCGACTTTCCTTTTGCTACCTTTTGCAATAATATTTGTAGAAGGTTGGAGATTGTATTGTTAGTTGACTGAGTGTCGGATATCGCGAGTTCTACAAGGTTCCTCAATCTTTGTAGACTTTGATATTTCTAGTAAAGCAGGCGCGGTAGTTGCTGATCGCTTAGCTGCTTCATGAAGTTCTGAAAAAGTCTGGAACCTAAGATTTTCCAATAAAGCTCTGTAGATCAGGATCATTCCGTTGATGTACAAGTCTACAAGTTGTTGCTCTGTGACGTCTGGGTCATGACATTCCAAGGATTGAACTCTGAACCTTTTCACATAATCAATGTGATGTTCATTGCTTATTTGAAGCATCCTTCCTTAATCAGAGGGAGTGAATTTCTATGACACGAAGAAGTATTTTCTGTAGAAATAATTAATCATCTCTCCCCAAATGGTGATACTTCCTAGTGCAATGTTGTTGTACCAGGTATATGCTCTGCCTGTCAGATACTTTGAAAATTCCTTCGGACGGACGACATGGTTGTGCTCGTGTTCGCCCAATGATTCCAGGAACCGAGAAACATATTCTCGAGCATTGTATGTTCCATCATAAAGAGTGAATGTTGGAGAGGTATAACCTTTTGGAAGCAGAATCATCTATGTGGCAGCAGGATATGGAGGTCGGTGAAGGTGGACAAATGATGTCTTGTCTTTTCTTCAATCCTCAAAAAAGCGCTCCAGGTCTTCACGAGTGATGAAACTTGCAGGTTCCATTGATGGCGAGTCATCTGCAGCTTTGCAGACTTCTTCATCATGTACAACATGGATTGGAGAGATTTCAGGATCAATAGTTGAAGATGTTTCCTTATCTTTTCCTTTCTCGCGCGGAGGATGAGTTCGTTAGAACGCAAGCTTTCCTGTGAGAGTTTTGAGATAAGCACACAAATCTTTCTGTGTTGTATCCATGTTAGTCTGAACCTTCATGAGATAAATTATGGTAGGTTGATTTCCTCTGGTTTCATCAGGAGATCCG
This sequence comes from Papaver bracteatum, assembly GCA_023529315.1. Taxonomy (NCBI): domain Eukaryota; kingdom Viridiplantae; phylum Streptophyta; class Magnoliopsida; order Ranunculales; family Papaveraceae; genus Papaver; species Papaver bracteatum. Next base: position 5,614,151 of record JAJJWX010000811.1, on the reverse strand, counting down.
CTAGGAAGTGGATTGTTGATAGTGCCAATAACATTGTTTGCAGCATTGACAGGAGTGATCACTGGAGCACCAGCACTCGGAGGAGTAGTAGTAACATATGGTGTGACATTGCTGGCCGGAAGAGTGGTGTTAGCAGTACCACTAGAGCCTACAATGTTGAGAGGAGTAGTATTTGCAGTGGGAGTACCACTAGAACTTGCAATGTTAGAGTTGTGTGTTGAAACCGGATTGGTAACTGAACCAGACCTAAGACCAACCATCTTTGTGAGACTTGAGATTGTAACCGAGGTTATGATCTCCCACTGTGGTCGCCAATCTGTAGATGGGGAAAAACGAGTTGCTGGTTTTCACGGAATTGAGGAGACGACCGTGCGGAGGAAACTCCTTGAACCGAGAAAAATGTTAAACCTCACACAAATGCACTGTAAAAAGGGAGTGTTTTGAATTCGAGAGATCAATCTGTAGTACTCTGGACTAAACCAAGATAATGGCCGTTCCAGAGTAAATTCGGTCACAAGAAAGGATAGGTCGATCTGTAGGAGGGAAGCTAAGAAATGTGTGAGATCAATGGTGATCGAAGATTGTAGGTATGTTGTGTATTATGCGCGAAGAAATAAGATAAGTTCTGAATGATTGAATTTACTCAGTTGAGAGTGATTGCTCAGACGACGAGTTCGTATGATCTCGTCTGTTTGTTATTTTTGATGAAAGATTCTTCTTATTTCAATCATGATTCATAGAATTATTTATATTTCTAGAATTGTAAACACCTTGATCCCATGAAGTGTGACAGTTGCTAAAGTCGGAGAGTGGGGAAGTGGGAAATCATGTCAAAACCAGTTTCTCATCGTGCAGAGACTTGGTTGATTTTCCATCCACTACTTTGCTAACTCCTCCAACCGATTGCACGACTTGCTCACATTCTCGTCGTGTGTACGAACACATGTGCCATAGACCGCCAGACCAAAACCCTAGTTAATATCCCTCCATGTAACACAATTGATGTCTCGTATGATTGTGGAGTCTGTAAGGCAGACGTGTATTTAGTTAGTCAGCTGCTGACTTCATGGGACGACGAGTCCTTGTATTGTTGAGTCGAACGTGATTTGAAAATGTTCTGAGACTCATGAATTGAACATGTTTGTTAAGACAGAGATATAATTCTCAAGTAAATGTTGATAGTTAAGGTGAGCAAATATTGCTCATTCGATGAATTGTTGAATATTGATAGTTGTACCATATTCCTTGGTTTGAGCAAATATTGCTCATCTGAGAAAATGCTGCTCGTTTGATGAATTATTGGTAGCATGACCAAATAAAGTATTAAATTGGAATACTGGAAACTGAACCGAGTATAATTAATAAAATGTTGATCATGAGATCAACATAAAATTATTAGCGTTTGAATCTGGAATTATGAACCTTGTACTCAAAACCCTAATTTGATCAATTGATGATTTATTAAAAATAAACCACAGAGAGAAGGAGGGACCGGCTACACGGGATGATGGATCGACCATGTAGCGCCTAGATGCTCAAGTGAGCAAAAATATACCAAAGTCTCTTGAAGACCAGTTGGTGAAAGGATGATTAAATGCTGGTTTAATTATTTATTAAAATAATGCTCGTCTGAACCTTAGGTGATAAAACCTAATTAATTATGAAGAGATGAGGGACCGACCAAGGGGTCATGAAACCGGACGTGGGTGGTCACGGGATCGATAACCGACCAAGGGGTCATGTGTGTTTGAGCAATTAATCCTTTGGGAAAATGTGAAGAAATCAAGGATTTTTGCTGAAACTGAGGAAACTTCATGAGATGAAGGAATAATAATAATAAAATGAAGGAATCATGAAGTGTGGGACCAGATATGTCCAAGGCATGGCTGGCCGGCCAATGAGCCCGGTCCCATAACTTTTCCTAATTTTATTATATTTTTTCATGATTATATGGAAATATTATAAAATCAAGGAGTTTGTTGAAACTAAGGAGTTTTGTTGAAATCAAGGAGTTTCCTTGAGGTGAGGGAGTTTCCATGAGATGTAGGAAACAAAAATATTATTAATAATAAAATAAGGGCGTGTGGGACTGGCTTGGGCATGGTCGGCCGGCTAGGGCCCGGTCCCACGAGTTTCCTTAATTTTTATTATTTTTCATGATTTGAAGGAAATACCATGAAAATTAAGGAGTTTTCGTGATATTAGGGAAATAATAATAAAATATTGAGGAATCATGAGGTGTGGGACCGACCATGACTAGGGCATAGCCGTCCGACTAGTAGACACGGTCCCACGACACCTTTCCCAATTTTATATTATTTCCTTGATGCGAAGGAAACACCATGAAATTGAGGAGTTTCCTCAAAACGAAGGATATTTGTTCAAATGAAAGGATTTTCATAAGATCAAGGAAAATAATAAAAAAATATGATAAAATATAAAATTGGGCGTGGGACTGGTCACGGCACGTCCGGCCTGCCGGTGGGCCTAGTCCCTCGGCGCCTTGGTTAATATTTTATTATTTATTATTTTCTTTCCTATTTTGATCGTCTCGTCGTATTTTGAAATGCTCATTCGTATATTCAGGTGCTTGTTGGTACATTATTGTCGAGTACAACTGCACCATTTTGGTCGGGTCTTACTCGAAGGTAGCTTAGATGCACGTACATTGAATATTTATCACTAACCCATGGATTTCTGCTGGGAAAAATCATGAATTGAAGTGACGAAATATCATAAAGAATCGTAGAATATTTCAGAATATTCAGTTAACGATTAAAAATAATTAATTGATGGCTCTATACTTGTAGGCATGCTATCTAGGAGCATTAATTATTCGATAATTGAGAGATATGAGCTTGTTGAAGCATCATATTCCTTTTGTATAGTCTGGGAAAACATTGTTGCTCTATACTAGCAGGAAAGCTGTCTAGGAGCCGTCCAATCTTTTGATTCTTTATAGAAGTAATTACCGAAATTTCTTAATATTTATGAGATATGTCGCTGCCTAAGTTGAGATATTTCATATCCACATATGCTCTGTGAGACAGTATTCTCAGTCAGAGATTCTTGTGGCACGAGCTTTCATGCTTTCAACGAGAGACATGAGCCTCAATACTCACCTGATTACTGGATCAGGAGTATGTACAATTATGGTTTTACGATTTTAGCCTCTGTCAAAAATCCACCATCTACACCTGTTTATTAGAAGCATTATCACCTTCTTCTTCCTGACGAAATTCTTCTTGTGCTTCAATAATATCCTCAAGCATTCTTCGGTTGACATTCTCTTCTTCATTCAACAAATTATCCAATACGGTAGGATCAAAATCATGATAATATGATGCACCCACTTCTTCATCACTACTAGAGTCTTCATCATCACTACAAAGTTTCATCTTTGCTAATAAAATCATAAACCCTAGTTTTTTCTTTTTTCCCTCAACTTCTTCTTTCCCTCCAAACCTTAAAAAAGAAAATAAATTTCTACTCTAATCCTAACACTATAATCAAACTCAAACACTAATTAATTTAATAAATATTAACTTAATTAATCATCACTAATTTAAGGGCATATTAAGGAATAATAGAAGGAAAATAAACAAAGTAGAAACATAGGAAATGATGGAAAACGAACATAGAAAAACTAGAAAACATAAGTAATATTCCTTCCTTCTTGGTTTAGTCATCTTGTAGAAACTTATCATGATTATCTTTATGCTATTTCTCCTCTAGCCTCTGCTACAGCAGCTGCCATGAAATTCCCCTTTTCCTTGTTCCAGTTGTATCTTGATTCCATCTTTAGGATATAACTATACTCAAAACCAGGAGGCATTTCACTAAACAATATGGTTGCATAAATTGGTAGTCCCTGTGAAATTTGTCTTTCGGCGTTAGCTCTTATATCCTCTCCTAATTCTTCTTTGATGGTGGGGTACATATTGCAATATGCTAACCATGTAGCCTGTTGAGCATGAAGAAACAAGTCATTACCATACAAATAACATAAATAATACTGTACCCTGTGGATATGCCCTTCTCTACATCGCATAACTATTGTCATAGATATAAGAGATCCCTCAGGAATGGTATCATGGTGACAAGCCATTTCGAAACTAATTTATGCTTGTAGCGTGCTCTAGAGAAGGCTAGAGTGATTTAGTACTTTTTGAACAAGGTCTGTTCATCTTTTTTTATAGTAAACTAGGATTTTTGGCATGTCAAACCATCTCTTCTTCTTCTCTGGATGTTTCTCGGATGTATCGTTCTATCTAGTGTTTAACGATATTAAATGGCTAATTTACAATAGTACGCTTCCTTCATTATGGCTCTGCAATCTGCCTCGGCTTGGCTTTTCCCCTTCTTTAGTTAAATCAACCTTAATGACATTGCTTTATGCAGAGTAAGAGTAGACTCTTGAAAAATCCTTTATATACTAGTCTTACCTAATCTATTTGCTCTAAATTAATTATAGGTATGGTGGTAGTTGCACTAGGTATCTATAAGCATTATCTTTATCATAATCTTTAATTTGAATCTCAAGCATAAAGCTCTTTCCCTTAGATCGATGTCTTCTTCTGACCTGCTTTTAGAGTGCTACACATTCTCAGATTCCATTGCGACTTGATAATTCTTAATATACTTTGGACAAAGGAACTATGGTGGCCTAGTTTTTTTTTTAAGTATTGACACTAATTATATTTAGGGTTATACATATTACACGTACCTTAGATGATGCTCATGACATATTTAAAAATCCAAGACAATCTCCTATAAGTTTAATCAATGGCTATGTCTCATACCTCGTACCTTGACTTATTCGAAAATCTTTTATCTGATAGTCTGTCAAATAACGATTGGCACATATTGAGGTATTTTATTTTTTGGTTTTTGGAGTGATCACGGGTATATGTTGTTGGGCATTGGCCTTAGTTTGAAACTTTTTTTCATTTCTTTATAAGAATGTGTCTCCCCTTACTCTTACTACTTCTCGTATTTCATCTTCTTCCTACTCTTAAAATGGGTGAAAACTTTAATCTGCATAATCATCTTAGTGGCCTTTCTCTTTCTCAGCGGCTAGCTAATCATAGTAACATTGGTCTCCTCCCAACTTCTCTTTCTTTTACCAGAGATTTTGGTATTAAAGAATATAGTATTCTTGCTAGGGTTTTTTCTACAGTTATTCTTCATCAATGGGAAGTAAGAGGATCACTTAACAATTTTTGGGGTAGTCAAATAACGCTTCAAATAAGGGAAGTAGACACAAACTTATTCATTATAAATTTCCGCAAAAATGAGGATTTTCATTGGATGTCATCAAATGGACCGTGGTACACTTTTGGTAATGTACTGGATGCGACAACTGCTTATCAGGGAATGAAAATCTCAACTAATCTGGTTAAAGAGATTCCAATATGGGCTTCTATCTTAAATACTAAATTCGAACATCGTGCTGAGGAAATGTTAGGCTTAATTGCAGGTAAAGTAGGTCAAGTTGCTAGAGTATGTACTGTAAGAGATTCACCAGACTACGTATCAAGAGTTCTTCTCTGGGTTAATATAAAAAAACCTCTTATTCATCACTTGATTGTTAAGGTAGGTAGATACCCTGTTACATCCATTTATTTCAACTACATCAATCTTCCTTCTAATTTCTGTTCCTACTGTCTGAGGTTGGGACACAAAGTTGGTGATTGTGCTGTTCTGTTAGGAAAACCGCTTGAAGATATTTATGATATAGCTGTTAACTCACCCAATCCTAGTGACGACATGAACTGGTTGAATGATGTTTTGGTTCAAGTATGGAACCCCAAGGATGATTTTGATCATATAGGAGTGCCGGTAACGGTACAAGAATATCTAAATCATGCAGGAGTAAGAGATGCTTTTCATGACATTTTCCGAACATATATGGCTGAAGAACCAGCTATCTTCAATGATAGCCATGAAAATCTACATAGATTCAAACAACCATCTTCCTCTAATTTTCATCCCTCTAATTCTTACGATTTTTTAGGACCATTTGTAATCACTGAATCTTCAACCTCTGCTTCAGATGAAGATATGCCTTTAGCATCGTCGTCTGTGCTGGGAAAAAGAACTTTCCCGTACAATATCCCTGAAAACTTTATACTGATCCCTTCTTCGGATGAATTGTTCCGATCTGCAAACTCGGAAACTTTTCGAATCCTCGCTGAATCGGAACCTGGTGCAATTGATATTCTCGAAGACGGTTCTGAACCAGATTTTCATATCCCGGTTCTGAATTTCGGGTTCTTCTTTTAGGTCAAGTGAAGACAATTCAATTGCTAGAAGATTATCTTTCTCTTCGCCTATTTTGGGAGAATCTATTGAATCCCTAATTTCTCCTTCTGTACCAGTGAGATCTGATTTTAACTCTCTGGATTGAATTCATCAATCATCATGCATTTCATCATCATTTCATGCCCCATCGACTCAGCCAAAGTCTGCATTTAAGATTTCTATTTCTGAATATCCCTCATCTTCATCTTCTGAGCAATTTTGCTCAATTCACTCACACGATAACAAGGTCTTAGAAAATCATCAGTATGGGTCCAATTTGGTTAATCATCTGGAAAATATGAATAATTATCATCCAATTCCCTTCCCGGATATAATTCCCCAACAACAAGAGGAGGCACATGTATTTCTCCCTTAATCCTAATTTATTAAACTATAATTCTTCTAAGTGCTGATACTTTGGAATCCTGTTTTAGTCTAATTAGTATATTCTTGCTTTTATATATTATGCATTAAAGTTTTAAATTTTACTAGGAAATCTCAAGTGAACTGACTCATATCTAAATTATAGGAATATAGAATTCTTAAAGGAAAATGAAAATAATAGCATGGAATGTGCAGGGGTGCGGTAACCCCTTCACAAAAAACCATCTAAAACAAATAATAGATGTTGATAGACCTGAAATATTATTTCTGTCAGAAACAAAATCTCAAAAGCAATTAGTTAGAACACTTCTAAAAGACTTCCCTAATATTCACATTGTAGATCATATAGGAAGAGCAGGAGGTCTATCTCTAGCTTGGGTAGATGGCTTTGATTTTGAATTGTGCAATGGAACACAAACATGATAAATATCTTGGTCTAGACTAACCATGAATCAAAGAAGTGGCTTTTAACTTGCTTCTACGGTAGTCCTTACCCAAGCAATAGACATTTAACATGGGATTTTATATCATAAATATCTGAACAAGTTAATAAAAATTATACACCTTGGATCCTACTAGGGGATATAAATATGATATTTAGTCAGGATGATAAATTAGGAGGACTTCCCTATAAAAAATCTGATAGTGAGTACTATCAAAATATCCTCAACAATGCTGGTTTACTAGACATAGGTTTTAATGGATATGATTACACATGGAACAACCATAGAGATGGTACAACCAACATACAAGAAAGACTAGATAAAGCAGTTGCAAACAATGAATGGAACTCCCAATTTCAAAATGCTAAACTGTCACACTTAGTAGCTGTGGGATCAGACCATAATCATATTTCCTTACAACTTGATTCTACAGTAACCAAACACAAATACAACTTTAAATATTATGATACATGGCAAAAGAACAATCATGTATTCAAACTATTAGAGAAACATGAAAACATACTCTGAATCAAGATAATCCATCTATTTCTCTTATAGCAAATATTCAAGAGTTACAACACAACCTAGAACACTGGAAGAAAAATATCTTTGGTAAACCCACTAAAGAAATTAGGAAAGTTCTATATCAGATAGACATTCTGAAAAATTCTAGTCATGTCTTTAGGAAAGAAGATAAAATTAAAGACAAACTTTTCATATTAGAAAAACTTTATGACACACAGGAGGCGATTGCAAAACAACAATCCAGAGACAATATGGTACATTTAGGAGAACATAACAAAAAATATTTTCATACTAAAACACTAAAAAGAAGAAAATGGAATAACATTAAATGCATTAAAAGGAGTACTAGAGAGTCAACCTTTAAATGAGAAGAAATTAAGAACACTTTAAAAGATTTCTATTTCAAGCTTTTCTCAAAAGATAATAGTAGTTCTCCTGATGATATAAATTTATTTGCTAACATGAAATCTACTATCACTAAAGAGGAAAACAAAAATCTAAATGCGATTCCTTCATCCGATGGAATTCTATCCGTCCTAAAGAATTTAAAACCAAACAAATCTCCCAGACCTGATGGATTTCCTGCGAGTTTTTTTTAAAATGAACTGGGACATTGTAGGGGAGCATGTAATCTATAAAATTCAAAATTTCTTTAAAACTGGAGAGCTAAACCCTGAATTCAATAAGATATTTCTTTTCCTTATTCCAAAAATTAGGCACCCTAAAGATCTTAACCAATTTCGGCCTATAGGATCATGCAACACTATTTATAAGATTATAGCGAAAATTCTATCAAATAGATTTAAATCCCACATGGACTCTATAATCTCTCCTTTCCAAGACGCTTTCTTGACTAATAGACAAATATCAGATAACATTATAATTTCTCAGGAAATTATACATTCTTTCAAGAAAAAGAAAATAAAACATGCTGGCATGGGGATCAAGATTGACATGTCAAAGGCTTTTGACAGAGTTAATTGGGATTTCATTTTTAAATCTCTCAATGCTTTTGGTTTTGATCAAGCCCTTTTTAACCTAATTAATACTTGTATTTCCACAACCTCAATAACAGTTCTGTTAAATGGTTGTCCAGGTGATTATTTCAAGCCTACTAGAGGCCTCAGACAAGGAAACCCTCTTTTTCCCTATCTTTTCATAATCTGTATGGAGATTTTTTCTAGGATTCTTCTTGCAGCAGAAGAAAATAGTGAAATTCATGGAATCAAGATAACTCCCAAGAATAACCCTATCTCTCACCTTTTTTTGTTTTTTGCAGATGATTGTCTGCTGTTTATTAGAGCTGACTTGAAAGAATGTCATAATATCTTAAACATAATAGATAACTTTAGTAGAGCCTCATGACAACTTATTAGTTTCGGAAAATCGGGAATTTTCTTTAGTAAGAAAGTTCAACCAAAACATCAAAGGATGATTAGTAAAATGCTAAAGATATAACACATAGATCTAAAATACTCATACCTAGGAACACCTCTCTTTGTAGATAAAACCAAAATAAGAGTTTTTTAAGGAGTTATAGAGAATATGGAACATATAATCCAAGGCTGGATAGGAAAAATTTGAGCTCAATCTAGTAAGATGATTCTTAATAAGGCAACTTTAGCAAACTTATCTAGTTATCAAATGAGCTGTTTTATATTACCCAAAAAAATAACCAACAAAATTGATTCCCTTCAAAGAGACTTCTGGTGGGGTAAAGAAACAAATTATGAAGGCTACTACCCAAAATCCTACTCTTGTTTGTGTAAACCTATAAACACAGGAGGTCTGGGCTTTAGAAATTCTCATAAATTCAACTTAGCCCTTATAACAAAACTTGCTTGGAGAATTATGAATGAACCTAAAGCTCTATGGGTTTCTCAATTGAAACCAAGATACTTCAGGAGAACTTCGGCTTTCAGAGCTAATATCCCATCTTCTAGTTCATGGATATGGAAATGCATTTACAAAGGAATAAAATTAGTTGAACAAAACATCATCTGGGAAATTGGAGATGGAATGATAGTGAATATATGGGAGGATAACTGGATACCTGAACTGTCAGAAAATCTTAAACAATACCAAACAATTAATAACTCCTCTTTAGTTCTAATCAAAGATTTAATAAATACTAATACTAAAAGATGGAATGAATACTTAATCCATTCCCTGTTCCCTAGTCATATAGCCCAAAAAATTTGTAATATTAGGTTGGCAAGTGGAGATACTCTGAGATGGCTTCTCAATAAATCTGGGAAATTTACAGTTAAGTCTATGTACAATAAGCTAAATGAAAAAACCCTAAACAATTATAACTTAGGCCAGTTTGATATCTTCTAGAAGAAACTATGGGCAACAAAAACCTCTCAAAGAATAAAAATCTTTGCTTGGAAATGCCTGCAGAATGCAGTATCAACTAATTACAAATTGGCCAGGTTTAAAAGGGATATCTCCTCTACTTGATCATTTGGCTGCAAGGAGGTTGAAACAATTGAACATCTATTTCTACATTGTAAATATGCAAAATCTGTATGGAATACTGACCCTTGCCCTGTGAACATAAATTTCGACAGAAATACAACTTTCTTAGATGTTTCTAATTCCCATAGAGATTATAGTGACCAAAATTTGGTTCGTTTGGAAGGAAATATGTAACAGAGCTTTTGATAACCAACATCATTCTTGCCAACAAGTAGCTTTAGAAATATAGAGACACCTAGCTTTCTGGAATAAAGAAAAGTATCTAGTCAACATAAAAGATTTGGTAACAGGACCCAAAGGAAACAATACCTGGAATTTTCCAGAACCCCAACACAATAAACTAAATGTGGATGCTGCTTAGATCTCAAGGAGCACCCCAGCATGATTTGCTATAATTTTCAGAAACGATGCAGGTGAATTCACTCAAGGAAGAGCAGGACCAATCTCAGCAACTGCCCTAGAAGAAGCGGAAGCTCTAGGATTCCTTCAGGATGCTTAATGGGCGAGAGCAATGAAACTGTCTGATTTTAATGTGGAAGGAGACTGCAAGAATCTTTTTGACTACCTGAATGGAGAGCCATCTCAAATCACCTGGCAGAACCAATCCATCATGGACGAAAGCAGCATGAATTCTCTTTTTGTAACCATTTTAAAGGTTTCCAATTTATACCTAGAACTGCAAACAATGTAGCGGACATATTAACTGGAGTGTCAACCCTCCTTCTTGTATTCAGTATGCTTTAGAAGTAGATAAATCTAATGCTAGGGTACCCTCAATAAGCCTAATGTTAGATGGCTCTACTCTCTATGATGTAAGGGTTACTAACTCCCTAAGGTAGTTCTTCTATTTCATTTTAACTTACAAAAAAGGAAAGGGCATATTAGGCATTAACATAAGTAGTGGATAAGGAGTTTTTATGAATTGTTAGTTAGTGACCATATTTTGTCATGTAGCTATAGACCCAATTAAATGATATATGCCTCAATTTAGGGAGAATAAAGTGAAGCACTTGATATATAAATGGGGTGGAGTTGATAAATGGTTTTTTGCAGTCGCTTTTAGTGAGCTTATAACTCATTGGAAAGTAATAATTAATCGAACGTAAATAACTTATAATACTCAAAATGGGGTGTATGCCATGTTAGATTTTTCTTCATAAAACTCCTCGACAGACAAAAAAAAAAAAAAAAAAAAAGATACTACTCGTTAGTCATAGAAAAAAATGTTCCCTTCACACCAGAAAAAAAGAAGAAAAAAAATGCCATAGAAGAAAATTTCAGGTAAGAAAAGAGAGAGCTTTAGTTACTTTGCTGTGGGGAGTTAGAGATTTAGCTTAAATCTTCCACTTACATCTCTCCTAAGCCAGTAAATGAGAATTGATCTTCGTCTTCTAGTAACATTGTCATTTTGTTTTCCTTTCCTCTTCTTCGAATCTCACATCCTACAACATGATTTTTTATTTATATTAATTAATAATCTCATAACACAAAAAAAAAAAAAAAAAAAAAAAATTGTGACTATTAGTGTTAACTTGTTAGTTCTGTATACCTTGTACTGGTCCCCCAATAGTCACAACTGAATCCCCTTTGTTTGCCGCCTCAGCCGCCATTTTTGCTGCTTTTATAGCCCCCTTGAGAACCTCAAATGTTTCTGTTTTGGACCTACCAGCCTTAAAATGATTGTCTAGAAATTCATAAGCTACCTTTTCAAATGCTCCTGCACAGATATACGGTTTTCCTTTCTTTGGACCGGTATTCCCATTTTGAACAACTAATCTCAGCTGAGCATCTCCGGTACCATGGTCAAACATTCCCAAAATTATTTTTGAAATCATTTTATCTTCGCGGCCAGGCTTTTCTTCATTTTTTTTATCTATTAGTGATTTCATGTCTTCTTGAAGCATACGTGCTACTTTTACAGCTTTTAAACCCTTAGGTTTCTCAGCCAATTCTTCTTGTAGCTGCATGTAAAGTCGGTTAGTACAAGAAATCTTTTAATAATATACTAAAGTGATAAAATAAGATGGTATAAAAATGTTGGAAGTATATTTTTGGATACCCGAGCACGCAATTGTTTAGGTAATTCTTTAGCTAGGTAGCCATTCCCTGCTGTAGCAAGAGCACCATATCCCACACTATGAAGCTTTGGCCGGGCCTCTTCCCCTGCATATGAAAATTAGAATATAAATCACATATTATATCTTATATATATATAAAAAGTAACCCGAAATTATTTGTTTTTGTTTTTTTTATGAAGCACCGAGACTATTTGATGTAGTTATGATATACAGATATGATAACCACTAATACTTCTTTCATCCAAATTATATAGGCAGGACACTTGGATAAGCGAAAGTTATGATTCTTGGATAACCCCTTCCAAATATGCCCTTGTTTATGATAGAAATATTACACTAAAAATTAATTTGATGCTTCTAGTTTTCATCTAAAGGATAAAACAGGAAAATGGATGGATATTTACAAATTCCAAATAGTTTTCATAATCTATGAGATTTGGTTCTCTGCCCGTATAATTTGGACGGAAGGAGTATTATCAATGTATAACAACCGGTATAATTCTATATGTATTAGAGAGTAAAAAAAATGGTATCAAGCATATATTTACATATTTATAAAAATATTGTTGCTCTAAAAAAATAAGATAATAGATTCTTAAAACGTTTACATTTTTCAAAATACAAACCGGATTTTTATAACACTATAATGAGTTTATATTCAATATAAAATTATCATTACTAGGAATAGAAAAAGAGTACTGGCATAATATCACTAATGAACTAATTTAAATCGGGAGGGTCACTCTGCTGCTGATATTTTTTTCGAAAAAAGTAACAAATGATCATGTATCGTAAGTTTGGGTTCAAACTCCTCCTCAGTTTATGTATTTTATTTTATATAATGATGTTACGGAAAGATCCTTTCCAAGAGATATAAGGCTCCGCTAGTTTGTTCCAATATTGACTCTTCTTGCAAAAAAGAAAAACAATTTAAGAGTTGCTTTAGGATTATTATCTTTAGGTTGTGGGTATGTATAATAATGCAAATTAGCCTTTTATTAATGTATATTGATAGATAGATTACTCTTCTCCCTTAATATTGATCTAAATTATTCATAAATGAAATTACTAGACATTGTATTTAAAAAACAGGGAATCCCCCCTTGTGAATAAAAATTCATAACTGCAAAGAGCGTTTTGCATCTTACATTGTATTTGTTTCATATTTATATTGTACTTATTTTTTTCTTAAAAACCATCACGTAAACGCTTCTTATATGGAATGAAATACTAATAGTTTGATTATCAAGAAAAAAAAACATGTTTTTAGAATCGGGGATGGGAATATTTTCCTTCTCATAAACAAAAACAAAAACAAAACCATTGATTTTAAAAACCGGAGAAGACACATCTGCCCCCTTATAGTTAAAAGCACGAAACATTAATAGAAAACGACTACCCTCCCTCCAGATTATTTGGAGGGGGCAGATGACCTATTCCCAAATCTAAAAAGAAAACGAAATCTTAGTGCTTTTGTTTATGAAGCTCCCATCATAAAGCATTATTTTTCTAGAATTGGAAAAGGGGTGTCTGCCCCTATATGAAAAAACAAATTTTAATTCTAAAAATTGGAAAAGGAAGAGTTCACGTCTTCACATCACCCCATCTTAACCTAGCATCTTAACTAAACGAGGATATTTAACCATTATAAAAAATAAATGTTCAAGTATCCCTTGATATTGTCAATGTGAAATAACTGCCACTTCATTTGTTTTTGAAGGTAAAAGATGTATATTTATTTTTATATTTATAAAAATACCATTGTTTTTGAAATGAGGAAGGATCCCATCATGCTCTAAACCTCACACCATTTCACACTTTTCTTATAAGTATAATTGATTTGAAGCTAATATTTTGAGGATATGATCCTCTTACAAAGTTCTACATACCTATCAAAATAAACATATTCAGGAGTGTTTAATGTCACCATATGCAATTTTGAAAATGAGCCGCTGAAAACTAATGGATCTTTAACCATCAAAATTAAGACCGGTAGATTATGAAATTTAGTACCTCGGAACACCCTCAGTTTTTAGTAAGCATGTATAGCTTTGTGAGAGAATCATATCCCAAGAATATTGGCTTCAAATCTATTACGCTTTGGTTTTTATTCACAAAAATGACTAAAAAGTGTGAGATAATGTGAGATTTAGAGTGTGAGGTTAAAAATATTAAAATCCTTATTTTTTTCAAAATGTAAATCAAAATTTTGTAAAACCAATATATTTTGGAAAGCTCTTTGAACTGTTTAGGTAATTGAGTACAAATTGAATATGAAAATTTTGTTATTAAACAAGGAAAGAAAAAATAAATATTATTTTCGTACAAATTTGATGTTGTTAACAGCAGAAACCTAATATAGGGGATTAATATTCTAATAGAGTGGCTTCATATATAACACAAAATAGGGGCATTAATTATAAATTCAAAATCCCCATATCCGATTGATTTTAGTAATGACCAAATAGCCCTTGGTTTAATTAGTTTTAATTATTTAATTAAGTTAGGTTTAATTAATTTAAATTAGAAATTTTGGTTTATTTAATCCAAATAATTTTTCGATTTATAATTAGTGACTTAACCAACATCTATTTTTCTTCTTTTTTTGGATTACGGCTCTACCACTAGGTATACAGGACTCTTATCTGTAATTTTTCTTACCACTAGGTGATTACTGATTTGGCGTATATATATCATGGATGTCATGATGTTTCTTATATATGGTGTATAAACATCGACTCTGTTTATTCATTTGGTCACAACTAAATCCAAGTAGCGGGATCCTGGTGTGTTTAGGAACTCAATTGTATTTTATTTTTCTTATTTTTTTACTTTTATAATCTAGGATATTTTAGGTTTGGGAGAGTCGAAGCCTACCACATTTACGATTATAAACTTAAATGTAAATCACATGTAATATTTTCTTTTTTGGTTTACAGTTAGTTCTTTGTTTCCAAACCGTAACAGTTTCAATAAACAAGTTTGCTGTTAAGAAATTAGGAATATCTATATATAACTGATTCCGCAAACATAATTATTATTTTCTAATGATTTGAATCAATATTACCATTTCAAACGTAATTAATTAGTTTGTTGATTACCATCGTTTCTATTAATTCGCTTCATCCATATCTTTAATAGACACTTCAATCGGCGATTAATCAAACACGATGAAATAATTTCAACTGTAATAAGAGGGGAAGATTTACAACTGATGAAGGATAGATGAAGAGGAGCTGATTTTTGAATCAGAATTATGTTTTTTTTATTTTAGTTTTTAGATTCAAAACTAGTCATAAAAACTCAAGGTGACCAAACTTATGGTACAAAAACCCCACTCAAATGTTGGTATTCATTAAAACTTCATCTTAAACTAAATTGATACAAAAACTCCAAATTTTAAAAAGTTGATACAAAAACCACAAATTTCAAAATTGGTTTCATCAAATTTTATGATGAAACCAAAAATTGGTTTTGTCAAATTCTACGAGGTTTCATCAAATTTTACGATGAAACCAAATTTTAGTTTCATCAAAATTTTGTTTTTTGGGGTTTTTCTGTTACTTTTGTTTTGGCGGGTTTTTTGTGAATGGATAGTGATACCTTTGGAGTTATAACTCGCGGACCGTTTTAGATTTTCATTTAAAATGGAGGTTAACTTAGACATTTGATATTATATTTAGACATCCTGTAACCAACTTTTTAATCTTTCGGAAGCCCGTGTATTGGAATGGTGGTTTTAAAAAAAATACGTGACTACTAGTAGAGGTGTAAAACGCGTCTTGGCGAAGATGACCTAAAGACACTAAGTCGCGTGCTTCACGTCTATGTGCCGTGATGTGTTGTACTAACGATTTAAACGTCTTTGTGCTTTACCAGTCAAAAGCTAGGCACATCACATTACTTCAGCACAAGACACGAATAAACGTCTTGTCTTCTTCGTAATTAGCACACGTCTTATAAACAATTTGAAATCACTTAATGTATACATTAAGTCGGACATTATCATAAGAATTTAATTAGACAACATACCATTTGATATTATTTCAAGTAAAATTAACAAGTTTATTCAATAAAAATAAATAGTCCATCAAATATAAAATTGGATTATCGTCATGTAAATTAATGTTTTAGTTAAATATAGATGACGATATTATAACAACGATATTGAAATATATTTTCCAAATATTAAGATATTATATGTGTTGTTATAAATAAGTCAGTATAAAATGTTAAAAACTAGCTAGAATAGTGACTCTTTTGTGAAATATACAAAAAATGTGATGTACTATGCCTTGTTATATGGTGTACTTGTACATATTATGACGTGCTTTCTTAACGTCTTTGGGTTGTTTTATCACGTGCTTATCCGTCTTGCCGCGTCTTTGTACATCGCGCCAATTATTCAAACCCAAAGACGTCCCATTTAACTAACGTCTTTGTCTCGTATCTTTGGCTAAGTCACGTCTTTGGTTTTATTTTTGTGCTCAAATTTTAGCGTGTTGTCTTTGTCAATAGCTGTCGTCTTGCACAGCCCACTTTACACCTCTAACTACTAGCATTCTTGAACAAAGATAGATGTTATAATACTTACGAGGTGTAGTCCGTCCTTCAGCTCTTGCCTGCTCCATGGACTCAAGCACTATCTTATTTTCCTTAGTGACCCGAGATTCAACAACCAGAAGAACGGTATCCTTGTCGAAAATGGCCCCAATAGCTAGTGTTCCCCACTCATACAGATCCTACAAATAGATTAATGAAATAATTTAGTTCATTGTAAGATCACTGATTGCTTTTCATATTCGAATCTGGTTACTCAAAAGTTAACCGTCATTAATGATTCTGTTAATGATTATGGGTTAAAGTAAGAAAATACTATACTTTAAAAATCTATAAAAAGAAAGGATCGTTCTTAACAAACCGTGAAATTGAACGAGCTTAAAACCATATATATAAATTGGGCCCGCCCCTCTAGCACTTGTAGGGGTGCTTAGTTTGTGGGGGCCTACCATGTCGTTTCTAGAGAGTCTAAAACAACAGTATGTGAATAATTTTCGTAAAAGAAAATCTAAATATCTTTTCCAAAAAGATAAACGAACCGGGGCCAAAAACAGAGGCAAAACCGGGGTGAGTGATAAAAATGGTGGGTCCCACCTATTTTTAACCCGGCCCCCTGTTAACTCCCCTGGGCCCCCAAAACTGTGAGGGCTCGGTTTTGGGGGAGTTTTCCCCGGGTACGTGTAGAACAACTGATATCTTTGCTTGGTGAGAAAACAGTAGTAGTAACTCACTGTAAGAAAACCAAGAACTCCGTAACACGTCAGCTGCCACAACATCAGACGCAGCTCATGTATAGTAGTAGCATTTTTGCAAAGCAAAGCGTTTTTAGGGTTTGGCAGATCCATGGCAACCACTGAATCGGTTCAGTGTTTCGGCCGTAAGAAAACAGTAGTAGTAACTCACTGTAAGAAAGGAAAAGGATTAATCAAGATTAATGGATGTCCAATCGAATTAGTTGGACAGAAATCCTTCGTTACAAAGCTTTGAACCGGCTCTTTTGCTAGGTCGATCGTCAGAAATTTTCTGGTGTTGATATGAGATTTAGAGTTTGTGGTAGTGGACATACATCACAGATTTATGCAAGTAAACAAAGTATTGCAAAAGCTTTAGTTGTTTATTATCAGAAATTTGTTTGATGACCAAGCTAAGAGATTAAAGATATATTCATGTTAGGGACGATAGAACTCCTCTTGTTGCTGATCCAAAACGTTGTGAACATAAGAAGTATGGTTGGTCGTGGTGCTCGTGCCGTAGTC
Organism: Papaver bracteatum; assembly: GCA_023529315.1. Lineage (NCBI taxonomy): Eukaryota > Viridiplantae > Streptophyta > Magnoliopsida > Ranunculales > Papaveraceae > Papaver > Papaver bracteatum. Next base: position 5,596,121 of record JAJJWX010000811.1, on the reverse strand, counting down.
GTCTATGTCAAGGAAGAATGGAGGAAGGGAGAAAATCACTGAGGTATTCGGTACCATTTCTTGTGATATCTTGTTACATCTCGGAATGTATTTTCTTAGAATTTTTGGATGAAGTTTACTAGAGTACTAAAAATTAGTTTGTTGAAGATGGTACCTGTGTCTCATCGGGGGGACTTGAATCTTCAAGCAATAGCTGCTCCAAGTGCTGATGAACCTCCTCCTCTTTACTCATCCTCCTCGGCTTCCTTACACCTCTCTGTTAGCCACACACCACAGTAATGATCAGTAGCTTCCTCCTAGTCAAGACAGATGAAGAGTTGTGCGACAATGCAAAATCACTCGTTCTCACTTGGGCTTCAGCTGCTACCAAGAGGGTTCATCTCAACTTCTCAAATACTTTTGAGTAACTGGGAGTCTGTTTTCTACTGATTTGTTTTAGTTTTCTTTTCAGTTCACTTCTACTTCATTGTACATTCTTCTGATCTTGATCTTAATTCAATTCCCTTTTTTAATAAAAAAAAACAGCTTCCTCCTTCATATCCTTGTGCTTATATGCTCATTTAAATAAATGTAGTACGGTAGTCATCAGTTAAATAATAATATACATGTATTTAAAGGAGCTTTAAAGAGTAGAGAGTACCCAGAGCAAACAACGTTAAAGCCAATTTCATCCGTACAGCAGAGTCTGCAGCGTCTTTTTTGTTTATTTTTCTACTTCTTTCCGTTTATGGAAAGAAAAAAAAGGTCCAAAACTAAATAAATTGTGGCTGGGACCACTTGTGATCAGATTATCAGAAGCGTTTTGGTTTACACTCCACTCCACTCCATTTAAATATTGTTATTCTTTATGGAGTAGTATATATAATAAAACTGTAAACGAAAATGATTTGTATAAATCACTTGTAAATGAAATATCTCAGTAAGTATCATGTGTTTGTTGTTTCTCATTCAATTCAATAATTTCAGTCTCAGAGTATGGTTCGGTAGAGAGAACCTTTTATTGCTGCTTTATGAGGTTTGGCAGTTATTGAGGCGGTTGTTATCCTTCAACATTTCAATGCCTTCAAACTTTTCAGTACCTTTTCCCTAACCAGCTCCTAAAAACTTCCGAGAACTGGTTAGCAACTGGTCCTGAAAATCTCTTAACAACCAGTAATTGGATTCAAAAACTTCTTAAAAAACAACAATTAATTAGTATACCTTTGTACAATTACTTATCTAGCATTTAGTCATCTCATTTCTGTTAAAATGTCAAAACATTTTTGTAACACTTACGATTTGTGTTTTGTAATTTCCTAATATAACCAGAGATTACAAGTGTTCATAACTGCTGTATGTTTCTTCTTAATAAGTTGTATAGTACTACAAGTGAGTGATGTGTTGGAGCTTGAGTGGTGCTTCCAACTGCGAGGTTTTTCTTTCCTTGCGTAAAGTGGTGATTCGCTTGAGAGGGAATGTTTCCATTATCCTAACCGTTGAGTTCCAACCTACTGATATTGTGAGCACCAGCTTGAACTGCCAACTTGAAGACTATTTGACTATCTTTCCTGTTGCTTCGTCTTGGACAAGTGCAAATGTACTCTATCCTCTTTTAGTTGCCAAGGTGTTGTTTTTTTTTTTGGCTTGTTTTTTCCCGTTCTTTTCTAGTGAAATCGGTCTTTACTGGTTTGCCAACAAAATATTTCTTCTCTCTTCTTAAAGCTCTGATGCATTGTTCTTTTGCTCACAAGGTGTGGTCCTTGTTAGTTGTTACTTCCCGATGTAGTGATTGACCGTGGGTGATCCAACAAGCTATTTGTAGTTGCAGAATAATCTACAACTACACCCTCAATAGAATTAGTAAAAACTCAAGAAGTTCTTGATGGTGAATGATAATTTTCTTATTAATTCTCTTAGTTGATTACATAGAATTATCAAAATGGAACTAGAATAGTTACAACTTTTTCTATTCTCTTTCCTAAGATAATTTCTTACACTCATTAAAAGAACCTCTCGAATTTTACATTTGAACTCCTATTTATAGTAAAACTTATGCAGCTGTATATAAATTGCGAAGTATCGCAATTCATCCTCGCAAAACTTCATATTTCCCCGCACTACTTCTATCATCGTATCATTTTATAACTCTTTCCTCCTTTATTTATTACAACACTCGTGAACTATTATCTTGCGATATTCAGTACCTACATCTTGCCTCTTCTCATGTCAATTCTACGAAGAAGAAATGTCATGAGAATCTATATTCTCGTAAATTTAGTGTAGTTATTACCACCCATCAAGTTCGCAACACGTCTTTTTACTTTTCCCTTACCTTTTTGACACGTTTCTTCGTAACCGTTCTTTTCAACCGTTCACGCTTACTCGTATTAATGAGTTTCTATCTTCATCAAACTCTCTCTATTTATAAATATTATCCTTTGTTTTTGCTTTTTATTCTCTTATCTTATTCATCTTCTTCACCACTTCTGCCTCTGCAATCTCTTTTATCTTTTTTCCTTTCTATTTTCCATCTTGTATTCAATGGCACCAAAGAAGAAAACTATTGAACAGTTAATGCGGAACTTGTCGATAGGGACCTCATTCTCTCTGAGATTGAAGGTTATGATAATAAATCTTCTCTCTGTGTGAATCTCTTTACCAACTATGTTTGGGATGATCAGAAAATTTTAATCTCACGAGGTCAAATCCTCGCAGGTCTTCCTCTTCCTCTTTATGATGTTAACTTTCCTCTATTCTATGAAATTATTTCCCACCCCAATTTTTCTTGTGCCATTTACCAATTGACTGGCGATTGTATTCGCCTCTTAGTTGAATTCGCAAATCGTGCCGCTTTTGGGAAATCTTTGTATTCAGTTGATCTTAGGAAACCTGGATTTGAAAATATGGAAATTGTTGCTGCGAATTATACAGTTGAGGGTTTCTTCAAAAATTACACACTAATTCCTGCGAGGAAAGAAGATAATCGTTGGGGTGTTCGTCTTCATCGTAAATCTAATATCGCAGCAGATGATCTTCTCATGCACGATATTGATTATGCCTCAGGAAATAATAAGACACCTCGTCGTTCTAATGATGAAGATTGGTATAAGTACCCTTTAATATTATCGGGTTCTTATATTTCTGGGATAGTAGAACTTCCTGCGAACCTTCATAACCGCCATTATCAACCTTGGGTTTATAGAAATGTATGTACTTCCATCTCCTTATCTTTTTGTTACCCTTTAATATCAAATGAGGTAAGAAACACTCTTGTATTTTTCTAAACAATATATTGTTGCCTCTGTTTCTTATCCTTATTTGAATTTGCAGTTCCACTTCTTCCAGAGATTGTCAGTGAAAATAAGAGTTCTACTTCTTCTAAAAGGTTTACTGCAAGACAACAAACTCTTCGTTCTGCGAAGGTTACCCAAGCTTCTGGTAGTCAAGATGATGCTCTTCGCAAAGGGAAAATGAAACTTCAATATGTTGTTTACGAGAGGAGGAAAAAGAAGAAACTCTCAACCAAGTCTCATTCCAATGTAATCTCTTCTAATGAGAATATTGAGGAAGATCTTGGTGATGAAGATGATAAATTTCCTGAGAAGGACTTTAGTTCTAATTCGATACCCTTTCTGACGAAGGAGATGATGATAATGATGTTGATGAAGGTGAAAATGAAGATTGCAGTATCCCAGAAACTTTTGCCTCAGCAATGGTTAGCATATCTGAGGCTTTCCTCCATTCTTCTCGTGGATTAGGAAATTCTCCTACAATGAATGCTCGCAAAACTTATTGCGAAGGCTTGTAAAGTTCCTATTGTAATTGATAATAACTCCCTCAAAGGCATTTCAAGATTCGTCTCTCCCTGCTTCATTATATGCTTTAGGTAGCATGGTAATTTTCTTCTCTATTCCTTGTTTATTTCCCTTATTTTGTTGATTTCTAACCCCTTTTTCTTGTTTAGGTTGGAAGAGTTAGTTGTCAACTTTTGATTGGGAAAGACGTCATTCTATTGCTGAGAAGAAAACTTTGAATCGTTGTAAGAAGTTAAAGGTTGAAAATTCAAATCTCCGTCAGAAAGTAGAGGATTTAAGTATTGATAACGCAGAATTAACATCCCGTCACGAAGATAATTCACAATCTGCGAGCATCGCAATTGATAATTCTTCTCTTCTTGAGGAGAATAATCAATTAAAGCTTGAAAATTCTTCTCTTCGTAATGATAAGAAGCAATTAGAAGGTAAATTCTTTGCGATGGTAATTATTTTGATTACTTTTCCTTCGTAATTTGCTAACCAATTCCTTAATTTCTCTCCTTGCTGGAGAAAATTATGCGAAGATGAATGACGATCTGGAAACTATCCTTGCTAACCGTAATAAGAAAATTTCTGATTTGAGATCTCAATTTCTAATTTCCCAGCATAACCATAGTTTATATGTCAAGCGTTTTTGAGCTAAGATGACTCGCAAGATTTGCGAAGATAATGAAATTCCTCTCAAGAAGTACCATATGCTCCTTTCCGAAGAAATTCCTGAAGATACTCCATATCTGGAAATCTCTGATAGTGAAGTTGAAGATGATAGTGAAGTTGAAGAAGAAGATCATTTTGATGGGAATAGATCGCCTGAAAAATAACTTCACTCTTTTTTGTATATCTGTTCTGTAACTTCACTCTTTTTTGTATGTCTGTTCTGTTTCTTTTCAATACAACACTTTCTTCTTGATTGCACTTTTAATCAATCCAACAATTTCTTTTTCAAAGCTTAATTTGAATTAATCTTTCTTTGATTGATTGTTTCCCTTATTCGCATAACTTGATCATGTGGAGAGAAATAATATATCTTAAAGACTTAGCTTAGTATTCCCCTTCCCCTTACTATTGCTCTTCAAATGATCAACTATCGCTGAAGTATTAGAATATCCTTCTCAATTTATCTTACGAAGTTTCGTCTTATTGTGATTATGAATAAAAAGTCCTCCCTTTGAAGTATAAGAAATATAAGCCTTTTGCCTTTTGCGGAATGTTGCGAAGTAAATAATAAATCTCCCCTTGAAGTATAGGAAGTATGAAGTATACGAAATATGAAATACCCTTAAGAAGTATAAGAAGTATAAAATATCTTTGAAGAAGTATTAGCAGTATTCAATTCATGAATAATTGCCCAATATATGAAGAAGTATAAGAATTATTACTCACTGTATGAATAAGTATAATAAGTACTTAACCTTCGCAAAATTAAATATCCGTTGAAGAAGTATAATAAATATGATATATTCTTGAAGAAGTATAAATAGTATTGAATTTGTGGAGAAATATTCAATATATGGAGATGTATAAGAAGTATGTAATTCTCGTAAAATTTTACGAGTATGAACTTATCTGTATTTGATTGCTATCAAAATCGCATCTTTTGTTAAGTCTTCGTGAAAATTCTTCAATGATGTTATCTTCTTTGATAGGACTTCTTGTAAAAATTCTTCAATGATATTGACGAAAGTCGTTCTTCTCTTCAAAACTTCATGATGTATATTCTTGTAAAATTTCTTCAATGATATCGACGAAGTTGTCTTCTTTTCAGATCTTCATAATGTATATTCTTGTATAATTTCTTCAATGATTTTGATGTAATGAATTTCATTAATTTCTGTGGTCTTATCATGCCTTCCTAAGTAAAGGTCTTATTTTTCCACCTCTTTTTTAGTAAATTTTTGTATTTGCGATAATATGACAAGTCTGAACATTCTTGCGAACATACAACCTCGTGACATTATCGTCTTGCGATGAAATCGCAGGACGTTTTTACATTTTCATGTAATAACCCATTGATCTCATCTTAACTTCTTTGTTTCATTCTCATGAGTTCTTTTTGTATGTTTTCCTTCTCTTTTTTTTTTTTTTTTTTTAGAATGCTCGCAGAACTTCATTTGTTGCACAAATATGACAAGCCTTTATGTTTTCGCAAACAAGAAGCCTCGTGACATTTGCGTCTTATAGCACGTATCAGCTCCCTAATGGAGGGTGCTGCCCTTTATCTTCCCCTGGTTGCCCCTTCAAGGAAGCGTACATCGACCATACAAGGTTAGCTCTTCCCATCCTGGTTCGCCAACAACCAGCTTTTTGATCGCAACCTCTTATCCTTTTTTCCTATAGGGCTTATAGTTACGAGGTTGCACCCTATGGGGTATCTTTGGGCCAAGTGCATCATTTGCCAAGACTTGTCAAAAATGGCAGATGTGGTTCAACCTCACCCGGCACTCTTGACTCAACCGTGTACCTCGGCGCCTTGATCGTTTTTCTCGCACTTCTTGGGAAAGACAAGATGCCTTATTCGCCCAACCTAAATCCTCTTACACCGCATTTTATATTGCGTAATGTCGCTAGATTAGGTGAGAATCCAAGGTGTCTAACCCGGATAGGTACCCCATTATTGGGTTGTACCCCTAAAATTTTACCATGTACTAAGGGCCCTTGGTGGTGTTCCGGTTACCCTTAGCCACGTTTATAGGTACCCCCTTAAATGACGTACTTTAGGACTTTGGATCTTACGAAATATAGCTTCGCGAACTAGGGTGTACGCCACAAAGGTTTGCCTGTATAAAATTTTCTCGCGCTCTCTTTCTTTTTTGGAGGCTGATCACAGATTGCGGTCTTTTATTCGCAAATTAATGAAAGTTTAATCGCAATATAAATTTTGAAATTCGTAACTTTTCCCAATTTCCTGCGAGCAAACAATATTCGTAAAATTTATCACGAAATAAAAAAATTGTTTTGCAACATACCTCATTTCCACGAGCAAACATACTGATTACCTTCTTGTTTTATTATTTTCCTTCTTCTTTCTTCGCAAATCACAACCCCTTATTATCATCGTAAATTTCTTGTATGATTATCATCGTAATTTTATTCTCTTTTGCCTTAATCCTCTGCCATTAAATTTTCACTTCTTTCACAGCCTTTGCTCTTTTTCTCCAATTTTCCTTCTCAGTAGTCTTTCCTTCGCAAACTTCTACTTCTGTATCGTAACATTTCTTTCCCTCAGCCCAATCACCCTTGATAATTCCAATACCCTTCATATGAGGAAACTTTATGCACTGATGTAGAGTGGAAGCTACGCCTAGAATTCCATGAAGCCATGGTCTTCCTATCAAAGCATTATATGGTGATTCGACATCAACAACGCAGAAATGTAATTTCGTTCGCATTCCACTTAATGGAATTCGCATGCTCACTTCTCCTTTGGGCTTGTTAGCAGTTCCATTAAAACCATAAATTCTGTAAGTAGAAGGTATTAAATCTGCATCTTTTCCCCCTATAGTTTTGTAAGCAGAATAGAAGAGGATATTGACAGAACTTCCCGTATCAATCAAAATCCTATTAAGACCAATTGATTCTTCCTCCATATCATCTTCGTTTTCTTCCATATTCATGTAGATTGATAATCTTACTACCAATGGATTATCATGTGCTTCACAACCTTCTGTAATTTCAGTGGCTTCAAAAGAAATTTCACGTTTCTGCCAATCTTCAAGTCGTGAAATTTTTGCGATGTTCATTACTTCCTTTCCTTCACCATCCCTCGCATATACCCTGCTTAATACATTATCATGAAAATCCTCTATGGTTTTATATGAATGAACAATGGAATTACAGAAAACATTCCTTGCTTTTGATCCCACTTCTATATGTAGGGTTTCTTCTCCCTTTTCTTGTCTTGTGTTCTCCTCATAGTTATGGCTGGAGCCTCGTGGTAATTGTTGCGACTCAGTGTCTGCTTAAGTAAAAATTGATTTAGTTTTCCTTGATCAATCATTCGCAAGATTATCCTCTTGATATTATGACAATTATTTGTAGAATGTCCATGAAAATGATGATATGAACAAAATTCATGACTTCTTGGACCCATTGGTGGTTCCTTTCCCATGTTCCATGGAGTTGGTATATGCTCTACCAGGATAATTGCTTGCCATATCTTTTCTACACTTGTATTCAAAGGTGGCAACTTTATCTCTTCCCTTACCATTCTTTGACCTCCTTGACCTTTGTTATAATTTTGTCTCTGGTTCCCTTGTCCAAAATAATTTTGCCTTTGTCCCCCATAATTTTCTTGTTGTTTATCTAATCTTGGAATTTGGTTATTTCCTATTCGATTATAGAAATTCTTCTCTCTATCATACTCTTCTTGATCTCTACTACCCATTGCTACCATTTTTGGCTGGCTATCATTGATTTTCTTCTCTTCTGAAATTTGCGAAGAAGTTTGTGAGGATGTTTGCGAAGTACCTGCTACTACATTGATTATTTTGGGAAGTAAATTTGCTCCTCCATCTTGATTGCTAGTGTTTGCTACTGGATATGACTCCATAATGTTTTGCTTTTCCTCTAGTGTAATGTATTCTTCTTGGAATTCTCGTAACTCTGTCATCATTATGGAATTCTTTCTTCTGAAGATTTGAACATATAATTGTTCAGTTGCGAACATCGCATTTATGAAGGACAGAATCAAGTATCTCTCATCCACGCGCCCTGCCATATCACTCCACATAGTCTTCCATCGTCTTACCAAATGCTTCAAACTTTCACCCACTCTTTGTTTTAAACCAAATACATCTTCAATACCAAGCCGTGAAGAGTGATTTGTGATATATGCTCCAAGGAAAGTTGCTTGCAAATGACTGAATGACGTAATAGTGTTCTTAGGGAGTCCTTCGAACCACTTTAAAGCTTCCCTTGTTAAACTCGATGCGAAGTACTTGCATAACACAACATTATGATTCTCCCATTGTAACATGCATCTTATGTATGCTTTAATGTGCTGAATAGCACATGAAGTCCCATCAAAGATACTGGTAAGTGTGGGCAAATTGCATTTTGGTGGAATTCCTCCCAATTGTACTTCTCTAGCAAATGGAGTCCTCGCATCTTCTTCTATTGCTTCATCTAATTTCCTTCTATCTCCTCCTCTTCTATTGTTTATCATCCCTCTCATTTCTTCTAATTCTCGAAAAATCCGTGCATTTGCCTCAGAATTCTCATCCATTGGTATTTTTAATGCAGCTTCTCTTCTTCTACGTTCTTGCGCTTCCTCCCTTGCGATCCTTCGCATTCTATCATATTCTTCATTAATGTTTTTATTTGCATAATTTTGCAAATATCTTCTTTCTAAATTATCATAATTGTTCAGTCGCAGAGCATCTTGGAATTCTTGTTCTTCCCTTTCTATTCTTCTCATTCTTCTCATGCGAATATCAGGAATTTCTTCTTCTTCATTTCTCCTCCTTCTGTGATTTATTTCTTCTTGATTTTTTGTACTCTGATTCGAGAGTTTGGTTCATTCCTCTCCACTTATGTTTGTTGATTTACAATTCTTCTCTTAATTCTTTCATACTCAACATTTTGTTTGTTACGAGCCTCTTCATATCTTCTTACTCCATTCTCGTGATTGTTTTGATGTACTGCTTGTTGTCTCTCAGTTTCTTCCATAAGTTGTTGTTCTTCCTCTCGATTCTGATTGTTTTCTCTAGGATTTGGCCTTGTTCGTAAATTCTCCATGTTTTGTTCGTGGTTTGGTATTAAAATGAAACGATTCTCTTGATTTCTTTCACCTTGATTCTGCGCTTGTTCTTGCATATTATTTTCATTATTGATTATCGGTGAATTTTGTCCTTCTCTTTCTGTTCTAACATTTGATCTTCCAACACTTTGAGATTTCCTTCTTTGTAGCATCTCATTTTCCATCCTCAATTCTTGATTTTGTCTTGTTAAATTGGCACGTTCTTCAGCTTCGATCATTCGTTCTTCTTGGATTCCTTGTCTCAATGTTTCTAACATCTCCCTTTCTCTTTCAAGAATTGTTCCTCCCATCAACCTCCCATTTTCTCTGATTTGTGGTTCTCTATCTTCTTCTTCTTGTGTATCAGTTCTCCAAGTGTGTATACTCACTCGATCATGATCTATTATTTGTTGAGCTTGATTTCTTCGATTACTCCTTCTCCTACTAGGTTCTCCTGTTATATTTGCTTCTCCTCCTGCGAGTCTTACACTTCTTCTTACTTCAGTTAATGGTTTACGATGTGTTTCTTCTTCTTGTCATTTTTCTCTCTGCACAGAATTCTTCAAATCCTGTTTCTAGCGCCAATTATGTAGTTGCGGAATAATCTACAACTACACCCTCAATAGAATTAGTAAAAACTCAAGAAGTTCTTGATGGTGAATGATAATTTTCTTATTAATTCTCTTAGTTGATTACATAGAATTATCAAAATGGAACTAGAATAGTTACAACTTTTTCTATTCTCTTTCCTAAGATAATTTCCTACACTCATTAAAAGAACCTCTCGAATTTTACATTTGAACTCCTATTTATAGTAAAACTTATGCAGTTGTATATGAATTGCGAAGTATCGCAATTCATCCTCGCAAAACTTCATATTTCCCGCACTACTTCTATCATCGTATCATTTTATAACTCTTTCATCCCTTATTTATTACGACACTCGTGAACTATTATCTTGCGATATTCAGTACCTACACTATTGGCCAAATTCCCTTTCAGTGCAATTTGCTGAAGGTGAAGGAGGTACGATCATTCATATCGGTTATCTCCTTCCAGCTGTGTTCTGAACCTTGTCGGGGAGAGGAACTATAGAAAAATTTTAAGCGAAATCATCATTGCCATATGAGGTCACCACCATATATGACGTCACACATGGAGTAAAAATCCTTGACCTTGTCTTGGATAAAGTGCACCACAAGGATCTCTTTCTCAACTTTGATTCATGCCTTCATGGCTTACAGTTGGGACAGTTTGTATGGGCCCCCCTAATTTAAACTCTGGTAAAGAATCTTGATTACATGGATCTTTATTAATCTTTTTTTAATTAATCTTTCAGATTAATTTAAAAATCATTCCCAATGAAATACTCTAATAAAATTGGTAAAGCATTTTGTACACATGATTAATGAAAACTCTTACGTAAACCAAGTGGTATGGTATGATTACAAGGATCTCTCTTGTAACTTTGATTCATGGCTCACAGTTGGGTGCACATTTTGTATGGGATCCCCTCTAATTTGAATTTTGGTACCATGTGGTATGCTTTGCTTTGTAGTCTGTACTCTGTACACAATTTTTATTTTCACTTTTTTATAAAGTAAAGGCAGACTCATCACTAGAATTGTCCAATTGTACATATAATTAACAGTTATCTTTTTTTTACAGAAATGATTTACACACCGAAAAAACAACACAGTGATTACATCGTGTGAGAGGAAGGTGGGTCCCACTTTTTCCCTTTACCAATCATGATGTTTAGAACGCTAGGTTTGGTCCGTTCGACACCCTTCGAGACAACCCTTCGGGACAAAACGAAGTGCTAGATCTTCGGAGTGTGTAGCATCTTTGTTTTTTTTTATTAGACGTTTTCAGAAATTTTTAGAAAATTATTCCAAATGAAACATCAGTAAAGAATTTTGTACGTTAATTAACAAAAACTCCTAACATAGACTAAGTGGTACGGTATGATCGCTTCCGCATATGTATACTTAATTTTTTTTCTCTCAAATTAAGCGTCGTAAAGAGGCTTCAATATTTTGAGCCTCCTTAATTTCATCAAAATAACATCACCACAAATACGGCAACATATCCAATTAAGGATAGGAAAAAGGCCTCGATCACAATTTTGTGGAATATTTCTTGAGTTTAAGGTTTTTTTTTTAAAAATCTCCCATAGATACCGAATATCTCTTTTAAACTCAAAACACATCGAATAAAAAACCAAATCTATTCAAAATATATCGAATAAAAAACAAAGTTTCACAAATTATGCAATGGTGATTTATTTTTAATATATATATATATATAATTTTTTTTTCGATATTTAAATATATTAATAAAAGAAAAGAGATATTTAAATAATAATGAAGGATAATATAGGTCTTACAAGAAACTGGTTGGGAGTCTAGCAACAAGCTGAGCTCCACACCCTTCTGAATATCAATGCCTATCCTATGAAATAGAGAACTACCCACTTTTCCATTTATGTCGTGTCTTGCAAAGCAGTTTTTAAGCCTCTTCAAAAAGACTGTGGCATCGTCACTAAGTTCACCTAGCGTGGTGAAGGCGAAAATGTTGAAACCATAACCACGAGCCGCACATATATCCAAATATTTCCTGCGTTTGCGCGAGATGGCATTAGATATGGTCTGCCCTGGTACCAAGGTACGTACACCACCACATGTGAATGGTGAAACTCCTGTACATCAAAAAACGTGTCTTGTCCATTTTCCCAATTAAGGACGAGAATATCTGCTGGTCTTAAGGCAGTGTCATTGTCTGACACAAATCCCAAGGGGGCTTCTTTCTGTACTGCAACCCCGGCTTTAAGACATATGTCAGCAAGTACATCACGAACTAAGTCGTGTTAGAATTTCAACCCTACATCACTAGCACAATGTAGTGCATGGTCTCCGAAAATATCCATCATCTTGTTGCAACTGGGGCAAGGGCTGTCTACGTCGAAAAGCGGTATACTGAGCCTGTAACATAATACAGAACTAAACTGTCGAGGTCCTAAACATTGGTTGAGCCCACTGATGGGTATGGCCATTAAGTAGTCTTGGGCATGTTTGGACTTACTGCATTGCCATAAGATCGAGTCCCTGTCAGACATGTTGAACTTTGTCGGCAACTCCCTCATAACATCGTCAAAATATGGTACCGCCAATGACTTCATAGGATGTGGGGCGGTAGTGTCAACACTGTAATCTGAAGAAGAAAAGCCGCATGCTTGTAAGTATCCATGTAAATATATATATGTTTATATTTACAAAAATTCATTGAGGTGTTATTATCTAAAAAAGGATGTAGCTAAAAATGGATTGGTTAAAATATCTCATACAATACCATGGAACAGGATTGCTGGTGTTATTAAGGAGAAGTTACAGACTAGGAGATTCTTGGAGTTTCAGGAAGTCAACATGCTTACAGCAGCTATTGATTTAGATGATGAAGAATGGAGAAGAATTTGGTCTCCAATTATATGGGTTCATAAAGGCATAATCATCAAAATCTGTCGAAGTACTGGACTGGAGAGCACAATCTAGTTACCAAAGAAGCGGAGAAGAATACAAGAATGAATATCATTATATTTCTGACAGAAAAGAGAAACTATATCATGTAGAAGCTTTCAACTTAAAAGAAAAATGACTGAAGATAAGAGGCCTTCCATCAAAGTTGTGGAATTCTGATAATTTCACGACAATAGGCAATGAACTAGGGGGATTGGTGAAAATTTCGTCAGAGACATTAAAATTATCACGAAAAGGAATGCACTTCTTTAAAATAACCGTTGATGGTGTTTTTGAAGGTATTCCGGCTGTGTTGATGACGGAGATTGGTGGAGATAAGGTAGTCCTGAAAGTTGAATAGGATGCTGATTATACACCTAAATATCATCCTGCAAACAATGATTACATTAAGGAAGTCAAAGATTTTGATGAGAGATTCAAGGAGTCTTCGAATTTTGAAAATTATGGTAATTCAAATTTGGTTTCTTCTGCTCGAAGTTTAAGGAAATAATTGGAGGGTCAAGATGCTACTAATCCAAGGGAGATTAACTCTAAAAATATTGATGACCTAATTTTAAATGGAGCGGGTCATATAGTTAGAGAGGATGAAGTCGGGAGCTGGATCTTCATATCAAAAACCCAATGAAGTAGACAGAGTATGGAAACAAAGTCCTCACGAATTCAAAGCCCAATCGTTAACTCTGGTTCGAGATACATAGCTCTACAAGATGAAAGTTCGTACAACACTAAAAACGCTAACGAAAGCTCACCGAGTGGAATATATCGCAATGATATGGAGAATATTATTGTCCAGAATTTGAAGGACTCAAAAATTGCTGCAAGAGATGAAACTGAGGTAATCGAGAAAACTGCTAATGCTTTTGTTAATTTGGCATGTAGCTACGGGGATATTAGTGGCAAGGACATAGTTTATCTTAAAAAAAAAATGACTCAACTGGAGCTGAGATATAAAGGGAGATTTACAGAGCAAGGAGAAGATGGGAACGATGCTAACGAGGTGGAAAACGAGACACAGCTTGACAAAGAAGATTCAGTTTGTGACAACCTTCCTCATGAAGATGATATTATCGGTGTAGATATGGAGCAAATTGGTTTAGATGGACTTTAGAATTCTCTGTTGGAATATCAGAGGGTTAAATGACTTTGACAAAATAACTGCACTAAAAAATCTCATTGCAGGCCAAAGAAGTGCAGTTTGTCTAATTCAAGAAACTAAGGTTATGCGCTTCACTAATTGGTACGTAAGGCAGTTGTGGTACGATGATCAATTTGACTGGTCATTCATTCCTTCTGTAGGTGCCAGTGGAGGAATTCTATCGATCTGGGATAGTAATAAATTTACCAAGGAAGATGAAAGGTTTGGCTATAACAACATTACTACTATTCTGGCAAATAGAGTTACTGGGTCCAAATTGTTGTGCCGAGAGGTTCATATTGTTCCTCAAGGCATTCCAGGATCTAGCATCAGAAACAGAAAACTACACATTCAACGGAAGCTAATGCACATAGAACACAAAATACACAGAGATTTATGTGGTTTGGCAATGTGCCTACGTCCACGGGCAGAAATTCACTTCATTCATATATCAGATAATGCACGATGCGCATGACACTTAACACCCCTTCTTCTTCTTCACATTCTCAACTCACCTTCAACTCTCTCAGCCCTAAAGCTATGATAGGGTCTACATCTTGCTAATGAAGAGATAACTTTTCTTCTTTGTGAGGAGATAGGTGTCTACAACCTAAGGGTTTAGACAAGACTGATCAGATGATGTAGATGCCTATAACCTAAAGGTTATGCCTTTATTTATAGGCTTACAATACTTCGATTAGGAAACCAAGCTTTACTCTAATTTAGGAATCATAAACTAGATAAGACAGGAAACCCTTGTTTAGATAGAAGTCTAAACATAATTCTAAAAATCAGTCAAAACTGATTTAGGAAATCACATTGATGTTTCCTAAAATCGAGCCAATAAGCAACAATTCTCCACATTGCAAGATTTTTAGGACAACTTCAACTTCACTATTCTCTGATTTCTCCACCTTGGCATGAAATATCAACATTCACTTTCCACGCCTTCGTATTCTATTTCCTTCAATCACCCGGAGGTTCCAATCATCCGTAGATGCTTCAATTTCACTTAAGGACTACAAAATTTCACTCACCCGTAGGTGCCAATCATCCAAAGATTCAATCCCTCAAAGGTTTTCAGTTCTCCAATCATCTAATGATGCTTTTATACTCCAATTATCCCAAGATGCTGCAATGGTACAATTTCCAAAATCCTCGTCTAAGGTTCAAATGAGTCAACCGACACCAACACCAAATGGTGTTTCAAATTCCATTTAAGGATGCAATGTGCTTCAACATGTACTTCACAAATTCAATCCCATAGTAGGGCTGCAACTTTGTCTTAAATAAAAAACACCAACATACTAATGCACCTAAAAATGATGCAAACGTAAGTCATTGATTTAGTTCAAGATGGCCAATCCTAAACATCACCAATTCTTTCGTAACTTTGCTGATTTCTCAGCAATTCCAGTTATGTATGAATTCCTGACACGTCTTCGACTTCATATGCATATATTCTTCAAACTTGCAAGATTCAATTATCTGCACATTTTCTTCAACTTGTAGGATATAGTCTTTGACTTCAACTCACCACTTCACTTGTCAAATTTGAGCTCTTCCTCTATCCTACTTCTTCAAATTCCAACACTTCGTCTTTTAATGCGGAATTCAATATTTCATCACATGCAAATGTATGGTGTACCCCCATACCTACGAAGTTTTCTTCAAAAAAATGAAATAATACATACCTTACAAAGATGCAAGATGCAGTCTTTGTAAGTTCCCAAACATCTGTGTGAACACATTCCAGTATTTCATACGTGGTGATATTGATAGGTTCGGAAAACCCACAATAAAAATACTGCAAGTGCACAGTGTATAACTAGTAGAACAATGACAAGTACAGGTCGTTCCCACGAGGAGTGTGAAATACTCTACCAACTAATACCAAAAACAAAGTAATCAAATAAGATGATGCTTAACAATTTTTCAGATTTCGGAACAAAATGAAATAATAAATAATCGTAACAAAAAAGGTAATGGGGTTATTAGGGTTTTCGGTTTCCACCAATTAATTATGCAAACTCTACTAATCTTTAAAAATATATTCCATGCATTATCAAATATTGTTTCTCCGCTATAGTTTTCTTCGCTTCTTAAATAGTGATCCTAAAGCATTACCCATCTATCCTTGCATACCACGTCTAGGGATTTAACCGAAGCACGCAGTATCAATTCAAAAGCATAAATAATTTAGAAAATCACATAAGCAATTGAATACCAAGCTATATGAAGAAAAACTATTAATCAATCAACTCATTATTACGCATATAAATCTAGAGTTTTCATAATAAAATTGGGTTCTACCTAAACCCTAACATGGATTAGCTAGACATGGCTTTCTTAAAAACCACAAACAAATATGAAATAAATCCCTAGCTAATTGAAATCAAATGAGAGAAAATGAAACTTCAAACCCTAATCTCCTAAACGGAAGTGTAGCCGCAGCTTCCAACTCCCAGAACCTGCCTCTTCTTTTCACTGCTTACGGCTCCCTGGCCGCCTCCACCTTCTGTTCTTGTCTCTTCGTGTTCCTTATATCTCATTGTTGCGAGAAAACATGACCTAGCAATTATTTGCCAGTCCCGGTCCAACATCCATGTGTATTTCCTAATCCAGGCCCAGGACCCAACTTCCAAAATCCAACTCCTTCCATTGAAACGAACCCACCGAGATGGCCGACCAACGTATACATGTCTCCATCTCCATTACTCCACTGTGAAGAGATAGCCATAGTCTGCGTGTTAACTTCTCCCTGTTACCGAGCACAACTCCCATTATCACTGCTCATACCTTCATCATCTTCTCTTCCTTCATCTGGATCAAACAGCATACACAGCTCCTTTCGATTGACGTTGTTACGAAGCTTCAACCATTTCCCATACACTTCGGCCAACACATGGACCGACAACTTCACTGCTCTTTCTATTTTATATTCAGCAAAGCCTCGGTCACAACATCATCTCCTTCATGGCTGTCCAAACCCATTCTTAAGTCCAGCCAAACACCTGGTTCCCAGCTTAATTCCTTCCCAAGTACGACCATCCTACAACTCACGATTCAGTGACCGTCTAAGTTTCTTCACCGGTTACAACCAGTTCATTGCCCTTCTGAATCTCGGCCAATGACTCAAACAATAGAGTACACTATCTTCATTCGAACCAATTTGTTCGCTGACGACATATAATTAGCTCAAAATATTCACCGAAACCCCAATTCAAATCATACTCATCTCCGTTCACTTCATCCATCACAACCATCGAGCACTAGCCCGTCACAATATACTTTATCCACCAATGACCCATGATTCCTTTCTTCTACAGCCACACCACCAGTTTTGGTCTTCTTAGTTTCTTGGCCATTTCAAAACTTCCTTTATCCCATCGACTTTCACAGTTCCAATTGAATTATTCCACCAGCTGAAGATTTATCCTAGTGAAAAAGATGAAAAGAGTTTGGCAGCAACGAACAACTCCAACTTCATTCACGTCAACAGCCCTATCTCTGCTATCGTCGGCCAACACCGTTCTTCCCCATGCATTCTTTTCATCGTCTGAGACTAGGTCTCTGTCGACTGTCGAGCACCTTGATTCTCATTTCCATACAGAGCGAAACACTTGAAAGAGACCAAAAGAAACTTGGCCGGCAGCTTCTTGGAAATCTTCCCTGAAGGTAAGAACATTACCAGCTGCGTGCTTTCCTCCCTGAACTTCAGTTCAGCTCCTACTACACCTTCCCTGACTTTGCCAACATTTGGACCACCTCAACCAACTCCATCTTCTCTCAATTTCTCTGGACATCTAAGTTGCTTACTCCATCGATCATATCTGCTGTCTCAAGGACTTCAGCTAAGCTCCTATTAAAAACCACAGCAATGCTCAACTTGTTCCCTGCTTCACTGAGGGTATTCCCAGCCACAGATTGGCTTGAATCTCGACTTCTTTGTCGACCTTGAACTCAAAAACTTCTTCTAAACCTTCATGCAAACCCACGTGATTTATGGCTATCACCGACACCATATTCTTTAGCTGTCCAAGAATTAATCAACGATAATGGCAGTCAGAATGTATCCTCATTCATTTCCCAGTAACTAATAAACCTTGGTTATGGGCGCAACTGCAAGGTGAAGTTGAAGCCCATATCTTCTTCTTGGCCCAGTTGTGTAGGTCATGCAATTGAGGTGAGCTTGGCGATCTTTAGCCGAGAATGGTTAATATTTGTGCCACCAAAGACAAATCAAATGGGGTACACTTAGCTGATATTTCATTTTGTCGCAAACGCCAACTTCTGCTTCTAATTAAACCATATATTCTCCAGGTGATCGATTTGCTAGTACTTTCTACAAAAGCACTAAAATAATATTATTAGCAAACTTATTGAGTCCTAACTAATATAAATATGGGTATAAAATGTAGCACAAACGTGCTTATCAACACCCCTACACTTATATTTTGCTAGTCCTCGAGCAAAACAAAGAATATATCCTCTACACAGCTGGATAAAGAATGATATCCGCTACACAGCAAGACGGAACCACTAAAAAGTGGTGTAGAGAAGTCTGCTAAACATCTAGACGGATCCGCTAAACAGCAAGATCGAGAGAGGTATGCTAAACAGCTAGACAGAAAGACCCACTAAATAGCTGGTCATATGAAATTGATAAGAAAACAAAAGAATAGACCCGCTCAACAGCTGGTCATAACATGAAGATGCAAACTTTTATTTAAGACCCTCTACACAGCTGGACATAATAAGAAAATACATAACAATTAGACCCGCTACACAGCTGATCATGAAAAATTTGAAAAGGAATGAAAAAGACCCGCTACATAGCTGGTCATAAAATAAGATAAAGATAAACAGACCCGCTACACAGCTGGTCATTTTTTTTTTAATTCCTAACGAAAGTGGCCCTCCCCCACACTTAAACATTACATTGTCCTCAATGTAATTGAGTCATCCAACGTAAAAATTAAGATGGGAGATTAAAAAAATAAATAAAAGATAGAGTAAAGGGAACAAATCTGATGGGTTGACTCCCATGAAGCGAAATGTATTTGTTTCCCTGTTTTCAGTAGCACGTAACCTCAAACAAAATGAGGTTGATACTCCAAAGTATGCTGCCAGTCATATATATATAGAGTCTGAAAAGTTGGGGATCAACCCAACTAATCCGACCAGCTGAAAATATGCACCTACAATCACTATAATCATCCAAAGACATATGTGAATCCATTCCCCAAACAAAACAATCCTTAATAATAAATCCATGCAATATCAGGATATGTAAATCATTCACACAAAGAGGTATAAACTGTTCAATAGCTTCTTGTTGAGGTGCATGCCCTAAATCAGGTTCTAAATCAGCCGGAATAACTTCCGCAGCTGATATTGGTTCAGATTTACTCGATGAACAAGGAATCAATGGAGTAATAATATGACGACTCATAGACCCATTATCATTTAAAATGGTTTCATTATTAATATCATCAAGACGAATAAATTCATAACTTAATGGTTTATGGGTCAAGGTCGGATCATTCTCGACTGATGGAACTAGTCGAGACTCAGACATAACTAGAGGTTCTAGTTTGGGCTTCCATCTGTTAGTGTCTAGCACTGGTGTGGAGTCTAATAAGTTATTGAATTCACAAATAACACTATCGTCATCAAAATCATACCCAAAATGAGCTAAGAAAACCTCTAATGGATCTCCCAAGTGGGTCTTGCAAATGTATTGCGAGTGCATACTTTCTTTTCGCCCGCACTTCAGACTAAAGTACCTAAAAAAATCAAACAAACTGCGTAAAAAGAACTAAAAGAACAATAAAAATAAATTACGTACAAAAATTAAAAAATAAGCTATAAACAATGATATCAACTAGCGAGTATTTTGATACCACTCCCCGGCAGCGGCGCCAAAAACTTGATAGGTTCGGAAAACCCACAATAAAAATACTGCAAGTGCACAGTGTCTAACTAGTAGAACAATGGCAAGTACAGGTCATTCCCACGAGGAGTGTGAAATACTCTACCAACTAATACCAAAAACAAAGTAATCAAATAAGATGATGCTTAACAATTTTTCAGATTTCGGAACAAAATGAAATAATAAATAATCGTAACAAAAAAGGTAATAGGGTTATTAGGGTTTTCGGTTTCCACCAATTAATTATGCAAACTCTACTAATCGTTAAAAATATATTCCATGCATTATCAAATATTGTTTCTCCGCTATAGTTTTATTCGCTTCTTAAATAGTGATCCTAAAGCACTACCTTTCTATCCTTGCATACCACGTCTAGGGATTTAACCGAACGCTGTATCAATTCAAAAGCATAAATAATCTAGAAAATCACATAAGCAATTGAATACCAAGCTATATGAAGAAAAACTACTAATCAATCAACTCATTATTACGCATATAAATGTAGAGTTTTCATAATAAAATTGGGTTCTACCTAAATCCTAACATGGATTAGCTAGACATGGCTTTCTTAAAAACCACAAACAAATATGAAATAAATCCCTAGCTAATTGAAATCAAATGGGAGAAAATGAAACTTCAAACCCTAATTTCCCAAACGGAAGTGTAGCCGAAGCTTCCAACTCCCAGAACCGGCCTCTTCTTATTCACTGCTTACGGCTCCCTGGCCGTCTCCACCTTCTGTTCTTGTCTCTTCGTGTTCCTTATATCTCATTGTTGCGAGAAAACATGACCTAGAAATTATTTTCTAGGCCCGGTCCAACATCCATGTATATTTCCGAATCCAGGCCCAGGACCCAACTTCCAAAATCCAACTCCTTCCATTTAAACGAACCCACCGAGATGTCCGACCAACGTATACATGTCTCCATCTCCATTACTCCACTGTGAAGAGATAGACATAGTCTGCGTGTTAACTTCTCCTTGTTACCGAGAACAACTCCCATTATCACTGCTCATACCTCCATCATCTTCTCTTCCTTCATCTGGATCAAACATCATACACAGCTCCTTTCGATTGACGTTGTTACGAAGCTTCAACCATTTCCCATACACTTCTGCCAACACATGGACCGGAAACTTCACTGCTCTTTCTATTTTATGTTCAGCAAAGCCTCGGTCACAGCATCATCTCCTTCATGGCCGTCCAAACCCATTCTTAAGTCTAGCCAAACACCTGGTTCCCAGCTTAATTCCTTCCCAAGTACGACCATCCTACAACTCACGATTCAGTGACCGTTGAAGTTTCTTCACCGGTTACAACCAGTTCATTTCCCTTCTGAATCTCGGCCAATGACTCAAACAATAGAGTACACTATCTTCATTCGAACCAACTTGTTCGCTGACGATATATAATTAGCTCAAAATATTCACCGAAACCCCAATTCAAATCATACTCATCTCCGTTCACTTCATCCATCACAACCATCGAGCACTAGCCCGTCACAGTATACTTTCTCCACCAATGACCCTTGATTCCTTTTTTCTACAGCCACACCACCAGTTTCGGTCTTCTCAGTTTCTTGGCCATTTCAAAACTTCCTTTATCCCGTCGACTTTCACAGTTCCAATTGAATTATGCCACCAGCTGAAGATTTCTCCTAGTGCAAAAGATGAAAAGAGTTTGCCAGCAACGAACAACTCCAACTTCATTCACGTCAACAGCTCTATCTCTGCTATCGTCGGCCAACACCGTTTTTCCCCATGCATTCTTTTCATCGTCTGAGACTAGGTCTCTGTTGATTGTCGAGCACCTTGATTCTCATTTCCATACAGAGCGAAACACTTGAAAAAGACCAAAAGAAATTTGGCCGGCAGCTTCTTGGAAATCTTCCCTGAAGTTAAGAACATTACCAGCTACGTGCTTTCCTCCCTGGACTTCAGTTCAACTCCTACTACACCTTCCCTGACTTTGCCAACATATGGACCACCTCAACCAACTCCATCTTCTCTCAATTTCTCTGGACATCAAAGTTGCTTACTCCATCGATCATATCTGCTGTCTCAAGGACTTCATCTAAGCTCCTATTAAAAACCACATCAATGCTCAACTTGTTCACTACTTCACTGAGGGTATTCCCAGCCACAGATTGGCTTGAATCTCGACTTCTTTGTCGACCTTGAACTCAAAAACTTCTTCTAAACCTTCATGCAAACCCACATGATTTATGGCTATCATCGACACCATCTTCTTTAGCTGTACAAGAATTAATCAACGAGAATGGCAGTCGGAATGTATCCTCATTCATTTCCCAGTAACTAATCAACCTTGGATATGGGCGCAGCTGCAAGGTGAAGTTGAAGCCCATATATTCTTCTTGGCCCAGTTGTGTAAGTCATGTAATTGAGGTGAGCTTGGAGATCTTTAGCCGAGAATGGTTAATATTTGTGACACCAAAGACAAATCAAATGGGGTACACTTAGCTGAGATTTCATTTTGTCGCAAACTCCAACTTCTGCTTCTAATTAAACCATATATTCTCCAGGTGATCGATTTGCTAGTACTTTCTACAAAAGCACTAAAATAATATTATTAGCAAACTTATTGAGTCCTAACTAATATAAATATGGGTATAAAATGTAGCACAAACGTGCTTATCAGATATGCATGATTTCATATCTTCAAAAAACTTAAACTTTTTACTCCAACTCTAAGCTTGATTCTTTCTCCACCTTCACACAATGTTCGCAAAATCCTAAACTGCATGATTCTGCATTCTTCAACTTCATGCCTTAACTACATGAATTAGTCTTCAACCATATTAGATTGTGCACTATCTAACACTTCTACTTCCATATTCAACAATACATATTTTCATTCTCCAATCCTTTCATCACTGCAACTGCATTGGAAAAAACTTCTTTAATACTCCACTGTTTAAACAACTTTAAACCCCGCGGATTCAAATGGATCTAATGATTTCAGATTCTTCTTCAAACTTCGGTACACGCCGAACAACGTCAAAATTTTCGAGTACACCTAAGTACTTCAACCGAATGCTTAATATCTACAACTTCAAACTCCAACTCTTAAAAGTCAGAAAGCCATTCTCTAGATATGATAAAAGCATTCAAACACTCGAAATTCCACACCATCACTAGATATACGTTTTTCAACGTTCACATCTGAACTTGAAACTTATTCCTTGTTTTCCAATGCATTTCCTTACGACAAAAGGAAATTCAATTCAATTCACAAACCGCAGTCTTCAAATAGTTTGCGATTTCTTCATGTAACAACATGCTTCACATGTATTATTGTACCTTACAGTTGTGAAGTTCCACAATGATATCTGGTTCCTTGCAACCGATTTTTCAGCTCAAAAACGGAACATATCTTCACGACCTATATGTTTTTCCACCACGGGCTTTCACTTTTTCAATTTGATAACTTCAAAAGGTAAACACCTTCATTCTCCGCCAAATATCATCAAAAACAACAAAGGTAAAAAACCACCTAGCTCCTCTTTCAAAAACATTAAATCAAAGAGGTGCCTGCAAACATCCAAGTGTATGAGTCAAAATGTACCATATTTGCGGTGTTCAACGATACGAAAAAAATCTGCTCCAATATTGTTGTGGAAACAACAAAAGTTTACAGAAATACCATGCTCATAAGCTTATACAAGTAAGCTTCAAACTCAGCACATTCAGAAAACCCTTTTCTTCAACCATAATCCCAAGGCGCATATGCCAAAAACTGTGTTGACCTCATCTTCAACAGTTTCTCTTCAAAATAGAACAAGAAATTACTGCTCCAACACACACAATATCTCCATATAGGAAATCCAATTTACCGAGTCTCTTCAATCTATCATCTTATAGCCAGCTGCTTTAAACAATTCTTCCTGAAATTAAACTCTTCACCCAGAATTTATCAACCTTCCACTAGTGCCCTCGCAACACTAAGACATTCAAACGATTGATAATTCTCACACGATACCTACTAATAGGTTTCTCCAATCCTCGCTACACCATGCAACTGAGGCAAACTTGAGTTTAACTTCTTCTTCAGTTTCTTTGACTACGTCGAGGATAACATGATCGAACTAATGACAACCAGCAATATTCACAATTGTTCCCCTTGGTACTTCGAACAATTCTAAGGATCATGACGAAATTTAATTTTGCATATTTACCTCTTTCAACGTACAAACCATTCAACTTGTACTTCAAACACGACAATCTTGTTTCCTTGCAACTTGGCTTGCAAAACAAGCACATTCAAAAGGAAAACCAACAAGGTATTCCCAAATAGTCCACAAAAGTCTGAGACAAGCGAGGTAAAGACCGAAAACAACCAAACACCTTTCTCAAACTAGTTAATAAGGATATGGAATTACTTACTCGATGATATGCAAAATACATAGGATTTATGCTTCAAGAAGTATACCAGGGTCAACTCCTCCCTTCAAGTAGAGCTTCAACTTCAAGTGTATGAATCAACAATCAACGAATGTGAAACACTTCAAATACATTCGTTTATGAGTAAATGATACTTCAAACTGAGTTTGTCAAATTAGAAAATCCACCTCTTCAACTTGATGCAACTCAAACGATCTTGTGTCCAAGATTCTTCACATGAGGCTACACAATGATTTTCTGAATTCCAAGGTAACTATGATCTTCTAACCGACATTACTTGATTCTACAACATGCCTATTGATGCATCTTCTTCTAGGATTTTACTTCAATCTCTAAGTATGTCTTCTTCCACAAATCCACTGCCAATGCACCACGTTTTCTGACAGAATTGTTACAACCTTGCACCATAGTTCTAAACTATTACAAACCTTCACCATAAGTTTTCAGAACTATCACGATTCTTCACCACAAATTTCAGTCAAAAAACGTCACCTTGTACGTCTTTGTGTTCTGGTTCAAATTTGACATTTTCTTTGATATCTTCACATACCGTTTCTGACCCAATTCAAACGAGCAAACTCTAGATTTCAAGAACCTATACTTAAGCTCTGATACCAGTTTGTTGTGCCGAGAGGTTCATATTGTTCCTCAAGGCATTCCAGGATCCAGCATCAGAAATAGAAAACTGCACATTCAACGGAAGCTAATGCACATAGAACACAAAAGACACAGCAATTTACGTGGTTCGGAAATGTGCCTACTGATAGGTGTGATAAATACTTTATTTTATATCTAGTATTTATGCTTTCTTTGCGAGTTTTCATGTAAATTATGTATCTTATGTTTACTTTCAAGTGTTTAGGTGCTTTGGAGCCATTTGGAGCAAAAGAAAGAGAAAACGTCCATTTGGAGCGTAAAGAGAAAAAAGGTCAACTCGCAGACGAGATTTGGAGCATGCTCGGTTGCTCAAGAGGAAATTAAGCCAGAAATTAAGCTGTTAGTCTCCTAGAACTGACAATTGAACTTAGAATTAGGCTGTCGGTTTTTTGAAACTGACAAGCCAAGTTTGGTCTGGTCATCCCTTATCCTAATGCAGTGGGTGTCTGAATCCATTTGTCTCTATAACTTTAAACTAAAGGTCAAAGACCTAACCACTTCATCTTAGCTAATGTCGCTGCTAAAGAGTCTAGCCGGGAAACCAAGGTTGATAGGGGTCCGTGGTGGTTAATTGCCGTTGAGTTACAGGGAGGATTAATTGGGTATGAGGAATTTGAGTTCGAGAGTTGAAGATTGAGATGGGATTGAATTCAAAGCAAGGAAGAAGAGATTTACGAATACCCTCGATTTGTATGGTGATATGAATTAGAGATAGAATTTGAGCTAGTAATGAAAGATGAATTTCCGGAGCTGAGAATACTCAAAGAGAGCAGGGTTGATGCTGGAAAGAACGAGAGTAATTGGGTCTATAGGAGGATATCAATATGTGACTAAGACGGAGGAAGAGATGATGCTGCTAATGTTGGTTTGTGATGATAAATGTCACAGATTGATGGTGATATATAATTTTTGTTGAATTATGAATGAATGGGTTTTGTTAAATGGTTTACAGGGAAGGAGATGGAATGATTTTAAGAATCTAAGGTATATCATCAGCTTTTGGTATACAAAGTGTTTATGGAAATACCGCAATGACCAGTTTCAACCAAGTATGTGGTTGGTTCTGTGAGTTTGAAGAAGAAATTGGGATGGCAGTGTTGATGGGATTTGGTAGTGCTGAGCCTGAGTTAGGTGGTGGTCTGGTAGAATTGGAGGATAAAAATGAATAAGAGGTGATGCTAATGCTCACAGGGCCTGGTGGATGGATCAAGATGGTTTTGAGATGAAGTGTTGCAGCTGAACTGAAGTCCGGGTGATACATAAGGTGGTGATGCTGCTTTTGTTTCAGCTGGAAGAAAACAATATTGCAGTTGCAGTTTGGGAATCTCAAGAACTGGAGCTGCACTTGGAATAGGAGGACTAGTGAGAGCACTTTAAATCCAGCAGGATTCAGGTGACAGTGTTGTGTACATGGTAGCAGATGTTTGTGTTGAGCTAGACTAGGCTTGAGTAGCTGTGTACTGATGGTGATGTCCAAGGGTCATGAGAGTTGTGAACTGAGACTGGAGGATGGTGCAGCTACAGGTAGTGAATTGTAATGTAATTAAGCTGAAATGGTGGAGCAATGAGGTTGGAGCTGGAAGTGCAAGGTGATGATGTAGCCAAGGAATGAGTACGGTTAACAGTTCTGATATTGAGCTTAACTGAATGCAAGAAGGTGAGCTTGGAATTCAATAAACAAGGAGATGTAATTGACAGTGGGGAATGATAGCTTGGGAACTGGAGTGAAGCTTAGATGGTGGTTGTTGCAGGCAGGAAGTTAGCAAGAGTTACTGCTATAACTGTTATTGAGAATGGTATCTTATAGTTCAGCCGATGCAGATATTTGAGGTTGACCATGGATTTGTGGGCTATGTATGAGGCGGTGATTCTATGTGAGGTGGAGATGGAGAAGTTCTTGATGAAGAAGAGAAAGTGGTGCTACTAATGGAGTTGTTGCTGGCTGTGTTGGTGGAGGTTGAATTGCAGTGGTTGCAAGATTAGGTGCTGGATTTGGAATGAGAAGTGATGGAAAGAGGTTGGCACAACCATCATGGATGGGAGGCAGTGAAGCACAATCATGGTGCATCACTCGTTAGGTTTTGCAAATGGCTTAGGCCTAGGCCTGATTAGCTCTTTTCGACTCAATCTGACTTGGAAGGGTTGACTCACCGGAGTTGACCAGACGACTTTGACCGATGATCAACTTTGACTAGTCACCTGAGACACTTTACCGGATTCCGGCCAAATCCCCAGTTTTCCGGTGGCCCATTTTTCACACAGAATTTTGAGATGGGTATTCACACATGGGCTTGGTGGACAAATTTGAGACGGGTTTTGATAAGATTTGACCTACTTTTAGGTATCCTTTTGGGAGAGGCATATAAATATAGAATTTTTTCTCTAAACCTAGATATATCTCCATTAGGGGGCTACTGATACTTTTGTGTTCTAGGGTTTAGAAACATGATAGGTTTTCTCTTCCTTTTGTTATGAACTCCTATGCCATGAGTAACTAATATTTTATTATTGGTTAAAAATGTAATTGGATTTTGAAAACAAGTTATGATCTTTATGAATTAGTTTTCTCTCAAAACCATCGTTCACTTTCTACTGATTATAATAATTTCATGATTAATGTATTGCAATATGATTGAATGTTTGTTTAGTTGAGTCTAGAATTGATTGAACTTATATCCATATCTATAGCTATTTTAGGGTTTTCATCGAGCGATAACCTTGAATACGAGTATCATGATATGATTATAGTTTGTAGTGATACATCCTTGTAATCATATGTAGAAGTTGACCTTTGTTCGAATTGTCATGCGCAATGTACGATAATTGCATTGATTAGCATATTTCTAAAACTTAATGCTCCTAGGAATTGAACTTGATTAGCGCAAGGCGTCGAGTTATTCTTTAGTTAGAATTCACATACGCAGCTCTAATGTGTGTGTTGATGACTTAGGAAATTTACGGAGTATTCTTGCAATAAGGTATTCTAGGGCTTTTGATGATAGCGAGATTAAATACGAATTCTATTCATATATTCAACACTTGCTTACAATTGAAGATGAATCTGCAACCAATATTATCACTATTTGATTTGTTTGCTTATTTCTTTATTTGCTTTTATTTTATTTTTACTTTCCAAAAATCAGAAAATCACCCCGGTATTTTATATAGGAAACCAAAACATCTTGACATCCTAGACCTCTCTTTGGGATCGATCCTTTCTTGCCCTTGCTATATTTATATTTTGAGTAGTAAGAAAGTGTAAATTATTTTTGACGCATACGACAACGATCAAATTTTGGCGTCGTTGCCGGGGGAGGCAACGGTTGTCACTTGTTTTTGGTTTCCTATTTTTGTTTTTAGTTTTGTTTCTTATTTTTGTTTGTTTTATTTTCTGGTTTTTAACCTTGGTTTGAGAATCTTATTTCAGGTACTTATTTCTCATGGATGGAGCATATTGGAACAATGGATAAGGTTTCCAACAACCTCAACAACATGACAACTTCCAACCATTCCATGGGTATAATCAAAACCAATTTATTTGCTATGATCAATATCCTACGGAATTTTGTGATCCTCATACGTATCCACAACCTTATGGCGGGTATGGGTGTGAAAAACCTCAAGGATTGGAGGATTCTTATGCTCGTGAACAACAAGTCTCTAACTTGTTAGACAACTTTTCCAACTTTGTACGACAAGAGTTTCAAAAAGCTAAAGAGACTAGAGACGAGCAACTCCAAGAACTTCGTGAAGGTATTGCTAACTTGCGAAGAGGCATTGATCAATGTAAGGAAGGTATGTATAATTCTAATGTGCATATGGTTTGTGATGATTTGATTGATGCTAATGTTGAAAAAGGCCAATCCTTGGGCACTTGTGTTGATAATTGTGTAGCTAACTCAACTCTTGATCTTAATAATGATCATTCGCATATTCAAAAGGATGAGTTAGAGTTTAGCAACACTAAATTCAGCGACGAAGACAAAAAAGAGGAGTGTACAATGGAATATTTTTGGGATCAAGATGAAGACGAAGAGGAATATGATGACACTAGTGCAGCTTGCTCAAGCATTGATCTTAATAATGATCAAAAGCCTATTCAAAGGGTGGATCTTGAGGATGAAGCATTTTTGAGTGTTCTAAAAAAGTTCCATATAGTGAAATTTGGATCCGCAATAGAGTATGTGCCTTGCAACAAAGAGGAGTATGTTGAGAATTAAACCGTTATGACCAATATTATGGAAGACCCAATTGAACTTGTGAATGATTGTAATGATGATGTTGATGTCGAGACTTTGGTTAAGGCAGAAACGGACGAAGAATGGTTGCAAGATTTGATAGAGGACCATGATATACAAGAGGTGAATAGTTCACTTGAATTTTTCAAGGATGAAGAGGATTCCGTGCTACAAGAGATTGTGAAAGGTTTGTCTAAACCTTTGCATATTGTTTCTTCTCCTTTACCTCTTATTGGTTTGAATATATGTGCTTCGAGAACATTGTTAGATGACTTTGTTTCTCGATATCCGCCATTAGAGATACTTGATTCTCATACGATGCAGATTTTGGAACAAGAAACCGTGGAAGTACCCGACTTCTATATTCTTTATGCACTTCCAAGTATGGACAAGAATAAGTGTGGGGGAAGCTTTTATCGGTTCATAGCCTCGTTTATGTTTTATATTACTAATATTTGTGCGAAGCTAGTGTTTGCAAAACAGGTGCTATGGGTGGATCCCCAACTTTTCCGATTATTGGTGTATGGGGAATTCAACTTGCATGTCGGGCTGACGAATTTAAACCAAGCGCTAATGGGAGGCAACCCACTGGTTTTGTGTATCTATCTCTATCTTTTTCTTTTATTTTAAGTCTTTTATCTTTATTTTCTTATTTTGTATATTTGCATATCAACAACTCCTTCTCGTCGAGATTAGGGAATAGCTATTTTCTTAAATAGCTTATTTAGTGTTTATCCTCTATTGTTCCGAAATAGATATGAGTTGGAGTATTCGTTTTTATCATGCATTTTCTTTTCTTATTGTATATATATATATCATGTTATGTATTTCCCATCTTGACTTTCTTTGGACGATTCAATTTTACATTGAGGACAATGTAAAGTTTAAGTGTGGGGGAGCATTTATATGTTTGTATAGTTTGTTTTATGCCTTTAAAAATAAATAAATCTGAAAACTAGAAAAACCAAGAAAAAATTGTGCTTTTTGAACTCCAAAATCTAGAAACTTGTGCCTTTAGGATGACACCATTAGTGGATGGAACCATTTTGATTGTAGGAGTTGAGGAACTAATTAACTAAAAAGAGACGAACATAGCTCAGAAATCACAATTAACATGATAGTTGTTACCATATCTCGGAATATCACCATATCACATTCTATTTTTATTTTTCCATATTTATCTATTGTTCTCTAAGTGCTTCGGTGGGTCACTAAAAATCGAGTTGTTATTACTTCTAGGATGAAATAGAGTGATTAAGTTACTAAAAAAAAAAAAAAAAGACCGACCAATTAGACCAAAACGGAATAAAAATGACACTTGGATAGCAGTATGTGTGAAACGTAGTCCCTGTCTTCGTCGCCTAAACAAGTGTGGAATGCAGGATCCAAGGCAACTATCATGTACTTGCTGACAAGAAGCATGCGCTTGGATCCAAAAGATTTAATCATGCTGTTTCAAAAAAAAAAGTATTATGTTGGTTGAATAAAGTCACTTCTGGTTCCCTTGTATATGCCAGTGAGTTGATGTAGAATTCATACCAGTATCTCAATCCAATAGGATGCATAGGTTCATCTTGGCAGTGACCTTCATACAGATTTGGGAAACATCGATCACTTGTGAACATTTGCCAACATCTACATCCTTATCCATCTTCTTAATCTTTTTATTGTGATTGTGGTTTGTTAGTTTCCGAGTATTGTGGCTTGTTCGACTATCTAATTAGAGCTTTATTTACTAATATATGAATTGAATTTGCAAGGTACCTCCTCCTGTAGTCATTTTGGATTCGTTCGTTGATTTTTCACAAATAGACGGAGTTGGAAATATAGGTTTTGTAGGTATATCTCTAGTAAACCTTCACGAGACTATAACTCATCCACTAGGGACACCTAGGGGTTTAAATTCTTGTTATTTATGCTAAAATTAACCGTAGCATCGACGTCACGGAGTTGTTGTATTTTAGTCTTGTTTGATTTGCTCGAGGACTAGCAAAGTCTAAGTGTGGGGGAATTTGATAGGTGTGATAAACACCTGATTTTATATCTAGTATTTATGCTTTCTTTGCGAGTTTTCATGTAAATTATGTATCTTATGTTTACTTTCGAGTGTTCAGGTGCTTTGGAGCCATTTGGAGCAAAAGAAGGAGAAAACGTCCATTTCGAGCGTAAAGAGCAAAAAGGTCAACTCGCAGACGATATTTGGAGCATGCTAGGTTGCTCAAGAGGAATTAAGACGGAAATTAAGCTGTCAGTCTCCTAGAACTGACAATTGAACTGAGAATTAGGCTGTCGGTTTTCTGAAACCGACAAGCCAAGTTTGGTCTGGTCATCCCTTATCCTAATGCAGTGGGTGTCTGAATCCATTTGTCTCTATAACCTTAAACAAAAGGTCAAATACCTAACCACTTCATCTTATCTCATGCCGCTGCTAAAGAGTCTAGCCGGGAAACCAAGGTTGATATGGGTCTGTGGTGGTTAATTGCCGTTGAGTTACATGGAGGATTAATTGGGTATGAGGAATTTGAGTTCGAGAGTTGAAGATTGAGATGGGATTGAATTCGAAGCAAGGAAGAAGAGATTTACTGATACCCTCGATTTGTATGGTGATATGAATTCGAGATAGAATTTGAGCTGGTAATGAAAGATGAATTTCCGGAGCTGAGAATACTCAAAGAGAGCAGGGTTGATGCTGGAAATAAAAAGAGTAATTGGGTCTATAGGAGGATATCAATGTGTGACTAAGACGGAGGAAGAGATGATGCTGCTAATGTTGGCTTGTGATGATAAATGTCATAGATTGATGGTGATATATAATTGTTGTTGAATTATGAATGAATGGGTTTTTTTGAATGGTTTACAGGGAAGGAGATGGAATGATTTTAAGAATCTAAGGTGTATCACCAGCTTTTGGTATACAAAGTGTTTGTGGAAATGCTGCAATGAACAGTTTCAACCAAGTATGTGGTTGGTTCTGTGAGTTTGAAGAAGAAATTGGGATGGCAGTGTTGATGGGATTTGGTAGTGCTGAGCCTGAGTTAGGTGGTGGTCTGGTAGAATTAGAGGATAAAAATGAATAAGAGGTGATGCTGATGCTCACAGGGCCTGGTGGCTTGATCAAGATGGTTCTGAGATGAAGTATTACAGCTGAACTGAAGTCCGGGTGATACAGAAGGTGGTGATGCTGCTTTTGTTTCAGTTGGAAGAAAACAATATTGCAGTTGTAGTTTGGGAATCTCAAGAACTGGAGTTGCACTTGGAATATGAGGACTAGTGAGAGAACTTTAAAGCCAACAGGATTCAGGTGACAGTGTTGTGCACATGGTAGCAGATGTTTGTGTTGAGATAGACTAGGCTTGAGTAGCTGTGTACTGATGGTGATTTCCAAGGGTCATGAGAGTTGTGAACTGAGACTGGAGGATAGTGCAGCTACAGGTAGTGAACTGTAATGGAATTAAGCTGAAATAGTGGTGCAATGAGGTTGTAGCTTGAAGTGCAAGGTGATGTTGTTACCAGGGAATGAGTACGGTTAACAGTTCTGATATTAATCTTAGCTGAATGCAAGCAGGTGATCCTGGAATTCAATGAACAAGGATCTGTAATTGACAGTGGGGAATGATAGCTTGGGAACTGTAGTGAAGCTTAGATGGTGGTTGTTGCAGGCAGGAAGTTAGCAAGAGTTACTGCTACAACTGTTATTGAGAATGGTGGCTTATAGTTCAGCCGAGGCAGATATTTGAGGTTGACCATGTATTTGTGGGCTATGTATGAGGCGGTGATTCTATGTGAGGTGGAGATGGAGAAGTTCTTGATGAAGAAGAGAAAGTGGTGCTACTAATGGAGTTGTTTCTGGCTGTGTTGGTGGAGGTGGAATTGCAGTGGTTGCAAGATTAGGTGCTAGAATGAGCTGCAGAAGGGTTGGCACAGCCATCATGGCTGGGAGGCAGTGAAGCACAATGATGGTGCAACACTGGTTAGGTTTTGCAAATGGCTTAGGCCTAGGCCTGATTAGCTCTCTGACTCAATCTGACTTGGAAGGGTTGACTCACTGGCTTGACCAGACGACTTTGACCGATGATCAACTTTGACCAGTCACCTGAGACACTTTACCGGATTCCGGCGACCGGTGGCCGGATTCCGGCCAAATCCCCAGTTTTCTGGTGGCCCATTTTTCACACAGAATTTTGAGATGGGTATTCACACATGGGCTTGGTGGACAAATTTGAGACGGGTTTTGAGAAGATTTGACCTACTTTTGGGTATCCTTTTGGGAGAGGCATATAAATATAGAACTTTTTCTCTAAACCTATATATATCTCCATTAGGGGGCTGCTGATACTTTTGTGTTCTAGGGTTTAGAAACATGATAGGTTTTCTCTTCCTTTTGTTATGAACTCATATGCCATGAGTAACTAAGATTTTATTATTGGTTAAAGATGTAGTTGGATTTTGAAAACAAGTTATGATCTTTATGAATTAGTTTTCTCTCAAAACCATCGTTCACTTTCTACTGATTATAATAATTGCATGATTGATGTATTGCAATATGATTAAATATTTGTTTAGTTGAGTCTAGAATTGATTGAACTTACATCCATATCTATAGCTATTTTAAGGTTTTCATCGAGCGATAACCTTGAATACGAGTAGCATGATATGATTATAGTTTGTAGTGATACATCCTTGTAATCATATGTAGAAGTTTACCTTTGTTCGAATTTTCATGCGCAATGTACGATAATTGCATTGATTAGCATATTTCTGAAACTTAATGCTCCTAGGAATTGAACTTGATTAGCGCAAGGCGTCGAGTTATTCTTTAGGTAGAATTCACATACGCATCTCTAAGGTGTGTGTTGATGACTTAGGAAATTTACGGAGTATTCTTGCAATAAGGTATTCTAGGGATTTTGATGATAGCGAGATTAAATACGAATTCTATTCATATATTCAACACTTTCTTACAATTGAAGATGAATCTGCAACCAATATTATCACTATTTGATTTGTTTGCTTATTTCTTTATTTGCTTTTATTTTATTTTTACTTTCCAAAAATCAGAAAATCACCCCGGTATTTTATATAGGAAACCAAAACATCTTGACAACCTAGACCTCTCTGTTGGATCGATCCTTTCTTGCCCTTGCTATATTTATATTTTGAGTAGTAAGAAAGTGTAAATTATTTTTGACGCATACGATAGCGATCACCTACATCCACGGTAAGAAATTCATTTCATTCATATATCAGAGAATGCATGATGCATATGACACTTAACACCCCTTCTTATTCTTCATATTCTCAACTCACCTTCAAATCTCTCCCAACTCTCTCAGCCCTAAAGCTATGAGAGGATCTACATCTTGCTAATGAAGAGATAACTTTTCTTTTTTGTGAGGAGATAGGTGTCTACAACCTAAGGGTTTAGACAAGACTGATCAGATGATGTAGATGCCTATAACCTAAAGGTTATGCCTTTATTTATAGGCTTATAATACTTTGATTAGGAAACCGAGATTTACTCTAATTTAGGAAACATAAACTAGATAAGATAGGAAACCCTTGTTTAGATAGAAGTCTAAACATAATTCTAAAAATCAGTCAAAACTGATTAGGAAATCACATTGATGTTTCCTAAAATCGAGCCAATATCCAACAATTCTCCACCTTGGAAAGATTTTTAGGACAACTTCAACTTCACTATTCTCTGATTTCTCCACCTTGGAATGAAATATCAACATTCACCTTCCATTCCTTCGTATTCTACTGCCTTCAATCACCCGGAGGTGCCAATCATCCGTAGATGCTTCAATTCCACTTAAGAACTTCAAAACTTCACTCACCCATAGGTTCCAATCATCTGAAGATTCAATCCCTCAACGGGTTTCAGTTCTCCAATCATCCAATGATGCTTTTGTACTTCAATTATCCCAAGATGCTGCAATGGTACAATTTCCAAAATCCTCTTCTAAGGTTCAAATGTGTCAACCGACACCAACACCAAATGGTGTTTCAAATTCCATTTAAGGATGCAATGTGCTTCAGCATGTGCTTCACAAATTCGATCCCATAGTAGGGCTGCAACTATGTCTTAAATAAAAAACATCAATATACTAATGCACCTAAAAATGATGCAAACGTAAGTAATTGATTTAGTTCAACATGGAAAATCCTAAACATCACCAATTCTTTCGTAACTTTGCTGATTTCTTAGCAATTCCAGTTATGTATGAATTCCTGACACGTCTTCGACTTCATAGATTTTCACATGCACATATTCTTCAAACTTGCAAGATTCAATTATCTGCACATTTGCTTCAACTTGTATGATATAGTCTTTGACTTCAACTCACCACTTCACTTGTCAAATTTGAGCTCTTCCTCCATCCTACTTCTTCAAATTCCAACACTTCGTCTTTTAATACGAAATTCAATATTTCATCACATGCAAATGTATGGTGTACCCCCATACCTACGAAGTTTTCTTCAAAAAAATGAAATAATACATACCTTACAAAGATGCAAGATGCAGTCTTTGTAAGTTCCCAAACATCTGTGTGAACACATTCCAGTATATTTCATACGTGGTGATATTGATAGGTTCGGAAAACCCACAATAAAAATACTGCAAGTGCATAGTGTCTAACTAGTAGAACAATGGCAAGTACAGGTCGTTCCCACGAGGAGTGTGAAATACTCTACCAACTAATACCAAAAACAAAGTATTCAAATAAGATGATGCTTAACAATTTTTCAGATTTCGGAACAAAATGAAATAATAAATAATCGTAACAAAAATGTAATGGGGTTATTAGGGTTTTCGGTTTCCACCAATTAATTATGCAAACTCTACTAATCTTTAAAAATATATTCCATGCATTATCAAATATTGTTTCTCCGCTATAGTTTTCTTCGCTTCTTAAATAGTCATCCTAAAGCATTACCCATCTATCCTTGCATACCACGTCTAGGGATTTAACCGAAGCACACAGTATCAATTCAAAAGCATAAATAATCTAGAAAATCACATAAGCAATTGAATACCAAGCTATATGAAGAAAAACTATTAATCAATCAACTCATTATTACGCATATAAATCTAGAGTTTTCATAATAAAATTGGGTTCTACCTAAACCCTAACATGGATTAGCTAGACACGACTTTCTTAAAATCCACAAACAAATATGAAATAAATCCCTAGCTAATTGAAATCAAATGAGAGAAAATGAAACTTCAAACCCTAATCTCCCAAACGGCAGTGTAGCCGCAGCTTCCAACTCTCAGAACCGGCCTCTTCTTTTCACTGCTTACGGTTCCCTAGCTTCCTCCACCTTCTGTTCTTGTCTCTTCGTGTTCCTTATATCTCATTGTTGCGAGAAAACATGACCTAGCAATTATTTGCCAGGCCCGGTCCAACATCCATGTGTATTTCCGAATCCAGGCCCATGACCCAACTTCCAAAATCCAACTCCTTCCATTGAAACGAACCTACCGAGATGGCCGACCAACGTATACATGTCTCCATCTCCATTACTCTACTATGAAGAGATATCCATAGTCTGCGTGTTAACTTCTCCCTGTTACCGAGCACAACTCCCATTATCACTGCTCATAGCTCCATCATATTCTCTTCCTTCATCTGGATCAAACAGCATACACAACTCCTTTCGATTGACGTTGTTACGAAGCTTCAACCATTTCCCATACACTTCTGCCAACACATGGACCGGAAACTTCACTGCTCTTTTTATTTTATGTTCAGAAAAGCCTCAGTCACATCATCATCTCCTTCATGGCCGTCCAAACCCATTCTTAAGTCCAGCCAAACACCTGGTTCCCAGCTTAATTCCTTCCCAAGTACGACCATCCTAAAACTCACGATTCAGTGACCGTTTAAGTTTCTTAACCTGTTATAACCAGTTCATTGCCCTTCTGAATCTCATCCAATGACTCAAACAATAGAGTACACTATCTTCATTCGAACCAACTTGTTCGCTGACGGCATATAATTAGCTCAAAATATTCACCGAAACCCCAATTCAAATCATACTCATCTCCGTTCACTTCATCCATCACAACCATCGATCACTAGCCCGTCACAATATACTTTCTCCACCAATGACCCTTGATTCCTTTCTTCTACAGCCACACCACCAGTTTCGGTCTTCTCAGTTTCTTGGACATTTCAAAACTTCCTTTATCCCATCGACTTTCATAGTTCCAATTGAATTAT
Organism: Papaver bracteatum; assembly: GCA_023529315.1. Classification (NCBI taxonomy): domain Eukaryota; kingdom Viridiplantae; phylum Streptophyta; class Magnoliopsida; order Ranunculales; family Papaveraceae; genus Papaver; species Papaver bracteatum. Next base: position 5,558,436 of record JAJJWX010000811.1, on the reverse strand, counting down.
GCCACCAGCTGAAGATTTCTCCTAGTGCAAAAGATGAAAAGAGTTTGGCAGCAACGAACAGCTCCAACTTCATTCACGTCAACAGCCCTATCTCTGCTATCGTCGGCCAACACCGTTCTTCCCCATGCATTATTTTCATCGTCTGAGACTAGGTCTCTGTCGACTGTCGAGCACCTTTATTCTCATTTCCATACAAAGTGAAACACTTGAAATAGACCAAAAGAAACTTGGCCGGCAGCTGATTGGAAATCTTCCCTGGAGGTAAGAACATTACCAGCTGCGTTCTTTCCTCCATGAACTTCAGTTCAGCTCCTACTACACCTTCCATGACTTTGCCAACATATGGACCACCTCAACCAACTCCATCTTCTCTCAATTTCTCTGGACATCTAAGTTGCTTACTCCATCGATTATATCTGCTGTCTCAAGGACTTCAGCTAAGCTCCTATTAAAAACCACAGCAATGCTCAACTTGTTCCCTGCTTCACTGAGGGTATTCCCATCCAAAGATTGGCTTTAATCTCGACTTCTTTGCCGACCTTGAACTCAAAAACTTCTTCTAAACCTTCATGCAAACCCACAGGATTTATGGCTATCACCGACACCATCTTCTTTAGCTGTCCAATAATTAATCAATGAGAATGGCAGTCAGAATGTATCCTCATTCATTTCCCAGTAACTAATCAACCTTGGCTATGGGCGCAGCTGCAAGGTGAAGTTGAAGCCCATATCTTTGTCTTGGCCCAGTTGTGTAAGTCATGCAATTGAGGTGAGCTTGGCGATCTTTAGCCGAGAATGGTTAATATTTGTGCCACCAAAGACAAATCAAATGGGGTACACTTAGCTGAGATTTCATTTTGTCGCAAACGCCAACTTCTGCTTCTAATTAAACCATATATTCTCCAGGTGATCGATTTGCTAGTGCTTTCTACAAAAGCACTAAAATAATATTATTAGCAAACTTATTGAGTCCTAACTAATATAAATATGGGTATAAAATGTAGCACAAACGTGCTTATCAACACCCCACACTTATATTTTGCTAGTCCTAGAGCAAAACAAAGAATATATCCGCTACACAGCTGGTTAAAGAATGATGTCCGCTACACAGCAATACGGAACCACTAAACAGTAGTGTAGAGAAGTCTGCTAAACATCTAGATGGATCCGCTAAACAACAAGATCGAGAGAGGTCTGCTAAACAGCTAGACAGAAAGACCCGCTAAACAGCTGGTCATATGAAATTGATAAGAAAACAAAAGAATAGACCCGCTCAACAGCTGGTCATAACATGAAGATGCAAACTTTTTTTTAAGACCCGCTACACAGCTGGTCATAATAAGAAAATACATAAAAATTAGACCCGCTACACAGCTGATCATGAAAAATTTGAAAAGGAATGAAAAAGACCCGCTACACAGCTGGTCATAAAATAAGATAAAGACAAACAGACCCGCTACACAGCTGGTCATTTTTTTTTAATTCCTAACGAAAGTGGCACACCCCCACACTTAAACATTACATTGTCCTCAATGTAATTGAGTCATCCAACGTAAAAATAAAGATGAGAGATTAAAAAAATAAATAAAAGATACAGTAAAGGGAACAAATCTGATGGGTTGACTCCCATGAACCGAAATGTATTTGTTTCCCTGTTTTCAGTAGCACGTAACCTCAAACAAAATGAGGTTGATACTCCAAAGTATGCTGCCGGTCATATATATAGAGTCTGAAAAGTTGGGGATCAACCCAACTAATCCGACCAGCTGAAAATATGCACCTGCAATCACTATAATCATCCAAAGACATATGTGAATCCATTCCCCAAACAAAACAATCCTTAATAATCAATCCATGCAATATCAGGATATGTAAATCATTCACACAAAGAGTTATAAACTATTCAATAGCTTCTTGTTGAGGTGCATGCCCTAAATCAGGTTCTAAATCAGCCGAAATAACTTACGCAGCTGATATTGGTTCAGATTTACTCGCTGAGCAAGGACTCAATGGAGTAATAATATGACGACTCATAGACCCATTATCATTTAAAACGGTTTCATTATTAATATCATGAAAAATAAGAAATTCATAACTTAATGGTTTATGGGTCAAGGTCGGATCATTCTCGACTGATGGAACTAGTCGAGACTCAGACATAACTAGAGGTTCTATTTTGGGCTTCCATCTGTTAGTGTCTAGCAGTGGTGTGGAGTCTAATAAGTTATTGACTTCATAAATAACACTATCGTCATCAAAATCATACCCAAAATGAGCTAAGTAAACCTCTAATGGATCTCCCAAGTGGGTCTTGCAAATGTCTTGCGAGTGCATACTTTCTTTTCGCCCGCACTTCAGACTAAAGTACCTAAAAAAAATCAAACAAACTGCGTAAAAAGAACTAAAAGAACAATAAAAATAAATTACGTACAAAAATTAAAAATGAGCTATAAACAATGATATCAACTAGCAATTATTTTGCTACCACTCCCTGGCAGCGGCGCCAAAAACTTGGTAGGTTCGGAAAACCCACAATAAAAATACTTCAAGTGCACAGTGTCTAACTAGTATAACAATGGCAAGTACAGGTCATTCCCACGAGGAGTGTGAAATACTCTACCAACTAATACCAAAAACAAAGTAATCAAATAAGATGATGCTTAACAATTTTTCATATTTCGGAACAAAATGAAATAATAAATAATCGTAACAAAAAAGGTAATGGGGTTATTAGGGTTTTCGGTTTCCACCAATTAATTATGCAAACTCTACTAATCGTTAAAAATATATTCCATGCATTATCAAATATTGTTTCTCCGCTATAGTTTTCTTCGCTTCTTAAATAGTGATCCTAAAGCATTACCTATCTATCCTTGCATACCACGTCTAGGGATTTAACCCAAGCACGCAGTATCAATTCAAAAGCATCAATAATCTAGAAAATCACATAAGCAATTGAATACCAAGCTATATGAAGAAAAACTACTAATCAATCAACTCATTATTATGCATATAAATGTAGAGTTTTCATAATAAAATTGGGTTCTACCTAAACCCTAACATGGATTAGCTAGACATGGCTTTCTTAAAAACCACAAACAAATATGAAATAAATCCCTAGCTAATTGAAATCAAATGGGAGAAAATGAAACTTCAAACCCTAATCTCCCAAACGGCAGTGTAGCCGCAGCTTCCAACTCCCAGAACCGGCCTCTTCTTCTTCACTGCTTACGCCTCCCTGGCCGCCTCCACCTTCTGTTCTTGTCTCTTCGTCTTCCTTATATCTCATTGTTGCGAGAAAACATGACCTAGCAATTATTTGTCAGGCCCGGTCCAACATCCATGTGTATTTCTGAATCCAGGCCCATGACCCAACTTCCAAAATCCAACTCCTTCCATTGAAACGAACCCACCGAGATGGCCGACCAACGTATACATGTCTCCATCTCCATTACTCCACTGTGAAGATATATCCATAGTCTGCGTGTTAACTTCTCCCTGTTACCGAGCACAACTCCCATTATCACTTCTCATACCTCCATCATCTTCTCTTCTTTCATCTGGATCAAACAGCATACCCAAATCCTTTCGATTGACGTTGTTACGAAGCTTCAACCATTTCCCATACACTTCTGCCAACACATGGACCGGCAACTTCACTGCTCTTTATATTTTATGTTCAGCAATGCCTCGGTCACAGCATCATCTCCTTTATGACCGTCCAAACCCATTCTTAAGTCCAGCCAAACACCTGGTTCCCAGCTTAATTCCTTCCCAAGTACGACCATCCTACAACTCACGATTCAGTGACCGTTGAAGTTTCTTCACCGGTTACAACCAGTTCATTGCCCTTCTGAATCTCAGCCAATAACTCAAACAATAGAGTACACTATCTTCATTCGAACCAACTTGTTTGCTGACGGCATATAATTAGCTCAAAATATTCACCGAAACCCCAATTCAAATCATACTCATCTCCGTTCACTTCATCCATCACAACCATCGAGCACTAGCCCGTCACAGTATACTTTCTCCACCAATGACCCTTGATTCCTTTCTTCTATATCCACACCACCAGTTTCGGTCTTCTCAGTTTCTTGGCCATTTCAAAACTTCCTTTATCCCATCGACTTTCACATTTCCAAATGAATTATGCCACCAGCTGAAGATTTCTCCTAGTGCAAAAGATGAAAAGAGTTTGCCATCAACGAACAGCTCCAACTTCATTCACGTCAACATCCCTATCTCTGCTATCGTCGGCCAACACCGTTCTTCCCCATGCATTCTATTTATCGTCTGAGACTAGGTCTCTGTCGACTGTCGAGCACCTTGATTCTCATTTCCATACAGAGCGAAACACTTGAAAGAGACCAAAAGAAACTTGGCCAGCAGCTGATTTGAAATCTTCCCTGGAGGTAAGAACATTATCAGCTGCGTGCTTTCCTCCCTGAACTTCAGTTCAGATCCTACTACACCTTCCCTGACTTTTCCAACATATGGACCACCTCAACCAACTCCATATTCTCTCAATTTCTCTGGACATCTAAGTTGCTTACTCCATCGATCATATCTGCTGTCTCAAGGACTTCAGCTAAGCTCTTATTAAAAACCACATCAATGCTCAACTTGTTCCCTGCTTCACTGAGGGTATTCCCAGCCACAGATTGGCTTGAATCTCGACTTCTTTATCGACCTTGAATTCAAAAACTTCTTCTAAACCTTCATACAAACCCAAAGGATTTATGGTTATCACCGACACCATATTCTTTAGCTGTACAAGAATTAATCAACGAGAATGGAAGTCGGAATGTATCCTCATTCATTTCCTAGTAACTAATCAACCTTGGCTATGGGCGCAGCTGCAAGGTGAAGTTGAAGACCATATCTTCTTCTTGGCCCAGTTGTGTAGGTCATGCAATTGAGGTGATCTTGGTGATCTTTAGCCGAGAATGGTTAATATTTGTGCCACCAAAGACAAATCAAATGGGGTACACTTAGCTGAGATTTCATTTTGTCGCAAACGCCAACTTCTGCTTCTAATTAAACCATATATTCTCCAGGTGATCGATTTGCTAGTACTTTCTACAAAAATACTAAAATAATATTATTAGCAAACTTATTGAGTCCTAACTAATATAAATATGGGTATAAAATGTAGCACAAACGTGCTTATCAGATATGCATGATTTCATATCTTCAAAAAACTAAAACTTTTTACTCCAACTCCAAGCTTGATTCTTTCTCCACCTTCACACAATGTTCGCAAAATCCTAAACTGCATGATTATGCATTCTTCAACTTCATGCCTTAACTGCATGAATTAGTCTTCAACCATATTAGATTGCGCACTATCTAACACTTCTACTTCCATATTCAAAAATACAGATTTTCATTCTCCAATCCTTTCATCACTGCTACTGCATTGGAAAAAACTTCTTCAATACTCCACCGTTTAAACAACTTTAAATCCTGCGGATTCAAATGGATCTAATGATTTCAGATTCTTCTTCAAACTTCGGTACACACCGAACAACTTCAAAATTCTCGAGTACACCTAAGTACTTTAACCGAATGCTTAATATCTACAACTTCAAACTCCAACTCTTAAAAGTCAGAAAACCATTCTCTAGATATGATAAAAGCATTCAAACACTCGAAATTCCACACCATCACTAGATCAGTGTTTTTCAACGTTCACATCTGAACTTGAAACTTATTCCTTGTTTTCCAATGCATTTCCTTATGACAAAAGGAAATTCAATTCAATTCACAAACCACAGTCTTCAAATAGTTTGCGATTTCTTCACGTAACAACATGCTTCACATGTATTATTATACCTTACAGTTGTGAAGTGCCACAATGAAATCTTGTTCCTTGCAACCGATTTTTCATCTCAAAAACAGAACATATCTTCACGACCTATCTGTTTTTCCACCACGGTCTTGCACTTTTTCAACTTGATAACTTCAAAAGGTAAACACCTTCATTCTCCGCCAAATATCATCAAAAACAACAAAGGTAAAAAACCACCTAGCTCCTCTTTCAAAAACAGTAAATCAAAGAGGTGCCTACAAACATCCAAGTGTATGAGTCAAAATGTACCATATTTGCGGTTTTCAATGATACGAAAAAAATCTGCTCCAATATTGTTGTGGAAACAACAAAAGTTTGCAGAAATACCATGCTCATAAGCTTATACAAGTAAGCTTCAAACTCAACACATTCAAAAAACCCTTTTCTTCAACCATAATCCCAAGGCGCATATGCCAAAAACTGTGTTGACCTCATCTTCAACAGTTTCTCTTCAAAATAGAATAAGACACTACAGCCCCAACACACATAATATCTCCATATAGGAAATCCAATTTACCGAGTCTCTTCAATCTATCATCTTATAGACAGCTGCTTTAAATAATTCTTTTTGAAATTAAACTCTTCACCCAGAATTTATCAACCTTCCACTAGTGCCCTCGTAACACTAAGATATTCAAACGATTGATAATTCTCACACGATACCAACTAATAGGTTTCTCCAATCCTCTTTACACCATGCAACTGAGGCAAACTTGAGTTTAAATTATTCTTCAGATTCTTTGACTACGTCGAGGATAACATGATCGAACTAATGACAACCAGCAACATTCACAATTGTTCCCCTTGGTACTTCGAACAATTCTAAGGATCATGACGAAATTGAATTTTGCATATTTACCTCTTTCAACATACAAACCATTCAACTTGTACTTCAAACACGACACTCTTGTTTTCTTGCAACTTGGCTTGCAAAACAAGCACATTCAAAAGGAAAACCAACAAGGTATTCCCAAATAGTCCACAAAAGTCTGAGACAAGCGAGGTAAAGACCGAAAACAACCAAACACCTTTCTCAAAGTAGTTAATAAGGTTATGGAATTACTTACTCGATGATATGCAAAATACATAGGATTTATGCTTCAAGAAGTATACCAGCGTCAACTCCTCCCTTCAAGTAGAGCTTCAACTTAAAGTGTATCAATCAACAATCAACGAATGTGAAAAACTTCAAATACATTCGTTTATGAGTAAATGATACTTCAAACTGAGTTTGTCAAATTAGAAAATCCACCTCTTCAACTTGATGCAACTCAAACGATCTTGTATCCAAGATTCTTCACAAGAGGCTACACAATGATTTTCTGAATTCCAAGGTAACTCTGATCTTCTAACCGACATTACTTGATTCTACAACATGCCTATTAATGCATCTTCTTCTAGGCTTTTACTTCAATCTCTAAGTATGTCTTATTCCACAAATCCACTTCCAATGCACCACGTTTTCTGATGGAACTGTTACAACCTTGCACCATAGTTCTAAAACTATCACCAACCTTCACCATAAGTTTTCAGAACTATCACGATTCTTCACCACAAATTTCAGTCAAAAAACGTCACCTTGTACGTCTTTGTGTTCTGGTTCAAATTTGACATTTTCTTTGATATCTTCACATAACGTTTCTGACCCAATTCAAATGAGAAAACTCTAGATTTCAAGAACCTAGACCTAATCTCTGATACCAGTTTGTTGTGCCGAGAGGTTCATATTGTTCCTCAAGGCATTCCAGGATCCAGCATCGGAAACAGAAAACTGCACATTCAACGGAAGCTAATGCACATAGAACACAAAAGACACAACAATTTATGTGGTTCGGAAATGTGCCTACATCCACGGGAAGAAATTCACTTCATTCATATATCAGAGAATGCATGATGCATATGACACTTAACACCCCTTCTTATTCTTCATATTCTCAACTCACCTTCAACTCTCTCCTAACTCTCTCAGCCCTAAAGCTATGAGAGGATCTACATCTTGCTAATGAAGAGATAACTTTTCTTTTTTGTGAGGAGATAGGTGTATACAACCTAAGGGTTTAGACAAGACTGATCAGATGATGTAGATGCCTATAACCTAAAGTTTATGCCTTTATTTATAGGCTTACAATACTTCGATTAGGAAACCGAGCTTTACTCTAATTTAGGAAACATAAACTAGCTAAGATAGGAAACCCTTGTTTAGATAGAAGTCTAAACATAATTCTAAAAATCAATCAAAACTGATTTAGGAAATCACATTGATGTTTCCTAAAATCGAGCCAATATCCAATAATTCTCCACCTTGGCAAGATTTTTAGGACAACTTCAACTTCACTATTCTCTGATTTCTCCACCTTGGCATGAAATCTCAACATTCACCTTCCATTCCTTCGTATTCTACTGCCTTCAATCACCCGGAGGTGCCAATCATCCGTAGATGCTTCAATTCCACTTAAGAACTTCAAAACTTCACTCACCCATAGGTGCCAATCATCTGAAGATTCAATCCCTCAACGAGTTTCAGTTCTCTAATCATCCAATGATGATTTTGTACTTCAATTATCCCAAGATACTGCAATGGTACAATTTCCAAAATCCTCATCTAAGGTTCAAATGTGTCAACCGACACCAACACCAAATGGTGTTTCAAATTCCATTTAAGGATGCAATGTGCTTCAACATGTGCTTCACAAATTCAATCCCATAGTAGGGCTGCAACTATGTCTTAATAAAAAGCATCAATATACTAATGCACCTAAAAATGCTGCAAACGTAAGTCATTGATTTAGTTCAACATGGCAAATCCTAAACATCACCAATTCTTTCGTAACTTTGCTGATTTCTCAGCAATTCCAGTTATGTATGAATTCCTGACAGGTCTTCGACTTCATATATTTTCACATGCACATATTCTTCAAACTTGCAAGATTCAATTATCTGCACATTTGCTTCAACTTGTAGGATATAGTCTTTGACTTCAACTCACCACTTCACTTTTTCAAATTTGAGCTCTTCCTCCATCCTACTTCTTCAAATTCTAACACTTCGTCTTTTAATGCGGAATTCAATATTTCATCACATGCAAATGCATGGTGTACCCCCATACCTACGAAGTTTTCTTCAAAAAAATGAAATAATACATACCTTACAAAGATGCAAGATGCGGTCTTTGTAAGTTCCCAAACAGCTATGTAAACACATTCCAGTATTCCATACATGGTGATATGCATGATTTCATATCTTCAAAAAACTAAAACTTTTTACTCCAACTCCAAGCTTTATTCTTTCTCCACCTTCACACAATGTTCGTAAAATCCTAAACTGCATGATTCTGCATTCTTCAACTTCATGCCTTAACTGCATGAATTAGTCTTCAACCGTATTAGATTGCGCACTATCTAACACTTTTACTTCCATATTCAACAATACAGATTTCCATTCTCCAATCCTTTCATCACTGCAACTGCATTGGAAAAAAATTCTTCAATACTCTACCGTTTAAACAACTTTAAACCCCGCAAAGTCAAATGGATCTAATGATTTCAGATTCTTCTTCAAACTTCGGTACACACCGAATAACTTCACACTTCTCGAGTACACCTAAGTACTTCAACCGAATGCTTAATATCTACAACTTTAAACTCCAACTCTTAAAAGTCAGAAAACCATTCTCTAGATATGATAAAAGCATTCAAACACTCGAAATTCCACACCATCACTAGATCTGCGTTTTTCAACGTTCATGTCTGAACTTGAAACTTATTCCTTGTTTTCCAATGCCTTTTCTTATGATAAAAGGCAATTCAATTCAATTCACATACCGCAGTCTTCAAATAGTTTGTGATTTCTTCGCGTAACTACATGCTTCACATGTAGTATTATACCTTACAGTTGTGAAGTGCCACAATGATATCTTGTTCCTTGCAAACGATTTTTCAGCTCAAAAACGGAACATATCTTCACGACCTATCTGTTTTTCCACCACGGTCTTGCACTTTTTCAACTTGATGACTTCAAAAGGTAAACACCTTTATTCTCCACCAAATATCATCAAAAACAACAAAGGTAACAAACCACCTAGCTCCTCTTTCAAAAATAGTAAATCAAAGAGGTGCCTGCAAACATCCAAGTGGATGATTCAAAATGTACCATATTTTCGGTGGTCAACGGTACGAAAAAAAGTCTGCTCCTATATTGTTGTGGAAACAACAAAAGTTTGCAGAAATACCATGATCATAAGCTTATACAAGTAAGCTTCAAACTAAACACATTCATAAAACTATTTTCTTCAACCATATGCCAAAGGCACATATGCCAAAAACTGTGTTGACCTCATCTTCAACAGTTTCTCTTCAAAATAGAACCAGAAACTATATCTCCAACACACACAATATCTCCATATAGGAAATCCAATTTACAGAGTCTCTTCAATCTATCATCAACAATTCTATATGCTTATAGCCAGCTGCTTTAAACAATTCTTCCTGAAATCAAACTCTTCACCCAAAATTTATCAACCTTCCACTAGTGCCCTCGCATCACTAAGACATTCAAACGATTGATAATTCTCACACGATACCTACTAATAGGTTTCTCCAATCCTCGGTACACCATGCAACTGAGGCAAACTTGAGTTTAACTTCTTCTTCAGTTCCTTCGACTACGTCGAGGATAACATGATCGAACTAATGACAACCAGCAACATTCACAATTGTTCCCCTTCGTACTTCGAACAATTCTAATGATCATGACGAAATTCAATTTTGCATCTTTACCTCTTTCAATGTACAAACCATTCAACTTGTACTTCAAACACGACACTCTTGTTTTCTTGCAACTTGGCTTGCAAAACAAGCACATTCAAAAGGAAAACCAACAAGGTATTCCCAAATAGTCCACAAAAGTCTGAGACAAGCGAGGTAAAGACCGAAAACAACCAAACACCTTTCTCAAACTAGTTAATAAGGTTATGGAATTACTTACTCGATGATATGCAAAATACATAGGATTTATGCTTCAAGAAGTATACCAGCGTCAACTCCTCCCTTCAAGTAGAGCTTCAACTTCAAGTGTATCAATCAACAATCAACGAATGTGAAACACTTCAAATACATTCGTTTATGAGTAAATGATACTTCAAACTGAGTTTGTCAAATTAGAAAATCCACCTCTTCAACTTGATGCAATTCAAACGATCTTGTCTCCAAGATTCTTCACATGAGGCTACACAATGATTTTCTGAATTCCAAGGTAACTCTGATCTTCTAACCGACATTACTTGATTATACAACATGCCTATTGATGCATCTTTTTCTAGGATTTTACTTCAATCTCTAAGTATGTCTTCTTCCACAAATCCACTGCCAATGCACCACGTTTTCTGACGGAATTGTTACAACCTTGCACCATAGTTCTAAAACTATCACCAACCTTCACCATAAGTTTTCAGAACTATCACGATTCTTCTCCACAAATTTCAGTCAAAAAACGTCACCTTGTACGTCTGTGTGTTCTGGTTCAAATTTGACATTTTCTTTGATATATTCACATACCGTTTCTGACCCAATTCAAACGAGCAAACCCTAGATTTCAAGAACTTAGACCTAAGCTCTTATACCAGTTTGTTGTGCCGAGAGGTTTATATTGTTCCTCAAGGCATTCCAGGATCTAGCATCGGAAACAGAAAACTGCACATTCAACGGAAGCTAATGCACATAGAACACAAAAGACATAGAGATTTACGTGGTTCGGAAATGTGCCTACATCCACGGGCAGAAATTCACTTCATTCATATATGAGAGAATGCACGATGCACATAACACTTAATACCCCTTCTTATTTTTTTTCACATTCTCAACTCACCTTCAACTCTCTCCCAACTCTCTCAGCCCTAAAGCTATGAGAGGATCTACATCTTGCTAATGAAGAGATAACTTTTCTTCTTTGTGAGGAGACAGGTGCCTACAACCTAAGGGTTTAGACAAGACTGATCAGATGATGTAGATGCTTATAACCTAAATTTTATGCCTCTATTTATAGGCTTACAATACTTCGATTAGGAAATCAAGCTTTACTCTAATTTAGGAAACATAAACTAGCTAAGATATGAAACCCTTGTTTAGATAGAAGTCTAAACATAATTCTAAAAATCAGTCAAAACTGATTTAGGAAATCACATTGATGTTTCCTAAAATCGAGCCAATATCCAACATAAATGGGCTATAACCAATGTGTATTTCCTTTGCGAGTATAATCCAAGAGCCTCTTTTTGGGATGACTTGAATGAAATTAGTCATTAGTGGAGTAGACCATGGTGTGTGGCGGGAGATTTTAATTTTGTCGGGTCGGATGATAAACGGAATAAGGGTGAAGGTGACAGGAGGAATTATAATTTCATTAATAGATTTATTCTTTAACAAGAGTTGCTTGATCAACCTCTTATTGGTGGTTCGTGTACGTGGTCGAACAATCAGGTAGATTCTCTACTTTGGAGATTGAACATATTTTTTTTTACATTGGTTTCGATGATGCATTCCCATGTGCACTCTAGATTTCTCTTACCAGAACCATTTCGGATCATAATCCAATTTTGGTAATCAAAAAACCCTCTGTGAATATCAAACTGTATTTCAAGTTGGAGGGAAGCTGGATAGAACATAAGGACTTCCATAAAAACGTGGAATGATGGTGGAGTGAAATGGTTTTTAAAGGAAGTGCAAGTACTGTTTTCTTTCGCAAGCTGTAAAATTTGAAGTATTTTATCAAAGCTTGGGGTCTTCAGGAGTTTGGTGGCGTCAGGAGGGAAAAATCTGCTTTAACTGAGAAAATAGGAGCACTAAATATTCTTGAAGAGACATATGCATTACAACTGGCTCAGCAATAGGAAAGATTGCAGTGCAAGACTAAACTCAAATATGTTGAAAGGATGTAGGCTAGAAAATAGCAGCTTAGAGATAAACAAATTGTCTTTCAATGGGGGGGGGACTCTAATACGGTCTATTTCCATAGAATCGCAAGCGCAAGTAGGAAAAAGAATACAATTTCAAAATTGCAGATTAATGGTGTTGGTTGTTTAGATCAGAACCTAATTAAAGAGGAGATCTGTAACTATTACATCAACCTTTTTTCTTCTCAAAATTCTATTAATTCGTCTTTGGATGACTTGATGTTTCCAGTAGTACGAGATGAAGATAGATAATGTATGGAGAGACAATTTTCGGAAGAGGAAGTTTGGAAGGTGGTTAAAATCATGGGTACTAAAAAAGCACCAGGACCGAATGGATTCACCACAGATTTTTACAAGAAATCCTGGGATATCATCAAAGCATACTTCATGAGTATGCTCAATGATTTTTACCAGTACGAATCTTTGGATTGGGGGTTAAATTTCTCTTTCCTTACTCTTATTACCAAAAAAGAAGACACTTGCACGCCAAAAGATTTCAGGCCTCTATGTCTTATTGGTAGTGCCTAGGCTTATTTCTGATTTCCAGGGTGCTTTTATTCACGAAAAACAAATTCTAGATGGAGTTCTAATCGCTAATGAATGTGTTGATAGCATATTGAAGGATAAGAATCCAGGTATTTTAAGCAAAATTGACATGGATAAAGCTTTCGATAATATTAATTGGCAGTCTTTATTTTGTATTCTTCAAAACATGGATTTGGAGATAAATGGATATCATAGATCAAATGATGTGTCTTCTCTTCGCATTTATCAGTTCTTGTCAATGGAGGTTCTACAAAGTGATTCAAACCATCTAAAGGGATAAGGCAAGGTGATTCATTATCTCCATATATTTTTCTTATGGTTGTAGAAATCCTATCTAAGTTAGTGAATGACGCTGTTGAAAGAAGTCAACTTCATGGATTCAAGGTTAATGAAACTGGTAGTGTGATTTATCACCTTCAATTTGCAGATAATACTATGATTTTTATTGATGTGAATTCTGAAGAGGTTACAAGATTATTTATCATTTTTTCTATGTTTGAGACCATCACTGGGACGAAACTTAATTTAGACAAAAGTACCATGGTAAGTGTTAGTGCTGATGAGATCATTACTGAACTAGCTAAGGAGTTGGGATATAAAACAGAGACATTGCCAATAAAATATCTTGGAATTCCAATTTGTGCTACTTCTAGAAACACTTCAATTTGGAAGTCGGTGTTGGAAAAAATGGAACAGAGATTGGCCACTTGGAAAAGGAAATTTTTGAATAAAGCGGGTAGATTGGTACTCATCAAGAGCTATTTGTCTATTCTTCCAGTTTATTATTTATCTCATTTTCATCTCCCGGTTTTAATAGAGAAAAAGATGATAAAACTGATGCGGAATTTTCTTTGGGGTGCAGTGGAAGGAAAACGAAAAATGGCAAGGGTAGGGTGGCCAAAATTTTGTTTATCAAAGGAGAAAGGGGAGCTAGAAGTCAAAAACTTTAAAATTACCAATAAGTCTTTGCTTCCTAAATGGATTTGGAGGTATACAAGACAAAAGAAGGCACTTTGGAGAACTATTATTTAACAGAAAGCTAAGGCTAAAGAAACTATAGTTATGCCAGTTGATGACAATGCTTCTCAAGGGAGAAGACTTTGGAAAAATGTGCTAAAGATGGTGTCGGAGATCAACAATATGATCACGTTCAAGATAAGGAATGGGAGAGGTGTTAGGTTTTGGCATGACATATGGGTGGTCGCTGTCTTCCTTAAATATATTTTCCCAGTGGCTTACAAAGCTTGTACACAAAAACAAGCAACACTGCAGAGATGATTAGAGATGGAAGATGGCATGGATAATTCAAGCACAATCTCAATGTTAACGAACAGATGGAGTGGGATATGTTAAGGCGTGATCTAGGCATTGTTCTAATACTGGTGGAATGCGAAGACGAAGTAGATTTTCCTGCCAATTTCAGTAGCATGACCTGCTATGAAGTGCTCACAGATAGTGTTTTTGAATGCTCCTTCTCGAACTTCTTATGGAAGCATTACATTCTGCCCAAGGTTAGCTTTCTACTGTGGGTTATTTTTCACAACTCGCTTCCAACTCGTACTATGCTTCAACATAGAGGAATTGAACTGCCAAGTGTGTCCCGCCCTTTCTGTAACTCGAAAATGAAGACGTCTGATCACCTGATGTTACACTGTGATTATGCTTTCCATCTTTGGGATTATTTTATAAAATATTTTCATGTATCATGGCCTATTTATGGTACTATAGAACATATCTTTGAAGCCTGGGCCTGGAATGTGCTGTAAAGTAGATGTAAACGCATTTGGAACTTACTTCCATATGCTATTATTTGGAAGGAAATAAATAGTAGGGTGTTTGGAGGAAGACATAAAGAAGTTTTTGAAATCATTGTTCGTGTTAAGAAAACTGTGGTGTTATGGAGTTGCGACACAGATACTTTCAAGTTCTTATATGGTAGCCAAGTTTTGCACAATTGGGAGCTTTTAGTGCATATGTAATTTTCACCGTAATGAGAGGATGATGATCTGAGTCTGTTTTATGTTGTTGTAGTGCCTATAGCCATTTTTTTTAATACAAACTTTTCTTCGATTTTTTATTTTTCCATTGAGGTCTACAAAAAAAAAAGACATAAATATGCCATCTTGAAGTGATTTTGAACACTTCACGCCCAATAGTTTATGCGTATGACTATTTTTCTTACGAGTAATTAGTGTTAGTTGTACTATCAATTAGTGGGTATAACTAAAAATCTAGAATACAAAACAAAGCTTGGCTAAGTTAGGCTAGATAAAGAGGGGCCGAGATTTGTCTAGGATGGATAAATCTACAGCCGTGGTTTTTTCAACTAACAATTATAAATACTTTATTAATTGGTGTCCTATTAATTGCTTATGATGAATGATTAATTAATTTTTCATGATAAATGTTCATTTAATGAATCTAATAAATACATATTTTTATTAATAAATAAGTTTATTTAAAACTATATATATATATATATATATTGATCGGTAAAGAATTTGGTGCTGGCGAGTTTCGGACTCAGTTGACTGGTATCGTCACCCAATGACTTTACCACTGTACTACAGTGACCCCAGTTAAAAAATTATATTAATAATTTTTAATGGTGGTAGTGAAAGAAGCAGTGGGTGGTGGAAATAGTGGGGGTATTTGTGAGTGGTGGAGATGGTAACATTACATGTGGTGGAAAAAATAACGGGCGTGGCTGATTTTTACGTACGGTGGTGGATGTTAGTGAATAGTAGTGGACAATAATAGTTTTGTGTCTTACAAAATGGGTAAAATATTATTGTGATAGATGTAGTTGGCTTTTTTTAGCACAACTGGTAAGGACAAAACATAAATATTTTGAGGAGGATACTAAATCATATAAGACAATATGATCATGACCGCTGGATCACCCAAATGGGATCCCAGCTATTTATAGTACCCGATTGAATAAATCACAGTTTTAGTATTAAAATAAAATTGAATACATTTCCAGAATACAAAAAAAAAATTGGAAAAGTTAGGCTAGATAAAGAACGATCAAATTTATACTTGCAGAACATAAATCTACCACTATAAATTATCACGTTTAATTTAATAATAAATATTCAATTGATATTTCATAATAAATGTTTTTTTAATTAATCAGAATATAATTTTGTTGATACATAATAAATTTATCTGATATTAACCATATCAGTAAGCATTAATGGTGGTTGTGATGGTGGGCAGTGGTGGGGATAATGGTGAGACTGATGGAGTGGTGACGAAAACATGGTATTTGAAAATGCGGGGTCTAAAAACCACACCCAATAATTTGTTTGGAAATCTGATAGGACTTACTCCAATACACTTTCTAGAGAATCAACTAGACAGTCAGACTCAATCTAGAATAAAGTATATCAAAGAGTTTGAATATCTCTGTTTCACAATGTAATCAGCAAATCAAACAGATAGATATCCGCGAGCCTGATTATTATGTGAAACAAATTGAACAGTACCAAAGACTAGTGTTCAAGTGTCAATTGATGTAAATCAACAACCAAAGGTTGAATATTCGAATTGATTGATCTTAACGTACAACCTGTGATATTTCAATTACATAACAAAATATAATGCGGAAAAGAAATAACACAGACACCAGAATTTTTTTAACGAAGAAACCGCAAATTTATCTTGGTAACAAAGCATTCAATAATCACCGTTAGATGAAAAACCTGATTCAACCAAGCTAATATCTTTCAACCGTTAGATCGAACTTAGCTTGTTACAAACAAATGTAATGTACCCTCATTTAGGTTTATGTAACCGTACCCAAACGTGTACACCATGTTGGTTCACAAATAGTTAACCGAGGTTAGCCATATGATTACTCTTATATCAACCTTATTCATCTTAATCATAACTAGTTCAAATGACTCAAATGAAACTAGTTAACGAGTTTTTCAATTTCTATATTCTCATAGATTTATACAAGAACACAATTGAAGCAAAATCGGTTTGATTCACTCGAATAAATACATGAACATAATAGCTACAGTTTGCAAAGATTGCATTCCTTATTAATAAATGTTTAAGTTCATGTACACTACCGATTTTAGAAAGTAACCACCTAAGTACGCGTACTTAAGTAACCGATTTTTTGAGTTTGGTTTTCAAACTCAGCAGAAATTCACAGACGTGAACTTTCCGCCAGTACGCTTACTTAGGTAATTGAATGAGTTGGTTTTGAAATCCAACATCAGCAGAAATTCACGGATGTGAACTTCTGCCAGTATGCGTGAGAGTATGCATACTTATCCAGTCTCCTTCAACCATTTCGTATACACACAAGTATGCATACTTTAGGTTCCCGGTTTTGGACTTATACACAAATGTGCGAACACACTATATGCTTATATCCAAAGAAGGTTACAAGATTCTAAACTCTTTATTTCAATCATTAAAACATTCTTCTATAATAACAGTAGCCATTTTCACACACTATTAGTATTAAAGTAATTTTCAAGATATTGAAATAATCATTATCGAAAGATTCCAAGTCTTACACCAAATGATTGTATCACACAAACCATGTAAGATGTTACTCAGAAATTTTCTCATGATATAAGATGAGCTTGGCATAAGCAAAAGCTTACCAACACATATTTCAAGAAATATGTAAGCGAGATATACTCAGTTCGAAATCTCAAATGTGTATATAGAAAACGATATTGTAATATGACTTATGTCTCAATATAGGAGATAAAGTAGAAATAGACTTTCCAAGTGATAGATGAGTTTAAGTCTCCACATAACTTTTGTCGATGAAGTTCCAAAATCTCTCCTTGGTATTTCTTCGTCTTCAAGTGATAAACACCTTGAAGTCTAATCTCAACAACACAAACTATGTCCTAATCCGAGACATCTATAAATAGGCTAGAAATCAAAACTTATATTTTTATCACTAACATTGACAAACATGCTTGAGATAGAAACGCATGTGAGTTCGACCAAGCAGTGCTCTAAAAATCTCCCTCTTTGTCAATTTTAGTGACAAAAATATCAATATATATGGATTACAAAATAAATAAAAATTATAGCTTCTCATCCACATGCTTGATCTCCTTGGCATCTTCAACATGACTCAAAATCTTCGTCTCTTCCAAGTACCCCAATGATTCCAAAGGTTGTAAGTTTAGCACCATCGTTAGTTGAAAATCCGTAGCGATAACAATGAGAAAACAAATGCTCTCAATAATTGTTATACGGTGTCATGGTATTATTACACAACATCAAAGTTCAATTGTATTACAACTTTGAAAATAACACTCTGGTGATATGTATCACTCCCCCTTAGTCAATACTTTATCTAGACATGAAAACCACTCCCCTTACATAATGATCCGTAAACCATATGTATTTGTAGTATTCCACACATTAATTCCCCCCCCCCCCCATTTTGTCAACATAAATTGGCAAAGGTACTAGTGGGATCCTAATGAAATTTTCATAGAGATACTTCATGACTAAAAGAGAATACCATACCAACTTATTTAGATGCCATCATAAAGCCGAAGCTAAATGCATTCATCAAGGAGTTTATAAAAATACATGATAACCCCTAATATTCCACAGCCGCACTCCCCGCAAATATTTGGAAATTAAGCACAAGTTCAAAAAGAACTGTCCCCCATAAAATGTCATTCCCGAAAGAACAACAAAGGAGACCTTACTTTCACAAAAAATAAGGATTTCTTTGGATGTAAACAAATCACATGAAAACATGAAATTGAATCCAAAGTATTCAATTGAATTATCCACGAGAGAACCCATGATTAATTCAATCGAAATGCACAACAAAATTAATCACAAGAAAACCTATGATTTGTTTAATCGGACATAACCAAATTAACCACAAGAAAGTGATCAATTCAATTGGTCATGCTCGTCATAAGAGAACTTATGGAGCTACAACTAAATTGACCACACGAGAATGATCAATTCAATTGGTCATTCTCAAACATAAGAAAACTTACGTAGCAACATAATATATACACAAAAATGTGGATCGGAGATCGACCATACGGCAGAATAGACAAGGATTCATTCTATTTTTTATAACTATTTGCATAATGACATGTAATAGACTTAATCCTTGTAAACAAAAGTTCATCCTTTCTTCCATCAAAAATAATGACATAAAAGGCTTTAACTTTTTTTGTCAAAAGTTCATTCTATCTTTTATCAACACATTCATATCGACATATAATAGAGATTTAACTTTTGACAAGAATGGGACAGTAACAGGTTCATGGACGTAAACAACATATCCCATAACAATTGCAATATATCAAATCATAAAGATTAAAATTGCAAAAATCATCTTCCAAAAGACTTAAAATGTACATAAATAAATATAAAAACAATGAAGATGAAAATCGTTGGACATAGATGTGTGTACTCACAATAATGGCTATTCCAAACCCTGGTTATTCTTCTAGAAAGACAAGAAATAAATTCTCAAAAGAAGATTACTAGACATTGAGACCTATGAAGAATTATTTATCGTCCCCGAACTCCTTGTCGTCAAAATCCATGGGAACATAAGGTTCATGGAGAAATGAGTCAATTCCAACAAACCTTCTAGGATGATGATGTTGAACCAGGGCCTTCTGCATTTCGAGAGTTCTCATAACAAAAGCCTTTATTTGCTAAATCTCCTTCCTTGTTTCCTTCAACTCTTTAAGAACATCATAAAACTTCTGAGAATTTGAAGGAACAACTCTTGGCTTCGTCACATTCCTTCTTTTTCTTTTCAAAGTTATAGGCAACATAGATTTCTCTGTTTCCTTCATGATTGATGGCTTAACAATCATATTCACATCTTTTCCATCAGAGCACAAAATTCTTGGAGTCTCCATAAGTGTATGGGTTTGTGAGAGGAAGTCACAATTTAAACTCAACAGGAAGTCCCAAGATGAAAAGAGTTTCAGAGAAGGAAGAAGGAATGTAGGGTCATGGAACCTTAAACATCAAAGGTTCACGCATGCACAATTCAGAACCCTAGAGAGAGTGGAATTGTCGAGAATAACCCCCTTTATTGATAAGACAGGGAAGTCTCTTCCAATATCAATTAGATATGAAAGAATTCCAAATTTGTAAACCAAAGCAAAAAAATAAGAAGAAAAGATTACTTTTATTTTCTTAAAGCCTGAGGTGTGCACAGTCTTGTCTCTTTTGATCAGGCACATGAGACAAGATGTACCAAAGCAAGACAATTAAGTTGTGCTGCGGTGAACAATAATTTCCACCATAACCTTTTTGAAAGGAATTCATAGAACCCTGTCTATCAAAATGTTTAGACCAAACTCTCTTCTCTAATGGTCATGACTTATCTTTGGAAACCAACTTCTTCGAAGAGGATAAAATCTTACATACCTCAGCAGTTTTTTGAACAAGTTTAAGCTTGTTTTCTAGTCGATTTTCTTTTCGTTGAAGTCTCTTGACATGTCTCATCTTGTGTTTATACTTGAAACACTTTGAAAGTTCATGACCTTTATTTGAACAATAAGAGCATGTCAATGGATAAGCTGCTTCTGATGCCTTAGATGTGCAAGTTGCTAGGTACATGTGCACATAGTGGAACTTGAAAAATCATATAGAGAGTTTCCAATAGAAAGGTCAATTTTCTCTTCTAGATGGGTTGAGTCTTCTTCTGGAAGAATATCGAGATTAATGTATGTATTGCTACAACTATCAAAATCAATATCTTCACAAAGAAGTGCAACACTTGATTTTTTGTCTTTGTTAGAATCATAGTGATCAGACATTTCATCAAGAGTTGCAGCAAGACCTTTGTCCCCATTGTATTTTCTACGGTTCGGACACTCATTTGAAAAATGACCAAAACCTTTACACTTAAAGCACCGTGGCATATCCTCGTCATCAGCCTCGTCAGCATCCCTATTTTTAGGATGAATGCTATTGTGAGGTTTAACTGGTGACCTAGGTTTGTCTATGAAAAACCATTTACTTCTCATCAATAGAAGATCTCTAATTATATTGTGATCAAAGAGACTAACTTGTCAAGATCTTCATCTGATAAATCATCCTCAGAGACATAAACACTTTTACTTTTGTCAAGTAATCTGGTGTTCCTTTGTGCTTTGAATGAAACATCCTTTCCGATTTTGGATGTATGCTCATGATCAAAGATCTTTAGCTTTCCAACCAACGTATTTCTTGATAGAGCATCAAGGTTATTTCCTTCAATGATGGCATGCTTCTTAGAATCATATCTAGATGTCAACGATCTGAGAATTTTCATCATAATGTCCTTTTCAAGAATAGTCTTACCCAATGCAAAAGATGCATTAACAAGAAAGTTTGTGATTAAACTCACCAAATAAATCTTCATCTGCCATATGAAGGTTTTCCCAATCAGAATTTAGGTTTTGAAGCCTGGCTTCCTTTTCACTGATATTTCCTTCGAATACGGTTTCTAAGATATCCCAAGCATCTTTAGGCCGAGTGCAAGTAGTCACATGGTGCTAGAGATATGGGTAATGACATGTATGATGGCATTCAAACTGTCGGAATTTTGCTTGGCAGCAAATATCTCGGCAGCATCATATGCACTAATGTTCTTTGGAAGGTTGCATTACTTATTCCCACATCGGGAGCCTCATAGACATTATCTACATTGACCCATGATTGAAAATCACGCGCTTGAATAAAGGCACGCATAGAAATTTTCCACCACAAGTAATTTGAGCCATCGAAGACTGGTGGTCATTTATAGAGATATCACCTCTATCCATATTAGATCGCTACAAACACAGACTTGTAAGGTATTTAATGTGTTTTCCTTCTCTGATACCAATTTAAAATGCGAGGGTATAACAACCACACCCAAAAATTCATTAGGAAATCTGAGAGGACTTACTCCAATACACTTTCTAGAGAATCAACTAGACAGTCAGGCTCCATCTAGAATAAAGTATATCAAAGAGTTTGAATATCTTTGTTTCACAATGTAATCAAAAAATAAAAATCCGTGAGCATGATTATGTGAAACAACTTGAACGGTACCAAATATCAATGTTCAAGTTTCAATCAATGTAAATCAACAACCAAAGGTTGGATATTCTAATTGATTGATCTTAACGCACAACATGTGATATTTTAATTATATAACCAAACATATATAATGCGGAAAATAAATAACACAAACACCTGAATTTTGTTAACGAGGAAACCACAAATGCAGAAAAACCCTGGGACCTAGTCCAGTTTGAACACCATACTGTATTAATCCGTTACAGACACTAGCCTACTACAAATTAACTTCGGATTAGACTATAGTTGAACCCTAATCAATCTCACACTGATTCAAGGTACAGTTATGCTCCTTACATCTGTGATCCCAGTAGGATACTATGCACTTGATTCCCTTAGCTGTTCTTACCCACAACTAAGAGTTTCTACGACCCAAAGTCGAAGACTTGATAAACAAATATGTCTCACACAGAAAAGTATATAGGATTGAATAAATCTGTCTCCCACAGAAATACCCAAGAGTTTTTGTTCCGTTTTTTGATTAATCAAGGTGAACATGAACCAATTGATAAACCAGACTTATATTCCCGGAGAACAACCTAGTATTATCCATCACCTCACAATAAACTTAATCGACTAGCGAAACAAGTTATTGTGGAATCACAAATGATGAGACGAATGTGTTTGTGACTACATTTCTATCTTACCTATCGGAGATATAAATCTCAAGCCAATCTTATAATTGTACTCAATCACGATAGAAATAATAAGATCAGATCACGCAATTACAAAGAGAATAGTTGGGTCTGGCTTCACAATCCCAATTAAGTCCTCAAGTCGTTAACCTATAGGGTCTCGAAAAGAAACCTAAGGTTAAAGGAGATTCGACTCTAGTTATGCAACTAGTAACATACATGAAGTATGGGGATTAGGTTTCCCAGTTGCTAGAGTTCTCCTTTATATAGTTTTCAAATCAGGGTTTGCAATCCAAGTTACCTTGGTAACAAAGCATTCAATAATCATTGTTAGATGGAAAACCTAATTCAACCAAGCTAATATCTTTCAACCGTTAGATCGAACTTAGCTTGTTACACACAAATGAAATGTACCCTCATTTAGGTTTATGTAACCGTACCCAAATGTGTACACCATGTTGATTCACAAATAGTTAACCGAGGTTAGCCATATGATTACCCTCATATCAACCTTATTCATCTTAACCATAACTAGTTCAAATGACTCAAATGAAACTAGTTAAAGAGTTGTTTAATTGTTATATTCTCAAACATTTATACACGAACACAATTGAAGCAAAATAGGTATGATTCACTCAAATCAATACATGAACATTATATCCACGATTTGCAAAGATTGCATTCCTTATTAATAAATTTTTAAGTTCATGTACACTACCGATTTTAGAAAGTAACCACTTAAGTACGCGTACTTAAGTAACCGTTTTTTTAGTTTGGTTTTCAAACTCAGCAGAAATTCACGGAAGAGAACTTTCCGCCAGTACACATACGGAGGTAACTGAATGAGTTGGTTTTGAAATCCAACATTAGCATAAATTCACGGATGTGAACTTCCGCCAGTATGCGTACGGGTACGCATACTTATCCAGTCTTCTTCAACCATTTCATATACACACAAGTATGTATACTTTCGGTTACCGGCCGGTTTTGGACTTATACACAAATGTGCGAACACACTATATGCTTATATCCAAAGAAGGTTACAAGATTCTAAACTCTTTATTTCAATCATTGAAACATTCTTCTATAATGACAATAGTTGTTTTCACACACTATTAGCATCAAAGCAATTTTCAAGATATTGAAATAATCATTATCGAAACATTCCAAGTCTTACACCAAATGATTGTACCACACAAAACATGTAAGATGTTACTCGGAAATTTTCTCATGATATAAGATGAACTTGGTATAAGCAAAAGCTTACCAACACATATTTCAAGAAATATGAAAGCGAGATATACTCAGCTCAAAATCTCAAATGTGTACATAGAAAACTATATCAAAATACGACTTATGTCTCAATATAGGAGATAGAGTAAAAATATATTTTCCAAGTGATAGATGAGTTTAAGTCTCCACATACCTTTTGTCGATGAACTTCCACAAGCTCTCCTTGGTAGTTCTTCGTCTTCAAGTGATAAACCCCGTGAATTCTAAGATCAGCTACACAAACTATGTCCTAGTCCGAGACATCTATAAATAGGCTAGAAATCAAGACTTATAGTTTTTATCACTAACATTGACAAACATGCTTGATATAGCAACGCACGCGAGTTCGACCGAGCAGTGCTCTAACAGTGGTGGAAATAGTAGTGGTAGTAGGGTGATAAAAGGGGTCCTAAGATAGGTAAATTAAGCACTAATGGTGGTTTTGATGGTAGGTGGTGGTGGTGGATCTGCGGTGGGATAATAGTGGTGGGTATTGGTGAGACTGGTGGAGTGATGACGGTAATGTGGTGGTGGAAGAAGTAGTGGTAATGGGTGAGAGGAGGTGTCTTAAAATAGGTAAATTATTTAATCAACCTTGGTTAATTTGTCTTTGTTTTGTTTTCATTGGATTTCAAATTTTATTTTTTATTATTTTTTAAAATTAAAATAATTTTTAATGGTCAGATTTTTCCAAAAAAGAAGATGTTGTGATTTTAAGATTTGCCGGGTAGAGGCAGTAAGAAAAATGAAACCCTAAAAAAAATTGACCAAACACAAGGCTACACGCGAATTAATTGTAATCTGTTCAGTTTCTCACATCTCTTTTTATTCCCCTTTTTTGTCATGGTTTCTGTTTCTGTCAATATTTCTCTCATACTTCATGGGATTATGCAAGGCTACGTGTAAATTAATTGTAATTGATTCAGTTTCTCACATCTCTCTTTATTCTCCTTTTTTGCCATGATTTCTGTTTTTGTCATTTCTCCCCAACTTCGTGTAATTATGCATGCTTGAGAAATAGTTCATGATAATAGGTAAAGAGACAAGAAAACAAATGGATCGCGAATTAAATATTATTATAAATTTTAGGAAAATGAATAAACACAAATCTATGTAAATTGGGAACCCAACAATTTATTTCAAAAAGAAAAATTAAATTCTAATGCTAACAGATTTTGCAAGATTAATCTAATTGATTTTAAAGTAATTTTAGGTGTTTTTAATTTTGTTACAAGTTTGGTGAATGACCTTTGATGATATTTTTTTGAAGTAGTGAACAAAGTAATGTTCTACTGCCCATAGGATTTGCTCTCACGATTAAATATATTTGTCCTGATGGGTTGTATGACTTACATACACAATATTAAAAGATTCGAGGATAAGGACATGTTTATTAACCAACTCCTCAAAACATTTAGACCTGGATCGATCGGTTCGATTCTCCTCAGACAATTACGACATGTATGAACCGATGGATACATTTGAAACACATATCCTTGCCCATGACTTTACGGCACGGTTTGAGACCTAGTAAAAAATAAAATAAGAAAACCTAAAAGTTTTGAATTTTTTTGGATTCAAGAATAATTGGCGATATAACATTCATACGACGGCCTATTGTCCTTGATTTTCTTGAATCTTTTCATCCGTGATGAACATTAATTAACCCCTAATTGACAAGCGTTTTTAATTTTATGTCCGAATGTACACAATCCGCAGATTATAAAATACTCTAAAAATCCTACATAAAATTGGACAGGTAGCCGGGTACACTTCATTATATTTGCGATTGTGTACAATTATTCTATCAAATGAAGAACTTATTTTGATTTTGAGTATGATTTTTGGAGGTTTACATATAATAAGGAATTGACATATATATTTTTGTAGTTACAGGTTTTCCCACAACACACCCCTTGTAATATCTTGATAATAATTTCTTGATATAAACTTATTTGATATTAAAATGATGATTAAAATACTAAAAATTGTAAAAAAAAACACACAGATTTTTACATGGTTCGATCAATATGATCTACATCCATGATTCTTCACTATGATTGTTTAAATTTACATTTTATTTACATTGATAATCTCCATTAATGGAGTTCTAAATCTAGTTTTGGGGAAGAAGATGATAAAGAAAAATACATTCTCTCTCTAAAAATCTCTCTGCAAAATATCTCTCTCTCTCCTAAAATTGTGTCCCCTTTTCTCTCTCATGTTCTTCTCTTTATATAGGTATCTTCATGGTGGATGACAACTCACATTCAACTCATATTTCCCATATTATAGGACCTCTGCTATGCTCCTCGAAGGCTCTGCCATCGTGCTCGCAGGATCTGCTATCGTTCTCGCGAGACTCTTCTATAACCACAAAATCTTCATTTCCTGCTTTGTTCTCGCGAGCTCCCGCCTTGTTCTCGCGAGCATTCTCTCCAACTACAAAATCATCACATCTTTCTCATGTTTTATGATGTCGTTGTCTATTACGTCATTCTTTGAATTATTCTGCGAAGCTCGCAGAGTGTTGTTGCAGAACTCACAGAAATGTCGTTAATAATTTCGTAAGAGTATTGTTGTGGCGATATTCTGATCCTATATCTTGCCTCTTTTTCCTTGAATATTGCTGGAAGAGCGATCTTTAAGGAAAAATCAGTTGTTGTAGTAGTCTTTGATCTTTGTTGATGAAGGAACGAGCGAAAGAATACTGGACTTGAAAAGTACGTACTTGCATCTATTCTTTTGTGAAGTTCCATATCTTTGCTAAGTAAATAAGAAGTATTAACTCTTGAAGTATGTGAAGTATGAAGTATCCTTGAAGAAATATAAGAAGTACTCAATCCTCAAAATATAAGAAGTATCCGTCCTTGAATGAAAGTTATAAGTATTGCCTCTATTCATGCGAAATTATTACTTCATTTTTGGTGAGAATTCTTGTCCATTTTGGAAATGATTCTTGCCGAGCAGATAAAGAACATAAAATATTTTCTTGGTAATCCATAGTTGCCTCTGTTCTTTATCTATGAAGGTAGAATCCTTGGGAAAATGTTAAATGAACGAATTGTTTCTTTTTTTCTTATCTTGCCTCTGCCTCATGCGATAAAATAATCATATTCTGCGAAATAATCACATTTCCTGCGAAATTCTGGAAAAGTCTGCGAGATTCTGAATGAGTTTGCAAGTTTCTGAATGTGTCTGCAAGATTCTAAATGTATCTGCGAGTTTCTAAATGTATCTGTGAGTTTCTGAATAACCCTACGAAATTATGAATAGTGCTCCTGAAATAATACTTTGAATAGCACCGTGAATAGTGCTGCGAGATTGTAGATAATCCTCTTGAGAGACTCTGAATAATACTTCTGAGAAATTCTGAATAGTATTTTTGAGAGATTCTAAATAGTACTTGTTATCTCTCTTGCGATGAACAAATCTTTCCTGCATTCTTAAAAGAAAATAGTTAATGTTTGAGATTATTCTATTGGTCTTATTTTGCCTTCCTAATTAAAGGTATTATTTTGCCAATTTTTATTTTTGCGACAAAATCGCAAGACGTTCTTACATTTATATGCAAAAACCCATTGATCTTGCCTTATCTGTATTTTTTCAATTTCTCTGCGACAATATGACAGGCCTAAGTTTTCTTGCGAGAACAAAGCCCCATGACATTGCCGTCTTGCGATGAAATCTCAGGACGTCTTTACACTTTCATGTAAAAACCCATTGATCTCATCTTATCTTTTTCTCATGGCTTTTTTCCTCTGTATAATATTTGTCACGCGACAATATGACAGGCCTAAGTGTTCTTGCGAACGTATAGCCCCATGACATTGCCGTCTTAAGACACTTATCATCTCCCTAATGGAGGGTGCCGCCCTTATCTTCCCCCTGGTTTCGCCTTCAAGGAGGGAGCATCGGCCATACAAGATTATCTCCTCCCATCCGGATTTACCAACAACCAGTTGTTTTCGCAGCCTCTTATCCTTTATGCCTATATGGCTTATAGTTACGAGACTGCACCCTAAGTGGGGTTTTATTCAGGCCAAGTGCATCATAGCCAAGACTTACCAAGAATGGCCAGGGTAGGTTCGTCCATCCCGGGCACTCTTGGCTCAACCGTGTACCTCGGCGCCTTGGTCATACTCTGCACTTATTAGAAGAGACCCTCAGTCGTCCAACCAGGGTATAACCTTATATAGTTGGAAATCCAAGGTACCTCTCCTGGATAGGTTTTCTTTAACCCAAACATCTCCATGACTCATGATCCTGCAGCGGTATAACCTTACCCATGAATCATGTAAAGAGATACCCCCTTATATGACGCATTATTAGGTCTTACATTTGCCTCTTCCGAGATTGTACCCGCGAACTAGGGTGTACGCCATAAAGGTTCGTCCCATTCTATAAATCTCTGCAAAATTTTATTCGCGTTTCTTTATTCTGTCACTTCTTCTTTCATTTCTGTCATTTCTTCTTTCATTTCCGTCATTTCTTCTTTCATTATCATAACATCATATTTGAATTAAATATTCTTTAAAAAAATTGAAATCTTAGAAATCTTCTTTGAAATCTTGCGATTGTATCGCGTTGTTAATTCAAAATCTTTTTCTATTAAAGAAATATTCTAGAGAAACATATTAAATCGAATTTTCTCGTTTTTTTTTTTGAAATTTTGAAATCTTGGAAATCTTGCGATTGTATCGCTTTTTGTAAAATAAATAAAAAATCTTTGAAATATTTTGAAATCTTAGAAATTTCTGCGATAATTTCGCTTTTGGAAATCTTTTGAAAATTTTGAAATCTTAGAGTTCTTCGTTAAAATCTTGCAATTGTATCGCTTTAAATAAAAAATCTTTTATTTTCTGTAAGTAAAATATTCTAAGAAAATGGTACTTAGCTTTCTTGCGATTTTCTGTTGCTATCATCTCTTGCGAAGTATATGGTTTGCTTGTGAATTGATAAGAAATGAAAAATGAACTCTTGATCTGCCTCTTGCATACTCTCGCACCATACCAATTGTTCTAACTCTTCTCTTGCGAAATTAACTTGTGAAATAATCATCAATTTTCTTCTTTGCGAGATAATCATCAATTCTTTTCTTTGCCTATGCGGAATTATAGTACACTTGATGAAACTTTGTTTTCTCTTTGCGATTTTAACTCTCCTCTTTTCCTCTGTACTTCATTCCATTCTTCGCTGGCCCATTAGATATTAAATTTTGCTGTAGACCTCGTAAATCATGTGCACTTCTCATTTCATTATTAATTGATAGTATAATTGGTTTTGTCCTTTATAACTTCTTTGCATGTTAATTTCTATTTCTCTTCACATGTTTGTGTTAGTGAAATAAGCTTTGAAGACAAAATAATATTGTTATCTGCGAGATTCTCTTGCTCTGGTAACGTGGCTTGTTCCCCGTTCTTTGTTGGCTTGTTCTCTTACTTTTGAGATTCTCTTGAATTTTTTTGACGAAGTATGCTTCGCAAAATCCCTTCCATGTCTCCTTTTTTTTTACTGGTATTTTATTCCTTCGCAGAAGTAAACCAATTTCTTCATTGGTTGTTGACAATTTCTTGTTTGATTGATGGTTGCCGTGAGAAGAAGTGTTGCGATGAGAATAAAAATGTGTCTCTTCACCTGCGAATTAATAAGGTTACATTTATAACGAAATATGTGTAGGAATTACTCCTCGCAAATTTTTTCGTCATCACCAAAATATGTTATCTTTGTAAAAATGTGTGTCTTCGTCTGCCCCAAATTTGTTATGTAATTAATGGGTTTTCTTGGCGCTGGTTATAACGTCATAGTGTTTTGGTGAGGTACTCCTTTCTACACCTGCGTATTCTTTCACCTTTTTTGTCCATTTAGTTTGTTGCTGTCTTTGTTAGGTGATTAATAGATACCCTACTTTTCTCATCTGTCACCATCGCTGATGTCCACCATTCTTTTTATTTCATGTGTCTTTCTTCATGTGTGTTATAGCTGCTCTTTGTTTGAGGTCCATTTAATCATATCTTCATGTCTCTTGCAGTAAATACTTAATTAAAAAATAGATGACATGATGAGAGTGGAGAAAGTCTCAGCATTCTTGCGAGAAATGAAAGAATTCTGCGAAGTTTGGGGAATATCCCTAGAATATAGCTAGTATACATTTTGTTGGACTTGGTGAGTTTTGTTAACCCTTCTGTTTATGCAACACCTGGACACATGCCTTTTCTCAATGTTGCTCGCAATGGATTGAGAGATATCATAAATAGATGAGAATCCACGTTCTTCTTTACTGGAATTCACCTGCCCTAAAATTTGCTGACTACGTCTTGTTTGACATTAACTCATCGCTTATTGATGATCTCCAACATAATATACTTAGATTGCAGCTTCCTTGTCTTCATGACTTCTCGAAAATTTTATATATGGCATGTCCCCAATTTTATTTGTCTGGTAAACTCGCAATGAAATCATTGTCTTCATTGCTACAACTTCGCTACATTGTTATTCTTCGCTGGGACTTCATTTCTCTTCGCCTATCCATTTTGCTTGCCATTTCTTTTTCTATTCATCTTTAGTCTATGAATGGGTCATCATTATTTTCCTCTGAAGTTTATCTGTTCACACCGCTCTACTTCTTTGCTATCCCTATCAGGTGACTTCTTCGATAAACTTTGCTGGAGCTTTTGTCTTTAGTAGTATATTGTCTCTTAGTACCTTCTCCTTGTCATTAATGGTATTGCTTGATACGATATTAGCATGCGCTCCTTTTGGCTACGGTGTTGTTCGTTCTCTCCTAAGTAATGAGGTTGTATTATTTCATAGGTTATAATTTGAATTGTCGTGACTTTGCTGTTGCTGCGATGAAATATACTTGATGCGATGAAATACTCTTGTTGTGGACATCTTGGTTTTCACCTGTCTTTCATCTTTTACTCATGTTAAAATTCACCTTTTTGCTTCCGTCTAAGTTGTTCTTACTCTTTCCCGCGAAGAGAATATTTGCTAATAGAAATATTTGCGATGCTGAAATATTCCACGAAGTGATTTCCTTACATTAGTTATACAGGCGAGCTGTTTCTGCGATGCGATGATTTAATTAATCTATTATATCCTATTCATGTCCGTTTTGCTTGCCATACTACTGCATCTATACTTCTTGCTAAAGCTCATCGCCTTAATTTCAAGTTTCACATGCATGAACTGCATGGGAGAATTTTCTTGTTGGTTTCTGATCCTTTGAGCTTGTGTTAATCTGAAAATGTGTTTTTGTTGCTAATACATCTGAAAATGGGTTTTTGATATCTACATGGAGATGTCACCTCCTGTATCTTGACTGCCAATACCGCTGTACCTGATTTATTTTTTCTTTTCGTAGGAGGAGAGTCTCATTTTGATAATCCATAATCTCTTCGCTTTCATGACGCTAATTTGTCATGACGTTTTTCATGTTGATGTTCTGTTGATGTTGTTGAGCTTCTTGAACTGATTCTCTTCCTAAGTAATTGTCTTGGACTTTGTGACCAGAGTTTGAGTTACTGATTTGTCTATCTTTTATACATTTGAGTTTCTGCGAGTTTCTTCTGTGAGTTGATTATTGATAGCTTACCGATGCAGCAACACTACTCGTCCTTCTTCGCTGCTAATGATTTCAGGAACACATATTATACTGCCTTTGATCTGTCATGCCTTCAATTCACTTGATGTTGTTGTATCCTCCTTTTGCAAATCTAATGTTTTCATCGCAAGTCTAATGTTTTCCCTTCTTCGCTGATTCCCCTTTTTGCTCTTTCTCTCCTATACGTCATTATTCTTGTGCATCATTGTTCTTTCCGGTTTATTTTGCTGCTGACGATACTTTCGCGCAAATGCTGGCACATTTTCAGTACGTAGGTTCCATGAGCTTTGCTTTGTGAGTTTTATGTCTTCGCGAGTCATTTTCCTTCTTCCCACAGTATTCTCCTTGCGTGACTATTGCCCTGTTTCTTGCCATTAACGACCTTATCCAACGAAGTTTCAATTCCACAAGTAACAAATCAAACAGGTGAACCACAAATGCATCTTAAATCTATTTCTCTGAATCAAAGAATGAAGGTTATCAACTTGAATTTGTTTAACTTTTTTTTTTTTGGGACGAAAACACCGAAATTTTAATAATAAATATTTTCAAAATTCAAAATTCGAAGTTTTATTTTTTTAGGATGAATTTGTTTCTCAAACTAAGCAAGTGATCGATGTCGTATGCGTCAAAAATAATTTACACTTTCTTACTACTCAAAATATAAATATAGCAAGGGCAAGAAATGATCGATCCCACATAGAGTACTTGGTTGTCAATATATTTTTGGTTCCTTATATAAAACACCGGGTATTTTTCTGATTTTTATATACTAAAATAAAATAAAAGCAAAAAAATAAAAATTAACACGCAAATCAAGGTAGTGAGAATATTGGTTAAGGATTCATCTTCATTCACAAATATATTTTCTTCACAATAACTAGAATTGATATTTTAATCTCAACTTTTATCAAAAGCCCTAGAATACCTTGATCGCAAGAATATCCCGCTAATTCCCTCTTATCATCAACAAACACATTAAAAGATGCGAGTATGAGTTGTATCTAAGAGAACAACCTAACGTGTAAAAGCACTAATCCAGTTTAATTCCCTAGATGCATTAAGTTCTATGAAATCAGGCCAATCAAAGCAATCGAACGTGGAAAGCGCACTAATTCAATTTAACAAAGGTTATGGTTCACATATGATTATAAGGATGCATCACTACAAGCTACAACCATATTCATGCTACTTGTAATCAGGAATCTATCACTTTTACGTATAACAAACCCTAATCTAGCAATAAAGATGAAAACAAACTCAACCGATTCGCGACTCGATCAAACAAGCATTCAAATCATGTAACAATATAAACAGTGAATCATAATCGATAAAGTATGGAGACAAAACTAATTTATCATATCAAAAACCATATTATGTGAAATCCAATTATTCCATAACCAATAATAAACTTAAGTACTCATGTTAATGGAGTTCATAACAAGAAGAAAGAGAAACCCTATCATGTTCATAAACCCTCGAAACAAAAGTAGTAGATGATAAGGTTAGGTTTTTAGAAAAGTCTTCTCTTTTATAGCTCTTCTTGTTCCAAAATTAGGTCTAGCCTTCAAAGGTCCAATAGATAGAAGTCCTCATGCCCATGTGTGAGAAAACCCGTGTAGAAAATCTGTCCCAAAAGTGGTCGCCGGAAAACTGGGTTTTTTGGATGGAAGTTGGCCGGAATCCAGCAATAAACGTCACCTGCCGGCATCGGAATCTTCTTATCCGTCTATGGAATATTTTGTTCAGGCACTGTTAGATTTAACGGTCTTCGTTAGTCAGAGAAGTAAAGGTCAAGCTTCAGTCACTGAGTCAGTAGCGAGTCAGAACCAACTGGGCTGAGTGACCTGACTGGGTTGAGTGAATCTTAGGCCAAAACTATCGCAACAACCTGAACCTGTGTTGCGCGATGATTGCATTCGATCTAGCCATGATGGCTGGATTGCAAACCAGCTCCAACTGTATTACAGCTGCGACTCAGAACTCCACTTCAAGCTCGACCATCCGCAGCTTCATAACTCAGTCCACCAACATCACTGCATCATCAATTCATTTCCCCTGCAGCTCACACCATTTCTCCACCTTGTAATTTATTCAGTCACACACAGCTCCTAACACACAATGCCTATTTCAACTTCAATACTTGCAATCTCTCATCCATAATATCCCAACATGATCAGCTTCACTACTCATAACTCTTGGCTCAACACAGAAACCACTTCTCTCCACTGACTGCAATTCTAACTCATTCCTTACTGCAACCTCAAAGCCACCCTGGAGCCATACTCCTTGTCACTTCAGTTGTACTGCAACATCAGTTCCACCCATTCTCCTCTATGAGCTCAAATTGCATAGTCTTCCCAATCCTTATTTCTTCTCTTGCTTGTCTTCCAACTCTTGCTGCATCTCCCATTTAATCTCACCTCTTCTTGTAACTTGCAACTCAAAACCAGGCCATGACAAGACTGCAATGCTCCAGGCCATCACCAACTGCAGTTCATAACTCCTTCATTACCTAGCTTTCAGCCAACCTACAACACAACCTAGACATACATCTAAAGCACTGCAACTGTATCAACTCAGCAACTCCACAAGTTCTTGCCAACCAGAAACTGTCTAACCACTCTCAAATATCCCTAATGCACAACTCTCTCAGTTCCTCCAACTATCAAACCATTTCAAGCCTTCTTAATATCAGCAGCAACTCACATTCAGTTGTACCTCCTAACCCATATCAGCTCAATATTGAGCTCAATTCTTCCTCCATTCCTGAGTTCACTTCCAACAACAACATTCTCATTCTCAATTCTTCACAGCAGCCAACATATACCTTCAATTGCACAACATCCATCCTTGCACCAGCATAGTATCCACATGACACCACCATTGCCTCACTGCAACTGCACTCATATCACCAGATGCATCTCCCTGATCACAGACCATCAATCCACAATTCAACCGCTAGTTCTAATACCACCAGAACCATTTCTTGTATTCAATACATCTATATTCTTTCAAAATTCAAGCTCAAATCCTCAATTCCTTAACAGCGAACCCTAACTTCAATTCCATCTCCAATTTAACCTCAATCACCTCCTGCCATTTTGAATTCATCACAAACCCATTACAGCAGCAACACCTTCTTATTCTACAGAGATTCACCCAGCATCTTTGATTCATCCACAGAACCCTCAATTTCGTTTCAAACCTAATCTTCTGTAATTATCAACTCTCTAATTCACACAGCAGATCCCCTTTTTAACTTCAAGAACATCTCAAATTTAACCTCAAACCCTTATTCCGATCATACCCATATCAATTTCCTACTTTGATTCAACCAGAACCCTTTAATTCTTTCTTCCACTTCTCCTTATAATCTCAGTGGATTAAATCGCTGCTCTGCCCTAACCTTCTTTCTCAGATTCAAAACAGAAGAGAAAAATGGTTTCTCTCGACTTATTAGGGTATAGAAACTGGGTCCAGACCTGGGTGAAGTCTAATACCCTGGAATGGATATCGGCACCCACTGCGGTAAGATAAGGGATGACCAGTTCACATGTCTTGTCGGTTTCAGAAAACCGACAGCCAAATTCTTAGTTCAACTGTCAGTTCTAGGAGACTGGCAGCTTAAATTCCAGCTTAACCCCTCTTGTGCAACCTAGCATGCTCCAAATATCGTCTACGAGCTGACCTTTTTTCCTTTTTTGCTCTAAAAGGCTAATTTCTCCTTATTTTGCTCCATATGACTCCAAAGTACCTAATAACTCAAAAACACGCATAAAATACTGTTGATGGTGGATTTCTATTTAAAGGCTAAAATTGTAAAAAGCCAATTTTTGTAAGCTGACGTCCTGCAAAGGATAAAGCCTTCAGGTGATGAATATTCTCACCATATTAATTCATTGGAGCATGTGCAATCATCCCTGAGAATTAAAACCTACCCAGAGCGGAGCATGTAGCAACCATCCCGATTTTATGTAGGTTTGTAGCATTACTATTAATGCTTTAATTAAAGCCTTGTGTTCGACATGCAAACACCCGTAGGCTACCTGACGGCGGGTTATATTATCCCGTTGAACGCATGCAAGACTACCCATGTTAGTCTCACCTGCTGAAAACAAACCCAAAAATAGATCTCATCCGTCCAACTTCACAGGCATAGATGGAGGGTGTAGATATAGATTCAGGGGGTCCTGAGCATGCTACCATGATCACCTCAGAACCACCTTCATGCATGACCAAACGGTCAAGACCAACTACAGTTGGTCTTTCCAAAACGTGCGCTCAAAGTGAGCATGACGCACGTCTAGGGTTCCTTTTAATCGTGAACGTCCAACTTCGCAGGCATAGTTGGACGGCTTAGATTATACCCTAAAACAAGTAGTGAAGTGATGATACAACATTGGCGGACCCACTTTCTACCTACATGACCGACTCCCTCATAGGCAAGCCGTGGTGCAAGAAACGATTGCCCAAACAAGGCTAGGTTAACACCTTATGCAGGTTGAGAAGATCCAAAACGATCATGACCATCCAACTTCGCAGGCATAGTTGGACGGCTTAGATTGCGCCCAGGGTCATAGAGCAAGCTTGTACATGCTCACTGTCAGCCCAAGATGTTGCATACATGGTCGGTCTCCCCAAAGGAGGCGCACGCAACCCAAAACTGATCGCCCAAAGTGGCCGGTCCGAAATCCTAATTAGGGTTTGCGGCGCATATGTCGCAGAAACATCTCGAGCGTCCATCTTCGCAGGCTTGGATGGAAGGCAAAGATGGAGACTTGGAGGGAACCGAGCATGCTAGCATGACCACCGTGGGCCCGAATTCACGCCTAGCTGATCGTCCAAGACCGGCAGTGATCAAGTTCCTTGATACGCGTGTGCCCAAAGGTGGAATGTCACGGCCCCTCCATAAGTTCTAATCTCGACCACTCGTCTTTGCCACCTAAAGTGGGTGGCTTACATCAAATCTTTGCAAGTCAAGCATGCATGGGCGTGAACACCATTATACCACCTCCATGCAGGGCCAATCGGTTCCTCCATAGAAACTCCCTTAGCATGCAAACGTTTGGGTTGAAAGAGGCAGCATGCGCGCCTCCCATCCAACGATCGCAAGTAGGGTTGCAAGACATCTCGTCCATCCAACTTTGTAAGCTTGGACGAATGACTTAGGGTGCGAATCAACAAGCAAACAAGGTATCACCATGATCACCATCCGTCACTCTTCTTCACAGGGTGACCGACCAAGGCATGGCATGTCTATACAACCTCCAAATGGTCACCTGAAGATGGCTGCATGCGATGTTATACCAAGTTCACGATTCACCCTGCACTATTTTCTGTGGGTCCCACGATCCACACACTCGAGACATTAATCACGTCACAACTGGGGGATACAAACTGGGGTATTGGTCTGGCGGTTTACAGCTTGCAGCGTGCAACACGCCATCACAAGATCGTGTCAGGGAAACATGAGCGGTTAGCGATGATATGAGAAGTGGGCAAGCAACCGTGTGACACTAACACACAACTCCACTTCCTCCATCACTCCACTTCCTCCACTTTCCCACGAGAGATGTGATGAAGGCTTATCGACTTGTATAAATAGGTTCTCCTCCCTATTTCCAACGACACAGAAAAACCAAGTGTTAATACCATCGTATTCAACACCCAAAGCCTGCCTACAACATTTGCTAGCCTGCTCAACCTTCTGTTAACAAGTCATCAAATAGCCTTCACCTTCATACTCTCAACACCTTCTTCGCTTTCCTCCCTAAGATCAACCTCACATCCTTCACCTGTGACCGAAACAAATCTGGAACGGCCGTGTCTTCGGTTTAGGCCAGAATTGTACAGATTATCTCTCGAATCAAAAGTGCTCATCGTGCATCACATTTGTTGAAGGTTTAAATTCACTTCTCATCCACACACACCCAAAATTACCTAAACCTGCAGAAGTAGTTTTCTCCCACAAACAATTGGCGACCACAGTGGGAGGTTAATCTCTCGGTTGCAAAACTCGAATCTTTAAAGTCTAACAGTTTTTATTCGACTTTGGAGAGGTAGATCTTAGATTTGATTCGATTATCAATTCACTCTTCACCAAATCCCAGAAGTTCATCCCGAGATGTACTCTCGTTCGTTGAATCCTTCAGAATCCATGGATAATTCAAGTGTCATCGAAAATGTGACCAGGATGCTGGAAGACGTCCTGACAAACCAAGCAGGTATTGCCAGAAGGAAGAGTGAAACATGTCGTCTCTTGAACGACATATCGGCTCAATTACATGAGGGCTCTGCAAGCAGCTACCCGGGAAGTATCACTAATGACGCAAGAAATTCTGGAGGTCAGGTTTTCAGAAGAACTGGCGGAACACATGGCCCCAGAGAGCCCAGAGACGAACAAAACATTTCACCTGGCAATGGGATCTCGAGACGGATCGACCAGTATAAAGAATTACGACGCTTGCCGGATAAAAACATAGAATCAACTGCATATGAAGCCCTGTTAGAAGATTTATACCTCAAGGCTCTTGCCAAAACTCAGAATAATGCCCAACCCGTGCTGACTCTTCATCTAGAGGAAAAAACGCTGGAGGAAGGCGAAATCAATCAGAGAGCATATGAACGTAGGAGCTTGCAGCCTTCAAATCACCAGCTCAACGACAATACCATCTCCAGTGCAATGTCCTCCATGTTTCAGCAGAATCACCCGACCAAGAGGGCCGCGGATGCAGTGACACGTGATAACGCCTCAATTCCGTCTCCAAAGCGTGCTTCACACCGAAACCTAAGGGAAGAGCCACGACACGCGCCGACGCAGGAAAGTTTAGACTCAAGAGATCCACGATTACCGTTTCCCATAAGGAAGATTGTGGAGTTGTTGGAGACATGGGTACGTTATGGAGAAGTACAACTGCCACTGGTGTGGCATCCGCCCACCGATCAAGAGACAGCCAACCCGAGGTATTGTCATTACCATCGATTTCTCCATCACCCCACCAGCAAGTACCACGCATTGAAATGCATTGTCCACGATAAGATAAATTCAGCGAAACAATATTTCCCCTCAAAAAATTAGCACGCGCTCTTCGGGGAGAAGGTATTCGGGAGTGCTCATTCTCATACACGGATTTCGAAAGATAAGTAAGTCCCAGCAAACGTTACTATGAGATAGTTATATATCCTATTGGGGACTTGGCGTCCTACATATATGAATAGGATACTCAATGAGCAAGCACCATACATGATCGCCCCCCCCCCCCTAACCTTTCCCTTTCACACTGCGTCTTCAATTTCACATGACATGTATGATCACTCATAATATAAGGTTCAGATTCTATTTTGGAATAATCTTTTCCAAGAGTCAAACATTCATAAAAGCATGTCGTAAATAAACCAGTCCAATATTCAATCACCTATCAATTCAGAACCTAAAACCAAACTGTGTGAAAGGAAATCCTCACAATCACTCGAAAAGCATCTAAAGAGAAAACACAAGTAGACGGCATGAATACTTCAGGGAAAGTCTTTCAGAAACACCTCATCCTTCTGAGCAAGAGCGGCTTCCATCCTCCGGAGAACGGCTTGCTGATATTTCAACTCCTCGGCCAACCTACCAACCTTTTGTTTCTGACGAACGACGCATTCAGTGGAAGGCACCTTACCTTGCTTCTTTTGAATCTCCTGAATCGCATGAAACCCTTTGAAGAACCAAGGAGCATTGAAGTCATACTGCGCAAACACATCCAAGTGGAACTTTCAGTCTTCCATCACGTCTCCAGAAACATCACGACCAATTGCGACGCTCATCTCCCGAATAGAGGGTAAGGCCTCCTGAACGTGGTTTACCAAAGCAAGATGACTCTTCAGCTTCGTGGTGGTAGCAATATGGCCATGTTTCTTCCATATTGTGGTGTACAACTCTTCAAACTGGGCCGGCACGCTGAACCCTCCAACCAACATATGATCAGGATGTGGATTATTAAAGGGAAGGTCGAACATACCACCAGGATCGACTGCTGGTGACAACATCTCTTTAGAAGGAACCATCGCAGTTGATGTCCCTTCCAGACTCCTCGAAGTGCTGGTCCGGATTGCTGAAACGGCCTCATATACAAGCTCGCTAAAATTACTGCTCTGGAAGGCATTCTCTTCAATCGAGCTTGCACCATCTTCATCATTGTATATGATAGGATCAGTGTTACCAGACTCATGATCGGTGTTTCCAGACTTCTCCGCATGAGGATAAGTGTTTCCAGACTGCTCTATATGAAGGTCATTATTATCAGGCTTCTCAACATGAAGATTTCCATACTTCCCGTTGCCTCCACGCTCCTTATTGTAAACTCGAGCCAGTACAACAAAGGCATTTTCTTCATGAATCCTCTAATCACCAACAAGGGTTAATAAAAGCTTCTCATGGAAGTCGAAACTGAAAATTAAGCATAAAGAATTCAAAATACCTGCATATTGGAAGAGTTGAGAATTACTGGACTACATTCTCGCTTTTTTTTCTTAGACTTAAGATTGCAGTCGGTGGCGTTAACCCTGCCTCGTTTTCCTGGAAGGGGTTTCAATCGCCTATGACCAGACAAGACGTCATCAAGAGGTTCATCACGAAGGTCAGTTACCTTTTCGCTAGCAAATGATTTAAAGAGCAGTAATTGCCCCCTCCAAAAATATTTGTAACCAGAAGTAGCTACCGGCTTTCTCCCATGGGGAGGAAAAGGAAGTTTCAGCTCCGGCGAGAAAACATCAACATCAAGGCATGATAACTTAAGTTCTTCTGAAGGCGTTGCGGGACGACGAAATGGGACACCTTGATCAAAACCCATTTGGCGAGCGGCTCTATCAATATTATATGGAATAATACTTAGCATGTCATCACAAAAAGAAGGAACATATCCTGGTATACAGCTCCGCAGGAAAACAACTTCTTCAGGGCTCATATCTCCCCCCTCAGGCGGCAGCTCAATGACAGGGACGATGGAGGAAGGATGAACCGGCCCCCAAGGACGAAAGTCTATGGCACTCACACTATCGAGCAAATCTACAAGCCTCACCCCAGCTTTTGGACGTCTATTCTGCCAACGGAGTATTCTTGAACCACCATACAAGCTGGGGACTGAGGTTGTAGGAGTGGGAGCGTAATCCTTAAAGTGTTTCCACAAAATCTCCTGAAGAAAAGCGACGTGCACATATGTATCCACCTTCATGTACCCATTGGAAATATACATCTCCTCCACTAAAGAATTTAGGTGACCATATAGCGAGCCTAGGAATAACGAAGCCAAAGGGAGAGTTATACCTTTGCCTAGCTTAATGGCGAATATGATGATTTTCCTTCTAATATTTTTCGTGCCGGAGCCGTCATCAAGAATATCTCTGGACAACCACAAGGACAAGAATGCAGCTGTGCTAAGATCATCATTACCTTGCATGGAAGACCATTCACCTACTCACCAATTGTAGAAACATTTCGGCTTCTTGTCCAACTGATCATATTCGTTCACCTTCTGAATTATAGCCTGATAGATGACGTCTTCGCCTTCAGACAGTTTGCAATTAAGACTGCCAGCGACAGGAAGGCTCATTAATGCAGACACGCTCTCAATAGTGATAGTCATTTCACCCCATGTGCATAAAGTTGTGTTCGTAGAAGGACGCCATCGAGCAGAAAAAGCGACCAAACCTGGGATATCCTTCTTGACATGAAGAATTGCAGACGCCTTAATAGCATCAAGAATTCACGCCCTGGTTAAGTTGTCTCTAATCCCTTCATTACCCAACATGCGCCACATCCATCCTTCGTATGAGTTAAGTGGATTCTAGCAAATTTTGAAGTCAATAGGGGAAGGTGGATATTCTTTCTTCTTGGAGACAAAGCCTCATCACGCCTGCTAAAGACGATGATAGACCCTCTTCACTTTCTGAACTGGTAATAAGGATTATATTATGTCTGGGGTGCTTCCTGACGTTTGGAAAAGACTTGATAAGCATTCCATCATTTATATTTGGCACATCTCTGAAAGGGTCGACACCTCCCTTCACAACATTATCCTCTGCGTTCATCATTGAGCAACTGCAATAAGATTGGAAGTGTTAGCATGTTTCCAAGGAGTCGTACAACAATAAAAGATTCTCGTGATTCCCAACTTCATTT
The DNA here is from genome assembly GCA_023529315.1 of Papaver bracteatum. NCBI lineage: Eukaryota > Viridiplantae > Streptophyta > Magnoliopsida > Ranunculales > Papaveraceae > Papaver > Papaver bracteatum. Next base: position 5,516,322 of record JAJJWX010000811.1, on the reverse strand, counting down.
TTAGGCACCTAATACGGAGATTACATCGGATTGGGATGGTTCAAGCTTCCTCCAAACAAACTCAGTTGAGGGAAATTTACACTACCCTGTGTTCGATGACGAACTGGGAGCAATGGGTATGGAATCTAGTGTTATATTATGTGCCATTCTCTTCATATGGAAGTTACCTACAACATATCAAAATTTCACGACAATCGGATGAAAGAGTAATAAGGGGTGGCCAAAACATCAGAAGACACGCAACCTGAAACAATTCTGAAAACCTACTGGAAGTTTACTATTTCGCGGTTTTTATCCCCTAAACACGCTCAAAATTCAAAAATATTCTTTGCTAAAGATTGGAAATTTTCTGGGCTTGAGGATACATATGCAGACCGTCAAAATACGAGTTTGTATGAGGATTCTAAAGCAATTTCGATAAACGCAAGCGCAAGAGTACCTCAAAAATCACGCAGGCGGGCACTAAAGTTTGCATGCGCATCCCTAAAACTAAGCCAACATGTCAACATATTTTCTACAGTTGGTTATCATGTCTACAAGTTCAAGGCAGCAGTTCTATCAAGCTACAACCTGGGTTTTGACATGCAAGGATAAAGGGAACGAACAACATGTTTATGCTTTCTTTTACTACACAATCCTGGCAGGCGGTAAATGAATCAATTATGGTATGTTGCACCTACAATCCTCTCAAAGTGCAAAAGAAACTCTACCTAAACAATTAGGGTTTGCAAAAAAAAAAAAAAAAAAAAAAAAAAATTGCACGTACCTGATTAACGGCGCCAGCGGCAACAAATCCGGCAGCAATGGCGATGGCGGCAGCACGAGCAGAGAGCTGGACGTTCAAAAAAAAAAAAAAAATCGTGAAGGGAAAACAAAAAAGGGTTCTCCCTTTTATAGGCAAAAATTTGAAGAATTCTAATTAGAGAAGGATTCCTTTTTGCTTCCAAAAACCAAGAAGGGAAACCGGCCCACCCAAGGTTTCATGCATGCGACGGTGCGTTCACATGGACAATCACTAGCGGCTTCCTTCCAAGGTTAGTTACCTTTATTTATTTTATGTATATTTGTCACCATCTCATGCCTACCCTACAATAGTGTAACCATTGCATGCTAGGCATGGGACTTAATGTTGATGGTGGATTTCTATTTAAAGGCTAAAATTGTAAAAAACCAATTTTTGTAAGCTGACGTCCTGCAAAGGATAAAGCCTTCAGGTGATGAATATTCTCACCATATTAATTCATTGGAGCATGTGCAATCATCCCTGAGAATTAAAACCTACCCAGAGCGGAGCATGTAGCAACCATCCCGATTTTATGTAGGTTTGTAGCATTACTATTAATGCTTTAATTAAAGCCTTGTGTTTGACATGCAAACACCCGTAGGCTACCTGACGGCGGGTTATATTAGCCCGTTGAACGCATGCAAGACTACCCATGTTAGTCTCACCTGCTGAAAACAAACCCAAAAATAGATCTCATCCGTCCAACTTCGCAGGCATAGATGGAGGGTGTAGATATAGATTCAGGGGGTCCTGAGCATGCTACCATGATCACCTCGGACCCACCTTCATGCATGACCGAACGGTCAAGACCAACTACAGTTGGCCCTTCCAAAACGTGCGCTCAAAGTGAGCATGACGCACGGCTAGGGTTCCTTTTAATCGTGAACGTCCAACTTCGCAGGCATAGTTGGACGGCTTAGATTATACCCTAAAACAAGTAGTGAAGTGATGATATACCATTGGCGGACCCACTTTCTACCTACATGACTGACTCCCTCATAGGAAAGCCGTGGTGCAAGAAACGATTGCCTAAACAAGGCTAGGTTAACACCTTATGCAGGTTGAGAAGATCCAAAACGATCACGACCATCCAACTTCGCAGGCATAGTTGGACGGCTTAGATTGCGCACAGGGTCATAGAGCAAGCATGTACATGCTCACTGTCGGCCCAAGATGTTGCATACATGGTAAAGGCACGCAACCCAAAACCGATCGCCCAAAGTGGCTGGTCCGAAATCCTAATTAGGGTTTGTGGCGCATATGTCGCAGAAACATCTCGAGCGTCCATCTTCGCAGGCTTGGATGGAAGGCAAAGATGGAGACTTGGAGGGAACCGAGCATGCTAGCATGACCACCGTGGGACCGACTTCACGCCTAGCTGATCGGCCAAGACCGGAAGTGATCAAGTTCCTTGATACGCGTGCCCAAAGGTGGAATGTCACGGCCCCTCCATAAGTTCTAATCTCGACCACTCGTCTTTTCCACCTAAAGTGGGTGGCTTAGATCAAATATTTGCAAGTCAAGCAGGCATGGGCGTGAACATCATTGTACCACCTCCATGCAGGGCCAATCGGTTCCTCCATAGAAACTCCCTTAGCATGCAAACGTTTGGGTTGAAAGAGGCAGCATGCGCGCCTCCCATCCAACGATCGCAAGTAGGGTTTCAAGCCATCTCGTCCGTCCAACTTTGCAAGCTTGGACGAATGACTTAGGGTGCGAATCAACCAGCAAACAAGGTATCACCATGATCACCATTCGTCACTCTTCTTCACAGGGTGACCGACCAAGGCATGGCCTATCTATACAACCTCCAAACGGTCACCTGAAGATGGCTGCATGCGATGTTATACCAAGTTCACGATTCACCCTGCACTATTTTCTGTGGGTCCCACGATCCACACACTCGAGACATTAATCACGTCACAACTGGGGGATACAAAGCGGGGTATTGGTCTGGCGGTTTACAGCGTGCAGCGTTCAACACGCCATCACAAGATCGTGTCAGGGAAACATGGGTGGTTAGCGATGATAGGAGAAGTGGGCAAGCAACCGTGTGACACTAACACACAACTCCACTTCCTCCATCACTCCACTTCCTCTACTTTCCCACGAGAGACGTGATGAAGGCTTATCGACTTGTATAAATAGGTTCTCCTCCCTATTTCCAGCGACACATAAAAACCAAGTGTTAATACCATCATATTCAACACCCAGAGCATGCCTGCAACATTTGCTAGCCTGCTCAACCTTCTGTTAACAAGTCATCAAATAGCCTTCACCTTCTTCGCTTTCCTCCCTAAGATCAACCTCACATCCTTCACCTGTGACAGAAACAAATCTGGAACGGCCGTGTCTTCGGTTTAAGCCAGAATTGTGCAGATTATCTCTCGAATCAAAAGTGCTCATCGTGCAGCACATTTGTTGAAGGTTTAAATTCACTTCTCATCCACACACACCCAAAATTACCTAAACTTGCAGAAGTAGTTTTCTCCCACAAACAAATACATAATTCACAAGAAAAATAGCAAAGAAAGCATAAACTCTAGATAGTAAATACGGTGTATTCTACACCTATCAGCAAGCAATCTGTTAATATTTTCAAAATTCGTTAAATGGATTTTGTCAGCAAATCTTCCTGGGTGTAAATCCATCATGGGAACTTATTTTGATAATCTTACAAAAATGAAATAGTAATAGTAATTAATTAATGTTTCGAAAATGAAGCAGCATGGGTTTGAAAAACAAGGTTCGATCGTGTGAAAATCACTTTGAAAATTCATTTTGAACTGTGTTTTGAGAATGAAATCCAGTTTCTGTGAAGGACAACTTAATTCTCAGATCTGAAGAATAAAACAATATAAGAGAAAGTGAAAAGGATAAGAAGGGATTTGTCCTTATGGAGTAGCTGTTAGCGTATATTTGTACGGGCTTCACTTTGATTACAATTTCTTCGCCTCCCTTTCTGTTCTTCATTGTCTTCAACTTAATGTCTTTCCGTTATCGATGATATTAAAATTTTCTGAAACTTCCATTTTTCCCCTTGAAGTTTTGATATCCAGTGAAATCCAATTCCAACAACAACTAATTTTGCATAACTTTCTTGAACCAACAAGATTAGGTCCCTGTTTCTAGCGCCAAAATGTAGTTGCAGGTTTTCCCACAACACACCCCTTGTAATATCTTGATAATAATTTCTTGATCTAAACTTATTTGATATTAAAATGATGATAAAAATACTAAAAATTATAAACAAACACACATATTTTTACATGGTTCGATAAATATGATCTACATCCATGATTCTTCACTATGATTGTTTAAATTTACATTTTATTTACATTGATAATCTCCATTAATGGAGTTCTAAATCTAGTTTTGGGGAAGAAGATGATAAAGAAAAATATATTCTCTCTCTAAAAATCTCTCTGCAAAATATCTCCCTCTCTCCTAAAATTGTGTCCCCTTTTCTCTCTCATGTTCTTCTCTTTATATAGGTATCTTTATGGTGGATGACAGCTCACATTCAACTCATATTTCCCATATTTTAGGACCTCTTCTATGCTCCTCGCAGGCTCTGCTATGCTCCTTGAAGGCTCTGCTATCGTGCTCGCAGGATCTGCTATCGTGCTCGCGAGACTCTTCTATAACCACAAAATCTTCATTTCCTGCTTTGTTCTCGCGAGCTACCGCCTTGTTCTCGCGAGCATTCTCTCCAACTACAAAATCTTCACATCTTTCTCATGTTTTATGCTGTCGTTGTCTATTACGTCATTCTTTGAATTATTCTGCGATGCTCGCAGAGTGTTGTTGAAGAACTCACAGAAATGTTGTTAATAATTTCGTAAGAGTATTGTTGTGGCGATATTCAGATCCTACATCTTTATTTCATATATATACTTTATTTCATCTGCACGATTGTGTACAATCAGCCATAAAAATAAACATCAAGAACAATCGGTCGTTTAAATGCTTGTATCATTTGATTAATCTTGAACTCATAAAGTTTTAATCTAAAACTTTTCCAAAAATGTTGGTTTAGAAAGAAAAAATAATGTACGTAAAATAAGAAAAAAAAATCTTATTTTTGTTGAGAGAAATGGAAATTGATTGTTTAGACATCTCGTATTCCCCTCTACTTCTCAAGGTGAGAGAAAAATCTATAGGCTTCAAATAATTGTTTAGGGCCCAATTTAGCCATATTTTTTTTCGTATTGAAAAACTGAAGTATGTAGATTTGAGGACCCTACTTTGTGATCGTTGTTGTATCCGGGTCCTAAAAAGTTCGAAATAAGAGTTTGGGTCACAGGACCGCGGTTGACCTGTTTGATAGCTAGAAAAGCTGGCTAAGGAAAGAAATGACCAAATAAAACTAGTTTTTTAATATATTAGCTAACTATACCATGTATTTTCCATTAGAACTTGTACGGTTGAAATTGTGTATGAAGGGAAGGCTGAGATTAAAAAAACTATCTATCAAAACCCTAAGTCATTGTCTCTTCCCGACACTTTTTTTTTCTTCGCTGCGTCTCCAACCCTTTTTATTCTCTATTGATTTTTTTTTCTTTCTTTTTTTAAATCATGAATAACTGGGATGATGTGATTGTTTTGTAAAAAAAAAAATCTTGTCTGTTAATTTTTTTTCTCTATCTTTTTCCCGAAAAATGAGTCTTCTTTTGTCAAAAAATGAGTGAAGGATTTTGATTGTTTGGCTTCTAGAAATGGATAGAGCTGCTTTAGTTAGATGACTGTTAAGGAGGCCTTGTATGTGATCACAAATGTAATCATGTTGGTCACGATTTGTGTCACATACTTTTCATATTTATTTATTTGATTCGATTAATTTTGAAGTTTTTTTTTTCAATCTTTCAATTCAGTTCAAACAATACTGGTATGATAGTCATCAATTTGTTCCAATGATTCGAAACTATTGTAATAACCTAGAATTGAACCAAGCAAGACTGTCTTAGCCCATCAACATTACATTTACAGTAACTACATCCACCATAATCTTATATGGAGTTAGAAAAATAAGTAGAGTTACTTTCTTGAACCGACGGTTCAAGAAATCATATAATCAAAATACAAAAAAAAATAGTGATATACCGAGTCTGACACTATTTATATTTCTAGAAATCATAATCAAAGACGAAAAAAACATTAGTGTCATACTGCGATAAGTTATATTTCTAAAGTAGATTATCCATAATAGCGTTCGCAGGATCAGCCAAAGAATGTCCAACACCATAACCCATATTGGAAAGTCCTCGAGCTTCACAGTTGAAATCTGCATCAAAATCTTCTATCATGGAATCAATTAGAGAGTGTCTACTAGGAACTTGTAGGCTACTTCTTGTAACTGGTCCTGAACTAATACCCATGGTACTGTTTTATCGAGCATCGAAGTTAACTAACAACAACCAAATGTGAATGAGGAGGAAAGGTTGGTTACTTACTTCTTTCACCGCTGCAAGGGATGGGAGTAAAACATGCCGTTGCTGCAAGAGATGGGAGTGAAACACAGATGTTAGGGTGATTAAGAACGTGCAGGTGAATTATTATATAACCCTGAACCGATATTATCAATGTATCGGCACAACCGATATATCGGTCTGTATCGTCCGATAAGATCTTTTTCATCGCTTAACCTTTGTATCGCCGATATTTTTTATAACGTATAATTTTTTTCGGATATCCAATAAAACCAATAATATCGGCATGTACAATGACATTGACTACCTTGATTCTAAGATAATTGGTTCTAGATAATTTGAGAGATACCCGAAGCATACATATCATGAAAATTATAAAGTAAATTTACAAAAACTTTACTAAGATCTAAAGTTAGAACCAAAATAAGAAACTAAGGTGCCTGGTCATCTCAAAAAGTTATTTTAATATTTCTTCCCCCCTTATTTTCTAAAATATATGTTGCTCAATTTTCTTCACGCTGGGTAACAATGAATCCCAAAAAATAAGCAAACTTTTCGCTAATTTGAGTGTTTCACCCAAAAACACCATACATCGCCATTTAACATTATTATTTTTTCCTTGAAGGTAGAAGATAGTAGACTTCAAATCTCCCTCAAAGAAAATGGTTGAAGAAAAGATAACAAAGTACCTCATGTCGTAATCCTTTAATTGTCAATCCACTGGATTGTATGTTCTCGTACTACAAAAATTGCTTTAGTAGAGGATGAATTAATATATGCATGAGCGCCATAGTATACAATAATATTAAAAAATTAATGAAGACGATGAGAAGAGCAAGTAGAGACGTAAACTAAAATGAGGGTTTCATTTATCTTCATATAGTATAGTTTCATACAGCATTCTTCTTATTAAATTTTCATTCCACGTTACAAATACCACGCACAACACCATACTAAGCACACACATGGCAATAGTCAAGCTTGCAAGGGCCCATCATTATCAGTTTTGTGTTATGTTTTTTTTTTTTGACTTAAAAGGTTGATTTTATAAAAGAAAGAAAAAACAGGCTCAAAGGCCCCATTGTGAATTTACAAGTATAGGTCCAAGACCCGAATCCATGATTAATTACAGATAAAAGCTTAAACTGAATCTATAACTGTTTTCCAGTGAGTAATCAATTCTCTAAAAGAAAGACCCGAAAACTATTTTTGATGACTTCCCCATATGTAAATCAATTGTTTTGTGTTATGTTAGAGATTTACTTATCTTTAGAACGTTCCATCTTTAACCACTCGAACTAAGTTAGCATATGTCTGAGAATTCGATTGGCTTAATGGTGTGCTATTCACCAAACCATATATTCACACAATACTCCCCGTTGGATGACTATTCCAAATATGTTGTCTCGTGAAACCTTTCCAGAAAAGTACAGGTGGGATAAGAATTTCCAACGGAAAGGATGCAACACTACACGTTTTTTTGATCTTCGTGCACATGTTACCTTGATAAAAAAATCCAGGAGAAATACTTGAAAAATCTGTACGCTGGAAACTCACAACGATATTGACAATGCTGTTTATTTTGCTTCATTAAAACCTTATCTAGAAAAACTGCGTGTGGCTAAAACCTGAACCAAATTCATACCAGGAAATACTTGATAACCGCATCTCATGAAACTCTATGGATATGCATATTTTTAGATAAGTATCACATCCTAAGATTGTTATCTCATTAAAAACCTCGCCCAGAAAACCTCAGAGGGACAAAAACCTGAACGTAAGAAAACATGAGCACTCAAAATAATAAGAAACCCGCGGATGTTGCCTCGTTAAACTTTTCTCGGAAAATCCCAGAGAAATAAAAACTAGGACAAAATAAAAATAGTACAACATTTCAAACTGTGGATATTAGTGGTTTCATATACCTCGTTAAAACCTTGACAACAAAAACCTAGTGTGAAAAACCTTGACTAAGAAAAAAGTTTAAAAAGTGTAAGAGTCTTACATGGAGTAACTCCCCTGATGAGTAGCCTGGTAATACTACACAAAGATCATGTCTTATATTTTAATGTCTTCAAAGAAATCTTTTACTCAAGAAACTCGGTCAGACTTTCTCTCTGGGAAATTTCTTAAGATCATTTGATTGTGTTAGATTTTTTTTCTCCATTAATTTATTTTGAACAATCATAACCGATAGGAGGAAGAAAAAATATCCTTTACTACCAGACTACCAGCCAGGAGAATAATAAGTTGCTTTAACAAATTTGTTAAAAATCAAAACTTGAACAACCTAATTAGTTTTCTCTGTGGGAGATATGATGTGATCTATTATACAAAATATCAAGCATAGCGAAACCACAAAGATGAGAAAGTTCAACGTCTCGATATGGGTGTTGGATTGAACCAAACTTACAATGTTTACTGAAAAAACAATATTGATTTTAAATATTCAGTTATTGTACAATTCGCACATCTTTCATGTAATACAAATTAACCACATAGTGATATATATCATTTATTGAGATGTGAACCGATCAATCTTAAACATAAGGGATCTGACAATTATAATTGTTCCAGTTTTTCCGTTTGATTTTAAATATTCAGTTATTGTACAATTCACACATCTTTCATGTAATACAAATTAACCACAGAGTGATACATATCATTTATTGAGATGTAAACCGATCAATCTTAAACATAAGGGATCTGACAATTATAATTGTTCCAGTTTTTCCGTTAAAACATATATAAACCTTTAAGATTGATGTGATCAATGGACTTCCAAATTTGATGCACAATCAATAGGTTGATACTTTTTTTACCGTGATTTTCATCTCAAACTCCTGTTTTAAGCATTTTTGTACTTTGGAAAACTCTTTAGGGGTTCCAATAAAGTAGATATTGCATACATCAAATCTAGTAAACACACAATTTATCAGTATATAAGATGGTTCATATGTATCCGGATAATATAAGCATTCACTTAAACGATTGGCCATATTCTTCCAAATCATTTCAAACTATACAAGGTTCTACAAGTTTTAGTAAATGCATAAGACATGGTAATTCTATTGATAGATAAAAACCTTTAGGAATTTACATGCAATTATCTGTATCTAGTCTATCATACAAGTGATTAGTAACAACATCCATTAGATACACATCGATTCCTTAAAAGACTACCATACTAATACCAAAGAGATAATTGTATCCATATATGGAATATGTTTCAAATTTTTGTGAAATACTTTGTGTTGCATATTAGTTTATCTCATTTTCTCACCGTGTAGAAACACCCACATATATCAAATATGCTTAATATTATTCGGAGTTAGGACTGCAACCACCCACATGTGGCCAAGAGTAGCTCACATTCGAGTTACAGTTTCAAATCCATATATTTTATTATGCGCTTATATCTCTCCTTTGCAATTCAACCAATTATTTCTTTGACGGAATTCCCATATAAAGAGTGATTTAACACCAACGTAAACTATATCATCATTAGCAGTGAACTTTTCGAATATGTCACGAATAATCATTGTATCACAATCGCAAATCTCCCTGTTGCACGCGTGCCTTATGGAAATCCCCTCATTTTGAGGTTCCATAGATTTTGCGTAGCCATGATCTCTTATTAGGAGAACTATACTTAGAGAAAACAAATATTCCTTTAATAGTCACTTAAAGCGCCCTATCTTCCAATGATTGCAATTGGTTATTTCTCTTTATAACAAAACAAAATATTTTGAATCAACTTGTCATCCGCATTGTAGTGTGTTTTAAATGACATAGTAGATGCTTCATACACAACTTCTCAATAAGCAATTTAATTTTCATTTAACTAAAAATATCAAATGTGATGGACCTTTGGACTTCCAACGAACCAATTTTCAGCGCGCTTGGGGTGATAGCCGCTCGACAATGCATGCTCTATTAAACGGGTGAAGGATGATCAATCATATTGTATGTCTTATTTTATCGAGATAGTCTTTCGGATAAGGATTGATTCTTAGGAATAAAACAAAGAGGTGAAATCTATATCTAATAACACAAGCGCTTGATATCCAAAACCTGCAATTTATTTCCCTAGCACTTACTCACAAGTTAATTTACACATATGTACTTCTATGAAAATTCATGAACATCAAAACTCACAAAAAAAATAAAATAAGAAAAGATACAAGGACCTTTAACAACTTTTCTTTTCTTTCAGACATTTTATTGAACAAAATATGGGCATCTTGTTGTTGGTGTAAAGATGAGTTTTTTGTGGTATGACTATCATTAAATTAAAGATCTCCTTCCATGTAAACTCAAATTGTTAGACAACCCAACCTTGCTAATCAAACCAGGATTCCAAAATTATGCTTCAATCCATAACTACCTATCCACAAAATTGACGGCAACAACCATATTCCTAGCTGTTTTCACAGCTTGAACCAACTATTTTCTAACTGATCTTTTTCAGTCAAAAATCAAATTCATATTATACACTAAACCGATCTCAATATCAATTATGTTTTTAACTTTTAAGAACGTGCAAAACCACCATAGAAGAGAAAGAAAAAACAAACGAAAAAGAGAAAAATGATAACCCCGTTACCTTCCTCCAAATTCCAAATATAGTTTTAACATAAAAAATTCTTCAATGTATGCCCTTGACGGGTCCAATGGTTGAAACATGTATGGTGAGGTGTCCAATTGCATGGATCACTATTATGACACCCAAGGGTTTCAACTAAGGCTAATTTTATTTATCAAGGTACAATATTTTAGTTGTTAGGCAACCTAAAAGTGTTAAAGCACTTGACTATTAGAGTTTTAGGCACTCTGAGTGTGTAATTTGAATAATGGGTTCACTTAAATCCGAGAAAAAAGTTAAAAGGTACGGAGTATCACATCATTAACCCCTTAAAATAAACTTCTTCTTGAAGTTCAAAAATAAAACCATAAGTAAAAAGAATTACATATAGTCACCGCACTAGCAGAACACGGCTGAGTTTCTAACGCACGGTTTCGTTTGAACCGGAACTGCTCTGATTAATTCTAACGGACCATAAGATCTGGACTTCCATCGAACCGGGTTTCGGCTCGCTTGACAAGTTCTGACTTTCCGATATGCCACTCGAGAAACTTTTTTTTTTCCAAAAAAATTGGACCAATTTGATTTTTACCAAGCAAATGTTCATTGGTTACTATATTCTATAACGCTTCGTAAGTAGAAAAACACGATTTTCATTCGAAAGGTCATCGAATCCATCAAACTTCTTTACAATGTTAAATATCACTGCTGATATTTATTTGAGCCAAACAAATGATATGAATCACCTTGTGTGGGTGAAAATCATCTCTAAACGAACAACGAGGTTCAGAAACTGAGATTTTGCTAAACAAAATTCTCACTTAAGCATCATTTATTTGTCGGGATAGTTATGGATACCAGCCACTATTGCATAAATAGTCTTCCAGGTAGCCACCGAGGTGGTGGGTGCTAGCCTACTTGATAACGCACGCCGTATTAAACAGGTGAGGGATGATCATTCCAAGTATCTATCTATGTGACAGTAACATTGTTCAGGGTAGAGGTTATTCTTAGGAATAAAACAAAGAAGTAGAATCCATATCTAGTAACACAAGCACTTGTAATCATCGTGATTTCCAACTCCTAAAATTTATTTCCCAAGCGTTGTTGGTGAAAAGATGAGTTCTGTATAGCCTCAAATTACAGTTTTCCTTCCCTGCAAACTCAAATTAGTAGATAACCCAACCTTGCTAATCAAACCAGGATTCAAAAATTACGCTTCAAGCCATAACCATTCATTTACAAAAATTGAAGACAACAACTTTATTCCTAGTTGTTTTCACGGCTTAAACTAACTGTTTTCTCACTGATTTTTTTTTCCAGCCAAAAAAAAAACAAATTCATATTAGACTCTAAACCGATCTCAATTTTCAATCATATTTTAATTTTTTAGAAAGTGTAAAATTACCAGAGGAGAGAAAGGAAAAACAAAAGAAGAAGGAAAAAATCATAACCCCATTACTTTCCCCCAAATCCCATATATTAGTTTCAACATAAAAATGTTTCCAATGCATTCCCTTGATGGGTACAATGGTTGACACATGTATGATGAGGTGTCCAATTGCATGGATCACTATTACGGCACACAAGGGTTTCAATTAAGGTTGATCTTCTTTATCAAGGTAAAACATTTAGTTTCTAGGCATCCTAAATGTGCTAAAGACACTTGACTATTAGAGTTTTATGCACTATGTGTGCGTAATTTGACTAATGGGTTCACTTAAATCCAAGAAAAAGGTACTGAGCATCACATCAAATCTTGTACATGTGTTTTACTGCTGAAAACATCAAGATGATCAGATACATTATGGTTTATCTTTCATATGGTTTTTAAGGCGATAGCCTTTTCTCCCCCAACTGGTGAAAATACTTTCTCATCAAATTTGAAAATATTGTAGTAATAGCAACCGCAATGGAACATATCATGTCTCAAATAGAAACATGGCAATTGTTTCATGAGTAATAAGTTCAAAATGCTTTATGAATGAACCAACAAAATAATTTATTGAATGCATAATGACAATAAAATACTCACCATCAATGTCCATAACATCACCAGAATGATGAAACATCAATAAGTGACCAACAAAAGTTTCATTCAACATTTATGCGAATATAGAAACATAGTAATCATTATGGTGATATATGGAGTCATTTATTGGTGATATGTCGAGTCATTTATGATCACAACACTATACTTCGATCAACCTGATAAAGTATCTATGGAAAATCGTTATGAAGGGTGTCGATGTAGAACAAGCGACCTTAATTCTCTCATTATGCTTTCTTATAAGCATCAAATTTTGAACTAAATTCGTGGATGCTAGAACTGAGGTCTTAAAAGCGGATACAAATGTAAGAACAACTCAATTTAAAAGGAGAGGGTACTAATTACACCACCAAAATTAAAGATCCTTGAAATATATGTATATAAAATTTTCTCTTTCTCCTCCATAATCAATATGTCTAGACAGAATCCATGAACCTGACTGTGCATAAGAGTTCTTAGTCGTATCTAAATCAAGAGGATCCAAATTATAACAAGTATAAAACTTGCAATTTATCTTTCAGGATAAGAACTCAACCTGAACAAGTCTCAATATTGATCACAATACATATGTACTTAAACTACCTAGATTTATTACGTACTACTTGTGTTATTCTTATTATAAAGATAAAATAATATAATACGGAAGAGGAAAATCATAAGATACCAGAAGTTTTGTTGATGAGGAAAACTATACCTGCAGAAAAACCTAGGCAACTCGTTCAACTTTGAACACCAAATTGTATTAAGCCGCAACATATAATAGCCTACTGTTAGACTTCAACTAGAATGTAACTGAGACTGAATTAACCCTCAAAACAAGTTAGTTGCAATCGTTCTCCTTATATCTCTTAGATATCGCAAGCTTATGCAATTGATTCCTTTAGATAATGCCATTTACAACCTAAAAGTTGTTGCAAAATAAGTGAATACTTTTGATACCAATCCACCTCTAACTGATAAGTCTATTTGATTTCCCTTTTTATCTTTCAATCTAGGTTTGGAAATCTATTTTAAATAAACAAATTCCAGCAAACCTCATGAATATGGAATACCTACACTCAGTTAGCTGAGAACCATGGATTACTAACCACCTCTCAAGAACAATCCAAACAGATCAACACAGAGTTTCGTTATCTATCTTGAGAAATCAAAATGTTTGGGAATAAGAAAACTTTAAAATTTCTATTTATGTCGATCCTGATATGACATAATAAGAACCTCGAAGATCGATAATAAAAAGATCAGGATACACGAACTATCAGGTAAAAGATACTCTGACCTGGCTTCAAGAATTCCTAAGTGAAGTCTTTAAGTCATAACCTAATAATGTTTCTCAAAGGAAACCTAAATTTTTTGAGGATAATTCTAGCAAGCATCTATGACACAAAAATGTTAGGGATTAAGAAATGATATTACAAGAAACTCTTTATTGATAGATTTTCAAGGCTCTATGTAGCTTTGAATCCAATCAAAGGTAACTTGAGACTCAAGCAAACATGTTCTCAATTTAGATGAATTTTTATTAGGAATTCATATAAGCAGATGAGAAATTCGACTTTAAATTTTATAGAAGAATATACACTATGACTCAGTGTTTTGAAACCATGTACAGTGATAGTTTGTATCGGAAAATATGCCTTTTGAACTTAAGTCGTGTTCATTAACAGTCAAGACTTAAGCCATGATTCACAAACACAAAGTTATGTAATGAACATATTTGTCTTAGAAGTGTTTATGGAAGTTGCAACAATGCCTAACGTATTTGTAAAAATAGTTACGAGCATATGATTAGTTCGATACCGGGTATGTGTATGGGTATGCATACCTATGGACCAGTCCTTGAATTCAGGCTATTGGGATATGCATACCAGGTATGTGTACCCTTAAAAATTCATGAACAAATATCCCATGGGTACGTGTACTGGTGTTGAAGGTAAAAATGATTTACTGGTTAAAGTGTAAAGTGATAGAGTAAGCAAATTATCAATTAAGCAAATCATCTAAAACCTTTAATAAATGCACTGCATGGCAGTGCTTTGAGTTCAAGAGATCAATCTGTAAGAATATGTCCTAAACCAAGACAATAGACTTTCTAGAATAAATTCGGTCAAAAATAGGGATCATAGTCGATCTGTAGAAGTGTGTGAGATAAATGATGATTGAAGGATGATGTGTTAAAATGCTTTGAAGATGATTCTTTGTGTTAGACAGAGATAAATATTTAGTGCGTGATAATGATAAATTTCCGTAAGTTAAATTACATTAAGTTTTGTTCATATCATATGTTGTTGACCTATTTGTAACAGAGGTAGTTAACACATTGATCTTCAGTATTGACAGTTGAATATGAGTGAAAGAGTAGGGAAGTGGTAAATCGTGGTTGAATTAGTTCTGCATTACGAAGGAGTCTTTGTTGATTGTCGAACCACTACTCCATTTACTCATTCAACTGCCATCATGACTTTCTCATCGTGGATGATATGCTATATTGAACATGTTGTAATCTGTCAGACCAAAACACTAGCGAATATCCCCCCACATGACATGATTGATATCGTCTAAAGTCTGCTTTGCAGACGAGTATGTACTTGGTCGATTGTTGACTTAGCTAGACCATGAGGTCTTAGCTTGATGATGAGTCGAGCATAATTCTCAATGATGAGTGACATGTAATATAACTCATTATAATATATAAAGCATAATATGTCTGCTGAATCAAAAATAATGCTTTGTAGACCATAGTGTAGATGGTGGATTTTCGACAAAGGCTAAAATCGTAAAACCATAATCGTACATACTCCTGATCCAACAATCAGATGAGTATTGAGGCTCATGTCTCTCATTAAAGCATGAAATCTCATGCCGCAAGAACCTCTGGCTGAGAAAACTGTCTCTCAGGGCATGTAGATGTGTAGTCTCTCAACTGAGGCAACGTGAAAAAGCGGGGGTCTAACAACCACACCCAATATTTTGATTAGCAATCTGTATGGACAACTCCAAGTTACTTTTTAGAGAATCAACTAGACAGTCAGACTCAATCTATAGAAAATATCTCAAGGAGTTCATTATCTCAATATCTCAATTTTATATTTACTCAAGCAAATAATATGCGAGTCTTTATCAAAGAGAGATAACTTGGATGGTACCAAAGACCAATATCCAAGTGTCAATCTATTTAAATCAACAACCAATAAGGTCGGATATTCTAATTGATTGAACAACGTACAACCTGTATTATTTCAATTATATATCAAAATATAATGCGAAAAAGAAATAACACAGACACCAAAATTTTGCTAACGAGGAAACCGCAAATGCAGAAAAACCCCGGGACCTAGTCCAGATTAAACATATAATGTATTAAGCCGCTACAGACACTAGCTTACTCCAAATTAACTTTGGTCTGGACTGTAGTTGAACCCCAACCAATCTCACACTGATCCAAGGTACATTTGTTCTTCTACTCCTCTGATCCTAGCAGGATACTGCACACTTGATTCCCTTAGTTGATCTAACCCACAACCAAGAGTTGCTATGAACCAAAGTCGAAGACTTTAATAAACAAATCTGTCTCACACAGAAAAGTCTACAAGATAGATAAATTCATCTCCCACGAATAAAACTATGAGTTTTGTTCCGTATTTTGATAAATCAAGGTGAACAGGAACCAATCAATAAAACCAGACTTACATTCCCACTGAACAACTCAGTTTTATCAATCACCTCACAATAGTCTTAATCGACGCAGCGAAAAAAGATATTGTGGAATCACAAACGATGAGACGAAGATGTTTGTGATTACTTTTATAACTTGCATATCGGAGATAGAAATCTCAAGACAATTATTACAATTGTACTCGTACGATATAAACAACAAGATCAGATCACAAAACTACAAGAAAAGTAGTATCGGTCTGGCTTCAAAATCTCAATGAAGTCTTTAAGTCGTTAACTTGGTTTTAGAAGAAGAAAACCAAAGGTTAAAGGAGAATCGACTCTAGCATAACAAACTAGTATCACACAGAATGTGTGGGGATTAGGTTACCCAGTTGCTAGAGTTCTCCCTTATATAGTCTTTCAAATCAGGGTTTGCAATCAATGTTAGCTTAGTAACAAAGCATTCAATATTCACCGTTAGATGAAAACCTGATTAGATACAAGCTAATATTTATCAACCATTAGATCGAAAACTTATCTTGTCATACACACATGTACTTGACGTTTTTGGGTTTGTGTAACCGTACCCAAACGTGTACATTAGTTGGTTCAACACTACTTAACCAAATGGTTAGCCAAATGATAACTTTCATATCAACTATATTCTTCTTCACCATAACTAGTCCAAATGAACTAGTTAGAGAGTTATTCAATTGCTATGAGAACCCATGTACTACACAAGACACAATTGAAGTAAAAACGATGTGATTCACTCGAATCGATTCATGAACTGTAAAGCCATGATTTTCAATAGAATTCCTTAGTTTATTAAGATAAGTTCACAAACATCGTTTATAGACATAACCTACTCAAGTTCGCGGACTGGGTTCGCGGACTCAAGTTCACCGGTTGGAGTTTACAAACTCCAGCAAAAATTCTCGGGTCTAGAACTTCCGTCAGTTCGCGGATTGTGTTCGCGGACTGAAACTGATTTATAACTCCAGCAAAAATTCTCGGGTTCGAGAACTACGCCAGTTCGCGGACTGAGTTGGCTTCTCACGTTCTGGTTTCACTTGATCAACAAAGTTCGAAAACTTCGGTTCAAGATCTAAGGACTTATACATATATGTGTTACCACAAAAATGTTTATATCCTCCAATGGTTATATCGTCTAAACTCTCATTTTAATCATTGAAACATTCTCAGATGGCGTTATATAGTCATTATACACAAACTATTTTTCGTCAGAGCGATTTCCAAAATGATTGAAACGTAACATGACTTTCGTCACTAGGTAAAGATGAACTTGGATAAACACAAAGCTTTACCAACACATATTTCCAGAAATAAATAAGTGAGATATACTCAGCTCGAAATATCATATGTGTATATTCTTAGTCTATATAGTAATATGACTTTTGTCTCAAGATATGAGATAGAGTAGATAGACTTTTGAGTTATAGATAAGTTCAAGTTTCCACATACCTTTTAGTCGATGAAGATCCACTGGTTCCTTGAGTAGTCCTTAGTCTTGTATGATGATCGTCATGGACTTCTTGAGCTCAACTACACTTTCTATCCTAGTCTGAGACCTTATCTATAGTAGACTAGAGATCAAGATTTTATAGTTTTGATCACTAACATTGACAAACATGCTTGAGATAGCAACGCATGCGAGTTTGACCGAGCAATGCTCTAACAATATCCCCCTTTGTCAATTTTAGTGGCAAAACTATTAATACATATGGAATACAAAAAATATATAAATAAACTTTGTAGCTCCTATTCAACATGTATAATCTTCAACAATACTCGAAATCTTCGTTACTTCCAAGTAATCCAATGATCCCAAAGGTTGTAAGTTTAGCATCATTGGTGTTGAAAATCCATATCTATAACAATGAGAAAAGCAATGGTTCTCAATCATTGTTATACAGTGTCATAATATTATTACACAGCGTCAAAGTCCAATTGCATCACAACTTCAATAACAATACTATGGTGATACTTCACTCCCCCTTAGTCAATACTCCATCTCACATGTAAACCACTCCCCCTTACATAATGATCCGAAAACCATATGTATTTGTAGTGTGAACTACATATTCATTCTCCCCCTTTTTTTCAATAAAATTGGCAAAGGTACAAGAATGGGATCCTAATGAAATTTCCTTAAGAGACATTTCATGACCAAAGGTAAATGTATATCATCTTATTTAGATGCAATCATAAAGCCTAAGTTAAATGCATTCATCAAGGAGTTTATAAAGATACAAGATAACCCCTATAATATTCCACAGCCGCAATCCCCACAAATATTTGGCAATTAAGCACAAGTTCAAAAGAACTCTCCCCCATGAGATGTCATTCCCAAGGGAGCAACAAGAGAGACCTTAATTTCAAAAGAAAAAAAAGGATTTCTTTAGACTCAACAAATCACATACAAGTATGAATTTGGAATCCAAAAAGAAATATTCAATCATATTAACCAAAGCGAACCAAGATTAATTTGACTAAATATGCTCGACACACGTAAACTTATGGAGACTTAAATCAATTAAATTAATAACAAGAAAACTCGCAAATAATCTAATTGTCATACTCAACCAAACTAATTACAAGAGTAATCAATTTAATTAGTCACACTCGACATAAGATAAATCTATGGAGCAATGACTAAGTTAATCATGAAAACCAACCCAGTCAAAGAATTGCTCAAACATAAGAGATCTTATGGAGTGCTAACTAAATAACCACACAAGATGATTAATTTAGTTTAATCATGTTCAACATAAAGTACCTTATGGAACAACAACTAAGCTAATCACAAAAGCAATCAACTTTCGTTGTTTTAGTGCTCAACATAAGACACTTCATGGAACAACACAGTATTTACACAAAAATTATGGATCGAAGAATCGACCTTATACCGTGGAATAAGCAAGGATTCATTCTATTTCCATCACCATTTGCATAATGAAATAAAATAGACATAATTCTTGAATCACAAAAGATTTTAACCTATCTTACATCAATAATTGACAATATAGGCTTATCTTTTGTGTTTTGTCAAGAATCTATTCATTCTTTTATCAATATTTGCATATCAATTCACGAACGACTTTACTTTTGACAAAATATGGGACAATCAAGTTCACGGACGTAAACACACATATCCCATAACAATATTGCAATATATAAAACCATAAAGATTAATACTGCAAAAATCATCTTCCAAATGAACTTTAGAATTTAAATGAATAAATCTAAAAGCATTGAAGATGAATACGTTGGACATAGCTATGTGAAATCACAATAATTTCTATTCCAAACTCTAGTAATCCTTCTAAAAAAAATAATAAATTCTCATAAGAAGTTTCCTAGGCACCAAGACAAACTCGTAATGCACATATAAGATGATTTGTCCTTAGAGGGTAGAATCAATCTTTTTCGCCCGGATTTATACCAATAATAGCTACCAAAGGTGTATAAAAGTATTTTCCAACAAAATTCTTGTAAAAGTTAAAACTTAGCTTAGAAGAGTAGTACTCCAAGAATCCAAGTGCCCAAGTTCAAGAGAAGTGGAACAAGTGCAAAGAAACGGAGCAACATACTCAAAAACAAGAGACAGGATAAATACCAATCTTAACTCATCCAAATTCAAGGTTTATCATCTCCATTTTGAATAGAATTTAAATTTGAAGAGAGTGCAAAAAGAATGAGTTCATTCCAAGTTCGGACGAAGAAGTTACGGCCAAAACAAGTTGACCGAATATCGAAGTCTACAGGCAAGTCCGCGAACTTACGGGTTTGCACACGCATTTTCAAGTCCGCGAACTTAAACTCCTGGATTTTGGTTTTAAAAGATGTTATGCATACTTTTTATCTGTACAATGAAGTCCAAGCATCCCAAACCACTATTTTCAAACCTAATCATTTAAGAACCTTGAACACAGATCAAGTTAGGTAGAAATGAACTATAAGCAAGGTACATGAATCATTATAAGTACTCTAAGCAAATAAAAACACAAATATTGCTCAAGATTATAGACATACCTTTTAGAATCCAATCGTCTTACCGCACATAATTTGTGTGCCCCAATTCTCGTGCTTCCCTCACCGTATACATAGCAGGGTATTCCTTGGTGAGGATGCACTTACAACACAACCAATGTGGTCAATATCGGATTTCGGTGAAAATCGGTCGAGTACCGAGACACGATATTTCGGTGAATACCGGTGAAATATCGGCCAATATCAGCGAAATACCGCCCAATACCAGTAATATCGGCATCTCGGTGAAACACCGACGATATCTCGGCCATCTCGGCCGAGATTAACTACATTGAACACAACTAAGTTGTGTTGGGGTGAACAATGTCTTGCTCACCACAAGCGACCTTTGGATTATCATGAAAGATATCACTTTTAGAACCTTTCACATCTAAATCCATCTTTCCAAAGAACTTTTTAAGTTCCAACATCAAGGCACTGCCTTTTCCATAGTCATGGAATTTTCTGGGAGATCATTCCTTCTCACACTCAAAACATCATCGACTTTCTTTGGTATCCACTTCTGAGTGTGTTTAGGAACAACCAGAACTTTTTTCCCATTACTCTCTTCTATATTTCTCGAGAGAGAGAATTGGATTGACTATTCTTTTGCAAGTTAGTCTTTCTCCAATTGGGAGCATCGGATCTTGTCTTCGTCTTTACGAAGTTATACTTTTAATAACCATTACGATTGTGAAAAGACTTCGTATGACGTTTATAGGAAATCTAGGTTGATCACATCACTGATTCCTTTGCCTAAAGGTTGGACAATAATAACCTGTAACGTTAAGGGGATTAGTCTTAACATATGATCTTGGCTTCACAACTTCTTGTGATGCCCAAACAAGAACATCATGAAGTTTCTCATCCCTTATACGGAAACGACATCTCCTTTCCAGGTGACCTTTATTTCCGCAATAGTGGCAAATATAAGGAATGTTCTTACCTCGATCCATGTGTGCTGAATTTGGAGGTTGATATACTTTGCTCTTTTGAACTTTAACTGCCGGTGAAGCTATTTCACTTTTGCCATCAGTAGAAACCTTTTGTTGAGAAGCATCACTAGCCTTCACAAATTTTACCTCTTTGCTAGTACTTGGAGCATCTATTCCCTTATAGCCCAATCCTCGTGTATCACG
Source organism: Papaver bracteatum (assembly GCA_023529315.1). Taxonomy (NCBI): domain Eukaryota; kingdom Viridiplantae; phylum Streptophyta; class Magnoliopsida; order Ranunculales; family Papaveraceae; genus Papaver; species Papaver bracteatum. Next base: position 5,494,625 of record JAJJWX010000811.1, on the reverse strand, counting down.
ATGATTTTTACTTGCTCCTAGCATAGTGGTTAATTTGCTTGAACTAGAATTGAACTTTTCAAGTCATCTTCCAACATCTTGATTTTATCAAGAGCAGCAGTTAAATCAGCCTCAAGGCGTTTTTCTCAGGTGAGATAAGCGCTTTCTCTGTCATCAAAACTTGCTTGCTGAGAGTTAATCCTTCCTTCAGTTTCTGCAAGTTTCTCTTCTAACAAGAAGTATTTTTGATATACACGATCATATTCAAGTGACTTTCTACTCAGGTTTTCCTCGGTATCTTTGAGGACCGATTCGCAAAAGCGATTCTGACTATAAAGACCACCGTAGATCCTTTTTAATTTCTTGTTTTCTTGACATATAGGAGTAAGAAGAGATGTGACATGAGAAGTTGTAATATTCTTCATTTTCAATCCAAAAACTTATCATACTTTGAGACTTCCTCATCAACATCTCTATCAATATCTGAATCACCTTCATTAGAAAGTTCATCCAACTGTTCTTCTAGGAGTATTTCCCAATCAACAATTTTTACATCAAGAGAATGTCTAGATATTGACTTTGATGTGACAGTTCTCTCAGGTGAATCCAAGTTTAAAATTATCTGGTAATTTCTGAACTGGTACGTTATTAGAGATAGACTCGTCCATAATCAGATCACTACAAACACTGACTTATAAGGTCTTTAAACGTGTTTGCCTGCTCTGATACCAATTGAAAAAGTGGGGGTCTAACAACCACACCCAATATTTCGATTAGCAATCTGTATGGACAACTCTGAGTTACTTTCTAGAGAATCAACTAGACAGTCAGACTTAATCTATAGAAAATATCTCAAGGAGTTCAATATATCTATCTCTCAATTTGATATTTACTCAAGCAAATAATATGCGAGTCTTTATCAAAGAGATATAACTTGGATGGTACCAAAGACCAATATCCAAGTGTCAATCAATTTAAATCAACAACTAATAAGGTCGGATATTCTAATTGATTGAACAACGCACAAACTGTATTATTTCAACTATATATCAAAATATAATGCGGAAAAGAAATAACACAGACACCAAAATTTTGTTAACGAGGAAACCGCAAATGTAGAAAAACCCCGGGACCTAGTCCAGATTAAACATACACTATATTAAGCCACTACAGACACTAGCCTACTCCAAATTAACTTCAGTCTGGACTGTAGTTGAACCCAACCAATCTCACACTGATCCAAGGTACAAGTATGCTCATACGCCTCTGATCCCAACAGGATACTATGCACTTGATTCCCTTAGTTGATCTCACCCACAACCAAGAGTTGCTACGACCCAAAGTCGAAGACTTTAATAAACAAATCTGTCTCACACAAAAAAGTCTACAAGATAGATAAATTCGTCTCCCACAAATAAACCTATGAGTTTTGTTCCGTCTTTTGATAAATCAAGGTGAATAGGAACCAATCAATAAAACCAGACTTATATTCCCGAAGAACAACTTAGTTTTATCAATCACCTCACAATAGTCTTAATCGACGCAGAGAAAAAAGATATTGTGGAATCACAAATGATGAGACGAAGATGTTTATGATTACTTTTATATCTTGACTATCGGAGATAGAAATCTCAAACCAATTATTACAATTGTACCTGTACGATAGAAACAACAAGATTAGATGACACAACTACAAGAAATGTAGTATCGGTCTGGCTTCACAATCCCAATGAAGTCTTTAAGTCGTTAACCTGGTTTTAGAAGAAGAAAACCAAAGGTTAAAGGAGAATCGACTCTAGCTTAGCAAACTAGTATCACACAGAATGTGTGGGGATTAGGTTTCCTAGTTGCTAGAGTTCTTCCTTATATAGTCTTTCAAATCAGGGTTTGCAATAAATGTTAGCTTAGTAACAAAGCATTCAATATTCACTGTTAGATGAAAACCTGATTAGATACAAGATATAATATTTATCAACCATTAGATCGAAAACTTAACTTGTCATACACACATGTACTTGACGTTTTTGGGTTTATATAACCATACCCAAACGTGTACGTTAGTTGGTTCAACACTAGTTAACCAAATGGTTAGCCAAATGATAACTTTCATATCAACCATATTCTTCTTCACCATAACTAGTCCAAATGGCTCAAATAAACTAGTTAAAGAGTTGTTCAATTGCTATGAGATCCTATGTACTACACAAGACACAATTGAAGCAAAAACGATGTGATTCACTCGAATCAATTCATGAACTATAAAGCTACGGTTTTCCATAGCATTCCTTAGTTTATTAAGATAAGTTCACAAACATCGTTTTTAGACATAACCTACTCAAGTTCGCGGACTCAAGTTCACCGATTGGAGTTTACAAACTCCAGCAAAAATTCTCGGGTCAAGAACTTCCATCAGTTCGCGGACTGAAATTGAGCTACAACTCCAGCAGAAATTCTCGGGTTCAAGAACTATGCAGTTCTCGGACTGAGTTTGCAGCTCACGTTCCGGTTTCACTTGATCAACAAAGTTCTCAAACTTCGGTTCAAACTCTAAGGACTTATACATATATGTGTTACCACAACAATGTTTATATCCTCCAATGGTTATATCATATAAACTCTCATTTCAATCATTGAAACATTCTCAGAGGGCATTATATAGTTGTTATTCACAAACTATTTTTCATCAGAGCGATTTCCAAAATGATTGAAACGTAACATGACTTTTGTCACTAGGTAAAGATGAACTTGGCTAAAGCGAAAGCTTTACCAACACATATTTCGAGAAATAGATATACTTAGCTCGAAATATCATATATGTATATTCTTAGTCTATATAGTAGTAATACAAATTTTGTCTCAAGATAGGAGATAGAGTAGATAGACTTTTGAGTTATAGATAAGTTCAAGTCTCCACATACCTTTTAGTCGATGAAGATCCACTGGTTCCTTGAGTAGTCCTTCATCTTGTATGATGATCGCCATGCAGTTCTTGAGCTCAACTACACTTTCTATCCTAGTACGAGACCTTAGCTATAGTATACTAGTGATCAAGACTTTATAGTTTTGATCACTAACATTGACAAACATGCTTGAGATAGAAACGCATGAGAGTTTTACTGAGCAATGCTCTAACACAACGGCATATCTCATGAATACTGAGCAATTTCAGTAATTACTTCTATATATAATCGAATGATTGGACGGCTCTTAGACAGCTTGCCTGCTAGTATAGAGCAATAACGTCTTCAGGATGTAACAATGTTTTACCTGACTATATAAAATAGATGTGACGTTTCAACAAGCTCATATCACTCAATTCTCAAATAATTAGTGCTCCTAGACAGCATGCCTGCTAGTATATAGCCATCAATTAATTATTTCTAATCTATAAATTCATTAACTGAATATTCAGAAATACTCTACGTTCTTCATAATATTTCATAACTTCAATTCATAGTTCCTCCCAGCAGAATTTCATGGGTTAGTGATAAGTATTCAACGTACGGGAATCTGAGCCGCTATCAAGTAATCCCGGATCAAAGTGGTGCAAGTTACTCAACAATAATACACTAACGAGCACCTGAATGCACAAACGAGCATTCCAAAATACAAAGGAACGACGAACCTATGCAAAATATGAACAATGTTATGCATATTCTGATGAAAGTGCAGTTTCTCTTACAATGGAAATGCTCGACATGGTTTTGAGAAAACAAATTACAACTATTGTGAGTATCCCCTCCCCATGTCGTTTACAATTTTCACGAACTTTAAAAGCTGCACTGGACGCTGTCAAGGCCAAACCTGGGTGTTTAGATACTTGGATACAACTTGTCTTACTTCCCATCTGTACGTTGAACCTATATGTTCCCAAGTGATCCACTGAAGAGCGTTCAGGCACTAGGAGGAAGCTTCATATATCATCCATTAACCAGGCTTTGGTGCAATGGAATGAACCAGGTGGGTGTTTCAGTATGACACAGAAATTACTAGGCTTAGCTAAATCTAAACCTAAGCACAAGCCAAGTAATAATAAGAAGAAGAATTTCAATGTTGAGGCATGTAAAAAGAAGATCATCTATGGGCATTATTCTGCTGCCATTCGTATCCTGTCATCCGATGGAATAGCCCCTCCTACACCGGACACATTAAATGAACTGCAGCTAAAACACCCACCTGCGCCACCCCCAACCATTCCCAATGAAAGCATCTCATCACATGCGTTGACCGTTAACTCGGAATCTGTGTTGGCATCCATCAGGAGTTTTCCTAAAGGGACAGCGTGTGGGAGAGATGGGCTCCGATACCAGCATCTGTTGGATGCATTGAGCGGCCCTGCAGCTGCTACTGCTGATGACTTACTGCAAGCCATGGCCGAAGTTATCAACCTACTTCTAGCTAGTAAATTCCCTTCTGTGCTTGGCGAATATATTGCAAGTGCGCCTCTCACCCCACTATTAAAACCTGGCGGAGGGTTGAGACCAATCGCCATCGGAACTATATGGGGGAGGTTATGCTCCAAATTGGCTGCAACGTTCGTCAGTAGGAATATGACTGAGTATCTGGGTACTTATCAATTCGGCGTCGGAATACCTTGTGGTGGGGAGGGAATTATGCACGCTGCCAACAGATTGCTTGAGGTAAAAGGAGGTGAATCTACCAAGACTATGCTACTGATCGACTTTTCCAATGCATTTAACTTAGTCTATAGATCCACCTTAATTCAAGAGGTACGTTCTCACTGTCCTTCCATTGCACGGTGTGTTGATTTCTGTTATTCAACTCCTGCCAGGTTATATTACAACGACAACATTATATCTTCTGCCAAAGGATTTCAGCAGGGTGACCCATTGGGGCCTCTTTTATTTGCTTTGGTACTACAACCACTTGCTGAGTTAATCGCATCCAAATGCGAACTAGATTTCCATGCCTGGTATCTAGACGATGGTACCATCACAGGCGACACTCTTGAAGTGGCTAAAGCACTCAATATTTTGCAAGATGAAGGTCCTAGGAGGGGTTTACATTTGAATATTGCTAAAACAGAGATCTTTTGGCCAACTCTGGACCCTAGAAGAGAGCTTGTTGGCGTCTTCCCGGCACATATTGGTAAGCAATCAAATGGCGTGAAATTGCTCGGTGTCCCTGTTATCCTTGACCTGCAATTTTGCAACAACCAAGTGCATGCAAGGGTTGATAAAAAAAGTGCGTTTAATGGAGTGCATACAACAATTGGAAGACCCACAGAGTGAACTGATGTTGTTACGCAACTGTTATGGAGTCTCTAAACTATACTTCACCCTACGAACCACTAATCCATGTGCAATACACTTAGCATCTGCGGAGTTTGACAAGCAACTGATGGTTTATTTGCGTAAGTTGGTTATCGGATACGGCGCTGGATTTGGACTATGTCAACAACACATTGCCTCTATGCCGATCAAAGACGGTGGTCTAGGTATCCTCATAATGACTGACACGGGAAAGTATTGTTATCTTGCCTCTTGTGCTCAAACTGAGTCCCTTCATAACATCATTTTGTCACGTCCTTCATCTTTAGACTCTTATGACAACTATCGATATGCATTAGAAGTTTATACACATGCATGTGGAGTATCTCGTTCCAACTTTAACATCAATGACACCGCCCCTCATTATATGAAGTCACTGGAGGTAAAATACTTTGGTCTTCTTAAGGAAAAGATACCAACAACATACTCACTTTCTAATCAGGACTTATTCCTATGGAAAAGCAATAGAATGCCACATGCAATGGATTTTCTCAAAGCCATTCCTATCAGTGGGCTAAACCAGTCTGTGGGACCTAGACACTTTCGAGCTGTGCTGCAATACCATCTTGGCATACCTTTATTCGACAGCGGCACCCTATGTTCTAGCTGCAATAGGCCCATGGACATTTTCGACGACCATGCTTTACATTGTGCAAAGGATGTAGGGGGTAAAGTTCGACATGATTTTGTTAGAGATGTCTTTGCCGATATATGCTATAAAGCTGGTTTCCCAGTACAGAAAGAAGCCTCTTGTCTTCCAATTCCAACAAAGACTTGAAGCCAGCAGATCTTCTTGTCCACAATTGGGAGAATGGGAAAGCAGTTTATCTGGATGTTACAGGTGTTTCACCTTTCACAACTGCCATGACGCGCAACTTCACTCCAGGATATGCTATTTCAGCAGCTATTAAGCGTAAATGCCACAAATACCTCGACAAGTGCACAACACATGGATATGGTTTTGGTGTATTGGCCTTCACCACCTTGGGGGAGCTAGGGGAAGACACTATTGCTTTTATAAGAAGATTGAAGAACTGCCTCATTAGTCACGACCCCAACTCCAAAATAGGCGGTTCTCTTTTTCATAGGCTAGGCATCGCTATCCAAAAAGGTGTTGACACCCATCTTGTTGCTCGGTTGCCCACCATCTCGTGTAATGTCGACTTTGATTCTTAATAATATTATACTAATCTCACTATTAAAAAAAAAAAAAAAATTGTTGCCCAACTTCCCCCTATTTCTGTGTAATTATTACTCTTTGTTATCAATAAAATAATAATAATAATATTTCACGTAAGCGGGCAAAATATTTGGATAAAGTGTCGGCTCATGGGTATGTTTTTGGCGTCCTTGCTTTCTCCACTTTAGGCGAACTTAGTGAAGACATTGTGATTCTTTTGAAGAGGTTGAGAAATTGTTTAGCTAATTACGATCTCAATTACAAAATAGGTAATTCTATTTTTTATAGATTAGGTATTTCAATTCAAAAAGGTGTAGGGGCTCAACTTGTTGCTAGGTTTCCCTCTATCGACTTTGTACCTTGTATTTGATTCTTTTGTTAATAATAATATAATAATAAAAGTTTTATCTTAAAAAAACATAAATAATAAAAATAATAAAATATTAGCTAAGGCGCTAGGGGACTACGCCCACCTGCCGGCTAGTCATGCCATGGACATTCCCACGCCAAATTATTTATTTTATCATATTTTTATTATTTTTCCTTGATCTCATGAAAATCCCTTCATTTGAACAAAACTCCTCAGTTTCATGGTGTTTCCTTTACACCAAGGAAATAATATAAAATTGGGAAAGGTGTCATGGGACGGGGTCTACTAGCCGACCGGCTATGCCCTAGTTATGGCCGGTCCCACACGTCATGACTCCTTATTATTTTACTATCATTATTTCCCTCATCTTATGAAAACTCCTTGATTTCATGATATTTCCTTCAAATCATGAAAATAATATAAAATTAGGAAAGGTTCACGGGAAGGGCCACTAGCCGCCGACCATGCCTTAGCCATGGACGGTCTCACAAGCCGCTTATTTTATTATTATTGTTTCCTTCATCTCATGGAAACTCCTTCACTTCAAGGAAACTCCTTAGTTTCAACAAACTCCTTGATTTCATAATATTTCCTTAAAATCATGAAAATAATATAAAATTAGGAAATGTGACATGGGACCGGGCTTATTGGCCGGCCGGCCATGCCTTATCCATATCTGGTCCCACACCTCATGATTTCTTATTTTTTTATTATTATTTACTTCATCTTATGAAGTTTCCTCAGTTTGAGCAAAAAACCTTGATTTCTTCATATTTTCTCGAATAATTGCTCAAATGCACACCAGAAAATATCAAAATTCTCAGGATAGAGGGTTGGACATTATGGTGATGAGAGAATATTACCTTGACCGACAAAGGTTGGCTCTTTGGCTTCCAAGAGGTCGGTCCCACATATTTCCATCATTTGACCTAATTTGTGCACATTAGGTTTGAACTATTCCAAACAACTTGGAACTTCATCAACCGATCGTCAGTCGGTCCCATGACCAAATAGGGCCGGTTCCATAACCCCTTGGTCGGTCCCTCACTTATTGATAATTAGGCTTTATTTCCTAGCGCTCAAAAGAGCACTATTTTAATAAATGATTAAACCAGCATTTGATCATCCTTTCACCAATTCGTCTTCAAGAGACCTTGGTATTTGCTCACTCGATCATCTGGGTGATACATGGTCGACCCATCATCCCATGTAGCCGATCCTTCCTTCACTCCGTAGTTGATTTTCAATAAATCAACAATTGATCAATATTAGGGTTTTGAGTCCAAGGTTCATAATTTCAGATTCAAACACTAATAACTTTATGTTGATTCTGTGATCAACAGTCAGTATTTTAAATTAATATTTTATTTAGTCATGTTACCAATAATTCATCAAACGAGCAACATTTGGTCAGATGAGCAATATTTGCTCAGACTAAGGAATATTGGCTCAACTATCAATATTCATGCAATACATCAAATGAGCAATATTTTATCACCTTGACTATCAACATTTATTCAAGAATTATATCTCTGTCTCAACAGACACGTTCAATTCATGAGTTTCAGAACATTTTCAAATCACGTCCAACTCAGCAATGCAAGGACTCATCGTCTCATAAAGTCAGTAACTGACTAACTAAATACACGTCTACCTTGCAGACTCCACAATCATGAGATATCAATCGTTTCACATGGGGGGATATCAACTATGGTTTTGGTCTGGCGGTCTACGGAACATGTGTTCATACATACTATGAGAATGTGAGCAAGTCATGCAATTAGTTGAAGGAGTTAGCAAAGTAGTGGATGTAAAATTAACCAAGTCTCTGCACGATGAGCAAATGGTTTTAACATGATTTTCACTTCCTCATTCTTTGACTCCAGCAACTTTTACACTTCATGGGATCAAGGTGTTTACAGTTCTCGCGGTATAAATAAGTCTCTGAATCATGATTGAAAAAAAAAACAATCTTTCGTCAAACAAACAACAAGAGATTAAGAACTCGACGTCTGAGAAATTACTCTCAACAGAGAAAATTCAATCAATCAGAACTTATCTTATTTATTCATGCAGAATACACAATACACCTATAATTTCGATCACCATTGATCTCACATATTTCTCAGCTTACTTCCTACAGATCGACCCATCCTCTCTTGTGACCGAATTGACTCTGGTACGGCCTTTGTCTTGGTTTAGGCCTGAGTCCTGCATATTGATCTCTCGAATTCAAAGCACTCCATTATTGTAGTGCATCTATGTGAGGTTAAAAAGTTCACTCAGTTCAAGGAGTTTCCTCTGCATGGTCGTCTCCTCAAATTCTTATGAACCATCCAGTTTCATCACCCGTGAAGACCTAGAACGCCTTTTGGAGGATCGTGGAAAGGACAAGACGCCATATGTCCACCGTCGCCAACCTACATACCCTGATTCTATGAAAAGGATTCATGTGCCAAAAGGTTATACCTCTCCAACATTCACCCTTTATGATGGAACATGCAATGCTCGGGAACATGTTTCTCGGTTTCTGGAAGCATGGGTGAACATGAGCACAACCATGTCGTATGTCTGGAGGAATTTTCAAAGTCTCTGAAGGGCAGGGCATATAGCTGGTATAACAATATCTGATCGCTGTCGTATGCGTCAAAAATAATTACACTTTCTTACTACTCAAAATATAAATATAGCAAGGGCAAGAAAGGATCGATCCCACAGAGAGGTCTAGGTTGTCAATATATTTTCGGTTCCTTATATAAAACACCGGGTATTTTTCTGATTTTTATATGCTAAAATAAAATAAAAGCAAAACAATAAAAAGTAAACATGCAAATCGAGGTAATGAGAATATTGGTTAAGGATTCGTCTTCATTCACAAATATGTTTTCTTCACAATAATTATAATTGATATTTAATCTCAACTTTTATCAAAATCCCTAGAATATCTTGATCGCAAGAATATCCCGCTAATCTCCTTTTGTCATCAACAAACACATTAAAAGATGCGGATATGAGTTCTATCTTAAAGAACAACCTAACGTGTAAAAGCACTAATCAAGTTTAATTCCCTAGATGCATTAAGTTCTATGAAATCAGGCCAATCAAAGCAATCGAACGTGGAAAATGCACTAATCTGATTTAACAAAGGTTAAGATTCACTTGTGATTATTAGGATGTATCACTACAAGCAATCTTCACAATTATGCTACTTGTATTCAAGGAATATCACTTTTTCGTATAATAAACCCTAAACTAGCAATAGATATGATTATGAGTTCTACCAATTTGCAACTTGACAAAACTAACATTCAATCATGCAACCCTATTTTCAGAGAATCGTGAATGATAAATATTAGACAAAACTAATATATTGAATCAAAGAATCATATTATGTGAAATCCAACTATTCCATAACCAATAATAAAATTAAGTACTCATATTTAAGGAGTTCATAACAAGAAGAAGAAGAAACCCTAACATGTTTCTAAACCCCTAGAACAAAGTAGAAGAAGATATATCATCGATGATAAAAGATTATAAGTCCTCTCTTTTATATGTTTCTCAATTTCCATAAAGGATACTCCTTCAAAAATTAGGTTTTGTCTTCAAATTCCATTAGTTGGAAATTCACCCGGCCCACGAGAGAGAGAAACCCGTGTAGAAATTCTGTCCCAAAAGTGGTCGCCGGAAAACTGGGGATTTGGCCGGAATCCGGCACCAGAAAGTCATCGTCGGCAACCTGAAAAGTCTGTCCGTCGGGAGAATATTCGACGGAATATTCCGTCAGTCCACCGTTAGAGATAACTGTTGACTTAACGGTCTTCTGTTAGTCAACTTGGTCAAGTAAAGGAGTCAACTCAGGTCAAACTCGCCTGACTGGACTGAGTTGCCATGCCAACTCAGTTGCAAAGGTTGTGCCTCTTCTGTGTTGCACCACTGCATCATAACCATCCATCATGGCCGTGCCATCCATTCCACCATTTGCAATTTCAATTCATTCCCTGCTACAGCTTAATACCAGTTTCATTCTCTGCTTCAAATTCAGACTTACAACCTCCAGCTGATCAAACCCTCAACCAATGCTGCAACTTCCATTCTTACCAACCCTGAACCATCTTAACAATTCATTCCCTAGAATCATCACAGCACCACCACCAGTTCATAAACCTCTATTCATATCTTGCAGCACAAAACCAATTCAGTCCCTTGCAACTCCATAACAGCCTATCCATTTCCGTGTTGCGCCAACACTAATCTGCAGCTCCTCAATCATGTAGCTTAAACCTCTTAGTGGCAGCAACTACAAGCCACCACCACCTGCAATGTAGCTTCTCTCAACTGCAGCACCACAAGTTTGAAAATCTCCAGCTCTACTCCTTTATTTGCACTGCATAACCTGTATCCTCACATTCATCTAAACTGTGAAGTATTCACAGTTCAATAGTTCTTTCATGCTTCCCTGCAACATCAGCAATGCAGACCACCCTCCTGAATCCACACAAATTATCCTTGAACCCATTAGCTCACACAACAATCATCCATGTGGTTCAGCTGCAATTCCATTGCTTCACAACAAGATCCAACTTAAACTCATTGCACCTTCAACAGTTTCTCTGCATTGCATAAACCACACCACCATTAGCTCAAGCCACTCCTTCCCTGTAATTATTCCTTCACCATCTCCTTTCCACTGCCTCAAACCAAAGCTGTAGCTCAATTGTGCTTCTCCAACTCTATCACAGCTAGTTTCAGTTGTATGCAGCATTCTACCAAGACCCCTTTCAACTGGCTAGAAGCTTCAAATCTGAGATGACCTAGTTTTCCTGATCCAGCAAGAACTCTAATCACCTCTTTAATCCACCATTCTTTCACCAGCATCAAACAATTCAGAGCTAAGAACCCTAATTCTCAAGAACCCCCATTCCAGTATTCCTTTTTCTTCTCAACCGCAGTACCATTTCTTCCTTCTCAATCCCTGAGTTTGACCTCAGATTCATAAATCCACCAATTACCACCAAAACCCCATCTCTGCTGCTCAAGAACACCACCAATTTCCTCCATGAACACAACATATCTCCTCCCCTGCAACTCATTGTAATTCCACCAGATTTCAATTGAAGGATTAGGGATGACAAGAAACCCTAATTCCTCTCTTAATCTTCACTGGCAAACACCACAACAAAGCCACCATCGGAGAAGACCCATCTCGTATTCATCCTATCTTAGCCGCAGCCACTACTCCATCGTTCTCCGTTCAATTTCATCAGCAGATACCATCGATCTCAACAGCAGTCATGGATGTCGTTTTCCTCCTATCTTTCTGTTGTTGTAATGAAGAAAAGAGAAGACTGGTCACTCGACCTAGCTTGTGGGGATAAGTGGATTAAGACGCCCCACTAAAAAAAACACCCAATGGCAATCCCTTAACCTCCTCTGGGCTTGTTTTAGTATTCCTCCAACAAGAGTCGCCCCTTAACCATGATTGGGCTCCATATATTTCTTGCAGTGAAATGACCACTTTGCCCTTTTCACTCTAAATGAGTAATTTTCTCCTTTTTTTCCTCCGTGTGACTCCAAAGCACCTAATAACTCAAATTCACACATAAGATACATAATTCACACGAAAAAATAGCAAAGAAAGCATAAATACTAGATATTAAATACGGTGTATTCTACACCTATCAAATTCCCCCACACTTAGACTTTGCTAGTCCTCGAGCAAATCAAACAAAACTAAACTAAAACAAATACATACAACTCCGTGACGTCGAGGCTACGGTTAATTTTAGCATAAATAACAAGCCTTTAAACCCCTAGGTGTCCCTAGTGGACGAGTTTTAGTCTCGTGAAGGTTTACAAGAGGTCTACCTACAAAACCTATATTTCCAACTCCGTCTATTTGTGACAAATCAGTGAACGAATCCAAAATGACTACAGGAGGAGGTACCTTGCACAAATTCAATTCATATATTAGTAAATAAAGCTTTAATTAGATAGTCGAACAAGCCACAATACTCGGAAACTAACAAACCACAATCACAATGAAAAGATTAAGAAGATGGATATAGATGTAGATGTTGGCGAATGTTCACAAGTGATCGATGTTTCCCATATCCGTCTAAAGGTCACTGCCAAGATGAACCTATGCCTATTGGATTGAGCTACTGGTTTGAATTTTACATCAACTCACTGGAATATACAAGGGAACCAGAAGTGACTTTATTCAACCAATATAATACTTTCTTTCTTTTTCTTTTCTTTTTCAACATTTTTTTTTTAGACAGCATGATTAAATCTTTTGGATCTAAGCGCATGCTTCTTGTCAGCAAGTACATGATAGTTTCCTTAGATCCTGCATTCCACGCTTGTTTAGGCGACGGAGACAGGGAAAACATTTCACACATACTGATATTACCAAGTGTCATTTTATTCCTTTTAGTCTAATTGGTCGGTCTCTTTTTTTCTTTTTCTTTTCTTTTATCTTTTTTTATCTTTTTTTTCTAGTAACTCAATCACTCTATTGCATCCTAGCAGTAATAACACGTCAATTTTTAGTGACCCACCAAAGCACTTAGAGAACAATAGATAAATTTGGAAAAATAAAAATAGAATGTGATATGGTGATATTCCGAGATATGGTAAAAACTATCATGTTATTTGTGATTTCTGAGCTATGTTCGTCCCCTTTTAGTTAATTGGTTCCTCAACTCCTGCATTCAAAATGGTTCCATCCACTAATGGTGTCATCCTAAAGGCACAAGTTTCTAGATTTCAGAGTTCAAAAAGCACAATTTTTTTTCTTATACAAACATATAAATGCTCCCCCACACTTAAACTTCACATTGTCCTCAATGTGTAAAACCGAAAGTTCTGAATTATGACGTAACAACAGATAAAACGCAAAAACTGTGCAAATTGGTAAGGAATTTTGAAAAACTCCATTTCACAAAAGTTATTCACCTACGTGTTTTCTACACAGGTTCAAAATTTCACAGTGTTCTGATAAACGGTCTGACATTTATGGTCTCTGGACTGAACTACGCGCAGTCTGAAATTTTCTGACGAAAAGGTATTCATCATAATTCTCTTCTAAGATAGATTATGGACTTAATGAAATTAAACATGGGGATGAAAATATGAAAACAATAAAAAATAAATAAACAAAAATAAAATAAAAAGAAAAAGGATAAGAGATACAAAACCGGTGGGTTGCCTCCCACTTAGCGCTTGTTTTAAAGTCGACGGCCCGACTTAGCTTCTTGAAAGATTCATTCCCCGTATATTAGCAATCTGAAAATTTGGGGATCCATCCATAGCACCTATTTTTCAAATACGAGCTTCACACAAATATTAGTAATATAAAACACAAACGAAGCTATTAACCGATAAAAGCTTCCCCCACACTTATTCTTGTCCACACTTGGAAGTGTATAAAGAATATAGAAGTCGGGTACTTCCACGGTGTCTTGTTCACAAACCTGCATAGTATGAGAATCAAGTGTCTCTAATGGCGGAAATCGAGAAACAAAGTCATTCAACAATGTTTTCGAAGCATAAACATTCAAACCAATAAGAGGTAAAGGAGAAGAATCAATATGCAAAGGGTTAGACAAACCTCTCACAATATCTTGAATTACGGAATCCTCTTCATCCTTGAAAAACTCAAGTGAATCATTCACCTCTTGTATATCATGGTCCTCTATCAAACCTTGAAACCATTCTTCGTCCGTTTCTGCCTTAACCAAAGTCTCGACATAAACATCTTCATTACAATCATTTGCAAGCTCAATTGGGTCTTCCACAATATTGGTCATAACGGTCACATTCTCAACACACTCCTCTTCATTAGACTCAAACCATGTTACAAAATTCTGAAAAACATTAGTTTCATCATACTCATGTACCTTTTGAATAGGTTCTTGATCATTATAAAGATCAAGGATTGAGTCAACTACATTAATGTCATCCAATATCTCCAAAGGTTAGTCCTTTTCTACTTCACATTGATTGCAAAAAGACTCCATTGTACACTCCTCGGGGATGTCACCATAAATTGGTTTAAGCGATGTACTTTCATAGTCATCATCACTATCATAAGTTTGGCTACCACTTTCCAAAGATTGGTCTTTCGCAGAATTGTGCATGTCCTCTTTGTATTCTTCAATGCCTTGTCTTAAATATGAAACACTTTGTTGAAGCTCTTGAAGTGATCCATCCAAGTTCTGAGAATAGCATTCCATTTGTTGGTAAAACTCATTCGACATAGACAAAGTAGAATCACTTACCTCAGTATTGATAGGCCAATTATCTTCCCTTTGAATGGGTGAATGATCATAACTACGATCAGAAATTGGGCTAAACATACTATTAGAGCATTCGGTCGATGAAAGTTGTTCCATGCTTGGTTGTCTACAAATTGACTCCATGCTGGCCATAAATCATTACATCTCATCTACCAAACTCGAAGAAATATTAAGAGAAGAACAACTATCATCCCATCTTTGTGGTTGCTCACTTACATAACCACCATAAGAAGGTTGATATGTATGAGAATAACCCTAAGGATACGTGGAGTATTGACCATAACCAAAGGATTGGTTTTTATTGTACTCCCCATAAGGGTGATAGTTGTCATAATGTTGTTGAGGTTGATAACCGAATCCATTGTTCCAATATGCTCCGTCCATAATAGGTACCTGAAATACGATTCTCAAACCAAGGTTAAAAACCAGAAAATAAAACAAAAACAAAAATAAGAAACAAAACTAAAAACAAAAATAAGAAACCAAAAACAAGTGACAACCGTTGCCTCCCCGGCAACGGCGCCAAAATTTGATCGTTGTCGTATGCGTCAAAAATAATTACACTTTCTTACTACTCAAAATATAAATATAGCAAGGTAAAGAAAGGATCGATCCCACAGAGAGGTCTAGGTTGTCAATATATTTTTGGTTCCTTATATAAAACACCGGGTATTTTTCTGATTTTTATATGCTAAAATAAAAGCAAAACAATAAAAAGTAAACACGCAAATCGAGGTAATGAGAATATTGGTTAAGGATTCGTCTTCATTCACAAATATGTTTTCTTCACAATAATTAGAATTGATATTTAATCTAAACTTTTATCAAAAGCCCTAGAATATCTTGATCGCAATAATATCCCGCTAATCTCCTTTTGTCATCAACAAACACATTAAAAGATGCGGATATGAGTTCTATCTTAAAGAACAACCTAACGTGTAAAAGCAATAATCAAGTTTAATCCCTAGATGCATTAAGTTCTATGAAATCAGGCCAATCAAAGCAATCGAACGTGGAAAACGCACTAATCCGATTTAACAAAGGTTACGATTCACTTGTGATTATTAGGATGTATCACTACAAGCAATCTTCACAATTATGCTACTTGTATTCAAGGAATATCACTTTTTCGTATAATAAACCCTAAACTAGCAATAGATATGATTATGAGTTCTACCAATTTGCAACTTGACAAAACTAACATTCAATCATGCAACCCTATTTTCAGAGAATCGTGAACGATAAATATGAGACAAAACTAATATATTGAATCAAAGAATCATATTATGTGAAATCCAACTATTCCATAACCAATAATAAAATTAAGTACTCATATTCAAGGAGTTCATAACAAGAAGAAGAAGAAACCCTAACATGTTTCTAAACCCCTAGAACAAAGTAGAAGAAGATATATCATCGATGATAAAAGATTATAAGTCCTCTCTTTTATATGTTTCTCAATTTCCATAAAGGATACTCCTTCCAAAATTAGGTTTTGTCTTCAAAGTCCATTAGTTGGAAATTCACCCGGCCCACGAGAGAGAGAAACCCGTGTAGAAATTCTGTCCCAAAAGTGGTCGCCGGAAAACTGGGGATTTGGCCGGAATTCGGCACCGGAAAGTCGCCACCGGCAACCTGAAAAGTCTGTCCGTCGGGAGAATATTCGACGGAATATTCTGTCAGTCCACTGTTAGAGATAACTGTTGACTTAACGGTCTTCTGTTAGTCAACTTGGTCAAGGAAAGGAGTCAACTCGGGTCAAACTCGCCTGACTGGACTGAGTTGCCAGGACAACTCAGTTGCAAAGGTTGTGCCTCTTCTGTGTTGCACCACTGCATCATAACCATCCATCATGGCCGTGCCATCCATTCCACCATTTGCAATTTCAATTCATTCCCTGCTACAGCTTAACACCAGTTTCATTCTCTGCTTCAAATTCAGACTTACAACCTCCAGCTGATCAAACCCTCAACCAATGCTGCAACTTTCATTCTTACCAACCCTGAACCATCTTAACAATTCATTCCCTGGAATCATCGCAGCACCACCACCAGTTCATAAACCTCTATTCATATCTTGAAACACAAAACCAATTCAGTCCCTTGCAACTCCATAACAGCCTAGCCATTTCCGTGTTGCGCCAACACTAATCTGAAGCTCCTCAATCATGTAGCTTAAACCTCTTAGTGGTAGAAACTACAAGCCACCACCACCTGCAATGCAGCTTCTCTCAACTGCAACACCACAAGTTTGAAAATCTCCAGCTCTACTCCTTTATTTGCACTACATAACCTGTATCCTCACATTCATCTAAACTGTATAGTTCTTTCATGCTTCCCTGCAACATCAGCAATGCAGACCACCCTCCTGAATCCACACAAATCATCCTTGAACCCATTAGCTCACACAACAATCATCCCTGTGGTTCAACTGCAATTCCAGTGCTTCACAACAAGATCCAACTTAAAATCATTGCACCTTCAACAGTTGCTCTGCATTGCATAAGCCACACCACCATTAGATCAAGCCACTCCTTCCCTGTAATTATTCCTTCACCATCTCCTTTCCACTGCCTCAAACCACAGCTGTAGCTCAATTGTGCTTCTCCAACTCTATCACAGCTAGCTTCAGTTGTATGCAACATTCAACCAAGACCCCTTTCTACTGTCTAGAAGCTTCAAATATGAGATGACCTAGTTTTCCTGATCCAGCAAGAACTCTAATCACCTCTTTAATCCACCATTCTTTCACCAGCATCAAACAATTCAGAGCTAAGAACCTTAATTCTCAAGAACCCTAATTCTCAAGAACCCCCCATTCCAGTATTCCTTTTTCTTCTCAACCGCAGTACCATTTCTTCCTTCTCAATCCCTGAGTTTGACCTCAGATTCATAAATCCACCAATTACCACCAAAACCCCATCTCTGCTGTTCAAGAACACCACCAATTTCCTCCATGAACACAACATAGCTCCTCCCCTGCAACACATTGTAATTCCACCAGATTTCAATTGAAGGATTAGGGACGACAAGAAACCCTAATTCCTCTCTTAATCTTCACTGGCAAACACCACAACAAAGCCACCATCGGAGAAGACCCATCTCGTATTCATCCCATCTTAGCCGCAGTCACTACTCCATCGTTCTCCGTTCAATTTCATCAGCAGATACCATCGATCTCAACAACAGTCATGGCTGTCGTTCTCCTCCTATCTTTCTGTTGTTATAATGAAGAAAAGAGAAGACTGGTCACTCGACCTAGCTTGTGGGGATAAGTGGATTAAGACGCCCACTAAAAAAAAACACCCAATGGCAATCCCTTAACCTCCTATGGGCTGGTTTTAGTATTCCTCCAACAAGAGTCGCCCCTTAACCATGACTGGGCTCCATATATTTCTTGCAGTGAAATGACCACTTTTCCCTTTTCGCTCTAAATGAGTAATTTTCTCCTTCTTTTCCTCCGTGCGACTCCAAAGCACCTAATAACTCAAATTCACACATAAGATACATAATTCACACGAAAAAATAGCAAAGAAAGCATAAATACTAGATATTAAATAGGGTGTATTCTACACCTATCAATATCGCACCAAGAAGTATCACAAGTTGGGGAGAAATGATTAATGCTTTCTACATAAAATATTTTTTCGTCTCACAACAAATCACCCTTTCTGATCTTGGAAGGATGTTTCAAAGGAATACTGAAGATCCTAATGATTATGTGAAAAGTTTCAGAGTCCAAGCCCGGGACTGTCATGATCCTAATGTCACGGAGTAACATCTTGTAGACTTGTGCATCAAAAGAAGATCCCGGTCTACAAAGCTTTATTGAAAAATCTTTGGTTCCAGACTTTCTCAGAACTTCATGAAGAGGCTAAGAGGTCAGCAACTACTGTTCCTGCTTTATTGGAAAGAGATAAAGCTACAAAGGCCGAAGAACCACGATAAAATCGAGGTAGCAGGCGTTTAATCAACAAACAGTACAACCTCCAACCTTCCAAAAATGTTGTTGCAGAAGGAAGCAAATAGAAAGTTGAGTCACAACGCAAGCATACTTCTCCAGCTCCTTGAAAAGCACAAAGGAAGGATAATGCGCAATCTCTTACCCAACATAAAGGAACTGATGAAGAAGCACCTGATTTCATTTTTTCCATTGAATAATTGATTGAACTACTAGATGTCTGGGTTTAAGATGGTGCAATCAAGTTTTCGTATGTCAAGAAAGAACCAAATGAAGAGGCCATGGAAAATCCTCGTTACTGTCGTTTCTATAGGTTCGTCAATCATCCCACAAGCGACTGCAGAACTTTGAAGCGCATATTCAAAGAAAAGGTCGAATCAGGAGAACTTAACTTGGGAACTGAAAGAGTACACAGATACCCTCCAACACCTTCAACTGCATATTTCTCCGTTGAGGAAACCTCTGATTCGGAAGAAGAAATAGATGATACTCCACCATTTGAGTATCTGAAAGAAGTCAAAACCTTGATGGAGCTGACACAAAATCCTGAAGAAAATGCAAATGCTTTTATCAAAAGGTTTCGCACTCATGCAAGTCTTATTCCTCCTCATGTGTCCATATTATCAGTTTTCAAACATGCTGCTTTGGTTCGAGGGATTTACTCCACCAACAACTTAGCTATTGCAAAATGCTATGAATGGATGACCTCACCTCATCAATATTTCACCAAGTGGTTGGACGCAGAACCTCTCCGAATCGAGCACCTCACTAATATAATCATTGCTGAAATAATAGCTGAACAAGATAAGCAGTATCCTTCACTCTCTATGAACCACCCAGTCAGAACCTTCACTCTCTCTGAACCGGCCATCAAAAAAGAAGTTCAATCCTTAATCGAGCATGTCTGCGAATTGCTGTATTTATCAAAGGCTTAAAGGAAAGACATGTTTGCTGCATTGAATCACATCATGTCAGGGAAGCATTTATTGATTCAGGAGACACTTCCTGACCCCTCACAAACAGACAAAGAAATGTATGACTGGGGACTTCTCACCACAGTCCATCTCAAAGGAAACTAGTTCAAATGAGCATTGATAGATGTTGGCTCTGTTTTCAATGTTATCCCTCTAAAAACTCTCAGAGCTGTTGGTATCATGCGAAAAAATCCATTCATGCTCCAGTATCAATCATGGATCACGAAGGGATGCCCAGAAATGCTTATGGCCATATTACTCTCAAGGTGAATGTAAACTCTACCTAGATAGAAACCAAATTTTACATAATCCGAGAAGATCCAGGATATGATATGATCCTTGGAGATACGTGGATTCATGTTGGAAAGGTAAATCCAACACCTTCAACTGCACATTTCTCCATTGAGGAAACCTCTGATTCGGAAGAAGAAATATATGATACTCTACCATTTGAGTATCTGAAGGAAGTCAAAACCTTGACGTAGCTGACACAAAAGCCTGAAGAAAATGCAAATGCTTTCATCAAACGTTTTCGCACTCAGGCAAGTCTTATTCCTCTTTATGTGTCCATATTATCAGTTTTCAAACATCCTGCTTTGGTTCGAGGGCTTTACTCCAACAACAACTAAACTATTACAAAATTCTATGAATGGATAACCTCACCTCAGCAATATTTCACCAAGTGGTTGGACGCAAAACCTCTCCAAATCGAGCACCTTACTAATACAATCATTGCTGAAACAATGGATGAACAAGATAAGCAGTATCCTAGATACTCCCCCCCCCCCCTGAATGTCCATATGTGCCACAAGATTAGAAGGATTCGACAACATGGAATTACACTGCACGAAGAATTCCAAACCAACAGAAGATATTCAGGGCGTGGACAATCAAGCCTAACAAGTTCCGGGAAGTAAATTTAGTTCTCAAAGCAAATAATCGTAACTATTATTCTGCAAAGAACTCCAACTGGGAAGGACCTTTTATGATCTCCAAGTCTGTTGCTGGTGGATACTACAGATTGATCAACATGGATGGAAAAGAGAATATGGCAGTAATATACTAAACATGTCTCAAAGCATTCAACGCCTAGGATATTTGGATTCTTGAGGTATTTGGGTTCAAGGTATGAACACTCGAAATATCTAAATTTGGCTTTTAGGATTTTCTTTCACTGTATTTCAATTTCCTCCAAATTTTTTGCAATACTCGCATTCAGTAATTTGAGTTCAACAATTTATCAAAGTTCAGTTTACTTAAAGAAAATCTCTATCAAATCCAAAAGAAAATCCTCAATCACCTACTTATTCAAAACCATTCAAAATCAAAAATGAAACCTCACATTTCTCAGAAGTTCAAGAGATTATGGAAAGAAAATCAAAGAAATCAGCAAAGTAAGATTTTCACTCCTCTACATCCTTCAAGACTTGTAAGGCCGCCTTCTCCATATTCAGCTTCTCAGTCAATCTAGCAATCTTGTCTTCTTTCTCCATCACAACATCATTGGAAAGGGTGTGTTATTTTCGCATGAGTCCTTGATAGTATTTATCTTCTTACGAATCCACTTCACATTGAATCCAAGTCTCTCATAATTCTCCAAGTTAAACTCCCAATCAAAGAGTACATCTGGAGTAATAGTATTTCTAGCTCTGGTGCATATATCATTTATAATACTCAAGATAACACCTACTTGTATTGGTAAAGAATAAGCACGCTTAGGGTCTCTGTCAAGGATGATGTGACCAAACTTCCTCCATATCTTCTCGTACAAGCCTGCATATCCAATAGGAACGTTGAATCCACCAACTAGTTTGTGATATTGGAATGATGCACCAAATATAGGATCAAAAGAAACTTCTGCACTTGGGTATTTATGCACCATAATACGATTTTAAATTATCGGATCAATTTCTATAGTCATGACAGCAGTTTATTCTGATGCAATCTCTTCTGCTCTTGGATCGGTCTCTTCCATCGCTGAAATAATGATAATTGAAGTTTCAGTCTCCTTAATAGCTTTAGTGAAAATCCTCTCATGGCCTTGAAATGCAGAGATGGTTGTCTCTTTATGAGTAACCCCAGGGTTGCTCGAGTCATCATTATTGGTTCCATTATTCTCAACTTTGGCATTTGGCACCTAATATGAAGATTACATGATATTAAAGCGATTCAAGCATGGAAACCAAAGGAAATCATGAAATCCAACATGTAAGTGAACCAATGCTTTCTAAGCTCTTTACTATACATGCAATACATGAGCAAATAGTTTGAAATTCATAAAAACACATTCTACGACAAGCTCATATGAAGAGATTTTACACTTCCCTACATAAGATGACGAACTGGGAGAATTTTGTGAAAAATATAAGGTTTAGTTATATACCATTCTATTCGTATGGATGTCCTATACAACATATCAAAATATCATAGCAATTGAATAAAAGAGTAAAGAGTTGTGGCCAAAACATTGGACTACATGCCAGTTAGAAATTTTCTGAAGGTCTCCTAGATGTTTACTGTCTCGTCAATTTCAACCCCTAAACATACTCAAAACTTAAAAAGATTCTTTGATAAGATTTTAAATTTCCTGGGCATAAATATACATAGGTGTATCGCGAAAATTTGACATCTGACGAAGATTCTACATCGTTTTTTCTAAAGGGCTGAATTCTGTAATTTCTAGTGACGTATTTCGGCAAAAAATTTGTGTATTCATATGGATTTTCATTCATTCATTCACAAATAAATAAGTTTTTGCTTCCATGGATGATAAAACACAAGAGAAATACTTACTCGGGTGGTCTTTGAAGCTTTCAAAGAACCAGAATTGCCTGTATCAGCATCAAGAACATTGCTTTCATTCGGTCTTGAGTTTTGGGAACTTTCTTCATCAGAATCCTCAGAAGATGAACGAATATCACCAATACTCTCCACTTCCATGGATACATCCTCCTAGATACATTCAAAGAAATTAATATTTTATTCACAAAGTGTTAAACTGGAGATGCGGAGAATACTTACATTTTCTTCTTCGACACTCAATTCAGGAGTCGCTTACCCAGCGGAGAATTGAAGACCATCAATACTTGATAGAGAAAAGTTCTGCAACGGAATAACAAATATTGATTTTATAATCCTAATTACGTGGATAAGAAGAAGTCACGACAAAAGAAGTATTGATAACTCAGCAAAAAAACAATTGGGGACTTTATGGTATTAGGTAACAAATTATAATTTTTGCTCCTACCTTCTCTGCCATGAATAATTGCTTTAGTTTCTGAGAAGTCTACATCGATTCGAGGTCTAACGTTACGACCATCCTGTGGAAAAATTTGATACAATGATCAAAATACAATTATCAAAACTTTATGAAGATTGTACAAAAGGTACATACATGTGAACATCCTGGAGATGTCTTTCATTTATCACCACCAAAGATATACTTCAATCTTGGTCGAGTAGAAATCATCTCAACAGAAGGAGGATCTTTCACCAGAGGTTGACCAACCATTACAAAATCATGTAACCCGCTTAAGTAGTTGATTCCAAAAGTCTACATAATCTGGAGTTACATACGTAATTCTCTCAGAGCAAGGGAACCAGTAATTGCTTCCTTCCACATGTGTGCGGTATAAATGGGTCTTAAGTTGTTCAACTGATGGTTTCCTTATTTGAAAAGTCTAAACACACTGATCCATACCCATTTTTTGAGCTGCTCTATCAATGTTGTATTTCTCCACTGAAATTTATCCATATATCGCTGATATCAAGTGACCAGGAGTGTAAATCAACATTAAAGACCTCTCGTCATTGCTCAAACCTGCACCAGATACCAAATCCATACTCTATCCAGTATTGAAAGTTGTCAGCTGAGAAATATAAGAAGGAATTGACACCCATGGACAAAAATTGAAATCAGATTCATTGTCTAACACATCGATGAGAGGGGGCTTGAGTCGAGGCTGATTTGTAGACTAGCGCATAATCCTGGCATTATCCTTCTCAGAGAAAACATGACGAGCATCAACATTCGGTCCTTCCAAGATAGTACGAGGAATGGGTGCATAATTCTTGAAGCATTCCCACATCAAATCTTGAAGAAACATTGTATTGGCATAGCATTCAATCTTCATAAAACCGTTTTAGAAGCTGGAGTCTATAACTAGGGAGTTTAAGTTAGAGTACAAAGAGCCCAAGAATAGACTACCGATTGGAAGCTGCTCACCTTGTAGATGGGGAAAAACGATTTGATGGTTTTTACGGAATTGAGGAGATGACCGTGCAGATGAGACCCCTTGAACTAAGCTAAATGCTTAACCTCACACAGATGCACTGCAAGAATGGAGTGCTTAGAATTCGAGAGATCAATCTGTAGTACTACGGCCTAAACCAAGACAATGGTCTTTCCAGAGTAAATTCGATCATAAGATAGGATGGGTCGATCTGTAGGAGGGAAGCTGAGAAATATGTGAGATCAATGGTGATCGAAGATTATAGGTGTGTTGTGTATTCTGAAAATAAGATAAGTTCTGAATGATTGAATTTTCTTTGTTGAGAGTTGGATTGTTAATCTCGTGTTGTCTGTTTGACATGAGATTGTCCTCCTTTCAATCATGATTCAGAGACTTATTTATATTTCTAGAATTGTAAACACCATGATCCCATGAAGTGTTACAATTGATGGAATCAAAGAGTGGAGAAGTGGAAATCGTGCTAAAACCAATTGCTCAACGTGCGGAGAATTGGTTGATTTTCCATCCACTACTTTGTTAACTCCTCCAACTGATTGCACTACTTACTCGCATTCTCATCGTGTGTATGAACACACGTGCCATAGATTGCCAGACCAAAACCCTAGTTAATATCCCCTCAAGTGACGTGATTGATGTCTCGTGTAATTGTGGAGTCTGCAAGGCAGACATGTATTTATTTAGTCAGTTGCTGACTTTATGGGACGATGAGTCCTTATATTGTTGAGTCGAACATGATTTACAATGTTCTGAGACTTGGACGTGTCCATTGTTGAGACATAGGTATAATATATGAATAAACTTTGATAGTTAACATGAGCAAATATTGCTAGTTCGATGAATTGTTGAATATTGATAGTTGAACCAATATTCCTTGGTTTGAGCAAATGTTGTTTGTTTGATGAATTATTGGTAGCATGACCAAATAAATATTAAATTAGAATACTAGCAATTGGTCCAAGTATAATAAATCAAATGTTGATCATGAGATCAATGTAAAATTATTATCGTTAGAATCTGGAATTATGAACCTTGGACTCAAAACCCTAATTTGATCAATTGATGATTTACTGATGGTTTATTGGAAATTAACCATGAAGTGAAGAGGGACCGGATATATGGGATTATGGATCGACCATGTAGCGCCCAGATGCTCACATGAGAAAATATCAGGATCTCCTGAAGACCATTTGGTTTATTGATGAAAGGATGATTAAATGTTGGTTTAATCATTTATTAAGATAATGCTCGTCTGAACCTTAGGTGATAAACCTAATTAATTATGAAGAGATGAGAGACCGATCAAAGGGTCATGAAACTGGCCCTGGGTGGTCACAGGATCGAATGACGATCATTTCATGAATTTCCAGGTTATTTGGAAGAGTTCAGGACCTAATACGAGCAATTGCGCAAATTAGGTCAAATTGTGAAAATACGTGGGACCAGATTCTTGCAAGCCAAAGAGCCAACTTTTGTCGGTCAAGGTAACATGCTCATGTCACCAAGGGTTCGTATCTCAGTTATGAGAATTTTGATATTTTCTGATGTGCGTTTGAGCAATCATTTCAGAAAATATGAAGAAATCAAGGATTTTGCTGAAACCGTCAAAAACCTTCATGAGATGAAGGAAAATAATAAAAAATGAGAGAATCATGAAGTGTGGGACCGGCTATGTCCAAGGCATGGCCGACCTTCCAAGGAACCCGGTCCCATGTCATTTTCTTATTTTTATAATATTTTTTCATGATTTTAGGGAAATATCATAAAACCAAGGAGTTTGTTGAAACCAAGGAGTTTTGTTGAAATCAAGTAGTTTCCCTGAGATGAGGAAAACATAAAAAATAATAATAATAAAATAAGGGATTGTGGGACCGGCTTGGGCATGGTTGGCCGGCTAGGGCCCGGTCCCGTGATTTTTCCCTAATTTTATGTATTATTTCATGGTTTGAAGGAATTTTCATAATTTGAAGAAAATATCATGAAATCAAGGAATTTCATGGGATTATGGAAACATGAAAAATATAATAATAATAAAATAGGACTTGTGGGTCCATCTAGGGCATGACCGGCCGTCTAGGGCCCGGTCGCACGGGTTTCCCTAATTTTATATTATTTTTCATGGGATCAAGGAACTATCATGAGATTAAGGAGTTTTCATGAAATTAGGGAAATAATAATAAAATATTGAGGAATTGTGAGATGTGGGACCGGTTGTGACTAGGGAATAGCCGGCCCACTGGCAGACACGGTCCCGTGATACCTTTCCTAATTTTATATTATTTCCTTGATGCGAAGGAGACACCATGAAACTGATGAGATTCTTTAAAACAAAGGATATTTGTTCAGATGAAAGGATTTTGATGATATCAAAGAAAATAAATAAAATATAGGAATGGCACGGGACTGGCCACGGTGTGACTGGTTGGTGGGTCCAGTGCCCTAGCGCCCTGACTAATATTTTATTTTTTATCATTTTCTTCCTATTTTGAATAGGTTCATCATCTCGTCGTATTTTGAAATACTCATTCGTGCGTTCAGGTGCTCGTTAATGCATCATTGTCGAGTACATCTGCACTATTTTGGTCGGGGCGTACTGAAGGTACCTCATATGCCCGTGTGTTAAATATTTATTACTAACCCATGGAATTCTGCTGGGAAGAACCATAAATTGAATTAACGAAATATTATAAAAAATATTGAATATTTTTGAGAGATTCAGTTAATGAATCTATTGATTTTAAGAATAATTAATTAATGGCTCTATACTAGTACGATCGTCTAGGAGCGTTAATTATTCATGAATTATGTGATATGAGCTTGTTGAAGCGTCATATTTCTTTTATATAGTCAGGGAAAACATCGTCCTGAAGACGTTATTTCTCTATACTAGCAGGAAAGCTGTCTAGGAACCGTCTAATCTTTCGATTCTATATAAAAGTAGCTACTGAAATTGCTCAATATTCATAAGATATGCCATTGCCTCAGCTGAGAGATTACACATCTACATGTGCTCTGAGAGACAGTATTCTCAGTCAGAGATTCTTGTGGCATGAGCTTTCATGCTTTAAATAAGAGACATGAGCCTCAATATTCATCTGATTGCTGGATCAGGAATACATATAATTATAGGTTTACGATTTTATCCTTTGTCAAAAATCCACCATCTAGATTAAGTTTCCTGCTTAGTGAGGGACAGTCATGTTCCTCAGTCATCACTGAATGGTGATTTTCCAGTCACAAGAAATTGAACTTAGTCATTAGATAAGACCTTACCGGATTTTTGATAGTACGAGCAAACCACGGCTTGAATGAAGATTCCAATGGCATGATAGAGCATCGTTTAATGAGCATAAATTGGTGTTGAACCGCTGATTTCGATGATGGGACCTTGGTCGTTTTAGGATTCACGGGCCGGGCCCAATAAGGAAATCCTTATCAAAATAGGTTTTGGAAATAAAATTTGATATAAAAGGGATTAATCTTTTTTTTATTTCACCTTCACGACCGACCACCACCTTCGTCTTCCCATCACCCTCACATCCGAGCACAGGAGAGAGCAGGAGAATTTTCTCTGGAGATGTTGATGATCACCGACGCCGTCCGACCACCGGCCGGCCATATTCCGGCCGGCACCGACCAGGTAAGTGATGATTTTTTAAACAAAAAAGTTTGTTGAGTTCATGAGTTGTTCATGCTTTGATCATATTGAAATTATATACATGTGCATATATGAGTGTGAGTTTTGTAGAAAACCCTTGTTTTTAGAAAACATATGTTCGTTCGATCGTTAGTTTATGAAACTAATAATAATCCCTGATTTAGGAGATATTTTTTATATATATTGACCAGTGTCCAGTGATAAAATTTTGTTTATGAGCCTTCAGAAAATCACAACTTTATCTTGAAAAGATGTGAGATTTCATAAAACCGAAATAAACCCTTGTTTCAAAGAAAGACGATCGTACGAAAGAAAAGATTTATTTTATAAAACCATAGTTTATCCATGGGATTTTTTATTTTTTTTTGAAACCGTGGGATATCCCACGAATTTTATTTAGTGAGCTTGCTCACGTAAAAAAAAAAGTTACGTGAGTTAATCACGTTTTATATATGTATATGAATATATGCATTAAAATCAAAACTTGAGTATTGTACAGTCATTAGAAGTAAACAATTATTTATGATGAAATAATGTTTTAGTTTTCATAATTCCATGGTAAATATTCACGCAGTAGAAATATTCATGATTTTATGAAAATCTGAGTTTATGCACGTCTTTTGTAGGTTCGAAGAAACGAGCAAGTTTTGAAGTATTAACTTTTATGTTGCATTCACTACTGTTAGTGGAATCGTAAAAAAGGTAAGAGTTGAGAATTACCGGTTTGTAGATGCTTGCATGAGCATTTTTCCAATTACTTCATCCCACTAGTGTTTGCATCTTATATGAATGATATACTGAAGCGGGACATTGTGTGCATGTTACAGCTACTTTGCAAGGATGTCTAATTCCCAAGACAATGATGCTTCCAGAGATGATATGTGTGTGGACAATGACGCTAACAGGGAAGATTCACACATAGATGATGATGCCTCTAGGGATGATTCATGCACGGAAGAGACTTCCATTGGCGAAGACGAGACTCTTGGAATCAAGAACGTTCTAAACATATATGATTCCTTCTTCATAGATCAAGGGCCTGAAAAGCGTCTTAAAACTCCAGCATTTCATCTTCTGATAAATCTCAGAGAGGTTACTCAGAAAATATTGGTGACTCCTCAGGCATCTATTCGGTTCTGTCTTGAACGAGGATATTTTTATGCATCGATTATTGAATTCAAGCTTTCTCGACGACCCTTGGAAAAGTTTTATAGATGGGCGAGGTATATGTGGTAGGCTCGGAAAGATACCTACTATTGTATAAACTGCAAGTGCACAGTGTCGACAAGCAACACAGGGCAAGCACAGGTCGAACCACGGAGACTTGGAGAGTGTAGAAGTTGATTCTAAATCCTGATTCAGAGAGTAACCAAAACGGGTTTGTTTTTGTCGATACGACGATATGATTTTCAAGTGACTGAAATAATAAAAGTAAAAGATGCAAATAGCAAGATATGTAAATAATGATAATATGGATACTAGGGTATTCAAATCCACCAATAACCTATGATATGCATTCAACTTGTAATATTATTCTTGTCCTTATAGTAGATTCAAGCCTACCGTATAACTAAGGTGTTTCTCCAATGGATAATTTAATCACAACTAAAGTATTTCTCCAAAGCATTAATTGTCTAATTAAGCACAACTAATCTAAAGATCAATATTTGGTTAAGCATGAGTTGTAGCATAATCAACATAGAGATATTATAACTACAATGGATACATGGCATACATTGTGAGAGCAAGATGTTGACAAACTTGGATTAAATTATATCTTTAAACAATTCTAAACTTTCAAGAACAAGATACAAGATATGAATACATACCAATGAGATTAGGGCTTCATCTAAACCCAAGTAAATGAAACTAGAACATGAAGAACATTACAACAAAACTTAAATTTGATAAACTAACATGAACAAGCTATTCTTGGATGGTTTTTCAACACAACAACCCTCTCTATTTATACACAAAATTCCCTCAAGCACTTGGATCCGAATTTTGGCACTCATCCACTCAACAAAACATGTTTTCTTAATTGATGGAATATATTTGGTTGTGGGAAACAAATTGGGAGTGATTGAGTGAGAGAATGGGGGTGAGGTGGATGTTTTGGAAAGAATCCAATGGGGGTGAGGTGGATGTTTTGGAAAGAATCCAATGGGGGTGAGGTGGAAATGGATTTGATCATGGGTTTTGGATCATGGGTTGTTTAATCCCATGAATTTGTAAACAGGTTGCCACTGATGCGCGAACGGGTTGCAACGCTTCCAACTTTCTTCTCTTTTGTCTTCTCAATTCTTCCAAGCTTTATTTAGTACTTAAAAACACAAAATTAATTAATACAAATATTTATTCTTGAAAATGGTAAAAATGCAGAATTTGGGATAATATATGACTTTGAAGCGTGAAAGATGAGTTAAGTGCCAATGAAAAGGTGTATGAATATGCAATATTTGGCACTCATCAAATACCCCCAAACCTGAATTTTACTTGTCCTCAAGTGAAACAGAAATACATAAATCCTAACTATACCACTGTCGCTGGTCTCTCGAATGCATTTAGCGTATGCACTAAGCCTTTAAACCCCTAGGTGTCCCTAGTGGACGAGTTGTAGTCTCGTGAGGGCCTACCAAAGGTGTACCCACAAAACCTTCTCCAATTTCAGAGCATCCATAGAAATGTCTTCGTCTTCGGTCTTCAACTGTAGATGATGAACTTCGGAATTTCGTAGAACCATGAAAATTTGTAACCAATTTTTTTTTTTTTTTTTTTTTAGTGACCCGCTACGCAGCTGGTCATCAGATACCAACCACAAGATCCGATATTTTTTTTTTTTTGAGACCCGCTACACAGCTGGTCTTAGAAGACAACAGAAGACCCGCTACACAGCTGGTCATAGAAACAAAAGACTGCAAGACCCGCTACACAGCTGGTCATAGAAAACACACTACAAAAAATGCAAAAGACTACAAAAGATCCTACAAAAGACCCGCTCCACAGCTGGTCATAAAAATGCAAAAGACTACAAAGGATCCTACAAAAGACCCGCTCCACAATTTGGTCATAAAAGATGCAAAAGACTACAAAACGCCATATGCAAATACTCCCCCAAACCTAAATCTAACATTGTCCTCAATGTTTCAAAAGATAACGAAACCACAACAAACTATGAGAACAAAACAGATTCAAAGGAAAGAGATTACCGATGCCAAACCAGAGACAGTAGAGTATGTCCAAAGCAACCATCAGGGAAGATATCTGTGGTATGTACAGGGGGGTGAACTTTTTAGTCCACATAGATTGGATCAGCAAGATGAGTTGTTTCAATCTCGGGTGGGATTGGTTCAAGGAACGGCTTGATCTCTGCCCATTGACCTTGAAGACATTCTTGGTTGTTACATCTTCTAGTTCTACAGCCCCATGGGGGAAAATTGTTCGCACCACGAACGGGCCTGTCCATTTAGAACGTAATTTTCCTGGAAAAAGGTGCAATCGTGAGTTATACAATAGAACTTTCTGGCCTGGAGTGAATGACTTGCGCAAAATGCGTTTGTCATGGAACACCTTCATTCTTTGTTTGTACATTTTTGCATTATCATATGCATCATTTCTTAACTCTTCCAACTCATTGAGTTGAAGCTTCCTTTGGGTGCCAGCTTTATCTAGATCAAAGTTCAGTTTCTTTACAGCCCAATATGCACGATGTTCTAACTCTACAGGGAGATGACAAGCTTTAACGTACACAAGTCTGTAAGGGGACATACCAATGGGGGTCTTGTATGCAGTTCTATAGGCCCATAAAGCATCATTCAATCTTAAATACCAATCTTTTATAGACGGGTTAACCGTCTTTTCTAGAATGTGCTTAATCTCCCTATTTGAAACCTCTACCTGGCCACTGGTCTGTGGATGATATGGGGTTGCAACTTTATGAGTTATGCCATACTTACGGACTAAGGACTCAAAAGGCCTATTGCAGAAATATGAACCACCGTCACTGATTATAGCTCTAGGGGTGCCAAATCGAGAAAATATGTTTTCCTTTAAGAACGAAAGTACCACCTTGTGGTCATTAGTTTTGGTTGCAATTGCTTCTACCCACTTAGAAACATAGTCAACAGCAACAAGAATGTACAACTTTCCTTCAGAGCTAGGAAATGGACCCATGAAATCAATGCCCCATACATCAAATAGCTCAACAATCAAAATGGGTTGTAAGGGCATCATGTTTCGTTTTGATATACTTCCCAATTTCTGGCACCGGTCACAAGAAATACATAATTCATGGCTATCCTTAAACAATGTTGGCCAGTAAAAACCACTCTGCAAGATCTTTGCAGAAGTTTTCTTTGCACTAAAGTGGCCTCCACATGCTTGATCATGACAAAAAGAGATGACATCCCTTTGTTCGAGTTGGGGACACATTTCCTAATGATTTGGTCGGGCGGTATTTGAACAGATATGGGTCATCCCATAGGAAATGTTTCACTTCGGCCAAGAACTTAGACCGGTCTTGTTTAGACCAATGAAGTGGCATCCTACCCGTAGCAAGGTAGTTCACGATGTCGGCAAACCATGGCATTTCGAAAACTAGCATCGGTTGTTCATCTGGGAAAGATTCTCTAATAATCTCTAATTCATCGATAGACTCGACATTCAATCTAGATAAGTGATCAGCAACAACATTCTCGACCCTTTTTTATCTCGAATTTCGAGGTGGAACTCTTGTAACAAGAGTATCCATCGAATTAGACGAGCCTTGGCATCTTTTTTAGATAAAAGATATCTTAATGCGGCATGGTCAGTATAAATGATGATTTTAGATCCTATCAAATAAGATCTAAACTTATCTAATGCGAACACAACAGCTAGCAGCTCTTTTTCGGTTGTTGAATAGTTCATTTGAGCCTCATTCAGTGTCTTACTAGCATAGTAGATCATATAGGGGTGTTTGTCGACTCGCTGACCTAAGACAGCTCCAACAAAGAAAATCGGATCGTCACACATGATTTCAAATGGAAATTTCCAATCTGGAGGTCGGACTATAGGGGCTGAAGTTAGAAGAGTTTTGAGCTCCTCCCAAGCATGCACACAAGTATCATCAAACACAAATGCAACATCTTTTCTGAGTAGATTACACAGTGGTCTTGAGATCTTACTGAAATCTTTAATGAATCTACGGTAAAAACCAGCATGGCCTAAAAATGATCTAACCTCCCTCACAGAGCGAGGTTCCGGCAAGTTTTGAATGAGGTCGACTTTGGCTTTGTCTATCTCAATGCCTTTTCCAGAGATGATGTGTCCTAGAACTATGCCTGAGTTCACCATAAAATGACATTTCTCCCAATTCAACACCAAATATTTTTCCTTACATCTAATCAACACGCGAGTGAGATGGTTCAAACATTCATCAAAAGATGATCCAAACACAGAGAAATCATCCATAAAGATCTCAAGGAAGTTATCTATCATATCAGAAAAAATGCTCATCATACAACTCTGAAATGTAGCTGGTGTGTTGCACAACCCAAAGGGCATACGGCGATAAGCAAATGTTCCAAATGGACATGTAAATGTAGTCTTTTCCTGATCTTCGGGTGAAATATGAATCTGGTTGTAACCAGAAAAACCATCCAAGAAACAATAGAATCTACGCCCAGACAATCGTTCAAGCATTTGATATATTTTGTAACTGCATTCAACTTCCTATAATCAATGCAAACTCGCCACCCTGTGGTTACTTGAGTAGTGATTAACTCATCTTTATCATTTTGAACTACAGTAACTCCTAACTTTTTCGGCACAACCTGAATGGGGCTAACCCATTTGCTATCTGAGATTGGGTAGATGATACCCGCATCAAGAAGCTTTATAATCTCACTCTTAACAACCTCTTTCATGTTAGGATTGAGATGCCTTTGCATCTCCCTAGATGGTTTAGCATTGTCCTCAAGGTTTATATGATGCATGCAATCAGTGGGACTTATGCCTTTAAGGTCCGAGATGGTCCATCCTAAGGCTTCTTTATGCTCCTTAAGTACTTCTAAAAGTTTACTTTCCTGTTCTGTATCTAAGGCAGATGAAATGATTACAGGCAAAGTATTAGAAGGTCCCAAAAATGCATATTTAAGAGTATCAGGCAATGGTTTCAGTTCGAGCTTTGGTGGCTCAACAAGAGAGGGAACAAACTTGGATTCTAAGAGTGGAAGTGGTTCCACTCTAGCTTTCCACTTAGTCATGTCCATAAGTGGTGTGGATTCAAGCAAAGTATTCACTTCACTTATGTATTCATCATCAAACAAATCCAAGTCAAAATTATTCAAACAAGCATCCAAAGGGTCAACAGACATGCTACTAGACAACGAATCCTGAATCAAACTTTCAATCATGTTGATTTCATGCACATCATTATCATCATCAAGATATAAATGTTGTTGGCTAGTATTGAAAACATTCAACTCCACAGTCATATTACCAAATGACAACTTCAACACTCCATTACGGCAGTTAATGATTGCATTGGACGTTGCTAAGAAGGGACGTCCCAAAATGACAAGAATGTGACTTGTCGGGGTTTTGCACAGTTGAGTATCTAAGACGATGAAGTCCACAGGAAAATAAAACTTATCAACCTTAATCAAAACATCTTCTACCACACCACGTGGTACTTTGACGGATCTGTCCGCCAATTGCGAGTTATAGGTGTTGCCTTCAACTCTCCAAGACCTAACTGCATATATCTTGAATATGGTAGTAAATTCACACTTGCCCCTAAGTCTAGCAACGCCTTCTTAACCGTTTGGTCACCTATTTTGCATGTGATAGTTGGACTACCTGGGTCTTTAAACTTAGGAGGTGTGTTGCTTTGAATGATTGCACTCACTTGCTCGAGTGAGAAAAGCACGCTTATGCACATGAAGCTTTCGCTTTTGTGTGCACAGATCCTTAAGGAATTTAGCATAAGCGGGACTTGCTTGATTGCATCAAGAAATGGGATGTTGATGTTAACTCGTTTGAACATTTCCAAAATCTCGTTGTCTTGTATACTCTCTTTTTGTGCACCAATCTTTGTGGGAATGGAGCAACAGGTACATGAGATGGTGCGAGAGACATTAGAATTATGGGAATTCTTATGTTGCTCAGATTTGTCTTCAACAATAGGTGTTTTATGTGGGATTTTATGCACTTTGGTGAGTCTGATGTAGACTCACTCGATCAGGTACACCTACATTGTTTTCAACAACTTTACCACTACGAAGAGTGGTGACATCATTTACTTGATTATGTGAGGCCTCATTTCGAGTTGAATTTTTCTTTGATATACATTTTTTGGATTTTGTTGGGGATGACTAGGGAGTTTTCCTTTGTCTCTTTCATTCAATGCTTCACAAATTTGACCCATTTTAAGTTCTAGACTTGTAAAACGTTGGTCTGTGGTATTTTGGAGTTGTACCAAATTTTGGGTCAACAAACCGAAACTTTCTTCGAAGCTAGGCTTTTTATCTACAGGGTACTACACATGTGGTTGCACTTGGGGGTTTCTAGGATAAGGGTATCCTTGGTTATTATTTGATGTTCCCCCTTGGACGGGCCCTTTAGACCATGAAAGGTTAGGGTGATTTCTCCACCCTGGGTTGTAGGTCTGAGAATATGGGTTGTTCTCTTGCCTTTGGTACAAAACATTGGCTTGCTCGGTTTTAGACTCTTGAAATGCATGGAGGTCTGGACAAGTGTCCACTAGATGGTCTGAACTATGGCATGCGGCACAAGTGGCCATTTCAATTTGACTACGAAGAGTAGGGATATTAGTTTTTCATTCTTTTCTAGTTCTAGCTTTTCTATTCTCCTGGTCAAGGATGCCATCTTTGCACTTCCTTCGAAGTCAGAGTCAATTCTATGAACATTGGATGCAAGGGTAATCCTATTTGGTTCACGGGGGGATTCCCAATGCTAAGTCTTTTCAGCGACTTCGATTAAGAAATCCCAAGACTCATCAGCACTTTTTTCAATAAATTGACCATTGCACATGGTCTCAACTGTAGTTCGGTTCTTGACATCTAAGCCTTCATACAAAATTTGCACAAGTCTCCATTTTTCAAAACCATGGTGAGGACATTGGAGCAATAATTCATTAAATATCTCCAAATATTTTGCCAAAGTTTCCTCCTCTAATTGCACAAAACTATTCAGATTTTGACGAATTGTCGTAGTCTTATGGTTTGGGAAGAACTTTTTGAAGAACTCTTTCGTAAGAGCATCCCATGTATGAAATGACTGTGGCTGTTGAGCACACAGCCAAGTCTTGGCTTTGTCTATCAAAGAAAAAGGAAAAAGTTTCATTTTGAGGTGCTCATCCGTCATTTGGTTGATCCGAAGAGTCCCACAAATTTCCTCGAACTCTCTCACATGGTGGTAGGGATTTTCAGCTTCAACCCCTTTAAATTTAGGCAACATATTGAGGATACTTGCCTTTAGCTCAAATTGTCCATCAATAGCTGGTAAGACAATTCACGAGGACTGGGTTGTCCTCGTTGGGTACATGTAGTCCTTTAGACTACGGACTGGGTTTACTGGTTCTCCCATTGTTTCGGATGGGTTTGGACTGTCTGCCTCAGAACTATGTATTTCAATTAACTCTTCTTGACTGATTCTAACTAGTCGGCGTGTATGGTCTCTAAAAGACACAATCATAGCCTAGCTAGCACATCAAGCATGTTAACCATTCACCTAGAAGGCAAGTTCTATGCAATCACAAACAAGGATGACTCCACCACAGTAAACCTACTGATTTCTAGCAACCAAAAAGCATGATGGATCCACTTAGATTGTTTTCTAGACCAGCTTCTAATCCTTCGAAAGGGAATTCGTTACAATCTGAGCAAACCCCTCTGGAATCAATCCGAGTTTAAGTAAATTGAATAGAGGCGAGGGAAGCTGCTAGAGCTTTGATACCCAAGGCCTCACCGTATTACAAGGCGGCGCAGTCACGCATTCAATTTACAAAAACCGTCATGAACTTCGAAGTATGCTTAAAGAGTAACCAATATTTTTCAAATGACTTTCCTACTAAGCTCGTTACCTTATAGGTCTTTTTCTATTCAAAATTTTAAAGCTTAGGTTCGCGTATGTATCGTTTTCCTAAGGCGGGCAAGAAGAGAACGGTGATGAAATCCGAACCCTTATCTTGTATGGCCAGTCCTTGCCCTTTACTAGGAAAATAAAGCAGCCGTATTCAATTCCTCAACATATATGCAAACGAAGGAATACAGTAACTCGCTAACAAGGGATTCGCGAGTGTTTCGACAAACTTACCTCCCGTTCCAGACGGGGGATGAACCGTTGTTGTCGACTCGGGCCACGACTCCTATGTCATGAACGAACCCGAGGGGCCGAGGTGATATTGTAATCACCGTCCTTCTCTGCAAACAGTTGATATTTAATAATACCCTTCCGTAGGGTTTAAAAATAAAAAATAAAAATAGAATGTCCAAGTCCAAAGTCCAAAATAAAGTGCAAAAGAAAAATAAAATTACAAGAGTAGAGGAATCCTAATACAATAAAATAAACTCTTTTTTTTTAATTTAAAATAAAAACTTCTTTCGCTTCCTTTCCTTCGCCTTTACAACAGCTACTCCGGCACCTGTTGAGCTCAAAAGAGGTAGTTAGGGTTTCGAAGTTTTAAAGCAAAAGCAAAAATTTTAAAAAAAAAATAACAAAAATAAGTGTAAAATTGACTGCGAATAGTTGCAGGAGATATGTGAAGTAATATGTGAACAGTTCCAGGAGATGAAAAATGAATAGTGACAGGAGATGAAAAATGAACTACACCACTACCAAGTCCCCGGCAACGGCGCCAAAAACTTGGTAGGCTCGGAAAGATACCTACTATTGTATAAACTGCAAGTGCACAGGATGTCGACAAGCAACACATGGCAAAGCACAGGTCGAACCACAGAGACTTGGAGAGTGTAGAAGTTGATTCTAAATCCTGATTCAGAGAGTAACCAAAAGGGGTTTGTTTTTGTCGATACGACGATATGATTTTCAAGTGACTGAAATAATAAAAGTAAAAGATGCAAATAGCAAGATATGTAAACAATGATAATATGGATACTAGGGTATTCAAATCCACCAATAACCTATGATATGCATTCAACTTGTAATATTATTCTTGTCCTTATAGTAGATTCAAGTCTACCGTATAACTAAGGTGTTTCTCCAATGGATAATTTAATCACAACTAAAGTATTTCTCCAAAGCATTAATTGTCTAATTAAGCACAACTAATCTAAAGATCAATATTTGGTTAAGCATGAGTTGTAGCATAATCAACATAGAGATATTCTAACTACAATGGATACATGGCATACATTGTGAGAGCAAGATGTTGACAAACTTGGATTAAATTATATCTTTAAACAATTCTAAACTTTCAAGAACAAGATACAAGATATGAATACATACCAATGAGATTAGGGCTTCATCTAAACCCAATTAAATGAAACTAGAACATGAAGAACATTACAACAAAACTTAAATTTGATAAACTAACATGAACAAGCTATTCTTGGATGGTTTTTCAACACAACAACCCTCTCTATTTATACACAAAATTCCCTCAAGCACTTGGATCCGAATTTTGGCACTCATCCACTCAACAAAACATGTTTTCTTAATTGATGGAATATATTTGGTTGTGGGAAACAAATTGGGAGTGATTGAGTGAGAGAATGGGGGTGAGGTGGATGTTTTGGAAAGAATCCAATGGGGGTGAGGTGGATGTTTTGGAAAGAATCCAATGGGGGTGAGGTGGAAATGGATTTGGGTCTTGGGTTTTGGATCATGGGTTGTTTAATCCCATGAATTTGTAAACAGGTTGCCACTGATGCGCGAACGGGTTGCAACGCTTCCAACTTTCTTCTCTTTTGTCTTCTCAATTCTTCCAAGCTTTATTTAGTACTTAAAAACACAAAATTAATTAATACAAATATTTATTCTTGAAAATGGTAAAAATGCAGAATTTGGGATAATATATGACTTTGAAGCGCGAAAGATGAGTTAAGTGCCAATGAAAAGGTGTATGAATATGCAATATTTGGCACTCATCAATATGCTGGGTTTTCCTCATGTCCGAGCTAAGTTGCATGACGCACGAGTAATACGAGCTATTCAAGCTTCTGGAGATTTATTCATTTTTCATGATGCGCAAGGTATTATAGATTTACTTGCTCGATGGTGTATTCCAACTCACTCTTTCATATGCAGATGGGGAGAGTTTACCATAACTTTAGAAGATGTAGTTGCTTTGTTGCATCTTCCAATCATGGGGAATCTTCATGAAAATCTTTCTTCATCAGAGGAAGTTGCAATCTCTAACATTTTGACAACCACGATGGAAGAGATCAATAAGGCGTCTAGCAGCAAAGGTTGTTATGCTCATTGGTTAATACACTGGTGGCCAAAATATACTCCTCTGGAGTGGCCTGTTAACGGTACGTTATATATTGCTGCTTTCTTGTGCTTATGGCTGTTCAGATATGTATTTGAAGATGCTGGAAATTCGTTAAAGCAATTCGTGATTCCTTTTGCGATTAAGATGGCTCAGGGTAAGCAACTCCCAATAGGTAGCTTGTTCCTGGGTTCTTTGTACTCTAACTTGGATTCCCTAATCATGGACTCTAGTATCTCAAACGGTTTTATGAAGATTGAGTGTTATTCTAATACAATGTTTCTTCAAGCTTTGATGTGGGAGCACTTCAAGAATTATATACTTATCCCAAGTAAAATTTTGCAAGGATTGAATACTGATACTCGCCATGTTTTCTCTAAGAAATCTAATGCCAGGATCATGCGCTGGTCCACAAAGCAACCTCGACTCAAGACCCGCTTCGTTGATATCCTGGATCGTGAATTTGAATTCACATTCCTCCCATGGGTATCAGTTCTCGCTTACATCTCTCAGTTGAGAACTTTTAATGATGAAGAGAGCATGACTTTTGTAGGACCATAATAATCGCCATGATATTACTCTTGCGAGATTAGAAACACGTCTGCGAGCGTTACCGCGAATTCTTCAACAACACTTCGCAAGTGTCACAGAATAATTAAAAGAATGACGTAATAGCTGACGAATGAAGAAACACGGGAAGAACGTGATTGTCCTGCGATGGACACAACAAATGTGAGAGTCAGCATTACAACTACCGCGAGAGCATCGTGAATCAAATACGATGTTAAAGGAAAACTTAGTTGTCATCCACTATGTAATTACCCTATATAAAGAGACCCATTAGATTTAGAAAAGGGAGATATTTTTTTGAGTGTTGAGAAAGTCTTGAGGAGAGAGAAAATTCAAGAGAGCGGTTGTGTTCTTGATCTTCTTCCATTACTCATAAACATTTATGAGAATCAAATATTAAAGTGTTGTTTTAATAATCAAACATGTGTTAATCACTATAAGATCTTATCAAGGGTGTAGTGTAGGATTTCCTGCAACTACATTTTGGCGCCCGAAACAAGGATGAATTGATGATTATTTGAAGAAAAAGATAAAAATTGACATTGTGATTGGAAGGAATTTGGAATAATTAGTGAAAGATCTTACGCAACATTCAGCAGATTACTAAGATTAATGGCTAGAAGAAGAATAAACTCATCAGAACCACCAACAACCGTAAGGAGGAGTAAAACACTTGCAGGTGGAGAAACAAATAAAATGGGAGAATCTTCAAGGATAATAACAAGAAGAAATAGAACAAGGAATGAAGGAGAAAATCAAGTTCAACGACCAAATCAGCAAACACCAATACAAGATAGAATTGTGGATTATGATAGAGTGAGCGTGCATACTTGGCAATCAGATTCGATGGAGGAAGCAGAAGATCGACAGTTAAGAAATGAGAGAAGAGAAGAAATTGATCAAGGAGTGGTTGAAAGATTAATTCATGGAGAAGGAGAAAATGAAACAACAGATGATCTAAGACAAGGAATACAAGAGGAAAGGAGATTAGAAGCAGAAGAACGTGCAAATTTAACAAGATAAAATCATGAGTTAAGAATGGAAAATCTGAGATTGCAAAGTAGGAGATCAAGAAGTACTGCTAGATCAAGTTCAAGATCATTTAAAGAAGAACCAAGGCAAAATTCCCCTAGGAGAAATTCTGGAGAAAATATCCGAGAGGAAATGCAAAATCCAAATGAAGAGCAGCATCATAGAGAAGAAGAGATGATTCGTGATCGCTACATCCCACGTGGAGAAACTGTGAATGGTAGACGTGATAATAGAAATCAAGAGGGAGGAAATAACCAAGATGGTGAAGAAAATCGAGAAGAATAAAGAAGAATATTACATGGGCGCGAAATCCAAAGAAATCAAAGAATCATTGAGGAGGAAATTGAGATACATTATGCTGAACAAGCACGTCTGGCTTGCGAAAGAGAAATATTAAGATCAGAAATTAAAGAACAAGAGTTTCAAGAAGCAATACGGCAGAATAATCATGACAATCGAGAAACAAGACGCACACAAAATCGCCATAACCATAATATCAATGAAGAATTTGATAGAATACAAAGAAGAATAGAAAGACAGCGAAGAGAAGCGATGAGAAATGAAGAAACTCGCAGAGAAGAAATTGGGAGGCATAATAAGTTGCGAAATCTAGAAGGAGTTAAGGTGGAATATCACAAAAGAAGGAAGAATGAAGATGCAGATGAAGATACACAAAATCTCGCAAGACAAGAAAGACATGAACGTAGAAGAAGAGAAGCTGCACTGAAAAGACCGATGGAGCAAAATTCAGCTGGAAATGAAAAAAATTTAAGAGAATTAGCAGAAATGAGGGGAATGTTGAATAATAGAAGAGAAGGGGGCATGAGACAACTTGATGAAGCCATTGAAGAAGCTGCGAGAACTCCATTCAATCAAGAAGTATAATTAAGAGGAATCCCTCCAAAATGCAATTTACCAGCATTAACCAGTATCTTCGATGGGACTACCTGTGTTGTTCAACATGTTAAGGCTTATGTTAGGTGTATTCTACAATGGGAAAACCATGATGATGTGTTATGCAAGTACTTTTCATCTAGTTTAAATGGCGAGGCGTTTAAATGGTTCGAAGGCTTACCTAAAAATACAATAACTTCTTTCGACCATTTGCAAGCTACATTTCTGGGAGCATATATAAGCAACAATTCTTCACGACCCGGTATTGAAGACGTATTTGGATTAAAACAGAGGATTGGCAAGAGTCTGAAACACCTAACCATAAGATGGAAGTGATACATGTGTATCCGTAATCCTTTAGGGAACTTAGTTAACCTCAAGCTAAGTTGAGGGAAGAATCCTATTCTAGGAAGGAATCCTTGTATAGGCAGAATTCCTAATTAGGAAAGAGTTTGTTTTATGCAACACTCTTAGTTAGGAAATAGATTCCTAAGAGGTTTGGGAAACCAAACCAAAGTAAGGAAGTATGCCAAGATAAGGAAATACTTCCTAAACAAGGTAATATTCCTAGAAGGGGAAATATACCTAGAAAAGGAATTACTCCTTGATAAGGAAATAGATTCCTAGAAAGTTTTGGGAAACCACTAAAGCTATAAATAGAGATGTTTAGATCATAGCTAAGACAATCTAGAGAGTGTGGTTTTACCCCTAGAAAAGGAGGTTTAACACGCACAACTAGAGAGAAGTTTGTGAGGCAATTGATTATTGTAAAATCAAGCTTAGCAAACAGTTTAAGGTTAATCCATTGTTTAGAGAAGATTGTGAGCGTAACAAAGGAAGAATTGTAATCATTTTCTTGTTCATAATCTAGAGAAGATATATTTCTTTGAATCACTACTTGTGTTATGCGTTCTTCTAAGTTTCTTGTCTATTATTATTCTGAATTTCGCCTTTATAGTAATAGCTACCAAGGTACAGAGATCATACGTATCAAGTTTGGCATCACGAGCAAGGTTAGTTTTTAGGGTAAATCCCTGTGGTTTATGGTTTTCACTAGATATCTCTACCTAAAGCTTGGTGAGGTACTCGAGAAGTTAGAAGACGTTAGGAGAACAAGGGGATCAAAGATGACAAAGTCAGATGATGAACCCAAGCATAGCGAACCACAAACTATGGAAGAAAAGGTGGCTACGCTACAAATAGACATGAAGTTGATTAAATCCACCCTTGAAGAATTGACTGAATGTATTCGTTCTCATACACCAAAGCCGAAGATGAAGAAAAAGATTACACCTTCGCCTGAAGATTCGGAAAAAGATGAATCAAAAGAAGAAGAAGAGGAACAAGATGAGGATGAAGAAAAGAAGAAAACTGAGTTTCTTAAAAGTCCTACATCAACTAAACCTCATGGTAAGAATCTAAAAATTGATTTTCGTGTTGATATTCCACTTTACGATGGGAGTGTCGATGTAGAAAAATTGGATGATTGGATTGAACGTCTAGAGATGTATTTTTCTTTCTTTGAATATGGTTCAAAGGAAAGGATTGCTTTCGCGGCATTGAAGCTACAAAAGCATGCTCTAACCTGGTGGAAAGCTTATCAAAGACAAAACCTAGGTAAAGGAGTATTGTCATGGAGAAGATTCAAGGCAGTTTTAAGGAAACAGTTTTATCTGGTTGGCTACCTTGAGGAAAGATGGTTCAAGTGGTACAACTTGAAGCAGACTAACAACCAAACCGTGCAAGAATATACTTCGGAATTTCAGAATCAAGCTATGATTTTAGATTTAAACTTGGGAGATTATGTTATCTTTATGAAATATATTTCTGGGTTACATGAGTATATACAAAAG
The DNA here is from genome assembly GCA_023529315.1 of Papaver bracteatum. Taxonomy (NCBI): domain Eukaryota; kingdom Viridiplantae; phylum Streptophyta; class Magnoliopsida; order Ranunculales; family Papaveraceae; genus Papaver; species Papaver bracteatum. The sequence continues at coordinate 5,450,856 of JAJJWX010000811.1, read as the reverse complement.
GAGTTGAAGATGTTTTCGGTGGATTCTATCTCCGAAGCAAGTATAAAAGCTAATGCCATTGAAGGCATGCTTAAGAAATCTGATTCAAAGGGGAATACTAAGGCGAAATTTGGAGGTACCACTGTAAAAGGAGGTGAAAGGAGCAAAGAAGAAGGGAAGTTTAGTGACAAGGAAGGTTTGATTTGCACCCATTGCAAACAAACAGGTCACGTTATCGACAAGTGTTGGGTTAAGAACCCTCATCTAAAGCCTAAAGGGTTGTATAGGAAAGAAGCCAAGAAGGCAGCACTAGTCTCTCAAACTCCAAAAGAAGTCCACGGACTAACGAAACCCAATTCAAAGCTCTCTCTTATGACAGGGAAAAAAGAAACACCTTCAAAGGATGATCTTAGGGAGCGACTCTTCACAGTGAAGATGCAAGTTAAAACATCACTAGTTGATGTTTTTATTGATCCGGGAAGTCAGAAAAATTTACTTTCACATTCTTTGGTGCAGAGATTAGGACTAAAGACTATCAAACATCATAAACCATACCCTTTAGGATGGCTTCAAAAGGAAGGGGGCTTACAAGTTTCACATCAGTGCACGTTCAAATTTTCTCTAGATGAGTCATATATTGACGAAGTTACATGTGACGTAGTTCCTTTGGATGTTTTTCAGGTAGTATTAGGTAGTCCTTACCTATGGGATAGAGATGCAACTCTACACAGGAGGGAACAAAAATATACCTTTACCAAAGATGGAGAAAGTTTTCTGATTCGGGCTATACATTCTCCTCTAGAGGGAACAAGCTTGATTAAAGCCACTCAGGATAAATGGTTGGTGAATGCTAGCACAAAGTTCATTCTCCTTGTGATCCGTTCTCTTGAGGAGAAGCCGAGTAGAGTTTTTTTGGAAGCCTTGACTGCACAGCAAGAAGGCGACCTAAAAAGGTTGAAGTTGAGATACAAGGATTTATTTTCTGATTTCACAAAGTTACCGCCAAAGAGGAGTGTGGAGCATGAAATTATGTTGAACGGGGAGATTTCTTTACCTAATGTAGGTCTTTATCGCACGTCCATAGAGGAATCTAATGAGATCAAGAAACAAGTCCAAGAACTCCTAGAATTAGGAATGATAGTGCCAAGTGCTTCACCTTGTGGATCAGCAGTATTGTTGGTACCAAAGAAAGATGGATGATGGCGTATGTGTATTGATTATAGAGCATTTAACAAGATCATGATCAAGAATCGTTACCCTCTACCTAGGATAGACGACATGATGGATCAGTTGGAAAAAGCACGAGTCTTTACAAAGTTAGATTTCAAATTTGAATACCATCAAGTGAGAGTTCGAGAAGATGATACATGGAAAACTGCTTTCAAGACCAAACAAGGCTTGTTCGAATGGTTGGTGATGCCTTTTGGTTTGTGTAATGCTCCAGCGACGTTTATTGATGCGTGTCGTATGCATCAAAAATAATTTCACTTCCTCACTCAACTAATATAAATATAGTATTCGATAAGAAAGAGTTCGTATCCACAGAGAGGCGATTGTTGTTATGCAATTTTCAGATTCTTATGTAACCAAATAACCCAAGGTGTGTTTTTGTTTTTATCTAAGTAATAATACTAAATAAAGCAAAGTAAATAGTTGGAATAATCAATAAGGAGAAGATATTGGTTAAGGGATGGTATCATTCACATGCATGTATTTTTCATCTATGATTAGAATTGGTATTTAATCTCTCAATTATCAAAATTCCTAGGATATCTTGATCGCAAGAGTATCCCGTTTATTTCCTGATTTTATCACAAACAACATTAAAAGATGCCATCGTGAAATCTTCTTAAAAAGCAACCTAAAGCGTAAAAGCACAATTAGATTTAACTCCCTAAGAGCAATAAGTTCTATGAAATAAGACTAATCGATGCAAACAAATGTGTAAAAGCACTAATTCGTTTTAACAAAGGTTATGATTCATATGCGATTAAAAAGATGTATCACTACAAGTATTAACCACAAGATGCTACTAAAAATCAGAGATAACAACTTTTACGTATTGAAAACCCTAATATAGCTATAGAGATGAAAACAAATCCAATTGATTCCGGACTCAACCAAACTAGCATTCAAATCATATGATAATAAAATAATGAATCATAAACGATAAAATTGAGACAAAACTAATTCATAAAATCAAATAACATGCTTGAAGAAATGAACTTTTTATCCCATAACCAATTATTGTATTTAGCTACTCATATTCATAGAGTTCATCATCAAAATATTCAAAGGAAGACTATGAAACATAAAAGAGAGCAAACCCTAGAAGTAGTTCTCTGCAAAAGCTCCCAAGAATAGAATAAAAATGTTATCTCCTCAAGTTGTAGAAACACTCTCTTTTTATAGCCACTTTGCTTTCCAAAAATAGGTCAAAGTCTTCAAAGTCCACCACTAAAAAGTCCACCAATCCCATTAAATCCGTGTGTAAGAATAACCCAGTAAAAATCCATGCCAAAAATAGCTCGCCGAAAAACTGGGTTTCCGGCCGGAATCCGGCACCGGAGCTCAAGTGGCAGGTCAAAGTACTCAACTCAGTCGAGTCAACTGAGTCAAAGAAGAGTCAGGTTCATTGAATCAAAACGAGGCAGTCACCGAGTCAGCTCATCAAATCTGAATCAGTTCTAACTCAGCAGAATGGCCTTAGCCTTTGCCATTGCACTTGGCAAAATTTGTGATGCGCCAAGATGGCGCTGCATTCCTGACAGCTGCACTACTCATTCCAACTGAGCTCAAAACAGTTCATTGAACCCTGGCAACAACTCTAGCTCTTTTCCCTAACAAAACTTAGCCAAAACTTCACAATGTCATAGCAGCACTCCTTTGATTCACCATTAGCAGTTACACCTGAACTTCCATGCCTTTAATCACTGCCCATTTCACACATTAAGCTCTGCCAAATCCCATTCAAGTACAGCTGCAACACAATTCATTGTCACAGCCATTGCAGTTGAGCTCCACTACTTACATCTCAAGCCACTCACCAAGCTGTTAACTGCAACAACAAACACCCTTTGCTGAATGCACCAGAGCTGCACATGTAATACCACTTAAACTGCACCAGTTAGCAGTAATACCACCAGTAATAACTCCAACTCCTCAGATTTGTTGTAACCTCCACAAGACTCCATTTGCAAATCCCTGTTCTAACATACGTCTACTAAGTTTAGTTATAGCAACATCACCAGAGCCACATACCACCTGCAATAGCTACAATCACCAGTGCTTCTTCCTTGTAGCTTGTATTGCAACCTCCAAAACTCTCAGCACGAACCACTTCTCAACATCTGTAGCATTCATTCATTCATCCACATTAACCAAGCATCACAGCAACCACATTTCTTAATCTGTACTTGCATCATCTGTAGCTCACTTCACAGCTGCAGCCTCAGTTTCCATTTTGCAATTACTCTTGAAACATTTCCTTGCCTCAGATCCTGCACCTACTGCCTTCATAACCTGCACTGCCACATGCCTCCATTATCGCAACACCTGACCTGTACATCTACACACTTGCTCTTCTCATCACCAGAACCCTTCAAGAACATCCCATCAACTCTGTGCCAAATCGATTCCATTCTCGTCTCAGATTCGGATTAACCCAAATCCACCAGCAGAACTCACTGTCTCTTGTTCACCTGCAATTTGAGTAGCAGCACAGTTCTCTGTAGCTATAGCTTCATCTTGCATTCTTTTCATCATCTGCACTGCAATATACATCACACACACACCTTCATCTGACTGTAAAATCACCACCATTTTAATCACAGTAGAACCAACTAGCTAGAACACCTAATATCAGTTCTCACAACTCATACAAAACCCATTTGCTTAACTTTGAAACCACACGAGATCGCTATTCCAAAACTGCAGCTTTAACTTAAGCCAAAACTACCAGTTTTCAACCACAGCACCTAAACCCAATTTCAATCTCCATTGCAATTCAGTCCAGCAGCTCCACCCATTTTCTAGAATTTCATAATCAATTCAACACCCTTCACAACAATATCATCTCCTCCATCTCAGGCAGCTCTCAATCATAACCCAGCATCCAATCTTCTCTGATTCAACTAATATCTGAGATTAAACTCAGATTCAAGCCAAACCAAACTTTTCAATTCCCTTTAGAACTCAGACCTCATGAATATCAACATCAATACCAGCAATTCTGTAACTTAGAATCCCATCTGTTCTTCTCAATTTCTTGCTCAATTTCAGATTCCTAAAAACCCTAGATATCAACAGCTTCCACGTTTCACCACCACTATCCATTAATTCAACGGCATACTCAGTTCGTAATCTGCTAGGAATTTTCTCTTTTATTAATTTAAACTCAGATCCCCTTTCTCTCCAGCATTGAATTTCTAAGCTACAAATTCCATTCTTCCCAACAGCTCTTGCATAAGACCGAGAATAAGAAGCCTAGCTAACAATGTACGGACAGGATTTAGGTACCCAAATAATTGGATAAGGGCCACCTGTTCATAAATAGCTTGTCGGATCCAGAAAACCGACAAACTAATTCTCCGTTCAACTCAACCGTCAGTTTTGAGTAACTGACAGTTCATTCTTCCGCTACTTTGTTGTGCAACCTTAGCTGGTTCCAAACATCGCTCGCATGCGAATGACGCTTTCGCTATTTTTGAATTCTTTCACCAACAACAACCATCTCTTACTTCTCAAACCCACTTTATCTCTTCAATTTCTATTCATCAATAAAGTTGTCATGCCTTTCAGACAGAAATCGCATCACCAAAGCCGACATACTTTTCAGACAGGGATGAAGAAATAAAAGCAAATAATGAGACACAATCCGCCTCCAACGATTTTGCCATGTTTCCTCCTCTTTTGATCCAAATGACTCCAAAGTACCTAAATACTCAAAAACAAAACATAAGATACATAATTTACAAGAAAACTAGCAGAGAAAGCATAAATACTAGATATAAAATTAGGTGTTTATCACACCTATCAAATTCCCCCACACTTATACTTTTCTAGTCCTCGAGCAAATCAAACAAAACAAAAACAAATACATACAACTCCGTCTCGTCGAGGCTACGGTCACTTTAAGCATAAATAACAAGCCTTTAAACCCCTAGGTGTCCCTAGTGGACGAGTTATAGTCTCGTGAAGGTTTACAAGAGGTCTACCTACAAAACCTATATTTCCAACTCCGTCTATTTGTGACAAATCAATGAACGAATCCAAAGTGACTACAGGAGGAGGTACCTTGCAAAAATTCATTTCATATATTAGTAAATAAAGCTTTAATTAGATAGTCGAACAAGCCACAATACTCGGAAACTAACAAACCACAATCACAATGAAAAGATTAATAAGATGGATATAGATGTAGATGTTGGCGAATGTTCACAAGTGTTCGATGTTTCCCATATCTGTCTGAAGGTCACTGCTAAGATGAACCTATTCCTATTGGATTGAGCTACTTGGTTTGAATGCTACATCAACTCACTAGCATATACAAGGGAACCAGGAGTGACTTTATTCAACCAATATAATACTTTCCTTTCTTTTTCTTTTCTTTTTCATTTTTTTCTTCATTTTTTTTTTAATTTTTTTTTAGACAACATGATTGGATCAAACTGGATCCAAGCGCATGATTCTTGTCAGCAAGTTACACGATAGTTCCCTTGGATCCTGCATTCCACGCTTGTTTAGGCGACGGAGACAGGGAGAACACACACATATTGCTTTATCCAAGTGTCTTTTATTCCGTTTGGTCTAATTGGTCGGTCTCTTTTTTTCTTTCTTTTCTTTCTTTTTCTTTCATTTTTTTCTTCTTTTTCTAGTAACTCAATCACTCTATTTCATCCTAGCAGTAATAACAACTCGATTTTTAGTGACCCACCAAAGCACTTAGAGAACAATAGATAAATATGGAAAAACAAAAATAGAACGTGATATGGTGATATTCCGACATATGGTAACAACTATCATGTTAATTGTGATTTCTGAGCTATGTTCGTCCCTTTTAGTTAATTGGTTCCTCAACTCCTGAATTCAAAATGGTTCCATCCACTAATGGTGTCATCCTAAAGGCACAAGTTTCTAGATTTCGGAGTTCAAAAAGCACGAATCTTTCTTGGTTTTTCTATTTTTTTGATTTTTTTTTTATAAATGCATAAAACACACTAAAACAAACTATACAAACATATAAATGCTCCCCCACACTTAAACTTTACATTGTCCTCAATGTAAAATTGAATCATCCAAAGAGAGTTCAAGGTGGGAAATTCCGCAAATGATATGCAAAAACAAAGAAAATAAAGATAAAAGCAAATGCATAAAAATAAAAAGATAAGGGTAAAGATACCAAACCGGTGGGTTGCCTCCCACTTAGCGCTTGGTTTAAAGTCGTCATACCGACGTACTCCTTGTTTACTAAGACTCCTCCAAAGGAAGTGCATCCACAAAGTTCACACCTTCCACAACCTCGGAAGTAAAGTTCTCATAATATGGTTTCAGACGGTGTCCATTCACTTTAAACTCCTTTCTTGTAGATATGCTAAGAATCTCTACTGCACCATGAGAAAACATATTAGTAACAATAAAAGGTCCGATCCAACGTGACCTCAATTTACCCGGAAATAATTGCAAGCGAGAATTAAACAAAAGCACTTTCTGCCCAACACAAAATTATTTTCTAGAAATCATAGAATCATGAAATGCCTTAGTTTTCTCCTTGTAAATGTGCGAGCTTTCAAATGCATCATTGCGTAACTCTTCTAGCTCTTGGAGTTGAAACTTCCTTTGTTTTCCAGCACCATCTAACTCCAAATTGCATTGCTTAATAGCCCAAAACGCCTTATGTTTAATCTCAACGGGTAAGTGACAAGGCTTACCGTACATAAGCCTAAATGGAGACATCCCAATAGGTGTCTTGTATGCGGTTCTATAAGCCCACAAAGCATCATTAAGTCGCATGCTCCAATCTTTCCTTGTTGGATTCACCGTCTTCTCTAGTATGGATTTCACCTCTCGGTTCGACACCTCGGCTTGTCCATTGGTTTGGGGATGATAAGGTGTTGCAATCTTGTGCGACACATTGTACTTCTTCAACAATCCTTGTAAGAACTTGTTTTTGAAGTGAGAACCCCCATCGCTAATTATGGCTCTTGGAATTCCAAACCTTGCAAAAATGTTAGCTTGCACAAAATCTGAAACCACTTTAGAATCATTAGTTTGGGTGGCTTTAGCTTCCACCCATTTCGAGACATAATCAACAACAAGTAAGATATAAAAATTCCCATGGGAGTTGACAAAAGGACCCATAAAATCAATACCCCATACATCAAAAACTTCAATAAATTGAATAAAAGTTTGTGGCATTTGATTACGGGCACCTAGATTGCCTGTTCTTTGGCACCTATCACAAGTTGTGCAAAATATATGTGCATCCTTAAATAGAGTTGGCCAATAAAAACCGCTTTCAAGTACCTTGTGAGCTGTTCTTTTACTCCCAAAATGTCCTCCGCAAGCATAGGAGTGACAAAAAGACAAGATAGAGTTAAATTCAGAGTCGGGAACGCACCTTCTTATTACTTGGTCGCTGCCATGTTTCCATAGGTATGGATCATCCCATATATATTGGTTTCCTAACCTTTTAAGTTTGTCCCTCTCAGCACGAGACAAGTTCTTTGGGATTTGTTTAGTTACCAAGTAGTTCACAATATCCGCATACCATGGTTCCGCAAATGCAATTGAGAATAGTTGCTCATCCGGGAAACTTTCACGCAACGGGATAGCTTCCTTGTCCACAGCAAGATGACTCAAATGATCCGCAACGGTGTTCTCAATTCCTTTCTTGTCCTTGATTTCTATATCAAACTCTTGCAAGAGTAAAATCCACCGTATGAGCCTCGGTTTCGCCTCTTTCTTTGTAAGCAAGTACCTAAGTGCTGCATGATCTGAAAAGACAACAACTTTTGTACCAATTAGATAAGAGCGAAACTTTTCCAAAGCAAAAACAATAGCTAATAACTCTTTTTCAGTGGTAGTGTAGTTTTGTTGGGCTTCATTTAACGTTCTAGAAGCATAATAAATAGCATGAGGTATCTTCCCCACACGCTTCCCAAGCACCGCACCAACCACATAATCACTTGCATCACACATTAGCTCAAAATGCTTGCTCCAATCCGGTGGTTTAATGATAGGGGCTGAAATCAAAAGTTCTTTCAAACGATTGAATGCCGCCATACACTTTTCGTCAAAGTTAAAAACCACATCTTTTTGCAATAAGGTACAAAGTGGTGTTGCTATCTTGGAAAAATCCTTGATGAATCTACGATAAAAACCTGCATGACCAAGAAAAGAGCGTATCTCCCTCACCGTAGTGGGAGGGGTTAGAGCAAGAATAAGGTCTATCTTAGATTTATCAACTTCCAAGCCTTTAGAAGATACTATATGGCCTAAAACTATGCCATGAGTTACCATAAAATGGCACTTCTCCCAATTAAGCACAAGATTTGTTTCAACACATCGTTCAAGGATTAGTGACAAATTGTTCAAACAAAGGTCAAATGAATCACCAAAGACACTAAAGTCGTCCATGAACATTTCGATTATGTTTTCAACATATTCTGAAAATATACTTACCATACACCTTTGAAAAGTAGATGGAGCATTGCACAAGCCAAAAGGCATCCTTCGATAAGCAAAAGTACCAAAAGGACAAGTGAAAGTGGTTTTCTCTTGATCCTCCGGCGCTATCACAATCTGATTATAACCTGAATATCCATCAAGAAAGTAATAATAAGAGTGTCTAGCAAAACGTTCAAGCATTTGATCAATAAAAGGTAATGGAAAGTGATCTTTTCTAGTAGTGGCATTCAATTTTCTATAATCAATACAAACCCTCCAACCGGTTTGCACACGAGTTGGGACAAGTTCATTCTCATCATTCTCCACTACCGTCACACCTGATTTCTTTGGTACAACTTGTACCGGGCTCACCCACTTGCTATCGGATATGGGGTAGATAACACCCCCTTCCAAAAGCTTGAGTATCTCCTTTTTCACAACTTCCATCATAGGGGGGTTCAAACGACGATGCGCTTCCCTTGTAGGCTTTGCATCGTCCTCCAAACGAATCTTATGCATGAAAACGGAAGGGCTTATACCCTTGATATCGGCAATTGTCCATCCTATGGACGTCTTGTGCTTCCTTAGCACCCTTAGAAGTTTTTGCTCCTGTAATTCACTAAGCTCGTTAGAAACAATCACAAGTAACTCTTCATTGTCACCCAAGTACAAGTACTTTAAGTGACTAGGAAGAGGTTTCAATTCTAACTTTGGAGATTTAACAATAGAAGGTAAAAGTTTTTCATCACTGCATGGTAAAGAAATAAAAGAGATATTATGAGTTTCCGGGCATCCTTGTAGTGAGTTGAGATCACCAAGGTCTTCTTTGACCTCATTACCACATTCTACACCATTATCAATGGATGTAGTTAAAACGGTTTCCAAAGCATCATCACCGTTCAATTCAAACATTTGTTGTGCCAATGTATCCATAACATCAACGGAGAAGCAAGAGTGGACATCACTAGGATATCGCATCGTCTCGAAAATGTTGAAACGTATTACTTCTCCATCAAACTCCATAGTTAGCGTTCCCTTATCCACATTAATAATGGTCTTCGCTGTTTTCATGAAGGGACGCCTAAGTAGCAATGGAAGAGACGAGTCCGGTGAACCTTCATCCATCTCTAAGACACAAAAATATGCAGGAAATACTAGTTGATTAACCTGCACAAGAACATCCTCAACAATACCCATTGGGTAGACATTAGAGCGATCGGATAATTGCAACACAATTTCAGCCTTTTTGAGAGGACCTAAATCAAGTGACTTATACATAGATGCAGGCATAACATTAACGGATGCACCTAACTCTAACATTGCTTTGTTAAATTTAGTGGTACCAATTGTGACGGGGATGTCAAAGCTTCCCGGGTCTTTTCATTTCAGTGGGAGTTTGTGTTGTAAGATTGCCGAAGCATTCTCCCCCACACTAAGCACTTCATTACCTTTGAGCCTTTCCTTATTGGTACACAAGTCCTTCAACACTTTGGCATACTTTGGAACTTGCTTAATAGCATCAATGAGTGGTATGTTCACATGAATTTTCTTAAGAACGTCTAAAATCTCCTTTTCTAGTGCCTCCTTCTTAGAATTTGCAAATCTGCGAGGAAAAGGTAAAGAAGGGACATAAGTAGGAATAGGAGTTTTAGAGTTAGGAATAGGTACCTCAGAAGTTTGGGGAGAATCCTCATTCTTCTCCTCCAAAACAGGTTCCTTTGGTGTTTCCACCTTGCCCGAATCAGCAACTTCGGGTTGCACAAGTTGTGTACCACTTCTCAACGTAATCGCATTGACACCCTCTTTTGGGTTAATAGGTTGAGAAGGGAGTTTCCCACTATTTTATGCCTTCATTTGGTTCATCTCAAGAGCCATAGAACCAACTTGGGTTTGCAACTCTTTCATTGTGCTCTCCGTTCTTTGCATAAAAGATTTCATCAACTCCTCCATACTTGACCCCTGATTTTGAGGTTGTTGTTGTTGAAATTGAGATTGTTGAAATTGTTGACGCGGCTGGAATTGTTGTTGTTGAGGTTGAAATCCACCCGAATTGTTGAAAGTAGGTTGTTGAACCGCTCCTTGCTTGTTCGCATAGCTAAAATTAGGGTGATCTCTCCATCCCGGATTGTAAGTATTGGAATAAGGATCATACCGTCTTGGCTGATTTGGAAAAACCGCATTAGCTTGCTCATTGACGTCTTCATACCCATGATAACTTGGTATCACAGCGGCTGAAACTTGTTGTAGCATTGTTGTGATGTTTCCCATTTGTTGACGAAGTTCCTCCACCTCGCTCACTTCATTGACTCGCCGAAGAAGCACATCCGAACCACGACTCGAGAATTGTTGAGAGTTTGCTGCCATGTTTTCAATCAACTCTCTAGCTTGTGCCACCGTCTTGCTCACTAGTGCACCACCACCCGCTGCGTCGATAAGATTCCTATCACTTTATTGGAGTCCTTCATAGAAGTATTGGATGATCATAGCGTCACTAAATTGGTGATGAGGACAGCTTGCCACCAACCTCTTGTATCGTTCCCAACAATCATATAACGATTCTCCGACATTTTTGCTTCATTCCGCAAATCTCCTTGCGAATTTGAGTAGCCTTAGATGCAGGAAAATATCTCTCTAAAAAGAATTTCTTGAGCCCATTCCAAGTTGTAACACTCCCGGAAGGCAAGTAGTATAACCAATCCTTAGCATTACCTTCCAATGAGAATCGAAAAACCTTCAACATAGCACCATCCGCCTCCATATTTGCTGGGAGCATCGCCATGACAATGGTGTGGAAATCCATAAGATGCTTGTTTGGATATTTATTCACCAAGCCATGGAACTTTGGTAATTCTCTAAGAAGTCCCGGCTTGATTTCAAAAGTGGAGTCGGTTTGAATGCAACCCTGCTGTATATCCAGCTTATGAGAAGCTAAGTCTTTAAGTGAATGATTTGCAGCGTCACCCATTGCTTCTTCTCCTTCTCCTTCTTCTTTAAAAGGAATATCATGTTCTACTTCCTCTCCTTCTTGCCGAAGAGCTTCGTGTTCTACTTCCAAGTCATGTTCTTCCGTCGTGCCTTGCCTTGGTTGGAGTATTGTGCCTTTTCGAGTAGCTATCCCGCACCTTGGATAATTCCAATCTTTAGAATCCAGAGATTAGGTACCTGAAAAACAATTCTCGCAAACAAGTGAGAAACAAGACAAGAAACGAAACACAAGTATGCAAGCAGAAAAATAATAAAAAGAAACTAAAAAATAGATAACAAGCCGAATGCCTCCCCGGCAACGGCGCCAAAATTTGATGCATGTCGTATGCGTCAAAAATAATTTCACTTCCTCACTCAACTAATATAAATATAGTATTCGATAAGAAAGAGTTCGTATCCACAGAGAGGCGATTGTTGTTATGCAATTTTCAGATTCTTATGTAACCAAATAACCCAAGGTGTGTTTTTGTTTTTATCTAAGTAATAATACTAAATAAAGAAAAGTAAATAGTTGGAATAATCAATAAGGAGAAGATATTGGTTAAGGGATAGTATCATTCACATGCATGTATTTTTCATCAATGATTAGAATTGGTATTTAATCTCTCAATTATCAAAAGTCCTAGGATATCTTGATCGCAAGAGTATCCCGTTTATTTCCTGATTTTATCACAAACAACATTAAAAGATGCTATCGTGAAATCTTCTTAAAAAGCAACCTAAAGCGTAAAAGCACAATTAGATTTAACTCCCTAAGAGCAATAAGTTCTATGAAATAAGACTAATCGATGCAAACAAACGTGTAAAAGCAATAATTCGTTTTAACAAAGGTTATGATTCATATGCGATTAAAAAGATGTATCACTACAAGTATTAACCACAAGATGCTACTAAAAATCATAGATAACAACTTTTACGTATTGAAAACCCTAATATAGCTATAGAGATGAAAACAAATCCAATTGATTCCGGACTCAACCAAACTAGCATTCAAATCATATGATAATAAAACAATGAATCATAAACGATAAAATTGAGACAAAACTAATTCATAGAATCAAATAACATGCTTGAAGAAATCAACTTTTTATCCCATAACCAATTATTGTATTTAGCTACTCATATTCATAGAGTTCATCATCAAAATATTCAAAGGAAGACTATGAAACATAAAAGAGAGCAAACCCTAGAAGTAGTTCTCTGCAAAAGCTCCCAAGAATAGAATAAAAACGTTATCTCCTCAAGTTGTAGAAACACTCTCTTTTTATAGCCACTTTGCTTTCCAAAAATAGTTCAAAGTCTTCAAAGTCCACCACTAAAAAGTCCACCAAGCCCATTAAATCCGTGTGTAAGAATAACCCAGTAAAAATCCCTTCCAAAAATAGCTTGCCGGAAAACTGGGTTTCCGGCCGGAATCCGGCACCGGAGCTCAAGTGGCAGGTCAAAGTACTCAACTCAGTCGAGTCAACTGAGTCAAAGAAGAGTCAGGTTCATTGAATCAAAACGAGGCAGTCACCGAGTCAGCTCATCAAATCTGAATCAGTGCTAACTCAGCAGAATGTCCTTAGCCTTTGCCATTGCACTTGGCAAAATCTGTGATGCGCTAAGATGGCGCTGCATTCCTGACATCTGCACTACTCATTCCAATTGAGCTCAAAACAGTTCGTTGAACCCTGGAAACAACTCTAGCTCTTTTCCCTAACAAAACTTAGCCAAAACTTCACAATGTCATAGCAGCACTCCTTTGATTCACCATTAGCAGTTACACCTGAACTTCCATGCCTTCAATCACTGCCTATTTCACACATTCATCTCTGCCAAATCCTATTCAAGTACATCTGCAACACAATTCATTGTCACATCCATTACAGTTGAGCTCCACTACTTACATCTCAAGCCACTCACCAAGTTGTTAACTGCATCAACAAACACCCTTTGCTGAATGCACCAGAGCTGCACCTGTAATACCACTTAAACTGCACCAGTTAGCAGTAATACCACCAGTAATAACTCCAACTCCTCAGATTTGTTGTAACCTCCACAAGACTCCATTTGCAAATCCCTGTCCTAACATACATCTACTAAGTTTAGTTATAGCAACATCACCAGAGCCACATACCACCTGCAATAGCTACAATCACCAGTGCTTCTTCCTTGTAGCTTGTATTGCAACCTCCCAAACTCTCAGCACGAACCACTTCTCAACATCTGTAGCATTCATTCATTCATCTACATTAACCCAACATCACAACTACCCCATTCCTTAATCTGTACTTGGATCATCTGTAGCTCACTTCACAGCTGCAGCCTCAGTTGCCATTTTGCAATTACTCTTGCAACATTTCCTTGCCTCAGATCCTGCACCTACTGCCTTCATAACCTGCACTGCCACATGCCTCCATTATCGCAACACCTGACCTGTACATATACACACTTGCTCTTCTCATCACCAGAACCCTTCAAGAACATCCCATCAACTCCGTGCCAAATCGATTCCATTCTCGTCTCAAATTCGGATTAACCCAAATCCACCAGCAGAACTCATTGTCTCTTGTTCACCTGCAATTTGAGTAGCAGCACAGTTCTCTGTAGTTGTAGCTTCATCTTGCATTCTTGTCATCATCTGCACTGCAATATACATCACACACACACCTTCATCTGATTGTAAAATCACCACCATTTTAATCACAGTAGAACCAACTAGCTAGAACACCTAATATCAGTTCTCACAACTCATACAAAACCCATTTGCTTAACCTGAAACCACCTGAGACTGCTATTCCAAAACTGCAGCTTTAAATTAAGCCAAAACTACCAGTTTTCAACCACAGCACCTAAACCCAATTTCAATCTCCATTGCAATTCAGTCCAGCAGCTCCACCCATTTTCTAGAATTTCATAATTAATTCAACACCCTTCACAACAATATCATCTCCTCCATCTCAGGCAGCTCTCAATCATAACCCAGCATCCAATCTTCTCTAATTCAACTAATATCTGAGATTAAACTCAGATTCAAGCCAAACCAAACTTTTCAATTCCCTTTAGAACTCAGACCTCATGAATATCAACATCAATACCAGCAATTCTGTAACTTAGAATCCCATCTGTTATTCTCAATCTCTTGCTCAATTTCAGATTCCTAAAAACCCTAGATATTAACAGCTTCCCCGTTTCACCACTATTCTCCATTAATTCAACGGCATACTCAGTTCGTAATCTGCTAGGAATTTTCTCTTTTATTAATTTAAACTCAGATCCCCTTTCTCTCCAGCACTGAATTTCTAAGCTACAAATTCCATTCTTCTCAACATCTCCTGCATAAGACCGAGATGAAGAAGCCTAGCTAACAATGTACGGACAGGATTTAGGTACCCAAATAACTGGATAATGGACACCTGTTCATAAATAGCTTGTCGGATCCAGAAAACCAACAAACTAATTCTACATTCAACTCAACCGTCAGTTTTGAGCAACTGACAGTTCATTCTTCCACTACTTTGTTGTGAAACCTTAGCTGGTTCCAAACATCGCTCGCATGTGAATGACGCTTTCGCTCTTTTTGAATTATTTCACCAACAACAACCATCTCTTACTTCTCAAACCCACTTTATCTCTTCAATTTCTATTCATCACTAAAGTTGTCATGCCTTTCAGACAGAAATCGCATCACCAAAGCCGACATACTTTTCAGACAGGGATGAAGAAATAAAAGCAAATAATGAGACACAATCTGCCTCCAACTATTTTGCCATGTTTCCTCCTCTTTTGATCCAAATGACTCCAAAGTACCTAAATACTCAAAAACAAAACATAAGATACATAATTTACAAGAAAACTAGCAGAGAAAGCATAAATACTAGATATAAAATTAGGTGTTTATCACACCTATCATTTATGCATTTGATGAATGATTTGTTACGACCTTTTATAGAAGATTTTGTGATTGTTTATTTGGATGATATCCTTATATACAGCCGGACTTGGGAAGAGCATCTCATTCACGTTGAGATGGTGTTTAAAGTGTTACATGAAGGCCAGCTGAAGTTGAACGTAAAGAAGTGTGAGTTTGGAAAGGAGGAGTTGGTGTACCTTGGATTCATTGTTGGTGGTGGACAACGGAAGATCGATCCAAGGAAGGTCGAAGTAATCACTAAGTGGCCTAGACCTAGTACTGTAACTGAAATCAGGAGTTTCTTAGGGGCTTGTACATACTTGCGTAAGTTTATCCGGCATTTCTCAACTATTGCAGGACCATTACATGGTTTAACGGGATCTAAGGCAAAGTTTGAATGGAAACAAACCCATGAAGACGATTTTCAGTTACTAAAAAGGAAGATTTCAGAAGAACCGGTGTTGGCATTGCCTAACTTACAACGTACTTTTGAAGTTGAGACCGACGCTTATAACTATGCATTAGGAAGAGTGTTGTTGCAAGATGGGAAACCAGTGGAGTACTATTCAGAATTGTTCTCAGGTGCTATTAAGAACTATGCACCTTATGACAAAGAATTTTATGCTTTATATCAATGTATCAAGCATTGGCGAGTGTACCTCTTAGGAAAAGAAGTAGTTGTACATTCAGATCACAAACCGTTGGAGTATATACATGCACAGACGAAACTACAGCAAGCCCGTCACATGAAGTGGATGTCTCACTTAATGGATTTCAATATTCTCATTAGGTACAAGAAGGGAGTAACAAACAAATTGGCAGATATGTTATCTCGACCTCCATTTCGAGCATTACTGGTGGCCATGAGAATTCAGCCAATTGTTCCTCAAGAGTATCCAGAGTCATACGCATCCAACAAAGACTTCAAGAAGGTGTGAAGAGTGGTTTGAAAAGCGAGTATGAACTCCGAGATGGATTGTTATACAAGGGTCAATTACTTTGCATTCCAGAAGATGGAGATCATTTACAATGGTTAAGAGAGGCACACACATCTCGAGTTGCTGGACACTTTGGGATGAATAAGACCCTTCTTAACCTTAGTCGTTATGTCTTTTGGACGATGCAAGATGATGTGGCTAAGTTAGTTAGGGGGTGTAAGTTGTGTAGCACATCTAAACCTTCCAACAGAAAATGTGGGTTATATCTACCATTACCAGTACCATCAAGGCCTTGGGAGAGTATTTCTATGGATTTTCTTGGTGGTTTACCGAAGACCAAGTCTGGTCATGACTACTTGTTCGTTGTGGTCGACCGATTCAGCAAGATGATTGCATTAATTCCATGTACAAAGACGGTAACGGGAGCCGGTGCAGAAAGCTCTTCTTTGAGCACGTGTGGAAGCATTTTGGTTTACCTACTTCGATTATTTCTGATAGGGATAGTCAGTTCCTTAGTCACTTTTGGTATTTTTTATGGAAGATGATGGACACTAGGTTGAAGAAGAGTACAGCTTTTCATCCATAAACAGACGGACAAACAGAAGTGGTCAACATGACTATGGTTCACATGTTAAGGGGATATAATTCTAAGCATCCTAAAACTTGGGATGAGAGTTTACCATATCTACAATTTACTTTCAATAGAGCAGTTCATAGTTCTTCGGGAAAATATCCTTTCGAGACGTGATATGCTTACTTACCACCTAGTCCTTTCGATCTAGTATTTTCTAGTGACACCTCAATGGGGGGGGGGGGGAAGGAAGGAAGTGAACGACAAAAGGCGCAAAAATTCTTTGATAAGATATCTCATATTCATGCAACTGTTGAAGCACAATTAAATAAGTCACAAGCCAAATACAAAGCAAAGCATGACAAGCATATTGTGCCTTGTAATTTAGGTGTTGGTGACTTGGTATGGTTAAAATTAGGTAAGGAACGACTGAAGGGGGGAGGCAAGAAGTTGAATCCGTTGAGGTATGGACCATTTTGTATTCTCGATCGGATTAGTGACAATGCCTTTCGTCTGGATCTGCCACCTTATCTAGGAATGTACTCGGTTATAAATGCCAAATACTTGAAGTTGTTTGAACCACCATTACTAGATGATGACGGTGATGACACTATGATCTTACCACGGGTAGAAGACTTATGGTTTGATATAGAAGAACCACTCAAGGAAGACTGCGTATTGGAGCGAAGAGTGACTAAAACACGACAAGTAGAAAAAGAAGCTTTTCTAATTGGATGTAAAGTTCAGGTTCCTAGTAAGGCCAAGTGGTTTAACAAGGAAAAAGGGGCTCTCGAGTTCCCTAACCTTCATTTTTAACTCTCACAGGAGTTCAAGTTCTTAAAATGGGGACCCATGATATATGTGTATCCGTACTCCTTTAGGGAACTTAGTTAACCTCAAGCTAAGTTGAGGGAAGAATCTTATTCTAGGAAGGAATCCTTGTTTAGGCAGAATTCCTAATTAGGAAAGAGTTTGTTTTATGCAACACTCTTAGTTAGGAAATAGATTCCTAAGAGGTTTGGGAAACCAAACCAAAGTAAGGAAGTATGCCAAGATAAGGAAATACTTCCTAAACAAGATAATATTCCTAGAAAGGGAAATATACCTAGAAAAGGAATTACTCCTTGATAAGGAAATAGATTCCTAGAAAGTTTTGGGAAACCACTAAAGCTATAAATAGAGATGTTTAGATCATAGCTAAGACAATCTAGAGAGTGTGTTTTTACCCCTAGAAAAGGAGGTTTAACACGCACAACTAGAGAGAAGTTTGTGAGGCAATTGATTATTGTAAAAGCAAGCTTAGCAAATATTTTAAGGTTAACCCACTGTTTAGAGAAGATTATGAGTGTAACAAAGGGATAATTGTAATCGTTTTTTTGTTCATAATCTAGAGAAGATATATTTCTTCGAATCACTACTTGTGTTCTGCGTTCTTCTAAGTTTCTTGTCTATTTTTATTTTTTTATTTTTTTTTGCGCCTTTATAGTAATAGCTACCAAGGTACAGAGATCATACGTATCAGGAAGACAATGTGTAGTGAAATGGCAGGAAGAGTGGATGAGAGATACCTCATTTTATCTTTCATTAATGCAATGTTCGCAACCAATCTGTTGTACATACAAATTTTCAGAATCAAAAATCCCATCACAATGACTGAGTTACGAGAACTAAAAGAAGAATACATTGCTTTGGAGGAAAAACAAAATGAGATGAAATCATATCCAGTCGCAAACACCAGCTCAATAGCGGCGAAAGGGAGTTTACTTTCTAAAATAATTAACAATGTGGCGAGCACCTCGTAGCCACAACAAGAGAAAGTAGTGATTGAAAAACAGCAGAAGTTAGTAGCTATGGGAAGTCGAGATCAAGAGGAGTATGAAAGAGAAAAGAATTATTACAATCGCGGTGGAAATAATAAAATTCAAAGACTTGATCAGCTGCAAGAGACTTATGGTGGTCAGAGACAAAATAATTTCAGAGGACAAGGGAATCAAAGAGTAATATGGGAAGAAATTAAGATGCCACCCCTGAATTCCAGCATAGAAAAAATTTGGGAAGCTATCATTTTGATGGAAAATATACCATCACCCTGGAACATGGGAAAAGAGCCACATCAAAATAATCGAAACCAAGAATTTTGTCCTTACCATCATTTTCATGGTCATTCAATAAACGATTGCAGGAATGTAAAAAGAATAATTTTGAGGATGATTGATCAGGGAAAGTTAAAAAAATTTCTCAGGATCTTGTGATCAAGGAAAGAATAATATGAGCACATGAGGAGGAATAAGACTTGCATGAGTACGAAATCTTTTGATGAAAGCGTTTGCATTTTCCTCAAGATCTTGTGATAGCTTCGTTAGGGATTTGACCTCCTTCAGATACTTGAATGGTGAAATGTCTTCTTTTTCTTCTTCTGAATCAGAGGTTTCTTCAATAGAGAGATGTGCAATTGAAGGTATTGGTATTACCTTTCCAGCATGAATCCATGATCGTCCAAGGACCATGTCATATCCTGGATATTCTCGGATTGTGTAGAATTTTGTCTCCGTCCAGATTGAGTTTCTGTTCACCTTGAGAGTAATATGGCCATAAACGTCTTTGGGTGTTCCTTCATGATCTATGATTTTTATTGGAGCATGATGGATTCCTGTCGTATGATGCCAGCAGATCTGAGAATCTTCAGAGGGATAATATTGACATCGGTGCCAACATTAATCAATGCTCGTTTGAACTCGTTTCCCTTGATATGGACTATGGTGAGAAATCCCTGGTTGTACATTTCTTTGTCTGTCATTGAGGGAGTCTCATAAAATGCTTCTTAAATCAATAAACGCTTCCCTGACACGATGTGATTTAGTGCAGCGAACATGTCTCCCCTTTGAGCTTTTGATAAGTGTAGCAATTCACATACGTGTTCGATTAAAGATTGAACTGCTTCTTTGATAGGTGGTTCAGAAAGAGTGAAGGTTATGACTGGGAGAGGATCTCTGTGCACTCCTTCAGTCCCTAAGTTGAGCTCTCCTGACTCGACCTTTTCTTTAAATATGCGCTTCAAAGTTATGCAATCACTTTTGGGATGGTTGACGAACCTATGGAAGCGATAGTAGCGAGGATTTTCTATGTCTTCTTCGGTTGGATATTTCATCACATAAGGCAGTTTGATTGCTCCATCTTGAACCCAGACGTCTAGAAGCTCAATAACTTCCTCAATGGAGCAGGGAAAATAAGGTGCCTCTGGATCAACTTCTGTGTGTTGAGCAGGAATTTGCGTATTATCTTTTCTTTGTACCTTTGCAGGAGTTGAGGAAGCATGCTTGCGTCGTGGCTCAGATTTTCGTTTGTTCCCTTCCGTAACAGAATTATGGAAGGTTGGAGGTTATACTACTTGTTGATTAAACGTCTGCTACCTCGAGTCTCTCATGGCTCCTCAGCTTTCGTAGTCTTAGCCCTCTCTAATAAAGCAGGTGCAGTAGTTGCTGATCTCTTGGATGCTTCATGAAGTTCTGAGAAAGTCTGGAACCTGAGATTTTCCAATAAGGCTCTGTAGACTGGAATCATTCCATTGATGCACAAGTCCACGAGTTGTTTCTCTGTGACATTTGGATCATGACAATCCAAGGCTTGAACTCTGAACCTTTTCACATAAGCATTAGGATGCTCATTGCTCCTTTGGAACATCCTTCTGAGGTCAGGGGGGTCATTTATTCTGAAACAAAGAAATACTTCCTGTAGAAAGTGTTGGTGCAAAAATAATCACGCCAACAATCTTTGAGATGCGGGAAGGTTGATCCAATCGCTATCGTTGATGAAGAACCTCCAAAGAGTTGATCAAAAAATGGGGGTACCTGCAAAAACACTCCGATGCTCAAATCAACGGATGTTGCATGCAAGTAGTTATTGTGAAGAGAATAGTATTCTGTACCTTTTGTGTTGGGATTTTGCCTCTATTTATAGGCAAAAACAGATGTAGCTTTAGGGTTTCATCAGTTATCCTAATAACTACCCTCATATGTATAAACCCCAAATACCGACTAGATTCATGATAAGATGTTGGTGCAAAAATAATCACGCCAACAATCTTCGAGATGCGGGAAGGTTTATCCAATCGCTATCGTTGATGAAGAACCTCCAAAGAGTTGATCAAAAAAGGGGGGTACCTGCAAAAACACTCCGATGCTCAAATCAACGGATGTTGTATGCAAGTAGTTATTGTGAAGAGAATAGTATTATGTACCTTTTGTGTTGGGATTTTGCCTCTATTTATAGGCAAAAACAGATGTAGCTTTAGGGTTTCATCAGTTATCCTAATAACTACCCTCATATGTATAAACCCCAAATACCGACTAGATTCATGATAAACCCTAATGTTTATCATAATCCTATTTTTCTTGGATAACTATTATCATGGATAACCATTAATACTTAAGATAATCATCAGGATTTATCTTAAATAATATTTATCCGTTATCTCATGAAATCTATTTACCCATGGATCTTTGGGCTTCACCAATAATCCAGGTAGTTCCTTTTATAAACCGATTCGGGCTTCCATAATAAGCCTTATGGATCTTCACAATAACACTCTGGTTTCCACAATAAACCAAGTCCAGGCTTCCACAATAGACCCACCGGTTTCCATAATAAACCGTACTAGGCTTCCACAATAAGCCATGCGGGTCTCCACAATAGACCCACCGGTTTCCACAATAAACTGTATTCTTCCCATTCCAAATAGCTTGTGCGGCACGCACGTACACTATTTATATAGGGTACAAACATCGCCCCCTCTTAATTCTCAACTTGTTGATGGATTAAGAAAATCAAAAGAAGAACTAACCTTCGTGGCTCGCTCCAATTCGCCATATGCTTCTTATCCGATAACCTTTATTGTCCTTGGACAGCTTGTTGTGTGGATTTGCCCCAAAGTCGACCATATGCCAAACAGATCGGCATGTTATGTCCTCTTTCTCTCCATTTAGCTAACAATTGACCGACGTGTTGGTGTGATATCGACGATACGCTTCGCACCCAGCCAAACAGACCATACCGACATGTTAGGCTTCCATAATAATCCATGCGGGTTTCTACAATAACCCCACCGGTTTCTCCAATAAAACGTATTAGACTTCCATAATAAGCCATGGGGGTTTCCACAATAAACCCACCGGTTTCCACAATAAACCGTACTAGGATTCCACAATAAGCCATGTGGGTCTCCACAATAGACCCACCGGTTTCCACGATAAACCGTACAAGGCTTCCACAATAAGCCACGTGGGTCTATACAATAGACCCACCGGTTTCCAAGACAAACCGTACAAGGCTTCCACAATAATCCATGTGGGTCTCCACAATAGACCCACCGGTTTCCACGATAAATCGTACAAGGCTTCCATAATAAGCCATGTGGGTTCTTTCATATTTCTCCTTTGCTCCTTTCGCTCCAATACGTCCAATGATATTGAGACGCGTCCAGGATTGCATCAATATTTTCAAGTACTCAGATGTACTCCAAAAATTCCTTGTACAAAATACTCACGTACTAGCTTGCCAAGCAGGGCAATGATAACCCATTTTCAAGAAAAAAAGGCCCACGCGACACTCCTGCATATCTTTATGCCATGTTGATATGATTATTCCTTTGTGAATGTCACAATAGCTCTATGCCTTGGTGCGGTCTTCTTACTGGTGCCACATGTCATAGTGTTCAGTTAGTTGGTACTAGTTGACACGTCACTGTTATTGACGCGTCAATCTTATGTTGGAGGGAGGAAAAATATCGCCTCGAACTCCTCCACAATTTAATCTCGTATGGCAGTAAATCTTGCCCTAAAAAGTGATGCTCCATTCACCATATTCTTCATAAACGGTGATTATCATCTTTATTCTTCATCTCAAGTAAATACTCTGTCGTAACTTTGGTACGAGGTGCTTTTATTAATGCCAAATATCTCTTTTGCAGTATGTCATGCCTCCAATTCCAACGACATTACGAAGAAACAAACTGCTAGATAAAGACTGGGGGTTACCTATATGGTATAAGTCTCCAATATGCTTTGCGTAGCTTCCCATCTTCCTTTCCTATGTTGTACAGGTCGCCAGTTTGCTTTGCGCAGCTTCCTGTCTTCCTTTCCTAGACGCGAGGGTGTTCATACGCAGGTGTCACTCTCCTTTGATTGCATTCTTGGCGACACTTTAGCCGCCTCCAATATCTATAGATATATTCCCAAGTAGAAAAGACGCCCCCATGTGAAGCAGGAGCTAGATCTATTATATCCGTTCCTCACTTGCTAGACGCCTCTAGGCTTATGATCACATATATTTCCGTTGTCTTCTTATTTATGGTTCCATAATGATTTTTCCTTTTGGAATCGCTCAAGTGAGACATTATAAAGATGCCCCCAACAATAATAACAAGGCTAGCGCCTGCTTCTCGACGAGACTATGTGCTTGCCAAGGTGCAAGTCATTCATACTCGCATGCAAGACGAGATTTTATGCTTGCGATAAGAGCAAGACTTATGTGCTCACGTGCAAGGTGAGGCTTCAATCGTTGCGAAGTGACGCAAGGCTAAATATTGAAGGGTCTAAGCAATCCTTATCTTGAACTTGATCATGTTTCTATCCACGAACCTCTAACTCGATCGTATCGCTATCGACGAACCTCAGACTCGATCATGTTTCTGCCCCAAGTGCATATAAAATATTCTCGAACACTGGATTTTTGCATCTATGTTGTAGGAAATTCAGAGAGGATTCCAACGAGCCAAAAATCACTCAATTCGGACTTTAAACGAAAAAGTTACTGACGAAACAAGTTTCCAACGAAGCGCGCGTGATGTTGGTGACGTGGCAGTGATGACTGGATCACAAGAATGACGTGGCTACGCTGAACGGGACAGTGTTGCTGACATGGAACTCGATCGTGCTGACGTGGCAAAATGGGACACGATATAACTGCCAAAACTGCTGACATGGCGTCAATGACTTGGCACATGTCGTTGACGTGGCATGTGACTCATCGATGACGTGGCACGCCACTAAATAATCTGTTGACATGGCGATAAAGAATGTCCTTGTCGCTGACGCAGACGCTAACATGGCGTGCTGACCGGACCAGATCTGCTGACGTGGTGCTGCCAACTGTGCATGAAGTGCTGATGTGTCGTTGATTGGGCAAAAATATCCGCACGTGTTAAGAATTAGGGGTGTAAAAATCCAGCTTCATAGCGGCTCGACTTGGCCTGCTAATACGTCTCGAATCAGCTCGGCTTGACTCGTACAGCTTGGGAGTAGGTGTTTTTTTTCAAGTCTGCAACATCTATTTCTGTTGCTTTGAGAAACTGTTTCTGCTGCTATTCTCATTGAAGTTTCTACAACTGTTATCGCCATGGTTTATTCAACTGTTCGCAAAAGTTTCTTCATCTTCGTAACAGTTGCTTCAACAGTTTGCAACAGTTTCTTTAACCCTTTCGCAACTGTTTCTTCAACCTCGTATGGTTTCTTCAACTATTTCATAATAGGTTTGGTTCTTCTTCAACGGTTACAGAATAGAAGTTGTTTTAAAGCTTTACTGCAACACTTTTCTCTGTTACTGTTTCCTGAGTATCGGCTGCTGCTTTCGCAACAGTTTCTACAACTTTTTGCAACTTTTTTCCTTTTCTGCCTTTGCGTACCTATCGGCCCTGTCATACAGCTCCCTGAGGTTTCCGACTGTTTCAACTGTTAATGAATTATAAATTCCAAACTCATCATATTCCATTGCATTCTTATATGCTGCTATATTATAAACCCTTCGTTCACCTTTCTAACCTCACTAACTTCCTGATGAAATCTCCTGTTGAAATCATAAAGGTTTTTCGCCAGCCTCTCTATGTAAGAGAAACAAATGACTACTCTCTTTTTTGATCCCGGGATTGACCTTGTATTGCTCGAAAAAAGAATCCGACAACATTCCAAAATTCTTGATTGAATTAGGCTCTAATTGAGAGAACCAAGTCAGAGCCTTACCAGTTAAAGTCATTGGAAAAGTCCTGTAAAGTAGTTCGTCGTTGTATCCCCACAAACTCATCGAATCTTGGAAACGCTGGATGTGTTCCACCGGGTTTCCATTTCCGCCATCGAAGAAATCCTTGAACTGTGGCTGGCTAAAATTCGAAGGAGGGCGATACCTCCTTATCTTTGCAACGAACGGAGAATTCATTAACTTTTTCATGGAAAGAATCCGTTGCTCCTCTTCTCTGGATTGTTTCTATGTTAACAACTCGTCAATCATGGCACTAAGTTTTTTTTTCTGAGCACTTCATCCCTCTCGGAGTCACTTTCGGTTTCCCAGCGAATACGTTCATTCCTAACCAGGTCCGTCCTCCTCATGGGATGCTCTCTTTCATGCCTAAACCTCTTTGAGTGTCGATCATTGTCGCGATCGACCCTCCGTCTATGCCTCAAAAGACTCATCCCTGCTTGACTATATCCTTCACCGTTAGGAGTATGACCATCGTAACAGCCATTATCTCGACGACCACGACTCTAGTAATGGACCCTTTCCTCCTCTATTCTCCCTCTGTCATGCCGGCTCTACCATCGATCATTGATAACTACGTTCCTTCTTGACGGATTTTCAAACCCCTGGTGATTTTACCTTCGACTCCCGGAGCGTGAGTTAGCCGGTGCTTCCAGCTCCTTTCTCTTCTCTAACGCCACATTTTGCCGTTTGTTTTCTATTTCCAGTTGTTATAACCGCTCACGGACCGTTAAATCAATGGGCGTAGCTGGTGGGTCGTTGATTTGTTGAGTTGCAGGTGTGTTGTTCTGCTGAGCTGGAGGGACGCTAACTTGACCAACAAGGACACTGGTTTGAAAAACTGGAGTTGTGTTAACCTGACCAACGGGTGGATTACTAGCCCTTGCTCGCACGCCTCCGCTAGCAATATCCTCTTCCCGCTGGCCCCAGTTGCTTGGTTGTTTAACCGACGACTCCCCTTGATACCGGACTCTCCTGCTGGTGGGTGGAGGTGGAGACCTATTGACCAACACATAGTTCACCCTCGGAATATTCCCCTCTGAGCGAGGAGAAGAAGCAGATGCCGCGGGTGACAAGGACGTTGTTCTCCCGTCCCTTTCATTAATGCCCTGGACGACAACGCTCCTCATGGTCCGGGTATTGGCCTGTTAGCTAGATTGATGCCGAGTTGGTACGCCTGAGTCCATCTCGATTTGATCTGCACCTCCGGCGATCAGTAACTCTTCCGTGAACAACTCTCGGTGAACAGTACCGTCAGCAAACAATATTCCGGTGAACAGTAACGCTTCCGCGAATATCAATTTCGGGGAACAGTACTTTGGTGAACAATCTTCTCGTGAACAGTACTCTGGTAAACAGTCGTCCGTGAATAGTACTCTGATTCATAGTATTCCGATGTGAACAGTTCCGTTTGTAAACAGTAACCCGGCGAACAGTTCCGTATATGAACAGTACTCCCGATTACAGATCCATTTGTGAATAGTGTTCTGGTAAACAGTAACCTAGCGAACAGTTCTATCTATAAACAGTAATCCAGTGAACAGGACCTTCCGGTGAACAGTGTTTTTAAAACCCTAGTTTCTAAAATACTCGAAGAACACGATCCCTTTCTCGTATTCCCCTTAGTCGGCGCCAAAAGATGTTGGTGCAAAAATAATCACGCCAACAATCTTCGAGATGCGGGAAGGTTTATCCAATCGCTATCGTTGATGAAGAACCTCCAAAGAGTTGATCAAAAAAGGTGGGTACCTTTAAAAACACTTCGATGCTCAAATCAACGGATGTTGTATGCAAGTAGTTATTGTGAAGAGAATAGTATTATGTACCTTTTGTGTTGGGATTTTGCCTCTATTTATAGGCAAAAACAGATGTAGCTTTAGGGTTTCATCAGTTATCCTAATAACTACCCTCATATGTATAAACCCCAAATACCGACTAGATTCATGATAAACCCTAATGTTTATCATAATCCTATTTTTCTTGGATAACTATTATCATGGATAACCATTACTACTTAAGATAATCATCAGGATTTATCTTAAATACTATTTATCCATTATCTCATGAAATCTATTTACCCATGGATCTTTGGGCTTCACCAATAAGCCAGGTAGTTCCTTTTATAAACCGATTCGGGCTTCAATAATAACACTCTGGTTTCCGCAATAAACCAAGTCCATGCTTCCACAATAAATCATGTGGGTCTCCACAATATACCCATCGGTTTCCACAATAAACCGTACTAGGCTTCCACAATAAGCCATGCGGATCTCCACAATAGACCCACCGGTTTCCACAATAAACCGTATTCTTCCCATTCCAAATAGCTTGTGCGGCACGCACGTACACTATTTATATAGGGTACAAAAAGAAAGCATTAACCATTTCTCCCCAACTTTTGATACTTCCTGGTGCGATATTGTTGTACCAGGTATATGCCCTACCTTTTAGCAACTTTGAGAATTCCTTCATACAGACAGTATGGTTGTGCTCGTGTTCACCCAATGCTTCCAGAAATCGGGAAACATGCTCTCGAGTATTGCCAGTTCCATCATAAAGTGTGAAGGTTGGATAGGTGTAACCTTTTGGTAAGGGAGTTCTTTGCATAGCAACATGGTATGGAGGTTGGTGACGATGTACATAAGACGTTCTTTCTTTTCCACGATCTTCCAAAAGACGTTCCAAGTCTTCACGAGTGATGAAACTGGATGGTTCTTTAACTGGTGGATTATCTGTAGCCTTAGGAACTTCCTCATCGTCTACGACATGGATCGGAGTAACTTCAGGATCTGCGTCTGAAGACTTTTCTTTAGCTTTCCCTTTCTCTTGAGTTTTCTATGACATCTTATCTGTAAGAGTCTTGAGATAGTTGAATAGTTCCTTCTGAGTAGCAGCCATGTCAGTCTGATTTTTGGCAAGAGTTTCTTGCACCTTCATGAGATCACCTATGGTAGGTGGATTTTCTCTGACTTCTTCGGGAGACCTGCCAAAAGGTGGATTATTAATGGCCCCAGTGCCGGTACCAGCGTTCGGAGAAGTAGTAGTAGCGGGTTGCACCGGAGGAGTGGTAGTGGAAGGTTGCACCGGAGGAGTGGTAGTGACAGGTTGCACTGGAGGAGTGGTGTTAGCAGTACCACTAGAGCTTGCAATATTAGAACCGGGTGTTGAATCCGGGTTGGTAACTGAACCGGACCTAAGACCGACCATCTTTGTGATAAGTAAAATTGAAACTGAGAGAATGATCTCCCACTATGGTCGCCAATCTATAGATGGGGAAAAACGATTTGCTGGTTTTTACGTAATTGAGGAGATGACCGTGCAGAGGAGACTCTTTGAACCGAGCGAAATACTTAACCTCACACAGATGCACTGCAAGAAGGGAGTGCTTTGAATTCGAGAGATCAATCTGTAGTACTCCGTCCTAAACCAAGACAATGGCCATTCTAGAGTAAATTCGGTCACAAGAGAGGATGGGTCGATCTGTAGGAGGGAAGCTGAGAAATATGTGAGATCAATGGTGATTGCAGATTGTAGGTGTGTTGTGTATTATGAAAATAAGATAAGTTCTGAATGATTGAATTTTCTCTGTTGAGAGTTGGATTGTTAATCTCGTGTTGTCTGTTTGACATGAGATTGTCCTCCTTTCAATCATGATTCAGAGACTTATTTATATTACTAGAATTGTAAACATCATGATCCCATGAAGTGTGACAGTTGATGGAATCAAAGAGTGGAGAAGTGGAAATCGTGTTAAAACCAGTTGCTCAACGTGCAGAGACTTGGTTGATTTTCCATCCACTACTTTGTTAACTCCTCCAACTGAATTGCACGACTTGCTCACATTCTCACCGTGTGTATGAACACACGTGCCATAGACCGCCAGACCAAAACCCTAGTTAATATCCACCCATGTGACACGATTGATGTCTCGTGTAATTATGGAGTCTGCAAGGCAGACGTGTATTTATTTAGTCAGTTGCTGACTTCATGGGACGATGGGTGCTTATATTATTGAGTCGAACATGATTTAGAATGTTCTGAGACTTGGACGTGTCCATTGTTAAGACAGAGGTATAATATATGAATAAACTTTGATAGTTAACGTGAGCAAATATTGCTAGTTTGATGAATTGTTGATAGTTGAACCAATATTCCTTGGTTTGAGCAAATATTGCTCACTTGAGCAAATGTTGTTCGTTTGATGAATTATTGATAGCATGACCAAATAAATATTAAATTAGAATAATGGCAACTGGTCCGAGTATAATAAATAAAATGTTGATCATGAGATCAATGTAAAACTAGATAGCAACCCGTGCTCCGCACCGGGAAGGAGGATTGTTGCTCTCTCTTTGTCTGTGAGCTTTTAAATACGTTTCTTGATGATATGTTACATCCATGCGCAGCTCCTTATCTGTTTGTCTGGATCGAATTTCAGGTAAGAAAAATCATGATAAATGTTAATGCCACTAATATGAACCTGTGAAAATTTGATTTAATTATTAAGACATAAAGGAATCAAGTTAGAAAAATAAACTACTTTATAAGATAAATATCTCAGTGCACAACAACAAATTTCATCTTACTCAAAGATATTGCTTGTCATAGTTAATATAGACTGGGAAACTGTATTACAAAGAAGTCGCAATAATTGACAGAACTCCTAAGAAAATCTAAAATCTGCGACATGTTGCAAATATTCAGTTGAGTCTACAAATGGTTCTTGCAGTTAGAATTCTTTCTAACAACATATTCGAATGATACCTCAATTATTTGCAACATAGAGTGCAAATGCGATTAGGGAATCCTACGGATACGAAGAGATGATAAAAGAGTACAAATGAGAGATAAGCCAGGGAAATATCAAGTACCTTATAGAGACTATTGCGAAAACTCACCCGCATTCAAGCAAAAGCTGCAAAACTTATACATTCCCCAACCAACAATGATACTCCATGATTATTTAGCTGGGCTAAAATATAGTGATCAGTTACATAATTTTGAACTGCAATATGAAAATTTTGGTTTTACTCATTGATAATGAGTATGTTCCTTGGGTTGATCAAGTTTCTACTCTAAACCCCACGTATTACTTCTATTGTCAGTACTATCTTCATCGATTGGACTGAATTTTGTTGGCTCCATTACTTCAATCACAACAAAGAAACCCCAAAAAACTTTATTGATAAGTTGAATGAACGGAATCGCACACCATCTTCAATTATAATTAACAATCCAAACAAAAAATTAGCATACTAATTTTAATGCAAAACCAAAGAAAGCACAAAACTTAGAGTCGAGATCAACCAAAAGAAAAACAAAAGAATAAGAATAAATAATTACCTAATTTTTCAGTTATCATTAACAATGTCGATGCAAAATTAAGGTCTTTACAAACATCTGCATATTGATTTGATTGATTAAAAGAAGAAGAAAAAAAAAGTGCTCTCTGCGAGAAGCGACAAATGTTTTTTTTCAAAATCTAATGACATTGTAAATTCTCATTTCAGCTCCATAATTTGAAGCGAGTGGGTAAGTTGAACATTTGCACTGATCCAATGGACCTGCATGAAGACAAAGATTTGACTTGGATGTTGGAGATGATCATCTCATCAGCCACATAATCCTGTGACAAAATTCAGCCTACCGTGCATGTTAGTTTCTCATTGATGCAAATTTTAACTATACTGGATGGAGGTTAAGATAGTGATCAAGATCGCATTTTCATTCTCCAGAATATCATAAAGTTGAACACATATTTAATAGGAAAATAAGACACATGCATTACTTGACCTGAATATGGTCTCTCCTAAAGCTATGATTTCCTTTGATATTTTAGTTTAGAAAATGTAGCTAACAAATCTACAGAACCACAGAGAATAGATAGGTTCGCCGACAATCTTCCAATCATATTTGACCACACTAAGTTAGAGTTGATGTTATCAAAATTCAAGTTTATTTGTATCTTGCGCTGTTAATCCTAACCACCTTATGGGTTAGGTTTAGCGAGACACATTAACATGAAAAAGTAACAGAGAGACAACTGTGCTCAGGTAAGAACTGCTTATAGTTCAAAGCTTATAATTCCTATTTTCAGCGTCAATCAGGAAGACAAAAACATGATAACAGGGCAGCATATATGAGCAAACATTTCAGCAGAGCATTAACAAAATTTTCATATGCCTAACATTTTCGAACAAAACAGTCAAATAAAACAAAACAAAACATGAGACCATATCACCAGCCTTGAATAATCTCTCAAAGATTTTAGAGACCTAATGTAGATAAATTACCATATTTACGTAGTAATAATTCGATGAGCATACATATACAGTATGAATTTGATTCAGGAAAAATGATAATCACCGTACACCACCAGTATCTCATCGAAGTGGTGGTATGGATCATGAAAAATCTTCACCAAAAAGGAATCTGCAAGTAATAATCATCGTACACCACCAGTATCTCATCGAAGTGGTGGTATGGATCATGAAAAATCTTCACCAAAAAGGAATCTCCAAGTAAACAAACTTGGTAACTGCATAATCAAATCATTTCAACATAAAGCGCATTTCCACCAATCATTTCAAGTCATTTTTCTACAAATATTTCCATTCAGTGCAAATCATTACTCTACAGTGAGTACCCCAAAAAAAATACCTTTGAAATTTAATTTTATCCCAAGATGGATGTAGAAACCATTTTGCTCCACAATATTATCGGATTTCTTCAACTGATTATTCTTTGATGTTGATTTATGCGCAAATAGCTTTATGTGGAGTGAAAATGATGACCCAACATTGTATGAACAAAAGTAGGTATAGAAAAGCAAAGGGACATACCTCGTGAGCGAGTATGCGAATTCGACTTCAAGAGTTCCTTCCATCGTAACTGGATTTTCTACGAAAAAAGAAAATGAACATAGTAAGGCTTCAAATGACTAAATCGAACATAATCTCCAAAATATACTCAAGAAAAACCGTAATCCTAATTTTTCCCATCGATTTCTTCTATTTAAGAGATAAAAACCCTAATTTTTGTGCTATAATCCACTAAGACGTGGTTTCTTCAATCAGTAGAACAACATCCATGTTTTAGCACAAAAATTTTATGATTCGGAGTAGGAAGAATTTGAGATTCTCAAATAGATAGACATTTTTCAGAAAGGTTATGAACATTGAAGGTGCGGTTAGTTTCTCTGGTAAAAATTGAAAAGGTGGCGAACAATAGAAGTGGGAGTAGTTCTGCAGACGACAGAAAGTGGGTAGTTGTTGGTGTAAACATATTTTTACTCTTACATATGTGTGGGGTCAGAATAAATGAGAGAGTGTATTTTGCAATACTCTCACCATAATAATCCACAACATCATAAAGTAGGGCCAGAATGAATGAGGATTCAATATTGAGTTTCAATTATTAATATCTCTAAGTCTCAAAATCTAGTGCATTGTATCATCAAAGATAAACTGTGCACTCCTGAGTGGAATCTCTTCTGCGTCTACGGTCCACCAGCACATCCTCAAAAAAACAGTTTTTGGAGCCATATGAATGACCATATGGAAAACACAGAAGGAGCCTGTGCATGATTGGAGACTTAAACGTTCTAATGCACCAATTTGAAAAACAAGGTGGTTCTCCAAATTCGGATATAAGTTGCAATGAATTCAGAAGGCTAATTAGAGAAAGAGAC
Source organism: Papaver bracteatum (assembly GCA_023529315.1). Classification (NCBI taxonomy): domain Eukaryota; kingdom Viridiplantae; phylum Streptophyta; class Magnoliopsida; order Ranunculales; family Papaveraceae; genus Papaver; species Papaver bracteatum. The sequence goes on along the minus strand of JAJJWX010000811.1, from coordinate 5,418,106 downwards.
ATCATTGATCTTGGCTATGCAGGCCCGGCCTTTACTTGGACAAACAATGCTTCTCAAAATATTCCAATCTTCGAACGACTTGACAGGGCAGTTTGCAATATAGACTGGAGACTTTTATTTCCAGACGCTGCAGTTCTCCACCTTCCAAGAATCGAGAGTGATCATTCCCCTATCATTCTCAACACCATGAGAAAGCCACCCAAACGTAAACCAAACTATAAGTTTGAATTTTACTGGACGGATCACCCTCAGTTTAAAGACATTATGCAGTCAAGTTGGGAGAGTTCTACGGGAAATACAATGGCTAAACTTCAAGCTTTGGGTCAGGGACTTTGGAAATGGAGCAGAAAAACTTTCGGCGACACAAGAATGGAGATAGAAGGTGAGAATCAGAAGTTGGTTGACTTGCAGGCATCAGCACATTCATCGGACACTAAAGAAAGTGAGAAAGCTATTTGCGACAAGATTATGGAGCTGGAAAGAAGGGAAAGGATGTTTTGGCAACAACGCAACAAATCAAAGTGGGTCCCAAAAACTGACAAGAATACACAGTCTTTTCATGTGTCAGTTATCCACCGGAGAAGCAAAAACAAGATATTCGCACTTAAAAACTCAAATGGCGATTGGATTTCTGACCATGATCAAATAAAAAATACCCTTGTTGATCACTTCCAGAGCATGTTCTCTAAAGATGATAATGTGGACCCAAATTCTATATCACTTGATAATGCTAACAAACTAAATGAAGGAGATTGCAGGTACCTCTCATCTATCCCAAGCGCTGAAGAAATTTTCAATGTGATTAAGAAGATGGGTTCCTTGAAGTCTCCAGGACCAGATGGTTATCCGGCCCTCTTCTACAAGAAGTGTTGGGAAGTCGTTGGACCAGAGGTAGTTCATCTAATCCAAGATTTCTTTAGATACTCAGCTATTCCACTTTGCCTTAACCATACTTATCTTGCCTTGATCCCAAAGAAAAAGCATGCAGAAAGTGCAGTGGAATACATACCTATAGCCCTCTGCAATGTGTTATACAAAGTAGTGACTAAGATCATCACCAACAGACTAAGCCCTTTTCTTGATAGTCTTATAGAGACAAATCAATCTGCATTTGTCCCGGGTAGATAGATCTTAGACAATATCGTTATTTCCAAGGAGCTTATACATTCAATGCAGCAGTCCAACACTACTCAAGGTTCTTTCGTACTTAAACTTGACATGAGTAAAGCCTACGACAGAGTAGACTGAAACTTACTCAGTCAAGACCTGACCAATATAGGAATCACTGATAGAGCTCATGCCCTTATCATGAGTTGTGTGAAAACATCTTCCTACTCGATTCTGCTAAATGGTCAACCAGAAGGCTTCTTCACAGGAGAACGAGGAATACGGAAAGGTTGTCCTATTTCCCCCTATTTGTTCATCATATGTGCTCACACTCTGTCTGGTATTATTAAGAAAATGGAAGATGATGGTGCCTACAGTGGCTACAAAATTAACAGATGGGCTCCAAGCGTATCCCATATAATGTTTGCATATGATGTCCTATTATTTGGCAATACAAATACTAGCACTATCAATTATGTTACTTCAATCCTGCAGCAGTACTACAACGTGTCTGGGAAACTTGTCAACTACTCAAAGTCATCGATCCACTTTAGCAAAAAGGTTCCGAAGTCCTATTCTGACGAATTAATTCAACAGCTTGGGGTGAGGAGAATGGGAAAAGAGGAGAAATACTTAGGTGTAAATATTCTCCAACAAGGTAGTAGAATCTCTAACTTCAGCTTTCTTATTGAAAAATTTGAAGAGAAGCTAACGGGATGGAGGAGAACTACATTATCCCATGCAGGCAGACTGGTCCTCATCCAATCATTCCTAGCTTTAATTCCAGTTTACTATATGGCAACTTCCATCATTCCGAAAGATATTCTCGGCAAACTCACTCGTATAATTCGAGATTTCTGGTGGGGACACAACAACAACAAGAGAAAGATGCATTTCTTAAAGTGGGAATGGTTTAATTTACCAAAAGAAAAGGGCGGACTGGGGCTTCGTTCATTAGTTGATCTCAATCAAGCATTAGTGGCAAAACTCGCCTGGAGATTCCTGCAAGACCAAGACTCTCTATGGGCTCAACTCTTGAATGCAAAATATCTTAGAAATTCTTCTTTCTGGGAAGTCAACAAAAAGATTTCTTGTTCCACTACTTGGTCTGCGATGTTAGAGAGCAGAGAAAATCTTAAAAAGGGTTGTTTATGGCTTGTTGGCAATGGTCAAAACATAAATATTTTCTCAGAACCTTGGGTACCTTCAATCCCAGGTGCTATTCCGGTCAGAGAGAGGGACGGTAATCTAGAGGTTGTCAAGGTTGATCAACTTATTTGCAGTAATACAGGACAGTGGGACATCAGTACCATCCATCAAAATGTCGATTCTTTCACGGCTAGTCATATTCTCCAGATTCCAATCAACGCGGTTTCACCAGACAAACTCATATGGAAGCTTACTGAACATGGTGAATTCACACCTCAATCCTTTCAGAAATTATTGCAGGAACAACGAGGGGAAGCTTCTTGTCTAAGAGATAATCCTTTCCCTTGGAAAAAGTTTTGGGCATCTAATAAAGTCGCACCAAAGATAAAAACTTTTATTTGGAGAGATATCCATAAAGGTATTGCTGTCGCTGAGAGAATAGGAAAACACATTGAAGATGTCTCCACAGAGTGTAACGTATGTTATAACTCAGCAGAAACTGTGGACCACTTGCTAATACATTGCAACTTCTCCAAAGCAGTTTGGTTTGCCTCTCCTCTTGGACTGAGACTTCAAGAAGATACTCAGTTAACTTTACAAATCCTGGTGGAAACTTGGATCAGGAGCAACGACAAAGAATATTGTTTGGCCATGGGAATGGCAGTTTGCTGGGCCATCTGGAAGACACGTAACGCTAAGGTTTTCGAAAGAAAAAACATCAATATTCAAGGGACCCTAGCCATGGCAATGTACTGGTTCAACATGTACTACAATTTTACGGGAGAAGAGGAAACTGAAGCTGAACACACATGTATTTCTACTTCCAGGCATAATGTAATGGATGTTTGGACTCCCCCTCAAGCCTCTTTCATTAAAGTGAATGTGGACGCTAGTTGGAAAGACGGCTCCTACGCCTGTTCTTCCATAGCTAGAGACGGAGATAGTGTATGTTGTGGCGCAGCAACGCGAATTGGGACGTCGGACTCAATAGTCTATGCTGAGGCCGATGGTTTCCTCCTTGCAGCAGAATTGGCAACCTGGATGAATTTCAATTCCATCATCATTGAAGGAGATAACCAAGTAGTGGTTAATTGCCTTTCAGGTAAAGTAAGCATTATCCCTTGGAGAATTCGGAAACTGTATGCGGATACTCACAGGATGATGGTCAACCTAAACAGTAATATCTCCTTCAGCTACGTGCCAAAGAAAAACAATACTGATGGTCACAAGCTAGCTTCCTATGCTATGTCTCACAAAGTCCAAGATAGATTGACTAGTAATGATTTACCCCCTGATGTTGTTACTCTTTGTAATGTAACAACTTAGTCTCTCCTGTTTTTCCCTTTTTATGTACCAAAAAAAAAAAAGGAGTTTCAATTATCATATTGTTTAGATTATTAGCGTTTGAATCTGGAATTATGAACCTTGGACTCAAAACCCTAATTTGATCAATTGATGATTTACTGATGGTTTATTGGAAATTAACCATGAAGTGAAGAGGGACCGGCTACATGGGATTATGGGTCAACCATGTAGCGCACGTATGCTCACATGAGCAAATATCAGGATCTCCTGAAGATCAGTTGGTTTGTTGATGAAAGGATGATTAAATGTTGTTTTAATTATTTATTAAGATAATGCTCGTCTGAACCTTAAGTGATAAACCTAATTAATTATGAAGATATGAGAGACTTACCAAGGGGTCATGAAACCGGCCCTGGGTGGTCACGGGATCAAATGACGATCATTTCATGAAGTTCCAGGTTATTTGGAAGAGTTCATGACCTAATACGAGCATTTGCGCAAATTAGGTCAAATTGTGAAAATACATGGGACCGGCTTCTTGCAAGCCAAATATCCAACTTTGGTCAGTCAAGGTAACATACTCACGTCACCAAGGTGTTCGGATCTCAGTTATGAGAATTTTGATATTTTCTGATGTGCGTTTGAGCAATCATTTGAGAAAATATGAAGAACTCAATGATTTTTGTTGAAACCGTCAAAAACCTTCATGAGATGAAGGAAAATAATAAAAAATGAGAGAATCATGAAGTATGGGACCGGCTATGGCCAAGGCATGGCCGTCCAAGGAGCCCGGTCCCACGTTATTTTCTTATTTTTATAATATTGTTTCATGATTTTAGGGAAATATCATAAAACCAAGGAGTTTGTTGAAACCAAGGAGTTTTGTTGAAATCAAGGAGTTTCCATGAGATGAGGAAAACATAAAAAATAATAATAAAAAAATAAGGGACTTGTGGGACCGGCTTGGGCATGGTTGGCCGGCTAGGGCCCGGTCCCGTGATTTTTCCCTAATTTTATGTACTATTTCATGGTTTAAAGGAATTTTCATAATTTGAAGGAAATATCATGAAATCAAGGAATTTCATGGGATTATGGAAACATGAAAAATATAATATTAATAAAATGGGACGTGTGGGTCCAACTAGGGCATGACCGGCCGGCTAGGGCCCGGTCACACGGGTCCTAGTTTTATATTATTTTTCATGGGATCAAGGAAATATCATGAGATTAAGGAGTTTTCATGAAATTAGGGAAATAATAATAAAATATTGATGAATTGTGAGGTATGATATCGGACATGACTAGGGCATAGCCGGACGGCTAGCAGACACGGTCCCGTGACACCTTTCCCAATTTTATATTATTTCCTTGATGCGAAGCAAACACCATGAAACTGAGGAATTTCTTTAAAATAAAGGACATTTGTTCAGATGAAAGGATTTTGATGAGATCAAAGAAAATAAAGAAAATATGATAAAATATAGGAATTGCACGGGACTGGCCACGGCATGATTGGCCAGTTTGTGGGTCCAGTCCCCTAGCGCCCTGATTAATATTTTATTTTAATCATTTTCTTCCTATTTTGCATAGGTTCATCGTCTCGTCGTATTTTGAAATACTCATTCGTGCGTTCAAGTGCTCGTTAATGCATCATTGTCGAGTACATATGCACTATTTTGGTCAAGGCTTTCTCGAAGGTACCTCAGATGCCCGTGTGTTGAATATTTATTACTAACCTATGGAATTCTGCTGGGAAGAACCATAAATTGAAGTAACAAAATATTATAAAAAATATTGAATATTTTTCAAAGATTCAGTTAATGAATCTATTGATTTTAAGAATAATTAATTAATGGTTCTATACTAGTACGACCGTCTAGGAGCGTTAATTATTCATGAATTATGTGATATGAGCTTGTTGAAGCATCATATTTCATTTATATAGTCAGGGAAAATATCGTCCTGAAGACGTTATTGCTCTATACTAGCAGGTAAGCTGTCTAGGAACCGTCTAATCTTTCGATTCTATATAAAAATAGCTACTAAAATTGCTCAGTAATCATAAGATATGACGTTTCCTTAGCTGAGAGACTACACATATACATGTGCTCTGAGAGACAGTATTCTCAGTCAGAGATTCTTGTGGCATGAGCTTTCATGCTTTCAATAAGAGACATGAGCCTCAATATTCATCTGATTGCTGGATCAGGAATACATATAATTATGGGTTTACGATTTTAGCCTTTATCGAAAATCCACCATTTACACAACTTTAGCCATCTTAATGGCAAAGGGAATCAAAAACGTCTTCAACAAATTTCTATTGTCTTCAAATATATCTATGGACAGCCATAAACACAAGAAAGCGACGATAGATAACGGACCATCGATGGGCCTGTCAGGAACATCATCTCTTATCCACCAGTGTGTTAACCAATGAGCATAATAGCACTTGCTATATACTTTGTTAATCTCCTCCATCTTGGCTGTTAAGATATTGGAAATTTCCTTCTCCTAGGCTGAAGGACTTTCAGGAAGACTTCCAGTGATTGGGAGATGCAACAAAGAAACTACATACTCTAAAGTGATAGTAAACTCTCCCCATCTGCATATGAAAGTATGGGTCATAATGCACCAGCGAGCAAGAAGAGCCACTATACCTCGTGCATCGTGAAAAATAAATAGGTCCCAAGATGCTTGAATAGCCCTTATTACATGTGCATGATCCAACATGGCTCTTACACGAGGGAAACCTAGCATATGTCTCTCCCATCCAGAGAATTTTTCTAAAAGTCGTCGAGAAAGCTTAAATTCTATAATTGAAGCCAGAAAAATTCCTCGTTCAAGACAAAATCGAATGGCTGCCCAAGGATTCACCAATTTCTTCTGAGTAATACTTCTGGGATTTATCAGAAGACGAAACGCTGGGGTTTTGAGGCGTTTTTCAGTTTCTTGCTGAACTACGAAGAACACATCATCTAAATTTGGAACATTTTTTATTTCAGGTGTTTTCTCTTCCCCTTCTTCATCAATATAAGTTTCATCCATACACGTATCATCTCTAGAGGCTTCATTATCTTAGAAATCATACATCTTTACGAAGTAGCTGTAACATCCACACAATACTCTACTTCAGTATATCATCATGCAAGGTGCAAACTTCAACAAAACGATGGAATCATGCAAAAATGCTCAACTAGCATCTACAAAATGGTAACTCTTAACTCTCCTATTTACGATTCCACCAACAGTAGTGATTGTGATAAAAGAGTTAACACCATAATATTTTCCACTGTGTGAACATTCACCACTGAATTATGAAAATCACACCAAAGCAGTATTTTATCATAAATAGTTGTCTACTTCTAATGATTACTCAAAATCAAATTTTGATTTTCGACAAAATAATATATATATATATATATATAACATGATTTACTCACTAAATTGAAAAATAAAATAAATTTGAAGTGAGCAGGACTCACGTAAATAAAAAAAAAATTGTGAACATGTCATGGTTTTCACATTAAAAAAAAAAAAATTTCCTTCATACGGTCGTCCGTCTTTAAAAATAAGTTTTATTCCGATTTTATGAAAATTCATACATCAAGATGAAGTTTTGTTTTTCATGAAAGCTCATAAACAAAATTTATCACTAGACACAAGTATATATATATATCTCCTAAGTCAGGGATTATTGCTAGTTTCTTAAACTAACGATCGAACGAACATACGTTCCTAAAACAAGGGTTTTCTATAAAACTCACGCCTATATATGCATATATATATATAACTTTAAACATGAACAACTCATGAAACAACAAACATGATTTATTTATTTTTTTCTTACCTGGTCTGTGCCGGCCAGAATATGGTCGGAAGACAACGGCGATTGACGACGACAACAGTTCTAGCAAAACAAATTCCTCTTGATTTTCTATGTGCTCGGGCGTGAATGGAAAAAGAAGGTGAAGGTGATGGTCGGACGTGTGTAGGAGAAAAAAAAAGAAGGTATTTATTCCCTTTTATATCAAATTTTATTTCCAAAACCTAATTCCACAAGGATTTCCTTTTTGGGCCTGGACCCGTGAATCCTAAACCGACCAAGATTCCATCACCAAATCAGAGGTGCTACACCAATTTACGCTCATTAGACAATGCTCTACCTTGATACTGAGATCTTTGTTCAATCCATGGCTCGCTCATGCAATCGAAAATCCGGTAACATTCTTTCTTACGACTAAGTTCAATTACTTATTTCGTCTGTAACTAGAAAATCACCATCCAGTGCTGACTGAGGAACATGACTGTCCCTCACTAAGCAGGGGAATTAATGTAGATGGTGGATTTTTGACAAAGGCTAAAATCATAAACCATAATTGTACATACTCCTGATCCAGCAATCAGATGAGTATTGAGGCTCATGTCTCTCATTGAAGAATGAAAGCTCATGCCGCAAGAACCTCTGACAGAGAATACTGTCTCTCAAAGAATATGTAGATGTATACTCTCCCAACTGAGGAAACGACATATCTCATGAATACTGAGCAATTTCAGTAATTACTTCTATATAGAATCGAATGATTGGAAGGCTCCTAGACAACTTGCCTGCTAGTATAGAGCAATAATGTCTTCAGTATGTAACAATGTTTTCCTTGACTATATAAAAGAGATGTGACGCTTCAACAAGATCATATCACTCAATCCTCAAATAATTAATGCTCCTAGACACATTCCTGCTAGTATAGAGCCATCAATTAATTATTTCTAATCGTTAAATTCATTAACTGAATATTCAGAAATACTCTACGTTCTTCATAATATTTCATCACTTCAATTCATGGTTCCTCCCAACAGAATTCCATAGGTTAGTGATAACTATTCAACGTACATGCATCTGAGCCACTATTGAGTAAGCCCCGACCAAAATGGTGCAAGTGTACTCAGCAATAATACACTAATGAGCACACGAATGCACGAACGAGCATTCCAAAATACGAAGGAACGACAAACCTATGCAAAATAGGAAGAAAAATAATAATAAAAAAATTTAACTAATGCGCTAAGGGACTGCACCCACCGGATGGCCAATCATGCCATGGCCAGTCCCACGCCTAATTCTTTATTTTATCATATTTTTATTATTTTTCCTTGATCTCATGAAAATCCCTTCATTTGAACAAAACTCATTCGTTTGAGGAAACTCCTCAGTTTCATGGTGTTTCCTTTACACCAAGGAAATAATATAAAATTGGGAAAGGTGTCATGGGACCGGGTCTACTAGCCATCAGGCTATACCCTAGTTGTGGTCGGTCCCACACCTCATGACTCCTTATTATTTTATTATCATTATTTCCCTCATCTTATGAAAACTCCTTGATTTCATGATATTTCCTTCGAATCATGAAAATAATATAAAATTAGGAAAGGTTCACGGGACCGGGCCGCTAGTCGTCCGACCATGCCCCTTATTTTATTGTTATTATTGTTGTTCCTTCATCTCATGGAAACTCCTCCACTTCAAGGAAACTCCTTGATTTCATAATATTTCCTTAAAATCATGAAAATAATATAAAATTAGGAAAAGTGCCATGGGACCGGGATTATTGGCCGGCCGGCCATGCCTTAGCCATAGCCGATCCCACACTTTATGATTCCTTATTTTATTATTATTATTTCCTTCATCTTATGAAGTTTCCTCCGTTTGAGCAAAAAACCTTGATTTCTTCATATTTTCTCGAATAATTGCTCAAATGCACACCAGGAAATATCAAAATTCTCAGGATTGAGGGACGAATATTATGGTGATGAGAGAATCTTACCTTGACCGACCAAGGTTGGCTCTTTGGCTTTCAAGAGTCCGGTGCCACATATTTCCATCATTTGACCTAATTTGTGCACATTAGGTTTAAACTCTTTCAAACAACTTAGAAATTCATAAAACGATCGTCAGTCGGCCCCGTGACCAAACAGTGCCAGTTCCATGAACCCTTGGTCGGTCCTTCACTTCTTGATAATTAGGCTTTATTTCCTAACGCTCAAAAGAGCACTATTTTAATAAATGATTAAACCAGCATTTGATCATCCTTTCACCAATTCGTCTTCAAGAAACCTTGGTATTTGCTCACTCGAGCATCTGGGCGCTACATGGTCGACCCATCATCCCATGTAGTCAATCCTTCCTTTATTTCATGGTTGATGCCCAAGGTTCATAATTCCATATTCAAACACTGATAAATTTATGTTGATTCCGTGATCAACATTTTAATTGATTATACTCGGTTCAGTTGCCAGTATTTTAAATTAATATTTTATTTGGTTCCGTTACAAATAATTCATCAAACGAGCAAAATTCACTCAGATGAGAAATATTTGCTCATACTAAGGAATATCGGTTCAACTATCAATATTCAACAATTCATCAAATGAACAATATTTGCTCACCTTGACTAACAACATTTATTCGAGAATTATATCTCTGTCTCAACAAACATGTTTAATTCGTGAGTTTCAGAAAAATTTTAAATCACGTTCGACTCAGCAATACCAGGACTCATTGTCTCATAAAAGTCAGCAACTGACTAACTAAATATACGTCTGCCTTGCAGACTCCATAATCATGAGACATCAATCGTGTCACATGGGGGGGATATCAACTAGGGTTTTGGCCTGGCGGTCTACGACACGTGTGTTCATACACAGGATAAGAATATGAGCAAGTCGTGCAATCAGTTGAAGGAGTTAGAAAAGTAGTGGATGGAAAATTAACCAAGTTTCCGCACGATAAGCAACTGGTTTTAACACGATTCCCACTCCCTCATTCTTTGACTCCGGAAACTGTCACATTTCATGGGATCAAGGTGTTTACAATTCTTGCGGTATAAATAAGTCTTTGAATCATGATTGAAAAAAAGACAATCTTTCGTCAAATAGACAACAAGAGATTAAGAACTCAACGTCTGAGCAATTACTCTCAACAGAGCAAATTCAATCAATCAGAACTTATTTTATTTCTTCACACAAAATACACAACACACCTACAATTTTGATCACCATTGATATCACACATTTCTCAGCTTCCCTCCTACAGATCGACCCATCCTCTCTTGTGACCGAATTGACTCTGGAACGACCATTGTCTTGGTTTAGGCCGGAGTCCTACTGATTGATCTATCGAATTCAAAGAACTCCCTTCTTGCAGTTAAATAGTTCGCTCGGTTCAAGGAGTTTCCTCCGCATGGTCGTCTCCTCAATTTCTTAAAAAACAGCAACTCATTTTTCCCCATATACACATAGACGTTGAGTCTGATGGATTATTGATGTTTGTGACATATCATTGAGTCAGCTGAGGCAACAATGATATTCACATGACTTGGATTGATGCACATAGTCTAATGAGATTGCTGGATCGATGATGTACCAATGTGTATATTGACGTGTTAATCATTTGACAGAGAATCATATGATTGAGTAACTAGGAAATTTTCATCCTCGATCCATCATGTCATGAGTAGTGCGAGTGACACAGCAGGGATTATGATATTAACATATTGGTAGACATACCAGTGAGATATGGGTTGATCGACCAATGAAATATTGCTTCTCGGAGTAATTGGCAATGATAATTGAATCAATAAAATATTGCTTCGTCGATCAATAAAAATGTTGTTAGCAAGATCGAACATTAGATTTTTAATTAAAATATTTGTAAATGGATCAATATGAATATTATTGATGTTTGGACCTAATTAGAATTATGCTTTGCAGAGTACAAAAAATAAAACCCTAATTTGGCAAGTGATGATACAAGAACTAATTTGGTGGGAAAACGACCAATTAGGTAAAAAGACCGACCGACCAATGGGTATGAGGACCGACCATTAGTGGTGGTGGGACCGGCTATGCGGTGTATGTATGATTGTCCAATTGTAGTAAAGAGGACGAACCAAAATGATTAATTAATAGGCTATATATGGTGTCAAAGGGGACTGACCAGGAACGACTATGGTGGTGCACGAGCCACCATGTCGACTGTCGACCATTCCTGAGAATTTCGGTATTTTTGATGGTCCTACGAGCATTATTTTTACATTTTCAGAAGAGTTTGATCTTGACTGAAACTCTTGATTTTTCTTTGATGAGGAAGTAGGATGTTTCTCCAAAGACTAATAATTAAAAATATTAAAATATTAACATTTAAATATATTATATGGTGTAAATACCTTATAGTTGTCGGACCACATACTTTGCAAACCATATGGTCTGTTGGGCAATATTTGACAAGATATGGAGAACCAAGCAAGTTGATCTAACGAGGAAGTCTTTGATGAAAGAATAATAATAAAAAAAGGTGGACCGGCCACGACACTGTCGGCATGGCCGGTGGGTCCGGCCCTATATTCCATGAGTCTTCCATGTCCTCGTTCGTCTATGTTTTTGGGTGCTCATTCGAGCATTATTGCTAAATACGCCCGTACTATTTTCTCGGGGCTTACTCGGTGGTGGCTCGTATGCCCGAAAGACGAATAATCATTACTAATCCATATAATATAGCTGAGAAAAGCTGTGAATTGAAGTAATAATATATTATGGTGAAAATATAATATTTTATAGGAATTCAGTTGATGCCCATAAAACTAGAATTTACATATTGGTCGCTCTATACTAGCAGGCAATCTGTCTAGGAGCATTAAATTGATTCGGGAATCGAGGTATGAGACAGTAGAAGCATCGTGCTCGTTCTAAATATTTATTATGTATAGTCAGGGAACATCTGGAAGGGGAAAATGCTACAAGCACCACTGATATCCTGAATATTATTGCTCTATACTAGTGGTAAATCCATCTAGGAACTGTCCAATCATTCTCGATTATTTACACAAGTGAATACTGAATTGCACAATATAAATGATGAAATATGCATAATATAGAGAGATCATCAAAGAGACTCTAATATTGTCTTTGCATATTTATGATTTGAATAGGTTACATGATCAATCATTGATCATCATCACAAGAACTTTTATATCAAAATTATAAACTATGAATTTCATATGTATACGTCTTAAGACGGGTCAAAGATATACAAAACTATGACTTTACAATTTTGTCCCTTTAAAAAAACACCACTAATAACTGGGTATGCGTACCTCCCCCCCCCCCCCCCCCCCCCACACACACACCCACACACACACACACACCCACACAAGCTCATAACCTTAGGGTACACGTACTAAAAACGCAGGTGGTACCAAGATACACCACCAAATTTTTCTTAGCCAATTTGTATGGACAAATTCAACACAACTTCTACATTAAAAACTCAATCAAGGAAAGTTCCAAGAGTTAAATATATATATATATATATCTTGTTGTTAGAACGTTATAGAATTGAATCTGTGAACTTAACTACAAAGAGAATTCTTGGATGGTACCAAAGACCAATGTCCAAGGATCAATCAAGTATTTTCCAACTAACAAGGTTGGACCTAGCTACTATGATTGATCAATGCACAAACTGTGATATTTCAATTATAAATATAAACAATATAATGCGAAAAAAGAATAACACAGACACCAGAAGTTTGGTTAACGAGGAAACCTCAAATGCAGAAAAATCCCGGGACCTAGTCTAGATTGAACGCCAGACTGTATTAAACCGCTACAGACACTAGCCTATTACCAATTAACTTTGTCCTGGAATGTAGTTGAGCCCTAAAAGGAAATCCACCTATTAAGGTACAATCGTGCTTCTTACGCCTCTTGAATCTCGCAAGACTCTGTGCAATTGATTCCCTTAGCTGACGTCATCCGCAACTAATGCTTCAACCTCAATTGAAGACTTTAAACCAAATTTTCCTCCCACAGCTTAAGCCTATAATTGATTTCCTGATTTACGATCTAAATGGATGATCTAATCAAATGATAAATCCGGGTGATGGAAATCGATAGCAACTTAGATAAAAGTCTGGCTATCCTCAAAATCCGGACTTATACAACCCGAAGTGCAGCCTAGACTATCATTCACCTCACAAATATAAAACTTGCAGAATCAACAAAGTATGAGATGAAGAGACTCTGTTGATTACTATCTATCTTGATCGTTGGAGCAAGCTCTACAAACAATCAAGATTAGGATACTCAAGTTATCAAGATAAAAGATAACTGGACCTAGCTTCACGATTCCTCGTGAAGTTTTTATAGTCGCTAAACCCTAAAAGGGTTTCTGGAGAGGACGAATTTAGATACAACCAGGACACACCAAAAATTAGTGTCGATATTCAAAGATCCAAGTTTCCAAGAGTTCCCCTTATATAGACTTCAAAGCCTGAGTTGTTTTAGGTTTAAGCTAAGATAGCTTTGGATCCATGCATACAATATCCACTTTTAGATGAAATCTTTGAATCTTAATCACATATACAAGATATACACTATGGTTAGGTACACCGTAACCGAACTGTGTATAAAGACTATATTCAACATGGTTAGTTGAAACTAGCCGATTTAAACTTAAAAGCTTAACACTTATTCATGTTCACCAAGACATTAATATTGATTCACAATCATGTGATCAATTGAGTCTAGTTTTAATTATATAAAAGATCAACTACAAATTACTTCATAAAAATAATTTAATCGCAATTGAATCATCATCGACATAGTTTGTAAATGTACAAGGTACAATTACTTGAATCGTTCATGAATCGGCTGAGTCACAGTACGCGGACAGGTTTGCAAACTCATATGCAGTTACCAATTTCCGGAGTCTACAGAACTTTTCAGTTCATAAACCGGTTTGCACACTTATGCAATTACCAAGTTCCGGACTCTACGTAACTTTTCAATTCACGTAACGGTTTACAAACTTTGATCCAAACTCAAGTTCCGGAGTCTACATAACTTTTTAGTTTATGTACCGGTTTGCAAACTTTAAACCTTTACCGGTTCTGGAGTTCACATAACATTCAGCTTGCATACCGGTTTGGGTACTAAACTGGTTCTAGAACATAGAACTGTTTTGGTTCGCATACCGTCTTGATTATTTTAACCCGGTTCCCTTACCACAGTTCCACATTTTTTGAATATAAATACATATCCGGATCACGAAACAAACAGATTTTCCCATGATGTACATACGAATATGCATATCACACAAATCTGAAAGTCGATATATAGCTAATCCGCTACGTGTACGAATACATGTAATATGGCTTCAGACTTATAACAGTTTCTCAGTTTGTAAGACTGATAACACTGTCTTGTATCCCAAATATAGTAGTTATATATTTCTCTAAATCAATTCAAAACATTCATGAATAACAACGGTGACAATTATCACTGTTCCAGACTATTTTCGAATGATGAACTTGAATCATGATTTGGTTTCGAACAATAAATTGTTCTCCACCGAATTTGACCAAGTATGAACAAATGTTCATTAAGCTTAGTTATTATATTTCGCCAACTAAATAATTAATTCTCGACTCGAAATTTTTGTCTATGCAAGCTAGTCTAATTAGTTATGCGGCAATTGTCTTAAGATAGAAAAGTGAATATAACTTGAGAAATAGGTGGTTCAGTCTTCACTTACCTTTTGTTGATGAAGTTCTCTAAAATATTCGGTTGATCTCCGCCTTAAAACGGTAGAACGCAAATGATGACTGATTTGTTTCTCAACTCCATTATCCTAGACTGAGACTTAACTAATTATAGACTAGAAATCAAGATATAGTTTTGACAACTAAATCTGACAACAAGCTTGATATAGTAACACTTGTGAGTTCGACCGAGCAATGCTCTAACATGTACTGGAGATGCGTACCTAACCTATTTAAGAATACAAATCACTAGAGCAAACGTACTGGGTATGTATACCTTCCATGTGTCCGGAATTTTAGTAATTTATGAATACTATGTTTAAATTATCCCAATCGTCATAGATATTAAATAGCATTGCTTGCGCAATTTCCAAATAATCAACTTGAAACAATAATATTTCATAAACAATAAATTATTCTTAACCAAGATTGTTAAGGATCTATGAACATCCATTGCTTGAATCATATTTCGAGAGATTTATCAAGACAAGCTTGTTTTAAAAATTTTTCTTTGCAATACTAAATCTACTAAAATAATACGACATTGTCGCATATGATGGAATTTTAAATATCGTGAGAAAATTGGATGGTTCAGTCTCACATACCTCTTTGTCGATGAAGTTCTTCAAATGTCTTTGTTTGATATTCAGTTTTCAATCTTCGAGGGTAATTCAGCGATGTCTGATACTCAACTATCATATACTAATCTTAGTCCGATACTTGACTTTAGTAGACTAGGAATCAAGATAAAGTTTTGTGCAACTAACATGGAAAACAAGTTTGAGATATCCAAACTTGCAAGATATATCCTTGGCTTCTTCATATTCTTCTTCTTCCTTTTAATGAATCTTTCTCCTTGGGGTATAATTTTTCATCTTCCCTTGTAGTTGTTAAGTTATCAATAACCATAGGAATACAAGTATCATTAAAAGAGAGTGTTCTTTGAGGCTCCAAGATATGTGATTTTAGATTATCATGAACACCATATATAACAATCCAAAAGCAAGCCTTTTGAAGAATTCTCAAAATAGAGTGACAAACGAAGATAAAATGAAAATCCATGATTAGTTTCGGAACATCTAGTATTCTTGGAAACCAAGTATTCCGTTCATGAATTAGAAATCAAACATGAAATACGAAATACCGATAATAGTCTTTCTTCAAGTTTGTTATAAGAAGTCTTTTCAACATTATTACTTGAATTTGGAGAATAATGAAGATGTTAATTGAGGTAAGACATGCGTCCTAAGTATGTATGAATATCGCATCAGTTAGTGCCAATATCTAAGAATAAATTTCAATCGTATGATTAAAGACATTTTTAAGGGAATAACTTACATTTTAGCTTGTGTATATTCATCAAACAATAATCGGCAACATTAGCATTATTCTTCGTTTATAACTCCCCGAGAGATCTTCTAGTCTTTAACCAATCGAACTATAACGTGTTTGCTTTTTGCTTACTCTGTGTCCAGATATGACTTGGCTTATGGATATGAGTCAAATGACAGACTGTTTGTTTTCTAGTTTGAGTCAGATTTGACTTGCGACTTGGCTGAAATTTAATCTCCGACTCAGAACCGTTTGAGTCAGGAAATAAAATGTCCCGGCTCACGGGATCAAGCCACTAACTCACATATTAATGTGTTAAATGACTCGAAAAACGAAGATATCAAATCAAATCCAAATGAGTCAGGTGATTTCAATTGGATCTAGACAAGTCAGATTAAGAAAAAACGACTTAGAACTTACTCGAAAATCGAAGATATCAAATCCAAACGAAATAGGTGATTTCGGTCGGATCCAGAGGAGTTAGATTAAGAAAAAAACAAAATGTGATGTTTTTTTTTTTTGATACGCGAAAGCCGGACCCATGCCCCTACCCGAACCTAGCCAGTTGGAATGGCCCCACTGCCAGACCCAACACCACTCAACCCACTATACAACTAATCTACTACAAACCTTTACGACGACGGGGATTGAACCCTTGACATCCTCCTTACTGGAGTTGATGGGATACCACTGATCTATGCACTTGGACCGAGTGTGATGGTTAATAGGGGTGTGCAACGGATGGATGGTTGCGGATTAGGGGTCACCCGCAACCAAACCGTCAAAGTTGCGGATTTGGAAAATGGAACCGTGACCGGCCCAATCACCCGCGGATTTGACCTCTGTGGATTAGCGGATTGTACGGTGCGGATGCGGATTAACCGTGGATAATGAAATCCCTAACCCTCTTATTTTACCATGTGGTGATGATGTTTACAAAGAAGCGATCTCTTATAGTGGTGTTCTCTTAGAGATATTAGATGTGTGTACTTTCTTGTTGTGTGTAATAATGAAATGCTGGTGAATGAATTATGGGCTTTATCTGTGAATGAAAGACTCGCTGTGTGTACTTTCTTGCATTCTAATACGATGTCCATGTATTATACACGGTGAATGAATTCAGATATATTAGCTTTTAAATGCTGGTTCCTTTATCTGTTGATTTTAAGTTATACTTCCATGAGGTTCTGCCAGTGAAAAATTCAATTGAAAAATTCAGAGTCTCCCTGCAACGATGAAGGTGTTCGAGTTATGGGCTTCAATGGTAAGGTTTTACTTTGCTACTCTACGGTGCGGGTAATCCGCGGTTTTCAAAGGACAACTGCAACCGCAACCGCACCGCGTGCGGATTTGAGAATCCCACCCGTGTCCGGCCCATAAATCTTGCGGTTTAGGTTTCACCCGCAATTTTGCGGACGAATACGGATGAAATCCGCGGTTGCGGACTTTTTTCTCACCCCTAAATTGGTGATTTTTGTTAGAGGGAGAGCAAAAATAGATTCGAGGAGAGAAAAATCATAATTAACTCACTAACTAGGACTAGTTTTTTTATTAATTTTGAATCGGTCAAAATTGCCCTTATCACCACCGGCAAAATCCCTCCTATTTTTTCTTTCCTGTATTCTAAACGACAACCATGCCACCATCGTGATTTGATTTCCAACTATTGGAGTAAAAAATATTAATAGTACAGGTGATCTAAGGCAATGGTTAAGAATATAAGTGGATTTTACTGATCATACTTAAATAATGAATGCCAAACCGATCACGAATGAAGGTATATCAGGTCCAGTCGCACATAGCGTCATCGTGGTATGTATAGCAACACACAAAGCAAGGTTCGACACTTTCATGGTCTAAATGCAATTGGAGAAGTACCTGATCTAAATGAATGGGCTGATGAATTTGGTTGCAAAACAGATACATTGCCTTTCTTGTATCTAGGAATGCCTCTAGGAGCTAAACCTAACATCAAAACTATATGGAATCCTAAACTTGAAAAGTTTGATGCAAGACTCTATTTATGGAATCAAATATCTCTCTCAAAAGGTGGTAAACTCACTCTTCTAAAACATATTCTGAGTTCATTTCCTATGTATTATTTTTCTCTCTTTAAAACTCCTATTTCCATTATTAATATCTTGGAAAAAGAAGATGAGAATTTTTTTTTGGGAGCACAAGAACTCTGGTAGCAGAAGTTCCCACTTGACTAACTGGAAATTGGTTATGGCCACAAAAGAAAGAGGGGGCCTTGGAGTTTTAAATCTCAGATTAATGAATCAATCTTTATTAGCAAAATGGATTTGGAGATTTGGGGTTGAGAAATCTCACCTTTGGTATAAACTCATAGTGGAGAAGTATGGCTCAAGTTTTTCTTTCTGGTTTCCTGGTATGGTCAAGACTCCACATGGGGTATCATGTTGGAGAACAATTGTTGAATGCAGTACTATGGTTACTTCAAATTACTCAATCAATGTTCATTCTGGTGCAAATACTTCTTTCTGGCATGACAGATGGCGAGGTGAATCTTCTTTCATGAGCTCTTTCAATGATCTGTACAAGCTTGACAGACATCAAAATGCAAGTATTGCTGAGCACATCACTGCAGAAGGGTCTTGGAAGTTTTATTTTAAAAGGATTCTTACTAATGGAGAATCAAACTCGTTAGCATCTCTTTTACATCTTATTGATTCTAATCCACCAACTCAGGATGTTTTGCCTGATACTAGAAGATGTCCTTTGCACTCAAGAGGTATTTTTTCAGTTAAAACTTTATATGCAAATATGATTTGTGATGCTGGAATCGATAATTTCCCACACAACTTTGTTTGGGTGTCTGGCATTCCACCAAAAGTTAACTTCCTTTTATGGTGTGCGGTCCATGGTAAGTTAAACTCACAAGACATGTTGCAATATAAGGGGATTGACATTTATAGTTCCTGCATTCTATGTGGTGATTGTAATGAGTCTCAAGATCACATTCTTATCCACTGTAAAGTAGCTTACAAGATTTGGTCATCCATAACGCCAAAAGAGCAATGGGCATGGGTTTTCCCTGAATCTATGTTTAGTCTTGCTAGCACATGGTTCAATAATCAGTTATCTCCAAGTGGTAAGATGGTTTGGAATATTATTCATGCAGCTGTAGTGTGGGTGTTATGTAAGGAACGTAATTTTCGTACTTTTGAGGAAAATTACAGCTACAAAACGGATGAGGAATTGTGTACTGCAGCCAAATCTCTTGTTTTCACTTGGGCAGCAAGTTTTGGTAATAGAGTCCATGTAAATTACTCCTATTCTATTCGAAACTGGAGTATTGTTTTTGCTTAAGTTTGTATTTTCTTTTCTCTTAAACTACCTCTGGTAGTTCATTGTACATTCTTCTTCTATTAATAAAACTCCCACTTACGATAAAAAAAAAGACACTTTCATGGGTTTCCCAACTGGGTTTTTCTGATTTGACAAATTTAAATAGAAAAATTTGTAATAATATAATCGAGAATAGGAGACAATATAATAACAACAACCAATTCAACTCGCCCTTCTATATGTTTTTTTGATCAATGTAGAAATGATTTGATTAGGGTTAGTAGAAATGATTTTGATTAGGGTTAGAAACGAAAATTATTCCCGATAAACTAAAAGGGATATTTTGGTCTGATAATAACAAAATTTGACTCACTATATGACTCGGCGAGTCGAATACGATTTTTACACTCCTCAAATCCATTTTTGCTCTCCTTTAACAAAAATCAAATTGGTTAAGCAGATGTCTTTTTTGAGAAATCATATACAAATCGTTGGGCTGGAAAAATTTTCCCATTTAATAAAGAACGTTATTTTGGGGACCATGGTTTTTTTGGGGGGACCATGGTCCCATTTTGAGTAGGGGTGCCCTTATCCTATTTTTTTTTGTAATACCTAAACTACCCTTTTAATTATTTTTTGGTTTTGATTAGTGAAATCATTATTGAAATGATTAAGAAAAAAATAACATTAACCCACCATCGCCGATTACCACCACCACCACCTCCGATTACCACCACCACCACCACCACCGATTACCACCACCGATTACCACCACCACCACCGCCGCCGATTATCACCACCACCAACCATCTATTACCACCACCACCTCCGATTACCACCGCCACCACCTCTATATATGTAGCTTCATTTAAATCATTAACAAAGATATTCTCACAAACTCATTGCTTGTCATTCGTTTTTGGTTGAAAAAATGAGAAGTATCAAAATGAGTTGAAAATGGAAAAAAGTTGCAGAGAGGTTTAATGGAGGGTTTTTTTTCTCCAGAGACATGTTCGGTTACATCGAAAAAAAATTTCTTAGCCGAACTAAGAGTTCGGTTATCACGGATTAATTTTTTATGAACCAAACTGAGAGTTCGGTTCATTCGCAAAAAATAATTTTAAACGAACTATGGGTTAATTCCATTTATGCATTTGCAAGTGCAGTTCGGTTGGATCGCAAAAATTGTTAAGTTTTTACTTTAACCGAACGTTTTCCTAATTGCATATATGCATATACAAGCTCAGTTCGGTTGATTCGCAAAATATGTTGAAGTTTGCGAACCAACCGAACTTCTAACACTAGGTTACTTTTAACCTGCAGTTCGGTTGGGAACTTGATTGCGTTGAAGTTTGCGAACCAACTAAACACAGGTAAATGAGTTCGGTTAACTCGGAAAAATAATTTCAAAACCGAACTCTTCTCTATATAGCCAAATGTTGAGTTCGGTTTAATCACCCAAAAAAAAATTCTTCGAACTTACCGAACTCTGTTGTTTAAAGTTTGGTTACAACGTGGTCTAGTCGACTGAACCGAACAAAACTCTGTAAACTCAATCATAGTAGTTCGGTTACATTTGATTTTTCATCAGCTAGCCGAACAAACAAAAACTCCATTAAAGCTCTGGTTCGGTTGCCTGTGATTTTGGATTTATTAACCGAACTGCATTTGCAGAAAGTTCGGTACATGTTCTTCATATAATATAACCGAACTTTGTTGACATGGTTGAAATTTTTTTGTTACAATTTTGATTTTCAAGATATTTTAGGCCGTTCATAGCAACATTCACTAAGTTACAAGCATACCTTAGCACCCAGATGATGTTTTTTCTCCATATTCACCCATCTCAAAATAATTTTTTTCTTCATCTTCTTCTATCACTTTAGTCACTCAATAATCGGAGGTGGTGGTGGGCGGTGGTGATAATCGGAGGTGGCGGCTAGGTTAGATGCTTTTGTTTTTATATTAGATTAAGTTAATTACAATTATTAGGTTAGGGTTAGTTAAATTGTTAAAGGCAAATTAGTAATCTCATGATTTTTAGGACAGCCCTTAACAATTTAGGTTAGGGTGCCTTAAAATCAATGGTCCAAAAAAAGGGTGGTCCCTAAAATAATGTTCTTAATAGACGGGGTTGGACCAAAGCCTAAGCAAGACAAGAATCCAATTTAGGCCAATACAAGCTTAAAGGTTTGGGTATATTAATTATATGTCCCTACTTTTAACTCCATATAAATATATCCTTATGCAACAATAATTATGTCCCTCTTTTTTTATAACCTTATCCATTTAATATTAGATTACCTTAATACCCTCACTCATATAATATTTTTCTTTATTTCAAAATACAACAAATTTCTTCCGCTACCACTTCACCACCACCACTAGCACCACCACCACCAACATTCAACTACCATTCCACCACCACCACCGTTCAACAACCACCACCTACCAACCGCCACCACCACCAATATTCCACCACCACTCCTTCACCGCCACCATTACACCACCACTAGTCCTCCTCCACCACAAATTCACCACCACCACCACCGCCACCACCACCACCGTCACCACCACCGCCTCCACCACCGCCGCCTCCACCACCATCACTGGTTCAATTTTTTTTGTATCAACAAAAAGTAGTTGATCCATTTCAGTTGGATCAAACAATGGATGTTTATCCATTGCAGTTGGATCATCAGTAGAGGTTTATCCATTGCAGAGGGATCAACAATGGATGTTTATCCATGCTGATGGAAAAATGCTACCAGTTCATCAGCATTTCAGCTTTGAGATCCACCAACAAAACCATCAATAGTAGAAGTTTATCTAGTTTATCCAAGAAAAAAGGATCAACAATAGAAGTTGATCCAATTTTAGTGGATCAACAATGGAAGTTGATCCATGTAAAATTGGATCAATAATGATAGTTGATCCATGTAAAATGGAGTGAACTTGGCGTGAGTCGAACACGCATCATCTGACATGGAGTCAGTCATGCTACCATTGCACCACAAGTTCAACATTGGAACAAATTCACATGATTTAAACTACAAAAACATGAGTTTAAAGGATCAACAACAGTAGTTGATCCCATACATATGGTTAAACAACCATAGTTGATCCAATATCACTGCCCGCTTCAACCCAAATACCCACCATATTTCATTACCTGTAGTTTCATAAACACCAAAATCTCCAAGACCAGCTTCAAAACCAATCTCAGTTGAATCAACAATGGATGTTTATCCATTTCAGTTGGACCAACAGTAGAAGTTTATCCATTTAAGTTGGATCAACAACCATAGTTGATCCAAAAAATATGGATCAACAACCATAGTTGATCCAAAATCACTGCCTGCTTCAACCCAGATAACCACCATATTTCATTCAACAAATATCCAGGAAAAGAAAGTTTAAAGAACAAACATAATATTACTTCTTAATGAGATTCTTTGACATGACGCACCTCCTTGACAGTTTCCAGGAATGGTAATTTGAGTTGAAGAAAATGCACCTCCATGAACCCGCAAATAAAACGTAAGAAATTTAGATTGATTATATGGTAATTTGAGTTGAAGAAACAGGCGAGCAAACCTGTTGTTGGTAATAAGAGAGATCGGTATCACGTTGATCAATATAGTGCGATGGCGTTGCGAATGTTCCGAGGTCGATTTTTAGTGAAGAATTATGTTCACCATTTCCTGGATTTGTACCAATGTAAGTATACATGCTTTGAGTTCCAAGCTGTTTAAGATCTCCATATTTAATTACATTTGATCCAGAAATTGATGCTTTAGTCATCGTTCTTCTTCTCACCTGCACAAATAAACCAAATTCATAAGCTTTCCGGAAAACAATTGTAATCGTTATCAGCAAATCGAAAAGTTTATTGGAAGTGTTCAAACGTACCACTGCATATTGCTTATCCAGATTTTCAGTCATCATATTGTATCGTTCACTGTGCTCCATCCAACTAATACTATACAGATCAAAATCATAAAAAATGAAAAATCCTAATCGATTGTTCACGTTTCGATCTATTCATTATACCGATTTGTATTATAGATTGCATCAATAGTCTTCCCATATCATCAATTTTCCAGATCGGGAAATTGAAATGCAATCATTAGTGTGAATATCCAACTCAAAATTATAAAATCGGTACCAAAAATAGAGATCGATGTCCGAATCAGGTTACGAAAATCAATGTTTAGCCGAAGAAAATGAAGAACAATTAATCTGAAGTTGAAATCAATAATAAAAAATCAATCTCTGAACTGTTAATTTGTTAATAGTAGTGGTAGCGTGATGGAGGTGGTGGTGCTGAGGTGGTGATGCTGATTGTGGTGGCGGAGACATAGATTGTTGAGTTGGTGGGAGAGATAGAGACGGTGGTGGTGGGAGCGATGGATTTCTTCTGAATGCTTCGATGGAAATAAAGAAGAAGATAAGAAGAAGTCTTTTTTCTATAAAGGTTGGGGTATATTTGGAAATCTCTAAATTGTTGATGGGCCCCTGATGGGCTTTTAGAAAAAGAGGGAAAAAATTATTATGTGATAAGGATATTTGTGTAGACCATCAAAAGTAATGACAAAAGTTCAATTACCACTAGGTTTTAGACGAAGTTTGGTATTCATTGTTATTGTGTGGCCCTTTGCAAACTCTACAGAAATCCCAAAACGACCGATATCTCCGAAACCCTAATTCCATTTTCTGTGTATTTCTCTATTTGATTGATTATCCGTCGCTATGGGGATTGATACTATGCAAAGACCAGGTTCAGCAACACAGAAACCAGCAAACAAGGTTCGTTGGGGTGAATTAGAAGAAGACGATGGTGAAGATCTTGATTTTCTTTTACCACCACCAGTAGTAACAGGACCAGATGAAAATGGTATTAAGAAAATTATTGAATATAAGTTTAATGATGATGGTAATAAGGTTAAGATTACAACAACAATTCGGGTCCGTAAACTTGCTAAAGCCAGATTAACTAAAGCTGCTATTGAACGTCGTTCTTGGCCTAAGTTTGGTGATGCTGTTCATGAAGATGTTGGTGCTAGACTTACTATGGTTTCTACTGAAGAGATTCGCCTTGAAAGGCCTAGACCTCCTGGTTCGTTTTCCTCTTCTATCATCATTTTTTTTTGTTATTATTTACTGAAAACACCTCATTTGTTAATCTAGGAAATTTATTTTGGTGGATTTTTCCTTTTAGTTTAAATTCCTAGTAGGAAATTCATTATGGTGGATTTTGCCGGTGCTTTGTTTGTGCATTAGATTTCGATGATCTTCTGGAATCAGGACACTCAGAAATTGGATTTATGTATCCTATCAATCAGCTTGTTTAACCAGGTTAAGATAGTAAATGTTTTGAAGTTAATGACAAGCACATCTCTGAACAGAACATATGGTTGGTTGCCGAGCACCGAAGCATTCTATCCAGAAATTTTATTAGATTGTGTCTGAAACCTGTTGTATGTATCCAGAGAAAGCACATTCTAATCTAGGAATATTTCTTTTGTTCAATCTTTGTTATGATCTTGTTTGATATAAACGTTTTTTGTCTCTACCAGACTTTAAATTGCATATGTAGTATTATATGTGCAAGGCAAGATAGGAAAAAAAATCGTAGTGTTATGTCTACAGTTTAGAAGACTTCTGATTTACGAGGCTGTTGGCTTACTGAACGTGTTTCCAGGGATGTAACAGCCTAAGACACCTTTTGTTTATCATCAAATTGAGTTCCTTTCGTTGCTTTATGGCCTTGTTGGTTTTAATCTTTGTAAATCCTTCATAGGAATGAGTTTAAAATCTTGGTAGGTTAAGACTTATTTGTAAACTTTTCATAGTTGATGAGTTTAAATTGTTTTTCAGTCTTCTAACGCTATGTTATTTTATGTTTCCTCTATTGTGTATCAGTATCTTTATGTCTAATTACACAAAATATAGTGTCTTATCATTTAAACAAAATCGTAGTTACTAATATGAGAATGCACTAACCGCAGGTAGCAAAGAAGACACCAAGATTCCAGGAGATCCCTTGGGACCACCAACTGCTGTGCTTATGGTGTGCAGGACCTGTGGTAAGAAGGGTGATCATTGGACATCCAAGTGTCCTTACAAGGATCTTGCTGCCCCACCTGAGAGTTTCAGTGATAAGCCTCCTACAGCAGATACTGCCACAGCTGGCACTTCCAAGTCAGGAACCTATATTCATCCTGGCCAGAGAGATGGGGCTAAACAACTCGGATCAGAGATGAGATCACGGAGGAACGAAGAAAACTCTGTTCGTGTCACCAACCTCTCAGAAGATACTCGTGAGCCTGACTTGCTTGAGCTCTTCCGCACTTTCGGTGCTGTCAGTCGTGTTTATGTGGCTGTAGATCAGAAGACTGGCATGAGCCGAGGATTTGGTTTTGTGAACTTTGTGAACAAGGAAGATGCTGAGAGGGCAATCAACAAGCTCAATGGGTACGGTTATGACAATCTCATCCTCAGAGTCGAATGGGCGACTCCTAGGGCCAATTAGAATTAAAGGAGCCTTTGCCTCAATTTTGAATCTCAAAATCACTCCTGAGTTGGAAGAGGGCGGATTTTATTTTCTCATTCTAGTAATTCTTTTCGTTTTCTTCTCTGTTAAGAGAGGCTCTAATACTTTAACAAGGTACGGATATATAATCACTTTCAGAGTATGATCTATTTGCTATTTATAAAACCTGAGTCTTATTCTACTTCTTTATTTTTTGTACTTAATTTATTTTTTTCATCGTCCTTGACGAGAAATATGGATGTGTTAGTTGGACTCCGGTATCTTCTTTCTTCTCTCAAAATCCTTGAGTAAAATCAGTTAAGGTTAAGCTTGGGATGTTGTTTGAGCTAGCGTTCTTGGAGTGGAGATGCGTATGATCACGAGGTTAGTCTGATTTTCTACATATGTTGCGTTCTATGCAATATTTTTTCTTCATATGTTGTGTTCGATGCAGTATTGGCAAAGTTGAGACCCCGTTGTGTTGTTTCATCGAATTCATGAATTGTTGATTAGGATCAACCTAATATGCATCTTGATTTGACAACTACAGTGGGAGTGTAGTAGAGGCATGACCCTGTATCTGTTTCTGCAAACGAATCAAGACTTGTTACTTCACTGTAAAAATGCATCAGATTTTGTGTGAAATTTGTGTAGTAGATATAATGGTTAAGTGGATATTAAGCCCTAGGACACATTTTGGATAACATGGACATTTTTAGTGACCATGGGGTTGATCACGCAGTGGATTTTGGACCTTGCAACGTACTTTGGATCATCAAATTCATTTTGGATCACGTTATGAGTCACACTGGCAAATCTTGATTACTAGGTAGATGTCTTGTCCCGTTGCATATTTTAGATTTCAAATATGTGATCTTAGACATTAGGCCATAAACTTTCACCATTGCATATTTGGCCTTTTGGGGAAATTTGGGTTGGCTAGGTTTATCTTGAGTCACTAAGCAAAACTTAACTCACCTCATAAGGTTTGGGACCTTTGGGTAACATGGCATAGTGTCGGTCACAGTGTAAATTTTGCAACACCAGTTAGATTTTGAGTCACAAAACAAATTTAGGACCAAGAGGTTGATTTTGGTCGAGAAGAACAATTTAAATCAGTAAACGGATTTTAGATCATGGGGCAAACTTTGGACTACAGGGGATATTTAGTTCATCTGCCCACTTTATGGTTTCCTAAGCAATTTTGAGTAATAAGGTAAGTCTGGCCAATTTTTTGAGTCATTGCAGAGTTTTTGGGTCACAGTGACCAATTTTTTTTGGCTGTGAGCCAAATTTTGAATCCAGAATCTCAAATTAGATCCGTTTGTGCTTTACAAAATGCCTAGAGTGAGGAAAGTTCCGGTGTAGAAGTTGGTGCCCTAACCATAGTCCAATTTTGTGCACACTTCTTAAAGGAGAGTGCGCATAACAAAATAGTCCTATTGGTTGGATTAAAAGAAAAATGTGATCCTTTTCACTTTCTTTTTCATTTCTTCTTCATTTCAAATATGAAAAGATCGAAATTTATGATCACTTTTTAATTTTGACCGCGGTTTTGAATTTTTTTCATGGAAAACAGAAATGAAAACATATATATATATATATCTATTTTTTTTTTTGAAGCATATATATATATCTAATTGAAAAAGTTTACTATGGAGTAAAATCGATACCAATTGTTAAACATAATTTTTGTTTTAAATTGACATAGGTAATCCGATTTTCAAGTTAGAAAGCAGTGATTTTCTATTATAAAACCGATTATTTAAAGAAGAATTGGAGTTTTCATTAGCAAAAATAAATCAGCACTAACTTGTGTGTTTTTTTCTACAGAAAAGATCGAAATTTATGATCGCTATTGATTTTAATTTTGACCGCAGTTTGAATTTTTTTCATGGAAAACAGAGATGAAAACATATATATATATATATCTATTTTTTTTTTTGAAGCATATATATATATCTAATTGAAAAAGTTTACTATGGAGTAAAATCGATACCAATTGTTAAACCTAAAATATAGGAAAGACTTCATAATATACCTCTTATCAGTAAAGTTGTTATTAATATGAATGATGATGATCATGGATACTTTATTTTGGAAAAAAAAACGTGAAGATCACTTGATCATCATCTTGCTGATAAGAAAATAAGTGTATTATATTATAACAACCACTTCGTCTTGTTTGTCAAAAATCAAAAAAAAAATGAAAGAAAAAGAGCTACTGCGTCTTATTAATTCCAAATAGTTTTTAGTTTAACAGTCGGTATCAATTTTACTCCATATTAATTTTTTATAATTAGGTTAATGTTTTCATCCCTGTATTTTATGGAAAAATTCTAACTGTAGTCAAAATTAAAGTTAATAGCGGTCATATTTTCGATCTTTTGTTTAAGAAAAAGCAATCATTCAAGCTAGTGCTAATTTATTTTTGCTAATAAAAACTCCAATTATTTGAATAAATTGGTTTTATAATGAAAAATCATTGTTTTCCAACTTGAAATTCGAATAAGATATATATATTTTTACCTTCTTTAGATTTTTATTTATTTATTATTATTAGATAAAGAGTATTACATTAACTAGTTGAAAGCCTAACAAGCTAAGCTCCAACAACATACTACTACTTAATTGATCAGGTTGCTGTGCTAGCCTACCAGCGAGTCTCATGGGTAACATAGCCAGGGAGCTGAAGCGGATGGGGGGCTGAGATTGTGTCACAAGGGGAGAAAACTAACTTTACCTTCCATGTTGATTTCTGCAATATTACGTCATTGGGGCTCAAACCTAGGAACTCCTGGAACGCATGAAACTTTGGGAAACGGGGATGACCAGCTGAGCTAGGTACCCGTTCTTTAGATTAAAATCATTTTAAAATAAAAGTTATGAAAAGGAAAATGGTTTTCTTTTAACCCAACCAATAGGATTATTTTGTTACGTGCACACTCTGTAAAGGAATGTGCACAAAATTGGACTCTGTCATAGCTTGGTGGTTGTGCATTTATGCCATATCCTTTAATAGGATTGTACACTTACTTCCATGGTTCCCTTTCCTGAAGTTATTTCAGAATGCCATAGATTTTGATCGATATCACTTGATAAAGGCCCAATGTTCATCAAGTTGTACGATTACTAATGTCATTTGAAACTTTTTGGTTCTTTCCTGCGAGGAAAGCCTGAGGCGTGTGTCGCTTCCATCCAAGGTACTAATTTGAAGGACGGGAAGGTAAAGGTTTGTTGTACTAAACTTGCACGAGGTGAAGGTAAATTCTTACCGACAACAATTAGATGGGAAGCTTGGAATTGTAAGAACGATATAGTCTTCAACAATGGGATAGGAGATTTCGAGCACGTTATAGAACAAATCAAATCTCAAGTTTACTTTTGGTGTAAGAATTCTGACACAATGCATGGAGTTTATGTAGATTAAGTTTACTAGAATAGTTTCTTTGTGTTATAAGTTTTTGCTTTCTTCGGCTTATTAGCTTGGGAGCCTTCTGACTTGGGATTTTTCTAAGTCTTTTGGTTGTTTGGCCTAACACTGGGACAGTTCTTTTTTTCCTTGTTTCTTTTGCTTTTTTTTAAGCTTTCTTAATGAAAATTCATACTTATGCTGATTAAAAATAGGTAATTTAAAAAAAAAAAAACTATATTCCAACTTATGCCCCTGTTCTTTCCCTGCTTAAAAAGTAATACGAACTTCCATGCGTATGACCAGATTAAAGAACGTGGCCTTGAGAAGCTTATAATTGAGAGTATTATGTGTGTAGTATGTTGTAGTCATTAGTGATTGCTGTCACTATATTGCTAATAATTTCATAATATATCTTATACTATAACGAGGTAAAGTTCCCCTTTTAGGTGGTTTGATGTCCCACCCTGGGATTATCAAATTTACCCTTTGAATTTAAACCGAACTAGCAAACTTAATCTGAAAAGTAATAAGGGAAGATCTGTAAAAGTATGACTTTAATGGTCTCGCGTTCGAATCTCGCTTCTCACTTGCTTTTGGATCACTTTATGTTGTAAATTTCAATTCCATGTTATGTAATTGAAATTAGGATAAGTAAGATTATTACTGATATCACGGTTTTGTAATTCTGATGGTATTCTTGATATAATAGTGGCTAATAATAGTATAAGATATTGATGATAAAGGGGTAAATTCCAATAAGGATGATATACTTGGCTAATAGTGATTACGTGAATAATTGCACAAACTATGTTTTAACACGTGTTAATTACCTTTGTTTTTTTCTTTATTTTCAACATTAATAACTTTTTGGATGGATTGTCATCTAAGAGCGCATGCTTGATTTCAAAATATTTTAACTATCTGAACTCTAAATGTTTTTTTTCCTTTTTTCCTTTTTCCTTTTTTAATTCTAAATGTTTGTTGAAATGCCTTAAATCATCAATCTTACTAAATTTGATGAATACCATAAGTTTGATTTTTCGTAACATTTTAAGTCTGTGAACTCTTAACTCTTTCTCAACACTATGTATTACTTATGATTGAAAGAATCTAAAAAAAAATCTAGAATGAGGTTTGTGGGGTCCTAAACTTATTGATCTAGCTCAAATTCGTACATGAAGAGAGAATGATCGTCCAAATCTTCAGCCTATTCATGGTTGTTTCCATGTAATTCTGAATAACCGGCAATGATTACTGTGTTCCTTGTCTTAGGCCAATATACCTCTTACCATGCAACAGAAGCTTTGGATGAAGCTTCGTCTCAGGCCATGACGCATCTTTGAGCATGTGTCATGCTAAAAACAAGGGGTGTTACATCATTCATCCTTTCAAAGAATTTCGTCCCCGAAATTCAAAATAAAAACGATTATGAACATTTTTTTTTTTTGGATTCCTGAGCAAAAGTCCCATACCAGATGCTCAGAAATCCTGCAAGGTTTCTTCATTTTGTCATGGAACATCAATTATGACCTTCTAAGTAAACGTCCCATATCGCATATTCAGGAATACAAAAAAGGTCCACAACATTACCAATAATATCAATTAGGCCAGTTGACAAAGGATATCTCGACAAGGTATCCTAAATGGTGTCCCATACTACCACTCAGGAATACCTAAGGATCACAAGGTTGGTGCCAAGAATTTTGCAAGAGTACAACGCAATTAGCCACTTCTCTTTATAGTATTGTGTGGAGCATGCGTCATGCTAAAAACAAGGGGTGTTACATCATTCATCCTTTCAAAGAATTTCGTCCCCGAAATTCAAAACAAAAACGATTATGAATTTTTTTTTTGTTTGTATTCCTGAGCAAAAGTCCCATACCAGATGCTCAGAAATCCCGCAAGGTTTCTTCAGTTTGTCATGGAACATCAATTATGACCTTCTAAGTAAACGTCCCATATCGCATATTCAGGAATACAAAAAAGGTCCACAACATAACCGAGAATATCAATTAGGCCAGTTGCCAAAGGATATCTCGACAAGGTATCCTAAATGGTGTCCCATACCACCACTCAGGAATACCTATGGATCACATGGTTGGTGCCAATAATTTGGCAAGAGTACAACACAATTAGCCACTTTTCTTTATAGTATTGTGTGGAACAGGATCCAGTTTCCCAATGTCCCATACGGTTTCCTGGGTT
This sequence comes from Papaver bracteatum, assembly GCA_023529315.1. Taxonomy (NCBI): domain Eukaryota; kingdom Viridiplantae; phylum Streptophyta; class Magnoliopsida; order Ranunculales; family Papaveraceae; genus Papaver; species Papaver bracteatum. Next base: position 5,386,152 of record JAJJWX010000811.1, on the reverse strand, counting down.
GCCACTTGTAAGTGGGATGCTAGCTGGCATGACAACACATATCGTGCCGCACGGGGGGGATGATCAGTCCCAATGTCTTCCTACCATTCCGAACGGTCTTCTGGATTACCACTCGTAAGTGGATCGCCACTTAGGCTTAGAAAACTCATAGTATCTAACCAAGCTCAACTCGATTCGTAAAGTAACTGACATAGCAGTTACAAACTCTTTCCGGGCAAAATTGGCTTACTCTCCAACTTTGTGTTTTCCTTTGAGGGAAAATATTTTCTAACAAGCCATTCTCACACAGTCTCTAGAGTTATCTCTGAACATGCTCTGATACCAAGTGTGACGGACCGGAAAATTACGCCTAGCACTCCAGTTGCGCATAAGCCATAGTTCCCCGATGCGCAACTCTGATGCTACTTACCGGACCTTAAAACTAGGAAAATGGACCTTAATTTTACCTTGCAAGCATGCTTAACAAGCATGGTATATATAACTTAGCTTATACATTATTCTAACTTACCCTTGTTCTGTAAAGGTTTTAAAGTCATTTCGTATGCCTAATAACCTTCCCTACTCTAAAGGGATCAAACAAAGACCATAGCTCATCCTCGAAAGGACAAAAACATAATCCAACTCGATTGCAAGGTCGTGGCCAAGCAATAATGGTAATGGCCTAGTCCGTGCAAGTCGTTTCATCAAAATGCACAAATATTGCGCATTACTGAGTTCGTGGCATGTCATAATAATGCCATACTTAATATGCTCCATTGGCAAGGCTACGCAGCTATAAATGAGGTCTAAGCATCATTTACGCTCTTCCGGTTAAGCTATGAAACTTACTTGGTGCATAGTCTGCATATGAACCTTCAACTAACTACCCCTCCTTATATATTTGTTAGAGCACTGCTCGATCAAACTCGCAAGCGTTGCCATCTCAAGCTTGTTTGTCAAGTTTAGTTTCCAAAACTATAAGTTTTGATTTCTAGTCTACTTATAGCTAAGTCTCGGTCTAGGGTAGTTAGTGTAGTTGAGCTCTAGACTCCACGATGTTCATCATACAAAGATGAAGAACTACTCGAGGAACAGGTGGAACTTCATCTACAAAAAGTTATGTGGAGACTTTAACTTATCTATCACTCAAAAGTCTATCTACTCTATCTCCTATCTTGATATAAAATTCGTATTTCTATATAGACTTCGATTATACACATTTACTATTTCGAGTCGAGTTTATCTCGCTTATTTATTTCTCGAAATATGTGTTGGTAAGCTTTCGCTTTGGCCAAGTTCATCTTTACACGTGATGAAAGTCATGTTGATTGTATCAATCTCTTGAAAATCACTTTGATGAAAAATAGTGTGTGAATAACCACTATATAACATCCTCTAAGAATGTTTCAATGATTGAAATGAGAGTTTAGAATATATAACCTTGAATGGATATAAATATTGTATGAGAACTCATACTTGTGTAAGTCCAAAATCATTGAACCAAAGTATGTGTACTTTGCTAGTTTGGGATATCCGGAGCTAAGTCCGCATACCTGTACGCATACTGTCAGAAGTTCACATCCCGTGAATATCTGCTGGAGTTTGTGAACTGAAAACAAGCTCAATTCGGGTACTTAAGTATGCGTACCCATATGCGTACTTAAGTGGGTTATTTTGTAAAAACGGTTTATTCATGAACTAAGATATTTATAAATTAAGGAATGCATATTTGAAAATCATGGCTATAATATTTATGAATCGATTTGGGTGAATCAAAATCGTTTTTGCTTCGATTGTGTCTTGTATACTTCTATGAGATCTAAGCAATTGATCAACTATTTAACTATTTTATTTGAGTCACTTGAACTAGTTATGGTGAAGATGAATAAGGTTGATATGAAAGTGCTCATATGGATAACCATTGGTTAACTATTGTTGAACCAACTAGGTGTACACGTTTAGGTGCGATAACCCAAACCTAAATGAACGTGCATTTCATTTGTGTATGACAAGATAAGTTCTGTTAGAGCATATCTCGGTTGAACCCACCAAGCGTTGGTATGTCAAATTTGGTTGTCATATTTTAGTGAGCCAAAACTCATTTAAGAGTCGCTTGATTTAAATGTACTAGAGTTAACTTCGTATAGGTTAGCTTGAAAGTATTAGGATGAGACATTACAAGTATTGTGAAGACTTGAAGAAGTGAAGAAGTACGGAGCTACAACCACAACATCATCCTTCCACTTGAGGTTAGTGATATTTGACTTGAACTGTTTCATTCCCTAACGTATCTTTCAAGTCATGCATATTGAAAAAATAAAACTGTGAAGCATAGACACTCTAGATAGACATAGTATTAAGGAATACAATATGAGGTTTATTACTTAACCATTAAACTTTGTATATAAGACATCAACATAATCGTATGAATGTTATTGTGATTATGTATGGGTATGAGGTGAGGATTTCATCCTAGGAAACAATGTTTTTACATGTGTTTTAAGGAAGTAAGTTCATGATATGTGTTGTGAACTGAAAAGGAAATCGTCAGGCGGTATTGGGGCTGAAAAAGCGGGGGTCTAACAACCACACCCAATATTTCGAATTAGCAATCTGTATGGACAAACTCCGAGTTTCTTTCTAGAGAATCAACTAGATAGTCAGACTCAATCTAGATAGAAATATATCAAGGAGTTATTATCTCTCTCTTGATTTGATTTACTCAAGCTAATATAAATCAGCGAGTCTTTAATCAAATACAAGGAATAACTTGGATGGTACCAAAGACCAATATCCAAGTGTCAATCAATGTAAATCAACAACCAAAGGTTGAATATCTAATTGATTGATCTTCAACGCACAACCTGTATTATTTCAATTATAAAGATAAATAATATAATGCGGAAAATGAAATAACACAGACACCATAATTTTGTTAATGAGGAAACCACAAATGCAGAAAAACCCTGGGACCTAGTCCAGATTAAACATACATTGTATTAAGCCACTACATACACTAGCCTACTCCAAGCTAACTTCGGTCTGGACTGTAGTTGAACCCCAATCAATCTCACACTGATCCAAGGTACAATTATGCTCCTATGCCTTTGATCCTAGTAGGATACTACGTACTTGATCCCCTTAGCTAATCTCACCCACAACTAAGATTTGCTACGACCCAAAGTCGAAGACTTTAATAAACCAATCTGTATCACACAGAAAAGTCTACGGTAATAGATAAATCCGTCTCCCACAAATATACCTACGAGTTTTGTTCCGTCTTTTGATAAATCAAGGTGAACATGAACCAATTGATAAAACCAGACTTATATTGCTGAAGAAAAACTCAGCTTTATCAATCACCTCACAATAATCTTAATCGATGCAGCGAAAAAAAATATTGTGGAATCACAAATGATGAGACGAAGATGTTTGTTACTACTTTTATATCTTACCTATCGGAGATAGAAATCTCAAGCCAATTATTACAATTTTACTCGTACGATAAAAACAACAAGATCAGATCACAGAACTACAATAAAAGTAGTATCGGTCTGGCTTCACAATCCCAATGAAGTCTTTAAGTCGTTAACCTGGTTTAGAAGAAGAAACCAAAGGTTAAAGGAGAATCGACTCTAGCTTAGCACAACTAGTATCACACAAAATATATGGGGATTAGGTTTCCCAATTGCTAGAGTTCTCCCTTATATAGTCTTTCAAATCAGGGTTTGCAATCAATGTTAGCTTAATAACAAAGAATTCAATATTCACCGTTAGATGAAAACCTGATTAGACTCAAGCTAATTTTTATCAACCGTTAGATCGAAAACATAGCTTGTTATACACACATGAAATGTACGTTTGTAGGCTTGTGAAAACCATACCCAAACTTGTACATTAGTTGGTTCAACAATAGTTAACCAAATGGTTAGCCATATGATAACTTTCATATTAACCATATTCTTCTTCACCATAACTAGTTCAAATGACTCAAATGAACTAGTTAGAGAGTTGTTCAATTGCTTAGATCTTTATGTACTACACAAGACACAATTGAAGCAAAAACGATTTGATTCACTCGAATCAGTTCATGAACTATATAGCCACGGTTTGCAATAACATTCCTTCGTTTATAGAGATGATTTCACAAATATCGTTTTTAGACATAACCTACTCAAGTTCGCGGACTGGGTTCAAGGATGGAGTTCACAAACTCCAACAGAAATTATCGGGTCGAGAACTTCTGCCAGTTCACGGACTGAAGCTAACGCACTTCTCCGGTTCTCTTGATCAACAAAGTTCGCAAACTTTGGTTCAAGGAATAAGGACTTATACACATATGTGTTTCTACAACAACACTTATATACTCCATTGGTATTATTATCTAAACTCTCATTTCAATCATTGAAACACTCTCAGAGGACGTTATATAGTTGTTATTCACAAACCATTTTTCGGAAGAGCAATTTTCAAAGTGATTGAAACTTAACATGACTTTCGTCACTAGGGAAAGATGAACTTGGCTAAAGCGAAAGCTTTACCAACACATATTTCGAGAAATAAATAGGCGAGGTATACTCAGCTCGAAATACCACATGTGTATAATCTTAATCTATATAGTAAATCGACTTTTGTCTCAAGATAGGAGATAGAGTAGATAGACTTTTGAGTGATAGATAAGTTCAAGTCTCCACATACCTTTTAGTCGATGAAGATCCACCAGTTCCTAGAGTAGTCCTTCGTCTTGTATGATGATTGCCATGGAGTTCTTGAGCTCAACTACACTTTCTATCCTATTCCGAGACCTTAGCTATAGTAGACTAGAAATCAAGACTTATAGTTTTGATCACTAGCATTGACAAACATGCTTGAGATAGCAACGCATGCGAGTTCTACCAAGCAATGCTCTAACAATCTCCCCCTTTGTCAATTTTAGTTACAAAACTATCAATACACATGGAATACAAAAAATATATAAATAAACTTTGTAGCTCCTATTCCACTTGTCTAATCTTCTACATTACTCGAAATCTTCGTCACTTCCAAGTACTCCAATGATCCCAAAGGTTGTAAGTTTAGCATCATCGTTGTTGAAAATCCATAGATATAACAACGAGAAAACAAGAGTTCTCAATCATTGTTATACAGTGTCATAATATCATTACATAACGTCAAAGTCCAATTGCATTATAACTTCAACAATAATACTATGGTGATATGTCACTCCCCCTTAGTCAATACTCCATCTCACATGGAAACCACTCCCCCTTACATAATGATCAGAAAACCATATGTATTTGTAGTGTGAACTACATATTAATTCTCCCCCTTTTTGACAATAAAATTGGCAAAGGTACAAGAACAAGATCCTAATGAAATATCTGTAAGAGACGTTTCATGACCAAAGGTAAATGTATACATCATCTTATTTAGATGCAATCATAAAGCCGAACCTAAATGCATTCATCAAGGAGTCTATGAAGATACAAGATGACCCTTATAATATTCCATAACCACACTCCCCACAAAGATTTGGCAATTAAGCACAAGTTCAAAAGAACTATCCCCATAATATGTTTTTGCCTAAGGGAAAACAAGAGCGACCTTAATTTCAAAAGAAAAAAAGGATTTCTTTGGAAAACAAATCACATACAAGTATGAATTTGAATCCAAAAATATTCAATTACAAAAGTAACCGAATATGCTCAACACAAGTAAACTTATGGAGACTTAAAAACTCAATTAGATTAATCACAAGAGAACCCATAATTAATCTAACCGGAATACACAATTAAACTAATCACAAAAGTAATCAATTTAATCGTTTATACTCACATAAGAAAACATATGGAGTCATAACTAAATAACCAACAAGAAGATTAATTTAGTTCAATATGCTCGACATAAAGTACCTTACGGAACACAACTAAGCTAATCACAAAAATAATCAACTTGGTTGTCTAGTGCTCAACATAAGACACATTACGGATCCTCACAGTAATACACAGAAAATGGATCATGGAAGATCAATTACTGCGTAATACACAAGGATTCATTCTATGTTTCCATCACCATTTGCAAAATGACATACACTAGACATAATCCTTGAATTACAAAAGATTTTAACCTATCTTCCATCAAAAATTGACATAATAGGCTTAACTTTTGTATTTGTCAAAAGTCCATTCATTCTTTCATCAATACTTGCATATCAAATCATGAACGACTTTAATTTTGACTAATTATGGGACAATCAAGTTCACGGACGTAAATACACATATCCCATAACAATATTGCAATATATAAAATCATAAAGATTAATACTGCAAAAATCATCTTCCAAACAAATTTAGAATTTAAACCAATAAATCTTGTGTAATCACAAAATGGCTATTCCAAACTCTAGTAATTCTTCTAAACAAAACAAGAAAAATAAAATATTTACTAGGCAATAAGACCTTTGAAAAATTCTTTATCGTCCCCGAACTCCTTGTCGCCAACAACCATTAGAACATAAGGTTCATTAAGGTGGGAGTTTATATCAATAAACCTTCTTGGCTGCTGTTGTCGAACCAGGGCCTTCTGAATCTCAATAGTCTTATATACAAAAGCCTTTATTTGTTGAATCTCGTTTCGCATCTCCTTCAACCCATCAAGAACATCAGAAAACTTCTGAGAATTTGAAGGAACGACATTGGGCTTCCTCACATTCCTCCATTTTCTTTTCAAAGTTGGAGCAGGCAGAGATTTTTATTTTTCCTTCATGATTGATGGCTTAACAATCAAATTAACATCCTTTCCATTAGAAGACATCATGATTGGAGTATCCATAAACATATATGTTTGTGAGAGGAAATCACAATTTGCTCAACAAGTAGTCTTGATATATAAGGAAAAAAAAAGAATGTAGTGTTTCTAAACCTTTAAACAAGTTCGTTCACGACCAACTCTCAGTCCCTATGAAGAGTAGAATTGTCGATAGTACCCTTTCCTTTGTTTGATAAACAAGAAGAAGGAAAAACTAAAAACTAAAAACTTTTCCTAAAGCCTGAAGGATACAAAATCATTGTCTCTTTTGATCAAGCACATGAGACAAGATTTCAAAAACAACACAATCAAGTTGCGTTGTGGTGAACAATAATTTGTCCACCATTTTCCTCTTGAGAGGAATCCACAGACCTTTGTCTATCAAAACGACTTGACCATACTTTATTTTCAACTGGTCTAGTCATATCCTCGGAGACTGACTTCTTAGACGAAGATAAAATCTTACATACCTCAACGGTCTTTTGAGAAAGTTTAAGCTTCCTTGCTAAATGATTTGCTCTTCGTTGAAGTTTGTTGACGTGCCTTTGTTTGTGTTTGAACTTGTAACACTTTGGAAGTTCATGACCCTTTAATGAACAATATGAACACGTCAAACTTGCATAAAAATCAGGCTTCTGAGATGTGAAGGCAGCTAGGCACATAGTGGGACCTAAAAAATTATGAACATAGTTTCCAAAGGATGGGTCAACTTTATCTTCAAGAATAGTTGGATTATATTCTTAAAGAATATCAAGATTGATGTATGTATTGCAAAATTATCAAAATCAATATTTTCACCAAGAAGTGCAACACTTGATTTCTCGTCTTCATTAGAATCATAGTTGTCAGACATTTCATCAAGAGTTGCAGCAAGATCTTTGTTCCAGTGTATTTTCTCCGGTTTGGACACTTGTTTGCAAAATGACCAAATCCCTTACACTTAAAGCACTGAGGCATATCCTCCTCATCAGTTTCATCAATATCCCCATTTTTAGGAGGAACACGATTATGAGGTTTGACTGATGCCTTAGGCTTATCTCTAGAGAACCGTTTACTTCTCTTCAATAGAATATCCATAAACTGTATTTTGATCATCGAGACTGATTTGTCAAGATCTTCATATGATGAATCTTTCTCAGAGTGATCATCATTAGAGATATACACTTTTTTACTTTTATCAAGTAATTTAGTGTCCTTTAGTGCTTTGAACGCAACATCCTTAGATTTGGACGAGTGTTCATGATCAAAGATCTTAAGCTTTCCAACCAGCATATTTTTGAAGAGAGTATCAAGGTTATTTCCCTCAACAATGGCATGCTTCTTAGAATCGTATCTAGATGGCATCGATCTGAGAATTTTCATCACAATGTCCTTTTCAGGAATAGTCTTAGCCAATTCAAAGGATGCATTAACAATTTCAGACACTTTGTGATTAAACTCATCAAATGTTTCTTCATCTGCCATATAAAGGTTTTCCCAATCGGAATTAAGGTTTTGAAGCCTAGCATCCTTCTCACTGGTATTACCTTCAAACACGATTTCTAAGATATCCCAAGCTTCTTGCAACTTAGGCTGTGTTTGATAACAGAGAAAGGAAACAATTCCATGGAAAGTGTTTCCATGGAATCAGTTCCCAGGGGGAGACAAAGAAAGACTTTCCATGGAATTCCACAGAATTGAGTTTAAAACATACTTTAGGCCACATTTTTTTTGTAATTCCACGAAAACATATTTTTGCCCAAAAGACGGAAAACACGCTATTTCTATGGTAACATGGCTAATTTCATGGAATTAACTCCTATCAAACACAACCTTAGTATAATTAGATACATGGTGCTGAAGATTTGGGGTAATGGCATGTATGATGGCATTCAAACCGTCGGAGTTTTGATTTGCAACAAGTATCTCCGCAGGGGTGTATTCACCATTATTCTTGGGAATGTTTACATCTCCAACTGCCACAACGGGAGGATCATAGCCATTAACAACATATACCCGTGATTGAAAATCGCGCGCTTGAAGAAAATCTCGCATAGCAATTTTCCACCATAAGTAATTAGATCCATCGAAGACGGGTGATACGTTAATAGAGATAACACCTCTGTCCATAGAGTCAGATCGCTAAAAACACAAACTCGTATGGTCTTTAAACATGTTTTCCTGCTATGATACCAATTGAAAAAGCGTGGGTCTAACAACCACACTCAATATTTCGAATTAGCAATTTGTATGGACAAACTCCGAGTTTCTTTCTAGAGAATCAATTAGACAGTCAGATTCAATCCAGATAGAAATATCTCAAGGAGTTATTATCTCTCTCTTGATTTGATTTACTCAAGCTAATAGAAATCAACGAGTCTTTAATGAAATACAAGGAATAACTTGGATGGTACCAAAGACCAATATCCAAGTGCCAATCAATGTAAATCAATGACCAAAGGTTGGATATTCAAATTGATTGATCTTCAACGCATAACCTGTATTATTTTAATTATAAAGATAAACAATGTAATGCGGAAAATAAAATAACACAGATACCAGAATTTTGTTAGCGAGGAAACCGAAAATGCAGAAAAACCCCAGGACCTAGTCCATATTAAATATACATTGTATTAAGCCGCTACAAACACTATACTACTCCAAGATAACTTCGGTCTGGACTATAGGTGAACCCCAAAAAATCTCACACTGATCCAAGGTACAGTTATGCTCATACGCCTCTGATCCCAATAGGATACTACGTACTTGATTCCCTTAGCTGATCTCACCCACAACTAAGAGTTTCTATGACCCAAAGTCGAAGACTTTAATAAACCAATATGTATCACACAGAAGAGTCTACGGTAATAGATAAATCTGTCTCCCACGAATATACCTACGAGTTTTGTTCCATCTTTTGGTAAATCAAGGTGAACATGAACCAATTGATAAAACCAGACTTATATTCCCGAAGAACAGCTCAGCTTTATCAATCACCTCACAATAATCTTAATCGACGAAGCGATAAAAGATATTGTGAAATCCCAAACGATGAGATGAAGATGTTTGTGACTACTTTTATATTTTACCTATCGCAGATAGAAATCTCAAGCAAATTATTACAATTGTACTCGTACGATAAAAACAACAAGATCAGATCACAAAACTACAATAAAAGTAGTATCGGTCTGGCTTCACAATCCCAATGAAGTCTTTAAGTCGTTAACCTGGTTTAGAAGAAGAAACCAAAGGTTACAAGAGAATCGACTCTAGCTTAGCACAACTAGTATCACACAGAATGTGTGGGGATTAGGTTTCCCGTTGCTAGAGTTCTCCCTTGTATAGTATTTCAAATTAGGGTTTGCAATCAATGTTAGCCTAATAACAAAGCATTCAATATTAACCGTTAGATGAAAACCTGATTAGATTCAAGCTAATATTTATCAACCGTTAGATCGAAAACATAGCTTATTATACACACATGAAATGCACATTTGTAGGCTTGTGAAACCGTACCCAAACTTGTACATTAGTTGGTTCAAAAATAGTTAACCAAATGGTTAGCCATATGATAAATTTCATATCAACCATATTCTTTTTCACCATAACTAGTTCAAATGACTCAAATGAACTAGTTAGAGAGTTGTTCAATTGATTAGATATTTTTGTACTACACAAGACACAATTGAAGCAAAAATGATTTGATTCACTCGAATCGGTTCATGAACTATATAGACATGGTTTGCAATAGCATTCCTTAGTTTATAGAGATGAGTTCACAAACATCGTTTTTAGACATAACCTACTCAATTTTGCGGACTTAAGTTCCCAGATGGAGTTCACAAACTCCATCAGAAATTCTCGGGTTGAGAACTTCTGCCAGTTCGCGGACTGAAGCTCACGCACTTCTCCGGTTCTCTTGATCAACAAAGTTTGCAAACTTTGGTTCAAGGAATAAAGACTTATACACATATGTGTTTCCAAAACAATGCTTATATCCTCCAATGGTTATATTGTCTAAACTCTCATTTTAATCATTGAAATATTCTCAGAGGACATTATATAGTTGTTATTCACAAACCATTTTTCGTCAGAGCAATTTTTAAAGTGATTGAAACTTAACATGACTTTCGTCACTAGGTAAAGATGAACTTGGCTAAAGCGAAAGATTTACCAACACATATTTCTAGAAATAAATAGGCGAGGTATACTCAGCTCGAAATACCATATGTGTATAATCTTAGTCTATATAATAAAACGACTTTTGTCTCAAGATAGGAGATTGAGTAGATAGACTTTTGAGTGATAGATAAGTTCAAGTCTCCACATACCTTTTAGTCGATGAAGTTCCACCAGTTCCTTGAGTAGTCATTCGTCTTATATGATGATTACTATGGATTTCTTGATCTCAACTACACTTTCTATCCTAGTCCGATACCTTAGCTATAGTAGACTAGAAATCAAGACTTATAGTTTTGATCACTAACATTGACAAAAATGCTTGAGATAGCAACGCATGCGAGTTCGACCGAGAAATGCTCTAACATGGGATGTTCTTCATTGTATATCTTATAAATGACCTGTAGGATCAGAATATCACAACAACAACACACTTGCAAAGTCTTCATCAACAACATTGCGAAGACATCGCAAAATAATTTCGTGAATGACATAACAGGTAACGACAGCTTAAACACGAGAAAAATATGATGATCTTGCGAAATTTAGAATGTTTGCGAAGTTAATACTAGAATGCTTGCGAGAATATCGCAAGCCAGATCCGAAAATAAAGGTCAGCTTAGCTGTCATCCACTCTGTAATATCATATATAAAGAACTGAATAGGCATAAGAGGAGAGAGATAATTTTTGGAGTGTTGAGAAAGTTTTGAGGAGAGAGAAAGTCCAAAACGGTGTTGTATTTTTTATTCCACTTCCTTCTTGTAAAATTTCTAGATTCAATTAATAAAAAGTGTCGTTATTAATATTAAGAAATGTGTAGATTGTGATGAATTCTTATGAGGGATGTGTTATAGGATTTCCTGCAACTACATAATGACGCTAGAAACAGGGATTGAAGGTTGAAAATTGCTGAAAAAACAAGATTAAAAGATTGTTATTGAGACTGTTCAAACCAAGAAGATGATGGAACAAATCAGCAAACTAGTTAAGAAAAAGATAATTAAAATCAATAAATATAACAAAAGGATGGAGTGTAGCATAATCACAAAAACAATGATTGATAAGTTTCATGAAAATATCAAAGTAAGAATACATAAACGAGATTTTGAAGGAAAGAAGATTATGACGGTGGACAAGGTATCACCCTTAAAGGATTGGGAAAATCATAAAATTACATTCACAGCAGCAGAGATACCAAGAGAAAATTTTAACCACGCATCTCCTTTGGTGATCACAGTAACCACACGGAAAGAAAAGGGGAAATTCGCAAGAAATATGGAAGAATGGGTGGTGAACAGAACTATGGTGGATACAGGAAGTTCAGTGGATATAATGTTTTATCATGCATATAAAGGAATGGGATACAAAGATGAAGAAATGTCTTGTTCAACATATCATATCCATGGATTTGGAAAATCAACAACAAAACCTAAAGGAGAAATAGTGATGCGAATTTCGCTAGGAGAGATTGAAACACAGGTGACGCTATGTGTGGTGGATATGGAATCACCATATAATATGTTATTTGGAAGACCATGGGTACACGCAATTAAGGCTGTATCGTCGACATTGCATCAATGCATTAAATTTCTTATGCCGAGTGGGATTGGTGAAATTAGAGGGGATGTTGATAGTGCGAAATTATGTTATCAAATTGAAGTGAAGCATTATGAAGGACGTGCAAAAAAGCTAAAAATTAGCAGGAAGATGGCAAGAGAAGCGAAGAAAGAACAAGAATTTAGAATTTACATGATAAGAGCAGAGGAAGGAAAAGGATACCCAGCGAAATTCCGGAAGGAGGAAATGAATTTGCGAAAATGATAAAATAACCAACACCTATGGGAGAACCTAAGGCCAGTTACACTGCGGCAGAACCAATAAAGGAAGTGAATGTTTGAACTAAAGAAGAACACAAAATACTAAAAATTGGGACCAAAATGGAGGCAGATGAAGAAGAAAAAACTATTAGTCTTTTGCGGGAATACAAAGATATTTTCGCATGGATCATGGATGAGATGCCTGGAATAGATTAGACTGTGGCGTGTCATAGGTTGGAGATTGACAATTGTGTAAGACCCTTTAAACAAAGAATAAGAAAAATCGCGACAGCATATCACCCCCAAATAGAGGAATAGTTACAGAAGATGCTTAATACGGGGATTATAAGACAAGATAAATACCCAGAGTGGATATCTAACATGGTTGTGGTTCCAAAGAAAAATAAGGGGATAAGAATCTGTATAGACTTTACTGATCTAAACAAAGCTTGCCCGAAAGACAGTTTTCCATTACCAGGTATTCCACAAATGGTTGAATCAGTGGCGGGAAATGAAAGAATATATTCTTTAGATGGGTATAAAGGCTATAATCAAATCCCTCTCGCTGAAGAAGATCAAGAGCATACTGCTTTTTTCGCTCAAAGAGGGTTATATTGTTATACAAAAATGCCATTTGGTATGCGAAATGCTGGTGCAACATATCAAAGGATGGTGGAGAAAGTGTTCACAAAGTGGATACATAAAACATTAGAGGTGTATATGGATGATATGCTAATAAAAAGTAAAGAATCTAAAGATCACGTACAGGATCTGAAGGATATTTTTGAGCAGATGCAGCATTTTAACATCAAGATAAATCCAGAGAAGTGTATTTTTGGGGTTGCGTCAGGAAAGTTTTTAGGCTATATTGTATCAAAAGAAAGAATACAAGTTGATCCAGAGAAGGTACAAGCAGTTCACGATATGCCAACACCAGCGACGGTGAAAGATGTACAGAAGTTAAACGGACTATTGGCTTCGCTGGGAAGGTTTATTTCGCGATCTTCGGACAAATGTAAAAATTTCTTCAACATACTTAAAAAGGGGACAAAGTTCAGATGGACAAATGAATGTGAGAAATCTTTCCAAGGAATAAAAGAACATCTGATGAATATATCAATATTACAAAAGGCAGAACCAGGAGAAGAACTATTAATCTATCTTTCCACAACTTCGCATGCATTAAGTGTTGTGCTATTACGAATTGACGTAAGAGTTGAAAAATTAATTTACTGCATCAGTAAAACATTCAATGTCGCAGAGAGAAATTATTCAAAAATTGAAAAACTAATTCTGGCATTAGTTTATGCAATGTTTAAACTTCACATATATTTTCAAGCACACAAAATAAGGGTGTTAACAAAGGTACCAATTGAATCAGTAATAAAGAATTCAAAAAGGTCAGGCATGGTGGAAAGATGGAATGCACAAGTGGGATATTTCGAAATTAAGTATGAAATATTATCTTCACCAAAGTCACAAGTGAAAATGCGGGGGTCTAAAAACCTCACCAAATATTTCGATTAGCAATCTGTATGGACAACTCCGAGTTATTTTCTAGAGAATCAACAAGACTCAATCAATATAAAATACTCAAGGAGTTATTATCTCAATCTCTCGATTTGATTTACTCAAGCAAATATATAACTTGGATGGTACCAAAGACCAATATCCAAGTGTCAATCGATTTAAATCAACAACCAATAAGGTCGGATATTCTAATCGATTGAACAACGCACAACCTATATTATTTCAATAATATAACAAAATATAATGCGGAATAGAAATAACACGACACCAGAATTTTGTTAATGAGGAAACCGCAAATGCAGAAAAACCCCGGGACCTAGTCCAGATTAAACATACACTGTATTAAGCCGCTACATACACTAGCCTACTCCAAATTAACTTCGGTCTGGACTGTTGTTGAACCCCAACCAATCTCACACTGATCCATGGTACAGTTATGCTCCTAAGCCTCTGATCCCAGCAGGATACTGCGCACTTGATTCCCTTAGTTGATCTCACCCACAACCAAGAGTTTCTATGACCCAAAGTCGAAGACTTTAGCAAACAAATCCGTCTCACACAGAAAAATATACAGGTAATAGATAAATTCGTCTCCGACGAATAAACCTATGAGTTTTGTTCCAGATTTTGATAAATCAAGGTGAACAGGAACCAATCGATAAAACCAGACTTATATTCCCGAAGAACAACTCAGTTTCATCAATCACCTCACAATAAACTTAATCGACGCAGCGAAGAAGATTATTGAGGAATCACAAACAATGAGACGAAGATGTTTGTGACTACTTTTATCTTGCCTATCGGAGATAGAAATCTCAAGCCAATTATTACAATTGTACTCGTACGATAGAAACAACAAGATCAGATCACACAACTACAAGAAAATCAGTATCGGTCTGGCTTCACAATCCCAATGAAGTCTTTAAGTCGTTAACTTGGTTTTAGAAGAAGAAAACCAAAGGTTAAAGGAGAATCGACTCTAGATTTAGCAAACTAGTATCAGACAAAATGTATGGGGATTAGGTTTCCCAGTTGCTAGAGTTCTCCCTTATATAGTATTTCAAATCAGGGTTTGCAATCAATGTTAGCTTAGTAACAAAGCATTCAATATTCACCGTTAGATGAAAACCTGATTAGATACAAGCTAATATCTCTCAACCATTAGATCGGAAACTTAGCTTGCCATACACACATGAACTTGACATTTTGGGTTTGTGTAACTGTACCCAAACGTGTACAATGGTTGGTTCCATATTAGTCAACCAAATGGTTAGACAAATGATTACTTTCATATCAACCATATTCTTCTTCACCATAACTAGTTAAAATGTCTCAAATGAACTAGTTAGAGAGTTGTTCAATTGCTATGAGATCTCAAGTATTACAAGAGACACAATTGAATCAAAAACGGTGTGATTCACTCAAATCATTTCATGAACTATAAAGCCACGGTTTGCAAAAGCATTCCTTAGTAATTTAAGATAAGTTCAAGAACACTGTTTTCAGACATAACCTCTTGAGTTCGCGGACTCAAGCTAACTGGTTGAAGTTAATAAACTCCAGCAGAATTTCTCGGGATGAGAACTTCCGTCAGTTCTGTAGTTGCAGGAAATCCCACACTACACCCTTGTCAAGATCTTACTATAATCAACTCACCATTGAAGATTAAAAACGACACTTTATCATTTAATCCTCAAAAATGTATACAGAATTGGAAGAAATCAAGAATACAATTATTCTCTTGAAGTTTCTCTCTCCTCAAGACTTTTTCAACTCTAAAAAATACATCATCTTTTTCTGGACATATTGGGTCTCTATTTATAGGGTAGTTACGTAATGGACGACATCTAAGTCTTCCTTTTATCTCGGATTTACACTGGGATCATCATCGTGACAACCATGATTTTCCTTCTCGCTAATTTTATAACTATCACAGGTCAACACATGCTCTTTACATGTTTATTCATTTGTCAGTCATTATGTCATTCCTTAAGCAATTCTGCAACACTCGTCAGGTGTTGATGAAGTACTCGCGATGTTCTCGCAGAAATGTAGTTAATATCCAAAAGTGTTATTAATATCGCAAAAGTGTTATTAATATCGCAGGAATATCGATGTGGCGATATTCTGGTCCTACATCTTGCCTCTTCTCATGTCTTTTCTGCGAAAAAGAGAAGATCATGAGAACTAAATACTGCAACTACTTATCTTTTCAAATTGATCTCTGTTCTGACACGTTTCTGTATCCTTTGCCAACTATTTTCATGCATTCTTTCTTCAAATAAATCTTTGACACGTCTTTTCTAACCGATGCGATCTGACCGTTCATGTCTCTTCTTTGCATTTATTGCATTCATCTTCTCGAGAAACTTCTTCTTCTATAAATACTCCTTTTATTCTTTTATTTTCCTCTTTTTACTTTCTTCTTCTCTCTCTTCATAATTTCTCTGCAACTTTACTGTTCTTCCGCAAATTGCGCATCTGCTATTGCTGTGATTTCTTTCTTATTTTCCAACCTTCTCTTTCATTCCCATACTTAAAAATGGTTGCAGCTGGTGCTAAAAATTTGGTTGCTTTTGGTGAGATGCAAGAAAAACTCAAAAGCAAAGGTTTTACTCTGTCTACAATTCCAAATCAGGGCCCTAAATCCAATATTTCCATCAAATTATTCACTGATTATCAATGTTCTCGCGAGAATATTATAGTATCGCTAGGTAAACTTGAAGCTGGTCTTCCCATACCTCTTTATGAACCGGAACTTCCATTATTTTATGAAATAATTTCTCACGAGAAGTTCTCGCGAACGGTATATCAATTTGGTGGAGATTGTATTCGATTACTGCTTGAATATGCTTCTCGGGGGGCTGGTAAAGGATCTCGCTACCCTGAAGCTGCTAAGAATCCTCAATTTAAAGATGTTCCAATTGTCTCTGCAAATTATACTGTGGAGAACTTTTTTGAAAATTACAAGATAATCCCTATGAAGAGGGATAGCACTTGTTGGGGTGTCCGTTTGCAGAAGAAAGAAAAGATCGCTAATGAAAAAGTCCTCATGCTAGATATTGATTGGCATACATATACTAATCAAGGCCCTCGCCACTCCAGTGATGACAAGTGGTTCATTTTTCCGTTATGTCTTGAAGGTTCTTATATTTCTGGTTCTTGCGCATTACCCGCGAATCTTTCAGAATATCAACCTTGGGTTTTCAACTGGCTTGAAAGAACTAAAGAGGTATGTTCTCTCCAATCTTTTGTATAAATATTATTCACTATCTTTCCCACAATTTTATATTTTCGCTAATTACTTCAATCTTTTCCATATTGACAGGATGAAACTCAGCTACCAGGCTTTTAGGAAACCCAACACTTTCTTATCTCTTAAATCTTTCACAGATGAAGTAAGAAATATCCTTTCATTAGTTTTAACAATATATTGTTTCCCCTATTTCGTATCTTTATCTGTGTTCACAGGAAATCGAAGAATTAGAACCAATAAAGCCTGCGAGAACCAAGGTGAAATCCACAGTTGATCGCAAGGGTAAATCTAATGTTCCTCCCAAAGGGAATCCTACTGTCCATCGCAGTGAGGAATCTGATGATCCTCCCTTAAAGAAAAGAAAAACCCAACCCTCTTCTTCTTCATCTCTTCAACCTATTCCAGAAAATTTAAGTGATGATTTTGGTGATGATAATGCCTTCCCTACCATAATAGATTCTTCTTCTTCTGAGTCTTCCATGGGTCAACTATCTAAATTTTTTGGCGATGCTACTAATAGTATTATAAATGATCATGGAGATGAAGCTCTTAATGAGATATCCCAAGCCCTCGCCAAAGTCTACGATGCCCCCGTTCTGGTTGATAATGATTCTCTTCAAGGAATCTCAAGATCGCTAATTCCCAGCCTTTTAAATTCGCTTGGTATTCTGGTATATTTCCACCTTTTTATTTTTTTTATGCATTTATTTCTTTATCATCCTTTAACTTATTCAGTTCTATCGCAGGTTGGAAGAGATTCTTTTGCTGCTGCCTCTAACTTGGACAAAAAATATGCATCTTCCCTCAAGAAGAACATTGCTCTTCGCGAAAAAAATGAGAAGTTTGAATCCGAACTTGTTAATCTTCGCAAGAGAAATGTAGAATTGGAGAGAAATCTTTCTCAACAATCGCTTAAATCATCTAATCTTGATAGTGTCAATAAACAACTTCTAGGTACGACATTTTCTTCTCTTCTTTCATATTTTTATTTTTCATTACTCTTTCTTACTTAATTCCTCATTCTCGCAGAAACTTATGGTCTTACCTATGAGGCTTTAACCATTCATTCTTTTCCTGAACCAATAGATAATGATACTCTTCTAGAGCTTCTTAATAATTCTTTGAATAACCCTCCTGATATTAATTCTCTTTCCATAGATGAACTCAAATCTAAGTTTCGTCTCTTAGAAATTGATTACAGATCTTGTTTAGATATTACCCACAGATTCAAACAGTTTCTCCACAATTCTAAAGTAGAGATCAAAACTTTAAAGGCTAGTAATAATGATCTTTCCAAAGACAAAGATCGTATATCTAGACAAGGAGCTGAAACTTTATCAAATTTCCATAAAACCATTCTTGAAGTTCAAATTGAAAGGGATAGACTTATCTGCGAGAAAGAGGATTTTGTTGAAAGAGAAAACCAAATTCGCTCCCGTCTTCTTATTACTAGCGATGATGAATTTTCTTGGGTTGCAATGGTTCTTGATAATGCCAGAAATAATTTAGGTGTAGATGCTAGTCTTCAAACTGATCATTCTGCCTTAATTAGAGATATGATTGCCGAAAGAGTAGGTTATTACTCTTATGATTTCACTAATTTATTTTCTGATTGAATCATCATTATATGTATTAACTTTGTTATCATTTGCTCGCAGCATCCGAAAAGAATTATCGTAAAAGATTTGATGAGCTAGAAGGAGAGAAAAGCCAACTCACTAGAAATCTATCTTCTCGCGATGAAAAGTATTCTAGATTGAAGGAAAAATTGAAAATTAATGCTTCGAATTTTAGTAACACCCTTATCCGTGTTCGTAATAACGCCATTAACCTAGTCTGTGATGATCATGATATTCTTCATTCTACATATCCCGATCTCGCAAAGGAAATTCCAGCTAATACCCCAAATATAGTTATCTCTGATAGCGAAGCTGAGGAATCTAGCGAAGATGAAGATGACAATAATAATGGTAATGAAGAAAAATCTGGCGAGGAAGAGAAATCTGATGAAGATGAAGATAATAATGATTACGATGAAGAAGAAGAATCTGGCGATGAAAAGAAATCTGATGAAGAAAGTGATGGATCTAAATAATTCATTTTCTTCTTTTTATCTTCCTTGTAATTTTTGTATATTTATCTCCTTTTTCTTGTAATATTGCTGCGAGCTTCTCCCATTTTCTGCGAGTTCCTCCAACTTATGAATTTCTTTGATGTATAAACTTCTTTGCTTCCATCTGTATGAATTAGTGAACAATTTTTTTTTTTTTTTTTTTACAACATAGTCAATTAATCATAACTATTCCCCTTTAACTATCTATATAATTGCGTCATGTAATAAGATCTATGCAATTTTATCTTATGATGATATATAAATGTGTCATATAATAAGATCTATGCAATTTTATCTTATGATGATGAATAATAATTTCATTATTCTATCCATTCCCATACTTGCCTCTATTATTCATCTGCAATAAGAAAAAATTGAGTAGAGATATCAGTTGTAAAATCTATGTATATTGCCTCAATAATTTCTGCGATGAATATCGCAAATCTCATAATTTATGCGTCACTTATCGCAATCTTTCAATATTGTGGTCTTATTATGCCCTCCTAGTTAAAGGTCTTATTTTGCCACATTTTTTATTGACGACAAAATCGCAGGACGCCCTTACATTTGCATGTAAAAACCCATTGATCTTGCCTTATCCATTTTTCTTTGAATTTTCTGCGACAATATGACAGGTCTAAATCCCCTTGCGAGAATAAAGTCCCATGACATTGCCGTCTTGCGATGAAATCGCAGGACGTCTTTACACTTTCATGTAAAAACCCATTGATCTCATCTAAACATATCTCTTATGTCTTGTTGCCTCTGTATAATTTTCGTCACGCGACAATATGACAGGCCTAAATGTTCTTGCAATCATAAAGCCCCATGACATTGGCGTCTTTAGACATTTATCAGCTCCATAATGGAAGGTGCCGCCCTTATCTTCCCCCTGGTTGCCCCTTTAAGGAGGGAACATCGGCCATACAAGACTAGCTCCTCCCATCCAGATTTACCACCAACTAGTTGTTTTCGCAGCCTCTTATCCTTTATGCCTATATGGCTTATAATTACAAGACTGCACCCTAATTGGGGTTTTCTTCAGGCCAAGTGCATCATAGCCAAGACTTACCAAGGATGGCCAGGGTAGGTTCGTCCGTCCCGGGCACCCTTGGCTCAACCGTGTACCTCAACGCCTTAGTCATATTCTGCACTTCTTAGAAGAGATCCTCGGTTGTCTAACCAGGGTATAACCTTATAAAGCTGGAAATCCAAGGTCTCTCTCCCGGATAGGTTTTCTTTAACCCATCATCTGCATGACTTAGGTTCCAGCAGCGGTATAACCTTATCCCTGAGTCATGTAAAGAGATACCCCCTTATATGATGCACTATTAGGTCTTACATTTGCCTCTTGCGAAATTGTATCCACGAACTAAGGTGCACGCCATAAAGGTTCGTCCCATTCTATTAATCTCTGCGAAATTTTATTCGCGCTTCTCGCGAGTATTGTAACTCTGATAAAATTTCATTTCTTTGATCTTCTCTCTTCTTGTAAAATTTTGCAATTCTTTCAAATAGAGTACTCTTTTTCAATACTTTCTAACATTTATCATTTTACCTTTTTATTGTTGCCTTCTTATTGCGCTTTGCTATTTTCTCTTCACCTGCTAGCCGCTCGTCTCCAACCATTAATTTGTCACTTCTTTGATCTCGCAGCATTTCATCTTCTCGCTGTTCTATTACATCAACCATCAACCTTTCACGTCTATGTCGTTGCTTGATGTTGTACTTCCAATTACTATTCTTCTCAGCTCTTTCCTCGCAATATTTTATTCAATCTCATAACATTTCTTGCTTTATCCCCAATCTCCCTTAATAACTCCAATACCATTAGGATGAGGAAATTTAATACACTAGTGAAAAGTAGATGCTACACCTAATGTCCCATGTAGCCAAGGTCGACCAATCAGGGAATTGTAAGGTGATTCAATGCCCACAACACTGAACAAGATCTTTGAAGATATCCCTTTTAATGGAATCCTCATTGCAATTTCCCCTTTTGGTTTGTTATCTGTTCCATTAAAGACATAAATTTTATATGTTGAGGGTATCAAATCCTCATTTTTCCACCCATGGTTCTGTAGGTATGATAGAATAAGATGTCGAATGAACTCCATGTATCTATTAAAACCCTGTTGATGGCCCAAGAGTCTTCAGTTTCATCATCATTTTCTTCATCTTCTTCTTCTACTTGTTTTGGATTTATCTCTAATCTTATCACTAATGGGTTATCATGCTGCTCGCCAGGTTTTGGTACTTCTTGTGCTATGAAAGATATAGTTTGCTTTTGCCATTCTTCTAATGGCGAGGCTCTCGTAATATTCATTATCTCTCTTTCATTTGTGTCTCTCGCGAAGACTCTGCTTAGAACATTATCATGGAAATCCTCAATAATTCTGTATGAATGTACAATGGAATTACAAAACAAATTCTTTGCTTTAGCCCCAACTTCTATTATGAATGTTTCTGCTCCTTTTACAGCATTCACTCTGCGAATTTCTGGTGATGGCGGTAATTGCTGAGATTGTGGATGTCCTACTAGAAAGTGATTTAGCTTCCCCTGATCAATCATCTTTAAAATTATCCTCTTTACATTCCTGCAATAATTTACTGAGTGACCATGAAAGTGATGGTAAGGACAAAATTCTTGACTTCGATTATTTGGATGTGGCTCTTTTCCCATATTCCATGGTGATGGTATATTTTCCATCAAAATGATAGCTTCCTAGATTTTTTCTATACTAGCATTTAGAGGTGGCATCTTAATTTCTTCCCATATTATCTTATGATTACCTTGCCCTCTAAAGCTATTTTTCCTCTGTCCACCATAAGTTTCTTGCGGCTGATCAAGCCTTTGAATCTTACTATTTCCACCGCGATTGTAATAATTCTTCTCCCTTTCATATTCTTCTTGATCTTGACTGCCCATAGCTACCAACTTCTGCTGGTTATCAATCTTCACTTTCTCTTGTTGTGCTTGCGAACTGCTTGCCACATTGTTAATCATTTTAGGAAGTAAACTCCAATTTGCTGCTACTGAACTGGTATTCGCGATTGGATATGATTCCATCTCATTTTGTTTTTCCTCCAAAGAAATGTATTCCTCCTGTAATTCCCGCAGATCTATCATAGTGATTGTATTCTTTATTCTGAAAATTTGTATGTACAACAGATTGGTTGCGAACATTGCATTGATAAAAGATAAGATAAGATATCTCTCGTCTACTCTTCCTACCATCTCGCTGCACATTGTCTTCCATCTTATGGTTAAATGTTTCAGACTCTCGCCAACCCTATGCTTTAACCCAAACACATCTTCAATACCTGGCCGCGATGAATTGTTGCTTATATATGCTCCTAGAAATATAGCTTGCAAATGATCAAAAGAAGTTATAGTATTTTTTGGCAATCCCTCAAACCATTTTAGCGCCTCATTGTTAAGTCGATGCAAAATATTTGCATAATATAGCATCATGGTTTTCCCATTGTAGCATACATCTAACATAATCCTTAACATGTTGTACGGCACAGGTAATTCCATCAAAAATGCTGGTTAATGCTGGTAAGTTTCACTTTTGAGGTATTCCTCTTAACTGTACTTCTTGAGTGAATGGAGTTCTTGCATATTCTTCAATAGCTTCATCAAGTTGCCTTCTACCTCCTTCTCTTCTGTTATTTATTATTCCCCTCATCTCTGCTAATTCTCTTAAGATTTTCTCATTCGCATCTGAATTTGGTTCCATCGGTCTTTTCAATACAGCTTCCCTTCTCCTGCGTTCATGTACTTCTTGTCTTGCGAGATTTTGTGTATCTTCATCTACATCCACGTTCCTTCTTCTGCGATCTTCTACTTCACCTTCTTCTTGCAATCGTAGCTGATTATACTGTCTATTTTCTTCTCAGCGAATTTCTTCATTTCTCATCATTTCTCTTCGCTGTCTTTCTATTCTCCTTTGTATTCTATCATACTCTTCCTGAATATTATTATTATGGCGATTTTGCTTCCATTTCCTTTCTCGATTTTCATGGTTATTTTACCGTATTGCTTCTTGGAATTCTTGTTCTTCTACCTCTGCTCTTAATCTTTCTCTCTCGCAAGCTAGACGTGCTTGTTCAGCATAATGTCTCTCAATATCATCCTCAATTATTCTTTGATTTCTTTGAATTTCTCGCCCATGTAATATTCTTCTACCTTATTCTCGGTTTTCTTCACCATTTTGATTGTTTCCATCCTCCCGACTTCTATTGTTACGTCTACCTTCCATAGTTTCACCGCGCGGATCATAGCGATATTCTATTTTCTCTTCTTCTCTATGACGTTGCTCTTCATTTGGATTTTGCATTTCTTCCTGGATATTTCCTCTAGCATTTCTCATTGGGGAATTTCTTCTTAGTTCTTCTCTTAATGACCTTGAATTTGATCTAACAGTACTTCTTGATCTCCTACTTTGTAATCTCAAATTCTCCATTCTCAGCTCGTGATTTTGTCTTGTTATATTTGCGCACTCTTCCGCCTCTAATATTCTTTCCTCTTGTATTCTTTGTATTAGATCATCTGTTGTTTCATATTCGCCTTCTCCATGAATTAATCCTTCAACCACTCCTTGATTTCTTTCTTCTCTTCTTCCGTCCCTTAATTGTTGATCTTCTACATCTTCCATCGAATCCGATCTCCAAGTATGCACACTCACCCTATCATAATCCACATTTCTATCCTGTATTGGTGTTTGTTGATTTGGTTGTGGAATTTGATTTTCTCCTTCAATCCTCGTTCTATTTATTCTTGTTCTTATCCTTGAAGATTCTCCTAATTCATTTGTTTCTCCACCTGCAAATCTTTTACTCCTCCTCACAGTTGTTGGTGGTTCTGATGTATTTCTTCTTCTTCTAGCCATTTCTTCAACTCTAACAATTTCTTCAAATCTTCAAGTTGTAATTAGAGATTTCTTAGCTTGATTCTCCCAGTTTCGGGCGCCAAAATGTAGTTGCAGGAAATCCCACACTACACCCTTGTCAAGATCTTACTATAATCAACTCACCATTGAAGATTAAAAACGACACTTTATCATTTAATCCTCAAAAATGTATCCAGAATTGGAAGAATTCAAGAATACAATTATTCACTTGAAGTTCCTCTCTCCTCAAGACTCTTTCAACTCTAAAAAATACATCATCTTTTTCTGGACATATTGGGTCTCTATTTATAGGGTAGTTTGATCGCTGTCGTATGCGTCAAAAATAATTACACTTTCTTACTACTCAAAATATAAATATAGCAAGGGAAAGAAAGGATCGATCCCACAGAGAGGGCTAGGTTGTCTCGTTGTTTCGGTTTCCTATATAAATAACACCGGGGGTTTTCTGATTTTTATATTCTAAAATAAAATAAAAGCAAAGCAATAAAACGTAACACGCAAATCAAGGTAGCAAGAATATTGGTTAAGGATTCATCTTCATTCACTAACATGCTTTCAAAACAATAATTAGAATTGATATTTTAATCTCAACTTTTATCAAAAGCCATAGAATATCTTGATCGCAAGAATATCTCGCTAATCTCCTTTTGTCATCAACAAACACATTAAAAGATGCGAGTATGAGTTCTATCTAAAAGAACAACCTAACGTGTAAAAGCACTAATCAAGTTTAATTCCCTAGATGCATTAAGTTCTATGAAATCAGGCCAATCAAAGCAATTAAACGTGGAAAGCGCACTAATTCAATTTAACAAAGGTTACGATTCACATATGATCATAAGAATATATCACTATAAACTATAATCATATTTATGCTACTTGTATTCAAGGAATATCACTTTTATGTATAATAAACCCTAAACTAGCATAGATGTGATTAGAAGTTCTACCAATTTGAAACTTGACAAAACAATCAATCAAATCAAGTAACTATATTTTCAGAGAATCGCAAACGATAAATATGAGACAAAACTAATATATTAAATCAAAGAATCATGCTTTGTGAAATCCAACTATTCCATAACCAATAATAAAATTTAAGTACTCATGTTAATGGAGTTCATAACAAGAAGAAAGAGAAACCCTATCATGTTCTAAACCCTAGAAACAAAAGTAGAAGAAGATATATGATATAAAATATAAGGTTTTGAGAAAAGACTTCTCTTTTATAGCTCTTCTTGTTCCAAAATTAGGTTTAGCCTTCAAAATCTTCAAATCCACGTCCATCTACTAGTCCACCAAGCCCAGGTGTGAGAAATATGTCTCTGGAAATTTTGGGTCCAAAACTGGTCGTCGGACTGCTGGCGTCATCACCGGAAAACTTTCTCAGATCGCTTATCCATCGGAAACTATCACCAGGCCAACTGTATACTTCCAGTACCTCAACTCTCCTTCTCTTTAGTCCATACATTCACAAAAACCATTTTAGCCAATTTCTTATTTCTTGCGAAAACGCACCCAAAAGCGTGACTCGTAGCTCATATATCCGGCCATCGATTCTTGCATCCAACACATACCCCCCTTGCGATTCACTGAAATATTGCAATCCATGCTTCAAGTTCCGAAATCCGACAACCGGAACTAGTATCATCGGCGCGCCATTTTCGCTCGCTTTTCGCACAGTTTCTGGCAGCATCTCAATACTTTCTCAGATTCATGTCACCAGCTCCCATATCAGTTCCATCTCCATTCCTGCGACACAACCCACCAGTACCAGTTGCATTGCAACCAGCACTTGCAGCTCAGCTGCCATCACACACAAAGCCAGCACCATTTCGCACTGCAGCTTTCTGCTGCTCCTTCATTGCATCTTCAATCAATGATCTCCACCAGTGCCTTCATCTCTGCTCTACTCTCCTTTCTCAAGCCTCCATTTCATTACCAAGCCATGTCACAGCATCTCAGCATCGATAACACCTACAGCTGCAGTACTTGTCCATAACTCCACCTGCAGGTTTCCATTTCAGTCACTTGCACCAATACCTGCAATGCTTCATACCAACACCTGCACATCACCTGCAGCTGTAGCTTCTGAGCTGCAACCACCTCTGCAGTTCCAAATCCTTCTTGCCTAGCTTCCTGCAAACAACAACACCAACACTGATCATTTCCTATCTCAAATTCTACCAGACCCAAGCTATCACTTCCCAGCTACTGC
Source organism: Papaver bracteatum (assembly GCA_023529315.1). Classification (NCBI taxonomy): domain Eukaryota; kingdom Viridiplantae; phylum Streptophyta; class Magnoliopsida; order Ranunculales; family Papaveraceae; genus Papaver; species Papaver bracteatum. The sequence continues at coordinate 5,359,357 of JAJJWX010000811.1, read as the reverse complement.
CACATAAACCCTGCACTTAGCCATTGAACCAAGCACCACTTGTAACCTATGAATTTCTCCTCCATTTTAGGCCAACCAACACTACCATCTCCATAAACTGCGCAATCACCTCAACTCCAACTCAGTAGCAGCTAAAACTGAAGCTCATTCTTTTTCCAACTTCTATCACCTCTACAGCTTAATCTCACAGCAGCACAACCTCCAATGCTTTCTCTAAATCAAACTTCCCTGGAACCATAAATCCACTGCTCTGCTTCTCTGCAAATCAACCATTGTCAACCATTCGATCTCAATTTAACCGCCACTGCACAACAGCACCAGCAACTCCATTAAGTCCCATGGCAACACTTAACAGCTCCCATATTGTCACTAGCCAGTACACACACAACCTACTTCGCCACTATTCCCTGCAAATTCGAATCGGATCACACGGCTCCAAACTGCTCCATTGATGCACATTAATCGACGGCAGAGATATCAATTCTCTGGTAGTTTTCTCGGCTTAAACTCTTCCCTACTTCCCTGACTTATCAGCCAAAATCCAAGTATATCGAACAAGTTATCAATTAGCCACTACACGGCTAAACCCCACAGACCCAAGGTGCAGGTGCGGGAAGATATATTGGTACCCCAAACTGTTGTCGACCCATTCAACCGAAATTACTAAAGGCAACATCATCAGCATATGCTCAAATCAAAACACAAAATGGTGTACCATTCAGTTCCTTCCCTGACTCTTTGTAAACCCACGGCAGAACTTGGCATAGGAAACAATGATAAATATTTGCAGCAGAACTGGTTCAGGCTATTTTTCAAACACGTCTTGTGTGTATCCCAGACTGGTGAACATTGTATACTGGCTGTAGATTGGGGATTTCACAACTCCTTCCCTGCATATTACGAATTCAATCACACAACATTCTTAATCATTCAGGGCTCAAAAACATTCATAAATCTTCACACTTAACTAACAAAATTCAATGGCAGTAGATCATTCTTTTTTACCTGATTTCTCCAGCTGAAATGAACCCAAATCCTCTTGACTCGAGTTTGAGAATAAACCCAATTCCTGATTCTTGTCGAACCTTCAAAACCCATTCATTTAAATTCCTAAAACATTCATTCAATTTCATCCATTCTCTGAAGTAAACAACGGCAGCAACTTCCCTTTCTTCCATGGCTGATTTCTAGCTTGTAATTCATCCAGAACACAGCATAACTTGAACCCAGTCTCTGTCGATCTGTTCTCTTGGCTCAGAATCATTTCGACCCACCTTCAATTTCTTCTCTGTGACATATTAGCAACATTGGCTGCTTTTTCTCTTTCTCAATTTCAGGGAAGTGGAAATGTGATGAATGAGAGGAAAGTTCTCATAAAGGGTTGTGGGTTGGATTTGGTACACCCCAGGGATAAGATCCACCCCAGACTAGGTGCTTAAAATAGGTGGTCACTTTCGATAGGGGCTAACCAAGTTGGCAGTCCCTTAACCTGATCTGGTTTATTTTTTTATTGCTCCTCCAAAACAGAATTGCCCCTTAAGTTCGGCTCGACTCCGGATAGTGTTCTCCCATGAAATGACGACTTTGTCCTTTTCGCTCTAATTGAGTAGTTTCTCCTTATTTTGCTCCAAACGACTCCAAAGCACCTAATAACTCAAATTCACACATAAGATACATAATTCACACGAAAAATAGCAAAGAAAGCATAAATACTAAATATAAAATAAGGTGTTTTAGACACCTATCAAATTCCCCCACACTTAGACTTTGCTAGTCCTCGAGCAAATCAAACAAAACAATACTAAAACAAATACATACAACTCCGTGTCGTCGAGGCTATGGTCACTTTTAGCATAAATAACAAGCCTTTGAACCCCTAGGTGTCCCTAGTGGACGAGTTTTAGTCTCGTGAAGGTTTACAAGATGTCTACCTACAAAACCTATATTTCCAACTCCGTCTATTTGTGACAAATCAATGAACGAATCCACAATGACTACATGAGGAGGTACCTTGCAAATTCAATTCATATATTAGTAAATAAACTCTAATTAGATAGTCGAACAAGCCACAATACTCGGAAACTAACAAACCACAATCACAATGAAAAGATTAAGAAGATGGATATAGATGTAGATGTTGACGAATGTTCACAAGTGATCGATGTTTCCCATATCTGTCTGAAGGTCACTGCCAAGATGAACCTATGCCTATTGGATTGAGCTACTGGTTTGAATTCTACATCAACTCACTGGCATATACAAGGGAACCAGAAGTGACTTTATTCAACCAATATATCTTTTCTTTTCTTTTTCTTTTTCACTTTTTTCACTTTTTTTTTTAATTTTTTAGACAGCATGATTAGATCTTTTGGATCAAAGCGCATGCTTCTTGTCAGCAAGTACATGATAGTTGCCTTGGATCCTGCATTCCACGCTTGTTTATGTGACGGGTACAGGGACAACGTTTCACACATACTGCTATCCAAGTGTCTTTCTTATTCCGTTTTGGTCTAATTGGTCGGTCTCTTTTTTTTTTTTTTTTTCTAACAACTCAATCACTCTATTTCATCCTAGCAGTAATAACACGTCGATGTTTAGTGACCCACCAAAGCACTTAGAGAACAATAGATAAATATGGAAAAATAAAAATAGAATGCGACATGGTGATATTCCGAGATATGGTAACAACTATCATGTTAATTGTGATTTCTGAGCTATGTTCGTCTCTTTTAGTTAATTGGTTCCTCAACTCCTGCATTCAAAATGGTTCCATCCACTAATGGTGTCATCCTAAAGGCACAAGTTTCTAGATTTCGGAGTTCAAAAAGCAAAAAAAAAAAATTCTATTTTTTTTTTCCGAACACAAGGGAAAAATAACAAGAAGAGCTATAAACTCTATATGAGAACACTTCGAACACAAGGGAAAAATAACAAGAAGAGCTATAAAATCTATATGAGAACACTCCCCCACACTTAAACTTTACATTGTCCTCAATGTAAAATTTATTCATTCAAAGTAAAGTTCAAGATGGGAAATTCATTACATGATATATATACACAATATGAAAATAAAATGCATGATAAAAACTCATTGCTCCAACTCATAGTTATTTCGGAACAATAGAGAATAAACACTAAACAAGCTATTTAGTTGGCATATAATCTCAACTCAGCCAATATATACACCTCACCGCTAAGAAAAAATTCCATCTACTTAGAAAGGCTAGTGTTTATTCTAGATTGTTCAAAAATCTCTAAAAGTTGGAGTTTTGATATGCAAATATCCAAAATAAAAAAATAAAGATAAAAGACTTAAAAATAAAATAAAAAGATAGAGATAGATACACAAAACTAGTGGGTTGCCTCCCATTAGCGCTTGGTTTAAAGTCGTCAGCCCGACATGCAAGTTGAATTCTTCATACACCAATAATCGGAAAAGTTGGGGATCCACCCATAGCACCTGTTTTGCAAACACTAGCTTCACACAAATATTAGCAATATAAAACAGGAATGAAGCTATTAACCGATAAAAGCTTCCCCCACACTTATTCTTGTCCACACTTGGAAGTGCATAAAGAATATAGAAGTCGGGTACTTCCACGGTTTCTTGTGCAAAAATCTGCATAGTTTGAGAATCAAATATCTCTAATGGTGGAAATCGAGAAACAAAGTCATTCAATATTGTTCTCGAAGCACATACATTCAAACCAATAAGAGGTAAAGGAGAAGAATTAACATGCAAAGGGTTAGAAAAACCTCGCACAATCTCTTGGAGCACGAAATCCTCTTCATCCTTGAAAAATTCAAATGAACTATTCACCTCTTGTATATCATGGTCCTCTATCAAACCTTGCAACCATTCTGCGTCCGTTTCTGCCTTAACCAAAGTCTCGACATTAACATCATCATTACAATCATTTGCAAGCTCAATTGGGTCTTCCACAATATTGGTCATATCGGTTTCATTCTCAACATACTCCTCGTTGTTGCAAGGCACATACTCTATTGCGGATCCAAATTTCACTATGAGGAACTTTTTTAGAACACTCAAAAATGCTTCATCCTCAAGCTCCGCCCTTTGAATAGGCTCTTGATCATTATTAGGATCAATGCTTGAGTAAGCTACACTAGTGTCATCATATTCCTCTCCATCTTCATCTTGATCCCAAAAAAATTCCATTGTACACTCCTCATTGTTGTCACCATGAGTTATTTCAAGCAATGTATAATTATCACCGTCACTTTCATAGGTAACATAAGGTTCTTCGTCGCTGAATTTAGTGTTGCTAAACTCTAACTCATCCTTTTGAATAGGCGAATGATTATTATTAAGATCAAGAGTTGAGTTAGCTACACAATTATCAACGAAAGTGCCCAAGGATTGGCCTTTTTCAACATTAGCATTAATCAAATATTCATCACAAACCATATGCACATTAGAATTATACATACCTTCCTTACATTGATCAATGCCTCTTCGCAAGTTAGCAATACCTTCACGAAGTTCTTGGAGTTGCTCGTCTCTAGTCTCTTAAGATTTTTGAAACTCTTGTCGTACAAAGTTGGAAAAGTTGTCTAACAAGTTAGAGACTTGTTGTTCACGAGCATAAGAATCCTCCCATCCTTGTGGTTGTTCACACCCATACCCGCCATAAGGTTGTTGAGGAAAACCATAAGGTCCCATGGAATATTGGTCATAACCAATGAATTGGTTTTGATTATACCCCTGGAATTGGTAGTTGTCATATTGTTGAGGTTGTTGAAAACCGTATCCGTTGTTCCAATATGCTCCATCCATGAGAAATAAGTACCTGAAACACGATTCTCAAAACAAGGTTAAAAACCAGAAAATAAGGAAAACAAAAATAAGACTAAAAAAAAACAAAACAAAAATAAGAAACCAAAAACAAGTGACAACAGTTGCCTCCCCGGCAACGGCGCCAAAATTTGATCGTTGTCGTATGCGTCAAAAATAATTACACTTTCTTACTACTCAAAATATAAATATAGCAAGGGCAAGAAAGGATCGATCCCACAGAGAGGTATAGGTTGTCTCGTTGTTTCGGTTTCCTATATAAATAACACCGGGGGTTTTCTGATTTTTATATTCTAAAATAAAATAAAAGCGAAGCAATAAAATGTAACATGCAAATCAAGGTAGCGAGAATATTGGTTAAGGATTCATCTTCATTCACTAACATGCTTTCAAAACAATAATTAGAATTGATATTTTAATCTCAACTTTTATCAAAAGCCCTAGAATATCTTGATCGCAAGAATATCACGCTAATCACCTTTTGTCATCAACAAACACATTAAAAGATGCGAGTATGAATTCTATCTAAAAGAACAACCTAACGTGTAAAAGCACTAATCAAGTTTAATTCCCTAGATGCAATAAGTTCTATGAAATCAGGCCAATCAAAGCAATTGAACGTGGAAAGCGCACTAATTCAATTTAACAAAGGTTACGATTCACATATGATCATAAGAATATATCATTACAAACTATAATCATATTTATGCTACTTGTATTCAAGGAATATCACTTTTACGTATAATAAAACCTAAACTAGTAATAGATGTGATTAAAAGTTCTACCAATTTGCAACTTGACAAAACAATCAATCAAATCAAGTAACTATATTTTCAGAGAATCGCAAACGATAAATATAAGACAAAACTAATATATTGAATCAAAGAATCATGCTTTGTGAAATCCAACTATTCCATAACCAATAATAAAATTTAAGTACTCATGTTAATGGAGTTCATAACAAGAAGAAAGAGAAACCCTATCATGTTCTAAACCCTAGAAACAAAAGTAGAAGAAGATATATGATATAAGATATAGGGTTTTGAGAAAAGACTTCTCTTTTATAGCTCTTCTTGTTCCAAAATTAGGTTTAGCCTTCAAAATCTTCAAGTCCACGTCCATCTACTAGTCCACCAAGCCAAGGTGTGAGAAATATGTCTCTGGAAATTTTGGGTCCAAAATTGGTCGCCGAACTGCTGACGTCATCGCCGGAATCCGGCCACCGAAAAACTTTCTCAGGTCGCTTAGCCATCGGAAACTATCACCAGGCCTACTGTATACTTCCAGTACCTCAACTCTCCTTCTCTTTAGTCCACACATTCACAAAAACCATTTTAGCCAATTCCTTGTTTCTTGCGAAAACGTACCCAAAAGTGTGACTCGTAGCTCATATATCCGGCCATCGATTCTTGCATCCAACACATACCCCCCTTGCGATTCACTGAAATATTGCAATCCATGCTTCAAGTTCCGAAATCCGACAACCAGAACTAGTATCACCGGCGCGCCATTTTCGCTCGCTTTTCGCACAGTTTTCGCAAAGCATTTCAATACTTTCTCAGATTCATGTCACCAGCTCCCATATCAGTTCCATCTCCATTCCTGCGACACAACCCACCAGCACCAGTTGCATTGCAACCAGCACTTGCAGCTCAGCTGCCATCACACACAAAGCCAGCATCATTTCGCACTGCAGCTTTCTGCTGCTCCTTCATTGCAGCTTCAATTAATGATCTCCACCAGTGCCTTCATCTCTGCTCTACTCTCCTTTCTCAAGCCTCCATTTCATTACCAAGCCATTTTACAGCATCTCAGTATCGATGACACCTACAACTGCAGTACTTGGCCATAACTCCACCTGTAGGTTTCCATTTCAGTCACTTGCACCAATACCTGCAATGCTTCATACCAACACTTGCACATCACCTGCAGCTGTAGCTTCTGAGATGCAACCACTTCTGCAGTTCCAACTCCTTATTTCCTAGGTTCCTGCAAACAACAACACCAACACCAACACTGCTCATTTCCTGTCTCAAATTCTACCAGACCCAAGCTATCACTTCCCAGCTACTGCCACATAAACCCTGCACTTATCCATTGAACCAAGCACCACTTGCAACCCATGAATTTCTCCTCCATTTTAGGCCAACCAACACTACCATCTCCATAAACTGCGCAATCACCTCAAATCCAACTCAGTAGCAGCTAAAACTGAAGCTCATTCTTCCAACTTCTATCACCTCTGCAGCTTAATCTCACAGCAACACAACCTCCAATGCTTTCTCTAAATCAAACTTCCCTGGAACCATAAATCCACTGCTTGACTTCTCTGCAAATCAACCATTGTCAACCATTCGATCTCAATTTAACCGCCACTGCACAACAGCACCAGCAACTCCATTAAGTCTCATGGCAACACTTAACAGCTCCCATACTTTCACTAGCCAGCACACACACAACCTACTTCGCCACCATTCCCTGAAAATTCGAATCAGATCACACGGCTCCAAAATGCTCCATTGATGCACATTAATCAACGACAGAGATATCAATTCTCTGGTAGTTTTCTCGGCTTAAACTCTTCCCTACTTCCCTGACTTATCAGAAAAAATCCAAGTATATCGAACAAGCTATCAATTAAACACTACACGGATAAACCCCACAGACCCAAGGTGCAGGTGCGAGAAGATATATTGGTACCCCAAACTGTTGTCGACCCATTCAACCGCAATTACTAACGGAAATAGCATCAACATATGCTCAAATCAAAACACAAAACGGTGTACCATTCAGTTCCTTCCCTGACTCTTTGTAAACCCACGACAGAACTTGGCATAGGAAACAGTGACAAATATTTGCAGCAGAACTGGTTCAGGCTATTTTTCAAACACGTGTTGTGTGTATCCCAGAGTGGTGAATGTTGTGTACTGGCTGTATATTGGGGATTTCCCAACTCCTTCCCTACATAGTACGAATTCAATCACACAACATTCTTAATCATTCAGGGCTCAAAAACATTCATAAATCTTCACACTTAACTAACAAAACTCATTGGCAGTAGCTCATTATTTTCTCCCTGATTTCTCCAGCTGAAATGAACCCAAATCCTCTTGACTCGATTTTGAGCATAAACCCAATTACTAATTCTTTTCGAACCTTCAAAACCCATTCATTTAAATTCCTAAAACATCCATTCAATTTCATCCATTCACTGAAGTAAACAACGGAAACAACTTCCCTTTCTTCCATGGCTGATTTCTAGCTTGTAATTCATCCAGAACACAACATAACTTGAACCCAGTCTCTGTCGATCTATTCTCTTGGCTCAGAATCATTTCGACCCACCTTCAATTTCTTCTCTGTGACATATTAGCAGCATTGGATGCTTTCTCTCTTTCTCAATTTCAGGGAAGTGGAAATGTGATGAATGAGAGGAAAGTTCTCATGTAGGGTTGTGGGTTGGATTTGGTACACCCCAGGGATAAGATCCACCCCTAGACTAGGTGCTTAAAATAGGTGGTCACTTTCGATAGGGGCTAACCAAGTTGGCAGTCCCTTAACCTGATCTGGTTTATTTTTTTATTTCTCCTCCAAAACAGAATTTCCCCTTAAGTTCGGCTCGAGATTTCCAGATGGATAGGTTAAGGTATTAGTGGATAATGTTTGCCCATGAAATGACGACTTTGTCCTTTTCTCTCTAATTAAGTAGTTTCTCCTTCTTTTGCTCCAAACGACTCCAAAGCACCTAATAACTCAAATTCACACATAAGATACATAATTCACACGAAAAATAGCAAAGAAAGCATAAATACTAAATATAAAATAAGGTGTTTTAGACACCTATCATAGTTATGTAATTGACGACAGCTAAGTCTTCCTTTTATCTCGGATTTACACTGCGATCATCATCGTGACAACCATGATTTTCCTTCTCGCTAATTTTATAACTATCGCAGGTCAACACATGCTATTTACATTTTTCTTCATTCGTCAGTCATTATGTCATTCCTTAAGAAATTCTGCAATACTCGTCAGGTGTTGTTGAAGTACTCGCGATGTTCTCACAGAAATGTTGTTAATATCCAGAAGTGTTGTTAATATCGTAAAAGTGTTGTTAATATCGCAGGAATATCGTTGTGGCGATATTCCGGTCCTACAAGTTACGTGGACTAGGTTTGCGGACTGCTCCTGAGCTTCAACTTTAGCAGATATTCTCGGGTTTGAGAACTTACGCCAGTTCGCGGACTGAGTTGCTGCTCACGTTCGGGTTCCACTTGATCAACAAAGTTCACAAACTTCGGTTCAAGTGTTAAGGACTTATACATATATGTTTTGCCACAACAATGTTTATATCCCACAATGGTTATATAGACTAAACTCTCATTTCAATCATTGAAACATTCTCTGAGGACGTCATATAGTTGTTATTCACAAACTAGTTTTCGTCAGAGCAATTTCCAAAGTGATTGAAACATAACATGACTTTCGTCACTAGGCAAAGATGAACTTGGCTAAAGCGAAAGATTTACCAACACCCTTTTCGAGAAATAGATAAGCGAGATATACTCAGCTCGAAATGTCACATGTGCATATTCTTAGTTTATATAGTAAAACGACTTTTGTCTCAAGATAGGAGATAGAATAGATATACTTTTGAGTGATAGATAAGCTCAAGTCTCCACATAACTTTTAGTCGATGAAGATCCACTGGTTCCTTGAGTAGTCCTTCGTCTTGTATGATGATCGCCATGGAGTTCTTGAGCTCAACTACACTTTCTATCCTAGTCCGAGACCTTATCTATAGTAGACTAGAAATCAAGACTTTATAGTTTTGATCACTAAGATTGACAAACATGCTTGAGATAGGAACGCATGCGAGTTTGACCGAGCAGTGCTCTAATAATCTCCCCCTTTGTCAATTTTAGTGGAAAAACTATTAATACATATGGAATACAAAAATTATATAAATAAACTTTGTAGCTCATATTCCACATTCCTAATCTTCAACAATACTCGAAATCTTCGTCACTTCCAAGTAGTCCAATGATCCCAAAGGTGGTAAGTTTAGTATCATCGTTGTTGAAAATCCGTAGCTATAATAATGAGAAAAGTATTAGTTCTCGATCATTATTATATAGTGTCATAGTATTATTACACAACGTAAAAGTCTAATTGCATCACAACTTCAACAAAAATACTATGGTGATACTTCACTCCCCCTTAGTCAATACTCCATCTCACATGGAAACCAATCCCCTTACATAATGATCCGAAAACCATATGTATTTGTAGTGTGAACTACAATTAATTCTCCCCATTTTTGTCAATAAAATTGGCAAAGGTACAAGAACGGGATCCTAATGAAATTTCCGTAAGAGACATTTCATAACCAAAGGTAAATATTCTATCATCTTGTTTAGATGCAATCATAAAGCCGAGGCTAAATGCATTAATCAAGGAGTCTATAAAGATACAAGATAACCCCTTAAAATTCCACAGCCACACTCCCCATAAAGATTTGGAAATTAAGCGCAACTTCAAAAGAACTCTCCCCCATAAAATGTCATTCCCTAAGGAACAACAAGAGCGACCTTAATTTCAAAAGAAAAGAAGGATTTCTTTAGACTCAACAAATTACATAAGTATGAATTTGGAATCCAACAAGAAATATTCAATCAAATTAACCATAGCGAACCAAGATTAGTTTGACTAAATACGCTCAACACAAGTAAACTTATGGAGACTTAAAAAATCAATTAAATTAATCACAAGAGAACTTGCAAATAATCTAATTGTCATAATAAACCAAAATAATTACAAGAGTAATTAATTTAATTGGCCATACTCGACATAAGAAGAACTTACGGAGTGCTAACTAAATAACCATACTAGATGATTGATTTAGTTCATTTGGGCTCAACACAAGAGATTATGGAACCCCGACTAAGATTATCATAACATGACAACCTTAACCGTACATGTACTCAACATAAGAAAACTTATGGAATACAAACTAAACAACCAAACAAGTTGATTAATTTAGTTCTTAATGCTCAACATATAGCATCTCATGGAACAACCAACCATGCCAATAAGAAATCGACTTAGTTGTATCGTGCTCAACATGAGATACACAATGGAGCCTTCACGGTAATACATAAAAATATGGATCAATAAATCTCTATACCGTGGATAATACAAGGATTCATTCTATGTTTCCATTACCATTTGCACAATGACACACAATAGACATAATCCTTGAATCACAAAAGATTTTAACCTATCTTACATCAACAATTGACAATATAGGCTTAACTTTTGTATTTTTCAAAAGTCTATTCATCCTTTTATCAATATATGCATATCAATTCATGAACGACTTTACTTTTGACAAAATATGGGACAATCAAGTTCACGGACGTAAACACACATATCCCATCAAAATATTGCAATATATGAAATCAAAAGATTAATACTGCAACCATCATCTTCCAAACAAGTTTAGAATTTAAGCCAATAAATCTAAAAACAAGAAGATGAAAACTTTGGACATAGCTATGTGTAATCACAATAATGGCTATTCCAAAACACTAGTTATCCATCTCAAAATCAAGAATAAATTCTTATAAGAAGTTTCCTAGGTACCAAGACAAACTCATAATGCACATATAAGATGATTTGTCCTTAAAGGGTATAATCAATCTTTATCGCCCGGATTTAGACCAAGAAAAGCTGCTAAAGGCGTATAAAAAGATTTGCTTAACAAAGAAGAACATACAAAGTCATTAACTACCATGCACCATAGTTCACATAAAATGATTGTGAACATTCAAGAATCATATAGTAATGCGTACTACTGCCCATTATTGAACTTCCTTCTTTGTGATTCACCAAAAACATTCTTGTAAAATCTAAAAATGAGCTTAGAAGAGTATTACTCTAATAATCCAAGTGCCCAAGTTCAAGAGAAGTGGAACAAGTGCAACGAAACGGAGCAAAATACTCAAAAACAAGAGTCATGACAAATACTAATCTTAACTCATCCAAATTCAAGTTTTCTCATATTCATTTTAAAGATGATTCAAAAAGAAATAGAATTCAAAAATAAAGAGAATGCAAAAAGAATGAGGTCATTCCGAGTTCGGACGAAGAAATTACGGCCAAAACAAGTTTACCGAATATCGACGTCTACAGGCAAGTCCGCGAACTTACGGGTTTGCAAACGAATTTTCATAACTTTGAGCAGTTTTCAAACTGGGTTTGCGAACTTAAACCCATGGATTTTGATTTTAAAAGATGTTATGCATACTTGGTAATTCTACCATGAAGTCCAAACATCCCGAACTATTATTTTCAAACCTACACATATAAGAACCTTAAACACAGATCAAGTTAGATAGAAATGAACGATAATCAAGGTACATGGATCATTATAAGTAATCAAACAAGTAATAAAAACAAAAAACTTGCTCAAGTTTATAGACATACCTTTTTAGAAAAGTCCAATTGAATTTTACAGCCTTACCGAACATAATCTGTGCGCCCCAGTTGTTGTACTTCCCTCACCCTATACATAACATGGCATTTCTTGGTGAGGATGCATTTTCAACACAAACAAGTTGTGTTGAAGTGAATAATGTCTTGCTCACCATGGCACCAAGAAAGAGCTTCTTTCCAATAACTCTTAAATCTTGTAGTGTTAAGAAACACCCAAGGAACTGTTTTTATAAGTCTATCAAAGAACTTCAAGAGAACCCAAAAAGATTTGTGTTTCTGATTTCTTGTTTTCCAACTTATAAAAAACAGTTTTTGCAGATAGTTTTTAGTATTGCGAAGGGAAACTCTTTTGATAAAAAGATACGTCCTAGATTCTTTATAAAATAATACAATACAACTATCTTGATAGGAAGTATCAGGAATTGAGCAACGAATCAATTCATGCCTTGAGGTGCTACACTCAGATGACTGAGATTTAAACTCCTCTTGTAATTCGTTTAGTTTATCACAACTAATTGGATTACGCAAAGGAGAAGCATTTCTCTCACTGATAGTAAATCAATATCAACCTCAACATGAATATTATTCATCATAACTTGATTTAGTATGTCAAGAGATTCTTGTTCTTTCTGGAGGTATAACTCAACATCAAGAGATAATCTCTCAAGCTTCTTTTCAAGTCCTGAAAACACTTCAAGGGATTTTAAACATGTTGGAGGTTTAGATAGAATTTCTTTACAGATTTTATTAAATCAGTCATGGAAGAGAATTCTAAAATCCCTGGATATGGTGGTGCATTTATTGAGATAACACTACTGTCCGTAGAGTCAGATTGCAACAAACACAGACTTGTGAGGTCTTGAACGTGTTTGCCTGCTCTGATACCAATTGAAAATGCGGGGTCTAACAACCACAACCAATATTTCGATTAGCAATCTGTATGGACAACTCCGAGTTGTTTTCTAGAGAATCAACAAGACTCAATTAATAGAAAATACTCAAGGAGTTATTATCTCAATCTCTCGATTGGATTTACTCAAGAAAATATGATTCGCGAGCCTAATCAAAGAGAGATAACTTGGATGGTACCAAAGACCAATATCCAAGTGCCAATCGATTTTAATCAACAACTAATAAGGTCAGATATTCTAATCGATTAAACAATGCACAACCTGTATTATTTCAATTATATAACAAAATATAATGCGGAATAGAAATAACACAGACACCAGAATTTTGTTAACGAGGAAACCGCAAATGCAGAAAAACCCCGGGACCTAGTCCAGATTAAACATACACTGTATTAAGACGCTACAGGAACTATCCTACTCCAAATTAACTTCGGTATGGACTGTAGTTGAACCCCAACCAATCTCACACTGATCCAAGGTACAGTTATGCTCCTACACCTCTGATCCCACCAGGATACTGCGCACTTGATTCCCTTAGCTGATCTCACTCACAACCAAGAGTTTCTATGATCTAAATTCGAAGACTTTAGCAAACAAATCTGTCTCACACAGAAAAGTCTACATGTAATAGATAAATTCGTCTCCCACGAATAAACCTATGATTTTTGTTCCATCTTTTGATAAATCAAGGTAAACATGAACCAATCGATAAAACCATACTTATATTCCCGAAGAACATCTCAGTTTTATCAACCACCTCACAATAAACTTAATCGACGCAGCGACGAATATTATTGAGGAATCACAAACAATGAGACAAAGATGTTTGTGACTACTTTTATCTTGCCTATCGGAGATAGAAATCTCAAGCCAATTATTATAATTGTACTCGTATGATAGAAACATCAAGATCAGATCACACAACTACAAGAAAAGTAGTATCGGTCTGGTTTCACAATCCCAATGAAGTCTTTAAGTCGTTAACCTAGTTTTAGAATAAGAAAACCTAAGGTTAAAGGAGAATCGATTCTAGGTTTAGCAAACTAGTATTACACATAATATATGGGGATTAGGTTTCCCAGTTGCTAGAGTTCTCCCTTATATAGTCTTTCAAATCAGGGTTTGCAATCAATGTTAGCGAAAGCTTTACCAACACATATTTCGAGAAATAAATAGGCGAGGTATACTCAGCTCTAAATACCATATGTGTATAGTCTTAGTCTATATAGTAAAACGACTTTGTCTCAAGATAGGAGATAGAGTAGATAGACTTTTGAGTGATAGTTAAGTTCAAGTATCCATATACCTTTTAGTCGATGAAGATCCACTGGTTCCTTGAGTAGTCCTTCGTCTTGTATGATGATCGCCATGGAGTTCTTGAGCTCAAATACACTTTTTATCCTAGTCTGAGACCTTAGCTATAGTAGACTAGAAATCAAGACTTTATAGTTTTGATCACTAAGATTGACAAACATGCTTGAGATAGCAATGCATGCGAGTTGGACCGAGCAGTGCTCTAACAACAAGTTGTTGCAGAATTTTTAGTAGAATTTCCTCTAGAAGATGATGAAGTAGTGAAATAAATGGTGGATGTGGAGGAAGAACATGGGAACCCAAGAGATCTGTTGACAGAGCTTGATAGATGGGAAATATTGGTAGATGGATCATCAAATGGGGAAGGTAATGGAGTTGGAATTGTCCTAATTTCTCCAGAAGGAAACAAAATGGCTTTTTCATTCAGATTGAAGTTCACATCTACTAACAATAAAACAGAATACGAAGATGTGGTATATGCCCTAAAATTCGCAATAGAAATGAAATTGGAGAATATGAGAATTACCAGTGATTCGCATCTAGTCATTCGCCAAATAAAAGGAGAATACACTACAAATGAACCATCCTTGAAAAAAATACAAGAAACTTGTTGAATAATTGTTAGCGAAAATCCCAAAAATAAAGTGGAGACACATATCAAGGAAAGACAATAGACTTTCATATGCTTACGCTTTCATTTCAAGTATGATGACAGATCCTGCTGCGAGGTGCATAAAGATACAGATGCTTCTATCACCATCTGTAAACAAAGAAGAAGAATAAGAAGTAGATGTTATGATAATAGAAGGTGAAGAAGAAGAACAAATACCCAATGCCGAAGATTGGAGAGCAGAACTTCATGCATATTTGGCAAAAGGAGAAACACCAAGAAATAGATTGGAGGCACACAAACTAAAAAGTCGTGCGACAAATTATGAGGTAAGAGATGGGGTGTTGTATAGAAGATCCTTTAATGGACCATCACTCAGATGTTTAACACGAAAATAAGGAGAAGAAATATTAAAGATGTTACATAATGGGGATGCTGGCAATCATAGTGGAGGAAGATCCCTGGCATACAAAATGAAAATGCAAGGTTATTATTGGCCATATATGCATGACGATATGAAACAAATATCAAGGCGTTGCGAAGATTGCCAACGACATGGAAAGAAAATACATGCACCTGGAGCACCATTAACATCTTCAACTAGTGTATGTCCCTTTAGAAAGTGGGGTTTAGACATTGTGGGACCGTTTTTACCAGGATCTGGACAAAGGAGATATTTAATTGTTGCTACAGATTATTTCAAAAAATGGGCAGAAGTGAAAGCAGTACAACATATTCACAACAAAGACATCTTCACATTCATGTTCGAAAATATCATTTGCAGTCTAGGCTTACAACACAACTAGTCGAGAAGCTACGAGAATGTCACCTTTTTGTTTAACATATGGAGTTGAAGCTGTGCTACCAACAGAAGTCGTTATTCCCACAACAAAAAGAGAAGCTTGGGAGAAAAACCTTAGTGCATGAATGATTTTAACAAAACTTGATGAATTAAAAGAAAAGAGAGAAAAAACACTACAATATATGGAAAATTACCAGCGAAGATTTTCCCGAGAGTATAATAAACATGTCAAAAAAATGTGAATTTCAACCAGGGGATTTGGTGCTGCGAAAAACACTAATATATCAGCGAGAAAATGGCGGAAAGCTTGCAAGAAAATGGGACGGACCTTATATAATTAAAGAGATAGTTAGAATAGGGGCATATAAGTTGATGGACCAAGAGGGTAGAGATGTGGGTCAAAGGCTTGGGAGTCCATGGAACATATTATATCTAAAGAAGTATTACCCATAAAAGATTTTGGGAAAGGGTAGATTGAGAAGCAATGTATGATTGAAACAAAAGGAATATTTGCGAAAATCTTATGAAAGAGAAGTTTCAAAATTACAAACATCCAAAACAAAATGACAATGTGCGAAAATTTCGCAGAGATTAATGACATATTAGAATGGGGCGAACCTACTATGGCGTACACCCTAGTTCGCGAGATTAAAATTTTGCAAGAGGCAAATGTAAGACCTAAAGTGCATCATAGAATGGGGTACCTGTTGCATGGCTCAGCGAAAAGGTTACACCGCTACTGGAACCTGATTCATAGAGATTTTGTGTCAATAAAAACCCATCCAGGAGAGGCACCTTGGATTCTCAACTTAAGCATATGACTTGAGTTGGGAAACTAGGGTAATAAGGACTCTCCTAAGGAGTGCAGAATATGACCAAGGCGCCGAGGTACACGGTTGAGTCAAGAGTGCCCGGGGCATCTGGAGCGTACCTTGCCATTCTTGACAAGTCTTGGCTATGATGCACTCGGCCTGAAGAAAACCCCACTTAGGGTGCAATCTCGTAACCATAACCCATACATGCAAAATGGATAAGAGTCTGCGAAAACAACTGGTTGTTGTCAAGACTGGATGGGAGGATCTAGCATTGTATGGAAGAAGTACGTCTCGTTGAAGGGGCAACCATGGGGAAGATAAGGGCGGCACCTTCCATTAGGGAGATGATAAGTGTCTAAAGACGCAAATGTCATGAGGCTTTTTACTCACGGGAGTATCAAAACTTGTTATATTTGTGCAACAATTATAAAGAGGCAATAAGCCAAGAGAAAAAGATAAGACGAGATCAATGGGTCAGTACATGAAAGTGTAAGGACGTCCTGCGATTTCATCGCAAGACGCCAATGTCATGGGGCTTTAGTTTCGCAAGAACTTTAGGCCTGTCATATTTTCGCAACAAAAAATTTAATAAAAAAGAGAGAGTTAAGGCAAGATCAATGGGTTCTTACATGAAAATGTAAGAACGTCCTACGATTTTGTCGCAATGACAAGAGGTGGAAAAATAAGACCGTTAATTAGGAAGGCAAAATAAGACCACATGACAAAACAATTTTTTTTATAAAAAATAATTATTCTTTATGCAGGAAAAATTTGTTCATCGCAAGAAAAATAATGAGAGGCAAGTATGGGAATTAATAAACCAAATGTCATTATCTTTCTCGCAAGCATACAAAATACTAAAAGAGCAAATGCATCTCAAAAGTTGACTGAAGTACATCATTCGCAAGAAAATAAGAAAAAGAAGTAATTCAAGAAATTAAAACTAAAGATCAAACTTTAGTGTTAGTTTCGCCAGAAGGAGATAATGGACGTTCTTCGCCAGCTTTATCATTTTCTCCAGCATTCTCCTTATTCTGGTCTACTCTGGCTTCCTCTTCATTTGGGTTATCACCAACAGTTGACTCATTTATTCTAGATTCTTCTTCATCTGGGGCTTCACCAGCAGTTATTTCTTTAAGAGGAACTTCTTCCTCATTTGCAAAATATTCTTGAGAAAAAGCTTCTTCACCACTTTCATAGTCAAAATTGCTGTCAGCAGGACGAGGAATTTCATCATCATCTACTTCTAAAGGTTCAACTGATACAGGAGAAAGAGACTTGGACAGAAAAATGTCATTCACCAGAACTTCAGCTTTGAGATGGACTTGACGAAGAAATGCCTTCTGATGGTTTCTATCTTGATTATCCTTAAAGTAGGCAAGATAATCAAAACTTCTTTCTGCTCGGTCGCGAGAACGAGTAAAGGAAGAAGCAAGTAATGCATTCTCTTTGCGAATTTTGGAATATTTAGACTCCAAGACAGAAATAGAGGAATGGATATTTTTCTCAGACTCTGCGAAAAAATAGAATACAAAAGGTTCATTAGGATGAAGAATTCTCAAATAAATATTACACAGAGACTTGACAAAGAAAAGATAATTAAGGCAGTCAAATTTTTATGACTACCTTCCTTTTGCAAGATAAGATATTGAGTCAAGGCCAAGCAACTATTCTCCAAGTGGTCCATCGCATCATCAAATTTATCTCTAACTAAACCTTGTAGGCGAGAATAAAGGTTTTTCTCTTTAGAAATAAGAAAAGCGTTTTCCTTCGTAAGCGAAGAAAAAGATTCTTCTAGTTTGGAGTATTGTTCTTTAAGTTGACTTGCATATACACTTAAAGCTATTCTACCCTGGATGAGTGTATTTTCCTCAGCAATATATGACTTTGTTACTTCCTTAAGTTCGCCCTTCAATGATCAAAGAGATCTTTCTTGGTCATCACATACCATTTGAAGCATGCTATATTGTTGTGAAGAGATCGCCACCTTGTTTGAAAGAATTCGATTCTCTTGAGATAAAATTTTATTCTCATCTGATAAAGTTTCCATCTTCAGGTTAGCTTTAGTCAACTAATAATAGAGGAAACATACTTCATTTCTTAATAAATTTTGCTTATGAACTAATTGGGCATTCTCTTTGGTAAGATTATCTATTTGATCAACATAATATGTATGAAGGTTATCTAGTTGGTTATATTGATCCATCCAAATATCTCTATCCACACGAGCCTCTTTCGTGATGGATTCAAATTGATATCTCTCTATTATTCGTTTCTGGTTTAAGACTTAAAGGGAGAACAAAGGACTTTAAGAAATTGAATGCAAAAAGGACAAAAGTACTAAAAAAGGATAAATTAAGAGTGAAGATAATAAAAATTATACCTTTTAGTTCATTATTTTTCTTGCGAAGATTATCACAATCCAACGAGGCATTCTGGAGTTTTTGGTTTTCTAGGCGAAGGGCATTACATTCTAAGGTCATCACTTGGATATTCTTATTCAAGACTTCGACTTCTTTCTCCAGAGCTATTTGCGAAACATTTCTATCAGAACCAAAATATTTACTCAAAATCTCGCAGATGCCAGACTTGATAGGATCAGTAGGAGACTTCTTAACATCATCCAGAACATCAGATAACACTTTAAAAGCAATATTTATTCCTTCCACAGTTTCTTTAAAAAAATGAAGAGATTCAGATGAAGAAGTGGTGATGATATAAGATGGAGGAATTGAATTATTCTTCGTGATATATGTATCATTTGAAGGTGAGGTTTGAGGAGGATTAGTAATTGAGATTAAATAGGAGTCGACTTGAGAAGCATTAACAACAGGAGAAAAAGTGATTTCATTCGCAGAAGGGTTAATAAGAAGGGTATCATCCACAAGAAGATCAGTTGAAGGGGTGAAATCTGAGGCAATATTTTCGCGAATAAGAAGTAAGGATTCAGTTTGCGAAGGTATTGCAGGAGATTCAGTTTGTGAAGGTATCGTAGGAGATTTTGAAGGAATAAGTGAAGAAAATTGAACAGAAGTTTCAATGGTCTTAAGATGGCGAGATTTCTTAGGAGGCTTGTTGGCATCTCCATCACCCTGCGAATCACAATCCAGATAAGAAACAGAGGCAACAACATTGTTATTAAAAGAATAAATGTTTCTTACTACCTTGTGATTCACAGACTTTCTTTTGTTTGCAGCGACTTTGGGCTACGAATCTTTAGGAGCATTAGGGTTTTGGACTGAAAATCTGGTGTTAGAGGTGATTCTGCTAAAACAGAAACCGTATGGGAATTACATAAAGTCGAATAAAGTCAGATAAGATAAATTCAATAAACAAGATCGGTTTCAGCAAAATCAGAAGAATATCTACCTTGATGACTCCATGAAAGCAGTAGCAGGTGGATCTTCAAAAGAAGAAAATTGCAGACGATGAGGACTTGGAGAGAGCGTAGAGATGAGGAAGACGGAGAAGTAAAATAAGAAAATTATCCCTCTACTAGATCTCTCCTTAAATAGACAAAAGAATGATGACTGGATGACAGTGAACGTGCCGGTGAGCAGAGGAGTATTTGACACGTGTAGGCGATCATACTTAATTCACATAATCTTTTCGGGAAAATAATATAGGAAAATGAACACCTGCGGCATTCTGAAGTACAAATTCTCATGACATTCTCCCCTTCGCAGAGAATACATGAGAAGAGGAAAGATATAGGATCAGAATATTGCAACAACAACACACTTACGAAGTCTTCATCAACAACATTGTGAAGACGTCGCAAAATAATTTCATGAATGACATAACAGGTAACGACATCTTAAACATGAGAAAAATATGATGATCTTGCGAAATTTAGAATGTTTGCGAAGTTAATACTAGAATGCTTGCGAGAATATCGCAAGCCAGATCCGAAAATAAAGGTCATCTTAGCTGTCATCCACTATGTAATATCCTATATAAAGAACTGAATAGGTATAAGAGGAGAGAGATAATTTTTGGAGTGTTGAGAAAGTTTTGAGGATATAGAAAGTCCAAAACAGTGTTGTATTTTTGATTCCACTTCCTTCTTGTAAAATTTCTAGATTCAATTAATAAAAAGTGTCGTTATTAATTTTAAGAAATGTATTGATTGTGATGAATTCTTATGAGGGATGTGTTGTAGGATTTCCTGAAACTACACGACCAATATATGTGATTAGTATAACCGTTCATAACTTGTTTGTGTTTTTGGGAAAACTATTCACATGAGGTTTGACTTATGTATTGGTATGAATTTTATTAGTGAAACCAATCTTAAGTAATCACCTGGGGTATGATCGGGTTTGGGTGTCTGAACAAATTTGGGAGAGAGGAACCGATCCTAGTAAGAGGTGCAGTACATCACAAGGGGAACCGATCCTTATATGAGGTGCATCGAGGTTTATAGTAGAAAGGGGAACCGATCCTATGAACATGTGCAACACATTTTTAGGCAAAGGGGAACCGATCCTATGGAAATGTGCAACACATATAAGTTAGATACCATATATATGTTGGGAAACGATCCTAGTACCTAGTCAACTGAAAATTTGGTAAGCTAGTGTGACTATGCACAATACTCACATGGATGTATAACCAAAACTTGTT
This sequence comes from Papaver bracteatum, assembly GCA_023529315.1. Lineage (NCBI taxonomy): Eukaryota > Viridiplantae > Streptophyta > Magnoliopsida > Ranunculales > Papaveraceae > Papaver > Papaver bracteatum. Next base: position 5,337,966 of record JAJJWX010000811.1, on the reverse strand, counting down.
TTGGTAGAACTGTTACACCCAGGACTTGTGATTGAGTGTTACTTGATCAATCACATAGTTCTTGAAAGTCACATGAACCAATTCTAAACTTGTTTGGAAGTGTGGTAATCGATTTCAAGTGAGTAAGTATGAAAAAGGACTTACAAGAGGAAAGATGTCGACACACTTTGAACACGCGCATTAATGTGTATCTTTTATTGTTCAAAGATATTCCTTAACAGCTAAGAAGGAAGTAAATCCCAAGATCGAATTTAAATAAGTTAAGAATCTTTTAATTAAGGTTTTTAATTATATATGGAAAATAAGAATTAGTAATGTGCATTTGCTAGTTAAATATTTTCCAAGGAGATTACGATCATAAATTTGGACAGTGCATTCTCAGGAATTATGAAAACCGAATTTGGAAAATATTGAATATCTTGAGAATATTTTCGGTTTTGGAAATTCCTTGGTGTCCAAACTTCCTTGTCTATAAATACTTTGAGTTTGAATTTCTAGAAAACTAATCCTTCGTGACAGTAAACTTCCTCTGTTGTACTGTTACTGGTGAAGCCACCTATTCGTAGAGGAGAGTAACCTAATTAGGCAAAATATCTTACGGCCACTCAGTTTAAAGTTTTCTTTGGGATTGAGAAGCTCTAGTACGTACCGTTGGTGGGAAACTAGATAATTGCGGTTTATCTTTAGTTTTCATATTGATTTGATTGACTAACGGTGGTTGAACTTTGATTGCGCCTAGTTTGTTTATGCTTGAGAATCTTCTCTTCTGATATAAGATTCACTCAAACTAGTTCAAGGTTTCGACATGGATCATTAGACTGTTGTTAGATCTAAAGACGATCTTGTGATAATCCATTGTTAACAGACTCCGTTCTGTGTGTGATTGATCACAAGAGATTGAAGTAGTTGTGTGCAGATGTTTATTGAAGATCTAAGAAGATTTGAAGACAAAGAAGAGATACAAGATTTCTGACTTGGTTATATAAATATTTGGTGTGCACAATACTTGTTTCGGTAATAGAGGATCCAACTATAATCGATATATCCTTGTGGTATTTTGATAGAATAGTTGAGTAGATCGGCATCAATACATTTCCTTGGGATTAAAGGTATTGATAGCAAAATCTTAACGATTACCTTTTGGTGATTGAATATAAAATAGATTTTGGAACCTGGCAAAGGAGTTTATGTTAAGATAAACAAAAGAGCCTTTGCACAACTCATATCACTTGGTTGAAGAGAGTTGATACCTAACAGATTTGTTGTTCTTTTACTGTTTGGAATATGAACCAAAGGAATTGGTCCAAGTATGTGACTTTTTTACAGGTTGGAGGCGTGGGAATACATACGGAACTAGGTGAACTATAGGTTTAGTTTCTTGGTATCAACTATACGATGTTGGTTTATTTTGTATAGCGGCTTAATCCTGAGAGTATTCAATTCTGAACTAGGTCCCGAGGTTTTTCTGCATTTGAGGTTTTCTTGTTAACAAAATCTTGCTGTGTGATTTACTTTATACTTCCGTATTATAATTATTTTATTATAATCAAAGTAAATTGCACAAACGTTAATTCCTATTTACTTGATATGCAATCCTATTGAGTTTGGTTAAGTCCGAAACTTTGTATCAAGTAAACACACTTTATTGTTGTATTGTCTCGATCTCGTATCCATAGACAATCACACAAAGTGTGAACCGATTTGTTCTATTGTCTCGACTCAGTATATAGACAATCACTTTCGGAGAAAGGACTTATAGGAAGGAAAAGTTATAGCCTGAGGTATATTTGGGTACCCTCACCTTTTAAATTGGTATCAGATTAGGCAATCACGAAAAGATCTAACAATCTGTGTTTGGTGCGATACATCCTATAAGAAATTGAATCTAATGAATGATTCAGTTAGCGTAAAGTAATACATCGAGAGTTTTGAATTAACACTTGATGATGGCATATACGATTCAATATTTGAAGAAATCATCTCTTGAGATTCTACGAGACAAGTTAATCTTGTTAATAATGTAGAAACTAATGACGACTGGAAAATACGTCTACAAGAAAGGTTAGATGAAATTTCCGACGATGATGACTCAGATTTTGAACAAGAAGTAGAAGAGGATATCTCAGAATACTCTAAACTGCTGGATCCTTTCAAAAATAAAAAAAATAGAGAACTTCAGATTTTCTTGTTTTTATGACTCCTCTTTGTTGTGAGAAAACGAAACTGAGGAGGGCTTTCCAAGGATATTATATGGGTAACCGCATCGGTGATTCTCTTCTTAAAGATCGTACAGACGAGTTAAATTCTAAGAAATTAGAATGTGAAGTTCTTCAAAGAGATCTCTTTTTTTCGAAAAAGAAACTTGATGAATCTGAAGCAAGGGTAAATTCTCAACCAGAGAGTTTTGAAGAGAAAGAAGGTGTATATCTTTCACGAGAAAAACACCTTAAGGATGATCTAGCTGGTGCTCTTGATAAAATCAAGACGTTGGAAGAAGAAATTTTTGACCTTAAAAAGTTCAATGTTAGCTTACACAATTTAACCTCAATGTTAGAAGCAAGTAGAAATCATCGTGATACACGAGGATTGGGCTATAAGGGAATAGATGCTTCAAATATTAGCAAAGAGGTAAAATTTGTTAAAGCTAAAAATTCTTCTAAACTAGAGGCTTCCAATGATGACAAAGATTCTTCTATTTCTTGTAAAGAAGAAAAGTCTGTCAAGCCTAAGAATAGTGTTCAACCAGCAGCAATCAAAGAGATCACTTCTGCTAATGTCAAGAAAGCAATAATGTTGAACAAGGATAAGAAGAGAAGAAGAAAACTCGTCGAGCTCCGATGCAAGAGGATCCACAAAAAGGTAACATTAAAACTCATACTTCGTATATTTATACTAAGCATTGTTATTATTGTGGTAATATAGGACACTTGCAATGGGTAGTAAAGTTCGTAAGATGCACTTATTTTGTATCAAACGAATTGGCTAAGTTTTCTCCACTTAAGAACTTGGATCATTATTGTCCTAAGTTTAGGCAAAATAATTATTATAATGATAGTTCAAATTTTGCATATCACTCGACAAGGTCATCTCATAAAATACCCAATTATAGAAAGAGAGATGATGTCTTAAATGCAAAGGCAATATCTGATGTTTCAAATTGGAGAAATGATGTTTCGCAAAGTATTCAAAAGGACAATGATCCTAATGGTATGAAGGAGAAATCTACTCCTGCGAAACCCAACTCTAAATGGGTCCCTAAGTCCTCCATAGCCAAGAATGGACCAAATGTTAGTCACAAGAATGACTCTCAGCTGTTAAGTGTTGGTGACAATAATTACAAGAGTCTTCTTGAAAGACTAAAGAAATACATCATGTCTGAAATCTCTTGTACTAGTAAAGGTTGTGATAATGACACTCTTTATCAAAATCCAAAGAAGAAAAACAAGAGATGGAACAAGAGAAAACAAACCAAGCAAGATGTCAAGAATGATGATTCTGTCTTAGTCACTCGTGACGAACAAGAAAAGGATCAACTCAACACAACCTAGTTGTGTTAGAATGTGCATACTCACCTTGGTGCTTAAATTTTTGAAAGGTGAGGAAGCACATGAAACTGAGCACATGATCTCTCGGTTATTATATGACTAATTAACATCTTTAGGGAGATTTCTTGTCTTCTATTCTCATACCCTCTCTATCTATATGTGAGATTTTGATAGAAACGGTAATTTTAAGTTTAAGATGTTGATTTTTTATGATCATACATATGTAACTCTTGTTCTTACGGTTAAAACGAACTAAAAATCACTGAATTCGGACATCGTATGCAAAGGTTATGTCAAAAACAGTTTAATGTTGTGATGCGTCACAAGTAACTCTTGGGCCGATCCTAGTGATAGGTTCAACGGTGGGGTGTCGGGGGGGACCGATCCCAGTGAGATGCCCCCATACGACGAAGTGTAAAACTGTTTTCCCCATAACTTCTTCGTCCGAACTCGGAATGACCTCATTATTTTTGCGTTGGTTTCGCAATTCAATTCCCTACGAGATAGATGTGATTTGAATACCTGACTCTTTGTTTAAAATTTATGGTGTATTCTATGTATGTTTATGGGATGTTTGATTTCGGTTTTATTACCTTGATATTCGATCTCATAATATGTTGTGAACCCTTATGGTTTGGATGACTTTTTGATTCAGCAAGATTAAGTTCTATACCATGTTAGTAGGCTTTATCAAAGGATCATGAGGGTTTCTGTAGAAACAATATGTGAAAAAGTCACAAAATGTTGAATCGGTTTTGGTTTAGCATAAAAGCATATGTGTTTCGACGGTTTTCAACTTTTATTTGTAATTGTTAAAACCGATTTTCAACCTTTCTCTGGTAAAGGTTGGTTGTTGTTATTCTTTTGTTTTTGCATAAGGATGACAACATAATGGTATTTCGATATCAATTCTCCCCAGAAGAATAAGATGTGATCATATTGGATAAGTTGGATGCGAAATTGAGGTAATAACAATCTTGTTAGTTAATTGTTTTCCTGTTTAACAAAAGCATGTTTTTTTTCGATATATTTATTGCTTTTACTTGAACTAAATTGTCGGTACAATTGATGTGTTTACTCCATTATGAATGCGTGGATGTATGTGTGATTCAATTGGTTCCGGTTAAGTAAAACTATTGTTATCTTGCTTTGTTGTGTGATATCAATCGTTTAGGCTTACAAAAGTTTGTTGCTATTGCGGTGCTTTAATGTCTATGTTATTTCAATTGCTTCCAGTTAAGTAAAACAATTGTTATTTTTCTTTATTGTGTAGTATCAATTGTTTAGGCTTACAAAATTTCGGTGCAATAGTGGAACTTTTTATATGTTGTTTCAATTGCTTCCGGTTGAGGTGAATAATTATGCAAGTTGATTTATTGGTTTGTATGAATTATTTATGGCTTACCGAATGAATATATTGACGGGATGAGTTGTTTAGTCCAATTAGATTCCGGATAAGATAAACTAAGTTAATTCTGATCTTAATTAGACTTATCAAAGTGGAGGTTTCGGTTATTCAAGTCTAGCCGAATGCCTAAACAAGGAAATGCTAGTTAACTAACCTAGTATTTGGATTGTTTAAAATCTAAAAATCTAAGTTATATGGATAATTAGAACCCGATGAGAAAAACGGAGTTTATCCTTGTTTTGGTCTTATCGAATGAAGCGGTTGTATTTATACAATCGGTTTAGCAAAGGAACTAAGTTGTGAAAAAGTGGGGGTCTAACAACCACACCCAATATTTCGATTAGCAATCTGTATGGACAACTCCGAGTTACTTTCTAGAGAATCAACTAGACTCAATCAATAGAAAATATCTCAAGGAGTTATTATCTCAATCTCTCAATTTTATTTACTCAAGCAAATACAATATGCGAGTCTTAATCAAAGAGAGATAACTTGGATGGTACCAAAGACCAATATCCAAGTGTCAATCAATTTAAATCAACAACCAATAAGGTCGGATATTCTAATTGATTGAACAACGCACAACCTGTATTATTTCAATTATATAACAAATATAATGCGTGTAGTTGTAGGAATTCCCACAATACATCCCTCACAAGAATTCATAATAATCAACACATCTTTAAGATCAACAATCATACTTTTTATTAATTGAGTTTAGAAATTTTACAAGAAGGAAATGAAATCAAGAATACAAATAATGTTCTAGACTTTCTCTCTCCTCAAAACATTCTCTCCACTCTAAAAAGATCTCTCCCTTTCCTTAAGCCTATTCAGCTCTTTATATAGGGTATTTCATAGTGGATGACAGCTAAGTTGTCCTATGTTTTCGGATTTGGATTGCGATATTATCCCAAGTATTCAAGTATTAAGTTCGCAACATTCTTAAATATTGCAAAGTCTTCACATCTTTCTCGTGTTTAGGATGTCGTCATCTGTTACATCATTTTTGTAGTCAACCTGCGACGGCTTCGCAATGTACTTTAGATGGAGATTTCACGGGGGTACTCATCTTGCGATATTCTGATCCTACATCTTGCCTCTTCTCATGTCTTCTCTGCGAAGGAGAGAATGTCATGAGAAATTATACTTTAAAATGATGCAGCTGTTCATCTTTTGCAGAATTTTCTACCGACAAGACTCCATGAATTAAGCATAACCGCCTACACGTGTTAAATATTCCCTTGCTCACCGGCACGTTCTATGTTATCCGGTCACCATTTTTTGTCTATTTAAGAAGAGATTTAGTAGAGAGATAATTTTTTTCTTTTACTTCGTCTTCCTCACCTCCATGCTCTCTGTAAATCTTCATCGTCTGCAACTTTCTTCTCTTATTTTTACGGATTCATCTTTCTGCTACTGTTTTCATTGAGTCATCAAGGTTAGTTTCCCTTTTTCTTCTTCTGATTTTGCTGGAAATAATCTCCTTATTTAATTTTGTTCAACTTTATATAATTCCCATACTTTTACTGTTTCAGCAAAAGCACCTCCAACACCAAATTTACATTCCAAAACCCTAATGTTCCCAAGAGTTCGCAGCCCAAAGTTGCTGCTAGTAAAAGAAAGCATGCGAATACCAAGGTAGTAAGAAACACTATCCTTTTAAATAACAATATTGTTGCCTCTGTTTCTTATCTGGATTGTGATTCGCAGGGTGATGGAGATGCCAATAAACCCCCCCCCAAGAGATCTCATCATCTTAAATCTATTAAAACTTCTGTCCCATTTCCTATATTTAACCCTTCAATATCTCCCGTAATACCTTCGCAGGTTGAATCCTTACTTCCTGTCTGTGAATATATCGCTACAGATTCTACCCCTTCAACTAATTTTATTATGAATGAGACTCCCTTCATTAATCCTGTTGTGAATGAAACCTTCTCTTCTCCAGCTACCAATACCCATTAACTTGACTGCACCTCAACCTCAATCATTAGTCTTCCTCAAATTTCTTCTCAACCATCTGAATTAAAGAATGATTCAGTTCCCCAACTTCCTATTATCACAACCTCTTCGTCTAAATATCCCCCCCCAACTCTAAGGAAACTTTAGATGGAATAGATATTGCTTTCAAGGTTTTATCTGATGTTCTGGATGATGTAAATGAATCTTTTGCTGATCTTATCAAATTTGGTGTCTGAGAAATTTTGAGTAAGTACTTTGGTTTTGATAGAATGGTTTCGCAAACATTTTTAGAAAATGAAGTTGAATCATTAAAGAAGCACCTCCAAGCCATGACCTTAGAATATGGCACTCTTCGTCTTGAGAACCAAAAGCTTCAAAACATTTCGCTAGATTGTGATGGTCTTCGCAAAAAGAAAAAAGAATTAAAAGGTATAGTTTCCTTATTTCTGCCTTTGATTTACCCTTTTTAATAGTTTTGCCCTTTCCCTATTCAATTTTCTTAAGATCCTTTGTTCGCCCCTTAAGTTTTAAACCAGAAACGAATAATAGAGAGATATCAGTTCAAATCTGCCGCTGAAAAAGCATGTGTGGATAGAGATATTTGGATGGATCAATATAACCAATTATATAACCTTCATACATACTCTGTCGATCAAATAAATAATCTTACCAAGGAGAATACTCAATTAATTCAGAAGCAAAACTCATTAAGTAATGAAATATCTCGCCTCTCTTATTCTTTGACAAAAGCTGACTTGGAGTTGGAAACTTTTTCAGTTGAGAATAAAACCCTATCTCAGGAGAAGCGAATTCTCTTAAGCAAGGTGGCGACCTCTTCGCAGCAACTTTGCATTTTCCAAAAAGTATGTGCTGATCAGGAACATTCCCTTCACTCATTGAGGGATAAACTTAAAGAAATAACAGAATCATCTACCGCTGAGAGAGAAAAACTTATCCAGGGTAGAATAACTTTAAGTGTGAAGGCAAGTCAACTCAAAGATCAATACTCCAAATTAGAAAAATCTTACACTTCCCTTGCGAAGGAGAACACCTTACTCATTTCTAAAGAAAAGAATCTTCAATCTCCCCTGAAAGGTTTAGTTGGAGATAAGTTTGATGATGCAATGGATCCCTTGGAGAATAGTTGTTTAGCTTTAACACAATATCTTATTTCGCAAAAGGAAGGTAGTCACAAAGAGTTGTCTACCTGAACCATCCTTTCTTCGTTAAAACTTTTTGTGATATTTTCTTTGCGAGTCCTTTGTATGAATGATTTTCTGTGTTCTTCTTTTTCGCAGAATCTGAGAAAAAACCTCATTCCTCCATTTCTGTTTTGGATTCTAAACTTTCTAAGATTTGCAAAGAGAATGCATTACTTGCCTCTACCCTTGCTTGTTCTCGCAATCGAGAAGAAAGAAGATATGATTATCTTGCTTATTTCAAAGATATGGATATTAGAAATCGTGAGAAAGCACTCCTTCGCCAAGATCATCTCTAGGCTGAAGCTCTTGTGAATGATATCTTACTATCCCAATCTCTTCCTCCTATATCAATCAAGCCTTTGGAAGTAGATGATGATGAAGTTCCTCGCGCTGCTGATAATGACTATGATTATGAAAGTGGTGAAGAGGCTATCTCTCAAGAATATTTTGCAAATGAGGAAGAAGTCCCTCTTAAAGAAGCAATTGTTGGTGATAACCCAAATGAACAAGAAGCTAGGGTAAACCAAGATAAAGAGAAAACTGATGTTGAAGTAGATCAGAACAAAGAAAATACTGGCGAAAATGAAAAAGCTAGCGAAAGTGGAGAAGCTGGCGAAAAAGTTGATGAAGAAATTAATGTTGAAGTTTGAACTTCTCGTGTAATTTTATTTTCTTGAGTTGTTTCATCTTTCCTACTTTTTGCGAATGATGTACTTCAGTCAACTTTGAAATGTTTTTACTCTTTTATCGTTGTACTTTTTCACGAGAAAGATAATGCTTTTTGTTTATTAATTCACATACTTCCTCTCATTATCTTTCTTGTGATGAATGGCCTGCATAAGTAACAATCGTTAATGTTTATAAAAAAATTGTTGCGTCATGTGGTCTTATTTGGCCTTCCTAGTTAAAGGTCTTATTTTGCCACCTCTTGTCATTGCGACAAAATCGCAGGACGTTCTTATTCTTCCTTAACTCTCCCTTTTATTGGTATCTTTGTTGCGATAATATGACAGGTCTTAAGATTCTTGCGAAAATAAAGCCCCATGACATTGTCGTCTTGCGACGAAATCGCAGGACGTCCTTACACTTTCATGTAGTGACCCATTGATCTCGCCTTATCTTTTTCTTTTGTATTATTGCCTCTTCAGGATTGTCGCACAAATATGACAAGCCTAAATATTCTTGCGAATATAAAGCCTCATGACATTTGCGTCTTAAGACACTTATCAACTCCCTAATGGAGGGTACAGCCCTTATCTTCCCCCTGGTTTCCCCTTCAAGGAGACGTACCTCTACCATACAAGGTTGGCTCCTCCCATCCGGTCTTAACAACAACCAGTTGTTTTCACAGCCTCTTATTACTTTTGCCTATATGGCTTATGGTTACGAGACTGCACCCTAAGTGGGGTTTTCTTCAGGCCGAGTACATCATAGTCAAGACTTGCCAAGAATGGCCAGGTACTTCCAGACGACCTAGGTACTCTTGGATCAATCGTGTACCTCGGTTCCTTGATCACATTCTGCACTCCTTAGAAGAGACCCTCATTCGTCCAACCTAAGTCATAAGATTAGGTTGAAAATCCAAGGTATATTTCCTGGATGGACTTTATTGACCCAAAATCTCCATGACTCAGGTTCCAGGGGAGGTGTAACCTTTTCGTTGAGTCAAACAAAATGTACCCCCTTCTATGATGTACTTTAGGTCATACATTTGCCTCTAGCGAAATTTTAATCCCACGAACTAGGGTGTACGCCATAGTAGGTGCGCCCCTTTCTAGTATATCATTTATCTTTGATTATCTCTTGGTAATATCATTATTTCTACAAGATTTTTCTTATTCTTTGTTTGAATGGCCTTATATTTTTTTCAATCTCCAACCTATGACATGCCACAGACGGATCTATTCCAGGCATCTCATCCATGTTCCATGCGAAAATATCTTTGTGTTCTCGAAAAAGATTAATAGTTCTTTCTTCTTCATCTGCCTCCATCTTGGTCCCAATCCTTAGCATTTTGGGTTCTTATTTAGTTCCATCATTCACTTCCTTTGTTGGTTCTACTGCGGTGTAACTGGCCTTAGGTTCTCCCATGGGTGTCGGTTCTTTTATCACCTTCGCAAATTCGTTTCCTTCTTCTGAAATTTCGCTGGGTATTCCTTTTCATTCTTCTGCTCTTATCATGTAAATTCTAAATTCTTCTTCTTTCTTTGCCTCTTTCGCCATTTTTCTGAGATTTTTTCGCTTCTTTGCACGTCCTTCATAATGCTTCACCTCAATTTGATGGCATAATTTCGCTTTATCAACATCTCCTCTAATTTCACCAATCCCACTCGGCATAGGAAATTTGACACATTGGTGCAATATCGACGCTACGGATTTAATTGCGTGTATCCATGGTCTTCCCAACAACATGTTATATGGCGATTCCATATCCACCACACATAGCGTCACTTGTGTTTCAACCTCTCCTAGCGAAATTCGCACCACTATTTCTCCTTTCGGTTTTGTTATAGATATGCCAAAGCCATGAATATGATATGTTGAAGGAGACATTTCTTCATATTTGTATCCCATTCCTTTGTATGCATGGTAAAACATTATATCCGCCGAACTCCCTATGTCCACCAAAGTTATGTTTATCATCCATTCTTCCATAGTTTTTGCTGATTTCCCCTTTTCTTTCTGCGTGGTTACTGTGATTACCAAAGGAGATGTGTGGCTTAAATTTTCTCTTGGTATATCTGCTGTTGTGAATGTAATTTTATGTTTTCCCAATCTTTAAAGGGTGATACCTTCTCCACTGTCATGATTTTCTTTCCTTCAAAATCTCGTTTATGTATTCTTCCTCTGATGCTTTCATAAAATTCATTAATCATTGTTTTTGTGATTAAACTACACTCCAACTTTCTGTTATCTTCATTGATTTTGACTATTTTTTCCTTAACTGGTTTATTGATTGGTTTCATCATTTTCTTCACTTGAACAATCTTAATAACAATCTTTTATCTTGTTTTTTCCACAATTTTCAACCTTCAGTCCATGTTTCTAGCGCCATTAATAAAAATTCTGATTGTTGATCATAAAGATGTGTTGATTATTATGAATTCTTGTGAGGGATATATTGTGGGAATTCCTACAACTACAATGCGAAAAAGAAATAACATAGACACCAGAATTTTGTTAACGAGGAAACCGCAAATGCGTAAAAACCCCGGGACCTAGTCCAGATTAAACATACATTGTATTAAGCCGCTACAGACACTAGCCTACTCCAAATTAACTTTGGTCTGGACTGTAGTTTAACCCCAATAAATCTCACACTGATCCAAGGTATAGTTATGCTCCTACGTCGCTGATCCCAGTAGGATACTGCGCACTTTATTCCATTAGTTGATCTCACCTACAACCAAGAGTTTCTACGACCCAAAGTCGAAAACTTTAATAAGCAAATTTGTCTCACACAGAAAAGTCTACAAGATAGATAAATTCGTCTCCCATGAATAAACCTATGAGTTTTGTTCCGTCTTTTGATAAATCAAGGTGAACAAGAACCAATCAATAAAACCAGACTTATATTCCCGAAGAATAGCTCATTTTTATCAATCACCTCACAATAGTCTTAATCGACGCAGTGAAAAAAGATATTTTGGAATCACAAATGATTAGACGAAGATGTTTGTGATTACTTTTATATCTTTCCTATCGGAGAAATTAATCTCATGCCAAATATTACAATTGTACTTGTACGATAGAAACAACAAGATCAGATCACTCAACTACGATAAAAGTAGTATCGGTCTGGCTTCACAATCCCAATGAAGTCTTTAAGTCATTAACCAGGTTTTAGAAGAAGAAAACCAAAGGTTAAAGGAGAATCGACTCTAGCTTAGCAAACTAGTATCATACAGAATGTGTGGGGATTAGGTTTCCATGTTGCTAGAGTTCTCCCTTAAATAGTCTTTCAAATCAGGGTTTGCAATCAATGTTAGCTTAGTAACAAAGCATTCAATATTCACCGTTGGATGAAAACCTGATTAGATACAAGCTAATATTTATCAACCGTTAGATCGAAAACTTAGCTTGTCATATACACATGTACTTGATGATTTTGGGTTTGTGTAACCGTACCCAAACGTGTACAACTAGTTGGTTCAACATAGTTAACCAAATAGTTATCCAAATGATAACTTTCATATCAACCATATTTTTCTTCACCATAACTAGTCCAAATGACTCAAATGAACTAGTTAGAGAGTTGTTCAATTACTATGAGATCGCATGTACTACACAAGACACAATTGGAGCAAAAACGATGTGATTCACTTGAATCGATTCATGAACTATAAAGCCACGGTTTTCAATAGCATTCCTTAGTTTATTAAGATAAGTTCACAAACATCGTTTTTAGACATAACCTACTCAAGTTTGCAGACTAAGTTCGCTGACTTAAGTTAACCTGTTGGAGTTCACAAACTCTAGAAGAAATTCTCGGGCTCGAGAACTTCCGTCAATTCGCGGACTGAAACCGAGCTACAACTCCAGTAGAAATTCTCGGGTCGAGAACTACGCAAGTTCGCAGACTGAGTTGACGGCTCATGTTCCAATTTTCACTTGATCAACAAAGTTTGCAAACTTCGGTTCAAGAAATAAGGACTTATACATATATGTGTAACCACAACAATGCTTATATCCTCAAATGGTTATATTGTCTAAACTCTCATTTCAATCATTGAAACATTCTCAGAGGGTGTTATATAATTGTTATTCACAAACTATTTTTCGTCAGAGCGATTTCGAAAATGATTGAAACATAACATGACTTTCGTCACTAGGTAAAGATGAACTTGGCTAAATCGAAAGCTTTACTAACACATATTTCGAGAAATAGATAAGCGAGATATACTCAGCTTGAAATACTCATATGTGTATGTTCTTAGTCTATATTGTAATACGACTTTTGTCTCAAGATAGGAGATAGAATAAATACACTTTTGAGTGATAGATAAGTTCAAGTCTCCTCATACCTTTTAGTCGATGAAGATCCACTGGTTCCTTGAGTAGTCATTCGTCTTGTATCATTATCGTCGTTGAGTCATTGAGCTCAACTACACTTTCTATCCTTGTCCGAGACCTTAGCTATAGTAGACTAGCAATCAAAGACTTTATAGTTTTGATCACTAACATTGACAAACATGCTTGAGATAGCAACGCATGCGAGGTCGACCGAGCAGTTCTCTAAAAATCTCCCCCATTGTCAATTTTAGTGGAAAAACAATTAATACATATGGAATACAAAAAATATATAAATAAACTTTGTAGCTCCTATTCCACATGTCGTCTAATCTTCAACAATACTTGAAATCTTCGTCACTTCCAAGTAATCCAATGATCCCAAAGGTTGTAAGTTTAGTATCATCGTTGTTGAAAATCCGTAGCTATAACAATGAGAAAATCAATGGTTCTCAATCATTGTTATACAACGTCATAGTATTATTACACAACATCAAAGTAAAATTGCATCACAACTTTAACAACAATACTGTGGTGATACTTCACTCCCCCTTAGTCAATACTCCATCTCATAATGATCCTAAAACCATATATATTTGTAGTGTGAACTACATATTAATTCTCCCCCTTTTTGTCAATAAAATTGGCAAAGGTACAAGAACGGGATCCTAATGAAATTTTCGTAAGAGACATTTCTCGACCAAAGGTAAATGTATATCATCTTCTTTAGATGCAATCATAAATCCGAAGCTAAATGCATTCATCAAGGAGTTTATAAAGATACAAGATAACCCCTCTAATATTCCACAACCGCACTCCCTACAAATATTTGGCAATTAAACGCAAGTTCAAAAGAATTCTCCCCCATAAAATGCCATTCCCAAGGGAAAAACAAGAGCGACCTTAATTTCAAAAGAAAATAAGGATTTCTTTAAACTCAACAAATTACATACATGTATGAATTTGGAATCCAAACAAAAAATATTCAATCATATTAACCAAAGCAAACCAAGATTAATTTGATTAAATATGCTCGACACAAGTAAACTTATGGAGACTTAAATCAATTAGATTAATCACAAGAAAACTCGCAAATAATCTAATTGTCATACTCAACCAAACTAATTACAAAAGTAATCAATTTCATTGGTTACACTCGACATAAGAAATTCTATGGAGAAATGACTAAGTTAATCACGAATAACCAACCCAGTCTAAGGAATGCTCAAACATAAGAAACTAGGGAATGACCCGTACCTTGTGGCACGGGCTATTTCACACAGTTATATTTTGGGGGTGCTTTGCTTTCGGACCACGTCTGGATTCTTTTTTATGTTATCCACTGGTTTTTATCGCCCAAGTCACACAGTTATGTGTTTTTCTTAATGAAAATTTTTGTGTTCAAATTTTAGAAGGCATAGTCATTGGGAGTGTGGGTGATAAAAGAGGAATTTGTTGGTATACAACGATTAGTTAAAACCCCCACTATTGTTAATCAATTGAGAATATACACAAAGCAATAACTTCAATTGACTGAATATCATCAAATTTACTCAATAGGGATGAAAAATGAGAAGCTTGTTTTCATTTTAAATTGATTTGATAAAATTTCAAGGGGTCAATGGAATATAAGCTTAGGTGATTTTTGTTTTAGCTGTGGAGATATTCAAAGATAAAATGGATTTTTTGTTATAAAATTTTTCTTTGTATTCTAACCTCAATTTAATGCAGACGCCCATTTCGGTTTTTTGAAAGAAAAAAATATGGAGAAGATAGTGCCTGCGACTATAAGAAAAGAGACTTATAAACATTTTGGATGGAAAATTGTGCCAAAAAAATTCCCTAACCCGGAGAATTATATTGCAGGGCAAGATACGGATTATTAAGCCATCATTATATAAAGTACCATCTTGTAGTGCAAACAATTAAGGTTCTAAAACTTTTATAACAAAAGACCAAGCGTTGAAATGCCAAACCTTATAATAGAGCATAACTATTATCAAGACTGTAAGTAAACTGCGAAACATGGAGCTCAAACAAAGAAAACAGAAAACAAATAAAAATATTGAATAAGGATTCATGTAATGTTTTGTTCAATTATATTCTGGCGGTGAGGCCCAACTCATTCAGCTTCTTCATCCTTATTATCCTCCATTCTAGTTGTTTCGTCAAGGCGAGGTTTCATTGTGTGCGGTCCATCAACAGTATTTGAATCCCTTTCAACTTTCACAGTTGCAAAAACACCTTGGCCAGGCTGGTTGGTGAAGTTAATGCAGGTGACAGTGAAGTTGGTTGGTGTTTTCCGTTTCATGTTAAAGGATAATGCAAAATCTGCGGTAATATCTAGATCCTAACTGGAGGTACACGTGAGGGTGCAATAAAAAAATATATCTCAAATGCACATGCAAAAATGTAATTACGATATCATGGAACAAAGATATATATACAGTTTTTGCCTAAGTGTGAACCACTTATCGGAATTTTGTAATCAAAACTGGATAGCGAGATGAACAAAAAATAGTTAAACATGTGGAAAATAGAAAGCTTTCATTGAGAAAGGTGATTTGGATCTGATTCAATATGCTAAAGAAAAAAGGAACTGAAATCAAAAATACTAATAGGATAACTCAAGTTCTAAATGTTATTTTCAATATCTTATGCTGTAAAAAAAAATGACTACCAAAATATTCATGATTGCTAAAGGAGGGTACCGAAATTTCTAGGGAAGGTATCAACCCAGAGATTCAACGACTCGGATTATTTTGTTTTATATTGATTGGTACCCGTCCCGCTAAAACTGGTACCCTCATTTAGCAATCGGATTATTTTGTTTTATATTAATTGGTACCCATCCTGCTAAAACCGGTACCCTCCTTTAGCAATCGTAAAAAAATCAACTATTGATTTCTTAAATTGTAATTACAATTATTGTTCAAACCCGTACGTTATTGATAAATGTTATATGGATTGAGTAATAATCAAAAATGAAAACCAAGTGGGCTCATATTACATGCTATATCACCAAGGATTTCTTTTTGCAGGTTCTGAATTCCAAAATTGCACTACAACTACCAAATGCAGCTTTATCTGTAACGATGCACCGCAAAACATATACTATTGATAAATGTCCTTACCACTGCACCGGTGAAACTAGATGGAACGAATCACCACTATCCCACTTCTATTCTCCAACCGATCACCCAAGATGGTACATTGGAAACATACCATTTTTTATAGTTTGAGCAAACTCCCTTATTGAAAGTCCTGCAAAACCATTTTCAACAATAAATTTCACAAAATAAACCCAATGTTCAGAGATAAAGATTCTAGCAAAAAACTGATGCAAAAATAGTTGGTAGTTGAAGGGGGTTCAAATAAAAAGAATGATTACCTTATTTTGGTTGACTATGGTAATCAACAAAACAACATTACAGAGAGCAAGGTAAACCAATCAGTCCAATAAAAGTACCCACATATCGACTTAAGTGTAAACTTAAATCTTAAGCTTGCCAAAATCCAAGAACAATTAAAAATATGTTGAACAGTGACACCCGAACACGATCCATGCTTTTCCGAGAAGCCTACTTTCAAACCATTTCACAAATTAATGTAAAAAGCATCTCCATCCATATACGTCCACATTAATAGGTTCAATCACAGAGTGAATGAGAACGTCGCAGAGTGAAAAGAGACTGAAGTTGAGTCTCTGGACAGGCTTGAAGTTTCTTTGGTACACCTTAGACCCGGTGTATGAAAACCTATAGTTGGAACATAAAAACAGGAGCACTACTAATTAATAAAAATTGTAACAAACTATTTTTCCAGAAAGAAATGATATCTATGAGACCCCATCAGATTCTTTCCCCATAACCAAGATACACACAATAAACACAATGAAACAAAAGTAGTTTAGTTCATTTAAATCCACCAAGTTAGTGTGCAAATTAGTGGTATGTTTGGTCGCATCATATCATAGTTTTTCTCGTTTCACTAAACTAAATTGGTGCGAAAATTCGGTGTCATATGCGGTAGACCACCAAAGAAACATTGTGAATGGAATATTTAATCAAAAAGAACGATAAGTGGACCTTAATTCAGAAACATTGTGAGTCATATGCGGATAAAAATATATATACGAAATAAGACGTAGGATGCAAATATCAATCCTAGCTCGATTAATTTCTGAGAGATAAGTTCTTCCATAGTTGCTCCCTCTTCTGCCACTCGATTTACAATTATTAATCATACAGTACTTAAAAAGATCACTAAAATTGATAAAACCACCGGCCTTCTCATATCTCCATCATTGCTTTCCTTGCTAATAAGAACATTATTCAATCATGTATAAGGGAGCTATTCTAATATAGCATACTACAACAAAAATGCACTTACCCACAATGCAAGGGGAAATAAGAAAACAATTCCTCGCATACAAAAGCTGGTTTCTGTAATATTCTTAAAGCTATTTTTAGTTCAAGAATACGCACCAATATTTCTGCGACTCCACTAACGATTTTCTATAAACATCCAATGTGTAGACATAATACGATCCGTTGCTTCAAGAAATAGTGTAAAAATATCTCTCCCATTTGGTCTGACTTGTTAAGATCTTTGTAACCCTTTTAAGATCTTTGTAAACCTTGTTAAGTTCATTGTAACCCTTAAGATTTATAGTACATGGATCATTGGAGCTTCCCTAAGCTCTAACAGAAGCCCTCAAAATTCCAAATTCTTTTAGATTCAGAATGAAGTCATAGAAATTTGATAGACCAAACGGAAGTTGCACATGATTTAAAAAAAAAATAAGGACTTCACAAAATAATAATCGCATCCAGTGAAGTCATAAATCTCAAATTAAGGTTTAAGAAAAGTAAAAGAATTTCTAACCTAAGTGAGATTGTTGTGAATTCTTCTTTTAATCATCCTATCTTTCGTTTTTAACTTGTTGCTCTAATGATCGCCGTTTTGAGACCTGGGTTTCTGTAAAACAATTAAGAAAAATAATTTCATTAGACACCTGATTCAAACATAGGATTAAGCGACACAGTGTACACCTAACATATTATTATGAACTTCAATAGCAAAAGTAACGCCATGAAGGGGAAATCCAAAACCACGGTGCAACTATATCATAGCGATTGAAGATGCAAAATCAATCAAATTTGCATGAATGAAAAAGAAAACACGATAGGCAGAAAATATAATTGGAAGCAAGGAATGAGGAAAACCTTACATGTTCAAATGGAAAGGATTCTGCTGTCGATTGGGATGAAGACATTTTGTAAAGAGAATCCAATAAATTGGGATGAGTCCCAAAAACTCAATTGGATCGGGTATACCATCTGTTGTTGAGGAGGAATGGAAAGGAATCCGAGGTTTTTTTATGAACCGTCAAGGAATATGGAAGGTTAGAGATGAAGAGAGAATGGAAACGCAAATTTATTAATATGCAATTAAGATAGTTAATAATGTGGGACGCAAAGGAAGGCCAACCATTGGATTAACCAATCCAGTGCGTTATTCTAGGAAAGGAAGGAAGATCTCAGCCAGTAGTTAGAATAACATATGTATCTTGGCCGCTGAGTGAAACAACAAACCCACCTGTTGTATAAGCATTGAAACTTATGGCATGATAACTAAATAACCACACAAGATGATTCATTTAGTTTAACATGTTCAACACAAAGTACCTTACGGAACAACAACTAAGCTAATCACAAAGCAATCGACTTTTGTTGTTTTAGAGCTCAACATAAGACACTTCATGGAACAACACAGTATTTACACAAAATGTGGATCGGAGGATCGACCTTATACCGTGGAATAAGCAATGATTCATTCTATGTTTCCATCACTATTTTCACAATGACACACAATAGACATAATCCTTGAATCACAAAATATTTTAACCTATCTTACATCAATAATTGACAATATAGGCTTAACTTTTGTGTTTTGTCAAAAGTCTATTCATTCTTTTATCAATATTTGCATATCAATTCACAAACGACTTTACTTTTGACAAAATATGGGACAATTAAGTTCACGTACGTAAACACACATATCCCATCAAAAAATTGCAATATACAAAATAAAAAAATTAATACTGCAATCATCATCTTCCAAACAAACTTATAATTTAAACCAATAAATCTAAAATGTGTAATCACAATAATGGCTATTCCAAAACACTAGTTATTCTTCTAAATAAAACAAGAAAAATAGAAGATTTACTAGGCAATAAGACCTTTGAAGAATTCTTTATCGTCCCCAAACTCCTTGTCGTCAACAGCCATTGGAACATAAGGTTCATTAAGGTAGGAGTTTATGTCAATAAACCTTGTTGGTTGCTGCTGTCGAACCAGGGCTTTCTGAATCTCATGAGTCTTATACACAAAAGCCTTTATTTGTTGAATCTCCTTTCGCATCTCCTTCAACACTTTAAGAACATCAGAAAACCTTTGAGAATTTGAAGGAACACCTCTTGGCTTCCTCACATTCCTTCTCTTCCTTTTCAATGTTGGAGGCCATGAAGATTTTTCGTTTTCCTTCATGATTGATGGCTTAATAATCATATTACCATATTTTCCATCAGAAGACATCATACTTGGAGCATCCATGACGTATATGTTTGTGAGAGGAATTCACAATTAGCTCAACAAGTAGTCTTGAGATAAAAATAGGTTTTAGAGAAGGAAAAGGAATGTAGGGTTCGAAACCTTTAACAGGTTCGTAAACGATCAATTCTTAACCCAATGAAGAGTAGAATTATCGATAGTACCCTTTCTTTTTGTTTGATAGACAAGAGAAGACAAACCTAAGAAAATAAGAAAATGAACTTTTCCTATAGCCTTTGAGGTACAAAATCTTTGTCTCTTTTGATCAGGCACATGGTACAAGATTTTAACATAACAAAATCAAGTTGCGCTGTAGTGAACAACAATTTGTCCACCAATTTTCTCTGGGGAGGAATCCACATACCTTTATCTATAAAAACAATTTGACCATAATTTATTCTCAAATGGTCTTTGATTTATCCTTGGAAACTAACTTCTTAGACGAAGATAAAATCTTATATACTTCAGCGGTCTTCTGAGAAAGTTTAAGCTTTCTTGCTAGATGATTTGGTCTTCGTTGAAGTTTGTTGACATGCCTTTGTTGGTGTTTAAACTTGTAGCACCTTGATAGTTCATGACCATTTAATGAACAATATGAGCACGTCAAACTTGGATAAAAATCAGGCTTCTGGAATGTGCAAGCAGCTAGGCACATATTTGGACCTGAGATATTATAAGTAGTCCGAAGATTGGGTCAACTTTGTCTTCCATAATAGTTGGATTATCTGAAATAATATCAATATTGATGTGTGTATTGCTACAACTATCAAAATCGATATTTTCACCAAGAAGAGGAACACTTGATTTCTCGTCTTCATTAGAGTCATAGACGTCAAACATTTCATTAAGAGTTGCAGCAAGGCCTTTGTTCCCAGTGTATTTTCTCCAATTTGGACACTCATTAGCAAAATGACCAAAACCTTTACACTTAAAGCATTGAGGCATATCCTCATCAACAGTTTCATCAATATCCCTGTTTTTAGGAGGAACACGATTATGAGGTTTCACTGATACCTTAGGCTTATCTCTGGAGAACTGTTTACTTCTCTTCAATAGAAGATCCCTAAACTGTATTGTGATCATCGAGACTATTTGTCAAGATCTTCATCTGATGAATCTGTCTCAGAGTGATCATCTTCAGAGATAAATACTGTATTTACTTCATCAATTAATTTAGCGTCCTTCAGTGCTTTGAACACAACATCCTTAGATTTGGATAAGTGTTCATGATCAAAGATCTTAAGCTTTCCAACCAGCGTATTTCTGGAGAGAGTATCAAGGTTATTTCCCTCAACGATGGCATGCTTCTTAGAATCGTATCTAGATGGCAGCGATCTGAGAATTTTCATCACAATGTCCTTTTCAGGAATAGTCTTACCCAATGCAAAAGATGCATTAACAATTTCAGACACTTTGTGATTAAACTCATCAAATGTTTCTTCATCTGCCATAGGAAGGTTTTCCCAATCGGAATTAATATTTTTAAGTCTGGCTTCCTTTTCACTGGAATTTCCTTCGAATACGGTTGCTAAGATATCCCAAGATTCTTGCGACTTAGTGCAATTAGACACATGGTGCTGAAGATTTGGGGTAATGGCATGTATGATCGCACTCAAAACATCGGAGTTTTGCTTTGCAGCAAGAATCTCTGCATGAGTGTATTCACCAATATTCTTTGGAACGTTTACACCTCCAACTTCCTCAACGGGAGCATCATAGCCATTAACAACATATACCCATGATTGGAAATCATGTGCTTGAAGAAAAGCTCGCATATCAATTTTCCACCATAAGTAATTAGAACCATCGAAGACTGGTGGTACGTTTATTGAGATAGCACCTCTGTCCATAGAGTCAGATCGCTACAAACACAGACTTGTAAGGTCTTGAACGTGTTTGCCTACTCTGATACCAATTGACACCTAATATTTTGATTAGCAATCTGTATGGACAACTCCGAGTTACTTTCTAGAGAATCAACTAGACTCAATCAATATAAAATATATCAAGGAGTTATTATCTCAATATCTCAATTTGATTTACTCAAGCAAATACAATATGCGAGTTTTAATCAAAGAGAGATAACTTGGATGGTACCAAAGACCAATATCCAAGTGTTAATCAATTTAAATCAACAACCAATAAGGTCGGATATTCTAATTGATTAAACAATGCACAACCTATATTATTTCAATTATATGACAAAATATAATGCGAAAAAGAAATAACATAGACACAAGAATTTTGTTAACGAGGAAACCGCAAATGCAGAAAAACCCCGGGACCTAGTCCAGATTAAACATACACTGTATTAAGACGCTACAGACACTAGCCTACTCCAAATTAACTTCGGTATGGACTGTGTTGAACCCCAATCAATCTCAAACTGATCCAAGGTATAATTATGCTCCTACGCCTCTGATCCTAGCAGGATACTACACACTTGATTCCCTTGGTTGATCTCACCCACAACCAAGAGTTGCTACGACCCAAAGTCGAAGACTTTAATAAACAAATCTATCTCACACATAAAAGTCTACAAGATAGATAAATTCATCTCCCACGAATAAACCTATGAGTTTTGTTCCGTCTTTTGATAAATCAAGGTGAACATGAACCAATCAATTAAACCAGACTTATATTCCCGAAGAAAAACTCAGTTTTATTAATCACCTCACAATAGTCTTAATCGACGCAGCGAAAAAAGATATTGTGGAATCACAAATGATTAAACAAATATGTTTGTGATTACTTTTATATCTTGCCTATCGGTGAAATTAATCTCAAGCCAATTATTACAATGGAACTTATACGATAGAAACAGCAAGATCAGATCACACAACTACGATAAAAGTAGTATCGGTCTGGCTTCACAATCCCAATGAAGTCTTTAAGTCGTTAACCTGGTTTTAGAATAATAAAACCAAAGGTTAAAGGAGAATCAACTCTATCTTAGAAAACTAGTATCACACAGAATGTGTGGGGATTAGGTTTCCCAGTTGCTATAGTTCTCCCTTATATAGTCTTTCAAATCAGGGTTTGCAATCAATGTTAGCTTAGTAACAAAGCATACAATATTCACCGTTAGATGAAAACCTGATTAGATACAAGCTAATATTTATCAACCGTTAGATCGAAAACTTAGCTTATCATACACACATGTACTTGATGATTTTGGGTTTGTGTAACCTTACCCCAAACGTGTACAACTAGTTGGTTCAATATAGTTAACCAAATGGTTATCCAAATGATAAATTTCATATCAACCATATTCTTCTTCACCATAACTAGTCCAAATGACTCAAATGAACTAGTTAGAGAGTTTTTCAATTGCTATGAGATCGCATGTACTACACAAGACACAATTGGAACAAAAACGATGTGATTCACTCGAATCGATTCATGAACTATAAAGCCACGGTTTGCAATAGCATTCCTTAGTTTATTAAGATAAGTTCACAAACATCATTTTTTGACATAACCTACTCAAGTTTGCAGACTAAATTCGCTGACTTAAGTTAACCGGTTGGAGTTCACAAACTCCAGCAGAAATTCACGGGCTCGAGAACTTCCGTCAGTTCGCGGACTGTGTTCGCTGACTGAAACCGACCTACAACTCCAGCATAAATTCTCTTGTCGAGAACTACGCCAGTTCACGGACTGAGTTGATGGCTCATGTTCCGGTTTTCACTTGATCAACAAAGTTTGCAAACTTCGGTTCAAGCAATAAGGACTTATACATATATGTGTTACCACAACAATGCTTATATCCTCCAATGGTTATATTGTCTAAACTCTCATTTCAATAATTGAATCATTCTTAGAGGGCGTTATATAGTTGTTATTTACAAACTATTTTTCGTCAGAGCGATTTCCAAAATGATTGAAACATAACATGACTTTCGTCACTAGGTAAATATGAACTTGGCTAAAGCGAAAGCTTTACCAACACATATTTCGAGAAATAGATAAGCGAGATAAACTCATCTCAAAATACTCATATGCGTATGTTCTTAGTCTATATATTAATACGACTTTTGTCACAAGATAGGAGATAAAATAGATAGACTTTTGAGTGATAGATAAGTTCAAGTCTCCTCATACCTTTTAGTCGATTAAGATCCACTGGTTCCTTGAGTAGTCCTTCGTATTGTATGATGATCGCCATGGAGTCCTTGAGCTCAACTACACTTTCTATCCTAGCCCAAGACCTTATCTATAGTAGACTAGAAATCAAAGACTTTATAGTTTTGATCACTAACATTGATAGACATGCTTGAGATAGCAACGCATGTGAGGTCGACCGAGCAGTTCTCTAACAAGTTTCTTAGTTGATTTTTGGTTTGCTAAACTAGTCGGGAAAATTTCTTCGGACAATTATTTCCATGATAACATATCAAAACATAATTACTTTGTAGTTTCGGTTTTGATATTGGTTATCAAAAATGGTATGTGGATCCCTCGTGCTTGACTCAACAGGTTGCAAGTCTATTTTGTGATTTGTAAGATCATTTTCGTGTTGTCCTTTATTTTTTCGTTTCTTTGTCATTTTTGTGACAAAAAGGGGGATAAATATATGAAGTAAACAGATGATGTTGGTATCAATTTTATATTGATTGGTGTCACCAGGCAAGAGGACAATGGTGCTTGAACATTTATCTAACGAAAAAGGAAAAAAACAGACTAAGGGGGAGTAACATATCATATGATCGGTATAACAAAGACGCACGGATTGAAAATCTACCTATCTCACCTTTAGGGGGAGTATGAGCTTTGTTATTATAATGTCAATAGCGGCATTTTAAGGATTTAATTAATACAGGTAATGTGTTGTTGAATTCGGGAATCAAGCGTATGTGTAATGAATTATTGTAATTTGTTTATCCATATGATTGTAAGAGTTTTGTCACTAAAATTGACAAAGGGGGAGATTGTTAGAGCATAGCTCGGTTGAATCCACCAAGCGTTGGTATGTCAAGTTTGGTTGTCATATTTTAGTGAGCCAAAACTCATTTAAGAGTCGCTTGATTTAAATGTACTAGAGTCAACTTCTTATAGGCTAGCTTGAAAGTATTAGGATGAGACATTACAAGTATTGCGAAGACTTGAAAAAGTGAAGAAGTACGGAGCTACAACCACAACATCATCCTTCCACTTGAGGTTAGTGATATTTCACTTGAACTGTTTCATTCCCTAACGTATCTTTCAAGTCGTACATATTGAAAACATAAAACTGCGAATCATGAACACTCTAGATAGACATAGTATTAAGGAATGCAATATGAGGTTTATTTCTTAACCATTAAACTTTGTATATAAGACATCAACATAATTGTATGAATGCTATTGTGATTATGTCTGGGTATGAGGTGAGGATTTCATCCTAGGAAACAATGTTTTTACATGCATTTTAAGAAAGTAAGTTCATGATATGTGTTGTGAACCGAAAAGGAAATCGCCAGACGTTATTGGGGATGTTCTTCATTGCATATCTTATGAATGACCAATATGCGTGATTTGTATAACCGATCATGACTTGTTTCTGTTCTTGGTAAAACTATTCACATGAGGCATGACTTATGTATTGGTATGACTTTTATTAGTGAAACCGATATTAAGTAATCACCTGGGGTATGATCGGGTTTGTGTGTAAGACCAAATTTGGGAGAGGGGACTGATCCTAGTAAGAGGTGCAGTACATCACAATGGGAACCGATCCTTGTATGAGGTGCAACAAGGTTTATAATAGAAAGTGGAACCGATCCTATGAACATGTGCAACACGTTTTTAGGCAAAGGGGAACCGATCCTACGGACATGTGAAATACATATAAGTTAGATACCATATATATGTGGGGGAGCCGATCCTAGTACCTAGTCAACCGAAAATTTGGTAAGCTAGTGTGACAATGCATAGTACTCACATGGAGGTAGAACCGAAACTTGTTTTGGTAGAACCGTTACACCCATGACTTGTGATTGAGTGTAACTTGATCAATCACATAGTCACATAGTTCTTGAAAGTCAGATAAACCAATTCTAAACTTGTTTGGAAGTGTGGTAAATCGGTTTCAAGTGAGTAAGTATGAAAAAGGACTTACAAGAGGAAAGATGTCGACACACTTTGAACACACGCATTAATGTTGTAGTTGCAGGAATTCCTACAACACACCCCTTATAATATCTTGATAATAATTTCTTGATCTAAACTCATTTGATATGAAAATGATGATTAAAATACTAAAATTGGAAATGGACACACAGATTTTTACATGGTTCGATCAATTTGATCTACATCCATGATTCTTCACTATGATTGTTTAAATTTACATTTAATTTACATTGATAATCTCCATTAATGGAATTCTAGATCTAATTTTTTGGGAAGAAGATGATAAAGAAAAATACATTCTCTCTCTAAAAAAATCTCTATCTTTCTTACCAAAATTGTCTCTCTCCTTCTCTTCTCTTTATATAGGTATCTTCATGGTGGTTGACAGCTCACATTCAACTCATATTTCCCATATTTTAGGATCTCTTCTATGCTTCTCGCAGGCTCTGCTATGCTTCTCGCGAGATTTCTCTACAACCACAAAATCTTCATTTCCTTCCTTGTTCTCGCGAGATCCCGCCTTTTTCTTGCGAGCATTCTCTCCAACTACAAAATCTTCACATTTTTCTCGTGTTTTATGTTGTCGTTGTCTATTACGTCATTCTTTGAATTATTCTGCGACACTCGCAGTGTGTTGTTGAGGAACTCACAGAAATGTTGTTAATAATTTCGTAAGAATATTGTTGTGGTGATATTATGATCCTACAAATGTGCATCTTTTATTGTTCAAAGATATTCCTTAACAGCTAAGAAGGAAGTATATCCCAAGATCGAATTTAAATAAGTTAAGAATCTTTTAATTAAGGTTTTTAATTATATATGGAAAATAAGAATTAGTAATGTGCATTTGCTAGTTAAAGTTATTCCAAGGATATTTCGATCATAAATTTGGACAGTGCATTCTCGGGAATGATGAAAACTGAATTGGAAAATATTGAATATCTTGAGAATATTTTCGGTTTTAGAAATTCCTTGGTGTCCAAACTTCCTTGTCTATAAATATTTTGAGTTTGCATTTCTAGCAAACTAATCCTTCGTGACAGTAAACTTCCTTTGTTGTACTGTTACTGGTGAAGCCGCCTATTCGGAGAGGAGAGTAACCTAATTAGGAGAAATCTCTTACGGCCGCTCAGTTTAAAGTCTTCTTCGGGATTGAGAAGCTCTAGTACGTACCGTTGGTTGGAAACTAGATAATTGCGGTTTATCTTTAGTCTTTATATTGATTTGATTGACTAA
The DNA here is from genome assembly GCA_023529315.1 of Papaver bracteatum. NCBI lineage: Eukaryota > Viridiplantae > Streptophyta > Magnoliopsida > Ranunculales > Papaveraceae > Papaver > Papaver bracteatum. The sequence goes on along the minus strand of JAJJWX010000811.1, from coordinate 5,310,872 downwards.
CAGTGGTTGAACATTGATTGCACCTAGTTTTTTTATGCTTGAGAATCTTCTCTTCTGATATAAGATTCACTCAAACTAGTTCAAGGTTTCGACAGGGATCTTTAGACTATTGTTAGATCTAAAGACGATCTTGTGATAATACATGGTTAACAGACTCCTTTCTGTGTGTGAATGATCACAAGAGATTCAAGTAGTTGTGTGCAGGTGTGTATTGAAGATCTAAGAAGATTTGAAGACAAAGAAGAGATACAAGATTTCTGACTTGGTTATATAAATCTTTGGTGTGCACAATACTTGTTTCGGTAATAGAGGATCCAACTATACTCGATATATCCTTGTGGTATTTTGATAGTGTAGATGGTGTATTTTCGACAAAGGCTAAAATCGTAAACCCGTAATTATACGAACCTCTGATCCAGTAGTCAAACGTGAGTATTGAGACACGGATCTCTCATCGAATCCTCTGACTGAAAATACTTTCTCTCAGAGTACATGTAGATATGTAGTCTCACGGCTAGGCAACAACATATCTCATGAATACTGAACACTTCAGTAATTATTTCTATATAGTATCACAAGATGGACGTCTCCTAGACATCTTGCTCTACTAGTATAGAGCGATAACGTCTTCAAGATACAAACAACGAGTTTACCCTGACTATATAAAGGATATGAAGCTCCAGTAAGCTCATATCGGGATAATTAATGCTCCTAGACAGCTTGCTCTACTAGTATAGAGCCACAAGTTAATTATTCCTAAATTCTTGGATAAACCCATTGAATTTCCGAAAATATTCAAATATTTTCGCAATATTTCATTACTGCAAACCATGGTTCTTCCCATCAGAATTCCATGGGTTAGTAATAAATATTCAACACATGGGGGGATGAGCTACCTCCGAGTAAGCCCCGACTCAAATGGTGTAAGTGTACTCAACGACGATGCACTAACGATCACCGCACGAACGAGTATTTCAAAATATGACGAAACGATGAACCTATGCAAAATAGGACGGAAAATAACAAATAATTAAAATTTAACCAAGGCGCCGGGAGCATGGGCCCACTGACCGGCCGGACATGCCGTGGTCAATCCCACGCTAGTTGCATATTTTTATCATATTTTTGTTGTTTTCTTTGAGTTCATGAAAAACCTTTCATTTGAACAAATATCCTTTGTTTTGAGGAAACTCCTCAGTTTCATGGTGTTTCCTTCACACCAAGGAAATAATATAAAATTAGGGAAAAACATTGTGGGGCGTGACCATTAGCCAACCGGCCATGACTTTGTCCCAGCCGGCCCCACACCTCATGGTTCCTCATTATTTTATTATTATTTCCATAATTTCATGAAAACTCCATAATCTCATGATATTTCCTTGATCCCATGAAAAATAATATAAAATTTAAAAAAACCGTGGGACCGGGCCATAGCCGGCCGGTCACGCCCTAGCTTGCCCCACAAGTTTTATTTTATCATTACTATATTTTTCATGTTTCCTTAATTCCATGAAATTCCTTGATTTCATGATATTTCCTTCAAATTATGAAAAATCCTTCAAATCATGAAATAATACATAAAATTAGGGAAAACGCACAGGACCGGGCCCTAACCGGTCAACCATGCTCCAAGCCAGTCCCACACATCCCGCACATCCATTATTTTATTATTTTTATGTTTTTCTCATCTCATGGAAACTCCTTGATTTCAACAAAACTCTTTAATTTTAACAAAACTCTTTGGTTTTATCATATTTCCCTAAAATCATGAAAATATTATAAAGATTTGGAAAAACATGTGGATTGGCTCCCTTGGCCGTCCGAACATGCCTTGGCCATGGCCGGTCCCACACTTCATAATTCCTTCACTCTTTTATTATTTTCCTTCATCTCATGAAGTTTTGACGGTTTTATCAAAAATCCCTGATTTATTCATATTTTGTCAAATGGATGCTCAACTACACGCCAGAAAATATCAAAGTTCTCAGAACTGAGATACGAGCACTTTGACGACGTGATCATGTTACCTTGACCGACCAGGGTTGGCTCCTTAGCTCGCAATGATCCGGTCTCGTGTATTTTCATGGTTTGACCTAATTTGCGCAATTGCATGTATTAGGTCCAAAACTCTTCCAAAAAACTTGGAACTTCATGAAACGATCATCATTTGATCTCCTGACCACCCATGGCGGGTTTCATGACCCCTTGGTCGGTCCTTCACCTCTTAATAATTAATTAGGTTTTATCACCTAAGGCTCAGACGAGCATTTTTCGAATAAATGATTAAACAATTATTTAATCATTCTTTCATCAACAAACCACAAACTCTTCAAGAGGCCTTGGTATTTGCTCACACGAGCGAGCATATGGGAGTTTCATGGTCGACCCACGGTCCCATGAAGCCAATGCTCCTTCATTCCATGTTTAATTCCAAAATAAACCATCACTCGGTCATCAATTGATCAAATTAGGGTTTATGAGTCCAAGGATCATAATTCCAGATTCAAACACTAATAATTTTATGATGATCTCATGATCAGTATTCTTATTAATTATACTCGGTTCAACTACCAGTATTTTAATTAATATTTTATTTTGGTCACGGTACCAATAATTGCTCAGATGAGCAATATTGGTTCAACTATCAATATTCAACAAATCAGAGCAATACTTGCTCGCCTAAACTATCAACGTGAGAATCATGCCCACGTTCAATTCATGAGTTTCAGAACATTTTACAAAATCATGTTCAACTCAATAAATACATGGACTCATCGTCCCATGAAATCATGAAGTCAACAACTAAATAAACTAACCACGAGACGTCAATCGTGTCAATTGGGGGGATATCAACTAGGGTTTTGGTCTGGCGGTCTATGACATGTGTGTTCATACACATCATGGAATGTGAGCAAGTCGTGTAATCAGTTGAAGGAGTTAACAAAGTAGTGGATGGAAAATCAACCAAGTCTCCGCACGATGAGAAACTGGTTTCAAACACGATTTCCATTTCCCCACTCTTCGATTCCATCAATTGTCACACTTCATGGGAAAAACATTGTGGGGCGTGACCATTGGACAACCGGCCATGCCTTGGTCCCAGCCGACCCCACACCTCATGGTTCCTTATTATTTTATTATTATTTCCCTAATTTCATGAAAACTCCATAATCTCATGATACTTCCTTGATCACATGAAAAATAATATAAAATTAAGAAAACCCGTGGGACCGGGCCATAGCCGGCCGGTCACGCCCTAGCTGGCCCCACACATTTTATTTTATCATTACTATATTTTTCATGTTTTCTTAATTCCATGAAATTCCTTGATTTCATGATATTTCCTTCAAATTATGAAAAATCCTTCAAATCATGAAATAATACATAAAATTAGGGAAAACGCATGAAACCGGGCCCTAGCCGGCCAACCATGCTCCAATCCGGTCCCACACATCCCGCACGTCCTTTATTTTATTATTATTTTTTATGTTTTCCTCATCTCATGGAAACTCCTTGATTTCAACAAAACTCTTTAATTTTAACAAAACTCTTTGGTTTTATCATATTTCCCTAATATCATGAAAATATTATAAAGATTTGGAAAAATGTGTGGATTGGCTCCCTTGGCCGGACAGCCATGCCTTGGCCATGGCCGGTCCCACACTTCATAATTCATTCACTCTTTTATTATTTTCCTTCATCTCATGAAGTTTTGACGGTTTTATCAAAAATCTCTGATTTCTTCATATTTTGTCAAATGGATGCTCAACTGCACGCCAGAAAATATCAAAATTCTCAGAACTGAGATACGAGTACTTTGATGACGTGATCATGTTACCTTGACCGACCAGGGTTGGCTCCTTGGCTCGCAATGAGCCGGTCCCGTGTATTTTCAATGTTTGACCTAATTTGCGCAATTGCATGTATTAGGTCCAAAACTCTTCCAAACAACTTGGAACTTCATGAAACGATCATCATTTGATCCCGTGACCACCCAGGGATGGTTTCATGACCCCTTGGTCGGTCCTTCTCCTCTTCATAATTAATTAGGTTTTATCACCTAAGGCTTGGACGAGCATTTTTCGAATAAATGATTAAACCAGTATTTAATCATTCTTTCATCAACAAACCACCAACTCTTCAAGAGGCCTTGGTATTTGCTCACACGAGCATATGGAAGTTTCATGGTCGATCCATGGTCCCATGAAGCCAATGCTCCTTCATTCCATGGTTAATTCCAAAATAAACCATCACTCGGTCATCAATTGATCAAATTAGGGTTTATGAGTCCAAGGATCATAATTCCAGATTCAAACACTAATAATTTTATGACGATCTCATGATCAGTATTATTATTAATTATACTCGGTTCAACTACCAGTATTTTAATTAATATTTTATTTTGGTCATGGTACCAATAATTTCTCAGATGTGCAATACTTGCTCAGATGACCAATATTGGTTCAACTATCATTATTCAACAAATCAGAGCAATACTTGCTCGCCTCAACTATCAACGTGAGAATCATGCCCATGTTAAATTCATGAGTTTCAGAACATTTTACAAAATCATGTTCAACTCAGTAAATACATGGACTCATCGTCCCATGAAATCAACAACTGACTAAACTAACCACGAGACGTCAATCGTGTCACTTGGGGAATATCAACTAGGGTTTTGGTCTTGCGGTCTATGGCATGTGTGTTCATACACATGATGGATGTGAGCAAGTCGTGCAATCATTTGAAGAAGTTAACAAAGTAGTGGATGGAAAATCAACCAAGTCTCTGCACGATGAGCAACTGGTTTGAAACACGATTTACATTTCCCCACTCTTCGATTCCATCAACTGTCATACTTCATGGGATCATGGTATCTATAATTCCATCAATATAAATAAGTCTCTGAATCATGATTGAAACAACAATGATTTCACATCTCACAGACAACACGAGATCCACAACTCATCAATTGAGCAATTACTCTCAACTGAGCAATTTTGATCATTCAGAACTTATCATATTCAGAATTCACAACACACCTACAATCTTTGATTACCATTGATTCCACACATTTACCAGCTTCCCTCCTACAGATCGACCCATCCTCTCTTGTGACCGAATTTACTCTGGAACGACCATTGTTTTGGTTTAGGCCGGAGTACTACAGATTGATCTCTCGAATTCAAAGCACTCCCTTCTTGCAATGCATATGTGTGAGGTTGAACATTTCACTTGGTTCAAGGAGTCTCCTCTGCACGGTCGTCACCTCATTCCGTAAAAACCAGCAAATTATTTTCCCCATCTATAGATAGAATAGTTAATAAGATCGGCATCAATATATTTCCTTGGGATTAAAGGTATTGATAGCAAAATCTTAACGATTACCTTTTGGTGATTGAACATAAGATAGATCTTGGAACCTGAAAAATGAGTTTATGTTAAGATAAACAGAAGATCCTTTGCATAACTCATAGAGAGTTGAATCCAAACATATTTGTTGTTCCTTTACTGTTTGGAATACGAACCAAAGGAATTGGTCCAAGTATGTGACTTGTTTACAGGTTGGAGGTGTGGGAATACATATATAACTAGGTGAACTATAGGTTTAGTTGCTTGGTCTCAACTATACGATGTTGGTTTATTTTGTATATCGGATAAATCTTGAGAGTATTCAATTCTGGACTAGGTCCCGGGGTTTTTCTGCATTTGGGGTTTCCTCGTTAACAAAATCTTGCCGTGTCATTTACTTTATATTTCTGCATTATAATTGTTATATTATAATTAAAGTAAATTGCACAAACGTTAATTCCTATTTACTTGATATGCAATCCTAGTGAGTTTGGTTAAGTCCGAACCTTTGTATCAAGTAAATACACTTTGTTGTTGTATTGTCTCGATCTCGTATCCATAAACAATCACACGAAGTGTGAACCGATTTATTGTATTTTCTCGACTCAGTCTATAGACAATCACTTTCGGAGAAAGGACTTATAGGAAGGAAAAGTTATAGTTTGAGGTATATTTGGGTACCCTCGCCTTTTCAAGTTCGGTCTAACGGTTGAAAGATATTAGCTTGTATCTAATCAGGTTTTCATCTAACGGTGAATATTAAATGCTTCGTTACCAAGGTAACTTAGATTGCAAACCCTGATTTGGAGACTATATAAAGGAGAACTCTAGCAATTGGGAAACCTAATCCTCACAACTCATGTGTGATACTAGTTGTATAAGCTAGAGTCGATTCTCCTTTAACCTTAGGTTTCTCTCGAGACCCTGTAGGTTAATGACTTGAAGACTTCATTGGGATTGTGAAGCCAGACCCAACTATGTTCTCTGTAGTTACGTGATCTGATCTTGTTGTTTCTATCGTATTTGAGTTCAATCGTAAGATTGGCTTGAGATTAATTTCTTTGATAGGCAAGATAGAAAAGTAGTCACAAACATCTTCGTCTCATCATTTGTGATTCCGCAATATCTTGTTTCGCTAGTCGATTAAGATTATTGTGAGGTGATTGATAATTCTAGGCTGTTCTTCGGGAATATAAGTCCGGGTTATCGATTGGCACTAGTAGAGAATCAAAAAAAAATAAGTCTGCCAGAAAAAGCCTTACAAACATCAAAAACGACTGCGTCTGGGAGCCCTAAATATGTAGCCTTGTTTCTCGAAACGACTACGGATGGGAGCCCTTAAATATTTTCAGAAACGACAATCTTGATTAGTCTAAAATGTACTGATAGAAGCAGACAGTTATATAGAACATATTTTATAGAAAAAAATAGAATTCATTCAGCTGACCCAAAAGTTGATTCAGCTGAGTCTAAAAATAAAAGCTGAATGAAATTAATATTAACTTCAAAACTGTATTAATACTAAAATTGATGGTAACTTTAAACTGAATCTGTAATAAAAAGTGCTAACAGTTTTACAACTTTTAAACTGAAACTGTATTAAAAAGTGCTAACAGTTTTACAACTTTGACTAATCTAAAATACTTTAAGTTCCCAACTTCAAATGCTAAAATTATGAGCTAGTTATAGTTTGCACAATTTTTAAGGCAAGAAGGAAAGGAGAGTATATTTAAGTATTTTTTACAATTATACCCTTATGGATAATAACTAATAAAACTTAGAAATGATTTATCTCTTAAACTATGCGACGGTTTTTTGTAAACTTTATACCGTTGAAAAGCATTTTAAAACACCTACGCAATGAATATGAATATGGCTATCAAATTATACATATTTCTTATAGTAACAATAATCAATTAAAAGGATAGTTTTAGAAATACCCCCTTGATTAGCCAAATAGTTCATCTATTTTGGGACAAAATAAAGAACCAACTAGCTCATCTAATTTGGGACGGAGGGAGTATATTTTTATTACAAGCTTAAATACCAGAGAACTTCAACACGAAATTGAAGTCAAGACTTCACTATTGATTCCTTTATTCACTAAAGACACACGAGAAGAACAAGACTTCACCAATTATGCCTTCAATTACTAAAGACACATGCCATCAGCGAGAAAGTTTGGCAGGACATCAAAATCATTGTCTGGATAAAGGGCATGCAGACCTTGTGGCAGCAGACAAGCAATCATCTTTTAGGTTGCTGCTGAATTACAGATATTAGATTGAGCACAACACCTTAATGAAATAACAAAAGGAAATGAAGAGAAAATAAAGAGCAGTACCCATAAAAAGAAAAATCTAATGCTATCAGACGGGGACAACGATTGATGCTTTGAATAGAACACCACATCCGTTTAGTTCTAGCATCACAATGTCAGGTGCCTCGAATGTAGGGCATATACCGAAGTTAAGAGTCCGAATACCAACCTACAATAACAAAAAAAATAAAAATAATAATCCGTTAGTAGATCCAAAACGGAAAACGACAAACTGCATAAAGAGATATCAGATACATAATATACTTTGTTGAAAGAAGACACAAAGAAAGAAAACTAGGGATGTACTGCTGAATTTTACTTCCGTTAGACTCTGTAAAAAAAGTTGAAATCATGTTCAGCAAGTACCAAAAAATCAACCAGCATGTTAAGATCATAATCTATCAGTTCACAAACCTTGCAGTAGTCGAAGGTAGATACCGAAGTTTAGTTCTAGCATCACAATGTCAGGTGCCTCGAATGTAGGGCATATACCGAAGTTAAGAGTCCGAATACCAACCTACAATAACAAAAAAAATAAAAATAATAATCCGTTAGTAGATCCAAAACGGAAAACGACCAACCTACAATAATCTATCAGTTCACAAACCTTGCAGTAGTCGAAGGTAGATGGCTAGTGACTTGAGCACCAGGAAACCACCCTCATCACTAAGAACTTCACAAACAAAATTCATCAGGGCTTCGCAACCAGTAAGGCCAACTTCAGGCACACAATTGCATTTAAACACCAGGGTTTCCTTCTTTTGCAGCACCAACTTTTGCAGAGCCAGAAAACCGCAACTTCTGAGCCCAAATTCGTAAGAGGAGAACATAAGAAATATGATAGCTTACACCAGACGAACCTGGAGTGCGTTTGATGTAGCATTGATACAATGATGAGCGGCGCATTTAGAAATGGTAATAAATGAAAGCAGGGGTGTTCATAAACTCAAATCAGCAAATCTGTAGGAAAAACATGGATGTTCAGGAAAGGGAACGGAAAATAACCTCTACACAATGGAGGAAAAGGAAGTAAGAATCTTACTTTCGGCAATGCACTAGTCTGATAGTATGCAAGTGAGGTAGGTATAGTGAGACGCTGCTGCCAGTTACGACATCCGGTAACTCTTTTGAATGTCCACCTATAAGAAGAAGGCTGCTACACTATTGATTTGCAAAGGCATTACATAAATTTAGGAGCAATGGTTAAATTATTAGATGCAAAAACAACAGAACTATGGATCTTAGGGAAGTTGCACATCTTCCGTAGAAGTGTTAAAATGCTTAACAGGTTGTAACCCGCTGTTGCAGGTAAAGCTTCCTGAGCATTGTTGTCAACTAGATAATCAAATACTTGATGAGTTTGTAGTTTCAGTCTCGACAATGTCAGCTATCTAAGATCAATTACCTGCAATACTAACTCATTATATTCATCCAGACTCGCCACTATAATGAACGCTAACAAACAGCTATCTAAGATCAATTACCTGCAATACTAACTCATTATATTCATCCAGACTCGCCACTATAATGAACGCTAACAAACAGATAAAAGCATCCAGTTTAAAATGTTTATAAAAGAGAGGTCAAACCTTAATAGAACGACCAGGTATTTGATAGAAACTGCAATAATTGAGCATTAAGCTTAATATAGCTGTATTTTCTCGTTGGGGAAGTGAAACAACATACTTCTTAGTTGACCCCATGCTATTTTGTAGCACCTCTCTGGAAATAATTAGGCTGAACATCGCAACCTCTTATTCTACTTGCTGGATTGAACCATCAGAAGTTTGTAGACAAAAATAAGACTTCATAGCCTAAGGATCAGAACCATCAGAAAACCAGTATCACTAAGATATTAAATAAAAATAATAGCACAAGACACTAAGAAGGAGACAAAAGAGGAAAGAACAGAGTAGGAATCATGTCAAGAGATAGAAATAACGTATTGAGTAGTGGAGAAAAATTACAAAGAAGGCCCAACCTGTGTACAATTAATCTTCTGATACACATTCTTTTATGCAAAATGATACAAGGACTAGTAAAGGATCAATACTATGCTTACACAAAGAAGAAATTGGAACAATAATATATATAATAAATTTCATCAGTCGTAACAAAATAACTAGTAAATGAGGGCCAACACATACACAACTATCTTAGTAGAAGCAAACATCTTAGTAACTAATATTTTGTATTTCAATTACATTATAAAGAAATACAGATTCTTTGATGAGCAAAATTCAAAGGGAAAGATGCATACAAAGAAATTTAGAACCAAATACTAGATGTTTATAAGAAGTCCTGAACGTTGATCGTTGTTGGCATAAAGTTAAACCTACTCTCTCCGGCACTATAATGTTAATGATGATCAAATTCGAAATATTTAAAGCGAGAAAGGAAAAAAATTAGTGAACACTTACCGGCGATAACTCCCAATAATATAATACCCAACCAATAATCATTGTCTTTTCGCCATCTTTAGCTCTGCAATAGAGGTACAAAATATAAAATAGTTGCTCAAGAACTCAACCACCCATGATCACATATATGAATACTAGGATAATCTCAATTCAGAAATCAAAGTAACTACCACCGACTACTTATAATTATCAAAATTATGGAGATTTCTCAACTAATATAGAAAGATCAAGAGATAAGACACTTAGCTACGTTGTAAAAAAATAATCCAACAAAACTTAACGAAAAGTTTTAAGAAATTACCAGTCCAGGCTAATATTTGTCGCAAGCCCAAAATCTAAGCTCTAGGACATCGCTAGGATTTTCAAAGATTTCAGAGTAAAGGATTTCATGTCGACCTATTCGAGACAGACAGTTCTTCGACTCATCTGCAATCAACAGGTAAATCCAAATTATGAGTTGAAATAACAGGACAATCTTCAAGTATACATATATGATATAGGTCAGATCATACCAAACAGATATTCAGGTATGATAAGATTCTGGAGCATGAAAACGATATGCAAAAGAGAAATGCAATCCCGTTCGATTGACAAATCAATTGCCTGTACTAGCCACTTGTATATCAATTAGTAAGGTTGCATACAGTACTTCACAATGACAGAAGCTATTAGGACTTCACAAAGTGTATAGGTATACAAAGTGTATATATAACAAGACACAAATGCATATAGAGTAGCAAATATAAAGAGTGCTTCGTAGGGTCAGAAATCTTGCAAAGATGGGGATAAAAGCTACACAAAAATATTATCCCAACCTGAACCTACACATTCACGAAAACACAGGTTTTCAGACTCCAGATTGTAGTTCTATTAAGGCTGCCAGTGGCAATTCAACTAACTGTTTTGATCCGCACCTAGCATGAAGTAATCGCGCAATCCAATGCACACAAACATAGTAAGGATAAATAACTCATGGATGACAAACACTTATATGTATAATGAATTCCATGAGAGTTAACAAGAATTTTATTTTGTTGCAGGGTTTCACAAATAAGTATCATAACTCAGGGATAACAAATACTTTAAAGCATTAACCTTACATGGAAATCCAAATCAAAAGCTGTTAACATATGCACAACCTGTGAAATTCAGATACTGTGAAAAGGCTTCAATGATAAATTGATGCAAGTATACCTAAAGCAAATAAGCTGTGTTGATAAAAAGTTAGTCATTCGGTCATATACAATAGTTCATTGAAATATGAATACTAGCACAATATACCACCCAACGAAAACTAACCTTTGGAGGTAGTGATTGAATGAGAACATTGATGTCCGCACAATGTTCATCACAAAGCCAAATATGTTGATCAGATGATAGTCTTCCTCGCAAGCTGGTAATGCAAATGATTGTTAGTCATAACTAAACTAGGCCTCAATATGTAATTCAAGAGCATTTTAAACTTTTAACTAGTACATTTGAGATAGTAATTACTAAATCCTACAATACTATAATGCTGGATTGATATCAGTGAAAACATTATGTCAAACAGAATTTTAAATAATCCGAAAAAGAAAAATAATAATTAATAATAATAAAAGAGATACTTAACATTAAAACAGAAAGCTAAGCTTTTAGTTTAAAAGGGACTTTGGAAAGGTATGTAGGTTTATATATTTATCAAAATGTCTCGACAAAATAGGACAGAAGTTACATTTTCAGAAAATACTGTTTTGATAGCCCATAATCAAAAATTCGTACATAATTCGTTATACAACGGAAATCAGCAACTCATGTCTCATTGGAAAGCTGAAAGAGTCTTCTTTAATATAAAAATGATAAGCAGAAGTAGAGAGATACATAGCTGTGCATAAAGTTCTCGACAAAACAGGACAATACCATCATGTTCAGAAAATTTCAGTTTCACAAGTCTCCAATAGAAAATTCGTTTAAAATTCATTTGGTGTTGGATTTTGGCAAATTTGGTCTTGTTGGAAAGATGAGTAAGTCCTCCTTAACATAAAAATGGTAGTACAAAGAAATGAGCTTTATATCTATGTCAAAACCGTCTCGACAAACAGGGAAGGAACGTGTTTCAGAAAAAATCCAGTTTCGGCAAGCTCCGATCAAAAATTCGTACGAAAATCATTAGGTGATGGAATTTGACAAATTTGGTTTTTTGAAAAGATAAGAAAACCCACTTTAACACAAAAATGATAGGAGAAAGTGTAATGGTTCATAGCTGTGTCAAAGAGTTCTTCAAAACAGGACAGCAAAACATTTTCAGAAATATTTCAGTTTTGAAAGTCCCTATTAGAAAATTCGTAGAAAATTCATTAGGAGTTGGAATTCAGCAAATTTGGTCTCTTTACAAAGCTGAGGACTCCCTCCTTAACATAAAAATGATAAGAAACGATAAAGAGTTTGATAGATATGTCAAAAGTCAATACCAAACAGGACATAAATTACGTTTTTCAGAAATTTCAGATTAATTTCACAAACATGTGATGGGCTATCTTTGAAACTCAATTTGGGAATTGAGTTTTGGCGAAAATCAACACTTAAAAAAAAGTTCAAACCATCTTTAATCTCCAAGTATGAAATAAGTATTTGCTTGTATTGTAAATCTTACAAACCCATTCAAAAAAAAAAAAAAAACACCAAATCATGAATTTTGAACCAAGTTAAGGCAAAGTATCAACCATACCACTTTGAATAGTTTTCCCTCAAAGAATCAAGTTAAAGGTGAAGCAACAGAAACCCATTTCTTACTTTGCAACAAACATGCTTTGTAAAGAAAATCATCAAATTTAAGGATTAGAAATCAAGTTGCACAAATTGAAGTTTAAATCCATTTGGGTGAGAAAACCCCCTACCTTGACGCAATTAAACCAGAGAGAATCCAAGCACCACATTTTGGATAGCTAAATGAAGGTTTCTGGACATTGAATCAAACCATGCTAAAATCAATCACAAGTAAAATTGTTTTGTGAAGAAAGAAATGAAAGAAAATCCTACCTCTCATGAGATTCAATGGAAACAGCAATTCCTGAAGTTGGTATTTCAAATTTGGGGAAAGAAGAATGATTTCTTCTTTGCTTCATATCAATACAGGGAATGAAGAGTTAAAGACAAAAGGGAGACGGAACCAAGTTAAAACATATCCTTTACCATATTAAAATGTGAAGGAAGAACAAACTACTCCACATACAATGAAACTGAGGTCGACTCCCTTGTTAATATATCCATTGTAGTAACCAGCACACCAATCCAAACCCCTGAAAAGTAAACCAAGATTCATCAATAGATGAGACGAAAAATCCATTAAAAAAAATCTAATTCGGAAAACACCATCAATGAATCAGGAGAAACAAATCTGACCTGCATCTGCTCATCATACAATTTCTCGAGCTCTCCATAGCCATGGCCATACCGATATGCTTTAGCGGCAAAATTAACAAAATCAATGAAGTATAAATTACAGTTACAAAGAAAATTGAAACTAGAAAAATTAGGATTTTGTTTTTGTGTTTCTTACCCTGCAATTAGCTATTCGTAGATATAATACTGAGAATTACCCATAACACAATGAAATCCAACACCAGTTAAGGTTTTACTTTTGTGTTTTTAATCAATTGACGACCTTGAATAGATCTGGAATTGAAAGATTATTGGGGTTTTGAAATTGGATTAGTTTGGGTTTTTAGAAAGATCACAGATCATGAGGAGATAAAGTATAAAATTTATTTAACGATGATGAACATAGTTCAGAAGATGGGGTTTTTCATTTTGAAGGTGAGAAAGAAAGTATTGCAGTTATCTTGTGGTTTTGAGGATGAATGAAGTAAAGGAGAAAAGGGTCCAATTTCTCTTGTTGATTCTTCTGTTTCACCATTACTGCCGAAGAGGGTGTTCAATTTTTAGTTACGTCGAGGAGATGAAAATGGAGAGGTTGGTGCGAGTTTAGGATAAATGAGAGAGAAGAGATACAAACGAGGCAGGTGCGTTTCTAGAAAATTTTATAAAACTAGTCTCTCTGGCCACGTGGAATACTTTATATTTCCTAAATTATCCCCTTGTATTAAGTCTACTATGTGAGCTTGATTTGCTTTTGTCATAAATAAAACTATTTTTGGAGGCCGAATATATAAAGAAAGCCTAGGGAAGTCTTATCTATAAAAACTAAATAGACTTATAAAATCCATTTTCTACTAGTGTGGTTCCTGTTCACCTTGATTTATTAAAAGACGAAACAAAACTCGTAGGTATTCCTGTGGGAGACATATTTATCTATTCCTGTAGACTTTTATGTGTGAGACAGATTTGTTTATTAAAGTCTTTGACTTTGGGTCGTAGCAACTCTTAGTTGTGGGTGAGATCAGCTAAGGGAATCAAGTGTGTAGTATCCTGCTGGGATCATAGACGTAAAAAGAAAAAATGTACCTTGGATCAGTGTAAGATTGATTGGGGTTCAACTACAGTCCAGACTGAAGTTATTTTGTAGTAGGCTAGTGTCTGCAGCGGATTAATACTATGTGTGTTCAATCTGAACTAGGTCCCGGGGTTTTTCTGCATTTGCAGTTTCCTCGTTAACAAAACTTTTAGTGTCTGTGTTATTTCTTTTCCGCGTTATATTTTGTTATATAATTGAAATATCACAGGTTGTGTGTTGTATCGATCAATTGGTAGATCTAACCTTTAGTTGTTGATTGAAATTGATTGATCCTTGAACTGAGATTGAGTGAGGATTGAATCGAGAAAGTGAGATATAACTCTTTGATATACTTTTTAAGATTGAGTCTGACTGTTTAGTTGATTCTCTTAAAAGTATATTGGAGTTAGTCTATACAGATTGCTAAGCGAAATATTGGGTGAGGTTGTCTCACTTTTTCAATATTTCTCAAGGACATTTTTAAAACTTAAATCAGGGGACCACTTTTACATTCACTAAGTCACATTTTTGAGGCGGTAGATTCACTATTCATGGTCATTGCCATATAATTCTGAATAACCGGCAATGTGTAGTGATCTACACTACAATCGACAATAATTACTAAATCTTCAGGATCTACACTGACGATTTGGAGATAAAAACCTCAGAGAGGCGAAGAAAAAAACTGAATATCTTTTTCATTACCTCACAAGCAATATTGATTCAACACATATAGGGTTAGAAGGCACATGTGCGAGATGCGCGATTCAGTTGCTACACCTTAAGAAGAGTTGTTACACCTTAAGAAGCACATGTGCCTGTCACACATAATTTAATTATTACACTCAAAATTTACTAAACACACCCATAGTTCTAGATGCCCTTAACAAGGGACATGACAAATGCCCATCCATATAGCTTATACTTATCCTCAAGTATAAATTTAGGAAACTGAGAGGTGATGAAAGTTGTGTCTTCCCAGCAGCAATCGCCTTCAGCATCATGAGACCATTGTACCAGAAGTTGTGGAACTTGTTGACGACCCTTGATGATAACCCGAGCATCTATGACTGCAACTGTCTTAACTTTCATAAGTCCATCTCTATAAAGTGATGGCAAGCTTGTTTGTGGAATAACTCCTTGACCCACCTTTCTTTTTAATTGAAACACATGAAATATTGGATGAATACGAGAAGTAGGAGGCAATTGAAGTTTATAAGCTACCTTCCCAATACGTTGCAACACTTGGTAAGGGCCAACAAAAATTGTTGACAACTTAAGATTCTTGTGCAGGTGGACTGTAGTTTGGTGATAAGGTTGTAGGCGCAAGTAAACCCAGTCTCCAACCTGGAATGAATGTTCCACTCGTTTCTTGTCAGCTAAGTGCTTGATGCGGTGCTGGGCTTCAAGTAGATTATGCTGCAATACTTTTGATAAAACCTTGCGCTGGTGCAGATAGTCTTTCACATTGGGGTTACCAATAGTGGAGCAAGAATGAAACCCAAACTGAGGAGGTTCATAGCCATACAGGGCCTGGAATGGTGTCAGCTTGAGGCTTGAGTGGTATGTGGTATGTGGTAGTAAACCACCATTATGCTAGAGAAAGCCAAGAGACCCACTTGATAGGTCTATAGCTGCACATACATCTGAGATAAGACTCCAGACAAGCGTTGGTACGTTCCGTCTGACCATCAGTTTGCGAATGGTACGATGTACTAAGATGTAGAAAAGTACCAGCAGCTTGGAACAATGCACGCAAGAAGGCACTTAGAAATATAGCATCTCTGTCAGATATTATTGTCTCTGGTACCCCATGAAGCTTAAGTATAGAGTCTAAGAAAATTATAGCTACATAAGGAGCAGTATAAGGGTGGATTAAAGCTGTAAAAGAGCTATACTTAGTGAAGCGATCGACAATAACCAAAATTACCTCTCTACCCTCAGATTTCGGCAAGCCCGTTATGAAATCCATGCTCAAATACTTCCAAGCTTGGTCTGGGATAAGCAGGGGTTGGAGTAGGACGGCTGCTGGAGTATGTTCTACCTTGTTCTTCTGACAAACATCGTATTCCTGAATGAATGTGACTAAGTCCTTCTTTATGCCGATCCAATGAAAATAAGCTTTGGCTCGTTGATAGCAAGCTTGCATACCGGAGTGACCGCCAATAGCTGAAAAATGGACAGTTGTTAAGACTTTCTAACGAGCCCCACCAGTAGAGCTAATGTAAATTTTTCCATTGACCTTGAGTATTCCTTGAGAGTAGGTGTAGCCATCCTTATGCACTGGAGAAAGAAGCAGCTGGGGGAATCAGTTCTTGTGCTAACTTGTCATCTTCATAACTTGCTTGAACTTCCTCAAGCCATCTTGGTTGAATTGCAGTCATGGATGAACAAGATGCTCTGGACAAGGCATATGCGACTCGATTTTATGAACCTTTCTTGTAGTGAAGAGTATACTCAAACCCTAGCAATTTGGTGAGCCATTTCTACTGGAATATAGTGTGTACCCGCTGATCCATAAAATACTTAAGACTCTAATGGTCTGTAATTTTTTTTAAAGTGAGACCCTAATAAGAATGATCGCCAATGATTTACCGCCATCACAATACTCATCAATTCTTTATCGTAGGTGGATAGTGACTTGTAGCTTAGGCCCATAGCTTTTCTGAAAAAAGCAATGGGTATCTCTGATTGCATTAAGACTGCACCCACACCGCTATCACTTGCATCAGTCTCTACCTCAAACTCCTTAGCGAAATCTGGTAGCATGAGAACTGGAGTTGTAGTTACAACTCTCTTCAACTGTTCAAAAGCATATTCCGCATCTGAAGACCAAGAGAAAGTTTTCTTCTTCAACAATGCAGTTAAGGGTTGACAAATAAGGCCGTAATCCTTAACAAATTTGCGATAGTACCATGTTAAACCCGAGAACCCATGCAATCCTTTGAGTGTTGTAGGTCTTGGCCAATTCAACATGCATTCTATTTTGGCTTTGTCAGCTGCTACCCCTTCACCACTAATAATATGACCTAGGTATTCTAGTTGGTGCTGACCAAAACTGCATTTACTACACTTAGCTAAGAGTGAATGTTCTTGCAGAATGGCTAATGTAGTACGAGGTGTATGCAATGAGAGGTTAAGTCAGGGCTATAGACTAGTATGTCATCGAAAAAATAAGAATGAATTTCCGCATGTAGGGTTTGAAAATCTCATTCATAAGTGATTGGAAGGTTGCCGGGGCATTAATAAGCCCCAAAGGCATGACTCGAAATCCGAAATGACCATGGTGTGTATGGAAAGCAGTTTTATGCACATCATGTGGGTGTACTCGAATCTGGTGATAACCAGATCGAAGGTAAATCTTTGAAAAAATTGTAGAGCCATGTAGCTCAGCAAGTAACTCATCTATAAGGGGTATAAGGTACTTATCTTTAACAGTAATGGAGTTAAGCTTGCGGTAGTCCATGCAAAAATGCCAATCTCACTAGTGGAAAATCAAAAAAAACAAGTCTGCTAGAAAAAGCCTTACAATCACTAAAAAAGACTGCTTTTGGGAGCCCTAAATATGTAGACTTATTTCCCAAAACGATCACAAAATCAGGAGCACTTTAATCTTTTCAGAAACGGATGCCTTGAGTAGTCTTGCTAGTACAGCTGATTGCGGAAGACGTTTATATTGAACTTATTTTTATAAAAAAAAATATGAAAGTGATTCATCAGTATCAAAAGCTGATTCAGCTGAATCTAAATATGGAAGCTGATTCAGCTGAATCTAAATATAGAAGCTGAATCACAATTTAATTAAGAATTACTTCAAATCTGTATTAATCAAAAAAATTACATGGATAATGACTTTAAAAATGAACTTGTATCAAAAAGTGCTACCAGTTTACAATTTTAAATCTATTAGCAATTCGATCCTCAATTTCAATTTCAAAATGCTTAAATTTCTATTACTATTACAAGTTTTAACTACCAAAAAGCTTCAACACTCAGTTGAAGGCAAGACTTCACAATCTCTGCTTTCATTTACTAAAGACACATGGGAGAAAGGATCAACTTTTAATGCTACCTTCAATTGCAAGCAGGAACCGAAAACAGGTTGCAAGGATGACGAGAAAGTATATTATCAAGGAACATGAAATGTGATAGCCAAAACAGAGGAGAGGCCATCAGGACCAATAGTTTGGAGGGATATCAAAATCATTGTCTGGATAAAACGGCATGTAGCAGCTGTGGAAGCAGACAAGTAAGCATCATGAAGTTGGTTTTGGAATTACAGTTGGTGATGCAATGTCAAAAGCCGGGCATACACCTTAATTAATAGACCGAATACCAACCTACATAGCAAACAAAAAAATAAATTCTAGTTCGTTTGTGGATTCTAAATAGACAGCGAAAACTTTGTAAACACACATCATATAAAATCATTATATATTAGTTCGCAAACCTCGTAGTTGTGGAGGGCCAGCAAATTGCTCCGGGCACAACCCTTCACAAATAGAATTCATTAGAGCTTGACAATCATTAAGGTCGAGTTCCCTTTCTACAGCATTACCCAACCTACATAATAATTTCACAAAAAGTAAATGAAAAGAAAAGAAAGAGCATTACCCACAAAAATAAGCATATAACGTTATCAGATGGGGACAACGAATGGACTACACAAACAAGAAAAGTTCTAATACTATAAGCATTGCATCACATATTAGTTTGGCACTTAGGAATTTGTTGAGACAAGGGAAGGCATCGTCGCTCAATTCTGTGATCAGTGATTTAAGACAACCAAAGGCTAGCTTCTAATGGTATCACATGTCATGAACACTCATTAAAACAGTAAGGTTTACATCTGTGTTGGGAACACTCATTAAAACAGGACATGAGTCACATTTTTCAGAAAACTGCAGTTTCGGTAGTCCGTAAACAAAAATTCATAAAAAAATCATTAGGCAATGGAATTCGGCAAATTTGGTTCCGTTGGAAAGCTGAGAAATCCTTATTCAACATAAAAATGATTACCCAAAGAAATGTGGCATACAGATGACTCGAAAAGTCTCAAACAAACAGGACAGAGATAAACGTCCTCAGAAAATTCAGTTTCGGGAGTCTTAAATCGAAAATTGATACAGAATTTGTTAGACGACGGAATTGGGAAAGTTTGGTTTCGTTGGAAATCTGAGAGACTCTTCTTTGTCATAAAAATTATAATCTGAAGTATTGAGGTTCATAGATGAGTGAACAATCCTCGGCAAAACAGCACAGCAGCAACATGTTTAGAAAATTTTCAGATTTGTAAGTGTCCAATAGAGAATTCATATAAAATTCATTTACTTGTGGATTCCAGCGAATTTAGTCTTGTTGGAAACTAGAGGAAGCCATATTTAACAAAAATTTTCAGATTTGTAAGTGTCTAATAGATGATGCATGAGCGGTGCAATTAGAAATGGTAATAGATAAAAGTAGAGATGTTTGTAAACTGAAATCAGTAAATCTGTAGGAAAGACATGGATTTTAGGAAATGGAACGGAAAAGAACCTCTAACACGATGAAGGAAATGAAAATAAGAAAACTTACTTTCAGCAATGCACTAGTATGATAGTATGCAAGTGAGGTAGGTATAGTGACACTACTACCAATAACCCACAATCATCAAGTTCTAACACCTCCACAAAGAATTAAAAGCTAAGACAATCATCGAAGTCAAATTTATCCCCTCGCAAATGACAAGCTTCATAAAGGTCAACATTGGCATTCTTACAGACTTTATTCTAAACCCTGCATTGGGTGGTTTCAATGTTTGTCATGTTTAACTCCAATAAACCAACTGATAAATATGTATACATATGAGTAGTCAAACAGGAACCAAAACTAAGAAATAGATTCACAAAATATTAAGGAAATTACAGGATATATGTACCTGAGGGGGGATACCAAACTTCAAGTAGGGAACCTCGGATAAATCCTCCACCAAGTCCTAGCAGTCCACCAACCATGCTAACTGGATTCAAGCAGGTACAATATAATGCGGAATACCATTAAGAAAGCTTAAGTCAAACCACCACCTCCTAAACCATAAATTGCAAAGTAAGCAGCACCAAGCTTACTGAATATATATTACAAAATGAGTAAATAGATATAATATTCTTAAGATATCCACCTGTAGGCATACCAAGTATTTGATAGATATAACATCAAACAGTCCACAATTTTTTTTTTCTTTCCTTGAGCACAATTTCCATCTCTGAACTCCAAAAAGTTTCTCAACTCTTCAGTCATAAGCCCTGCATCACAGTGAAAACATGTTAAACCATAACCATACACCTAAAACCCGTAACTGAAAACTAGTAACATTGAGAACCCATACAAAAGTCGAATGACCAACCAAATTATCACCAACTCTCCCTGGAAAGCACATACTTGGCTGTCCTGTATGGTAAGAAACTCAACCAGAACCACCAATACAAATCCATTCTCATATGTCAACTATCTTAGAACCTTTCTTCTCTTCCTGTCTCCATCACCATACCCTGTTAACCTAACTCAATAACCATTCTCATATGTCAATAATCCACATAAATCCATCACCAGAACCTGCAACTTCAGCATAGTAACCACCATCTCCATTCTCTCCTTATCAATCTAAAGAACAACACCAATTTCCATTAACTACTTAATTAACCATACAAGACTCAATCAAATCCATTTATGTTTCCATTCTCAGTACCACCATCTGCACCTCAACCCAACTCTGCAATCTAAAATATCACAATCAACATCAAACCCCCATCTTCTACAGCTGCAATTCAAATCAACCAAAAATACCCAATTCCACATATTTAAACCATAAATTGAAATAAGGAAAACCAATTTTGAGAAATTGAAATCAGAGAAAGTAATTATGTTTTTTTACCTTAGAAAATTAAGATATGCATAATAAAATTAACGAAGAAAAATAACCCACCTCTTAGATTTTGATTTGTAAGACTACATATTCCTCCAATCCCTATGCCTCATCAATCATCTGAGCATACAAGTTCCTCCAATCCCTATGCCTCCAAAACAAAGATTCTTCAATTCAAATAAACAAACAAAATAAGAATCTGAAACCCTAATTTTACTTGATGATGCTAAAGAAAATAAAACAACAAATCCTAGATTTTCTCAAAACTGAATCAGAAAAATTAGGGTTTTGATTTTGTGTCTCTTACCCTGCAATTAGCTATTGGTAGATGTAATACTGAGAATTACCCATAAAATAGTGAAATCCAACACCATTTATGGTGTTCCTTTTGTGTTCTTAATCAATTGACCACCTTGAATAGATCTGGAATTGAACGGTAATTGGGGTTTTGAAATTGGAAAACTTTGGATTTTTAGAGAGATTCCAGACCATGAGGAGATGAAGGAAAGAGTTTGTTTAATGATGATGAAGAGGGGGTTCGATTTCTGAAGTTATCTCGGGAACTTTGAAGATTGGGTTTCTAGTTTTGAATGTGAGAAATAAGCTTTTGCAGATTATCTCGAAATTTTCGGAGGAGATGAAGAAGATGAAGAACAGGGGGGGTTTGAATGAGAATTTCTCCTGTTGATTTTTCCAGTTTGACCAACATTTTTGAAGGGAGGGTTCGATTTATAGATTCATGGAGGAGATGAAGATACAGAAAGAGTTGCAGACAACAAACTTGAGGTTTGTCGGTAAGGATAAAAGAAAACAGAGTGAGATGGGATCGCACTGAGAGAGAAGTGATAGGGAGAGGCAAGTTTGTTTCTTGAAGGAACTATGAAAACTAGTTTCCACGGCAGACATAATTGAAGTGGGACCATAGAAACATGTTTCTCCGGCAGTCCTAATATAAATCCACGTGTAAGTTTATACATTTACCAAACTGCCCCTTTACATTAAGGCTGCTATGGGAACTCGGTTTGCTTTTGTTATAAGAAGGAATGTTTTTGGGAGACTAACATATAAAGAAAGCCAAGGGTAGTCTTATTTATAAATCCTAATCAAACTTAAAAAACTCATTTTCCACTAGTGTCTCCATCCTTCTTCTTGACCAACAACACTGGAGAAGAGAATGGGTTGTGGGTATGCTGAATTACCCCAGTGTTGAGCATTTCTTGAACTAGCTTCTCGATTACTGCTTTTTGAACAAATGGTACTCTATAAAGCCGCTGGTTCGTTGGAGTTGAGTTTGGTACCAAGGGAATATGATGATCGTGTGCTCTTGCTAGTGGAAGTGAGGTTGGAAATTGAAAGACATAAGGGAACTGATCCAAGACTTCAGCAATTGGAGCCGCAATGTTAGTTGATGCAGCTGTAGCCGAGATAGATGATAATTGACCAAACAAAACTGGGTCACCACTGCGAAGAAGTTTCTTAAAATGTTTTCCTATCATGAGAGAGATGTTAACCGCTTCCTCTCTGTAACCAATCAACTCAATATCAATGCAATTATGTTTAAATGTAATGGTGAGATTCTTGAAATAAAAAAGCATTGGGCTCAATTCACGCATCCAGTCTGCACCGAGAACCATATCACATCCTCATAAATAAAAAAGGTGCGAGTCATGAGAAAAAGTGTGACCCTGCATAACCTAAGTAAACTCTTGACACTTAGCTTGACTCAACAGCTTGTGTCCATTGGCTACTGTAACCTACAAAGTTTGAATTGGAAGTATAGTGCAGCCACTTCTTTTGGCAGCAGATGGATCGAGAAAACTGTGGGTACTGCCGCAATCTACTAGAATAGTCAATCCTTGAGTCTTCACATGTCCTTTAATATTAATTGTAGAGGGAGAGATGTTACTTGCTAAGTCATGGAATGAGATTTCCATTTCTTCATCCACTTCTACAATAGTTGGACTAGAGCCATCATCATTTTCCTTAGAGTTTAACCCTTCTTCATCATCTGCAACTATCATATACAATTGCTGCTTTCGACAGTCATGGCCTTTTATCCATGGTTCACCGCAATTGTAGCATAACCCCTTTTCTGTTTTGGCATGCATTTCACCATAGGTAAGATTCTTTATAGGCTGTATTTTTGGGCTGGTTACAGGACTGGTAATAGTTGGTGCCTTAACTGATGGGGTGAAATGTGTTGTTTGGTTGGGGATTGTTAAAGGTTTACCCCCATAAGATGGTCTGTTGGAGAATCATGGATGGGGTTTTGCAGCCTTGTCTAGGATACACTCTTGTCTTCTAGCTAGAATGATAGCTTGATGTAAGGTAGTAGGGTTAAACATTTGCACTACTAACCTAATATCCTCTTTCAGGCCACTAATGAAACTACGTATGAAGTATTCTTCAGATATGGATGGATTCTTAGCTAACATCAAGGCTTTCAATTCTTCAAACCGTTCTTGATAATCTAAAACTCTAGTTGTTTGATCAAGTTTGTTAAATTCACCTATAACATTGTCATGGCCTAAGTCTTGGAAACTAGTAGATACATCAATAATGAAATCCTCTCAATACAAGTTACCCTTACCTGTTTGGTAGTCCTGAAACCAAACATCTGCTTTACCCTCCAAGTATAATGTGGCCATGTGTACCTTTTGATCATCATTCATTTGATGTATACTATTTCTTACATTTACGGATCCAAGCTCTAGGGTTAGTACCATCAAAACGTGGGAAATCAACCTTAGGCCTGTAATTAGCAAACTGACCCTCACCTGTGTGATGATATTGAATGAATCAATGTGGGTGATGATGTTGAAAACCTTGAAATGGAGTGCTAGAAGATGGATCTGGCAGTTCCCCTTCTTCCCAATGCGGATTGGTTTCACCACCATAATTTTGACTCTGTGAAAAGATGAATCTATCAAGAAGCAACTGCAACTTCTGGTCCAGATAGGATTGAGTAGTACGAAGAAGATGCAGCTGATTATCGATATTAGTCTTCATCTTCGACATATCCCCTTTTACCTCTTCACCCAATTCCTGCAAATATAAGCTCAATTTCTTATTAGCTTCATCCAATTGTTTAAATCTGGTGCCGTCATCCATAGCGGTGCCAAGGAAAGACCTTATCTGATACCACTTGTAGTGATCTACACTACAATCGACAACAATTACTAAATCTTCAGGATCTACACTAACGATTTGGAGATAAAAACCTCAGAGAGGCGAAGAAAAAAACTGAATATCTTTTTCATTACCTCACAAGGAGTATCGATTCAACACATATAGGGTTAGAAGGCACATGTGCGGGATGCGCGATTCAGTTGCTACACCTTAAGAAGAGTTGCTACACCTTAAGAAGCACATGTGCCTGTCACACATAATTTAATTATTACACCCAGAATTAACTAAACACATCTATAGTTCTAGATGCCCTTAACAATGGACATGACACAATGATTTTTGTGTTTTTGTTATATCCACTATGCCAATTTCAATATTGTGCAATGATTGCGTAATATTCACTCGGCTAACTCGCTCTGGCATATTGCACAACTGTTGTGCAAAATTGGCTTTAAGCCAATAACCTGCATAATGCGCTAAGGTACTGCAAAAATGTTTAACGCCATCTACCCAACTGTCCTAATGCACCATTTGATGCGAGATTTGACTTTTGCCAACATAGGTAGTAACATGATATTGTCCCTTGGACAATATGGCAAACACAATGCACCACTTTTGCGATATTGGTCTTAGACCAATATACCTCTTACCACGCAACATAAGCTTTGGATGAGGCTTTATCTCAGGCCATGGCGCATGTTTGAGCATGTTTCATGCTAAAAACACGGGGTGTTATATCATTCATACTTTTAAAGAATTTCATCCCCGAAATTCAAAACAAAAACCATTGTGAACATATTTTTTTTGTTTGGATTCCTGAGTAAAAGTCTCATACCAGATGCTCCAAAATCCCGTAAGGTTTCTTCAGTTTGTCATGGAACATAAATTATGACCTTCTAAGAAACGTCCCATATCGCATATTCAGGAATCCAAAAAAAGTCCACAACATTACCAAGAATATCAATTTGGCCAGTTGCTAAAGGATATCTCGACAAGGTTTCCTAAATGGTGTCCCATACCACCACTCAGGAATACCTAAGGATCACAAGGTTGATGCCAAGAATTTGGCAAGAGTACAATGGAACAAACCACTTTTCTTTGTAGTATAGTGTGGAACAACGTCCCAGACGGTTTTCCGGGTTGCCACTCGTAAGTGGGATGCTAGCTGGCATGACAACACATATCGTACCGCACGGGTAAGGGGGATGATCAGCCCCAATGTATGCCTACCGTTCCGAATGGTATTCTGGATTACCACTCGTAAGTGGATCGCTACTTAGGCCTAGAAAACTCACAATATCTAAACAAGCTCAACTCGATTTGTAAAGTAACTGGCATAGCAGTTAAAAACCCTTTCCGCGCAAAATTGGCTTACTCTCCAACTTTGTGTTTTCCTTTGAGGGATTTTTTTTGCTAATAAGCCATTCCCACACAGTCTCTAGAGTTATCTCGGAATATGCTCTGATACCAAGTGTGACAGACCAGACAATTACGCCTAGCACTCCAGTTGTGCATAAGCCATAGTTCCCCGATGCGCAAATCTGGTGCTATTTACCGGACCTTAAAACTAGGAAAATGGACCCTTCATTTTCCCTTGCAAGCATGATGTATGTAACTTACCCTTGTTCTGTAAAGTTTTTTAAAGTCATTGTGGATGCCTACTGTTGATGGTGGTTTTTAGCTTAGTAAAACCTTGCATCTGATGTGACGTCACTCTGTAAGGAAACGGATCCACGAGTGTTAACCTCTCCACTGACATATTTATTGAGCCGTTCAATATACTTATATGAAATTTATCCAGACTGGCGACTGGAGCAACCATCCCAGATGTTATGTAAATTTCGGCGCCTTGCGCTTAATATAAGTTTCTCTGAATGCTTTCTATGCTATGTTCTCTGGATGAACCCTTAATATTGATATGGCATGAAAATTTGTGTTTACTCACAGCAGAGTAGCACGATATCCAAGTATCAAGGTTAAGGTCCTTTAATATTGATATGGCATGACAATTTGTGTTCACTCGCAGCAGAGTAGCACAAATTTCCATGTATCAAGGTTAAGGTCCTTGTATAAAAGTATTCAATCTCAAAGCATACTGCTCTCTGGAAATAAACTTAAAGAACTCTGTGTCAACATATATAATTCAATCAATTACCCTGGATAATTTGCAGAAATTAGGGTTTTGCGCCTTACGCAGTATATCAGACCTTGCTTGTCGAATTTAAGCCTAGGAAAACTAGGTAATTAATCCGCCATGTATTAGTAGGTGCAAAACCATTCCCAGAAAACAAGGAGCCACGGGACAGCAAAGGGAGGCGTTCACATTCTTTAGGCCAACCAGCACCACTTTACATTGGCCATGCCACTATGCCTAACCGACCCCCATTTCTCTCGACCAATAAGGTTACTTTAAAAATGCCACGGCGCACTGGAAGTGTGGCCACTCACTTGCTTGCTGGCCCCCTATACATTGACCAATAAGGTCGCTCTTAATGCACCACACGCATTTATAATGAGGCCGGACCCATGTTGCTTGTCGTCCACCTTTCCATCGACCAATCATGTCGCTTTAAATCCGCCAAGGCGCACTAGAAGTGTAGCCACGCCCTTGCTTGCCGACCCCCTTTCCATCAACCAATCAGGTCGCTCTAAATATTCCACACGCATTTAGAATGAGTCCGGACTCATGTTGCTTGTCGTCCCCCTTTCCATCGACCAATCAGGTCACTTTAAATCTGCCACGACGCACTGGAAGTGTGGCCACTACCTTGCTTGCCGGCCCTCTTTCCATCGACCAATCAGGTCGTTCTAAATATACCATACACATTTAGAATGAGGTCGGCCTCATAATGCCTGCCGGACCCATTTTCAATCTACCAATCAGGTCACTTTAAACTCGCCAAACCCTAAAAAATGGCGCTCTTCTATAACCACCCGTGGCCATCCTTGCTCCTATGGTTGTTCTCATATTATGGCATGCCATAATTCCTTTAATGTGTCCATGGCACCAATTGCATAAGACACCACTGTGTTGTGTCCATGCCACACACACTAATAAGATTTCGATATGCCAAACCCTAATTTAGCTAAAGTTGCCACGCCGAATAAGTCAGGTAATTCTCCTAAGGCCTTAAAGTATGATGTAACAATAGGGCCAATGTTGCAGAGCCATATTTGGGTCTAACACCAATATACCAAAACATCTGTCATGGCTACGCCACTGGCATGCCGCTATGGTATGGATACGCCATACGCCGCTATGCCAATAGCGCCAATTTTTCTATACAACAAGATATGGCCATAATCAATGCCCATCCTTCCTTATGAGATGCAATCTCAACCACCCAAGTTCGCCACCGAACTGACGGACTTGTGGAAAATTTTAGGCGACCAGCCGCTTAAATATCGTGGCCATGGCTACGCCAGACGCCACTTATACCACCGTGCCACTGACATGCACGAGCTATACCAGTCATGTCGCAGTGCCACTGGCATACACCAAAAACGCCACTGTGCCATTACCAGGCGCCAACAGAAGGTAACCATAATCAACGGCTACCATTCCTCATGAGATGCAATCTCAGCCATCCAAGTTCTCCACCGAACTGACTGACTTGTGGCAAGTTTTAGGTGACCAGCCAAGACATGCCTGTTGACACCCCAATTTCGCACCTTCCATGGAAAAATATCAGTCTTATACTTAGAGGCTGAATGCAAGAGAAATTCTTTGTGGAACAATTAATGGGTTTTCATATCCTTCAAATCAAGCCCACAAACCTACTCAACTACCCATTTCACTACCAAATCAACCCCATATGCTTTACCCAATCAAGCCCACAAGCACTACCCATTTACCCATTTTCATGACCCATGAGAAATAATCCTTCTTATTTCCATTTACCCATTTTCCATCCTTTGTTTTCCTTTCAAAGATTTTTTTTAAAAAAAAAAAAAAAGGGAAAGTCAAAAAAAAAGAAAAAGAAAAATCCTAATTTTCTTTATTCTCCACTATTCCTTTTCACCAATTCCTCCACCTCCTCTCTACCTTATTTCAACTAAATAAGGAATAAAAACAAAGAGGAAAAGAAAAATCCTAATTTTCTTTGTTCTCCACTATTCCTTTTCACCAATTCCTCCACCTACTCCCTACCTTTCTTCAACTATATAAGCCATACCTTACAACTAAGGAATGACACCAAGAAATCCCAATGGAGTTACACCAAAGAGAAAAACAACCAAACACAACCAATTACACCAAATAAATTATCCTTATTCTCCTCATGTAAACACAATAAAAAAATCCTGGTTTCCACCCAAACCAAGAAGAATTATTGTCTCAAATAGAAAATATTTCTTCTCACATGTTCCAAGTCTCCATGTATTTTGTCATTTAATCAAAGAGAAATCAAATTTTATTCCTACACAATAGTTATTATTGTCTTGTGTATTCATAGTTCAAATCGAGAAAACCCCAAAAAATAGAAATACTAAATCAAGTATCGTCTTTAAGTTTTTAAGAGATTAGCATTAAATTGCTAGTACTTTAACTACTTTGTGCATACTTAACGGAAGCAAGCAATCGACGTAAGAATCCTTTCAAAGTTCAATATCATATTTCAGGTATATTAATTGCCTATCTTTTTGGTAAATTATGTAGTCATACGGGAACGGAATGGTTTTCCATTTCGTAGTAACACCGCGACTACTCTTTGCGTTACATAAAAAATTGTGTTTTATTATTAATTTTCCAAGTGGGATAAATCAAAGTGTGGGTATAAAGCGGAATTCCCTCCCATATTAGACCCATTGTCGAAAAAATAAGGTTTGCATTAATTCTATTTTTATTGAGCTAATCTACATTGTTTAATTTTGAAATTTCATCCAAATTTCTTCTCAAAAAACCCAAGGTTTCCACCCAAACCACCAAACAAGGTTTTCCACCCAAAACCACAACAAAACAAGGTTTCCACCCAAACCACCAAAACAACACCATCAAAAACCCAAACCACCACAAAACAAGGTTTTCACCCAAACCACAAAACAAGGTTTCCACCCAAACCACAACAAAATGATCAAAAAACCAAGGTTTCCACCCAAACCACCACAAAAGAAAAAACCACCATAAAATAAAGAAACCACATCTCCATAGTCGAAGTTCCACCCAACTTCTAACTATGTCTCTTTTCTAAATAGCTCATGCATGAAAATCTATTCTTAATAAATTATAAACAGTTTCCCCTTTAATCATGAAGTAGAGGCCAATCTTACGATTGGGCGGTTGATGGGTGCCTAACACCTTCCTATCCCGTACTAGAATCTCCTCACCCAGACTCTCTGATAGCAGACCATAAACATGAAAGTCATAACTAGGTTTTGTTTTCCCCGAAAGAATTCAAACTAGTTAAAGGGTCCTGACTCCCCTTAGTCAGGTGGCGACTTCAACACATCTCATTTCCTTGCAGAGTTACCTCATTTACTAACGAACTAGTAAAAAGCTACCCCTGTCCGACCTTGTGCGATAAACATCCACGAAATGATGGGAACATAGACTTCACCCCCATAACAAATTAGAGATCGAAAAAAACCGGCTCTCGACCCGTGCTCTTCCTCGATTTATACAATGCCTAATAGCATCATATCCTATTTTCCTGTGGCAAGACTCTTGAATTTGATTTGCTGCACATAGCAACCTGCTACACGTTTTCCACAAAAACACTCGAGACATCAAACATGTCACAAACTGGGAGATACTCATCAGGGTATTGGTATGGAGGTTTACATGGTGCGACGTGCAATATGCCCGTTATAAGAAAGTGTCATGAAGTGGGAGAATTAGTGGCAGCAAGAAGTAACGGGTGTAAACGGATCCACTTCCTTCATTATGGAAACATGGGTTTCTGACAGTTATTGTTACTCCATTCTTCCACCACTCAATCGTTTCCACTTCCTATGATACCAGTGTACGTTTCAATATGACTTGTATAAATAGGCTTCACCTATTTCCACCAAACTCAAGAATTTGGTCGGCGGCAACACAGTATCCAGAACTCACCAAGAACTGATAGCTTTTCACTTTGCAAGCCAGTTCTACTTTCTGATACAAGTCATAAAACAAGCCACATCTTCAGAATCAACCATTCTGGTCTCAACACTTTCTTCGCTTCCCTATCTAAGACCAACCCTTCTCCTTCACTTTGTGACCGAAGCAAGCCTGGAACGACCATTTCTTGGTTTATGATAGGATTGTACAGATTGATCTCTCAAATCAAAAGTACTCACGTGCAGTGCATTGTTTAGGGTCTAGACTTGTTTCTCACCCACACACCCAAAATTACCAAAATCAGCAGAAACGGTTTTCACCCACAAACATTGGCGACCACAGTGGGAGATTAATCTCTCGATTGCAATATCAGTTTTCAATTCTCAATTTCATTTTTCCAATTCCAGTTTCAAGTTGTAGACCTAAAGTCCGGGTTAGCAACAAACCCTGATATCGACGTTCCTTCCAGTGACATCAATGTACCACCTGTCAGCATGATCAACACCAGCGGCGCAGTAAATGTTCCCTCAGGCGTTACACCTCCGATCACCAGAGCTAGACCCGCTATCGCCTCTCCCAATGTTTTTTCAACTGTGATGCCCCGGTTGTCACTAGATCTGATGCCACTTCCTCATCAGGACGAGAGACTAGAGGAGCCAGAAGAAGCCAACCTCTTGTAGATTTAATGGATAGACATGAATTTCTTTCCAAAACTCGGATGGACATGGACACAACTCAGAAGGAGCGAAACAACGAACATTTGAATGATTATGTCAAGGGGTTCAAAATTCAGGCATTAGATTGCCATGATCTAGATGTGATTGAACATCAATTGGTGGAGTTGTGCATCAATACTTAATGGGGACTCTGTTCACATGGCTGGTAAACGTAGATGGGGACTCCTAACCCCTACTCACTTGAAAGGTGGGTATTTGTATGTCATCTTCCAATCTTCCATATCGTATCAACTCATTTTTGAAATTCAATGGTTAATGGCACCCTCACTAGAGTTTTCTCCGGAAGCCGCTTCAACATTTCTCAATAGAAACTGCCCTGCTTCAAAGAAAGCCGCTCCGCTTCAACGTTTCGCTCCGCTCCACTTCAATGTTTCTCTCCAGAAGCCGCTTCGCTTCAACGTTCCTCTCCAGAAGCATCTTCAACGTTTTTCTTCAGGAACCGCTTTAATATTTCGCTCCAAGAGCCGCTTCGATGTTCAATTCTTTCCCGAAGCCGCCGCTTCACCGAAAAATATATATAAAAACAAAGGATAAACTCACATATGTGAGTTATCAAAGCCTATCATGATTCATGTCTGTGGTCATCCAAGGTTCGTGCTCGTAGCTACCGCTCATTCCTTTCAATATCTCGTAGCCATCACTCTTCCTAGCCAAGATCTGTACCCGTAGTCACCACTCCTCTCTGTCAAGGATCGTGACTGTATCCATCCAAGCACATGCTAGCTTGTTTTTGTTCCCACGAAAATGCAGTCTCTTCTGATCACAGTTACTGCCAAGAACTATTGTTGTTCGTTTGTTGATACCAGCCAGAGCTTTACCATAGCAACAATCACTGCAAAGGTAATCCGTATTTGTCCATATTTTAGTTTCACATGGAAGAAGTAATAGCGTCGCCAGTACAGATGCAAGTTGTTATCTTTATCTTGGTCAACTCACCGATCATACAAGATAGGACCACGAAAACTACACTTGGGGACTGAGGCTCAACACATGGAATCCCTTCATTGTCGAGAACCTTTCAACTTAGAAGGTACAACCAACCAAGAAGTCATGACCGTAACAAGGTGACCACTCTTCAAAGATGTAGTGCAAGGATATCACCACCTCATTTTCTGGAAGGAGCCTGACCAACAAGCAGTATTTAGCTCAACCATTCCTAAGCGTTGTTGTTAATGAATAATCGAAGAGGAAAGTTGCGCCTCAGCAATCCACACATACCAACTTCACCATGTTTGTTGTATCACCTACTCAAAACTCAACACCACCTACCCAGGGTCTGCATGAAAACGCACATCGCTGATAAAGCCAAATTCGATGTTTATAGATTTCCAATTTCCTATGGAAGGGGTGCATGGGCTGCCAGAAGTTGGGTGAAATGTAGATCTATCAGGTGCGACTCCCACCCACTGATCAATAAATGACGAATCCAAAATATTTCCTCCTTCATCAATCTGTCAACCACCTTACCAGCAAATATAATAGAACTTTACGAGCCGCATTAATTTCTCAACATGAAGATGTGCACTGCATCAAAGACTCCAAAAGCATGCCGCAGAGATATTCACATATCCGGCCAGGCCATCGGATCTCTGACTGGACAAAAGTGTAACCAGGGAATGTTCATCGCATCCCATTCGATATAATAATCCAAGATTCAGAAGATGTTTCAAAGGATGTCATCTGGAATGGAGTCCTTGGAGACTTGTTAGCAGCACGTCGGTAACAGAATTCCTCTCAGCTCGTCTACTTTACCTAGATATTCCGGAAGATTTTGACCACGCAAGCATCCACAACATATCATCGTTGCAATTAGAAAGTTCAGGCACCAGATAACCTAAAGTCAAGGATAGACCAACAAAACAACCACAATATCCAAGATTATCCCTGACATGATCATTGCCGAGCATATATTTCATCCATCCATCCCAAGAGTACAATGGAGTTTGGTAAATTTTGAAATATACTGGAGAGGTACCTTATTACACATTCTGGAGAAGATCGATGGTACTGTTGGGTGGATACATGCGAGAGAACCTACCTTGAGTTATCCTGACTTGCCTTGTTGTTGATTATAACTATTGGAGATTGCTTTGTTTCCATTAATGCTCGCTCCACCACCGCCAACAAATGACGAAGAGGAGCCAGATGCTGCAGATGAAAGCACAGAGCCGGACGAACAACAAAAACATAAGAAGGTCGATACCATTTTTCATATGAACGCAGTTTTTAGAGTTTGAACAGAATAAGGATTCCTTATTACTCCATGAATGGGAATAGATGACTAGGCGCACCACACTCATGATCCATAGCCGAACAAGTAGTGTGCCAATATATCTGCTTCATAACCAAACCAGCAGCGCGCCAACACGAGGAACACCAGTCTCTTAACCTACAACGCTTCATGGCTCCAGCACTCTGGGTCAAGCCAACTCTCCATGGCTCCAGCACCCCGGGTCAAGCCAACTCTCAATGGATCTAGCACTCCTGGTCAAGCCAACTTTCCATGGATCCAGCACTCTGGGTCAAGCCAACTCTCCATGGATCCAGCACTCCGTGGTCAATCCAACTCTCCACGGCTCTAGAACTCTATGTTTAAATTAGCACCAACGCTCCAACATTCCGTGATCCAGCCAGCAAGCCTTCCAAGTGCCATTTTTACCGTTCCACGAACTGAAGCCATCAGCGCCGCCATCACCATTTGGTAGCCAAAGTTCCAGCGCCACCATCACCATTTGGAAGCCAAAGTTCCAGCGCCTTAATCACCGTTTGGTAGCCAAAGTTTCAGCGACATATTTCCACCCATGCGGACTGAAGCCAGTTTTCACGACTGAAGCCAATTTCCACCATCCCGCGGACTGAAGCCAGTTTCCACGAATGAAGCCAATTTCCACCATTCAGCGGATTGAAGCCAATTTCCACCATTCCGCGGACTGAAGCAAGTTTCCACCAATCCAAGCCAAGTGATATCTACCCATGCTCCGTGACCAACCCATAAAACGCCCGTTCCGCGGGCCAAATTGCAGTGTCATCTCTGCTGATCAGTAGCCAAAGTTGCAGCGCTGATGCCAACCCCCCATGGCCAAGACGAATTTATGCAAATCGGCCAATGCAAGGATCACAGATTCTTCATGCCTCATAACAAAGGTTAGCCAAATCTTCCCGACAATCTCTTTATGACTTGCCGTTTCGATTTTATCCTTGTCTGTCACCGCCATCTCATGCTTACCCCGCAAAAACGCCATTGTTACGTGCTAAGTAGGGGACTTAATATTGATGGTGGTTTTTAGCTTAGGGTTAAAATTATAAAACCTTGCATATGATGTGATGTCACTCTGTAAGGAAACGGAGCCACAAGTGTTAACCTTTCCACTGGCATATTTATTAAGCCATTCAATATACTTATCTAGACTGGCGAATGTAGCAACCATCCCAGATGTTCTGTAAATTTCGGCACCTTGCGCTTAATATAAGTTTCTCTGAATGCTTTCTATGCTATGTTCTCCGGCTGAACCCTTAATATTGATATGGCATGAAAATTTGTGTTCACGCGCAGTAGAGTAGCATGAATTTCCAAGTATCAAGGTTAAGGTCCTCTAATATTGATATGACATGACAATTTGTGTTCACTTGCAGCAAAGTAGAATGAATTTCCAAGTATCAAGGTTAAGGTCCTTGCATAAAAGTATTTAATCTGAAAGCATACTGCTATCTGGTAATAAATTTAAAGAACTATGTGTCAACACATAGAATTCAATCAATTACCCTGACTAATTTGCAGAAATTAGGGTTTTGCGCCTTGCGCAGTTTATCAGACATTGCTTGTCGAATTTAAGCCTAGGAAAACTAGGTAATTAATTCACCATGGATTAGTAGGTGCAAAACCTTGTCCAGAAAACAAGAAGCCATAGGACAACAAAGGAAGGCATGGCCATTATTTAGGACAACCGGCGCCACTGGCCATTGGTCACGCCCCCATGCCTAACCGGCCCCCATTTCCATCGACCAATCAGGTCGCTTTATATCCTCCATGGCTCACTATAAGTGGGCCACGCCCTTGCTTTCCGGCCGCCTTTACATGTCGCTCTAAATGCGCCACACGCATTTATAATAAGGCCGAACCCATGTTGCTTGACGGCCTCCTTTCCATAGACCAATCAGGTCGCTTTAAATCCTCCACTGCGTACTGGAAGTATGGCCATGCCCTTGCTTTCCGACCCCCTTTCCATTGACCAATCAGGTCGCTCTAAATGTGCCACACACATTTAGAATGAGTTCGAACCCATGTTGCTTGTCTGGCCCCTTTCCATCGACCAATCAGGACGCTTTAAATACGCCACGGCGCACTGGAAGTGTGGGCACGCACTTGCTTTGCGGCCCTCTTTCCATCGACCAATCAGATCGATCTAAATGTGCCACACGCATTTAGAATGAGGCCGGCCTCATGCTGCCTGCCGGATCCATTTTCAATCGACCAATCAGGTCGCTTTAAACTCGCCAAACCTTAAAAAATGGCGCCCTTCTATAACCACCCGTGTCCATCCTTGCGCTTATGGTTGTTCTCATATTATGGCCTGCCATAATTCCTTTAATGTGGCCATGGCACCAATTGCATAAGACACCACTGTGTCGCGACCATGCGACACACGCTAATTAGGGTTTCGATATGCCAAACCCTAATTTAGCTAAAGTTTCCATGCCAACTAAGTCAGGTAATTATCCTAAGGCCTTAAAGTCTGATGCAACAACAGGTCCAATGTTTCCAGAGCCATATTTGGGTCTAACACCAATATGCCAAAAAAACTATCACGGCTACGCCACTGGCATGCCGCTATGTCATGGCTATGCCAGACACCGCTATGCCAATAGCGCCACTTTTGATATACAACAAGATATGTCCATAATCAATGGCCATCCTTCCTCATGAGATGCAATCTCAGCCACCCAAGTTCTCCACCGAACTAACGGACTTGTGGCAAGTTTTAGGCAACCAGCTGCTTAAATCTCGTGGCCATGGCTACGCCAAACGCCACTTATACCATTGTGCCACTGACATGCACGAGTTATACCAGTCATGTCTCATTGCCACTGGCATATACCAAAAATGCCATTGTGCCATTACCAGACGCCAACAGAAGGTATCCTTAATCAACGACTACCCTTCCTCATGAGATGAAATCTCAGCCATCCAAGTTCGTCACCGAACTAATGGACTTGTGGAAAGTTTTAGGTGACCATCCAAGACGTGCCTAATAGCATCACATGCTATTTTCCTGCGGCAAGACTCTTGACTTTGACGTGCCACACATAGAAACCCACTACAAGTTTTCCATGAAAACACTCGAGGCATCAAACATATCACAAACTGGGGGATACTCATCAGGGTATTGGTCTGGCGGTTTACAACGTGCGGCGTGCAATACGCCTGTTATAAGAAAGTGTCATGAAGTGGGACAATTAGTGGTGGAAAGAAGTAACAGATGTAAACGGATCCAATTCCTTCTTCATAGAAACATGGGTTTCTGACGGTTATACATTACTCCATTCTTCCACCTCTCAATCGTTTCCACTTCCTACGATACCAGGGTACGTTTAAATATGACTTGTATAAATAGGCTTCATCTATTTCCAACAAACACAAGTTTTTGGTCGGTGGCAACACAGTATCCAGAAATCACCAAGAACTGATAGCTTTTCACTTTGCAAGCCAGTTCCACTTTCTGATACAAATCATAAAACAAGCCACATTTTCAGAATCAACCATTCTGGCCTCAACACTTTATTCGCTTCCCTCCCTAAGACCAATCATTATCCTTCACTTTGTGACTGAAGCAATCCTGGAACAACCATTTCTTGGTTTAGTCCTGGATTATACAGATTGATCTCTCGAATCAAAAGTACTCTCGTGTAATGCATTGTTTAGGGTCTAGACTCATTTCTCACCCACACACCCAAAATTACCTAAATCAACAGAGATTTTTTTCACCCACAAACACCTACGTAACCTTCCCTACTCTAAAGGGATCAAACGTATACCGTATTCTATCCTCGAAAGGACAGAAACTTAAGCCAACTCGTTTTCAAGGTCGTGACTAAGCATTAATGGTAATTTACTAGTCCATGTAAGCCGTTCCGTCAAAATGCGCAAAGGTTGCGCATTACTGAGTTCGTGGCATGGCATAATAATGCCCATGCTTAATATGCTCCATTGGCAAGGCTACTCAGCTATAAATGAGGCCTAAGCATCATTTACGCTCTTCCGGCTGAAACTTACTTGGTGCATAGTCCACATATGCACCTTCAACCAACTACCCCTCCCTATATATTTCTCAAGGACATTTTTAAAACTTAAATCGGGGGACCACTTTTACATTCACTAAGTCACATTTTTGAGGTTCTAGCTTCACTATTCATGGTCGTTGCCATATAATTCTGAATAACCGGCAATGATTGTTGTGTTTATGTTCTGGACGCTAAGAACAATATTCATTCGGCTAGCTCACTCTGGCATATTGTAAAATTGTTGTGCAGTATTGGCTTTAAGCCAATAACCTTCATAATGCGCTAAGGTACCGCAAAAACGTTTAAGGCTATCTACCAACTGTCCTAATGCATCATTTGATACGAGATTTTCCTTTGGCCAATATAGATAGTAACATGATATTGGCCCTTGGACAATATGCCAAACATAACACACCACTTTTGGGATATTGGTCTTAGGACAATATACCTTTTACCACGCAACAGAAGCTTTAAATGAAGCTTCATATCAGGCCATGACGCATCTTTGAGCATGCACCATGCTAAAAAAATGGGGTGTTACAGAGTCAGAGCAGAAACAAGTTATACTGAGTCGGATGCATTTTTTATACTTACTCTATACATGCTTTAATGTATTCAACAGAATGAAAACATTAATGCTTTTATGCGGCAAATGAACTAATCGATATTGCAAGTCAATCGATCATTTATCGCCGAAGCCTTAGGTTCCTTGACTAAAATCAACAACAGAAATCGGCGATAAATGATCGATTTCCTTGAATGGGTAAAAAATTCATAAACAGGAAAGTTGTATTGTTACAACTTGAAAAAATTACATTGATTGAAATTTAAAGGGTACGACCCTAGCAATCATAAAAGTAGATAAAAAACGAGTGTTGTAGTGACTGAGAAGTAGTAGTAAGGAACACATATATTTATGAAATTTTATTAACTTTTTATCCTTACAAACTGAAAAGTTACGAAATTTGTTTTGTATTCTATCTCTATAAAAGAAAATGTTAATTTAAGCATGTACCCACAAAAATACTTTATGTTGTAGTTTATCTGTTAGTTAGATATCTAGCTGACCCTCTTTTCCTAATCATAAGCCATTGAATTCCTTAATGATATTAGATTTGTTTTCTTACTTAAAATACGGCATGCGGCTTGGACAACAGTATACGAGACTGAAACAAGTAAAATGTATTTAGAGGTAAATTAAAAATTCTTCTTGCAGCTTTGCTAGTTAGCAGTATTATTTTATTTATTTTTAGGCTTGTCTGTCGAATTGTTATGCTACTTGTTAATGCGTATTTGTAAGTATTTGTTGGCTCTGAGTCGGTCTACAGAGTGAATGTCACTTGAAAGAGAATAAGAGCAAGCTATGCAATTCGTATTCCACATCTGACGAGTGCCTTAAAGTATGAAGGGGAAAGAAATGGGCGCAGAGCATCCAGAGGAGATTGTAAAATAACCAATGGATAATTTTTAGCAAACCTTTCTTTTCAACGCCGATAAAAGCCTTTTTGTTCATTCGACGCTTATTTGATCATCATCATAATCATCAGCTATTATTTTTTAAAGTCAATGTTACCACTTCACAACAATGTGACATCATCTAGGTTGACTTCATGCTAAAGTACCAGTTTCAGAAGTTATCGTACTCTTTCACAAGGTAGCCTCTGCCACACTAACTTCTCCTACCATCTTGAATTACTATTAGCTACATGTATTTGTAGGTAGCAAATCAATAGTATAAAGCAGAGTTTAGCTAACTTTGCCTATCTGAGTGGTGGTCAGGATTTATCCTTGGCAAAGATAAATCAAAGGATGTGGTTCTCCGTGCCACACCCTACAAGTTGCGCACGTGGTGTTCATTCCAATATTATGAATTAAAAATGAATACTCCAGTCAAGATATGAAATTTCAAAAATTATAACGGGGAGGTTCGAACTCATGACCTATTGTGTCATAAGAGTGGAATCTAACCATTGTTCCACCTTGGTTGGAATTGATAGAAAAGATAAATCAACAGTGGTTGTTTGTTCAACTTAAATATTAATTAGTATAAGTGATTTGTCTAGAGAGAAGATAAATCTATGATTATGGTTTGTTCAACTTAAATATTAATTAGTATAAGTATTTTATTAATTGATGTCTCATGATAAATGATTTATTAATTTTACATCATAAATATCCCTTAATTAATATTAATACATATCTCCATCAATAAATAATAATTTTGACAAAAGTTATTTCAATAGATATTAGTGGTGGTGGTGGTGGTGGTAGTAGAGGAAGAATTAAGTGGTGGAAGCGGTGGAAGGTGTTACTAAGTGGTGGAGGCGGTGACATTAGTTTTGGTGGAAGAAATAGTGGTGCTGGATGGTTTTAATGGTGGTGATATTGGTTTTTTCTTTTTGAATCAAAAATAATAAAAACAATTACATGACGGGTAACATTGTATTGTGAAAAGTATAGTTGGTTGTTCTTGACATGATCAAAAAATGCGGATAACAAATACTTTTAGGATGATACCAAATCATATAAGACAAAATGGTTGTTTTTGGTACCACTGCTATCTTTGGTAACCGTTCGTACGCATGATTTTCAATATTAACAAAAAAACATATAGTTGAATAAATTAATTGATGACCTAAGTTTGTTAAATCTAAACTTTATACATGACGTGTGGGATTAAAAGTTATAAGTGTGCCCAATATTCTGCGAGGGATGGATAATGGTGGTGGTGGAGAAGGAAGTGATATCTGGTGGTTTGTGGTACTGGCCGGTTTTGATGAGTAGTAATTGACTATGTTAATTATGTGATCCTACAAAAGGATAACACTATAAATTAGAAATGTGGTTGATCGTCTTAATGCTAATATAAACTCGGTTAAAATACATAAAAATTAAGAAGAAGAAAAAAACATTTGGATGTCACGTTATATAATAAATAACACTAAAAACTACATACTTAGTATCAAGGTTTCTCCGTCCAATAGATAAATATAAGGTTGTATTGAGATCTCGTAAGCAGATGGAGAGTTGGTATTACATTTCTGAATGATAATGAATATAATGAAACGCTCCCTCTCGGTTTCTCCAATGAAAACCGAAACCTTCTAAAAAAAATAATCAATCGAACAACACTTAGATGGAACGCATCACCACCAGTGTAAACTTCTCTGAAGTGCTACATATCCAGTGAAATTTTTACAGATTAATCTGGTAATTTCGTCCTACCGTAGTTTTTAACGAGGCATGCAATTAAATCTCTAATAGTGATTTTAAATGTATTTAATAATTACAAAATTCTCTTATAAGTTTTGTTTATGCAAGTATTGATTTAACTTGGGTTCTTTTATATTTTTGTGTTAAGTTGATGACTTTTTAATTTGAATACATGTTTGGTTAACAAACATTGATACATATAGGGTATTTTCTTTGTAGAACTGATGTTAGTCCCTCATTTTTCCCGTTAGCACTTTGTTTTGATCCCGTATTTGTAGATATTATTTGACTAATGTTGGGGTATTTGTTTAATCTCAAGGCCGATTAAACCCAATGTGTGTTGTATACATTGAAGGCGACAGAAGTTTGTGTCGGATCTACCTTGAAACTAATAATTTTTCTTCGGAAGGTTAGTTGAATTTATGTAGATACAAATATCAATATGACCATGCTCTTTAAAACTCCAAATTACTTGTGTAACACTAGATGTGAGAACGTCATTCATGCACTACTTAGCATAGTTGGTGTGAAATCTTTTTATCCACGAATTTCTTCAATTTTATGTTATCAATATGATTGAGAAAGAATCTTACACATGTTTTGATTTACTATTATAAGTTTATTTTTTCAACTCACATGTGTATATCTCATCCTTCCAATAGTCAAGGGTTCTTCATTTTTATAACTCTCACATTTGCAATAAATAAATAAATAGTGTTTATCTATAGTAGGGAAAATAGTATGAGTTTTTGCTTCACTCCTTAGAGCCTTAGTTATCAATAATTTCGGAACAAATGTATTCATAAACATCATGGAGTTGGATTGGCAGTTTAGGTATATGTACTGTTAGATAAAATATTCTTTTTGAAGTTTGAAATTATGGTATGATGGAACAATAAATAGGGAAAATTTTTATTTATTGTATTTTTTATTTTATTTTCATGTTGGCACAACATTATTACTCCGTCCAGATAATAAATTGGAATAACATGCTTAAGTAAAAAATAAAAAGATCAGGTAACCCATTTTGTTTCCCAAAACCTATTTGAATATCAAAATAATTACTCACGAATAAAATGAAGCAAGAGGAATGTGAACAATATCGTATTAGAGACAAAACATCACGTGTCGTTACGGCACGGGTTAAGATCTAGTCTCTTCTTATAAAATAGGTTATTTTTAGTTTTTTTCTCTGTGAGTTCTATGCACGATGAAATCCTGGGTCCATGATGGAACTGTTGCTTGACTAGATTGGATTTATATTAAAAAAAAAACTCAAAGGGTAGATGAAAGTATATTTCATTTACAAATAGTTCCAAATCATCAACAAATTTCGATTTAAGAATCAATTATAAATTCTTTTGATTTAAACATGTCAGTATCTTTCATTTTAGAGTGACAAAAAAAATATTAAGCGATAAATCCATAAAACTAAGTTTTGCAAATTATTGATATATTTTTTTCTTCTTCTTTTGAACTTCAAGACTTGGAACAACTAGTCTAAGATATAAGAATCTATCTTCATATAGTCTATGCTTGTTAATGATAAGATAAACTTAACCAAAATAACTATGAAAAGTTGTTAAAGAAAATTTTGTTTGTGTTCATTCTCTTCTTTTTATTGATTGATTTTCGGCGTACATATATTACTATCACTGAATTGCTAAAAACAAATGGCACATTTCATCTTCTCAAGTAGTGATGGTGCAATTTATACGTTGTACTTATAAACAAGAATTTGATCCAAAAACATAAGTATGAGTGAAACAATACAGATTCGGAATAACTAAACAGGCTTTAAACCATGTTTCATGGCAGCCTCCCACACCAAATCAATTCTATCAACATCAATAGCTCCTACTTCGT
Source organism: Papaver bracteatum (assembly GCA_023529315.1). Lineage (NCBI taxonomy): Eukaryota > Viridiplantae > Streptophyta > Magnoliopsida > Ranunculales > Papaveraceae > Papaver > Papaver bracteatum. The sequence continues at coordinate 5,268,183 of JAJJWX010000811.1, read as the reverse complement.
GATGTGTCCATCCTTCTAGACTATGAACCACTCCACCTGCATGACATGCATGTACGATTCCTCTGCCCATTGTATACTGCAACCTCAGATGATAGATTCAGATTATTCAGTTGATATGTATATTGTAACATGGTTCTAAAGAAAAAAAGGTGTGCAAAACGAACCTCGCATGTTCCTAGACCCTCCACGTCCTCGGGTAGTTTCATAGCTGCTAAAGCACTGTAGGTACAGTTTATTCGTACGACAAAGATCGGTGGGACAACAAACTGATGGAAATGAGTTCCTGCTGGTGCCCATCTTTGTTCTCTCGGAGTAATCCATTTACCAACGATCCATGTCTGCACGTACCAATTTCAGCTCAACTTTTTATGAACCCATAATACACATAACCTAAATCTTTTTTTGTTTTCTTTTTCTTGCTACTCAGATTTCACTATGTGGATATAGAATGCTAAACGAATTTTACCATACCTTACAATTTTGGGCTGCTTGATACTTGGTGACTTGTACCAAATAACCCTGCAATTCCTTGTCTGCTTCTCTTTGAATGCTTTCAAATCTTTCTTTAGACAAAGTTAACATCTGAAATCATATACATTACGGGAAGAAAAAAAAGTAAGAAATTTGTAAGAAGCTCATGAAAAAAGGGAGACTTTAGTAATACATCAAGTAACTGTCAAATGTTATTTAGTAATGCACTTTGGCGGACCTTGGGCTATTTGGTAACCATTATTTTAATAGATTATCAGCTCATAATCCATTATGCATATTAGAGCAACTTTAGTGTAGTGTTGCTATATTGCCAAAATGATATGCCAAATATGGCATTTTTGTTTGGAAATTTCGTTTCTAGCGCAGTGTGAAATAGAATTCTATAAACCAACGTAATTTAAAAGTGTGTTTCATCTTAAACGTAATAATTAATAGCGTCTGAATGAAACGTGTTTTATAAAAGCGTTTATATTCAAACGCAATTATAATTAACGTGAAAGAGTGGACGTGATTAAAAAATCTGTGCAGAAACAGGACGTTGTTAAAAACTTCGTTTGATAAACCACGTTCTAGTTTCACGGTTTTATAAATTGCGTCAACTGTCAACGCTTTTTTAAAAACCGTTCACTTGAGTGCTATTATAAACCTCGTGAAAACCAAACGGTATTATAAAAGACGTGACACTTTCCAAACGTCATTATAAAATGCGTTTACTTGTGGACGTTTTATAAAAAATCGTTTGATGTTGGACGTTGTTTATAATACCGTGATGCTATATTTAAGAATTTCCAAATATAGTTTTCAAATATAGAAACTTCATTTGGCAATATGGGAATTTGGCAACAAATATAGATTTTGGCAACCAACACTGCGCTTTGTTTTGTTGCCAAATATGGCTTTTGAGAACAACACTGCGGTTGCTCTTAGAGTTCTATATGTGTATGGTAACCATTATAATAATTGATTATTTTAATCATATTTGAAAAAATCTATTATTTTTATGAATAGAAAAAAAATATCTTAAAAATTTATTATAATCAATTATTATTTATAACAAACTTAAATTGAGTTTTTTATTCTTATTTTTTTCTAAATTATCAAGAGAGAGTCAAAAAGGCAACATAGGACTAAAAAAAATAACTAAATCATTATTCTTTTCTCTCCTTTGAAATCATCATTCTAAAATAATTTGGTATTTGAAGAAAAAAAGTGTTTGTGAAATTATAAAAATGATTATACCAAAATCATTTGTCAATTTATGCTTTTGACCAAACAAAAATATCATAAATTTTACCAAACAAAACCGCAGTGAATGGGTCTCGTCAGAATTCAAAGGCAGCAATGAAAAGTTGTACCAGAACTATCAAAATACTACTATGATATAAGATTGGGCTTACCAAGACACGAATTCTTTTTCGACAAAGGTAAAGAGCAATGGCCCTTCCTAGCTTGGATGTGGCTCCAGTAAGAAAAACCTCCTTCACGTCACTCTTGATCTCGTTAAGTATTACAGCCGCGGTTAAAGTGTTCCCATGAACAACTCGTACTTTGAGATCCGGATGCTTCTTCACGAACAACGTACCTCCACCATTAAGTGCTTCATTCTACATTGTCATTATCAAATTGACAACACTGTTAGTTTCACGTACAAAAGAATCATACAGTATTTCAGAAATGACCCAACCAACACAAATTTAAGTTTACGCCACTTTGAAATTCAAAAATTAACTTATATGGCCAAACATAACTTTAGGTTTATGTGATTGCTCATTAGTGTACTTTAAAGTTTAAACTGTTCAATGCCATTGACCTTGATGATAAGAACGTGGGAACTACCAAGAGGGAATTATCAAAGACAGATGTGAGATTCACATGCTCAAATACTGTACACTATACCAGCCAGAGCCGCGAAGGCTCAGTTACATATTTGATGCCACTAGCTAGACCAAGTGTGTCATGTCCCATGTTCTTTCAACATAAATATCTTGGTGATAATACGTGGCTCTTACATATCCTTGACTTTGCAGCTGCACACTTTACTTGCAAGGACCACAAATATCATAAAGAAAAAAATAGGGTGTCTAAAGGCGATTTAATTCTTAATCCGTACAACGTTAGTGACTAGCACAGTTGCCCTAATATCTTGGTAACTAGATTTTATTTTGTGCAAAAATGGTTAGAAAACAAGTGGCCTAGTTGACACTGGTTTATTGGTGCCAGGTGTAATATCTTTTCAACCGTTTATTTTTCCAGTGAAACTGTATTCGACAAAGATGAAATTTTTGCACTGAATAAATATAAAATTAGTCTTTTTTTTTAAATGAAGAAAAATGGTTAGTAATGTATCTAAAGAACCTTCAAGAGTGATTAAAAACACCAAAAATCAGTGTCTAAGCTAGTTCATTATTGATACTTCATTATTTCATCCTCTTTATGGTTTTTGTCATAATTTGGATTTTGAAACTCGGTTTTCTCAACCCTTCAACTTTTCAGTACCCTTCTACCTTTAAAAGTAATGAGAAGTCAATTTTGAAAGTAATGAGAAGTCGATTATGTTTTGATCATAGGAGCATGTGGGGGGCTAAACTAGTCATCGACTATAGCAGGGCTAAGACAGGTATGGATGGGGCGGTTTGCCGACCGGTTCCGAATGATTATTTATGCATGATTCGACAAAAAACTTCCCGATTATTTTATTTATTTAAATTATTGTTTTCCCTCACAGTGGTCGTTTTGCTCCCTGCTACTTTGAATCCCGAATCTACCAATGGAAGCATTTTGTATCCGCAGAAACAATATAAACACAATAGGAAGTGCCTATTTGCGGAATAAAATAGGATGCCCGCTAGAGAAGCATCAAAAAAAAGAAAAAACTGACCTTATTCAATGCGGCAAGACTGATGACCTTGACTCCCAACTTATCAGCTCTAAGGATTGATTCTTCTATTAGTTTATTAATCCCATCTTTTGCCGATGGTATGAAATACTGCAAGGGACAACCCAAATGCATAAAAAAATGAATCACGATGCTACTCCAATGGTCGAAAATCAAATACAGATTTCAATTTATGCATGGCAAATTTTGAAAAATACCTGAAAACCAAATCTAGGAACGGTCCATGTTTGGTGAAATTTCCCTCTCAGGTTGTAGAAAGACACGAAGAATGTCTTCGAAAAACCCCACATTAGAAGCATCATCGTGAAGGCTATCGGCCAGATTGGCAAGAGAACCAACCTGAACCTGTATGGCACGGAATTGACTGACCGAAATGAAAACGGTACGTGCATTGCAGCACTCACGTCGACTACATGAGCTAAAAAAACAAAGTCCGGCACTTTCGTTCCGTTCAACCCTGAACTTGTTTGTCTGTGCAACTCCCATGACTTGCTATTCACTGTATTTCCCAGTGCATCAAATAGTGGCATAAACAAACAGAAATTGGTATTTTTTTCCTTGTGGTGCAGGCTGTGGTATCTGTGTTATCCCAATCACCAAAACACAAGGGAGTTAGATCAGTTAATTGTCTTAACAATGGTATAATTAATTAGTTCAAAAAATGCACAATGAGCATGTCTGCATTCTAGATGGATAACATGTGAAGTTGCGTGACGATGGATAATGAAAATGAACATGTTTTCATTCTTGGCGGAAAAGTAATGAATAAAACAGTCGATTTTGCACTACGATCCAGCTAGGATTGAAAATAAGAGAAGTCGAAAACTAATTTTTCCTACGTATACGCAAGTGGATTTTAAGAATATGTATAACAAGTTAGGGGTATTTGTCCACGCTTGGTTCCGCTCCTGAGTGTAAGATATGAAAGACCCATATATATAAATGATTAGATTGTTAACTAAAATCTGGTTTTTGTTAATTGTAAGAGAGATATGTATAGTTCGATCTGAATCTGATAGAGGTCGTTTTCTATGCCATTCATTGCCTCTGAGGTGAGGAACATGGAGATAATATGAGTTAACCGTACGATTTTTATACTAATTTCAATAAAACAGACTACGAACAGCAACACTTACCAGCATTTCAGCCATAAACACATGGATATGTGTAGTCCTAATAAATTTCTATCTTTCCATTTTTAAACCTTCTGAGAAGAAAACTTACGTGGGAGTGTACAAAATGTATCGTAAGAATGGGAAGAACTCGAAAATCCGTTCCGAAACGATTTCTACGTTGCAATGACCGAAACCTCTCAAGAAATCGAACACTAAAATGTACCCGAATATCATACTTTTCGATCCGAATCCGAACATAAGTGGTCCTATAACAGGGATTACAATTATCATACTCAATATGATATGTTCCAAAAATGTACCAGAGCCAGCTGCAGCAAACAAGACACAAGAAATTAAGATTTTCAGTACTGAAATGATGATATTGTTGAAGTACGTAATAAATAAATAGGTGAGAATTTCAAAAACAGAAACTGCGTTCTTACCTGTAAAAGACTGTGTCACTGAAGACTTATGGTGAAGTGAATGATATTTAGCAAAGAAATAATCATTGTGGAAAAGATATCTGTGAAGAAAATAATATAATGGTTCTGATATTCCTATATGAAGTAGTATTGTAATAAAAAATCCAACTGAATTCCATGTCGGAAGCTTATTATATTCATCAAAAAACTTGTATCCACCGATTGCAGCCATTATTCCTTGAAGAATTATGAAATTATCCCTGTTACATTAAAAATAAATAAATAAGATATTACGTATCATAAATTCGATACATATATTATGTAATGTAATGGTTTCATTTGCGAGGAACTGGATGAGATGAAAATATGTGCATACCAGTTCCATTCGCGGTCGATTTGTTTGAAGTCGACGCCACGGTGATCTATGAGGCGTGTACGAGTAAAGAATAACATATATGAGAAAGTGAACCAGAATTGATACATAACTGGTCTAAGAGAACACAGAATGAGTAAATGAAAACACCATGTTGATGATGAATTATCATCCATTTCAAAATTCCTCGAGTAGTAGAGTTTTGCAAGTAGAGGTCCATATATCAAATACTGTTCAGTTCAAACGCAGGAAAATCAAAATGTTAATTAACAAAACTAATTTTTTTTAAAGAAAATGAAATTATATGAATCAAAATTTAATGGAAGTATAATATAGAACATACCTTGAGACTTCCTAGGTATTCCCATGGCCAAGTTGACAAAGGGGCAACCATTTTTATATGTATATATATTTTCTTTTTGATTATTAAGGAATCAAAAATAACATCAAATCTTCTCGGTGTTCTTCTTTTTGAGACCAACAATGTTGACACTCCCAATAATCTTTATAATAATTGAAAAAAAAATACCCCTCCAAATCCTAATTCTAGTTGTTAATTATTCCCTTTTTGCATGTATTAGTGCTCAATTTCGAAGCTTGAAAAAGAAACGAAAAAAAGAAAGATCTATAAACTACTTCCACTAAACAGTTTACAAACAACTAACTGATTAAGAAAGATTGAAACAAAGAAGAGAAAGAAAGAAATGAAGATTTTGAGTCGTTTTTCAACTACTTCTTATTAAAATGACTCTCTCTGTTGCTAATTCCTTCTTCCTTTCTTTCTGCTTCTTCGTCTTGTTCACTTTTTTTTCCTGAAGACCCAACCCTCTACTTATATAGCTTTCACCAAAAAGTGTATGTTGTACTAAGCTATCTAGTATCTATCTATTAGATAACTCCTATTTCTTTTTTCTTTCACGCAATGAAAAATATGTCATAATAATCTTTTAGTAATTATGGTGCAATAATATCTAGCAATCCACATGTGAAAGCAAGATTTCTAAAAAAAGAACTTGGTGGCTAGACGGGTGGAAAAAAAAGGAAGAAATGCATGTGAGACGCAGAGTGAGTACATCTGCACACACACATGGAAAAGGAGTAGTTCTAGACAAACTGTTAAGAAAAATATACCTCCAAAACTCTTGAAAGAGGAATGGTCAAATCTTGTTTTGGAGATTTATGTGTCCTACCCGTTGGGCCGGTCCCTCCTTATGGTCCAACAAAAGTGTGCCCTTGTTATGTTATAACAAGTGAAAGCATCATGAGACGATTAGAATTTCATTTCTTCTAAAACCCGTATAGAGAAAAAGAAAGAGAGGAAGAAAAGAAAGAGAGTGAGGGAGAAAATTAAGCCACCATTTTTGGTGAGATTAGTGTTATCTATAATAGAAGAAGAAAGGGTTCTTAGTTAAGGATCTTTTTGGTTGTTGTGGTGAAGATTGATTGATCAATTTCCACATCTCTTTAAAGGGGGGAAAATCTAGGGTTTGTCAAACCCTAGTAGTAAGTATCTCATCTCTTGCTATTGTCAAATTGATAGTGTATGTTATCTATTTGGTGAATGAATTGTTGATAGTGTAATTTAGGCAAATTGGTATCCAAGTGCTATGTGCACCTTGAAGTAGAGTGTATCCCCAAATTGGGAGAATTGTGTGTAACCCATTGTTTGATTATAGTGGAAGATTTGCTCGTGCTTTTTTTACCTTTCACATTGGAGGGGTTTTTCCACGTAATTGCCGGTGTTGTGTGATTGCTTCCATATCGTCGTAGTTGTGTTATTTTTGCATTTGTATATCATTTCTTGTGTAGGTTTCGTATTGCGCATAACGGCTCGGATTTCGTAAGCCTCCTCCAACAAGTGGTATCAGAGCTTTTGGGTTGAGTTAATCCTGTGCAATGGCGGAAGCTAGCACTAGTAATAGAATGGTCAATTTGACCGGTGAGAACTTTGTGATATGGAAGGCGAAGATGGAAGACTGGTTATATTGTAAAGATCTTTATGGTCTAATAGAGAGTAAGGGAGTAAGGCCTGAGAAGACAAGTGAAGAAGATTGGAAAGTTACTAATCGAAAAGCAGTTGGTTTTATTCGTCAGTGGATTGATGATAGCATTTTTCATCATGTGGCTAGTGAGACACTAGTACATTCTTTGTGGACCAAGTTAGAGCAGATATATAATCAGCAGTCTCCTTGTGCAAAAGCTCTTCTATTCAAAAGGCTTGGAAAGTTGTGTTACAAGGAAAGAAGTTCAATGGCGCAACATTTAAATGAAATGAAGGGTATTATGAATCAGCTTACATCTATGGAGATGATATTTCCTGAAGAGATTCAAGCTTATTTGTTGCTAAATACTTTACCATACAGTTGGGAGCCATTGAGGAATTGTCTCAGTTATTCTGCTCCAGACAGGAAGTTGAACATGACTGTTGCAACTAGCAGTTTTCTGAATGAAGAAGTTAGAAGAAGGTCATTAGACTCATCTCATTCAGAATCTCTTGTTACAGAAAATAGGGGTAGAAGAAAAGACAGAAGACAAGTTGGTCGTAGCAAGTCAAGGGGTAAATCAAAGTCCAGAAAGGAAGTTGAATGTTGGAACTGTCGTATGAGAGGTCATTATTCAAATGAATATAGGAAGCCGAAGCAAGAACACAAGACGGGGAAAGGAAATGATAAACAAGACAGCGGTGTTGCATCTACTGCAACAGATGGTGATGAGATCATTTTATTCTCAGATTGTAATGATGTTTGTGTGAGTTTTGCAGGTTCTGATTCAGAGTGGATAGTTGATTCAGGTGCATCTTATCATGCTACTCCTCATGAAGATGTATTTACCTCCTACAAGGCTGGTGACTTTGGGTCAGTCAGAATGGGTAACAGTGGTGTTCCGAAGATTGTAGGAATGGGTGATGTGAAGGTTGAGACCAGTGTTGGCTGCACATTGGTTCTCAGAAATGTGCGACATGTACCAGATCTTCTTTTGAATCTAATGTCATCAGGAGTATTAGATGATGAAGGGTACAACAATCACTTGGGTGATGGAAAATGGAAGCTAAGCAAGGGCTCCATGGTTATTGCAAGAGGCAAGAAGTGTGACACATTGTACAAAACACAAGTGAAGGTGTTGAAAGGTGAGTTGAATGTTGTTGACAAAGATTCAATCTCCGAGTTGTGGCATAGAAGACTTGGTCATCTCATTGAGAAGGGAATTCAAATCCTCACCAAAAGACAAGTTTTGCCAAATGCCAAAGGTATGCAATTGGGTAAGGGTACTCATTTTTTAGTTGGTAAACAAACTAGAGTTTCTTTTCATAAAGCTTTACTTAAGCGCAATTTTGTATTATTGATCTTGTTCATTCTGATGTATGTGGACCTTTAAGGGTCAAAACACTTGGTGGTGATGTTTATTTTGTTACTTTCATAGATGATGCTTCAAGGAAGGTTTGGTCATATGCAATCAAGACCAAAGATGATGTTGTTCTTGTGTTCAAGATGTTTCACAGCATGGTGGAAAGAGAAACAGGTAAAACCTTGAAGTGCCTTTGTACTGACAACGGGGGAGAGTACATTGGACCACTTGAAGTGTATTGCAATAGCATGGGTATACATCATGAACAATCAGTACCGAAGACTCCACAACATAATGGTGTTGCAGAGAGGATGAACCGCACTATTCTTGAGAGAATCAGGTGCATGTTATCTCATTCCAAGTTGCAGAAGCATTTCTGGGGTGAAGCAATGAATACTGTTGTATATTTGATCAATCGATCTCCTTCAAGACCGCTAGATAGAGAAGTAGCAGAAAAGGTATGGAGAGACAAAGAGACTACTTATGATCACTTGAAAGTGTTTGGTTGCAGGGCTTTTGTTCATATCCCAAAAGATCAGAGATCAAAGCTTGATGACAAAGCAAAGCAATGTGTGTTCCTAAGCTATGGGACAGAGAAGTTTGGTTATAGATTTTGGGATCCAGTTAAGAAGAAGGTTATCAGAAATAGGGATGCATTATTCCTTGGAGACCAGACTATTGAAGACTTTGAGAAGATTGAGATGCCAAAGCTTTAAGATGATATGACCTTGGATCCAAATCCAGTTGTTCCTTCTCTTGAACAACATGATGATGATGTTGATGGTAATGGAAATGAAGATGAAGCTCATGAAGATGTTCCAATGGGTGATGTTGAGATAGAAGTGCAACAAAAACAACCAGAAGCTAAGTTGAGAAGATCCAGCAGGACCAGATTACCTTCAACAAAGTATACATCACATGAGTATGTGATGCTCACAGATGCAGGTCAACCAGAGTCTTATGAAGAAGCTCTTAGTGTTTCTGAAAGTCAGAAGTGGTTGAAATCCATGAAAGAAGAAGTTAGCTCTTTAAATGAGAATGACACTTTTGATTTGGTTGACAAGCCTAAGAACCATAAAATTCTGAAGAACAAGTGGGTGTACATAATCAAGACTGAAGATGGTAACTCACAACCAAGGTACAAATCACGCTTAGTTGTGAAGGGTTATGAGCAGAGAAAGGGTGCTGACTTCAACGAGATTTTCTCACCGGTGATGAGATTTCCTTCTATTCGGGTTGTCTTGGAAATAGCCGCTAGTTTGGATCTTGAGATAGAACAACTAGATGTCAAGACAGCATTTCTTCACGGTGAGTTGGAGGAAGATGTGTATATGGCACAACCCGAGGGTTTTGAAGTCAAAGGCAAAGAGCACATGGTATGCAAGCTAAAGAAGAGTCTATATGGTTTGAAGCAAGCTCCAAGAAGATGGTACAAGAAGTTTGAATCGTTCATGAAGGAACATGGGTACAAGAGGACAGCTTCAGATCATTGTGTATTCATTCAAAAATTTGCTGATGGTGATTTTCTTACTCTTTTGCTATATGCTGATGACATGCTTATTTTTGGCAAAGATAAAAAAAAGATTGACAGGTTGAAGTCAGATCTGAGCAAGTCTTTTGCTATGAAAGACTTGGGTGCAGCAAAACGTATTCTTGGCATGGAAATCACTCGTGATAGGAAAGCAAAGATGTTGTGGTTATCACAAGAAATCTACATTGAGAAGGTGTTGCAAAGATTCAACATGGACAAGGCCGATCTGGTAAGTTGTCCACTTGCAAACCATTTTAAGTTAACTCGTGATCAATGTCCTGTGAATGATGTTGAGAAACGGAAGATGGATAAAATTCCTTATGCGTCCGCAGTTGGTAGTTTGATGTATGCAATGGTGTGTACAAGGCCGGATATAGCTCATGCAGTTGGAGTGGTAAGCAGATTTCTATCAAATCCTTCTATGGAGCATTGGGAAGCAGTGAAATGGATACTACGGTATCTAAGGGGTACTTCTAATATGTGTTTGTGCTATGGAGGTGACAAGCCAGAGTTAGTTGGTTACACATATTCAGATTTGGCAGGTGCTCAAGACAGTCTCAAGTCGACATCAGGTTACTTATTTACCTATGCAGGGGGAGCTGTGTCTTGGCAATCCAAGTTACAAAAATGTGTGGCACTGTCTACTACATAGGAAGAGTACATTGCAGCTACAGAGAGTTACAAGGAGATGATATGGATGAAGAGGTTTGTTAGAGAACTCGGTGTGAAACAACAAAGGTTCATCGTTTACTGTGACAACCAGAGTGCCATCCATCTAAGCAAGAATTCGAGTTTTCACTCGAGGTCCAAGCACATCAATATTAGGTATCAGTGGATACAAGAAATTCTCGACGAGAAGGTCTTGTATATTGAGAAGATCCATACATATGACAACGGTTCTGATATGATGACAAAGTCGCTACCAAAATACAAGCATGTGTATTTCTCACAAGAAGCGGGGTTTGGTGGTGACGGGTACCTCACCATAAGTCGTGAGGGGGAGATTGTTGGGCCGGTCCCTCCTTATGGTCCAACAAAGGTGTCCCCTTATCAAATGGGGGGAGCTAGTTAGCATTGCCCTTGTTATGTTATAACAAGTGAAAGGCATCGGGAGACGATTAGAATTTCATTTCTTCTAAAACCCGTAGAGAGAAGAAGAAAGAGAGGAAGAAGAGAAAGAGAGTGAGGGAGAAAATTAAGCCACCATTTTTGGTGAGATTAGTGTTATCTTGAAGAGAAGAAGAAAGGGTTCTTAGCTAAGGATCTTTTTGGTTGTTGTGGTGAAGATTGATTGATCAATTTCCACATCTCTTCAAAGGGGGATAAATCTAGGGTTTGTCAAACCCTAGTAGTAAGTATCTCATCTCTTGCTATTGTCAAATTGATAGTGTATATTATCTATTTGGTGAATGAATTGTTGATCCATCCTTAGGGGTGAGTGTAATTTAGGCAAATTGGTATCCAAGTGCTATATGCACCTTGAAGTAGAGTGTATCCCCAAATTGGGAGAATTGTGTGTAACTCATTGTTTGATTATAGTGGAAGATTTGCCCGTGGTTTTTTACCTTTCACCTTGGAGGGGATTTTTCACGTAATTGCCGGTGTTGTGTGATTGCTTCTATATCGTCGTAGTTGTGTTATTTCCGCATTTATATATCATTGCTTGTGTAGGTTTCGTATTGCGCATAGCGGCTCGGATTTCGTAAGCCCCCAACACTACTCCTACCCGAATTCATGAGACTCAAAAAAAAAAAAAAAAAAAAAAAAAAAAAAAAGGAAAAAACATTTCATTTGTCGAGGATTCTAGGCAGTTTTTGAGAAGTTTACTTTTCACTGTTCGTTTAGAATTACTGAATATTAACCGAAGTAATTTATAGTCCTGGGACTCCAGTCCAATACGTGACATTCATTAGTTGGTTGGCATCGTGTTCGTACGCAGCCTACCGTTCCTCAGAAAGGCTTCTTTTTCTAGGTTTGGTTTTAATTGTTGGACTATGAATTTCGAACGGCATTCTACTAGTCCACTAGCTACTGACTTATTTATTTTTTTGAAGCATAGCTACTGACTTATTGACTAATCAAATGTTCTGAAAAGCTTTGTGTTGTAATCTTGCAAATGAAGCTGTCAACGGACAGCAAATCACGATCACCTTTTGTTGTGTGAAGGAGAAGAAAACAACCAAGTAAGTTTTTAAATTTGCCCGATCATATTAAAAGATATAAATAAAACAAAATTGTTTCTTCAGTGTTGCAATTTCATTATTAAATACTTGTTGACTCTCTGTTTTTTTCCAAAATAAAATCTGTTTGTATCGGAACACCATTTAATATGTAGCGAAGAAAACATTTGTTTTTGTATTGGGTTCATAAAATTTAGCAGAAGATAGATTGTGCTGCTCAGAGGCGAGGTTTGTGTTTTTATTTTCCCATACTACATAGGCATGGCCGTATGCCCGTATCGTATGGGCTCGTTTCCGTAACCTGCCTACCCCGACGAATCTGCCCGGTTGTCGAGCTTCACTAACATTTTCACCAGTATAATTAAAACTCCCGTCCCGTGCCTCTTCTTCATCCCAACCAGAAAATAAATAACAAGGATCCACTTGGGTTTGTGCAGTATGATCAGAAATAAAATCAAGCGACCCACAGGGACAACCAAAGCAAACCTACCTAAGAAAATGAGCTTTATCTACTTCTTTAATAAGTCTGAGCTGACAACCATATGAAGTTGGCCTTTTGATTGAAATTAAGAACCCTTTTGTTAATCATCTTGTTTTCAAACTATCTACGTTGTACAACACTAGCTACGTGGGTCGGCTTCATTGATAATCATATTCATATATACCACCTAAATGTTGAATTAAAAAAATGAACGGAAATGACATGAGACAATGTATTAGGCTGATTACAAGACCTATCAATCCCGGTCCTCTATAACACGTAAGTGGTATATAGCTTGGTTGGCAGTTAGGCCTGTGGTTGGTAATGACTTGTGTATATAAACTTAAATCTGAAGCCATCAAGTCGCCCAGTCCGTTAGACAGTTAAGTATAACCATTAGATGTAGATATATATTAAGGGGGCCAAGACTTAAAAGGGATCCCAGTCTTAAATTGTGGGTTTTACTAACATGCAATCTTCAAATTAACATTAACAAGGAGTCCCACATCAGGATTTGGAATGAACTAGTCAAGCAACATTCCTAAGCAGAGTCTGAGTATGAAACTGATGTGATGCGAGTGGAAAAGTTTAAGCCTCTTGAGATGGTCTCTCGTAGGAAACCAAAGTCAGAACAACAGCTTATGAATGATCTTATGAACTTCAGTTCTTTAGTGAAGCTCCTTACTAGTAGTAATATTCATTGGGATTTTATAACTAGTTTTTTGGTTAAATAGGCCATGAATTTGAAATCCTGAGTGTAAAAGACGAGCAAAATATGAGTATTGTTCTACTATCCAAAAACCTAGAAATACTGTTTAAATATCCTAAGATGGATATATCACCCAATTATTACAACTTTTTTTAGGACAGATGACTAAAAAACCCTTTCCTCTTGTTTATTCTCAATATCCTCGAATCTCCATCGATACAGACTGCTATTGAGTTTTCTCCTCCACCACCTCCAATTAAACATAAATTGATCAAGATCGTGTCTCAACATGATTTCGATAATATTTTTTATCCTCGGAGTTTTTGTTTTCTAGGTCTCTCTCCCAATCTAGAATTGAATCTTCAATCAACAGATTTCAAGTTTGTCTTCTAGACTTGGTTTTTCAATTTCTTTATCTAATCTGGACTTTACCCTGTTTAGGATCTTGTTTTCTAGGTCTCTCCCACGGGTTTGTTTTTGCTCTGGACTTTACCCTGTTTAGGATTTCTTAATCTAATCTGTTAAGGGCGTTTTCATATTAAAATCATTAGATCTATTATTTTTAATGGATGGAATGTAATTTGCTGGGGCTGTATATATCGCATGTATCAAACCATTAGATCAGTAAAGGTGAAACCTTTTTAATTTTTGGATTTTGTTTGGGAAATGTTTTTGGAGATTCAATGGACCAGCCGATCAACATAATTTGGATTCAACAGTGAGTCTGCTGTTAGTGGACATACAGATTTAGTGGAGTTACCGATTTTTCAAAGCTTCACACATTCACATGCTTCAGTCGTGAAATGGTTTCATTGGTTTGCTCATGAGCATACTTCCACACATTTTTGCTGTTTGAGATAAGAAATTAGTGATTTTAGTGGTGTATAATGTTTTGGTCGATAATGGTGATGAATCCGACCAATAGGAACTTAGTTTGGAGCTAAACATGCTTACTTTTGGTTGATGTGTTGAAGGTGAATGTAATGGTAATGGTGGCGGATTGATTGTTGGAGATCATGAACTAAACGATTTTGGTTGTGTATATTATATTGCAGCTGATTAGTAGGATAAACCTAGATTTTCCCCCCAAGATGCACCCGAGTGCATAATGTATATTTTTCTGATTCGTATAGGAAAAATGTTTTGGTCAGATTGCACTTGGGTGCATAATGCAAATTCTTATAAATAATAAATTTTGATCAGGTTGCACCTGGGTACATAACGCATATTCCTATAGAAGATAAATTTTGGCTAAGTTGCACCTGAGTGCATAATACATATTTTTATAGAAAATAAATTTTGGTCAGTTGCACCTCGGTGCATAATGTATACTCGGTCTGATTAAAAATATTTTTTTTTTCGAATTTCATATCAACAATGGATCTTGTTTTGTAGAGATTTTCGAGTTCTTTCCTAAAATATAAATTTTATTAAAATCCGACTTATATTTGGGAAGTTAAGATCTTTCTCGCGATTAATTTTGAATTGGAATGATAAATAAAAATGAGAGAGAAAAGTATATGATAAAGAATAAAGTTTAAATTTAAGGTATACATGACTAATTTTTCTAATGTCTTTTTCACCCAGACCTATATTTTACAAGTCCATTGCTCCCACACTTTATGGGTTGTGGTCATATGACCCATTTTCCGATTTTATCACTAGGCCTCGTCCGTAGTATTCCACCGGCCAATTATAGTCATTTTATTTTATTTTAAGATTTTCGTTTTAATATTTTGTAGTTAATTGTAGAGGGTGACATGGTGATGAACAGCTAGTTAAATTCCACGCGACACAAAACTTCAGAACAAATTAGAACAAAAAAAAAATTGACAAGCAAGACTGTTATAGCGCGTTTGGATATAATTTTGCTTCTGACTTCTGCTTCTCCAGAAGTAAAAGTCAGAAGTCCAGATATTTTGCTTTACAAAAAGTCGACTTTTTTTGCTTTTAGAAGTTATTCTGAAATTCTACACCTGAACTGACTTCTTGTTTTTTGACTTATAGAAGTCAAAAAATTACTTCTGAATGTGTATCCAAACGCCCTAGCAAAAAGAATGTCTTAATCGCTTTCTAATCTAATAAATTCCTTGCATGTTTCAAAAAACAAATTAGCAAAAAAGAGAAGAAAAAAAAAAAACTTAACAATTCAAGATAAGATGAAAACATCCCATACAGCGCAGTAATGAAAACTAAAAATGCAACATCAAAAAGAAAGTTTTTAAGTTTTCTTGTTGGGTTCGAATACATACTTAATAATCGAATCTTTGATCGATAGCAATTCAGGGAATTCAGTTTTTAACTTTGTAGCATCTAACTCGTTGTTACTCCTTGGTGCTACAATAACTTTAGCTTGTTCTTCAAGGTTAAAATTCTCCCATTTGAATCCAGTATCAATATAATCGCGATACATTTCTAAGATTTCGTTGTGGCTTACCACGCCTGGATTAGTGAAGTTCCATATTCCTCTGCAATTCCTTTTAGCCATTTCGATAGATATCGGTAGAAGTTCGTCTAGTACTGTCATGCTGTTAGGTATGTTTACAACTTTATTGTAACGACTGATTTTTGTGATGAAGTTTCTCGGATTACCGAGGTCTGACGATATCGGCATTCTCACTCTAAGCGTACAAACATTCTCGAATTCTTTCAAAAGCTCCTCAACCTACCAAAAAAATATCATATATCCGTTAAAAATAGACATGCATGCAGTGTGGTGCATTTTCAGAAGTTCATATAATTATACGTACCATGGCTTTAGTCTTCGAATAGAAAGAACCGATGAAATTCGGCGTATCTTCTTCTTTGAATCCAATACCAGAACCTTCTTTGTGATCATTATCATACTCGAAAATACATCCTGTCGCAAAATTAACCATCAAAAGGCCGTGCTCTTTGCAAATATCAGCCAACGTTAAGGTGCCCACTACATTAGTCCTAATGGTTTCCACCTTATGCGTTTCACACCAATCGACATTAGGTCTACCTGTCACACCGGCTGCGTTAAAAACATGAGTAGGACTAACCTTCCTAATATCCTCAATGATCGACCTGCGATCCTCTAACCGTCCACATCCGTACTCAAATGCAATCCCGTCTTCCTTACAGAGCTTTCCTAGTAATCCCCCTATCCAGCCTGACTTCCCATAAATCAAGAACTTCAAATTTGTTTTGTTTCCGTCATCGGCTTTTCTTTCGTACCCACACTGAACAAAATATGTGTCGTCATTTGAGTTCCCGACGACACTCATTCTAGGGTGAGGAAGAAGTGCAGCAGTTACATCTCCCCACCAATCTGGATTGTTTCTATACCATTCTGTGGTTATCTTCAGCCCTTCCTCCCAGGACGTCCTCTCCTGCCATCCAAGTTTCTTGAGCTTTTGGTCATCCAGAAAGTACCGCTGATCATTGAAAGGGCGATTATCGACGAACTTTATATTTTGCTTCGGATCCAAATTAAAAAGCTTGCATATATCTTCGGCAACGTCAAGAACACTTCTTTCTTTTTTGGTTCCAACATTATACACATGACCTATTGCACCTTTGTGTAAAACAACATCAAATGCTTCGGCGACATCTTCGCAATACAAATAGCTTCGAACATTTGAACCATCTCCATGTATTGGCAGTGGAAGTCCTTTCATTGCAAGGAGAAGAAATTTTGGGATCAGCTTTTCAGGGAACTGGTTTGGACCGTAGACATTGTTACCTCGGGTAGTTATAGTAGGTAAACCGTAAGATCGATGGTATGCCATTACAAGCATTTCAGCACCAGCTTTAGTAGCAGAATATGGGTTAGTAGGAAGAAGTTGTGAAGCCTCAGGATTTCCCACGTCAGTTTCACTGTCTGTCTCACCGTAAACTTCGTCGGTACTTACATGAATGAAACGTTTAACGCGACGGGTAACTTTGCATGCTTCTAGTAAAACATGGGTTCCGTAGATGTTATTGTTTGTAAACTCAAACGAGTTCCCAAATGAATTATCAACATGTGTTTGAGCTGCAAAGTGCATTATCGTGTCGATCTCTTCTAATACCAATAAATGGTTTACGAGATCAGCACTTGCAATGTCACCTTTGACAAATTTGAAGTTAGGGGAGGATTTTGAAGGGAGAAGGTTTTTGAGGCTCGAACAGTAATCTAGTTTGTCGATGACGACGATTTTGTAGTTGGGGTAATTCTTTATTAAACGATTAGCAACATGTGATGCGATGAAACCAGCAGCTCCTGTTATAAGTATGTTATGTGGGGTGTAAGAATCTGCACCAGGTGATGCCATTTTTTTTTGTCCCTTTTTATCTCCGGAACCTTTTCTTCAATTCCTAAATTCAAAACAATGAAAAATAATCAAAATTGACAGAACCAGGCCAAAGTTACTCTACAAGTTGCAAAAACCTAAGAGAGCAATTATGTCGACGCATATTCATAGCATGCATGTCATGGGAAGCAAAAAGAAACTTCAAATATGCACATAAAAAGAATTAGAACAAACAAAACAATATCTATATGAATACCCTACAACCATGAACCATAATTATTAATAACCCTATAATTAGATTCAGCAATACCAGTGAACTGAGTTCGGAATTCGTCAGCACTAAATTTTTTACCAATCACAAAAAATAAATAAAAATACATTGAGAAGTAGACAGAGCGAGAGAACTTACATGTATTATGGTGGGATATGGGTGGAGAGGTTAAGAGATGGAGATGGTGAAAGGGCTTAAAGATGGAATCTGCAAGAATGATAGTACATTTGATTGTAAGATCAAAATATTTTACAAAGTTGCATTTGAGGTTGAAGTTACTAGTTTCTTAGTTGGACAACAAGAAAATAATAAGTTAGTTTTTGAGTAGCTAAAAACTAGAGAAACTTGTGGATTTGTTACAAAGTCATTACAAATAACTCGGCTAATTGAGTTTGTTGGAAGGGAAGACCAAATTAAGTGGATCATGGTTTCTGGAATGCATGTGGTGGTCTTCCCCGCAACAAGGGCCTAAGAAGAGGCCACGATGCAACTATTTTTAGGTCACAACTCTTTAAGAAATCAAGGCTCATGTCAATAAAGTACCTGATTGAAACAAGAGGATACCCAACCTTTGAGGTACAAATCCAATAAAACAAAACATTTCCCACCACTGGATCTCTTGTTCATACCAAGTAAATTATTTGTTTTCTATTCGTAGCATTGATGAATGAAAAATAGATTGACGTAAGAGGAAAATTTAATAAAAGATGAATGTACGGTTGTTTATATTAATTTTTATCGGTATCAAGAATTATTGGCAATGCCACTTGTGAGTGGCTACCTTATGCACACGCCATAGAATTATACAGTGAGCTGTGAGTCTATGATTATGATGAGTCTATGACAGTTTCATAGCCCATGAGATGTAATGTATCTTTCTGCGTTCCTCGTGTGGGCATGGCATGGGGCAGTGATGAATGAAAACTCAATTAGCATGCGGCAGTCAAATAGCATGCTATTTGTAATGAAAACTCAATTAGCATGCGGCAGTCAAATAATATTTCCTAACGGATTATTATTATTATTTTGGAACGGAAATGTTATTCCACGCCCCGTTCAGCTCCCCACTCTCCTCCCTATCCGATGTGGCAGGCTGAGGTGGAAAAACAATAATCAAAACTCACGCAAGAGCGAAAGACTTTTCCATTCAATTAATTGTCTCTCTCTCTCTTCACTTCAGCATTGCTCTGCAACTCTATCTCTTCTCTCCATTAAGTAAACTCTTATCTTTCTCTTTCTCACTTCTCCTAGTTCACTTCTTCAATGGATTTACAACAAAAAATGATTCCATACACTAAACTTGCAAAATAAATTTTAAGGTGAGATGAAGGTAATGTTTTTTTTTTGGATAGCAGATGAAGGTAATGTTAGCCGGAATCAAATGATTAAAATGAAAATCGGCAATTACTTGAAAAACACCCTCAGAAATTAAGTAAAAAACCTAATCCAAATTATTGAAACACATAATTCAAAGTTTTCTAACTTGTCTCCAGTAATCAAATTAGAGCAGACACAGTTAATTGATCTTGCCAATTTGTGATACACATCATCTTTCATAGGAAAATAATATCACCACCATATCAGAACCCCAAACAATATCTACAACACTTTAATGAAAAAAAAAAGACACTCTTTAATCGCCGATTGATTACAGACAAAGAACATGAGAAAACAATATTGGAACGATCAAGTCTGTGAGGAACAAACTCATGAAATAAAAATAAACTATAGGGCATTAAGTTGGTGAAAATCGTGAAATAAAAAACGCAAAGAAAATTCAAGAGAACTTAAATCTGTAGAATCACTGGCTTCAATTTAGTATGATGGAAAATCCCCAAAAATCAGGTATCCAGGCAGTAGGCAACGACTTAACCGGAGAGAGAGGGGGAGAAAAAAGAAAGAGGAATGATACACTTACCGAGCACTGCTCCCGCAAAGTGTCCCGATTGTAGAATGGATGGTTGAGATTAAAGCTTCTCAACATCAGGATTATAAATGGGCAGTTGTGGGGCATGTTTTTAATTTTTAATTTTTTATTAATACGGAAAACTATTATTTTCATTTAATTTCCAAATTCAAACAAAACTAAACTTGGAAGCTGAAATAGTTCCTTCCAACTCTTTTGAACTACCACACTTAACCTATGAAAAAGGAAATCACCTACACGCATTAAGCATCATGACTAGCAATATAGTTGCGAGCCGAACGAACGAAGTCTCGTTGTTCCGTCCCCAAATTCACCTAGAGTGAAAGCCAAAGCACCAAATCCATATCCTTGTGCAAAGCATTTTTCTAAATACTTGGTATTTTTATGATCGACAAAGATCCTTGATAGCTTTGCCCCCTTCCAAAGTACGACCATTACTCCCAAAGAAAGGGCGACACAATCGTAACATCGAAGCAAACGTCCCGACCATTGTCCCAATTGAGCACAAGAACATCTCATTGGTCTCAAAGAAGTACCGTTGTTCGCAAGCATACCCAAGTCCACCTCTTTCTCCGCGGCCACCTACCCTGCACTCGATAATGATGTCCGCAATCGTGTCGCGTACTAAATCATGTCGAAATTTTAAACCAACTTCATTTGTACAAAGGTAATCATGGTCACCAAAAGCATCCATCTCTCTCTTGCAGAAGGGCACAAACTACCTGGTTCAAACAAGGGAATACCAAGTCTATAACATAATACCGCACTAAACCGCCTCGAACCAATTTGCCGATTTAAACCAGGGATGGGGATAGCCATTAAGAAATCCAGGGCATGCTTCATTTGGTTGCTCTGCCATAGGAATGAATCACGTTGAACAACTTGAATTGGGAAGTCAAGTTCTTCTTTACTTGCATCAAAATAAACAGTTGCGAGTTGACATAGAATGGTTGGCGTGTTATCGACGCATATAGGAGAAACAAGACCACACAGAGAGTTGAAAGAAGTCATAAAGACGCTCAAGATGGGAGCTAAAACCACTCGATGCCGGTGTGCCTCAATATGACAGCATTCTAGTGTTTCCAACCACGACGCCAAATAACAAGAATTCATAGTGTCTTGCATCGAGTAAACACCAAAACCACCTAGTCCGAGGGGCGTGGAAAATCGCATTTGCAAGGGGCCGAACCCCCGGACCATCTCCTCGTTATTATATGTTGTAGGAACTTGTAGAGACGAGAGTCAAACAAATCTTGAGCCGCAAAAATGCAAACTGAAAGGGTAGTGCGTAAAGAAAAATATAAGCGAGAAACTCCGACCTGCTTTCTAAACAAAAGAAGCTCACACTGTGGATCTTCAAGTTTTTCCACCGAATCAATGAGCTCTATAGTTTTTTCACTCTTTTAACAACCAGATCCGCATTAAATTGGGCATCAAGGCTAACAGGAGCACCTAGCAGCACTTAACTCCCTTCTATGGCCTACAAATATCGTGGAAACATACCCGCAACGGCTGTCCTGGGGTCTATAGAGGCCAAAACAATTCGATCTTCTTGATGTTCAAAAACATCCCCCTAGCAACACCTTCTTCTTGAATTATTCTCGAGCTCTAGCAACCATCATAGTGTCCCCAATCACCGTACCATCATCAAGATACCAAGCCTGCAGTTCTAGATCACACCTTTCGAAATACTCAAGACTAGCGGGTGGAGAGTAAGAGCGAACAAAAGTGGCCCTAAAGGATCACCTTGTTGCACTCCCCGAGCGAAGAAAGCACATGGTCCATATAATATAGTCGTGTTTGGTGAAGCGTAACAAAACTCAACCCAACGAGATATCGAAGGACATAACCTACGTACCTCTAAGATCATGGTTGTTCTATCTATGAGATTGAACGCATTAGAGAAATCTACCAGCAAAGATGGAAAGCGTATTTTGGTCCCCTTTCTCTTCCAACACGCGATTCACAGCATGTAGAATTGCTTCTCCACCACACTTAGCCCCCACTCCAAACTGGAAATCACCCAAATATGAGTTCATTTCCTTGCCAACAAAAGATGCAGCGCATTTAGAGACAAGTCTCCTCCATATTGTGCCAACCGCTATAGGCCGCAAGCCACCACCAGGTTTGATGAGTGGGGTGAGAGGAGCACGGGCCACATATTCTCCCAAAACTGACGGGCAAGAGCCTGATAGCCATAAGTTAACCACTTCTGTGATGGAGGCAAGTAACTCATCTGAAATAACAGATGTTGGCCCACTGAGAACATCGAGAAGATGTTGTGCCCGGAAACCGTCTCTTCCACAAGCTGTCCCCTTAGGGAAACTCTTTAGTCTACTTAGCACAAGATCCGTCGTAGCTACCATAGCCTCCTGTGAAGGTGAAGAAGAGGGGATGACCGGCAAGGCGGCAGTGGGATGTTTGGAACGAAGTTCAGCCCGTTTACCTTCATTATTGGACGCAACTCCGAGAGAAGTGAGAGTGCGAATCGCAGCAAAAGATATAAACCATGTCGGAGCTTACCCCTACACAACCTCAAGTTCACAGCTTCCTGATCATCCTATTTAGGTTGCTTCTTGGCTTTCTCTTGTAATTCCTTCATCTCGGCATGTTTCTCAAACACACATTGAACCAGCACCATACACCCATTCGGTTCATTCCATATGCGCAATGCATGATTAACTGACTTAATCTGCAGCTTTCTCCGGGTGTCGGCTTTCAACTCTTGGTACTCAAAAACATGGAGAGTACACACAGGAAGAGCATTAGCTGTATCCATGAAGACAGATCATTAGGTGCACCACTTTCTAACACATACTTGAAGGTTCGTGCAAAGTGCAACCTACATTTAGCTGAATACTAGAGATTGTAGGGATCGAGCTAGAAACACCATGTTCAATAGCTCAAGACTTAAAGTAGGCGCAGCAACCTCAACATCAGTAGGATCGGAAATATTAACGACGAGCAGAGCAAAGAATGCCGTGAATTGTAGCCGTAGAAGGAGCGAGCTCACCTTTCTCAATGTGTGTACACTTTTTATTCCAGGAATAAACATGCATACAAGCAAAGCACAACCAACTCTCGAGATGTAACAATAAGGACTCCTAGGCGTGGTAGACTTCTCTCGCAAAACAGCGATCTTTCACGACATCTCTCGGTCCCCCTTCTCTCTTGTAGTGTAAATTTCTCAAGTGATTGAAAAGTGAAACCTTCAATAACCCCTTCCCTCCAGTCCGTTTTGCACCCATCATAGCCTTTGAAAGGACATTGAAAAAGATCGGCTCTGCCATCGAAACATCAAAGCCATGGTTTGCACGAGGGGGTAGCATAAGCAGCCAAGATTTAGGGTTTGCGGAGGTAGAACTTCCCGTCATTGAAAAACTTGAAAAGCTTTAAAAAAAACCTAGAAGAGAAAAATCTACTTATGCGACAAGTGTGGTTTGATCGTATGAAAAAGATGAGAAGTCGAAGGCGAGAAAGAAGAGATTAATAGGAAATGGTTTGATCAGATGAAAACCAATATCCTAGGAATCACATTCTATCGCACAGAACGGCCTCTTCGGGAAAAAAAAAAAAAAAAAATTTAGATTCTTTAGCTTGATTCGAGAAAAACCCTTAAAAATCGGTGAAAACCATCCATAAAAACGAATCTAATAAAATTAACGCAGATCCATAAACAAAAATCAAGCATAAACACCATAGCAGATGATGAGGATGAAGAACTAGAAAAACTAAAAACTAAAAAATGAAAAAAAAAAAAAAAACTTCAAGAAGAGAAATCTGCATGATGGCTGATTTTTTACCTCTGACTTCGGTTCCACAATGGCTTGATCAATTGCATGAATCGTACATCAAGAAACCATTGAGCCTGACTTCCATCTTCAATCAGGGCCCTTGGTGGAGCAAAGGAACCAAAACGATTGCTATGGAGCCATACATTGCTTTGGCTTTATTGATTCGATAAAAAAAAGTAAAAATTCAATTTCATCTCCCCTCTCTCTCCTCTTCTCCAAGAAAAAAAAAATCCAATTTCATCTTCTTGCTCAGATCTAGTCCATTTGGGGCTAGATCTGAGTAAGTATCTTAGTTTTTTGTGTTTTAGTTTTAGAATAAAAGGATTAGTTCCTATTAGGATTATTTCTTCACCTTCATGGTGATTTTTGTCTTCACCTTCATGGTGATTCTTGTCTTCACCTTAATGGTGATTCTCTTTTATTTTAATGGTTACTTGATTTTGATTATATGTTTGTTCAAGTACATCGCCGGATCCAGATTACTCTCTATTCAGCGGTCAACAAATTTGCAGATTACTCCTATACCATTGGAGCATTACTTCATCAGGAAGACGAATGGTCCATGAATATTATGAAGACCATCTTCTCTCCGATTCTATCGGTTCTTACATTCTTGTATTAGGTCAGTATTTGGAATTCCTTCTCTTTTCCTTGTCGGAATTTTCAATCATGTACCGTTACAAGCTTGTTATTTCTTTTTCCTTTTTCAATTTGATGTACTTGAGATCTATGTAATCTTGTTTTCCATTAATGAAAATTGAATTACCAAAACAAAAATAGGCTCGGGATCAAAATCGGTGGGAGTTGTCGGTCAACCTATCATTTCTCAAAAAGAAAAGACAAACTATGAGAGAGAAACAAACATTCACATGATTTTTTGACAACTCATCCTGCCACATTGGATAGGGAGAAGAATAGGGAGCTTAATGGCAGTTCCTATGGGATGAACAAACTTAGAGTTTGATCATTTTGATCCCACTATAGGATGAACAAACCAAGAAAATGGATGTTTAAATGAACAGATCTGTGCATTTGAACATTGAGACCCTCTACCAGACGCGCGTCTGGTAAAATGGCGCGCGACATCCCTACTGACGCGCGAGCCCAGAAAAAACGCGGGCATCACTAGCATGAGCGCGGGCGACACTAGCCCGAGCGAGGACGACATCCCTACTGACGCCCACTACAAATCCAGATTTTTTACTAATATTTTTCTCACTTTATCCTATTTTATCTCACTTTTATCCTATTTTATCTCACTACATCCTATTTTATCTCACCAAAATATTATATTTTATATTTCAACTTTATCCTATAAAGCATTTTATATTAAAAAGATATACTAGTGGGGCCCTAGAAAACCAAATCTGATCATTTTGCCCCGCTTTACCATAGTGGAGAAACCCATTTGACCATCCACGTGGCTGAACAAATATTTGTGTTTGGCCATTGCCATATGAACTGCTCTAAGGCCGTGTTTGGGAGCTTTGACTACATAAAACTTAGCTAGGGAAGTTTTTTCTCTAACTTGATTAGGATTATCCTAAGACATATCAATAAGGATGTGGTTTGTCTTTCCACTATATCCATCACTGGTTTATCATGTACTATGTTTGTCTCTCGGAACTTTAACCATATATTTCTATAAAATAATTGTATATTATGAAGAAAAAAAATTAGAGTAACAAAAATAAAAACATAAAAATAAATTAAAATTTTAAATAATATTTGATAAATTAAAATAACCACCCCTATAACCGTCTAACCTAGGTAAGGATACTGGTATCTTAGCTATTTTGGAGATTACCATAACCTTGCCTTTTTAGCTTCCTAAAATTAAGGAAGATTTAGTAGTTCTTATCCAAGATTAGAATTGGAATGAGACAAACATATTTTAACTGTATTTTTTTGATAACCCAACCCAGGATAAGCATTTCTAAAGGGCCAAACATGACCTAAAGGGGCCTGGAATAGCATTACCGATTCAACAGTTCTGGACAGACCGAGATCCTGAACAATGCGAAAACTAAATTTACTTTTTCTCTCACAGTTTTTCTTCATGGGCCCTGGTGGGGCCCCCAGGATAGCAGGGGGTCCCACCTTTAGTTTAATTTTGTGTCTGGCGGTTTGTTTTCACGGTTTTTTCCGTGGTTCATTTAGAATTTTTGTTGCCGATTTTGGAAGGACAACATAAATTTTATGATTGCTGTTTACTGATTCAAAAATTCTTTATAGACCGTGAATCTGGACCACATGAAAACCGTATACACATAGCCAAGCCCAAAAGTGAGACCTCATGTTTTTCCTCAAGGATGGGCCCACTTATTTATGTGTTAACGGTTTTAGAAAATTAGGTTCAGACCCAAAAGAAATAATATTCTCATTGTCAAGCTCACAATTAATTTTCGTGGTTTAATTTGGGCCAAGGATATTAATTGGGGGCCTCCACTAGAGGACAAAAAAGGTCTCCCAATCCTAATTTGGGTCACCCCTTATAATGTTTTTCTTCTAAATGGCTAAAATGCCCCTAAATAATAGTGATAATCTTAATTAATTAGTGATAATCTTACTTAATTAGAGTTTAATTATTTTATTTTCAAATTTTTTGTTTATCCATGTGTATGAAAAAATCGCTGAGATCATGAATAATTATTATTTTTCCCCAGATCCGTATGAAAAATCGTCATGGTATTGAAGTGATTCATTGACGACTCTAAACAGTCGTTAATGTTTAGACTGTTTCAGTGACGATTTTAAACAGTCGTTCTTTTTTATGAAAGAATCGTTATCTAACTGCTGTAAACAGTCGTTAATGTTTCGACAGTTTATGTGACGACTCTAAACAGTCGTTAATGTTTCGACAGATTCAGTAACGACTCTAAACAGTCATTAATGGAGGAAATATACGACAGTTTGTAGTCGTCATATAAAGATCAATACCATGACAACCCTTTGGAAATGTCGTTATTGTTTTTACTATGTGTATGACGACTCTTAAAGTCGTTATTGTCTTTGAATGGTCGTGATTTCAAAAAAAAAAAAAAAAAAAAAAGTCAAGGGTAAAACAGTATTTTCATGATCGGGTGAATACGCCCCTGAAAATTTTGGGGTGCAAATAAAATGACATGGCCCCCATTTAAAATCCTTGGCCCCCAATTAAACTAGGTTAATTTTTAGTTCTGTGACACCCATAATTATATGAAATTTTGAAAAACGTCTGCATAACGGGTTATGCATCAGGGGTATAATTGGCAATGCAACTTGGATATAACATATCTAAAAAACCGCGCATTGGAATTTTACTAATTTTATATCGTTGGAAATATTTTTAAGAGAGTTACACAACGAGTACAAACAACAATATCAAAATTTTCTTTTTCACGAAAAAGTCGGAGGTGATCATCATTTTATTGGAAATATTCGAAAACTGACTACATATACGTTATGCAGCCTCCAAAAAAGATGTATAAAACAATATGCATACACCACAAAAGATGCATAACACGTTATGCAACTATATATTTGTTCATGCATCTATTATTTTGGTTTATTCAACCACTAAAACGTTGTATATGCCTGAATCCAACAAAAAAAAAAAGACGCATAACGAATTATGCAACTATTTTCTCAATTGCATAACAAGTTATGCATCTATAAAAGGTTATGTGGCCATTGTTTTGGTTGATTTTAGTGCGTACAGATAAAATTGATGCATAATGCATTATGCAGCCATATTTTCGGATGCATAACATGTTATGCATCCATTTCCACGACTGCATAACATGTTATGCATATATTATTATAGGTGCATGATAAGTTATGCAGTCTTTGTTTTTCTTGGTTTCAACAATAACAAAAAAAGTTGATACATAACGTGTTATGCAAACATTTTCTGGACTGCATAACAAGTTATGCAACAACTTTTCAAGCTGTATAACAGGTTATGCATCTATTTTCACAGTTGCATAACAGGTTATGCATCCATTTTCATAGATGCATATATAACAGGTTATGCATCCACTACTCCACCTGCAAACACCCATTATGCACACACCCATTGAAAACCAACAGCAACACCATAAATATTCAAGCTTGAAGAGAACCACAATCCAATCAATACATGTAAATCCTAATCAAATTCACATATTATGCTAGCCTCCTCTCCATAATTCCCGTGTTATGTAGCTTGATTTTTTTTTTCTTTTACATTATGATAAAATTGTATACAATCAAAAGCATCAACTTTAACCATATATCATTGATATAATTCTAGTTTTTTATGATTCCGGCTTGCTAAATCGTTAATTAACGCAGCAAACTAAAACTAAGCAGCCCAGTTAGTTCTTCATCTGCCATAAATCTTCTAAAATAACGTAATCAACCATCACAAGACACTCATTCAGAGATCTATGTCCTAGGTTTACGAACCCAAAAATGAGATCTAACCATACACTTCAAGACACCATAAAATAACTCACAATTCGAATAAAAATTTCTCCTCTTTTCTTCATCACCGCAAATATAAGATAAAAATATCAAATGCAGAAAAAAAAAAAAAGATCTTAATTAAAATTAACTTCCCTATAAATCTCTGAAAGCACTTCGAATGCCCTAAAATATCATGGATTCAGAATGGAACATTGATTAACTCTTCAATCGATGAAACAATTAAACCTTCAAAAATCTCGATCTCGATCTCTCATTTACAAATTTCATCTTCAAAAAACTCGTGTCTCGCTGTCTCTCTCTAAAGGAAATCACCTGAAAACAGATTATAAAGGTAAATATAGTTTGGGAATCAATAAAAATCGAAAACGTAATTTCCAAAAATTTGGGTTCGTAAGAAATTTCTTCGCTGAAAATGGGTGCGCGGATGAACTTTTCCGCCCGTGGGTTTCTTAGTGGGAAAAAATTGAAAAATGGGTTTCATCGTAGTTTTCACTAACGGTTTTCATGTGGTTTGATGTGGCGGTCTGTTTAGAACTGCTGATACTGATTACTGACAGAAAATAGACTAAAAATGACTTAAGAATTAAATATGGTAATAGAATTAAAATTTAAACAAACACCTACCCAAATGATGATGAGAGGAGACTTAATTAGTAGGTCACTAATGCATCTCTTAATTCCAAAAGATAATCATTTAGAACCTCGGACTATAGAGGCGCATAAAGGGTTTACTTTATGCTATTCCATTAATTTTGGTTATGTTGATTAGAGGAGGATAACCTATAGAGGAAATAAGGAAAGTATTAAACTGATGCAGAGATGAATAAATAGTATACTTCTTCAACTTTTAGGTTAAGTCCGAGCTTATTAAAAAAGCAAAGGGCACTTCAAAGAGAGTTTCCCCAAAAGATAAACAAAGTTAATTGAAGCCATAGGCCTATTTGGAAACTCAACATAAGTAAGAAAACCAAGCCTACATGTATATATTATATGGCCATCCTTGGTACCCATTGGAAGCAAGCCGATTCTTTTAGCCATCACGTCAGCTGCAAAGTTAATATCTGCATTCTCAAAGCGAAGAATAACTCGGATATACTTGGACCCTCACTAATGGGCCCATTCCAAACCATAAATCACTCCTTCAATCTTCGCCATAAAATTAGAATTGACGCCAATTCCAGTATTCAGCGCCTCATTACTTCTCAAGTCGCAACCATCATTTCTTACCATAATACCCGAGCTAGCTGGGACTGGATTACCAGTAGAGGCCTCACCACAACAAATCGATATTTCGTCAGGCTCTGGAGCCCTCCATAAGCATTCCCCGGGAATAATATATTACATACTTCTATGAGATGCTTTAAAATAGTTAAGAATTCACAAATATTAATAGGTATTGAACTTATGGCATGGCATTCTCTTTGAATTCTCATGAATGGATCTAATTCAGCTTAATGCCCTCAAAAGTAATTTTGTCCCACAATAACCAAAGCTCAACTCTTATAGCTAAGTTAGCTACTGGAGACATGTCCTTTACCATCCAATTGTTTCCCTTTGCAACTGTTAGCAAATCAGGCTTTGTATTCAGCTCGAAGATAGCCACAGTCCAAGACAAACATCTTTGCAAAAATAAATAGTCTCGGAGAATATGTACACCATTTTAAGGAATTTGCAACCCATATTTGCAACGGCAGAAGGTCCATTGCGAAACTGCTATTGCTAATCCCCGTTGCTAATTTTTCGCAACCTCGCAGGTAAGGTTGCGAATTGCAACTGCGTTTTGTTCAAGTGTGAGAAGCACGTGTGCGGTCGGAACACTAGAGATGATAAACAAGCCCTAGTCAAACTTTGGTCAAGAGTTTTTTTTTTTCCACCATTAAGCCAAATCCACCATATATGCCTTCCTTATCGACTTTCCTTCTCATTTTTTTTCCTTCAGCCACATAACTTCATCTCCACTTCACAGCTCTGAAGAACTTCATCTTTCTTTCGTCTCTTTCAATCTAAAACCACTAAAATCAACCAGGTTTCCTTCGCATAATCTTTTCGTTTCAGTTTTTAGGCTTTAGAGATTTTGCGATTTTAGAGATTTTGATTTCTAGGATTTCAGTTGTGAATCATTTTTTTTTATTTTACTTTATCGATTTAAGGGTTTCATCTGTGAATTTTCCAGTTTCGATTTCAAGGGTTTTGATTTTAGTTTTTCGAATTTCATTTTTTCAATTTCTTGAACTCACAAATACAAGGATGAACCAGTTGAGGAGAAGGTGATGATTTGGGTCAGTGTTGTGTAAGAAGAGTTAGGGAAAGGTGATCATGGTAATGAGTTATAGTTGGTGAAGAGAGTCCGAGTTTGATTCAAGCAGTTTGTTTAATGAATCTGTAAAGGAGATCGAGAGGAATTAGGGTGGTACTGATAATGCAAGAACTGCAATTAGGGTTTGAGTTGAACACAAGAATTGATGGTGGTGATTTTGTTGTTTTGAAGAAGAAATTGAGAGAAATTCAAAATTAGGGTTTCTTGTTCTACCCCAATTCTGCATAGATTAGCTAGTTGTAATAAGGACCTGGGTGTTTTTGGATTGAGAGTGTAGATGGTGTTCGATAAAAAGCCTGACAAGAAGTAAACTTTCTTATTGTCTATTTTTACATTTATGGCTTTATTTTCATGGGTATTAGCTATATTTGCAACTGTTGAATAATTAAAATGTGAGCGTTAAGTGCTCGAAGTGTGTTACAACTATTGTATTGAATTACATTACTTGTGTTGGGTTTATGGATGCATAATTTCTCCGTTCTTTTGACATAACATTTTTTTCCACCATCAATCTTTGATCCATTTCTTGTGTTGTTGAGCACAATTTGGTATAGTTGCTTGCATGTGTTCATTGAAATTGCTAGCAATCATGTCGTTACATTGACTACTTGTATAACAATAAAGGATTTGCATTTTTTTTTTCTGTATCTGTAGATATTGTTACCATGTGAGAATGGGTGTGTAATCAAGGCAGTTGTTATAATAATTTACCGTGGAAAAAAATATAAACTATAGGTTACTTTACATTTTCCTCCAGGCCAGCTGTAGAAGTTCCTTAAACTACACTTACCCCAAGAGTAAGGCTATTATGTCCACAGTGCACTTCATTTCTTTATTTTTAGTTTTTTTTAATTGTACAAGCACATATGTCTTATTGCAAACATAAAGTTAAGTTTCACTTGGTCATAACCTGTTAACTGCGCATATTACTGGTGTAGTAGTGGCTAGAATGGGATGAAGCTAAATTCTTCGAACTTTTTATGTTCTTTTGTTGTAATTCTTTCTCTGAAAATCTTAGGTTATGCTTCATCTTATCTTCTGAAACTTGAATTTGTACACTTTCTTTAAGCATTTATTTATCTATAATGATCATCCCTATTCGTTTCATATATTAATGATTTGTACTTATGGACATTTTTAACTCTTTAGGCATCACCATTCATTTATTCACGGATTGTTGAGCTCCCTGAAGTTGCATGTGCCCCAAGAGTAAGTTGTTATTTTTATCACAAATGATTTAATCGAGAAGAATAAGTTTGTGTTTAGTTATAAGTTTCTAATAACTCCTTACTTTTCTTATTGGTATTTTGTTGTCGGTGCAGCCTTTCTCCTTGCCACCAGAACAATCAACTCCATATTTCATCTATTTCTAGGGTGCACGAGTGACCTTCCCATGATGTATTCTGGTAGAAAAGCTAGCTTTCAAGTTTCTGTCAAATTTTGTAGCTTGTTTATGTTGGTGTAATTATGCTTACTCTTTGATTAGCTTATCCTGCCCACATGTATAGCCATTTCGTACTCGTGTACTTTGTATTTTTTGTAGAAGGAGTTTTGACATTGCATTTTAAGTTCTATTCCCTGGGATTCGAATAGGGAGCTAAATGCACTAAGGTTGAGTATTAATGTATGTGTGGTCTGGTTTTGTTTACTTTTACAGAGGTCACCAGATATTTATTTATCTTTCCATGTCATGGAACTCATTATTTCATCCAATTGTTGTCTAATGCTTCATTGACTGGTTAGTTCTCTAATGGGAGTATAAATTATGACTTCTGACTTCTACTGTTGGTACTATTTCAGGACAACCAGTGGGTAAGGTAAATTTAACCAAGATAGTTCGATCAACTTCTCTAAAGTCTCTAGTTCCTGGTGCTAGTAATTTTGAGAGTGCTGAAGGATACGATGATGTGGATTTGACTGAAAAACTCAACTCTAGATAATTGCTTACTAATGGAGATGTTGTAAGTTTTTTTGTTGTCTTTTTTTTTTTTTTTTTGTATGACAAGTGGGGTGATTCCCAGTTTGCTCTATTGCTAGGCAGAGACGTGCGGTGATGCCTAATCTTATCTGTCGTCGATCCAACCTGTGAATATGTAAACCAATTCTTAGCAATATGACAAGTGGGGTGATTCCAAGTTTGCTCTATTGCTTGGCAGAGACGTAGGGTGATGCCTAGCCTTATCTGCCGTCGATCCAACCTATGAACATGTAAACCAAGTCTTATCAGTATGACAAGTGGGGTTATTCCCAGTTTGCTCTATTGCTTGGCAGAGACGTAAGGTGATGCCTAGTCTTATCTACCGTCGATCCAACCTGTGAACATATAAACCAAGTCTTAGCAGTATGACAAGTGGGGTGATTCTCAATTTGCTTTATTGCTTGGCAGAGACGTAGGGTGATTCCTAGTCTTATCTGTCGTCGATCCAACCTGGAACATGTCAACCAAGTCTTAGCAGTATGACAAGTGGGGTGATTCCCAGTTTTCTATATTTCTCGGAAGGGGAGCGGGCCAACGCCTTTTCCCTACAAGTATTAATTGAGTCGAAGAAGAGTCAAAGAAGAAGATGAAAGGTACAAATTCATGATGTCGATCTGCTTTAACTTCTTTTATTAGTTGATGTGATCATGTAAATCTGCACAACTTATTGATGGAACCCTAATTAGTAATTTGTACCACGGGCCAGATATGATAATCCAGTAACCTTGACTAAGGATTATCACTGTCCATAAATCCTAATTAGAAATTGGTACCATTGGACGGAGATGATAATCCAGTAACCTTGACTAAGGATTATCATTGTCCATAAATCCTTAGTTCACATACTTGTAAACATTTTCTGTTTCAAATTATGCAATTTGATTCATTGGCCTATTTCGTGTACTAAATAGTTTAACCTTCTTAAGTTTCCTGTTTGTATGCTACCCCATTAATCAGTTCACATCGCTACGCTAAACATTTTATCATATGTTGCTTATAGATTTTAAATTAAATGAGATCTGATAGCTTTGGGTTTTGGATTTGGTAACTTTGGATTTCTTCATTGGCTCTTGATTTCTGAAGTACTCACAAACAATAATTCCGCTTGAACCATTTATAGTCCCCTTGAAAAGCACTAGTCTATGTATGATATACGAACTAATGCAGTTATGTATCGATGTCGGTGTTAGTAACACAAAATGAAAAGTACTAGTTACTGGAAGCTAGCTAAATTAAGTTGTATGTTTATTTTATCTAATTGTATTCTTGGAAATCATCGTTAAGTTTGTGATCTTATCTTAGGAAGTTAAAGAGAATGTTTTGTATACTTTTAAGTGCAAAGTGGGTTGAGTTTGTGTAGTTCACGAGAACCGAAACTCATTTCATATTTTTGGCTAGGTATAGGTCCCCAACTAGTAGGTGGAGTTAGCTTGACTATTAAGATTTAGTTATGTATCAGATTTCGTTGGTTGCTCGCTGGCCAATCCGGGTCCCTCAGGCTGTGGGGTTGTTTTTCGTGACTCCAAGAATTTGACGAGAGGCTGTTTAGCTCAAGGTTTGGGTACCACCAACTCAGTTCTGGCAGAACTATGGGGTGCTATTTATGCCTTTAAATTGGCGCAGTCAAGAGGCATTACAAAACTTTGGCTAGAGTGTGACTCGACTTATGTTCTCCTAGCGATTAAAAATCATGATTTAGTCCCTTGGTCTCTTTACACCCAATGGTGCAATTGTATGAAGTTCATCTCAACTATTCATTTTTATTGCTCGCATATATAACGTGAAGGTAACTCGGTCGCGGATGCCCTGGCAAAGCATGGAGCTTCGACGGCATCTCAATGGTGGAATGATCCTCCGTAATTTATTAGGCATGCTCTTAGCATTGATAGCTCGGCACTGCCGTTATATCGTTTTATTAATATGTAATTGTGGCAACCTCTTGGTCTGCTTTCTTTTTTGTTTTTGTTTTTCTCTCTCCGTCGCTTGTTGGAGGTAAGGCCTAGCCCCCCTATTTCTTTCCTTTTGATCTATTAAATTTCTCCCAGTGTGCCTTCGCCATGGGTAGATTAAAAAAAAAAGGATAGATGGATGAAATGGTTATAGGATTTATGGCTTCCTAAAAGATGTTTATTCATGTTTTGGTTTAATTTTTTAGGTGATTAGTGGACTGTTTCTAATGTTTTATGTGAAAAATCACCAGTTATTGCTCAGGTGTTGTTGCGGGAGCTAGAGAGACTTTGATCTCTGGTGTACCTTCTCTTTCAATCTCATTGGACTGGTCAGTAATAATTTCGTTTTTGTAAAGCAACATTATCTGAGTTCTATGATGCTCTTATTGTATATTTTATGGAGTAACATTTTTTCTAGGAAGACGGATGAGAGTAAAGAAAGCGATTTCAGTGAAGAAACCTATATGTGTTCGCCATTAATACATGTGGCAATAAGGGATATTGAAGCGTAGGTTTTCCCTAGAAGTTTCTCCCTAAATATTGAAGTTTCAACTTCTCCATTCACAAACAAGGTATGTTATTATCTCGTTACTTTTATGTAGTTTAGACTTTAAAGCATGTGATCAATACATGAGATTCTTGATTCTGTACGTGTGATCTTTAAAAATCCCTGATGTGAAAACTTAGAATGTAAAGGATTCGATATACGATATTTCATTATAGATATCACACCTGAAATTTAGTCCTGTAACTATTAGTTTACTTGGGTAGCAATATCATCAATTAAAACAAATTGAAATTTGTCTTCGAATTTTGAAAAAGTAGAGTGCCTAGATAATGGATGGTGTTTTTATGGTATTCGTACATGGCTGCAAATACCATTGAACGTCCTTTATCTGAACCATAAGGCTCAACAGACCTAGAATTTTCTCTACTATCTCGTAACCCAAGTTTAGTTGTATTCTTTGGTGTTCTTCCTCTCTGTTCAAATAGCCCTCGCAGTTGTTGTAAGCTTCTTTTCTATTCTCTTATTTGTCTTGCTATATACTTATCCAATATGTTAATCCAGTTATCAAACTAAATTGGCTCTATAAATGCTCGCTGCGATATCTGATTGGAAGAATTTGTGATGCTTTGTTCGCAGATTAATTGAATGATGCTTTATTGTGAGATCAGAAAGGTTGGAGAACAAAGCAGCAGCCATTAGGTCCCTTAGCAGCTGCAAGATTTGTAAGTTAATGTAGTATCTCCTTATAGAGATTTAAGTTAGAAGAACTTAAGAATTTCAGAACTTTCTACGAACTGAACTTAGGAACTAAGTATGTTTCTGTGTATTCTATTAAATGAATGACATAGTTTGTATCGAATTCTCATACTTGTTGTTAGCTTCAATTGAAGAATTATTTTTTCATAATGGTGAATGTGGAAATGAAATTGAATGAATGTTTCATAGTTTGTATATATGTGTATGTCCATTGAATGAATGACATAGTTTGTATATCTGTGGAATAATGAATATGGGGAATTGGGTAACTGCAGGGGGTAAATGTGGGGGAGCGGATTTTGACCAGGTCAATGAAGACTTGACCTTTTTTTTTCTGTTACAAAATATTAGCAACGTCGTTGCTATGTTACTAAATTAGAACCAGAACCAATAAATTAGAACCAGAATCATAGTTCCGGGTAGGGGTATTCCTGTAATTAGAAACAGCTTAGCAACGGCATACTTCTGTTGCGAATAAACATGTTTCCGTTGCGAATCTCTGTTGCTGACCAAGAGTCGCAACGGAGCTTATGCCGTTGCGAAAAAATGCAACACGCAGTTTTGCAACAGGAATCTGCCGTTGCAACCCCAGTCAGCAACAGCCCAGGGCCGTTGCTAATCCCTAAAAATGGAGTAGTCGTGCACAACACACAACATGACACAATCTCCAGCTGGAATCTATAGACGAGTGATTATATGTTGCAACAGTTGGTAATCTTCCATTTTAAAGCACCAAGTGTTGGATGCATAAGTCTGCGCCAAATAAGATTATCCACATGCATCACATGCATGGTCTAAAAAGGCGCTTGTGGGCGTTGTTTTGCGTTTCAAGTCCTAGGCGCTTCTAGAGCGCCGCTTTACGAATTTTTTTATATTAGAAAATAAAAAGATGGCCTTTGAAGCCCAGTAGGGCATGTTTCACGTTTTCTAACTACATACTAATAAACCTAATTTATGAGTCATTTTGATCATGATGACGATGACTGTCTACATGATGATATGAATGATGCAAACATTCATGGCTAGTATATTTAAAAGCTCTTGAGCAGAATAGGCGGTATCAGTATGTCATATGCTTAGTTAGTTTAATTGTTCATTAACTTCGAAGTTTTCTTTTATTAGGTTGACAACTTCTTATTTATACATATTATTATATATTTTAAAAATATCGCTTTCGTTTTATGCTTTCGCAAAGGTTTACGCTTTAGTATGAGAGCGCTTCTCCCTACGTTTTTGCCTTTTAAAACCTTTATCACATTCCTTGTTTATCTTGGCAAATTCCTGTCATATTTTACTGAGAAAAACCCCTTCTGATATGAAGTCCATATGTTTGTATCTTGCAAGCCACTAGGCATTGACATCATATCCACAACCATACCTGAAACTTTTATATGCTCACGTACAGAGGCAGCCACTAACCAGTATAACCAAATTTCCATTTATAATAAGGTGCAACACCAAAGAAGAAGACTCACTTCTCAAAGCCGCCAAAATACCCATGATTGAAGCCATTGTAATGACTATCCTCTCCCTATACCCACTTAGCCACTGTGGTTATCCGGCAGTGTGAGGTTTTCTACGGACATCACTGCGGTTATCCAACAACAACTTCCCAGGTTTTCACCCATCCCTGGATTACTCCCACCTGAGAACGCTTAACTGCAGATTTTCTACCAACTATGGAACCAATTGTGCTGATAAGGCCTCAATGTTAAGAAATGACAAATCATTGCTTATATTCTATCCGTCCATCCACTACCGAATATCGGGGTATTACAATACCACCACCTTAAATTGGAGCCGTCCTCGACTCACGAATATATATTTAAGCCCAAATCTCCGATGTTATCTGCCCCTCATGAGATCAGTACCTGACATATGCCATCCAACATACTCTCGCACACTCGGAAGGTGACCCGTCGTCTGTTCTGATACCATTTATAATGACCCGACCCTCCACTGATATTGTCCCCACTTAGCCACTGCGGTTATCCGGCAATGTAGGATTTTTAACGGGCATCGCTGCGGTCAACTTCCAAGGAGGTCACCCATCCTTGAATTTCTCTATCCCGAGTACGCTTAACTGCATCGTTTTTCGCCAACTCTTGAGCCAATTTTGATGAAAAGGCCTCGGTATTAGGAAAGGACAAACCATTAATTATATTCCACTCCGCAAACCACTACCGAATATCGGGAATACCACCACCTTAAATTGGAGTCGTCCTCGACTACGGAATATAATCCAAGATCTCTGACGTTTCATGCCCATCATGAAAATCACCTGGACCAACCACGTCCAGCGTACCTTCCCTCTCTCGGCAGGTGACCCGTCGTCGTCTTTGATATCATTTAGAGATGAACATCGAAGAAGAAGATTTCACAACCATGTGCTTAAATCATTACCTTCAAATCAAACATATGTACATGTATCACCATCGTTATGTACCAAACAAGTTATCTACATAGTACCAAATAACATACTAATACATTATCTTCATCCAAAAACAAGTGCAGATGGTGAAATTTTGTGAATGGTAAAATAGTCACTTTAGGATTACTCTCAACATTCACGTCAAAGATAAAGCATGAATGTTTATAGGAATCTTTGCGTGAGGGAGATCCGATGTTTTAACTCTTGTCGCCTAGACCTTACCTAGTTTCAAAATGACAAAGCTTAGTTGTCTCAGTCCTAAAGTCAAAAATACGAAAATCATCCTCATGAGCCAAACTTAAATTTTACGGGAGATCCTCAACTCTTGGTATACAAAGGAACTTATAATCGTGATTCTCATAACATCCCGCGATATACTACTGATCACAAAAACTTGGAGGTCTCACAAAACATCCCTGGATGACTCACGAGCATGAGCTGAGACATATTGTCTCCTGTGCACCCGCGAGACACAACTTGTCATGTCTACTCTAGTCCATGGTTCCTATCTTACCTGGGCCTCATGAGTGACTCCAGGTACATCCCAGCGAGATAACAACTATTTATTCTCCCTCCGATCCTCGTGATCGACATAACCATACACACTACACCATATCCCCTGTTTTGCAACGTTTTAGTATTTCGGTTTGCAACGTATATATACGTCACAGGCGATTATCCGTTGCTTAAAAGACACATGCGTTGCGCTATATTGTATTTTAGTACAGAAAATAAAAGAAAAAGGATGCGCTCGTAATATTTTGAGATGGTTGAGGGCTTCATTGTCTATTTAACTATATTTTCACTATTAACCAGCCTATTTCTCTTGTTTATCTCTCTCTCCGTCGAACCTTATCCTCTCCTCTCTTTTTTCTCTTCTTTGCTAAACCTGGATATGTTAAAATCAAACTAAATCTTTGTAGTTGCGGATTATCTCACAACTACACCCTCATAAGAATCCATTAAAATGATTCCTAAACCTAATTAATTTGATATGAAACTAAGAATTAAGGTACTAAAATTATAAAGAGACACAAAGATTTTTACGTGGTTCGATCAATGTGATCTACATCCACAGTGCTTCACTAGTGATTGTATGTAATTACATGATTTTACAATTGAGACTCCATTAAAGAATATTTGGAGCTCTAGTTTTTTGGGGAAGAAGATGATAAAGATAATAAATCTCTCCTAACATTCTCTCTCTCCTCCTAAAATTATCCTTTCTTGCTAAAAAAGATCTCTCCCACTTCTCATGCCTAAATGGCTATTTATATGATCTTACAAAATATGACAGTTGTGTTGTCCCGCCATTTCGGATTTGATAATTATCTTGCGAACCTTCGTAACTTCACTTTGCGAACTTCCTTTGCTTTCCTCGTGATTTCCTTTGCTCGCAAAATGTTCTTTGCTCGCAAGATGTCTTTTCTCTCCACAATTTCGTAAGTTATCATTTGTTGTGATATTCCGCTCCTACATCTTGCCTCTTTTTTCTTGAATATTGCTTGAAGAGCGATCTTTAAGAAAAAATCCGTTGTTGTAGTAGTCTTTGATCTTTGTTGATGAAGGAACGAGCAAAAGAATACTAGTCTTGAAAAGTATATACTTGCCTCTATTCTTTTGCGAAGTTATGAAGCTTTTAAGAAGTAATTAAAAGTATCATCTTGCGAAGTATGAATTGTGTGAAGTACCCTTAAAGAAGTATGAAGTATAAAAAATATAAAATATCCTTGAAGAAGTATAAGAAGTACTCAATCCTCGAAATATATAAGAAGTATGAAGTATCCTTATAAGAAGTATTTAATCTTCGAAATATATAAGAAGTATGAAATATCCTTGAATGAGAGTGATAAATATATCCTCTGTTCATGTGAAATTATTATTCCATTTTTGGTAAGGATTCTTTATGAGAAGATAAAGAACATAAAATATTTTCTTGGATATCCATAGTTGCCTTTGTTCTTTATCTACGAAGGAGAATTCTTGAGAAAATGTTGAATAATTAAATTGCATCTCTATTGTTATGTTGCCTCTGCCTCAAGTGGTAACCCTGTTATCTTCTGAATATTTCTACGAATTCCTGAGTTTTTCTGCGCATTTCTGAACTCCTAAATAGTATTGAGAATAGTGTTGTGAATAGTGCTGCGAATATACTGTTGCGAATTATGAATAGTCCTGCGAATTATGAATGTTTCTGCGAAGTTTCGCGGTATTATCTTGTAAAATTTTGTAAAATACTTGTGCGAATATAATATTTATGTAATGATTATGTTATGAAAGGTGTATGTGATTCTTATGCCATAAAATGTTTATGCAATGCTTTTATGATGCAAATATGATGCTTGAATGATGCGAATATGATGCTTGTATGATGCAAATATGATGCTTGAATGATGCGAATATGATGCTTGTATGATGTTAATCATCTATTATAATGCATAGCTAATGTTTGTGTTACTTAGCTCATTTTGCTGAGTAAAATTGATATATCTTTGAATTGCCTCTATTCATATAATCATCTTCGCAAGTTTACTTGTGTATTTTCGCGAATGAAATCGCCTCTTCTAGTATGACTTCGTGATATATATTCTTGTAAAAATTCTTCAATGATATTGATGGAATTGTCTTCTTTGATATATATTGTCTTCAAAATTCTTCAATGATCTTGATGGAATTGTCTTCTTTGATATATATTCTCTTCAAAATTC
This sequence comes from Papaver bracteatum, assembly GCA_023529315.1. Taxonomy (NCBI): domain Eukaryota; kingdom Viridiplantae; phylum Streptophyta; class Magnoliopsida; order Ranunculales; family Papaveraceae; genus Papaver; species Papaver bracteatum. The sequence continues at coordinate 5,227,292 of JAJJWX010000811.1, read as the reverse complement.
TTCAATGATCTTGATGGGATTGTCTTCTTTGTTAGGACTTCATGATATATATTCTTGTAAAAATTCTTCAATGATATTGATGGAATAAATTTCATGAATTGTTGTGGTCTTATCATGCCTTCCTAAGTAAAGGTCTTATTTTGCCACCTCTTTTGTGATAATATTTTGTATTTGCGATAATATGACAAGTCTGAACATTCTTGCGAATATACAACCTCGTGACATTATCGTCTTGCGATGAAATCGCAGGACGTCTTTACACTTTCATGCAAAAACCCATTGATATCATCTTATCTTCATTGTTATGTTCTGCGAGTTCTTTTTCTTTTCTTTCTTTCTTTTTTTTTTTTTTTTTTTTTTGAAGGCTCGCAGAAGTTCAATTGTTGCACAAATATGACAAGCCTTTATGTTTTCGCAAACAAGAAGCCTCGTGACATTTGCGTCTTATAGCACGTATCAGCTCCCTAATGGAGGGTGCTTCCCTTTATCTTCCCCCTGGTTGCCCCTTCAAGGAAGCATACATCGACCATACAAGGTTATCTCTTCCCATCCGGTTCTGCCAACAACCAGCTTTTGATCGCAACCTCTTATCCTTTTTGCCTATAGGGCTTATAGTTACGAGGTTGCACCCTATGGGGTATCTTTGGGCCAAGTGCATCATTTGACAAGACTTGTCAAAAATGGCAGATGTGGTTCAACCTCACCCGGCACTCTTGACTCAACCGTGTACCTCGGCGCCTTGATCGTTTTCTGCACTTCTTGGGAAAGACAGTATGCCTTAGTCGCCCAACCTAAATCTTCTTACACCGCATTTTATATTGCGTAATGTCGCTAGATTAGGTGAGAATCCAAGGTGTCTAACCCGGATAGGTACCCCATTATTGGGTTGTACCCCTAAATTTTTACCATGTACTAAGGGCCCTTGGTGGTGTTCCGGTTACCCTTAGCCACGTTTATAGGTACCCCCTTAAATGACGCACTTTAGGACTTTGCCTCTTACGAAATATATCTTCGCGAACTAGGGTGTACGCCACAAAGGTTTTCCTGTATAAAATTTTCTGCGGCTCTCTTTCTTTTTTGGAGGCTGATCACAGATTGCGGTCTTTTATTCGCAAATTAATGAAAGTTTAATCGCAATTGATTTTTGGCGGTATTTTTCGCCTTTTTTAAAAATTCATCGTAAATTTTTCATGTATATAAAATGTTGAATGCTTTCATGAAATGTTTAGTATAAGAAGTATGAGAAGTATCCATATCACATCTTTAAATCAAAATTATTCTATAGAAATATAGGAATTGAATTTTCTCTGTTTTTTTTTGCAATCTTGAAGTCTTTGAAAACTTTTGAGATCTTTTAATTTTTGCGATGAAGTAATTTTAGAATCTTGCGATTGTGTCGCTTTTTACCAATCTAAAAAATCTTTAAAATGTTTTGGAATCTTTGAAATTGTAGAAATTTTGCGAGTATATAAATTCAAAAATCTTTTATCTTCCGTAAATAAAGTATTAAAGGAAATGGCACTTACCTTTTTATGGTTTGTTGTTGTCTTTCGTGAAGTATATGACTTTCCATTTCTTGCCAAATAATCTTCCACTCTCTTCTTGCGAAATATCCAAAAATCTTGCGAAGTAATAATTTGCACGAAGTAAACGAACATCCTCCTGGTCGTATCATGCCTAAATATCCAATGTCGGGCGCTGCTGGAGGCATGTTGTCAGTTCCATATGACATGGATGGAATCCCAATGAGAGATGTTGTTTCACAACCTATCCCTATTGGTGCCTTAGCTAGTGCTCTTGCCAATGCATCACCTGATCAGCAGAGAACTATGTTGGGAGAAAGTTTATACCCAATGGTTGACCAGCTGGAGAAAGAAATATTTGCGAAGTTAAAATGTTTGCGTAGTAAAAATGTTTGCGAAGGAAGTATTTGCTAAAATAAATATTTGCGAATTAAAATGTTTGCGAAGGAAATATTTCCGAAGAGAAATATTTCACGAAGTTAAATATTTCGAGTTTCCCTCTCCAGGAAGTGGATTCCAGTTACTGCCTTAGGCGAAATAAGCTTTCCATAACTTCTTCTTGTTTCTTTGATTACTTCTGTAACTAGCTGGATTCGTTTGTTGTGTGACGAAATGAGAGTTATCGTACGAAGAGGATGCTTGCTGCCAGTAATTCTAGTATGAAACTGATGGTGGTTGTTCTATCAAACTGTGATCATGCAAATTGACCATTCCGCCATGTCGAGTAATCATGCAAATTGACCTTCATGGAGCTATATCGTTGATGATGATGTCTGCTACGTGACCTTATTTCGCTTGTTAACTCCTAAAATTTGTTCGTTAAGAGCCATTGCTGGATTTTTGTAAACTCGTTGCTTCATTGATGTGCTACCTTCTGTTTGTGTTGGCGGGCTTATACATCTGCGTCCTTCCTTTTTTTTTTTTTTTTTTTACGAAGTAAACTGTTCTTCCCATGATTCTTTTTCGCAAAAATAATTCTAAATACTTTTTCAGAACTTCGCAAGGGGTGTGTTGTTCGCAGAACTATAATCTCTATGAATTTTTTCAGATGTTTGGTATTGGTCTGCATGCCTTTTTGAATTATTTGTTTCACCTAAAGTCCAGTTTTGTGGCTTCGACGTCTTCTATTTGTCAATCTTGATCAATCGTCTCTTACTCGTTTATGTATGGTTGATCCTATTTCTTGCTTTGGTTGTGTTGTTCGCAGCTTCATTGATTGCTTTGATGGAGATGGTGACGAAATTTGTTGCGAATAGTCGATTGGGATTTGACTTTGCATGTTACTATATTTGTTGCTTAATTTCTTTCGAATCTCCATCAGCTGTTAAGTCCAACGTCTGCATATCATTCCTTTCTTCGTTGCCGGCAACATTACTCTCAAATTCTCTTCATCGTTGGTGTAGTCAAACGTCTTCTGTTAAGTATATAGTAACATGCAAACGTCTTTTGAATTCCTTCCTTAGACCTGTGCTCTTTCTCATGATGATGCTGATGTTTCATTCTTCCTTAGATGTACCAAGTGATGTCAATGATTCCCTCTCTGGTAACCACAAATCTAATCTTTGCAGGAACCACCCTTTAAGTAAACTTCTTATATATCTCTTCTTCTCAATCTGACGTTATCTTTGCATCTTTACGAGTTAACTTCCTTTTCGAATTAGCTCATTTGTTCCAAAGTGATTTTGCTCTATGCATGGGCAAAAGTCCATGTTCTTCTTTTTGTTATAAACTCAGTAATAAATTGCAATGTGTGTGCTCGGACAAGGTTTCTGTTTGAGGATTAAAGTTGAAAATCCAAGTCTTGATATGTCTGGTGCAGTGAGAGAGCTCTTGGTTAATGTTGTTATAATCTTGCTGCGAACTTTCGTAAAAAAAAAATTCTTTACAGAATTTCGAACCCACGGTATTTCTTTATAGCTGCGAACGTTCGTAAGAAACATTCTTTGCTAATCATTTCTGCTCAAGTTGTTGGGAGTCAAATATTCAAAAAGGAATTGATCGCAAGCTCCTACTTATGAAGTTGAGCTTTCCCAAGTCGATTAAGTTGATTTGAAGCATCTCTCGTTCAAAGTATTTGAATACCACCTTCAAATGTGGTGGAATTACTCAACATCTGAAACTTAGTCTTCCAACTCAGTATATAGTTTGTCTCTTACTACGAACTTTAAAGTATTTTTAATATTCGTAAGAAACATTCTTCTTGCGAACAGTAGCCTTCTCATACACTTTAAAGTATAGCATCTTAGTTTTCCAGCACACGTGACTAAAGCATCCTTTAGTAACTTCATTTGTAAGAATTAGTAGCTGCGAACTTTCTTCTTCGTATATTTCTTCTTTTGTTCGTAATTGGGATAATCTCTTTCGTAAGTACGTAAATGAACGTCTGTACGTAAATGAATGTCTGTGCATAAATATTCTTTTGTTCTTTTGCTTATTTATATCTCCCTGGACAGTTTATGTAACTTGAATTGTCTTGTGCAAAATGAACTACTGAACTTCACCCCGTCCTAATGAATTTATTCTTCTTCTCCCTGGACATTTATGTTCGTAAGATTCGAACTCATGATGACATTTATCCTGTTTCTTCGTAGGAATGATAATTCTTCGTCAATGACGCAGAACTTTGCAAAAAATTTGCTGCAAACGATCAATAAATTTGGTTAGCAGTTTATAGATCATTAAGATAAGTAATGTTTGCCTATGAAGAATGAAAACTTTCCATATATTCTACTTGTTTTTGTTCTTGCGAAATGTAAATCTTTAAATCTCTAACCAACAGAAAATCTTGAATTTTGATTTTGTCAGAAATTCTTTAAACAAATTTGTAAAACGAGATTTGGTTACTACAAATTTATATCAAAAACATTTTTAAATTCAAAATTTCCATAATAAATCAAATTTCTACAAAAAGCAAAGTTTAGATCGCAAAAAAAAAATTATTTTTCAATTTGTGTTTTGAAATTCCCAAATTTTGAAAAATGAAACAAAGAATAAGAAAAGTGAGAAAATATTTGTCCTTTTTGGAAGCGATTGTTGACGTAGCATGTGTAAATTTCATTTTGCTTGACGATTTCTCCATATCCACATCTCTCTTCCTGAACTACTACTAATGTGTTTGTTGTTTGAAGATGCCAATAAAAGAACTTCCATTTCTGTCTTCAAAACTCATAGGTCCGGTACAATTCATCACCAACAGTAACCAATTTTTCTAGCTTTCTTGAACCAACAAGGTTAGGTCCCATGTTTCTAGCGCCAATTATGTAGTTGCGGATTATCTCACAACTACACCCTCATAAGAATCCATTAAAATGATTCCTAAACCTAATTAATTTGATATGAAACTAAGAATTAAGGTACTAAAATTATAAAGAGACACAAAGATTTTTACGTGGTTCGATCAATGTGATCTACATCCACGGTGCTTCACTAGTGATTGTATGTAATTACATGATTTTACAATTGAGACTCCATTAAAGAATATTTGGAGCTCTAGTTTTTTGGGGAAGAAGATGATAAAGATAATAAATCTCTCCTAACATTCTCTCTCTCCTCCTAAAATTATCCTCTCTTGCTAAAAAAGATCTCTCCCACTTCTCATGCCTAAATGGCTATTTATATGATCTTACAAAATATGACAGTTGTGTTGTCCCGCCATTTCGGATTTGATAATTATCTTGCGAACCTTCGTAACTTCACTTTGCGAACTTCCTTTGCTTTCCTCGTGATTTCCTTTGCTCGCAAAATGTTCTTTGCTCGCAAGATGTCTTTTCTCTCCACAATTTCGTAAGTTATCATTTGTTGTGATATTCCGCTCCTACAATCTTCTAAAAATATGTCTTTTATAAACATAAATCAAAATCAATTTTGCTACAAATCAAAACCCATCAGAAATAAACCTAATTCTTTTTAAACTCTAGATTTGTGATTTTCTCCAATCTGAAATCAGTTTACCAGGAAAAGCCATATTTCATTGTGAGTGAAGTTTTTTTGCATAGTTGAATATCGACCTCAACCAAAACTCTCCGATCTGAAATTGATTTATAAGAATTTTATTTTACATCAGGAGAAAAGATGAAAAAGGTAAGTCTAACAATTTGGGTTTTATTTACTTTGTTGATATTCTAGGGTTTTTTCCCAACAAAACCCTGTCTTACTTTCTCTATTCATCTTTATGTTAGAAATTGATTAATGGGGTTGTTCAAGATGATTAATGGAGTTTCTAATAAACCCAGTTTTGCTTTTCTTGGTAGAATTGATGGCGGTTGTGTTAGTGATAGATGTTAACTCCGTTTATTTGAAGGTGGATTCGGTGGTGACGATTGTGAAATAAGGTGGTGGCTGGTAAGTGTTGTTAATTTTTTTTTTATGATAACCAGATCTAAAGTTTTTGTGGGTTTTGGTAATAGCAAGACCAAATTTGGGATAGTTATACACTTCTCTCTCTGGGTATGGGGTTCTTAGTAATATCAGGATGTTATATTTATTCGATTTGATTTGATATGTATTGAATATGCTATAGTTTTAATCTCAAGTTGCCAGCTTGATCAATTTAGCAAAGAAGCACATTGATCAGAGCACAAATGTTCTGGTTGTGCAGGGCGTGCTACGTGCAGGATAGACATTCACTTTGGTAGGTAAAGCAACAAAGGTTGGTGTCAGGAGGTGTTCTTGAAACACACTCATGGATGGCACCTGAACTTCTTAATGGTAAGTAACATGGTACTGAGAAGGTATGTAATGTATTATACGCACAATGTGTTGTTTTGTTCTTTATATGATTCTAACTCTGCGTTTCTAGTCATTTTTACAATTGATGTCATACCTTTTTGTTATATTCTCATATTGATGTGTACTCATTTAAATTCGTGAAGTGGGAGTTACCACTGGAAAGGAACCTTATACGGATATGCATTGTGCATTTGTGATTGGTAGGCACAACTCTTGAGCTCTTTATTCATGTTGTTATCGGAAAAAGATAGTTCTTGTGTTTGTTTTGTATGTGATTCAATGAAAGTTTTCCACTCAAGATTTGCTTTATGTTTGTGAGGTCATATGTAGATTTTAACTAGTGCTGGTGTTGCTTGTTAGGTAGATTATTAAAGACTGAAGGTTAGTTTTTCATTTACATCAGAGCAAACTTCTATGATTTTTGTTATTGTAATTTCAATTATAATGTAGAAGTGATTTTTGTTTCAAGGTTTTGAATCAATTGTAAACTTGTTTCTGTATGTAGTTGTTGTTTGTGAAAATGCCTATGAGAAATATAAGTCACTGTTGATGTTCACCTGATAGTTAACTAAGTGCAGGTGGTAGTAAAAATGGTGCGACTTCGTTGTGGGATTTGGCTAAGGGTAAGAAATTATATTCCTTGGCGCATTATGTAGTGCATTTGTATATATAAGTTTCCCTAGTGCTAAGTCCGATATGGGTGTATATGAGACTTGGTAGGATCGGAAAGATACCTACTTCTATGTATAAACTGCAAGTGCACAGTGTCGACAAGCAACACAGGGCAAGCACAGGTCGAACCACAAAGACTTGGAGAGTGTAGAAGTTGATTCTAAATCCTGATTCAGAGAGTAACCAAAAGGGGTTTGTTTTTGTCGATACGACGATATGATTTTCAAGTGACTGAAATAATAAAAGTAAAAGATGCAAATAGCAAGATATGTAAACAATGATAATATGGATACTAGGGTATTCAAATCCACCAATAACCTATGATATGCATTCAACTTGTAATATTATTCTTGTCCTTATAGTATATTCAAGTCTACCGTATAACTAAGGTGTTTCTCCAATGGATAATTTAATCACAACTAAAGTATTTCTCCAAAGCATTAATTGTCTAATTAAGCACAACTAATCTAAAGATCAATATTTGGTTAAGCATGAGTTGTAGCATAATCAACATAGAGATATTCTAACTACAATGGATACATGGCATACATTGTGAGAGCAAGATGTTGACAAACTTGGATTAAATTATATCTTTAAACAATTCTAAACTTTCAAGAACAAGATACAAGATATGAATACATACCAATGAGATTAGGGCTTCATCTAAACCCTAGTAAATGAAACTATAACATGAAGAACATTACAACAAAACTTAAATTTGATAAACTAACATGAACAAGCTATTCTTGGATGAGTTTTCAACACAACAACCCTCTCTATTTATACACAAAAAATTCTCTCACATTTGGGATCCGAATTTCACTGTAGCAACCACTCAACAATTAAACAAAACATGTTTTCTTAATTGATGGATAGAATGGAATCCAATGAGGGTGAGGTGGATGTTTTGGAAAGAATCCAATGGGGGTGAGGTGGAAATGGATTTGGGTCTTGGGTTTTGGATCATGGGTTTGTTTAATCCCATGAATTTGTAAACAGGTTTCCACTGATGCGCGAGCGGGTTGCAACGCTTCCAACTTTCTTCTCTTTTGTCTTCTCAATTCTTCCAAGCTTTATTTAGTACTTAAAAACACAAAATTAATTAATACAAATATTTATTCTTGAAGATGGTAAGAATGCAGAATTTGGGATAATATATGACTTTGAAGCGCGAAAGATGAGTTAAGTGCCAATGAAAAGGTGTATGAATATGCAATATTTGGCACTCATCAAATACCCCCAAACCTGAATTTTACTTGTCCTCAAGTGAAACAGAAATCCAGAAATACTAACTATACCACTGTCGCTGGTCTCTCGAATGCATTTAGCGTATGCACTAAGCCTTTAAACCCCTAGGTGTCCCTAGTGGACGAGTTGTAGTCTCGTGAGGGCCTACCAAAGATGTACCCACAAAACCTTCTCCAATTTCAGAGCATCCATAGAAATGTCTTCGTCTTCGGTCTTCAATCAGATGATGAACTTCGGAATTTCGTAGAACTATGAAAATTTGTAACCAATTTTTTTTTTTTTTTTTAAGACCCGCTACACAGCTGATCATCATTTTTTTTTAGTGACCCGCTACACAGCTGGTCATCAGATAACACACTACAAAAGACCCGCTCCACAGCTGGTCATAGAAGACAACAAAAAAAATGCAAAAGACTACAAAAGATCCTACAAAAGACCCGCTACACAGCTGGTCATAAAAAATGCAAAAGACTGCAAATGATCCTACAAAAGACCCGCTACACACTGGTCATCGATATAACACACTACAAAAGACCCGCTCCACAGCTGGTCATCAGATAACAAAAAAAATGCAAAAGACTACAAAAGATCCTACAAAAGACCCGCTACACAGCTGGTCATAAAAAATGCAAAAGACTACAAAGGATCCTACAAAAGACCCGCTCCACAGCTGGTCATAAAAAATGCAAAAGACTACAAAATGCCATATGCAAATACTCCCCCAAACCTAAATCTAACATTGTCCTCAATGTTTCAAAAGAACAGAAACAACAAAACATGAGAACAAAACAGATTCAAAGGAAAGAGATTACCAGATGCCAAAAAGGGTGGTGCTAACCATAATTGAATGAATGCTTTGAAAGCAAAAAAATATGAGCGCAAGACAAAAAGTTTGATTAGCACACAAATATATCAACAAGATTCAAAATTTTACCTACTAGATTATACAATGATGACTCACCATGTACCAATAATCTAAAAAGTTGAGGATCAACCCAAAAGACGTAGTGCGGAAACATCAACAGCCTTACACAATTATAACAGACAACAATGCAAGTGAGACTCGCATATGTGAATGAGTTACCCCAAACCTAGATTTTTCAATAGATATACTTTTGGGTACAAAATCTAACAATTTCAGGGGTGCAACATGCACAAGATCTAGTTCAAAGTGGATTTTGTCAGGGATGGATGGAGAGACATGAGTGAACTCTAATTGTGGCTCATCAAAGGTATTATATTTAATCGCAAAATAGTCCAAGAGGACTTGAGAGGCACACAGTTCCAATCCTAGATTAGGTACTCTTAGAAAAGTAGGTTTAACAATAACTTTACAAACCAAATCTAGGTTGGGTGCAAGATTACTAGTTTGTGACATGGGCAGGAGAGGTAGGCACATCATTATTAGGCGCATCTATAACTCCTAAATCATTTGCCAGTGTCGCAAAGATGCTCACATTCATAGAACAATCCATCAAGACCCAAATAAGTATCATGCTCATCCAAAGTTTTATTCTCATGCATAGACAAATCCAAAGAGACATCACAATGTGACCCAGCAGAAATCGACACGTCAATTATGTTTTCATGCATAAGATCATTAGTGTTGACAGGAGATTCAACACTACCTATGTCAGACACAAGTACAACATCATGCTCATGCTCATAAAACAAATCAATAAGCCCCAGTTCACAATCATCCCCTAGAATTTCAGTTTCATGCATAGGAATATCACAAGAAACTTCACACTGTGACTTAGACAGAGAATCAGACACATCAAAGTTATTTTCATGTATAGTATCATTGGTGTCGACAGGAGATTCAATATTTTCTAAGTCATACACAAGAAATGTGTCATTCTCTTGTTCACGGGACAATTGCACAGGCTCAAGATCAGTATCAACATCACATGTATATGTAACACTAGAAGAAACATCATTCATTAAGGTCGAGGCAGAGAAGCCTAATGTCTCTGAACTCAAAGGTTCGACAATATTTTCAGTAAAAACATATTCTTCTAACATAACATCATCATCATCACAGAAATGCATTTCTTTATTTAAAATCGTAGTATTTCTAGTCCCTTCATTTAAAACAGGTTCATATGCAATATCAGCTACACAAGTAAGACTAGGCATACTATTTTCACATTTTATTTCATTAGGACAAACAAATATTTCATCCTGAAATTCCTCCTTTCCTACATTTTGTAAATGAATCAAATTCATTTTTAATAATGCATTAAGTTGTTCAATGGAATGAGAGTCTTCAACAGTAGGAAATTCATAATTAATGCTATATGGTTTATCATGCAATACACTCCTAGCATTATTTTGTTCGATGAGTTTGAGATTTTCCTCCACAGATTGAGAAGTACAAAATTGTTCAACTTCCCACTGTGGTGGATGATACAAGTGTGCAGGGTCATTAGGGTCTATAAAATACTGATTGCAACCTTCGAAAGGTTGATTATGGTCCCAATGACTATCAGCTTTGTAATCTGTTGGCATTTCATATTTTGGATTTTCATGATATTCTCTAGATTGCCTAAAATCATGCAAAATATAGCAATTCTCAGCAGGATGGCCTAAGCCTCCACATAAGGTACAAGCATAGATTTCAGATTGCCTAGAAGAATTATATGCGACAGATTCATGCATTTGCACTTCTAAAGTTGCAGTTCTAGCTTCTAACTGGTCCAAAAGTGATGATTGTGAGAGTTGGGCACTGTAAAGATGTTCATTTTCACCGTGTGGTGGATGATACATGTGTGAGTAGTTACTAGGGTTCATGTATTGATGCTCAGATCGTGAAAATTTCCATAATAATCCCTATAACTAGTGACATCATGGTATGTTGGAGTTTCATAATGTGAAGCATGCCCGTAAGCAAGCTCTCTGATGGATTTGTTTCCATCCCCACCTGCAGACCAGAATCCTGACATGATCTCTAACTAGCACTAGGCTTGTTGCAGAGATTGGGATGTACACACCTGAAAACAAAATTTTTTTTTTTTTCAATTTTTTTTTTTTTTCCCAAGCCCGTTCTCTAATTACCTCGGGCATACATTAGAAAAAAAAATAAAAGAAGAAAAATCATAAACGGAAGGGAAGTTCTATGCAATCGCAAACAAGGCTGACTCTACCACAGAAAACCTACTGATTTCTAGCAAACAAAAAGCATGATGGTTCCACTTAGATTGTTTTCTAGACCAGCTTCTAATCCTTCGAAATGGAATTCGTTAAAATCTGAGCAAACTCCTCTGGAATCAATCCGAGTTTAAGTAAATTGAATAGAGGCGAGGAAGTCACAGAGCTTTGATACCCAAGGCCTCACCGCATTCCAAGGCGGCGCAGTCACGCATTCAATTTACAGAAACCGTCATGAACTTCGAAGTATGCTTAGAGAGTAACCAATATTTTTCGAACGACTCTCCTACTAAGCTCGTTACCTTATAGGTCTCGTTTTATTTCAAATTTTAATGCTTAGGTTCACGTTAGGTATTGTTTTCCTAAGGCGGGCAAGAAGAGAACGGTGATGAAATCCGAATCCTTATCTTGTATGGCCAGTCCTTGCCCTTTACTAGGAAAATAAAACAGCCGTATTCAAATCCTCAACATATATGCAACCGAAGGAATACAGTAACTCGCTAACAGGGGATTCGCGAGTGTTTCGAAAAACTTACCTCCCGTACCATACGGGGGATGAACCGTTGTTGTCGACTCGGTCCACGACTCCTATGTCATGAACGAACCCGAGGGGCCGAGGTGATACTGTAATCACCGTCCTTCTCTACAAATAGTTTGATATTTAATACTACCCTTCCGTAGGGTTTAAAAATAAAAATAAAAATAGAATGTCCAAGTCCAAAGTCCAAAATAAAGTGCAAAAGAAAAAGAAAATTACAAGAGTAGAGGAATCCTAATACAATCTAAAAATAAATAAAATAATCTTTTTTTTTTTTTTAATTTAAAATAAAAACTTCTTTCGCTTCCTTTCCTTCGCCTTTACAACAGCTACTCCGGCACCTGTTGAGATCAAAAGAGGTAGTTAGGGTTTCGAAGTTTTAAAGCAAAAGCAAAAATAACAAAATAACAAAAATAAGTGTAAAATTGACTGTGAATATTTACGCCGCTACATTGATTATGCTATAGTGATATGTGAACAGTAATATGTGAACAGTTCCAGGAGATGAAAAATGAATAGTGACATGAGATGAAAAATGAACTACACCACTACCGAGTCCCCGGCAACGGCGCCAAAAACTTGGTAGGATCGGAAAGATACCTACTTCTATGTATAAACTGCAAGTGCACAAAGGTCGACAAGCAACACACAGGGCAAGCACATGTGTCGAACCACAGAGACTTGGAGAGTGTAGAAGTTGATTCTAAATCCTGATTCAGAGAGTAACCAAAAGGGGTTTGTTTTTGTCGATACGACGATATGATTTTCAAGTGACTGAAATAATAAAAGTAAAAGATGCAAATAGCAAGATATGTAAACAATGATAATATGGATACTAGGGTATTCAAATCCACCAATAACCTATGATATGCATTCAACTTGTAATATTATTCTTGTCCTTATAGTAGATTCAAGTCTACCGTATAACTAAGGTGTTTCTCCAATGGATAATTTAATCACAACTAAAGTATTTCTCCAAAGCATTAATTGTCTAATTAAGCACAACTAATCTAAAGATCAATATTTGGTTAAGCATGAGTTGTAGCATAATCAACATAGAGATATTCTAACTACAATGGATACATGGCATACATTGTGAGAGCAAGATGTTGACAAACTTGGATTAAATTATATCTTTAAACAATTCTAAACTTTCAAGAACAAGATACAAGATATGAATACATACCAATGAGATTATGGCTTCATCTAAACCCTAGTAAATGAAACTATAACATGAAGAACATTACAACAAAACTTAAATTTGATAAACTAACATGAACAAGCTATTCTTGGATGAGTTTTCAACACAACAACCCTCTCTATTTATACACAAAAATTCTCTCACACTTGGGATCCGAATTTCACTGTAGAAACCACTCAACAATTAAACAAAACATGTTTTCTTAATTGATGGATAGAATGGAATACAATGGGGGTGAGGTGGATGTTTTGGAAAGAATCCAATAGGGGTGAGGTGGATGTTTTGGAAAGAATCCAATGGGGGTGAGGTGGAAATGGATTTGGGTCTTGGGTTTTGGATCATGGGTTTGTTTAATCCCATGAATTTGTAAACAGGTTTCCACTGATGCGCGAGCGGGTTGCAACGCTTCCAACTTTCTTCTCTTTTGTCTTCTCAATTCTTCCAAGCTTTATTTAGTACTTAAAAACACAACATTAATTAATACAAATATTTATTCTTGAAGATGGTAAGAATGCATAATTTGGGATAATATATGACTTTGAAGCGCGAAAGATGAGTTAAGTGCCAATGAAAAGGTGTATGAATATGCAATATTTGGCACTCATCAAGACTCCATATAGGAATTCTTTTGTTATCATATAAAGTTGTATTGACTGGCTTTCTTATTTGTATTAGTAGTGAAAGGTGGATCTATTTTGTTCACCATTTCTTGGTTATCCTCCTTTACTTATAACGGATTGGGACTGGCATCTAAACATCACATTGGTGTCTGCCCATATAAGATAGAAACAGTGGAAGGCATTTATAATACCATACTTTTTAATTATACAACATTCTACAACATTTAACCTTACTGTCACATTTTTGATTGATTTAGAGTTTTCATTGGTTCTAGCTGATGAGCAATTGAGTGTATTCTCTACACAACATCACCTTTCAATGTATGTGACCCACATGTTCAATTATGAATTGGATGAATTTACAATAAGATGTATGGATATTGTTCTATATTGGCAGGTGACTTTTTTATTATTAATTCTTTGAATTTCTTTCATTCAATATTGTTTAAATGTTTGTTTGAAGAATTAACGAAATTTGAAAAAGTACTTGTCAAAGGGGGAATAAATAAATTATTGTTATATTCACCTTTCAGTTGTCATCGACATTCGAGCCATGCTTAAAAAATGATCAAATGAGGTACACTTCTGATGTAGGAAGGACCCATATGATTACATCTGCAGCCGAATTAGTGACTATCAAGTAATAATTCTCTATCTCTATCTCCAACTCTACCCAAACGTCTTATTTTCTTGTCTTGTTTATTCCTTTTCATAGCAATAAAAGGTTAATGATTCTGTACACCGAGTCAGACGGTTTAGACTTTTTTTTTGTCTTGCCGATCTTTGAAGAAGAGATGACTTTAGACCCAAACCGCAACCTGAAATACCAAAAAATTTTTTTATCTCAGGTTCGAGTAAGAGTTGGGAAGGGTGTTCCTTTCTCTTATTTTCTGTGTAAAGAAGTAAGGTCACATAGTTTAATAGATATGCCTCATAAAAATTAATTAGAGAAACCATGGCCAGTGTTTGGACTTTTAAAGAGTCAGACACCATGAACTTTAGTATAGACGATGATCTCAATTCCCATTTCAAGAATAAGGGTTTGATTAGCAACGTTCCACCCATAAAAATTTCTTTGTTTATTTTTGGTATTGGACTAATATACTCCATATCAAACTCCATTCTAAATCTTTATGTCAGTCACAACCTTCTTTAAACTCCTCTTATGATAGAAAACTCACACTTTCCATTTATCTAATTTAAGCTTATAAAATATCTTGCTCATCTTGCACTATACAGGAGAAAACTAAAGTTCTTTGCACATGTAAAAGCCGGACTGACTGGGTTAGAACAATGGTGCATTGAATCTACTGAAGAGGTGCGAGTAAATATATCCCTTCTTTCTTCATGCTAGTTATTATTTTGTGGAAATTTGTCTTGACATAAATTGAATGCAGTACACAGGATATGCTTTGGAGGAACTAAAACATGTTAGACAGGCAGTTGGATTCTCAGCATGGCTCTTTTATGTAGTCCAGCAAACGTATCCCATTTTCAAGAGTACCTTACGCCATGGACCTGTACATGAAGTCTGTTTTAAAGGAATTACTCCAGGGTAGTAAGGTGACATCTTGTGTGATATCATATATGTGCTTGTATGGTTTGATTTAATGGTCATGCGACTTTATTCGATGTTTGTTGGAGGAATGAACATTATCGATTTTTTGTCATTTTCTTGCAATAGATTTATATTCATTTTCTTCTGCTTTGGATTGAACATTTGATTTTTCTATCTGCAGAAAGGATGGTATGAAGCTGGTAATGTTCTGGATGAATTGGTTCATTACATGGCATCATTGTGCCGAGTGCAGAAAAAGAATCGAGGTACCTTGTACCATCTATGTTTGTTGTTCATTAGAGTATGGTTAGAAGCTAGTTGAAACTTGGGAAATCCCTATACTGTGCCAACATCATACACACTCACACTATTTTATTGTTGATGTAATCATTAGAGCTAGGACTACTGTAAAGATATTTGCAGCAACAACCTAGTAACAATAGCTTTTATAGCAATTTTTTTATGTTTCAGAATGGCATTGTGTATATCGGAACTGATTTCATAGTGTTGTAAAATGTTACAAGGATGAGTGATTGTTTTATCAGGTCAAGGTTCAATATTATTTGTAATATTGGGATCTCAAGAATAATGTACAAATTTAGTATTTTTTTTATTCTGATAATATATTTTGCAACGTATATAAGCGTTTCTTAAATTATTTATACGTTGTATTATTTCTTATTTAAAGCAACGGATGAAGCAACGAATGAAACGTTGCTTTAATTAGTTTCAGCAACGTTTATAAACGTTACCTAAAATTTGTGACGCCGTGTGGGCAACGTACATAAGCGTTGCTTAAATTGTTTGCAACACCTATAAACGTGGTAAATTTGGGTTTTTGGTGTAGTGACAACATATTTCAGAGATTGTATCTGATCATATTTGCCCCATAATATGGATACAATAATGGTTGAATCTTAGAATATGATGGTCAAAGAAAATTAATATGTAGTTATAAAAAAAGATGTTACTTATTAGGCATACAAGCCTTACTCCTAGTCTTCAAAATACGTCACAACTGTCTCTAAAGGGACAAAGTCCTATGCAATCTCATACGATCTAAGCTCTACTAGGTCATCTAAAAAGTCTTGTATAGACGTAAAACTCAAGAACAAGCCTCATCATCAGCCACTCAAGTATGCTTAGAGATAATAATTTAAGCCTCAATCACATAATATCATAAGTGAAAACTCTTAACGTTTAAAAATGAACTTCATTGAAGTGAAGTTCACCTATGAAAGTTGAATGAAAGTTTAAAAATGATCTCGTGTTAGACATAAACAGAAAAAATCAAACTCAAAAGTTTTATTGTTAACTTCAACTTAAGGTATGTCACTTAGTATACTTATTATTATCAATGGTTGATAATGTAGCCTCCATAAATAACCTAGAATCATTGTTCATGATAGAATAGAATATAATAGTGGTTGCATAAATAACCTAGAATTCATTGTTCATGATAGAATAAAATAGTTGTTGCATAATGAATATCTAACAATACCTACTAATATGGTTACTGAAAAATACTAAGTATGGGATAAAAACTAAGGCAAAAAGGATATAATAACAAATATGGGGTACAAGTTTGTGCCAAAATCATCTAATGCTGCTGCTCACTCTTTGGACAAATTTTTTTTTTCCACAAAGTTTAGACTATTTGGTCTTGTTCTGAACTCCAAACTATTATTTTTAATATCCTGAATGTAAGCAATAACTAGTTTGCCTTTGGTTTTTCTATACCGAAAAAAAATAAAAAAATAAAAAGAAATATAGGGTACGATAGTCCTCGGCTTCACCAAAAAATGCACCCTTATGATTTCCGTTAAGAAAAGGCGTCACGTCTAGTCCTATGTGTCCCACCTCTATCCGGGTAGTTAATTTTTACTACTTGGGGTACGATGGTCCTCGAAGTATTATTTTGTATTGTGTAATTTTTTGGAACCTGTTAATTATTGGCCTGTCCTCATAGAAATCCATAGGTTTCAGTTTTTCCATCGATCCAGACAACTTTTGATTCAAACCATATAGAAGGAAAAATGAGTTTGTCCGTCTATATTCTTTAAATTTCATATTTTTAATTCGAGTTTACCCCTCCCTCATAGTTAGTAACCAACCATAGTTAGCCTTTATATTAAGGTTAGGAAAATTGGGTTGGTTTGAGAAACCGAATGGAAGATGATTTTTCTCTTTACCAAAAGATATTTTACCCAAAGGAGCAATAATTGATGGAGAAGCGGCAATTGACGGAGAAGCCGTAATTCAATTATTTATTAGTATGATATTGTATATACAGATTGGAGATGTGTTCTTATTTCATTCATTCCAAACTCTAATCATAGAGTACAAGTATCCGTAAGAAATCTGAATCCATTAGCAATGTATAATTCAGTTCTTGTTAGAGCAATGCTCGGTCAAACTCGCATGCGTTGCTATCTCAAGCATGTTTGTAAATCTTAGTGATCAAAACTATATAGTCTTGATTTTATAGATCATCATACAAGACGAAGGACTACTCAAGGAACCAGTGGATCTTCATCGACTAAAAGGTATGTGGAGACTTGAACTTATCTATCACTCAAAAGTCTATCTACTCTATCTCATATCTTGAGACAAAATTCGTTTTACTATATAGACTAAAGATATGCACATGTGACATTTCGAGCTGAGTACATCTCGCTTACCTATTTCTCGAAATGTGTGTTGGTAAAGATTTCGCTTTAGCCAAGTTCATCTTTGCCTAGTGACGAAAGTCATGTTATATTTCAATCACTTTGAAAATCGCTCTGACGAAAACTAGTTCGTGAAAATAGCTATACGGCGTCCTCTAAGAATGTTTCAATGATTGAAATGAGAGTTTAGACTATATTACCATTGGGGAATATAAACATTGTTGTGGCAACACATATATGTATAAGTCCTTAACACTTGAACCGAAGTTTGCGAACTTTGTTAATCAAGTGGAACCAGAACGTGAGCAGCAACTCAGTCCGCGAACTCAGTCCGCGAACTGGCATAACTTCTCGAACCCGAGAATATCTTTTGAAGTTGTAGCTCAGGTGCATTCGGCGAACTAACGGAAGTTCTCATCCCGAGAAATTCTGCTGGAGTTTATTAACTTCAATCGGTTAGCTTGAGTCCGCGAACTCAAGAGGTTATGTCTGAAAAAGTTGTTCATGAACTTATTCTTAAATTACTAAGGGATGCTTTTGCAAACCGTGGCTTTATAGTTCATGATTAATGATTCAAGTGAATCACATCATTTTTTTTCTTCAATTGTGTCTCTTGTAGTACTCGAGATCTCATAGCAATTGAACAACTCTCTAACTAGTTCATTTGAGTCATTTGGACTAGTTATGGTGAAGAAGAATATGGTTGATATGAAAGTTATCATTTGGCTAACCATTTGGTTGACTAATATTGAACCAACCATTGTACACGTTTGGGTACGGTTACACAAACCCAAAAACGTCAAGTACATGTGTGTATGGCAAGCTAAGTTTTCGATCTAACGGTTGAGAGATATTAGCTTGTATCTAATCAGGTTTTCATCTAACGGTGAATATTGAATGCTTTGTTAGCAAGCTAACATTGATTGCAAACCCTAGTTTGAAAGACTATATAAGGGAAATCTAGCTATTGGAAAAACTAATCCCCACACACCTTTCTTGTGTGATACTAGTTTTCTCTAAGCTAGAGTCGATCTCCATTAACCCTTGAGTTTTCTCTCTAAACTCGGATTAACGACTTAAAGACTTCATTGGGATTGTGAAGCCAGATCGATACTACTTATCTTGTAGTTGTGTGATCTCATCTTGCTCTTTCTATTGTACGAGTACAATTGTAATAATTGGCTTGAGATTTCTATCTCCGATAGGCAAGATAAAAGTAGTCACAAACATCCTCGTCTCATTGTTTGTGATTCCTCAATAATATTCTTCGCTGCATCGATTAAGTTTATTGTGAGGTGATTGATGAAACTGAGCTGTTCTTCGGGAATATAAGTTTGGTTTTATCGATTGGTTCTTGTTCACCTTGATTTATCAAAAGAAGGAACAAAACTCATAGGTTTATTCGTGGGAGATGAATTTTTCTATTACCTGTAGACTTTTCTGTATGAGACAGATTTGTTTGCTAAAGTCTTCGACTTTGGGTCGTAGCAACTCTTGGTTGTAGGTGAAATCAGCTAAGGGAATCAAGTGTGCAGTATCTTGCTGGGATTAGAGGCGTAGGAGCATAATTGTACCTTGGATCAATGTGAGATTGGTTGGGGTTCAACTACAGTCCAGACCGAAGTTAATTTGGAGTAGACTAGTGTATGTAGCGGCTTAATATAGTGTATGTTTAATCTGGACTAGGTCCCGGGGTTTTTCTGCATTTGCAGTTGCCTCGTTAACAAAATTCTAGTGTTTGTGTTATTTCTTTTCCATATTATATTTTTATATAATTAAAATAATACAAGTTGTGCGTTGTTCAATTGATTAGAATATCCGACCTTATTGGTTGTTGATTTAAATCAATTGACACTTGGATATTGGTCTTAGGTACCATCCAAGTTATCTCTCTTTGATTAAGCTCGCGAATCTTATTTGCTTGAGTAAATCAAATCGAGAGATTGAGATAATAATTCCTTGAGTATTTTCTATTGATTGAGTCTTGTTGATTCTCTATAAAACAACTCGGAGTTGTCCATACAGATTGCTAATCGAAATATTGGGTGAAGTTGTTAGACCCCCGCATTTTCAATTGGTATCAGAGTAGGCAAACACATTAAACCTGATAAGTTTGTGTTTGTTCGATCCTTGAAATTTGTCCCATGGGAAATTTCTTTGGAAAATTTTCTCTTGGCATCTGTAACACACACCAAAAATTCTTAAAGATTGATCAAGATCTATCATGGTAAAAACCTCTGATCTCACATGATAAAGTCATTTCATCTGAGAAGGAAGTTATAGATGATATGTGTCAATCTAAATAAAAAAATAAAAAAGAGGGGAGATTAAAGAAACGTTCATGGCGCTCAATGATGTGGAATCTCGCGAGAACAACTACCGATCTCTATGAAGAGTACTATCATGATGGATCAGATGATAAAGATCTTTACAAAGCGTTCGAAGACGTTTTCATATCCTTAGAGAAACTTAATCTTGTTAAGTCTAAGAATCACTCCAAAAAGGGCTCTGTACATATTAAACCTTTAAATAATATTATACAACCTGGAAAATGGAAGAGTCCTCCTTTGAGGCATATCAAGCAAAAGAATGGAAGCTTAGACTCCCCTGATTATTTTCATTATGATACGGGGACTGTTTACTCTGATCAACCAAAAATGCTGCATGAGAATTTCTCTGCACATTATGCCTCTTGGTAACAAGACTGGCACTACCCCATATGTATATATCTTGAAATAGGTCAAGAACTGGTTGAATCATGTACAAGTTTCAATTTAAGCTTTCTAGTGCATCCTTCATGTTGCGGAATGCATAATTCTTGATATGCAATTGTCTATACAAAGCCTCCCTTAGTTCTTTGTGGGTTGAAGTTCTCAAACGGGTCCAAGCCCATGTTTGGTCTTATTAAAAGGAAGTTCGTATACTCCCTTCTTACTCTCACCCATCCGCGTACGTGAACTTCTAGGTTTTTGTGTGCTATCTCCATTAAAGTTTATTTTTTGGAGAAACTAAGAGAAAGGGTGATGAAGATTCACTCCAAGTAAGTAAATTCCTCTTGTTCCTTTCAATTTCATCTTTTTTGATCTCATGATGAATTCTAAGGGCTGAAAAAGGATTCCCAAAGTCTCAAATAACTCTAGTATGATTCCTCCTTGTGATCAAAATTCTCTTAGGATTAGGTTTGTGGATGATTCATGTGCTAGAATTTTTGAGAAGATTTCATCTAAAGGGTTTATTTTAGAAAAGGAATTAGATTTGTCTAGTGGACATGATGAGGATTTATATTGTTTCAAAAATTACAACCTTGGAAATATCTTTGATGGTCTTGGTCAAGGTTTTGATTCTCTAACAAGAATTTTCGATGCCAACATCCATGATTTTGATCTTGATAAGATGGAATTCAAATCCATGGTAAATAGAAAAAGGCTTCTTGTTAATAGGGAGTTAATCTCAAAGATTACCAACATATCGTTGGGAAACGTGCTTCTCCCTCGACCAAGTGATGAACGTCCGTCATGTGATGAAATATCTATGGGGCTTTGTGGTAAGAAGGTATCTTGGAATCAAGGGAAGTTTCCTACTAATGATCTTAGTATTGCACTAATGGCATTTGGAAAACTTGGTATTCCCAATCTTTGTCCCTCCACAATTGAGAATTCCTGGTGGAGCCATGAGTTTGCTGAATTAGTCTTTTTTCTTGAATCGGGTGTTCAAAGTCTTGATATATGTGGATTCATTATACATCAAATGGTTACAATGACTTCTCCCATCAAGATGTTAGGCTATCCTTGTTTGATTAGTCAAATCTTCCATGATAGTGATGTCGACTCAATTGGCAACTCTCTAGGGGTACTCAAACCGGTTTGTTCTTGTGCCTTCAGGCGCATAAGGGAAAATGTGTGCAAAAGACAAAGAGATGCTTCTTTGAATGAGTGTGATCCTACCACCTTGATCTTGCTTCAAAAAAATTCACAAGGGAGTGTGTAAAGTCAATTCAAGGGTCAAATGCGTTCAAGAACAATTGTCGGTGGTTGCAACTAAGTTTCTCGAACTCAAGGAGGAGTTGAACACAATTCAATCTTCTTGGAGTATCTCAGAAGAAGATGATGAGTAATGGTTTGTGACTAGTAAATCTTCTATGTTTTCTGTTATATTTAGAAGAATAACTAGTGCTTTGGAATAGCCATGATTGTGATTACACATAGCTATATCCAATGATTTAATCTTCTTGTTTTTAGATTTATTGGTTTAAATTCTAAAATTGTTTTGGAAGATGATGGTTGCAGTATTAATCTTTTTGATTTTATATATTGCAATATTTTGATGGGATTTGTATATTCGTCCGTTAACTTGATTATCCCATATTTTGTCAAAAGTAAAGTCGTTCACGTATTGATATGCAAATATTGATAAAAGGAATGAATGGACTTTTGTCAAAACACAAAAGTTAAGCCTATATTGTCAATTGTTGATGTAAGATAGGTTAAAATCTTTTGTGATTCAAGGATAAAGTCTATTATGTCACTTTGTGATGAAAAAATAGAATAGGTCCTTGTGTTTGTTATCCACGGTATAGAGCTTAATTGTTCCATATTATTATATATTACCGTGAAGGTTCCATTGTGTATCTCATGCTGAGCACGATACGACTAAGTCGATTTTTTTTTTTGGCATGGTTGGTTGTTCCATGAGATGTTATATGTTGAGCATTAATAATTAAATTAATCAACTTGTGTGGTTATTTAGTTTGTATTCCACGAGTTCTCTCATGTTGAGTACATGAACGGTTAAGGTTGTCATTTTCTATGATAATCTTAGTCGGGGTTCCATAATCTCTTATGTTGAGCCCAAATGAACTAAATCAATCATCTTGTGTGATTATTTAGTTAGCACTCCATAGATTTTTTCTCATGTCGAGTGTGGACAATTGAATTGATTACTTTGTGATTAGTTTAATTGTGTAATCCGGTTAGAATATTTATGGGTTTACTTGTGAATAATCTAATCGATGAATTAAGTCTCCATAAGTTTACTTGTGTTGAGCATATTTAGTCAAATTAATCATGGTTCGCTTTGGTTAATATGATTGAATATTTTGGATTTCAGTTTCATACTTGTATGCAATTTGTTGAGTGTAAAGAAATCCTTCTTTTTTCTTGAAATTAAGGTCGCTCTTGTTGTTCCTTTGGGAATGACATCTTATGGGGGAGAGTTCTTTTGAACTTGCGCTTAATTTCCAAATCTTTGTGGGGAGTGCGGCTGTGGAATTTTTAGGGGTTATCTTGTATCTTTATAAACTCCTTGATGAATGCATTTAGCCTCGTCTTTATGATTTCATATAAACAAGATGATAGAACATTTAACTTTGGTCGTGAAATATCTCTTACGGAAATTTCATTAGGATCCCGTTCTTGTACCTTTGCCAATTTTATTGACAAAAGGGGGAGAATTAATTGTAGTTCACACAACAAATACATATGGTTTTCAAATCATTATGTAAGAGGGAGTGGTTTCCATGTGAAATGGAGTATTGATTAAGGGGGAGTGAAGTATCACCATAGTATTGTTGTTGAAGTTGTGATGCAATTGGACTTTGACGTTGTGTAATAATACTATGACACTATATAACAATGATTGAGAACCAATGCTTTTCTCATTGTTATAGCTACGGATTTTCAACAACGATGATACTAAACTTACAACCTTTGGGATCATTGGACTACTTGGAAGTGACGAAGATTTCGAGTATTGTTGAAGATTAGGCATGTGGAATATGAGCTACAAAGTTTATTTATATAATTTTTGTATTCCATATATATATTAATAGTTTTGCCACTAAAATTGACAAAGGGGGAGATTGTTAGCGCACTGCTCGGTCAAACTCGCATGCGTTGCTATCTCAAGCGTGTTTGTCAATCTCAGTGATCAAAACTATATAGTCTTGATTTATAGTCTCCTATAGCTAAAGTCTCGGACTAGGATAGAAAGTGTAGTTGAGCTCAAGAACTCCATGGAGATCATCATACAAGACGAAGGACTACTCAAGGAACTAGTGGACCTTTATCAACTAAAAGGTATGTGGAGATTTGAACTTATCTATCACTCAAAAGTCTATCTACTCTATCTCCTATATTGGGACAAAAGGCGTTTTACTATATAGAGTAAAGATATGCACATGTAACATTTCGAGCTGAATATATCTCGCTTATCTATTTCTCTAAATGTGTGTTGATAAAGCTTTCTCTTTATCCAAGTTCATCTTTGCCTAGTGACGAAAATCATGTTATGTTTCAATCACTTTGGAAATCGCTCTGACGAAAACTAGTTCGTGAAAACAGCTATATGACGTCCTCTGAGAATGTTTCAATGATTGAAATGAGAGTTTAGACTATATAACCATTGGTGGATATAAACATTGTTGTGGCAACACATATATGTATAAGTCCTTAACACTTGAACCGAAGTTTGCGAACTTTGTTGATCAAGTGGAACCGGAACGTGAGCAGCAACTCAGTCCGTGAACTCAGTCCGCGAACTGGCGTAAGTTCTCGAACCCGAGAATATATGTTGAAGTTCTATCTCAGGTGCAGTCCGCGAACCCAGTCCGTGAACTGACGGAAGTTCTCATCCTGAGAAATTCTGCTAGAGTTTATTAAATTCAACCGGTTAGCTTGAGTCCGCGAACTCAATCCGCGAACTCAGGAGGTTATGTCTGAAAACGTTGTTCATGAACTTATTCTTAAATTACTAAGGGATGCTTTTGCAAACCGTGGATTTATAGGTCATGATTAATGATTCGAGTGAATCACATCTTTTTTGATTCAATTGTGTCTCTTGTAGTACTTGATATCTCATAGCAATTGAACAACTCTCTAACTAGTTCATTTGAGTCATTTGGACTAGTTATGGTGAAGAAGAATATGGTTGATATGAAAGTTATCATTTGGCTAACCATTTGGTTGACTAATATTGAACCAACCATTGTGCACGTTTGGGTACGGTTACACAAACCCAAAAACGTCAAGTACATGTGTGTATGGCAAGCTAAGTTTTCGATCTAACGGTTGAGAGATATTAGCTTGTATCTAATCAGGTTTTCATCTAACGGTAAATATTGAATGCTTTGTTAGCAAGCTAACATTGATTGAAAACCCTTATTTGAAATACTATATAAGGGGAACTCTAGCTATTGGAAAAACTAATCCCCACACACCTTTCTTGTGTGATACTAGTTTTCTCTAAGCTAGAGTCGATCTCCATTAACCCTTGAGTGTTCTCTCTAAACTCGGGTTAACGACTTAAAGACTTCATTGAGATTGTGAAGCCATACTGATACTACTTATCTTGTAGTTGTGTGATATCATCTTTCTCTTTCTATCGTACGAGTACAATTGTAATAATTGGCTTGAGATTTCTATCTCCGATAGGCAAGATAAAAGTAGTCACAAACATTTTCGTCTCATTGTTTGTGATTCCTCAGTAATCTTCTTTGCTGCGTCGATTAAGTTTATTGTGAGATGATTGATGAAACTGAGCTGTTATTCTGGAATATAAGTCTGGTTTTATCGATTGGTTCATGTTCACCTTGATTTATCAAAAGAGAAGGAACAAAACTCATAGGTTTATTCGTGGGAGGCGAATTTTTCTATTACCTGTAGACTTTTCTGTTTGAGACAGATTTGTTTGCTAAAGTTTTCGACTTTGGGTCGTAGAAACTCTTGGTTGTGGTGAAATCAGCTAAGGGAATCAAGTGTGTAGTATCCTGCTGGGATCAGAGGCGTAGGAGCATAATTGCACCTTGGATCAGTGTGAGATTGGTTGGGGTTCAACTACAGTCCGGACCGAAGTTAATTTGGAGTAGACTAGTGTCTGTAGCAGCTTAATACAGTGTATGTTTAATCTGGACTAGGTTCCGGGGTTTTTCTGCATTTGCAGTTGCCTCGTTAACAAAATTCTAGTGTTTGTGTTATTTCTTTTCCACATTATATTTTTATATAATTAAAATAATACAGGTTGTGCGTTTTTCAATTGATTAGAATATCCGACCTTATTGGTTGTTGATTTAAATCAATTGACACTTGGATATTGGTCTTTGGTACCATCCAAGTTATCTCTCTTTGATTAAGCTCGCGAATCTTATTTGCTTGAGTAAATCAAATCGAGAGATTGAGATAATAACTCCTTGAGTATTTTCTATTGATTTAGTCTTGCTGATTCTCTAGAAAATAACTCGGAGTTGTCCATACAGATTGCTAATCGAAATATTGGGTGAAGTTGTTAGACCCCCGCATTTTCAATTGGTATCAGAGTAGGCAAACACATTAAACCTGATAAGTTTGTGTTTGTTCGATCCTTGAAATTTGTCCCATGGGAAATTTCAATGGAAAATTTGCTCTTGGCATCTGTAACGCACACCAAAAATTCTTAAAGATTGATCAAGATCTATCATGGTCAAAACCTCTGATCTCACATGATAATGTCATTTCATCTGAGAAGGAAGTTATAGATGATATGTGTCAATCTAAATAAAAAAATAAAAAAGAGGGGAGATTAAAGAAACGTTCATGGCGCTCAATGACGTGGAATCTCGCGAGAACAACTATCGATCTCTATGAGGAATACTATCATGATGGATCAGATGATAAAGATCTTTACAAAGCGTTCGAAGACGTTTTCTGATCCTTAGAGAAACTTAATTTTGTTAAGTCTAAGAATCACTCCAAAAAGGGATCTGTACATATTAAACCTTTAAATAATATTATACAACCTGGTGATAAGTGCATATTTCACATATATTTGGTGTCAATTCGATGCTAGTAATTGCCTATATTCTTGCAAATTATTGTATATTACGTTTGTTTTCTTAGATGAATCATCCAAAAGAAGTGGAAATAGCTACAAAAGTGAAGTCACAAGTGAAGAAGGTCCAAAGACCCAGTGGAACTCGCTCAAATGGAGGATTTCTAGTAATCATTTTGTAGTAGACGAGAAGACGAAGTCAATGGCGAAAGAACGAAGTCATTCTGAGCTCGTATGAAGAAGTTATGAGCAAAATAAGAACGTGGAAGACTAAAAGGGCAAAATGGTCATTTTCACGCCAAGTGCTATTGGCACCCCACTATATGTTAAGGGGTGGACTGTTTCAAAGGAACTGCTAAAGGCAGTCAAGTCAATTACTAAGGGGCTGCCACTGATTTAAATAATGTTAAGGACACCAGCCATTTTACTAGGGGCACCTTGGTCTTCTTCCCCACTCGACGGAGGTTTTGTTTCCGGGAACCATTGTTGCTGACGATGGAGTTTGGAGATTAACAGGGAATGGTGATTGATGGAGTTGTTCAGAGATTAAAGGAGATAGGTTTTGAGCTCGTGTTGGCAGTGAACGTTGCTGCCATTGTGGATGATGGCATCGCTGGCGAGAGTTGAGCTCTAGTTGGTTTGGAACTGGACAGAGCTTGAAGATGTTAGAAGCTAAAGAAGTCAGCCATGGTTGCTGCTAGATTTGGGTACCGTGGATGTTGGTTGATCGGTGATGATCACCATTAATGGCTGCTTACGTTTAATATCAGTACTAACGATAGATATAGGTGTTGTTGCTCGTGGGCTAGTGATGGCATTTAACTGAGAAGGACGCGAGCAGGAAGGGAATGATTGTCAGCGGTGGAGAAAGATCGCTCGAGCAAGTTCAGAGAGCTTCCAATGATGATAGCGATGGCATATAATGGAGTTTGGTGTTACTGCCATTGATGGCCGTGGTGAAGAGCTCGTGATTCTGGAAGTTGTCGGGTCAGGGAAGATGAAACTCATTTGGCAGTGGTGGAGTTTGATGGATTCATCCATGAAGTGACAAATAAGACTGCATGCATGAAGGAGTATTGCTACTGCCCGTAATCGGAGATGAACGAAGATTTGGACCTCGAGATGGACAAGGACTACATCAGTATGGAGCTGAGGTTTGATGGCATACGGGTAAGCAATGATTCCCCATATTGTTGAATATTCAACACCAACTTAGTCAAGTGTTCACATCTATCTAAATTAACCTAGAAATATCTAGGATGTCTAGAGTCAATGTTAGACAATTAACATGTGTAAAATGAGTGTTCTAGAGTTAGACAAATCAAATAAGAATACTAGATTGTCTAGTAGTTGGTTTGGTGGAAGCCTCCATAGGCATAGTTGTTAGCCTCCATATGCATAGTTGTTAGCCTCCATAGACATAGTTCTCTTCTTCTTTTTGTAGCCTATAAATAGGCATGTTGTATTCATTTGTAAGTAAGAAAGCAAGAATCAATCAATACAAAGTTCAAGTTACAAAGTCCTTGCTTCCACCCTTCACTACTAGAGCTCTAGGAGCTCTATACGAGCAACACCACGATGCTCGTATATCTCCGAAAAATATTATCAAGGTTTCTAAGTTCTTGATAAGAGTATAAATTTTAACTTGGTATCAGAGCCAAGTTCGATCCAAATGGGCGTTTAAGTTTCCGCTACGAATTGATGGGTTTCAAAGCTTTCGAGTTGAGAAGATATGAAGTTTAAGAAGGAGAAGATGCAAACACCACTAAGAAGATTTCAACCATTCCAACTGTCAAAAAAAAAAAAAAAAAAAATCCTACCTTCACAGGAGCAAAAACGCCTCCATGTGGAAAAAGAAAAGTAGAGAAGAAAAAAAGAAATCACTTTTTGATAAGTGACCGAAGACAAGTTTGAGGGAAGAGAGCAATAATTTTCCTCCTCAAATTGTTTACAAAATTCTAAAGACAATTGTGGGAAGAGTGCACCAAGGATTGCCTCCACAATCGTTCAAGAGTTTTAGAAGCCGATATCATGAAAACGTCAACAACGAATGCCTCCATATATTGAGGGAAGAGAGCTTCAAATGATCGCCTCCTCATATTGTGGGAAGAGAGCCTCAATGAGACGACCTACTCGGTTTTGAGAGAAAAAAAAATGGCAAGAAAGCCATGTTTGTCACGACAACATCAAGTTTCTACTTGTGACACGGCCGGTGGACATGTATCCACCGGAAGAAGAAAAACTACCGCTACTACAAAGACAAAGCTTTTGTAATATCGACATTTCAAAAATGTTGAATTTGTAGAGGCTTGCACGCAGAAGTTAGGAGACATACTAAATGAGCAAGAAATACTAAAAGAGAAGAAATGGGGTCTCCATGAAAAAAAAAAAAAAGGGGTCTCCATGAAAAAAAAACAAGATAAAAGAGAAGAAGAAAGGGTCACTTCCTAATAAGTGATCAGAGAAGGGTTTGAGGGTAAGAACAATAAGTGGTTGTTTCCTCAAATCGGGAAGAAAAAAAAAAATAATATTGAGGGTAAGAGCAACAGATTGCTTCCTCAATTGTCGAAGAAAAGCATGGCATGTTTTCACGAGATACTAAATCATACTCGTGATAAGAAGAAGAAAAAAAAATAAAAAAAAACGGCGGTACGTGGCGGCAAACATAAAGAGTTTACTGCAAGCGAAGCAAGCATGAGGAGATAAGAGCCGCAAACGGAGATTGGGTGAATATCAAAAAAAAAAACAGAGCCATTACAAATTACGGGGGAGTGTTGGAATTACCTAATTTGTAATGTCCAAATGAAGTCTAAATGGGTTTACAGGTGTTTGTTTAAATACGTACAAACCAAAGTGTGACAATTATGTCATAGCGTGGCAAATATGTTACGAATTCGTAAATGTGGCAAATCTGATAAAGTGGCAAATTTGTAACATCAAATAACAAGAAGAAAAATAGTTAGAGCTTGTGGCGAAGCTTGACGAAATGAAAGATTGTGAGAGAATCTGGATAACCAAAGAAGTGTTACAGTTTTCGAACAAAAGCGTGACTGGAACAAAGATGAATAGAAGAAGAAACAACAAAAAATGTTGTGAAGAAACGGAAGCAATCACCAAGTGGTGATGAGATAGAGAACAACAAAAGTGGGTGAAAATCCTATGAGGTGTCTAAAGAGTACAAGAAGTATTTTACTGAAACGAAGAAGGACCGCAATGTCCCTAAACTACGATGGAACCCGTATGTTCTAAAACTACAAAGAGGACCGAAATGTCCCTAAACTACGAAGGGGACCATAATGTCCTTAAACTTCCGAAGAGGACCGCGATGTCCCTAAACTACGATGGAACCCGTATGTTCTAAAACTACGAAGAGGACCGTAATGTCCCTAAACTACGAAGAGGACCATAATGTCCTTAAACTTCCGAAGAGGACCGAAACGTCCTTAAACTATGAAGAGGACCGAAACATCCTTAAACTATGAAGGGGACCGAAATGTCTACGATAAAGAGAAGTTGGAAAGTCGGTGTTGAGGGGGAGTGTTGAATATTCAACACCAACTTAGTCAAGTGTTCACATCTATCTAAATTAACCTAGAAATATCTAGGATGTCTAGAGTCAATGTTAGACAATTAACATGTGTAAAATGAGTGTTCTAGAGTTAGACAAATCAAATAAGAATATTAGATTGTCTAGTAGTTGGTTTGGTGGAAGCCTCCATAGGCATAGTTGTTAGCCTCCATATGCATAGTTGTTAGCCTCCATAGGCATAGTTGTTAGCCTCCATAGACATAGTTCTCTTCTTCTTTTTGTAGCCTATAAATAGGCATGTTGTATTCATTTGTAAGTAAGAAAGCAAGAATCAATCAATACAAAGTTCAAGTTACAAAGTCCTTGCTTCCACCCTTCACTACTAGAGCTCTAGGAGCTCTATACGAGCAACACCATGATGATCGTATATCTCCGAAAAATATTATCAAGGTTTCTAAGTTCTTGATAAGAGTATAAATTTTAACTCAGATGACCAACAATTCACGGAGGAGTTTAAGAATAACACGGAACCAATATCGTGACCGAGAAACTAGTTGCTGTTGATGATAAGTATGAAAAGATTTTCGAGCACTGAATAAAATGACGCGTATGAGAAAAGTATGCTTTTGCTACAAAATGAATCATCGAAGCGCGATGTATTATCAGCTCAGAAGAAGACACACTGTGTCACATGGGGTCCTCGAAAGTTCACAGCTAATCAAAAGTCGGAAGTGATATATTAGAATGGTTTCTATCACACGGAATCATCATCACTTAATTTTCCCCAACGAATCCTTCTCAACCGACTTTCAATGTTTATCAACTACGATTTTTGTGGATCTAACACGGCTAACTGGTGCCTATATAAAGGCTTAAGAAGCCGAGTTTAAAACACAACTTTTGGGAGAGAAAAAAATACAGAGAGAAAAGTTTTATTCCATATTTTAGGGCTAAAGGGGAAACCAAGTATTTTCTTCTTCTTCTATATATATTTTTATGGGTTTTAGTAAATCTATGTGTAGCTAATTTTTTACTGATTAAGATATGATTTCAAAGTCCTGATTCATGAAACTTTAATTCTTTTTACAAGTTAATTTTAAGTTGATTTTTCTTGTCGATTGTCTCTATTAATTTTATCGTCTAAGATTATTATTGGGTTATTCAATTGGCCATTTGGATTAACTTGATAGTAATTCTTCTACTAATATTGGGGTTGGTGATACGTGTAATAGTCACTAAATTCCATACACAAGTAGTACATCGCAAAAGCTGACAGAGGGATTCTGTTAAGCAATTGTGTATAGAGATGACACTAGTAAGCAGACCGAGCTTATGCATCTGATGCTAGGATCAACCTAATTCACAAAACATAATGCATTCGATGGGTTACACCTTGAGAGCTTATTCATGGTGGCTCAGATGGATAGAATCTGGTAGTCGAGCGCTTCCGTATCCAGTGGATTTAGGAATTCTGGGGATAGCAGAGCTTATTGCTATTCTACGGTGGTTGGTGACAATGGAAATTCTACAAGAAATAAACAAGTACTTTTATTAAGTTTCTTTCCAGTGACGGCGAATGATTCCTTAATCATCTTTCTTTTATTTGTTATTCTTTTCATATTACTTCAAAACAACCCCCCTTCATCTTTTATTATTTTGCTGAACCAAATAACCTATCAATTACACAGCTCTCCATGGGAACGATCTCTTACTACCGCTATATTACCAGTTAATAAGTGGGAAATATCTGAATTAATTTGTTGCACTTACAACACGCATCACCTGGAAAATGGAAGAGTCCTCCTTTGAGGCATATCAAGCAAAAGAATGGAAGCTTAGACTCCCCTGATTATTTTCATTATGATACGGGGACTGTTTACTCTGATCAACCAAAAATGCTGCATGAGAATTTCTCTGCACA
The DNA here is from genome assembly GCA_023529315.1 of Papaver bracteatum. Classification (NCBI taxonomy): domain Eukaryota; kingdom Viridiplantae; phylum Streptophyta; class Magnoliopsida; order Ranunculales; family Papaveraceae; genus Papaver; species Papaver bracteatum. The sequence goes on along the minus strand of JAJJWX010000811.1, from coordinate 5,195,136 downwards.
TTATGCCTCTTGGTAGCAAGACTGGCACCACCCCATATGTATATATCTTGAAATGGGGCAAGAACTGGTTGAATCATGTACAAGTTTCAATTTAAGCTTTCTAGTTCATCCTTCATGTTGCGGAATGCATAATTCTTGATATGCAATTGTCTAAACAAAGCCTCCCTTAGTTATTTGTGGGTTGAAGTTCTCAAACGGGTCCAAGCCCATGTTTGGTCTTATTAAAAGGAAGTTTGTATACTCCCTTCTTCCTCTCACCCGTCCGCGTACGTGAACATCTAGGTTTTTGTGTGTTATCTCCATTAAAGTTTATTTTTGGGAGAAACTAAGAGAAAGGGTGATGAAGATTCACTCCAAGTAAGTAAATCCTCTTGTTCCTTTCAATTTCATATTTTTTGATCTTATGATGAATTCTAAGGGCTGAAAAAGGATTCCCAAAGTCTCAAATAACTCTAGTATGATTCCTCCTTGGGATCAAAATTCTCTTAGGATTAGGTTTGTGGATGATTCATGTGCTAGAATTTTTGAGAAGATTTCATCTAAAGTGTTTATTTTAGAAAAGGAATTAGATTTGTCTAGTGGACATGATGAGGATTTATCTTGTTTCAAAAAGTACAACCTTGGAAATATGTTTGATGGTCTTGGTCAAGGTTTTGATTCTCTAACAAGAATTTTCGATGCCAACATCCATGATGTTGATCTTGATAAGATCGAATTCAAATCCATGGTAAATAGAAAAAGGCTTATTGTTAATAGGGAGTTAATCTCAAAGATTACCAACATACCGTTGGGAAACGTGCTTCTCCCTCGACCAAGTGATGAACGTCCGTCATGTGATGAAATCTCTATGGGGATTTGTGGTAAGAAGGTATCTTGGAATCAAGGGAAGTTTCCTACTAATGATCTTAGTATTGCACTAATGGCATTTGGAAAATTTGGTATTCCCAATCTTTGTCCCTCCACAATTGAGAATTCCTGGTGGATCCATGAGTTTGCTGAATTAGTCTTTTTTCTTGAATCGGGTGTTCAAAGTCTTGATATATGTGGATTCATTATACATCAAATGGTTACAATGACTTCTCCCATCAAGATGTTAGGCTATCCTTGTTTGATTAGTCAAATATGCCATGATAGTGGTGTCGACTCAATTGGAAACTCTCTAGGGGTATCCAAACCGGTTTGTTCTTGTACCTTCGGTAGGGGAAAATGTGTGCAAAAGACAAAGAGATGCTTCTTTGATCCTACCCTTGATCTTGCTTCAAAAAATTCACAAGGAGTGTAAAATCAATTCAAGGGTCAAATGCGTTCAGAACAATTTTTAGGTGGTTGCAACTAAGTTTCCAGAACTCAAGGATGAGTTGAACACAATTCAAGCTTCTTGGAGTATCTCTGAAGAAGATGATGAGTAATGGGTTGTGACTAGTAAATCTTCTATGTTTTCTGTTTTATTTAGAATAATAACTAGTGTATTGGAATAGCCATGATTGTGATTTGATCGCTGTCATATGCGTCAAAAATAATTTACACTTTCTTACTACTCAAAATATAAATATAGCAAGGGCAAGAAAGGATCGATCCCACAGAGAGGTCTAGGTTGTCAAAATATTATTGGTTTCTTATAAATAACAGGTTTTTATGATTTTTATATGCTAAAATAAAATAAAGGCAAACAAAGAAAAGTAAACAAATCAAAGTATTGAGAATATTGGTTAAGGATTCATCTTCATTCACAAATATGTTTTCTTCACAATAAATTAAATTGATATTTAATCTCAACTTTTATCAAAAGCCCTAGAATATCTTGATATATGTAGTAAAAATAGGGAAGTGCACCTCCTCTTGAATTGTGTCCAGTGCATCAAACCCTCAGGTGCAAAATAACTTGCCAAACTACGACCTATTGGGCCACACAATTAATATCATGTCCAACTATCCATTTGGATTCTTCTCGCTCACCCATTTTGCTAAGAGCTTGTCTTGTTCTCTCCATCACATGCTTCCTCAGAAACTATCTCCTGACTTCACTTGTCTCTCGAGCTCAAAAGCTTCTCGATCCATTGCCATATGTGGACTAAACTCAGCTGTTGATCTCTAAACATGTTGTCCATCCATGCTTTGCCTCGAAACCAACAACTCGGAGTTGTTCTTACTCGTCAAATCACCATATCCATCGATCCCTTCGATTATACCGTGGCAGCAACCACCTATGCATCAACACTTAGATAGATGAACTGTTCCCTCGAGCTCACTCTGTCCTTGAACTATATCAGTCCGCTCTCTGTCGATTAATTCATCTCAGCCCCTTGAGCTACAAAACTATTGCCATCGCTAAGACGTTAGCAAGCCTCTCATTTCGAATTCTGACGTTGAACTTCTCATCTCTCAGACAAAGCCTTCAAAAGACTCATTCATTTCTTAGTGTCAAGTGTTGCAGCTCCCATTTCACATGCCCACTATCATGCTCGTCCTGTACTTCTGCCCTGGCGTCCAGCATCACTTCCATTTAACGTTAGAAGCCAACCACAAACCACCGGATTGACTCCATCGGCGATTGCAAGCTATCTGGTTTCAACGTCGACAACAACTGACTCACGACTTAATTCCAACGATTCCAGCTCTTCCTTTGTCTAGGTCTTTTTTTATCTCCTTTAAACTCTGTATGTCTTTGACATCCTAACTAAGCCAAGTGTATAGGAAATTAAGCCCATCACTCAGTAAACCCATAACTCCATTTTCTCTCCCCGCATTAAAGCATCCCTGACTCTATCCCATTTTATCGAGCCCAAACACCAACATGAGAAACAAAGCAGCACCACTGCCTTATCCTTGACCCAATAGACCGCAACTGTGGACCTTTGGCTAGAACTGACCTAATTCTTTCTCAACATGGGCTTTGTATTCATTTTACATCAAATGTGGATTCATTCATTTTACATCAAATGGTTACAATGACTTCTCCCATCAAGATGTTAGGCTATCCTTGTTTGATTAGTCAAATCTGCCATGATAGTGGTGTCGACTCAATTGGAAACTCTCTAGGGGTATCCAAACCGGTTTGTTCTTGTACCTTCAGGCGCATAAGGGAAAATGTGTGCAAAAGACAAAGAGATGATTCTTTGAATGAGTGTGATCCTACCACCTTGATCTTGCTTCAAAAAAATTCACAAGGGAGTGTGTAAAATCAATTCAAGGGTCAAATGCGTTCAAGAACAATTTTCGGTGGTTGCAACTAAGTTTCCCGAACTCAAGGATGAGTTGAACACAATTCAAGCTTCTTGGAGTATCTCTGAAGAAGATGATGAGTAATGGTTTGTGACTAGTAAATCTTCTATGTTTTCTGTTTTATTTAGAAGAATAACTAGTGTATTGGAATAGCCATGATTGTGATTACACATAGCTATATCCAATGATTTAATCTTCTTGTTTTTAGATTTATTGGTTTAAATTCTAAAGTTGTTTTGGAAGATGATGGTTGCAGTATTAATCTTTTTGATTTTATATATTGTAATATTTTGATGGGATTTGTATGTTCGTCCGTTAACTTGATTATCCCATATTTTGTCAAAAGTAAAGTCGTTCACGTATTGATATGCAAATATTGATAAAAGGAATGAATGGACTTTTGTCAAAACACAAAAGTTAAGCCTATATTGTCAATTGTTGATGTAAGATAGGTTAAAATCTTTTGTGATTCAAGGATAAAGTCTATTATGTCACTTTGTGATGAAAAAATAGAATAGGTCCTTGTTTTTGTTATCCACGGTATAGAGCTTAATTGTTCCATATTATTATGTATTAACGTGAAGGTTCCATTGTGTATCTCATGTTGAGCACGATACGACTAAGTCGATTTTTTTTGGCATGGTTGGTTTTTCCATGAGATGTTATATGTTGAGCATTAAGAATAAAATTAATCAACTTGTGTGGTTATTTAGTTTGTATTCCACGAGTTCTCTCATGTTGAGTACATGAACGGTTAAGGTTGTCATTTTCTATGATAATCTTAGTCGGGGTTCCATAATCTCTTATGTTGAGCCCAAATGAACTAAATCAATCATCTTGTGTGATTATTTAGTTAGCACTCCATAGATTTTTTCTCATGTCGAGTGTGGACAATTGAATTGATTACTTTGTGATTAGTTTAATTGTGTAATCCGGTTAGAATATTTATGGGTTTACTTGTGAATAATCTAATCGATGAATTAAGTCTCCATAAGTTTACTTGTGTTGAGCATATTTAGTCAAATTAATCATGGTTTGCTTTGGTTAATATGATTGAATATTTTGGATTCCAGTTTCATACTTGTATGCAATTTTTTGAGTGTAAAGAAATCCTTCTTTTCTCTTGAAATTAAGGTCGCTCTTGTTTTTCCCTTGGGAATGACATCTTATGGGGGAGAGTTCTTTTGAACTTGCGCTTAATTTCCAAATCTTTGTGGGGAGTGCGGCTGTGGAATTTTTAGGGGTTTTCTTGTATCTTTATAAACTCCTTGATGAATGCATTTAGCCTCGGCTTTATGATTGCATCTAAACAAGATGATAGAACATTTACCTTTGGTCATGAAATATCTCTTACGGAAATTTCATTAGGATCCCGTTCTTGTACCTTTGCCAATTTTATTGACAAAAAGGGGGAGAATTAATTGTAGTTCATACTACAAATACATATGATTTTCGGATCATTATGTAAGAAGGAGTGGTTTCCATGTGAAATGAAGTATTGATTAAGGGGGAGTGAAGTATCACCATAATATTGTTGTTGAAGTTGTGATGCAATTGGACTTTGACGCTGTGTAATAATACTATGACACTATATAACAATGATTGAGAACCAATGCTTTTCTCATTGTTATAGCTACGGATTTTCAACAACGATGATACTAAACTTACAACCTTTGGGATCATTGGACTACTTGGAAGTGACGAAGATTTCGAGTATTGTTGAAGATTAGGCATGTGGAATAGGAGCTACAAAGTTTATTTATATAACTTTTGTATTCTATATATATTAATAGTTTTTCCACTAAAATTGACAAAGGGGGAGATTGTTAGCGCACTGCTCGGTCAAACTCGCATGCGTTGCTATCTCAAGCGTGTTTGTCAATCTCAGTGATCAAAACTATATAGTCTTGATTTATAGTCTCCTATAGCTAAGGTCTCGGACTAGGATAGAAAGTGTAGTTGAGCTCAAGAACTCCATAGCGATCATCATACAAGACGAAGGACTACTCAAGGAACTAGTGAATCTTCATCGACTAAAAGGTATGTGGAGACTTGAACTTATCTATCACTCAAAAGTCTATCTACTCTATCTCCTATCTTGGGACAAAAGTCGTTTTACTATATAGACTAAAGATATGCACATGTAACATTTCGAGTTGAATATATCTCGCTTATCTATTTCTAGAAATGTGTGTTGGTAAAGCTTTCTCTTTAGCCAAGTTCATCTTTGCCTAGTGACGAAAGTCATGTTATGTTTCAATCACTTTGGAAATCGCTCTGACGAAAAATAGTTCGTGAAAACAGCTATATGACGTCCTCTGAGAATGTTTCAATGATTGAAATGAGAGTTTAGACTATATAACCATTGGTCGCTATAAACATTGTTGTGACAACACATATATGTATAAGTCCTTAACACTTGAACCGAATTTTGCGAACTTTGTTGATCAAGTGGAACCGGAACGTGAGCAGCAACTCAGTCCGTGAACTCAGTCCGCGAACCCAGTCTGCGAACTGGCGTAAGTTCTCGAACCCGAGAATATATGTTGAAGTTGTAGCTCAGGTGCAGTCCGCGAACCCAGTCCGTGAACTGACGGAAGTTCTCATCCCGAGAAATTCTGCTAGAGTTTAATAAATTCAACCGGTTAGCTTGAGTCCGCGAACTCAGTCCGCGAATTCAGGAGGTTATGTCTGAAAACGTTGTTCATGAACTTATTCTTAAATTACTAAGGGATGCTTTTGCAAACCGTGGCTTTATAGTTCATGATTAATGATTCGAGTGAATCACATCGTTTTTGATTCAATTGTGTCACTTGTAGTACTTGATATCTCATAGCAATTGAACAACTCTCTAACTAGTTCATTTGAGTCATTTGGACTAGTTATGGTGAAGAACAATATGGTTGATATGAAAGTTATCATTTGGCTAACCATTTGGTTGACTAATATTGAACCAACCATTGTGCACGTTTGGGTACGGTTACACAAACCCAAAAACGTCAAGTACATGTGTGTATGGCAAGCTAAGTTTTCGATCTAACGGTTGAGAGATATTAGCTTGTATCTAATCAGGTTTCATCTAACGGTGAATATTGAATGCTTTGTTAGCAAGCTAACATTGATTGCAAACCCTTATTTGAAAGACTATATAAGGGGAACTCTAGATATTGGAAAAACTAATCCTCACACACCTTTCTTGTGTGATACTAGTTTTCTCTAAGCCATAGTCGATCTCCATTAACCCTTGAGTGTTCTCTCTAAAATCGGGTTAACGACTTAAAGACTTCATTGGGATTGTGAAGCCAGACCGATACTACTTATCTTGTAGTTGTGTGATCTCATCTTGCTCTTTCTATCATACGAGTATAATTGTAATAATTGGCTTGAGATTTCTATCTCCGATAGGCAAGATAAAAGTAGTCACAAACATCTTCGTCTCATTGTTTGTGATTCCTCAATAATCTTCTTCTCTTCATCGATTAAGTTTATTGATGAAACTGAGCTGTTCTTCGGGAAGATAAGTCTGGTTTTATCAATTGGTTCATGTTCACCTTGATTTATCAAAAGACGGAATAAAACTCATAGGTTTATTCGTGGGAGACGAATTTATCAATTACCTGTAGACTTTTCTGTGTGAGACAGATTTGTTTGCTAAAGTCTTCGACTTTGGGTCGTAGCAACTCTTGGTTGTGGGTGAGATCAGATAAGGGAATCAAGTGCGCAGTATCCTGCTGGGATCAGATGCATAGGATCATAAATGTACCTTGGATCAGTGTGAGATTGGTTGGGGTTCAACTACAGTCCAGACAGAAGTTAATTTAGAGTAGGCTAGTTTCTGTAGCGGCTTAATACAGTGTATGTTTAATCTGGACTAGGTCCCGGGGTTTTTCTGCATTTTCGGTTTCCTCGTTAACAAAATCCTGGTGTCTGTGTTATTTCTTTTCCGCATTATATTTTTATATAATTGAAATAATACAGGTTGTGCGTTGTTGAATTGATTAGAATATCCGACCTTATTGGTTATTGATCTAAATCAATTGACACTTGGATATTGGTCTTTGGTACCATCCAAGTTATCTCTCTTTGATTAAGCTCGTGAATCTTATTTGCTTGAGTAAATCAAATCGAGAGATTGAGATAATAACTCCTTGAGTATTTTCTATTGATTGAGTCTTGTTGATTCTCTAGAAAACAACTCGGAGTTGTCCATACATATTGCGAATCGAAATATTGGATGAGGTTGTTAGACCCCTGTATTTTCAGTTCTGTTTGTGTATTTTTGGTTAAGTTATATAAGAACCAAAACACTTGATGAGTAATGGCCATGAGTAGTGCCTTAAAACTAGATTATAAAATCATGTAGTATTTGTGTTTTCAGAGCTTGATAATTACTTGTATATTACAATCAATTAAGATGATCTGTCTGCTAGTAATGGGTATGATTTGTTTGGTATGTATATGTTATAGTCCTTTTGATGGGTATCTGTTTCCTTTGAGTGAACATGTGTTTCTTTTGGTTTCTCTATGATTGAGTCAAGGTAAGCTTGCGAGATGTTTTTTTGTATAAAGATGTTTCGAGTAGATGAACATGTGTTGCTTATGGTTTCTCTAAGACTGAGTCTTCAAACCTTCTGTTACATATGATTTTTTTTTCTTCTTCATTGCTTTAACTTTTAATTTTTCTGTGTTGGTTAACATATCATAAACCTTGTTTATGAATGAGTTGCTTAAAATTTGCGATATGAAGTATATACCCGACATATGTAGCATTCTAGTTTTTCTGGGGAAAAAAAGAGTAAAGTATGAAGTAATACCCGAAAGAGGTGGAACTCTAGTTTGGAAACATGCTCTGTTATAGGGTGTTTGCGAATTTACACATTTTACTTCTATTTGTAGACAACGATCTTAAAGGAGGAGGAATTTCAGCGATGTATCTATCTTCTTTTTATATTAAATTTAACTTCTCTTCTTACAGAATTGTTGATAAGTAATAATGCACCGTATTGTTTTAGATAGTGGTCTAAAACCCCACTTAGATCACCAGTTATGAAATTCTATTTTTTCGCATAGGATTGAAATCTCTATTTTGGATATTTCGGTGATATATCATTGCATATGGTTGTTATTACTTTTTCTCTTGTATGGAGAGCTACAAGAAGAATTATGTGTGGTCAAAGAATCAATCTTGCTGGAAGTATGTCTTTCTTATTTTATATGTAAATAATGAATATCTTGGCTAAACAAAGAACTGATGCTGTAATCTATGAACTTTTTAAACTGATGTTGTAATCTAAGAACTTTTTAATTTGCAGGAGTGGTTTTTTTGCATGGTTCTATGTATTTAGGAAATCTCTGAATTTGAGCACGGAAAAAATTCTTTCATTTTTTTACTGACCTATTGATCATTTTTATTTCATTTTTTGAATAAATATTACAACTGAAATCCAATTGTTAGTGGGTGAAAACCGTTTCTGCTGATTTTGGTAATTTTGGGTGTGTGGGTGAGAAATGAGTCTAGACCCTAAACAATGCACTGCACGGGAGTACTTTTGATTCGAGAGATCAATCTGTACAATCCTAGCCTAAACCAAGAAATTGTCGTTCCAGGCTTGCTTCGGTCACAAAGTGAAGGAGAAGGGTTGGTCTTAGGGAGGGAAGCGAAGAGAGTGTTGAGACCAGAATTGTTGATTCTGAAGGTGTTGTTGTTTACGACTTGTATCAGAAAGTAGAAATGGCTAGCAGAATGGAAAGCCACCAGGTGATTTCTGGATACTGTATTGTTGCCGACCAAAACTTGTTGTTTGGTGAAAATAGGTGAAGCCCATTTATACAAGTCATATTAAAACATACCCTGGTCTCGTAGGAAGTGGAAACAATTGAGTGGTGGAGGAATAAAATAACGTGTAACCGTTATACGTTATGCTTCCATGATGATGGAAGTGAATTCGTGCAACCGTCAGTCGTTGCGCTTCCATGATGAAGGTAATGAATTATTTACACCGTTACTTTTTACTACCACTAATTGTCCTATTTCATGACACTTTATTGTAACGGGCGCATTGCACGCCGCACGCTGTAAACTGCCAGACCAATACCATGATGAGTATCCCCCAGTTTGTGACATGTTTGATGTCTCGAGGGTTTTCGTGGAAAACATGTAGCAGGTTGCTATGTGTGGAAATTCAAAGTCAAGAGACTTTTCCATAGGAAAATAGCATGTGAGGCTATTAGGCTTGCCTTTGTCGGCCGCCTAAAACTTGCCACAAGTCTGTCAGTTTGGTGGCGAACTTGAATGGTTGAGATTACATCTCATGAGGAAGGGTAGCCATTGATTATGACCACATATTTGTTGTGTAGCAAAGTGGCGCCTGGCGTAGCGGGTTTCCTGGGGCTTACCGCAAGTCCGTCAGTTCATTGGAAAACTTGGATGGCTGAGATTGCATCTCATGAAGGAGGGTAGCCATTGATTATGGATACCTTGTGTTGGCGCCTGATAATGGCGCATGGGAATTTTGGCGTACGCCAGTGGTAACATAGTATGGATGGAATGGCTTGTGCATGCCAGTGGCACGGTGGTGCAAGTGGCGCCTAGAGTAGCCATGGCCACTAGATTTAGGCGGTTGGTCACCTAAAACTTTCCATAAGTCTGTCAGTTCGGTGGCGAACTTGGATGGTTGAGATTGCATCTCATGAGGAATGATGGCCATTGATTATGGACATATCTCGTTGTATAGCAAAGTGGCGCCATTGGCATAGTGGCGCCTGGCGTGGCGCCTGGCATAGCGGCATGCCAGTGGCGTAGCCGTGGCGTTGTGGCATGGCATGGCCATGTGGCATTGTAGCATGGTCAGAACTTAGGATTTGGCTATGTGGCCAAGGTTATAATTTGGATCCGTGGCCAAAGATAGGGCTTGGCGCCGTGGCCAAGTTTAGAATTTGGCGTCGTGGCCAAAGTTAGGGCTTGGCGGCGTGGCCAAGGTTAGAATTTGGCGTCGTGGCCAAGTTTAGAATTTGGCGTCGTAGCCAAGTTTAGAATTTGGCGTCGTAGCCAAAGTTCGGGCCTGGCGGCGTGGCCAAGGTTATAATTTGGCGTCTTGGCCAAAGTTAGGGCTCGGCGGCGTGACCAAGGCTAGGGTTTGGTGTCGTGGCCAAAGTTAGGGCTTGGCAGCGTGGCTAAGGCTAGGGTTTGGCGGCGTGGCTAAGGCTAGGTTTTGGCGTCATGGTAAAATTAGGGCTTGGCGGCGTGGCCAAGGCTAGGATCTGGCGTCGTGGTAATATTAGGGCTTGGCAGTGTGGCCAAGGCAAGGATTTGGCGTCGTGGTAAGAATTGGGGCTTGGCGGCGTGGCATGCTACGCGGAAGAGTGGCATATTGGCATTTCGAACAATATTTTGTTGTGGTAAGGCGCGTTTGGATTTTAATGTATGGTGGCAAGTTTAGAGTATCTTTATTGGCCAAGGAAAGGGAGCGGCCAAACATAAGGCGTGGCTACACTTCTGGTGAAAGTGTGGCGGCTTTAGAGAAACCTGATTGGTCGAGTAAAAGAGGGCCGGCCAAGCATGGGTGTGGATACACTTCTGGTGAGAGCGTGACGACTTTAGAGCGACCTAATTGATCGATGGGAAGTGGGGCCGGCAAGTATGGTCCCAACCACAACTTATGTGTGTGTGGATAATTTGAGGTGACACGATTGGTAGAGAGAAATAAGGAAGGTTTAGGAAGGGGCGTGACCAATGGAAAGTGGGGCCAGTTGGCCTAAGGCATGGAAATGCCTCCCTTTGCTACTGCAGCTCCTTGTTTTCTGATTCTGAGCAAGGTTTTGCACCTGCTAATCCATGGAGGATTAATTACCTAGTTTGCATAGGTTTAATTTCGACAAGCAAGGTCTGATATACTACGCGAGTTGCAAAACCCTAACTTCCGCAAGTTAATCAGGGCAATTGATTGAATTCCATGTGTTGACATAGAGTTCTTTTAAGTTCATTGCTAGAGAAAAACATGCTTTTTCTGATTGAATACCTTATGCAAAGACCTTATCCTTGATACTTGGAAATTTGTGCTACTTTGTTGTGAGTGAACACAAATCGTCATGCCATATCAACATTAAGGGTTCAGCCAGAGAACATAGCATAAAAGGCATTTAAAGGAACTTATATTAAGTGAATATAGGTGAGGCGCCGAAATTTAAAGAACATCTTGGATGATTGCTACATTCGTCAGTCTGGATAAATTTCATTTAAGTATATTGAACGACTCAATAAATATGTTGGTGGAGAGGTTAGCACTCACGACACCGTTTCCTTACAGAGTGACGTCACATCAGATGTAAGGTTTTACGATTTCAACCCTAAGCTAAAAACCACCATCAACACCAATACAAAATTTTCCACATACCATTGCTTATTTGGGCATTCAGAGACACTCAAGAAGAAAAATCAACCTCGTCTCACCCCTGAAGCTCCACCTAAAATACGTACAGTAATCACAGAAAGCTCTTCATTATCGGAATTGCCACTCCAAGCATTCACAAACCAATTCAGAATGATGTTGAATTATTATTTACTGGTAGGAAACGAGTAATGGAGATCCAAGTAAATACAAAGGAATACATCAAATGTATCTAAAACTAGTGGTCGTTTTTCGACTTTAGTTCATTGTAAATTGTGGCATTCTTGATATACTATTTCTGCTTGGTGCTATATTAAAAAATGTCTCTATTTCATTTTGGATACCAAATCTGTGTTGTAACCAAGATTCGGAAAATGAGACCATGGAAACCTCATTTGAACCAGAGTTTTACGTGCGTAATTTCATTTGGTTGTTTTACATCATTCTTTTGTTTATGAATTCCAAGGTTTGTCACATGTTTCTTTTGAAAGTTATGTTGTTCAAGTGCATGAATTATTAAAATTGTGTGAAATGAGAATACATCTGCTACTTACATCAAAACAACAACCAACTAGTTAGTTGCCAACTTCCGAGCAAGGCCGTAAAATTAACCACATCATAAAACCTTTGCAGTACGGAACAATTGTTTATTTGTGGGAATGTAATTGAAATATCTGAATAATAGCTTGCTTATGGGATTAAAATTGCAAGATCAATCAATTGGTATAAGTATTGGCTGGCTGTGTTGGAGATGTAGCAAGACATGCCGAAGGATTACTGATACCATATGTCAAAATAGAAGGTCGTGTAAAATAATTTGGGTATCACAATGATACGTTTGTATAAAATAAGTTGGAAACAATATTATGGTTGACGTATAATTAAAATGGGTAGCTGTATCATATAGTCGTAAAAATTAAAATGGGTAGATGATTCAAACGGTCAGATAAAAAAGAAGGGTATTTCTTTTGTTTGAGAGAGGGGTAAAGAGCACTTGCACAATTTTAAAGTGTACAACTGTACATGTCACAGTTATGCAACTTCTAAACCTTGTCCTGCATCTTCTTACCTGAGATTGTGCATTTCCAGTTGCCAGTTGATTCTCTAACTAGTTTAGGATACTCAAGAATCATGATACCGATTACGACAATCCGACCTCCAAATCTATGCACGGTTTTTCCCCTTGCATATATACCCTTGAATCTTTTCCCCTTAAAGGACTTCCTCTGCTGCTTGTAGGCACCTCAGTGGTAGTTGTTCTACTAAAATCAACACTTGTAGTGGCAATACAAGTAGTTAAAGGTACAATTACTTTATTTGAAAATTCATCTATAGTTGCGGACGTAGTTGTTCTTCCATCTCTAGCTAGTTCCCCTTCCTCCTATATTACCTCTTTCTCCGCTACTTCCTCTTCCTCTAGTTGTTGTAGTTGCGGAAACTGAAGCTTGCTCGGGTGCAATTATAGTTGAAGCAGCAACACCGCCTCTTTTCCATTTAGTACATCTGTGTGTTGTGGCACTTACAACAAATGAATGAAGTGTCCTACAATATACATGTGAAATGGAACGTCAATAGTGAAGCTAAGATACTATTTGACTTAGATTTCATGTAAGTGAAAATTTGCAGGCAATCATGTAGTATAATGGGATGAAAAAAGAAAGAGATCACTCATAAATACAACGTCTACTACATATGCTTTATGAGTTCTATGATATTACTTTTGTCCCTTATGATGATTACTGGTGGGAGGCTAGGAAAATAACTATGGCACAAATATAACGAACTTACTCAAATAATATGCTTAATAGTAAAATGAAATATCCAACTTCCTGTCGACTAGGCGACTAAAATAATAAAGAGATAACTAACATATTTATTTTATGTTTATATATGTAATATCCTGCCAATCATCCACATAGATACTACTTTTCATAATTATCAACATACAAGCAGGGATTAAGTAACTAAATTCCATAATCAAGCATGGCACGAAGTGATGCGACATTTTGTTCATGATCAAGCAAGGAGACGCGCCTAAGGTTCAGAATGACCCCTCTGTGGTTTTTGAAACTATCAAAGATCGTTTGCACTCTATTATATATACTTAAGTACACTGGACTAACTAATAAGTTTCACCTATTAAATCTAACTATTAAGATATTGTTCGACATGGGATAAAGATACTTCTCATAATCCTAGAACCACAAAAAATAGAAAAGCAGATATAAGACAACTGACCAGATTTTTATTGCATAGCTTGGCCATCTGGGAACACAACATAATTAATTTTCCATGGACAATCATAAAAAATGCATTTGTATTGTTTCTTATATGGCTATGTTCTTCAGCTAATCCCAGCATTATTCAGAATTTAACCATTCTTGGCCAACAAATAACTAATAAAATGTGACAATATTTTCAGCCGTCTCTACAACAAATTCTTTGAACTCAACTGTTGATGAAAGTGTTGAATGGATTTGACCATTCAACCAGAAATCCCTCTCCAGCTCTACTCGAAACCTGAACCTAGCCATGATCGAACAAACAAAGAGAACACACATTAGGTATGATCTAATAGAGGCAGTAATTACTCCTCAACTAACTACAAAACAAGGGAAATAGAAGAATCAAATGGAAGTCATTCCTTTTTTCTTCTTCCAGAGATCATCACCTTATTGCCCCAAATTCTTTCCTACAAGATCATCCGTATCAACCCTTGACAAACAAGCATTCAACAACTTATTGACTAGAAGAACACAAAATATTGGTTGAGTTTGGTGAAATCTTGAACACCTTCTCCACAAAATATCGGCAATTATTCAGGTTAAAAGTCAATATACCAAACAATTCATAATCAACTAATCAAAACATAAATTGGAAGTGTTCTTTGTATATTAAGCTTTGTTTTTCTCTGGATATATTTCCAGTTGCACTGATATCAACATAATCACATGATAGAAGTAAAACATTAAATTTAGGTCACCTGGATTCGAATTTTCGTTCACCGCGTCGAAACTCTCAGTTGGGTATCAATTTTGATTTGTCCATAATAATTTTGGTTAGGTTACCACTTAAAGGATAACAAAGTCATTTCAACACAATTTAGTGCCAACCAGTTTTGACCGATTTGACTCTGTCCGTCAAATTAGGTTGACTGAAACCATGGTAAAAATTCAAACATTTAGATTTCCATGATGATTGCCCATAATTATTCTAGTATGTATTTTTGTTAAATTTCTTTCTTTATATTGGATAAAGAGTATTATTACGGTAGTTGGAAGCCTAACAAACTAAGCTCCAACAATATACTAATACATTAATTGAACAGGTTGTTGTGCTAACCTAAATTAATATTAATATTTTTGGTTTATTCTTGAGGACCGAGGCTGGGCACCGTGAAAATTACCGTGTCTCATAACCCCGGGGACCCACCAGGAAAAACTATAGGGGACGGCTTTTTTTCTACTATAGGACCCACAGGTTTTGTTTCACGCTGTTGATTCCCCGGGATTTTATTCCTGGTGGAACAAGCATTGCTGAAAAAATACTATAATAATTTTTAACGCATGTTTGCCTCTTGTCGTGTCTTATCTTATTCTGTCCCCTGATCGCACCCGTGTACCCTAATCCGAATCATCCGATATGTTCACGAGATAGTTTGTTGGACTTTGGTACCCCCAAATGAAAAACTACGGGCGCTAATTTTTGTCGTCTTCGCTCCTTTGTTAATTGGATCAGCCCATCTCATCTCTTCTTCTCCACCAACAAAGTTTCTTTCACAGAGAAAAAAAAGTTGCAGAGATGAACATCGAAGAAGAAGATTTCACAACCATGCGCTTAAATCATAACCGTCTAATCGAACGCCGATACATGCATCACCATCATCATCACATACCGTCAAACGATCATGCCGTCATCTTTCCATCACCATCATCAATTTCGATTCGAAGATCCACAACAACACCAACAGAAACAACATCAACAACAGTATCACCATCAAAATCGAACCCTAAATTTCTAGCGTTTTTTATACAAGCAGTAGTAATGGCGATTGTAATTTTGTTATTCTTCCTCTTCGTTGGAATCGCTGCAATTGTTCTCATCCATATCGCTATAATTGGTAGAGCAATTCATCGTCGTAGATATCGAAGATCATTATCAACTGCAACGAGATCAGATGATTTGATGGAAGATGATTTAGATTTTGGTGGTGTTGGGTTTGGGTTATCTCATAGAGATCTTAATAAATTACAAGCTTTTTATTACGGGTCCGGTGGTGAAAAATCGGATTCTTCATCCAGTTCGTCGGAAGATTGTGCTGTTTGTTTAGAGGCGTTGAAACAAGGTGAACGGAGTCGGATTCTACCACAATGTAAACATGTTTTTCATGCTAATTGTATTGATTCATGGTTGATTAGAGTTCCCGCATGTCCGGTTTGCCGTGGAACTGTTGACCCGAATTCAGATACAGATGGATTCGAGGATAGTAACAATGAATTTATGTAAGTTTTTGTTGTTATTTATTTTGGATTTTGTGATCTAAATATCAGTTCTTCATGTTCAAATTTCAGTTTGTTATGGTTTAGTATATAAATAAGTGATATCCATCGATGTTAACTGGTTTCGGGTTGTATTGGAGACGGAGGTTTTGCTTGATAAAATGGTTAGTGCTGATCAAATTTTGATATCGTTGATACTAATTTTCCTGTATGTTATGCCATAGTTAATAGTTTAGCTTAAGTATCTATTGAAACTGAAATGTTGAATTTTTCGGTTTGTTCATGAAAGATGTGAAGCAAATGCATAGATAAGGTCACTTGGTTGTTGTTCATTGTTTTAGATAGGTTGTTTCATGTTCACTTATTGCCGGCTGTGTAACGGGAAGAGGAGGTTTTGCTTATGTGAAATGGTCAAATTTGATTAAATACTGATACAATTGAGATTAGTTTTCGTGTTCACTTATTGTCAGGTGTACAACGTAATGAGGAGTTTTTGCTTATGTAAAATTTGTCAATTTTGATTAGATTTTGATACAATTGATAATGCCTATGTTTTTGCCCAAACTCTCAATTTAAGTATCAAATGAAACTTAAGTGTCGGATTGGATATGTTGTTTATGATTGCCATAGAGCTAGTGAAGTATTGTAAACCTCCAGTGAATACGAAACTATTTAGGGAGAATTGATGGGAAATCATATGATTTTCTTCTGTTAGCAGCAAGTTACTTGCTTTTTCTGTTTATTTCAGGGGTTTGAGCTGAATGAATTCAGTCAATTTATTGCTTTAGTTGTAGAATTTTCTTTTTGCTGAGTATTTCTGTAGTTCTTTTGATTCTGTCAAACTCTTAGATCAAGATCCTAGCTCCCTCTTATAACAAGGGCATTTAGCTTTTTTTGGTACCATTTTGGATTGTAGATATTTAAGCTAGTCAGCGAAGGGATTATAGATATTTGGCTAGTGAAGAACTCCTAAAAAGATCTTGAAACCCTCATCATATGTTGCAGGATGGATTGAGGAACTTGGGAATATTATTAGTTTATCAGAAAATATTTGCACTTTATCGCTATTCTGCAAGCACAAGAATGTAGAAATCACATTTGTTATTGTTAATTAGGCATTTTATAGAAAGGTTCTAAAGAATCTAAACCTCACTTTCAAACTTTTTATTAGGTTTAGAAATTATTGGACGATTTTGAACTCTAACTGGTGTGATCCTTGTTTATGGCGAAGAGTCAATACTAAGATGTACTGTGACTGTGCATTCTCTGTTTACTGCGATAATAATGGGAATGGCTTATTTATTTGTTGCAAAGAAGCAACTTTGCAATATGAAGTTCGAATTTACTCGAGCAGAGTTATTAGACATTAGAAGAGATGGAGTCGGGTAAGTTTCTGCAATATAATTTTTAGGTTAATTTCTGTCTTTGCATGCATCTGCATGGAGATTTAAAGTTTCATCATTAACCAGTGTATTTTGTGTTCTTTCATCGTAACATTGTGTATCTGTTTAAATAATTGTAGTAGCTAAGGCATGAAATATCAATCGAGTGATAGCATGAATTTAGCTAGATAACAGTTGTGTTTCATTTAGGTGGTATCCATCTCGATTAGATTTTAAAAGACCAGCAAGTGCAATTTGCTCTCTAGTGTTTGGTAGAAGATACACAGGCAAGAGAAATTGTTAGTGTTCGGACTGAAGAGAATGATGATTTTCTTAGTGAAGCGAATATCTTTGTGTTAATAGACTATTTTGAACAATAAATGAGAGCTTCTTGTTTCTCGTTATGCTTGAACCTTGCGGGAATTCTTGGACATTATCTTTTTCTGTAAAAAGTTTCTTTCTTTTTTTCTCTTCTGATTTCTTTCTAGTGTTAAAAACTCTAGGTAGTTTTGGGCGTAACTTGGGTCACTGACTAGCAATATTCATTTATTGTTTGATAAATTGATCAGTGCTGATCAAATTTTTTGATATTTTTGATACCAATTTGCGTTTGTTATGCCTTAGCTTAGCTTAAGTATCCAACTATCCAGTGAAACTGAAATGTTGAGTTTTCCTGTATGTTAATGAAAGATGTTAAGCAGATACATAGACAAGGTCACTTGGTTATTGTTCATTGCCCCTGTTATGCCTTAGATATACCATGAAACTGAAATGTTGAATTTTACGGTTTGTTCATGAAAGATGTTAAGCAATACATAAATAATGTCAGTTGATTGGTGCTTGCATAAACAAGGTTAGTTGTTCCCTTCACTTATTGCCTGTTGTATAGCGAATCGAGGAGGTTTTTCTTATCTTGTCACTTTTGATTAAATATTGATAATGCTTAGCCTATGTTTTCCCTCCAACTCGCAATTTTTAAATATCAAAATGAAACTTAAGTGTTGAATTGGATATGTTGTTTACGATTGCCATAGAGCTAATAAAGTATTGTAAACCTAGAAAGACAGCGGAAGTATTTAGGGAGAATTGATGGGAAATTCAGCAAGTTACTTGCTTTTTCTGTGTATTTCAGGGGTTTGAGCTGAATGAATTTGCTAATTTAGTTATACAATCTTCTTTTTGCCGAGTATTTATACAGTTTTTTTGCACTGATAATGATTCTGTCAGACTTTTAGAGCAAGATCCTAGCTGTAACATGGTCATTTAGCTTTTTTTAGTACCATTTTGGGTTACAGATATTTAGCTAGTCAGCCAAGGCATTATAGATATTTAGTTAGTTGGTGAAGAACTTCTAGAAAGATCTTAAAATCCTCACCATTTTGATGCAAGATGACTCGGGGAACTGGGAAATATTATTAGTTTATCAGTAAATATTTACACTTTACAAGACTGTAGAAATCAAATTTGTTATTGTCCATCAGGCATTTTATAGAAAGGTTCTGAACCTTACTTTCATACTTTTTATTAGGTTTAGAAATTATTAGATGATTTTGAACTCTAATTGGTGTTGATTCTTGTTCTGAACTTTACTTTTATACTAGAATGCACTGTGCATTCTATGTTAACCGCTATAATAATGGGAATGGCTTATATTATTAGACATTCATAGAGTCCGGTTGGGTAAGTTTCTGCATTATAAATAAATTTGAAGGTAATCTTTTGGCCGTGGTTTCATCCTTAACCAGTGGATTTTTTGTTCTTTCATTTTTACATTGTGTATCTGTTTAAATATTTGTAGCAGCTAAGAAACATTGACAGGTGATAGCATGAATTTGGCAGAACAAAAGTTTTTACGAGAGACCAGAAACAGTTAGCCAGATAACAGGTCTGTTTGGTAGATGATCAGGAAATTGATTTTTGGTCTATGAGCTTAAAAAGGAGGAAAATGAGGGTGTTAGGATTCCTCTCTTGTGCGGTTGTGCCTTGACCTTGTATAGCAAAAAATAAAAATAAAAAAATGAATTTGTAGAGAAGACTATTTCAATTCATAATTCGAAAACCTACTATCCATCCTGACAGAAGGAACATGACATAACCAAGTGTTGAGACAGTAAATGTGATCAAATTAAACAGAACAGATAAATCACATGATATTACAGAGACTTGTTGAATGACCATTATCAGTACCACCCAACAGGTACACCTCTCCTATGATAGGGTCGCATACATTCTGTAATACCCTCATCTTGTCTTTGATATCGTCCATGTTACGGAGTTCATTGCTATCCAACCACTGAACAGCACTGTTGACTGCATCCTCGATCTTCTCTTTATCCTCCCATGATAGAGTCCTTCCAATACTATCGATCATTTTCTTTATCTTGTATGCATACATCTCAAAGGAGTTCCTTAACTCTACCCTTTTCCTGTGTTTTTCATCTTCTAACTTGTATTTCTCAGCCTCTCGGATCAACCTCTCAATCTCAGAGGGCGAAAGCCTCCCCTTGTCAAGTATAATTGTAATTATAGTTGTGTTCCCCGATGTCTTGTCCTTGGCAGACACAGTCAACATACCGTCTGCATCAATATCGAAGTATATTGTGAACTTAACAACACCACGAGGTGCTGGGGGAATTCCTTTTAACGTGACGGAACCCAACAAGTAATCCTTGGCAAAGAATATAAGGTAAGCCTCCATAGGCATAGTTGTTAGCCTCCAAAGGCATAGTTGTTAGCCTCCATAAGCATAGTTGTTTTCTCCAAAGGGATAGTTGTTAGCCTCCATAGGCATAGTTGTTAGCCTTCATAAGCATAGTTGTTAGCCTCCAAAGGCATAGTTGTTAGCCTCCATAGGCATAGTTCTCTTCTTCTCTTTGTAAGCCTATAAATATGCATTTGTAGTATCATTTGTAATCATCCAAAAATATCAAAAACATTGTATTAATGTTATCTAAATGAAAACTCATTCAATGAAACTCTTTGTTTTGATTCAATCTTGATATGGTATCGACAGTCAATATACCGTCTGCATCAATATCGAAGTATATTGTGAACTTAACAACACCACGAGGTGCTGGGGGAATTCCTTTTAACGTGACGGAACCCAACAAGTAATTGTCACTACTTTTAACTTCATATACTGGAAACTTCACTTCAGTTTGATTGTCTGTGCTGGTAGTGTAGGGCTCTTGTTTCTTGGTGGGAATGGTTGTGTTCCTTGGGACCATAATACTCATAATATCTCCAAGTACTTCAACACCTAGAGAAAGAGGGGTGACATCCGACAACACCAGCTCCTGCACCTTCTTATTACTCTCACCACTCAAAATAGCAGCTTGCACTGCAGCACCATAAGCCACAACTTCATCAGGGTTGATATTTTTGCAGAGTTCCTTTCCATTGAAGAAATCCTGCAATAGAGATCGAACCATTGGAATTCTAGTGGAACCACCTACGAGCACAATTTCGTGAATGCTGACCTTGTCCATCTTAGCATCCCTCAAACACATCTCAACAGTTTCCGTACATTTCTTGAACAAATCCAAGTTCAACTCTTCGAATTTAGCACGAGTGATGGATGATTGAAAATCAACTCCTTCATACAAAGCATCAACCTCAACTGTTGTCCGAGAAGTATATGAGAGAGTTCTCTTTGCCCTCTCACATGATGTTCTTAACCTCCAAAGTGCCCTTGGGTTTCCACTAATGTCCTTGTGGTGCTTCCTTTTAAAGTCATTAACAAAGTAATTCACCATTCTGTTATCGAAATCCTCTCCTCCCAGGTGGGTATCTCCATTTGTAGCCTTGACATCAAAGTTGCTCCCGTTAATGGTGAGTATAGAAACATCAAACGTACCACCACCAAGATCAAAGATAAGAACATTCTCCTTCTTCTTTTTGCCAGTCGCCTTGTGATCAAGATCGTACGCCATTCCGGCCGTCGTTGGTTCATTGATGATTCGCAGTACATTAAGGCCAGCAATTATACCAGCATCTTTAGTAGCTTGACGCTGAGAATCATTCAAAATAGGCAGGGACTGTGATGACAGCATCCTTAACAGTTGAACCAAGATAATCTTCGGCAGTTTGTCTCATCTTCATGACAACCATGGCTGAGATTTCCTCAGCTGATAACAACTTATCCTTTTCCCTTGTAACGGACTTGAATCATAGGTCTCTTGTTATCTCCAGCAATCACTCTGCATGGCCATAGCTTGATATCACTCTTAACAGTGGTGTCGTTGATTTTCCTACCAATTAAACGTTTCGCATCTACATAAAAGATATCAAACTCAGAAAATGGTATCGAGATGTTAAATCTTTAATGGAAATTAAGAAAACTAATCATTGAAAGTGGTCCTCGTGAAAGGAGTATGATTGATATTACCCATTCAGGGAGTACAATATTTATTTATACCTACCTCTATATAAAGCAGCCTACTACAAGACCAAACAGGAACAGATATACGAATAGGAAGTAACAACAGTTCTCCTTAGCATAAGTACAAACACTTTGTGTGCACTCTAATCAGGACAACTTAAGTTCTGAATCAAGGCCCATCAAATAATTTGACACAGATTTTGAACAAGTCATAATTCGATAATCTTTCCTGACAACCTTGGCGGCTTATATAGCTGCAACACCACTCTTAATACATGCACTGCAACTATCCATTAACAAAAAAAAAAAAAAAACTACCACTTCTACTCTCCATCCTAATAAGAGGAAAATGACATAACAAAGTATGTTGAGAATGTGATCAGAAGAAACTAAAAAAAGATCGCAATTTTTTCCCGATTTTTGCTACAGCACTGCCGGCTTGTGTTGAAGGACCATTATCAGTACCACCCAACTGGTGCACCTTACCTATGATAGGTTCACATACATTCTGTAACTCCTTCATCTTGTATTTGATATCGTCTATGTTACCGAGTTCATTGCTATCCAACCACTGAATGGCATTGTAGACTGCATGCCTGATCTTCTTCTCATCATCCAATGCTAGCTTTTCTCCAGTATTATCGACCATGTTCTTGATGTGGTAAGCGTAATTCTCAAAATAATTCCTTGCTTTCACCTTATTCTTGTATTTTTCATCTTCAAACTTGTATTTCTCAGCCTCTTGAACTAACCTCTTAATCTCAGCAGACGACAACCTCCCCTTGTTATTAATTGTAATCATATTTGTGCTACCTGATGTGTTGTCCTTGGCAGACACAGTTAATATACCATCCGCATCAATATCAAAGTATGCTGTGATATTAGCGGTGCCACAAGGTGCTGGAGGAATTCCTTCTAACACGAAGGTATCCAACTTGTGATTGTCACTAGTTTTAGCTCTCTCACCCTCATACACAGGAAAGTCTCCACTAATTTGATTATCCTGGGTGGTAGTATAAGGAGCTTGCTTCTTGGTGGGAATGGTTGTGTTCCTTGGGACCACCACGTTCATAAGACCTCCTTTTATTTGAATACCAAGAGAAAGAGGGGTGACATCCAACAACACCAAGTCCTTCAACTTCTCACCACCCTCGCCACTCATAAAAGCAGCTTGTACTGCAGCACCATAAGCCACAGCTTCATCAGGGTTGATGTTCTTGCAGAGTTCCCTACCATAAAATAAATCCTGCAATAAAGATCGAACCTTCGGAATTCTAGTGGAACCACCTACGAGCACAATTTCGTGAATGCTTTTCTTGTCCATCTTAGCATCCGTCAAACACATCTCAACAGTTTCCATACATTTCTTGAACAAATCCATGTTCAACTCTTCGAATTTAGCACGAGTGATGGATGATTCAAAGTCAATTCCTTCATACAAAGCATCAACCTCAATTGTTGCCAGAGTAGTAGATGAGAGAAATCTCTTTGCCCTCTCACATGATGTTCTTAACCTCCTAAGTGCCCTTGGGTTTCCACTAATGTCCTTCTGGTGCTTGCTCTTGAAGTCTTTAACAAAGTGATTCACCATTCTGTTATCGAAATCCTCTCCTCCGAGGTGGGTATCTCCAGCTGTAGCCTTGACATCAAAGTTGCTCCCTTTAATGGTGAGTATAGAAACATCAAAAGTACCACCACCAAGATCAAAGACAAGAACATTCCTTGCATTCTTCTTGTTCTTCTTCGTTTTATCAGTTACATCATTCACCTTGTGATCAAGACCGTAAGCAATTCCTGCCGCCGTTGGTTCATTAATGATGCGCAGTATATTAAGGCCAGCAATCCTACCAGCATCTTTAGTAGCTTGACGCTGAGAATCATTAAAGTAGGCAGGCACTGTTACAACAGCATCTTTGACAGTTGTACCAAGATAGTCTTGGGCAGTTTCTCGCATCTTCATGAGAACCATGGATGAGATTTCCTCGACTGATAACAATTTTTCCTCGCCCTTATAACTGACTTGAATCATCGGTCTCTCATCTTCTCCAGCAATCACTTTGAATGGCCATAACTTGATATCACTCTGAACAGTGGTATCTTTGATTTTCCTACCAATTAAGCGTTTCGCATCTACATAAAAGATAACAAACTCAGACAATGGTATCGAGATGCTAACTCTAAAAGCTATGATCTCATCATGGTATACGGATTAAGTGAACAAAACACAGAAATTGCTAATAGAGTAATAGATGACAGACAAAAAAACACACTAAAAGACCAACATGATCATGAATTATAGACATATAAACGGAAGTAAAGATTTACCAAAAACGGTGTTGATGGGATTGGTTGCAACTTTATTCTTAGCAGCTTCACCAACTAAACGTTCAGTATCTGTAAAAGCAACATAAGAAGGGGTAGTGCGATTTCCTTGATCATTGGCAATAATCTCAACGTGGTCATGTTGCCATACACCAACACATGAATATGTTGTCCCTAAATCTATTCCAATTGCCACCATTGTAAACGATCGACAAAACAAGAATTGAGCTTAGATCTGAAAACCTGTTAGAGAGAAGAAGAGTTCGTGACATTAAGAACATAACGCTTGATAGCCTTTACATACTAACTAGTACCACCCAGAATCCTAAGATATATTCTACTAATAGCATAAATTTCCTTAAACTTAGCTCAATAACCTAATATAACTAAGTATCCTAATATAACCAGATTTCGTTAATAGACTATACGTTAAACCTGATTTCCTTGATGGGTAACAGAAGCGGCAAAAAAAAAAAAAAAAAAAAAAAAAGACTCCAAACCAATAAAATTTAGAATGCTGAAAATTAATTGATCATGACTTCCATCAAAAAACAATGATTTCACAAGTTAAAAAGATGTCTAAATCGTTATTTTGCTACCCCCAATTTGAAAGAACAAAAAAAACTCAAAATGTTAATCCACAGAAAAGAGATTTTAACCAGAATACTTAACCTTAAGACATCAGCGAATATCATCAAGGAATAGCATATTCCGTTCTCTCTGCTGCTTGTCTTTGAGAAATTGGGGGCAACGAATTTTACTTCTGTGAAGAAGAGAGTGGGAGAGAGAGAGACTGTTGTGTAAATGAAAAGATCTTTTTTCGTTTATTTTTCTGGCCGTGTGCGGATTTGAAGTGGTGGGTTAGAGGAAAATTATTTATAAACGTTAGCCGTCAACTACTTGTACCGGAGATTGGCTGGCGTCGTCATCATAACGTACGCGTCGGTATGACGCCTCTTCTTTCTTTCTTTTTTTTTTTGCTAAATTTTTTCCTTTTCTGGAATTTTTATCTTCGGATTCCTGAAGGGAGTTTCTTTGTATGAATTCTGACTATGATGATATGAATTCCGAAAAGGTTGAGAAAACATGAAATATGACACGTCAGTCAAGTCAAAACACTACGAAAATTATGGATATTCATGTAATTGTTTGGTTGGTTGCTGTCCGTCAGACTTGGTTCGTAGTTTGCATAGAGCCTTTTAAGATAAATGCACAGAGAATGTGAACAAACGCACAGCTTCTGGAGCATGATATTGTCAGATGGTATTTTGTCATTTCCTCTGAACGACTAAATTACAGATTGCAATATGTTCTCGAGATAGTTGTGATGCTGGATTTTCGCTTCTTCTTTTATCTTGTTGTGAATTGAAGTACGTTTCTTGTAATTGGAGCTTTGGAGACAACGAAATCTGGTGTAAGAATGCAATTCTGGTCTCCTTGAAATTTGATGAATAAAACCGTTAAAAAAAATAAAAAAAATTGTTGTTATAAAACCTGGCTTGATTGGGGTATACCCAGATTAATTGGGGTATACCCATTTTGTTCCCATCCAAAGTAGAGTACTAAGGGGTGTCTAAAAGATGCTAAAATACCAAATTATCCTTACTATTATACCCTGCCGGCCGACTGATGAACCAAATGATTTTCAAAAGTCAATCAAAACCAAATCAACACATTTTTGTTGCATTCAATCAAAAAAAATAAAAATTTGGCCACGGGATTTGAAATTGGGTATGATTTCATACCCAATCTCAAACCGTTTAAAAATATATAAACAGTTTGAGATTGGGTATGAAATTATACCCAATTTCAAACCCTGTGTGATTCATACGTCGGCGGGGTATTTGTTTATGGAACTTACTAAATTCAGTTTTAGCCAAATAAGGTGTTTTTTGAAGAAAGTGCCGACTTTTCATTTAAAATTAACATTTTGAGGTCGGCATGGTATTCATCCTTGTACCTTGCCGTCTATATTTCATTCGAGAGGTTATGAAATTAAAACCTTGCTTGACCAATCATGCATTTGTGCTCAAGATAGCGGCATGTTCTTCATCCAAGGACAATCTTGCATTTGAAATAGTAGGTCAATGACTTATTCAAAGTCCACCTTGCTTGGTAGCATTGTGGTGGCCAGATTATTCAAATTGGACATTCTTGAAAGAAGAACAATGGCACCTTATTCAAACCAATACCTTAGGCTTTTCACATTTTCAAAACTAATTTTTTTTTATCCAAATCAAACTCATAAGATGGGTTAAAGGTTTAATCCATTGAATTCATAAAATCGAATTTTTAATCTAAACTCAATTAATTAACCTAATCAGAATTTTAGTGTTAATTAATCAAGGGCATATTAGCCATTTAGAAAGTATAAGGTTAAGGGGTGGCTTGGCTTTACTTCAAAATGACCATATTTTGTCTTATTGGGTATACCCCAATCTCGCCAGGTTATAAAACTGGTCTCCTTGAAATTTGATGAATAAAACCGTTAAAAAAATAAATAAAATTGCTCTTATAAAAACCTGACTTGATTGGGGTATACCCAATAAGACAAAATAGGGTGATTTTATTTCAATACCCTTGAACTAATTAACTTAAAATTAAACCCTAAAATTAAAAATTAAAAAACTCTTAATCTTCCCTAATCTCTCTTCTCTAATCTCTTTGCTCTTCCCCTTCATCTTCTTTCATTTCTTACATCAAACGAAAATCTTGAACTTTGATTTTCCAAAAAAATCGTTGACTCTACCGGCGAAAAGAAGACTATAAATGATGTTTAAACTCAAACCCATCATTGTGTTGTGTGATTTGATTGTTATATTAGGTTAGAAATCGAAAATTATGATTTCTATGTTTTTGGCCGGCAAGGTCGTAACATGCATATCTTGCCAACTTTTCATAACAGCCATGGTGGCGACTGTAAAAAATTTCAATTTTTGAATACCTTGTCGGCCGAATACAGCCGGCAGGGTATTTTCAAAATACCTTGCCGGCCAAAAAACAGCCGGAAGGGTATTAAATTTTTTCTGTCGTCTCCTTTGTGTCAAAAAAATAAAGTCGGAAAGGTCGACGAATGAAGATCATGCCGGCCAAACTTTGGCCGGCATGATCTTCATTCGTCGACCTTCTTGACTTTTTATACTTTCTTTAACTGAAAGTGTTGATTTTTGATCTAATTTTGAGTATGATTTCATACAACAGCTTTGCAATCCCCTTTTTAGAAGTGTTTGGGTTGTGTGCTTTCATTTCCGTTGCAAAATATTTTCTCAAAACAATTTTTTTCATAAAAAATCTTCCCAAATAAGTTCAATCAAAAACAAAATTTCAATTCATAAGTTTTAATCCACTCAATTAATCAATCTAAACTCATTAATTAAGCTAATCAGATTTTTTCTAGTGTTAATTAAACAAGGGTATATTAGCCATTTAGAAAAATATATTGCTAAGGGGTGGCTTCTTTTACTTCAAAATGACCCTATTTGGTCTTAGGGGTATACCCCAATTAATCTGGGTATACCCCAATCAAGCCAGGTATAAAAAGTGTACTCTCCAGCCTCCCCCTTTTATTATTTCAGCATCTTCAAAGCACCGACATCTGTCATTCATATTCTAGAAAAGAAAATTAGGGATTTTCTTTGGAATGATGGTAACGAGAAAAAAAAGAAACCATCTTATTAATTGTGATTTTATTCATTCCCCAGTTGAAAAAGGAGGATTAGGCGTTAAGAGTCTCCAACAACTCAATCGGTCTTTACTTGCAAAATGGAACTGGAGATTTGGCATCGAAAATGATTCTCCATAGTTTTCTTTAATCTCAGAAAAATATGGTTCTTATGTCTCCATATGGTTACTTGATAAGGTGAATGGTTCCTATGGTTGTGCTTGCTGGAAATCAATAGTCAAGCATGCAGACAAAGTTTCTCAGTTTTCTTCGCTTGTTATTCAGAATGGAAACTCTGTTTCATTTTGGTTTGATATATGAGTTGGCAATTAGTCTCTTATAGTATCTTTATTCAAGCTTAGTGGAAATAAAAAAGGATCCTTATCGTATCATATTGTTACACAAGGTAGTACGGCAAGCTGGAATTTTCACTTCAAAAGGTCACTCTCTGATGATGAAACTGAACAATTGGTACTTATACTCGAGGTTATTGGTCAGGAACCTCCACAACTTTGCTCCTCGGAAGATAGGAGAATATGGACCCTTTCTGCCTCCGGTTTTTTCTCTACAAGGTCACTCTATTCATCCATTCATCAAGGTGTGAATTTTCCTCATAACTCGATATGGAATAATAAGGTACCAAACAAGATCAATTTATTTTTGTGGACAATTTGGAACGAAAGAAATTCGAGAACCTTTGAAGAGAAAGTTACAAACATAGATCGTGTTTCTCAAAATTTCAGGGTGATGTTTCTCTCTTGGGCTTTAACTTTCAAACCTAGTTTAAGAGGAAATTTTGGTAATTTGCTTTTTAATTGGGATATAATTTTTTCATAATTTGTAATTTTCTTTTGTTTTTCTTTCAGGATGCTTACTCCTTGTAAGTTTTCTCTCTTTGTTTCCTCTTATTCTTTAATAAAATCTCTTTCTTAATTTTAAAAAAAAATGGTGAAGATGTAGTTTAGATGTGCATTAGGTTTATTTCTTGGCTATACTATGATTACCGTATTCGAAACCAAGGGTAAAACATGAAGGATGAAATATGCATAACCTTAAATGAGTAGTTTGAAGTCGTGTTTGATTAGAAGGTATTAATGGTAGTCTTATGAAAATAGCCATCGACACTACTTCTTAGGAAGTAGGAAGAAAAATTTATAGTCATCTTTTTACAAACCAAAGTACAACATTTACCAAATTCTTCAAATGCTATGAAGAGTATTTTCTTCAATCCTCTGCAATCCTTCCAACTTTAAACAGGTTTTTTCTACTCACATTGGATTCCAGAATAAACACAATTTGAATAGTGAAAACGCGGGGGTAGCAAAATACACCACCAACTTTTTATTAGGAAACCTGTATGGAAAAACTTAAATACAATTCCGAGAGTTCAACTTAATGAATCTCAATCAAAGAATAATTAATATTTAAAATTATATCTCTTTCTCTCACAATCATAAAGTCTACAGAGACTAGTCCGTGAACCTGATTTATGTGTGAGATTACTTGGACAACTCCAAAGATCAATATCCAAGAATCAATCAAGTCGTATCTAACAAAAAAGGTTGATTGATTTATGTACATCCTGTGATATTTCAATTATAAAGATAAACAATATAATGTGGTAAAGAAATAACATAAACACCAGAAATTTTATCAACGAGGAAACCAAAAATGATGAAAAACTTCGGGACCTAGTCCAGATTGAACACTAAACTGTATTAGCCGCTACAAACACTAGCCTACTACCAATTAACTTCGAAATCGAATGAAATTGAGATCGAATTAAACCCTCACAACAATTCAGCTACAATCAAGCTCCTTATGCCTCTTGAATCGAATCAGGATTCCGCCCAATTGATTCCCTTAGCTAGCGTCCTTTACAGCATAAGAGTTTCTTCAACTCAATTGAATATTTAAAACCAATCTGCCTCCCACAGATAAGCCTATATGTGATTATTTTTTTTAACATAGATTAAGGTGGGATTGGAAATCGATAGCAATAGACCAAGTCCATCTAACCTCAAAATTCAGACTTATGCTTCCCGAAGAGCATCCTAGATTATTATTCACCTCACAGGTTTTATACCTGTGGAATCACAAAGTCTGAGACAAAGAGAACTTTGCGATTTCTATCTATCTTGTTTGAGCGAGCATCTTAACAATCAAAAAAAGATCAAGATACTCAAACTATCAAGATAAAGATAGTTGGACCTGGCTTCACGAATCCCTAGGTAAAGTCTTTTTAGTCGTTAAACCCTATAAGGGTTTAAGGGAGAGGACAACTCTAGTTTACAACTAGAACACACAAAGAATCGTTTCAGGGATTCAAAAATCCCAGTCGCTTGATGTTCTCTCTTAAATATACTTTCAAAGTATAGGTTTCTTTAGGTTTAAGCTAAGATAGATTTGGAACCAAACAAATAATATCCACCGTTAGATAAATCTTTGAAATGAGATTAACATATCAAACTATACACACTAGTCAGGATGAACCGTAACTGTAGTAACCCTCAAGCTCGTCAACGCTGTTAGACCGGTCAAGAGTTGATCAAGTGACGAATCTAGCCGTTAGTAACTCGATTAGTTTAACACGGGCGTTAATTAATAGGAATTAATCTAACAATGATCTAGATACTAAACTAGTATCGTTAGATAGATCTCGAAAAGTTACGCGGAATAGACTACTCGAATGTGCCATTCGGATACTGGACGAAGGAGATATCATTGGATAAATATGAAGGGTAAATTAGTAACTTCGTAACTTAGCTATGTGGCTTCCCCTTATCAAATCTAGTACGTGACCTAGTGTTTCCTTGGGCCTTATCTCCTCTAACCGATCGAAGAGAATCATTTCTCTTATTCTTCTTTTCTTCCTTCTTCTTTCTTCTTCACGTTTCTTTCTTCATCTCTTCTTCTGTTCTTCGCCTCTGGCGATTCTATGAGATTTCTGAGGCTGTGAGGTCACGAGAATTAGATAAGTTATCAGAGATGGTGTTCGGAAGTGGTGATTTATGTTTACCGATTTCAGGAAAAGGAGGTGTTGGTGCTGTTATATTCAGAAATTAGGTTTTTGATTAAGGCTCGAAATTGTACGAAGTTATTGTGTAATTGAGTTGTTATTGGTTAAATGACGAAGGGGTTTCTGTTTAAATCGAAGTTGTAGAGTTATTTTGTTGAAGAGTGAAGAGTTAGGGTTTATGAGAAGAACTCAGAGAAGTTGTAGAAGATGAAATCGATTATTAGGGAAGCTAATTAGAGATGGGTTTGTCGTGAATTAGAATATTGAGTGAAGCAGAGTTGTGATAGCAGTGAAGATCGGTTCAATTTAGAATTTAGGGTTTGTCCTGTTCTTCCTCAAATTGTGAAATTAGGGTTCTTGAGCTTCAATCTCAGATAAAGGAGATGTAATTAAAGGTTAAGAAGAAAGTTAAAGAATGGGTTCGTTGGATTTGAAGATTTAGTTTCAAACAAGAGCTGTAATTCAGATTTGGAGACTTAGGGATTTCAACTTAAGGTAATACCTTTTTAGTCAATTGAATTGAATTATGTTGTTTTGAAATGTATATGAGTTTATATGGTTTTGTTTGTTTAATTGTTGAAATTGAAGTAAAATTGGAAGTACTCGGATAAGCCAGTGACCTAGAGTTCTCATGTTGTGTAAGTGAATTTAGAATTTGGTGGTGAAAATGAAATGGTCATGGAACTGATATTTATGTTGATCTATATTAGGATTGTTGATATATTGAAGTAGTTAGTGGAAGAGCTATGTAATGGTATGGTAATGTTGAGTGAAATGCAACTGATGTATAGAGCTGAGTTGAGGTTGAGTTATTAGTTAGACTTACAGGTGGTGATGTAGTTGGTTATGTTGGTGGAATTAAGATATATAATGGAGATTGAGGTTTGGGTGTGTATTGGTGATAGATGTGTAGTTGGTTTGGCTGAGTATACTAGATTACAGCTACAGTTCAAGTTACAAGTTCTGTAAAGTGGATTGAGTTATGAGTTTGTCTTTAAGAGGTTGCAGTTGAGCTGGAGTGAGATCAAGAATGGAGATGCAGTTGCAGAGTTGGTGTGGTCTGGAATTGGTTGAAGTATTAATAATGTTGCTGTTGGGATTCAGGTCGAATGTGCAGTGATTAGAGGATGGATGGATGTGTTTGAGTTGCAGTGGGTGAAATCTAGGAATTAGCTATATCTCCTAGATGTTGTCTATGCAATTAGGCTTGTATTTTATGAAATTGTTTGTATTGTGTTAATGGATGTTTGAACTTCTGTTTCTTAAGACTTTAACCTGTTAGTCATCCCAGTCAGATTATCTGAATGATTTTGTGTTTAGCTGACTCAGTTTCTGACTGAGTTGAATCGGAGATGACTCACAAAGTTCCCTACCTTGACCTGAGTCGACTTAGTTGACCCGACCTTGACCGAGTTAACCTTTTGACTTGATCTTTGACCGTGGACTTTGACTTGACTCTAGACGTTGACTGTTAGTTTGACCCCTGACCATTAGAGACCATCAATTGACTCTATTGGACCGGGCCTCAGCTTAATGGGTCGGGTTAGTGGTTTTGGGCTTAGCCTAGTTTTCCTAGTTTGATATGTTGGACTCTTTATGGTCCGAATTAACCTTTGATTCCTTCTACAAAGTTGTAGATGTTCATAAGACTTAGATAATGAACTATAGAGACAATCTAATTGGATTAGTAAACTCTTAGTTATACTAAAGATAGAGAATAAGATATCATAATGGGATTAGAACCATTAGATAGAATTGTATGATTCCTCTATGAGCCTTTTGGCTAAACTCTTAGAGTGCTTGTGTGATTATCAGTTAGATTCTATTAACAACGATCGATTCAAAGGATGAACCAGTGGATCGTGGATCTCGAGGTATGCGTGGCTGGTCATCAAAAAGGTGTGGGAATGCATTTAACAGTTTTGTAATCATTGTTATTTCTTTTACGAAAGTCTTTGTTTTATAAACTCATGCATTGTCTATTTCTTAATTGCATTGTCTATTCGCATATTTCATGCTTTGTTTATCTTTATGATTGTCTATGGGAAATGAGAATTTCCATCTATGGTATATTGGATACTGCTCCTTCAGAATTATGGCTAGGGCGATACACCACAATATTAATAATATGTGTGGAAATGGGCATCAATATTACGGGTGAGTATATTAATCATCACATACTAACTTGTCTTTATTTTTCGGTGTGTAAATGTCACCAAAGAAATTATAAGGTGTGTAAATGTCACCGCAGAAACTAAAGGAGGAGTTTAGGTCCATATACATGATTGTTTATTTCAGTGGCTTTGTTATCTTCTAATGTTTGGGAAAACATGTAATGTTTTCCAAATCTGTTTTCCAAATTTGCATATGATTACTTAGAAGTTAAATGTTAATTATTCCCCATTTGATCTCGATGAAAGAGAAGTAGAGTTTAATGAAAGCTTCGAGAAGTTAACTTCGTTATTTGTTTACATCCTGATATGTTGATTGTGTTGTATATTCTTTTGTAAACCAAATGATTATTTTATATATATATCATTGGAGAGGAATTATTGTATATATGTTTCTGAGCGGGGTTAGTTTTGGGTTAATTTTTGTATCGCATTTCTTAATTGAATGCTTAAGTACATGTTTTAGATTTTAGTGCCTCTTTATTTAGTTAATTCTTTGGATTAGTCAGCTACTAGCTTAGGGGGCGCTACAGTAACCGAACCGTGCACAAAGACATTGTTCATGGAAGATTAGTTGAAACTAGTCGATTGAACCATAAGCTTAATCATTTTAATTAACACTTAAGACTTTCAGCTCGAGTCACAATCATAGGTTATAATGTGATCAATCATGTCTATATAGTGTTTTTAAAGATTTATTCAAATTCCAATTATCACACAGAAATAATTTTTGTGCAACTGAAAATATCGACATGGAAAGTACGTATACCAGGTACGTGTACTCTACCTTCTTCGTGACTATTTTTGTCATGGTACATGTACCGGGTATGTGTATCCTTAATACAAGAATGAGTTCAGGAACTCACATAATTTTTCTGGTTTGCGTACCAGGTATGGATACCTCTCTGGTTTCAAAACCAATAGTTATTTTATGGTATGCATACTAGGCATGCGTACCATTACTGGTTCACGAGCAACATAATTTTTATGGTATGGATACTGGGTATGCGTACCAAAAAATCGTTGACGAACTATAGCTACGCTGGTACGTGTACTAGGTACATGTACTGCGGATTCGTAACTATAATAGTTTTCCCACTATGTGAAAATGGTATGCATACTGTCCTGCATCCAGATTTACAGTAGTTCTATATTTCTCTCTAAATCAATTCGAAACATTCCCAAACAACATCAATGACACATATCACTGTTTCGGGCTATTTTTGAATGATAATCTTGAATCACTATTTAAATTGTGATAATAAATTTTTCTTAACTGAAATTCATCAAGTATGAACAAATGTTCATTAAGCTTAGTCATACATATTTCGAGAATGATTTTCCAAGATAAACTTGACTCGAAATTCTTGATATGCTTGCAATAGTCTAATTAGTCATGTGATATCGTCTCATAGATATAAGGATGAATATAACTTGAGAAATAAGTGGTTTAGTCTTCACTTACCTTTTGTTGAACAAGTTCTTCAAAAGCTTCGGTTGATCTCGCCTTCAGACGGTAGAACGCAATGATGTCCGATTCTCGACAACACACGTCTATCCTAATCCGAAACTTGACTAATTGTAGACCAAAAATCAAGACATAGTTTTTTCAACTAAATTTAACAACAAGCTTGATATATCAATGAAAAAATGGGGGTCTAACAACCTCACCCAATATTTCTCTTAGCAATATGTATGGACTAACTCCAATATACTTTTAAGAGAATCAACTAGACAGTCAGACTCAATCTTAATAAAAAGCATATCAAAGAGTTATATCTCAATTTCTCGGTTCAATCCTTACTCAAGCAAATAGAAATTTGCGAGTCTAATTGAATACAAGAGAAATTAACTTGAACGGTACCAAAGACCAATGTTCAAGTATCAATCAATTTCAATCAACAACTAAAGGTCGGATTTCCCAATTGATTGATTCAAACACACAACCTATGATATTTCTATTATATAACAAAATATAATGCGGAAAATAAATAACACAGACACTAGAAGTTTTGTTAACCTAGTCCATATTGAACACCACACTGCATTAAGCCGCTACAGACACTAGCCTACTACAAATTAACTTCTGTCTGGACTGTAGTTGAACCCCAATCAATCTCACATTGATTCAAGGTACAATTGCGCTCCTTACGTCTCTGATCCCAGCAAGATACTACGCACTTGATTCCTTAGCTGATCTCACCTACAACCAAGAGTTTCTACGACCCAAAGTTAAAGACTTCAATAAAAAAATCTGTATTACACAGAAAAGTCTACGATAATAGATAAATCTGTCTCCCACAGATAAACCTACGAGTTTGTTCCGTCTTTTGATATAAATCAAGGTGAACTGGAACTAATCGATAACCCATACTTATATTCCCGAAGAACAGCCTAATCACCTTATAATAATTTTAATCATATGGTAGCAAAATAAGATATTGTGAAATCACAAACGATGAGACGAAGATGTTTGTGATTTCTTTTTATCTTGCCCTATCGAAGATATAATCTCAAGAAAATCTTTCAATTGAACTCGTATGATAGAAAATGGCAAGATCAGATCGCCCAACTACAAGAGAAGTAGTTTCGTCTGGCTTCACAATCCCAATGAAGTCTTTAAGTCGTTAACCTATAGGGTCTCGAGAAGAAACCTAAGGTTAAAGGAGAATCAACTCTAGCTAAACCAACTAGTATCACATAGGAGGTGTGGGGATTAGGTTTCCCAGTTGCTAGAGTTCTCCTTTATATAGTTTTCAAATCAGGGTTTGCAATCAATGTTAGCTTAGTAACAAAGCATTCAATATTCACCGTTAGATGAAAAACCTGATTAAACCAAGATTATATCTTTCAACCGTTAGATCGAAACTTAGGTTGTCACATGATAAACGCATTTATGTGTCTATATTAGTCTCAATTATATATAATGTTAGTACTCGATTTTGCGCTTATTTTGGTATTTTATGTCTTTGTAGGTGTTTTTGGAGAAATAAACATGTGTGGAGAAATCGGCTCGAAAAGTTGCTAAAGGCATCTCCAAAGGACAAGTGTTAAAGGGACACCAGATTTGGCTAAGGGGCATACAGTTGATAAGGGGTTACCCACTGTTATTTACACCCCAGGACACCCCAAGTGTTAAAGGCACCCGACAGTTTGTTAGGGGCACCCATCTTCATTGTTTGAAATGTCTTTTTGGCGGGAAATTTCTTTTTCACCTGCGTACTTTTCTGGGGAGATTTCTGACGAGATTTTGAGAGAGATTTTCGATGGGGTGGATTTTTTTGGGCTTTCTATGGGTTAACAGGGCTGGTAGGGATGTCCAATAGTGAAAGATAAACGAGTTTCACCGGGTTGCTCTAAAACAGGAGAGGATTAATATTACGGGAATTTTCGATTGTATTTGTGGAAGGTACGTGGTGAGATTGGAAGGGTATACACTCTGCAAGATTTACTGCTACATTTATAAGAAGTTTCAACAAAACAGAAGACGTGTGGAAGATTGGAAGGAAGATATTCCCGAGACTTTGGCGAGAAGAAAAATAAGATTTTCCAAAGATTTTCTCGTGTTATATGGACCCTGTTATGTATAAATATGTTGATACGAGTCCTTGGAGGAAAAACGGAGAGTTTTGGGTGAAGCAGAGGCATAAAATCACGTTGCAGAGAAGAATCGCAGCAGAAGGTGAAGAGGAAGAAGAAGAGTTGCAGAACGACAGAAGAGAAGTGTCGTTCTCAAGAACACGAAGAACAGACCAACAGAGTCAGTCGATTATTCTGCAACACATCTGATTTATCGTTTATTATAACAGTGACTTTGCAACACTTCTGTCTCGTTGCAATTTCACTCCTTTATTGTTTTTCACCTCTTGTAAACACTTTTGAGCTATGAATACCAATTTTGAGCGTGTTTCTACCATAATGAGCTAAACCCATCACTGGGATGACGGAGGAAGCCATGTTTCACAATTGATTGGTAACTATAATTGATTCTTTTTACTATATGCACTTGTATTAATTGATTTATGATTTTTATTAATTAGTTGTGACTTCGTTTGATGATGTATGCTTAGACTTAGAGCTTTTGATGCATCATGCTTATGATCTACAATTAATATTTTACAAAATCTACCTTTGGAAAAGAAATAGAGTCAACAAAAGAGCTTGAATTGTCTAGAATCATTATATGAGCCAACTGAATGTGATTAATGGTGGAATCCTGAGTCCTAGTAACTCTTAATGTTGTTACCTTCTTTTGCATATTTTTGCTAGTTTTAATATTTTCTTTAATTAAGTCTAAAATCAACAACTTCCCAAGTCCGAGAATCAAACCCTTTACTTACCACTTCAAAACTACTTCAGTTTTTGGCGTCGTCGACGCGGGCTTGTATTTAGGTTTAGGTTTTAGGTTTTGCATTTTTTTTAGGTTTTGTATATATTTTGTTTATTTTTATTTTTAGATTATTTTTTGTTCCATTTTACGTCTTGGGTATTTTTGTTTTTGGTGTGCAGGTTTTGCTGGAAACTAAAGGTGGAAAGTTGGACTTGCCTAAAAGAGCAGAAAATCCCAAACTTTTTATTTTTGATAGCTTTTATTTTTGGAACTTTTATTTTTGTTTGTTTATTTGTATATATTTGTTAATATAAAAAAAAAAACCACAAACACGAACGCACACTTGCACTTCATATTACATCGTCTGGCACCGATTAGTAGGAAAACACGTGGTTTAGTACGGTGAACCCTCTGGGCGTTATCATCCGAAACACTACAAGCCTTAGCCTTGTACCTTTGACCAGTCCTTGACTGTAGGTATATTTTGCTAAAGGTAACCTGAGCTTACCCTATATAGTCAACCCCGGCATTTGCATTTGCACGTGCACGTAAAAATGTCGAATTGGTATTATGATAGCCAATACAGTGAATACCCGACTGATTTTCAACATGGACATTATTATTTTTACGACCATAGTGTGGATAGTGTTTGGGAGCACCGACCTATTCAAGGTTATGGCCCATACCTTGGTGAGCCCAATTACTATCCACATGCACACAAGTCATACGAGCAAGAAAATAAGGAATATTTTAGTACTAGTACTTCGTCTTTGGAAGACTTAATTAAACAGTTGAAAACTAGTCCTTGTTATGATCCTTCTGTTCCTATTCGTCCTCTAGAAAAGTCTCTCAAGATAATAGCTGATCATCATGTTCCTATTCGTCCTCTAGAAGAGTCTCTCAAGATACTAGCTGAAAATACATGTAAGTTGAGGAACGAAAGACTTGCTCGGAATAATCTTAATTTCCATTATAGTGTTTCCAATAATACCCTTGAAAACGAGGATAGTTATTCACATAATCAAGATGACGAGGTTAGAATTGGTAGCACTACTTGTTTAGATGAGGTTCAACCATTTTCATGTTCTTATAATGATGATGATGATGAGGATAATATTGATGAAGAATTTGAAATATGTAGGCATAGTGATCAGGAATTTGTTACACCAATTGAGCTTTACAATGATAATATTTCTAGTTCAAATCCAAATAATTTTAATAATTATTCACCTATTCAAAAGGACGAGGATTTGACTAGAGATACCCCCGTTTTAGATGATGTAGTATTTAATTTTAATTACAAAGCCGATAATGGCTTAGAGGAACGAGTTTATCCTGAGAATACTGTTTTAGAGTCCAAGGATTTAGAAACAACATTCTTAGACGAAGAAGATGAACTCATAGAGCTTTTAAATATGTATGAGGATGCGTCACCAAAATATTACCTACAAGAATCAATTGACCATTTTAAGGATTCTAATGATCTAGAAATTAGGGAAATTGTAGCTAGTCTATCTAGAGACTCCAAAAATTCTAAGTTTGGGGGTGATTATCATCCTCCCCATGCCTTACCTTTAGCTCTTACAAATATCCCTCACTTGGGACTCGACATATGTGCCTCAACTATTTTAAAAGATTATCTTCATACACTTTCTGAACCTAGTGATGTCCAAGAAGAAGTTCGGTTGTTAGAAACCCATCCTCTGGTTGATGTGGTTTACCTAGGCTATGATACCCATATTGATTTTGTTTTCCCACCAAATATTTTTCAACCAATTGTGGGAACGTATAAATTTCAAATGTGTCAGTATTAAGTTTTGAGACTAAACCTAATTATTTTAGGAAAATAGAATGGACACATTTCCTTAAGAATGACCACCACTCTCATTATGGTCAGTTGTGTAAGTCAAATCTGATTGACTTAGAGGATCCTCAATTATTCAGGTTATTATTATGTGCTTCTAATTTTTTCCAGACCTTAGAACCTGATCTTTTGGATCTTACTTATGAAGAGGTGCAACCCATGAAAACATTTTATTTAGACCCCTTTATTGAACCTGAACCCGAACAACAACTAGATTTAGTTATCTTAAACAGGAAATCAGATAAGGGTGTAATTAAATCATTAACCTTCTTGGTTTGTTCCAGTTTCCTTTTGTCTGTGGTAACACTTTTTGATGCAGATGATCCAAAATTATTTCGATTATTGATATTTGATTCGAGGTAACTAATCCTTTCTTAGTCTGGCTGAAGATGTTAAACTTAGCACTTCTTGGGAGGTAACCCATGCTCATGCGACACGGTAATATCTTTCCTTAACTCTTTTTCTTCAAATGGTAACAGTTTATCCTTGTTCATGCTTTTAATTTTATCTTTAGAACATCGAGGACAATGTTAGATTTAAGTTTGGGGGTATGGGAGAAATTTATTAGTTGCATTAATAAACTCCATAGCCTAGAAATTTATGCTTATTAAGGATGGCACTAACCAATCTAAGTGGATGGAAGCATTTTGGTTGTAGGAGTTGAGGAACTAATCTGATTAGATGAAAACATCTAAAGAGTCTATTCATAAAAGC
Source organism: Papaver bracteatum (assembly GCA_023529315.1). Classification (NCBI taxonomy): domain Eukaryota; kingdom Viridiplantae; phylum Streptophyta; class Magnoliopsida; order Ranunculales; family Papaveraceae; genus Papaver; species Papaver bracteatum. The sequence goes on along the minus strand of JAJJWX010000811.1, from coordinate 5,155,184 downwards.
ACAGAGCTCAGGTGTTAGAAATAACATGGTAGTTTCGCCATATCTCGTTGAGTCCTTTTCACTTCTGTTTTTATTTTGTTTTCTTTTTAAAATATGTTTCTCTAAGTGATTAGGTGGGGCTCAAAATTCAAGTTATTACCACTGCTAGGGTAAAATAGAGTGATTGAGTTACAAAGAAAAAAAAAAAAAAACCAGACCAATTAGACCAAACGGAATAAAGTAAAAAAAAAAATTAACACTTGGGAATAACAATATGTGTGTGTTTTCCCTGTCTCCGTCGCCTAAACAAGCGTGGAACGCAGGATCCATGGGAACTATCATGTAATCTGCTGACAAGAAGCATGCGCTTGGATCCAAAAGATCTAATCATGCAGTTTTTAAAAAAAAAAAAAGTAAATTGTTAATGTTCAGTGAATAAATCGACCGTTGGTTCCCTTGTATATGATAGACGAGTTGATCTAGAATTAAGATTATCGACTACTGGTTCCCTTGTATATGCCAGTTATGTTGATATTATTCAGACCGTATCTCAGTCCATTAGGATAGGTTCATCTTGGCAGTGGCCTTCAGACAGATATGAGAAACACCGTTCACCTAGTCAACATCAAAACCATCTATGTTTTTCTATATCCATGTGATTTGTTGACTCCGGATATTGATGTCCATAGTGCGACTATCTGAGTAGAGCTCTGTCACTTATATATGAATTTTAGTATGCTTGAGTGCAAACTCGTGTACAACAATTGGAATTTCGCATCAGGGTACTTCCTCCTGTAGTCAATAAGTATGCCAACCAAGGAGATTCTTTAGTGCCTACCAAGGTTTTGCGTAGATAGTTAGGGTATGGAGTAAAGGTTTTGTGGGTATATCTCTGGTAAGCCCTCCCGAGACTATAACTCGGCCACTAGGGCCACCTAGGGGTTTAAAGTCTTATTGCATACGCTAAATGCAATCGACGATACCTGCGACAGTGAGTTCGGATTTTATGTTGTAGATTTGATTTGCTCGGGACTAGCAAATAATAAGTTTGGGGGTATTTGATAGACGCATTTATGTGTCTATAATAGTCTCAATTATTTGTAATGTTAGTACTCGATTTTGCGCTTATTTTGGTATTTTATGTCTTTGTAGGTGTTTTTGGAGAAATAAACATGTGTGGAGAAATCGGCTCGAAAAGTTGCTAAAGGCATCTCCAAAGGACAAGTGCTAAAGGGACACCAGATTTGGCTAAGGGGAACACAGTTGATAAGGGGTTACCCACTGTTATTTACACCCCAGGATACCCCAAGTGTTAAAGGCACCCGGCAGTTGGTTAGGGACACCCATCCTCATTGTTTGAAATGTCTTTTTGGCGGGAAATTTCTTTTTCACCTGCGTACTTTTCTGGGGAGATTTCTGACGAGATTTTGAGAGATATTTTCGATGGGTGGATTTGTTTGGGCTTTCTATGAGTTAACAGGGATGGTAGGGATGTCAAATAGTGAAAGATAAACGAGTTTCACCGGGTTGCTCTAAAACAGGGGAGGATTAATATTACGGGAATTTTCGGTTGTATTTGTGGAAGGTACGTGGTGAAATTGGAAGGGTATACACTCTGCAAGATTTACTGCTACATTTATAATAAGTTTCAACAAAACAAAAGACGTGTGGAAGATTGGAAGGAAGATATTCCCGAGACTTTGGCGAGAAGAAAAATAAGATTTTCCAAAGATTTTCTCGTGTTATATGGACCCTGTTATGTATAAATATGTTGATACGAGTCCTTGGAGGAAAAACAGAGAGTTTGGGGTGAAGCATATGCATAAAATCATGCTGCAGAGAAGAATCGCAGCAGCAGGTGAAGAGGAAGAAGAAGAGTTGCAGAACGACAGAAGAGAAGTGTCGTTCTCAAGAACATGAAGAACAGACCAACATAGTCAGTCGATTATTCTGCAACACATCTGATTTATCGTTTATTATAATAGTGACTTTGCAACACTTCTGTCTCGTTGCAATTTCACTCATGTATTGTTTTTCACCTCTTGTAAACACTTTTGAGCTATGAATACCAATTTTGAGCGTGTTTCTACCATAATGAGCTAAACCCATCACTGGGATGACGGAGGAAGCCATGTTTCACAATTGATTGGTAACTATAATTGATTCTTTTTTACTATTTGTACTTGTTTTAATTGATTTATGATTTTTATTAATTAGTTGTGACTTCGTTTGATGATGTATGCTTAGACTTAGAGCTTTTGATGCATCATGCTTATGATCTACAATTAATGTTTTACAAAATCTACCTTTGGCAAAGAAATAGAGTCAACAAAAGAGCTTGAATTGTCTAGAATCATTATATGAATCAACTGAATGTGATTAATGGTGGAATCCTGAGTCCTAGTAACTCTTAATATTGTTACCTTCTTTTGCATACTTTTGCTAGTTTTAATATTTTCTTTAATTAAGTCTAAAATCAACAACTTCCCAAGTCCGAGAATCAAACCCTTTACTTACCACTTCAAAACTATTTCATCACACACAAATGAAATTTATTTCATTTAGGTTTGAGTAACCGTACCTAAACGTGTACACTTAGTTGGTTCACAAGTAGTTAACCAATGGTTATCCATATGAGCACTTTCATATTAACCGTCACTACACCAAAAACCCGAATTTACCACGTTTATAAACATTTCTAACAATTTATGCAACACTTATGTATGTTTCCCACACGGCGTCACAAATTTTAGGCAACGTTTTTATATGTTGCTTAAATTAATTAAAGCAACGCTTTATACATTGCTTCATCTGTTGCTTTAATTAGACTTAATGCAACGTATTAAATAATTTAAGCAGCACATATATACGTTGCAAAATATATTATTAGAATGAAAAAAAAAACTAAATTACAAAATCTATGCTGGTATTTTCCAAATTCAGTATTACAAATAACATTATTCCCTGGCCTGATAATAAAATCACTTATATATCCTTACAACATTACAAATTTAGTTTGAATATACATAGTGAAATTCTTCAGAGCAAGGTATTGGTGCAAGGATTCATCAATAGTGAACAAGCTAGGTACCTTGATTCTTTTTCCGCACTTAGAAGTTAGCACAGTGATGGGAAGGATATAATGAACCAATGCATCCTTTAACATTACCAGCTTCATAAATGGCCATCTTCTAAGCCTTCTCAACTAGAGTCTTACAGTAGATTGATGCTTTGGATATGCGGAAGACATCCAAGAAGTAAACTCTTTGCTTCTGCCACCTGAAATTTAAAATAAAATGCCATCAGAGCAAAAATATAAGTGCGCAATTTAAAATGAACGACATGATGCAAGAATGCAGGCATAGCAGAAGTAACAATGAATCATCATTCATGGAATCCAGTGCCAAAAACTTAGGGAAAAAAATCTTAAGATAGATTGTTGAATAAAATACCCGAAAAACTATTTAACTCGGATGTTTTTATACATATATATGTTGTGCCTATTTTAGAACAAGATCTAGCACATTATCATTGGTATCCAGCAAATAGAGCAATTGATTCTGTTTGGTTTCTGCACATGTAAGTAAAATAGTACGAGGTTAACTGGCATACAAATATAATCATTTGTATCCAAAAAATAGAAGAACATTACAATAAAGCTTAAGGTAACTGGTGCAGGTGGAACACGTAGAATTCCAACATAACGTCGGGAAAGAAGAAGCATGGTCATGAAACTTAAGATGGTTATTTGATAATATTTTAGAACAAGATCTAGCACATTATCATTGATATCCAACAAATAGAGCAATTGATTCTGTTTGGTTTCTGCACATGTAAGTAAACTAGTACGAGGTTAACTGGCATACAAATACAATCATTTGTATCTAACAAATAAAAAAACATTACAATAAAGCTTAAGGTAACTGGTGCATGTGGAACAAGGAGAATTCCAACATAACGTTAGGAAAGAAGAAGCACGGTCATCAAACTTAAGATGGTTATTTATAAATATTAAGGAGAAGTACCTTTTCAGTCAAATCCATGATATTTTGGTTGTCAATGAACTTAATGTTGCTCCAGTTAATTTTTCCTTGATGTACTCTTCCTGCCCCATCTCAAACATGTGCTAAAATGAATGCAGAGAATTAGAAGTAATTATGCAAATAAATCTCAAGTTTTTCATAAGGGAAGATACCCTGAAGGACGCAGATCTTGAATATATGTGTAACTACTAAATTTATACAATATCTTGGAACTAGCAATTATACAATACTTCCTTCACGAGGCTGAATTGCTTGTGTGGAGTGTTAAAAGAAAAAGTTTTGTATCACACCTAAGAAGAGCTCAGACATCAAAATTCCATGTTTTAGCCATTTATAATTGTATAACGAAATCCACTAATCCTTACAGATATTATGGACCTTATATGTATTTATATGCCATAATCAAATCTACCCCTACATGAAATATCATATCTTCCATGGAATCTACCGACCCTAGAAAGGAATACGACCCTTGTACAACTTGCAAATGACTATCAGCATATTAGGGTTCAAAATATTTCATCCTAGTATAATTAAGACTAGGTGTATTTGAAGTGTAATTAAGCATAATTTGAGTAATATCGCTGACTTCTTGAGTCTAGAATAAGAAATTTACTTTCAGTTCTCTACTTTTCTTAACCAAGACTTTTAGAATGACTTTCTTCCCAAGGTAACCACTAAGATCAGTTGTACATCGAGAGTCTACAAGTGATATTTACAAGAGTGCATATCATTGACACCTGTTACAATCAATGCCATAGTTTCCAAACTTGCACATAGATAGTATATAAACACCTTTAATTAAACATGCTTTAGGAACTTTTGAGAAGGAATATAAAGGAGACAGGACAAAATAGTAGTCAAAGGAAACAAGATAGAGCATGTTGGTAAAGAACTAGTTGGTAAAGATTTCATGAAGAGATTGAAGAAATCTCATTATATCCATTATTATTTGCCTCTTATATCAACTGTTTGCTCTAAACATCCCAATTGACTCGGTAACACATCACTCTGGTATCTCGAAACACAAAATGTATATCAGGTAAGGAAGAACAACACTCACGTGAGTTGAATCAGTAATAACAGAACTACTGCGGTGATTATTCATCACCCCACTAGCTGGAAGATCTTCTATGTTTATGATCAGGAGAAGGGTCACATAAACCAGAAGACGAAGAGTCTCTATCACTTTCAACAAGCACTGAAGATTGGTCCCGAAACATATCCAATCTCTAAAAAGCAAAAACATAAACTTTAGCATCTATAGTTAGTCAGTACAATATCGATTTTACCATAATTGAGATAATGTTACACTGAGACTTCAGAGCTTCCAAAATAGCTATGGCAGCATTCAGAGACTAATATAATAAAATGGGACCAATATAAGAAACTAAGTACTAGTTTAAATTTTCAAGACAAAAAAGGTATAAACAAATTACATCATATTCACGAAGGGGATGATGGTGTTGATGATGACTAGTTATATTACTCAACCAGGAGTAGCATTCTTCAAACTTCTTATCAACTTCCTATAATTGGAAAGTTCAAAAAGGTATAACAAATAAAGGAACACAGTATATCATAAAAATATGAGAGATCGATCAGTATATTGTAGTACCTCAGTCACTCAGTATGGGATTTTTGAAATGGTTCATTCTCCATACTCTCTTGTAAAATAAGTATACATTGCTAAATATGACCACCTTATGAATCATCATCACATAAGAAGTCAGATACCATTAACTTTAACTCAAAAGTGTTATGAACAAAGATTATACCTTTCATGTAGTTATGTCCTTGTCCTTTAATCCGCGAAAGAGTCTCACCGCAAAGTAAAGTATTATCTGCATAAATCATTATAAGTTTAGAATGGCATGAAAACCTGACAGTAACAAGGTAATTCATTCTGTAGTATCATATATAACATCAAACAGGAAATTTAGTTAAGAAAAATACTGGAACAAATAACAAACCTCTTAATAAGAAGTAGTGTTGTATCTGCTGATGCGGGGAACCATGGCTACAGTCAATATCTTGGACAAGTAGCCTAGGAATTTAATGGTCTTCATGAGATGCCGAATGAATGGATTGGTCTCGACTAAACTTTTTGAAACCCAACTAACACTTTCATTGGTGGATTAACCTTAGACGAGAGAAAACCCATGTTAGAGCACTGCTCGGTCGAACTCACATGCGTTGCTATATCAAGCATGTTTGTCAATATTAGTGATCAAAACTATAAAGTCTTGATTTTTAGTCTACTATAGCCAAGGTCTCTGACTAGGATAGAAAGTGTAGTTGAGCTCAAGAACTCTATGGAAATCATCATACAATACGAATGACTACTCAAGGAACTAGTGGATCTCCATCGACTAAAAGGTATGTAGAGACTTGAACTTATCTATCACTCAAAAGTCTATCTACTATATCTCTTATCTTGAGACAAAAGTCGTTTTACTATATAGACTAAAGATATACACATGTGACATTTTGAGCTGAGTATATATCGCTTATCTATTTATCGAAATGTGTGTTGGTAAAGCTTTCGCTTTAGCCAAGTTCATCTTTGCCTAGTGACGAAATTCATGTTCTGTTTCAATCACTTTGGAAATTGCTCTGATGAAAACTAGTTTGTGAATAACAACTATATGACGTCCTCTGAGAATGTTTCAATGATTGAAATAAGAGTTTAGATAATATAACCACTAGGGGATATAAACATTGTTGTGGTAACACATATATGTATAAGTCCTTAGCACTTGAACCGAAGTTTGCGAACTTTTTTGATCAAGTGAAAACTGGAATTTGAGCAGTCAACTCAGTCCGCGAACGTGCGTAGTTATCAAACCCGAGAATTTCTGCTGGAGTTGTAGCTCGGTTTCAGTCCGTGAACTGACGGAAGTTCTCGAACCCGAGAATTTCTGCTGGATTTTGTGAACTCCAAGCGGTTACTTGAGTCCGCGAACTTGAGTGCTTATGTCTAAAAACGATGTTCGTGAACTTATTTAAATTATCTAAGGAATGTTATTACAAATCCTGGCTTTATATTTCATGAATCGATTCGAGTGAAGCACATCGTTTTTGCTTCAATTGTGTATTGTGTAGTACATAAGATCTCATATCAATTGAACAACTCTCTAACTAGTTCATTTGAGTCATTTGGAATAGTTATGGTGAAGAAGAATATGGTTGATATGAAAGTTATCATTTGGATAACCATTTGGTTGACTAATATTGAACCAACTATTGTACACGTTTGGGTACGGTTACACAAACCAAAAATCTTCAAGTACATGTGTGTATGGAAAGCTAAGTTTTCGATCTAACGGTTGAGAAATATTAGCTTGTATCTAATCAGGTTTTCATCTAACGGTGATTATTGAATGCTTTGTTACTAAACTAACATTGATTGCAAACCCTGATTTGAAAGACTATATAAGGGAGAACTCTAGCAACTTGGAAACCTAATCCCCATACATTCTGTGTGATACTAGTTTGCTAAGCTAGAGTCGATTCTACTTTAACCTTCGGTTTTCTTCTTCTAAAACTAGGTTAACGACTTAAAGACTTCATTGGGATTGTGAAGCCAGGCCGATAATACTTTTCTTATAGTTGTGTGATCTGATCTTTTTGTTTCTATCGTACGAGTACAATTGTAATAACTGGCTTGAGATTTCTATCTCCGATAGGCAAGATATAAAAGTAATCACAAACATCTTCGTCTCATAGTTTGTGATTCCACAATATCTTTTTTCGCTGCGTCGATTGAGACTATTGTGAGGTGATTGATAAAACTGAGCTATTCTTCGGTAATATAAGTCTGGTTTTATTGATTGGTTCCTATTCACCTTGATTTATCAAAAGACAAAACAAAATTCATAGGTTTATTCGTGGGAGATGAATTTATCTATCTTGTAGACTTTTCTGTGTGAGATAGATTTGTTTGCTAAAGTCTTCAACTTTGGGTTGTAGCAACTCTTGGTTGTGGGTGATATCAGCTAAGGGAATCAAGTGCGCAATATCCTACTGGGATCAGAGGAATAGGAGCATAATTGTACCTTGGATCAATGTGAGATTGATTTGGGTTCAACTACAGTCCCGACCGAAGTTAATTTGGAGTAGGCTAGTGTCTGTAGCGGATTAATACAGTGTATGTTTAATATGGACTAGGTCCCGGGGTTTTTCTGCATTTGTGGTTTCCTCGTTAACAAAATTCTGGTGTTTGTGTTATTTCTTTTCCGTATTATATTTTATATAATTGAAATAATACAAGTTGTGCGTTGATCAAACAATTAGAATATCCGACCTTATTGGTTGTTGATTTAAATTGATAGACACTTGGATATTAGTCTTTGGTACCATCCACGTTATATCTCTTTGATTGGACTCGCGAATCACATTTGCTTGAGCAAATCAAATTGAGAGATTGAGATAATAAATCCTTGAGTATTTTTTATTGATTGAGTCTAGTTTAATCTCTAAAAAACAACTCAGAGTTGTCCATACATATTGCTAATCGAAATATTGGGTGAGGTTGTTAGACCCCCGCTTTTTCAATTGGGATCATAGCATACAAACACGTTCAAGACCTCACAAGTCTGTGTTTGTAGCGATCTGACTCTATGGACAGAGGTGCTATATCAATTAACGTACCACCAGTCCTCGATGGTTCAAATTACACATGTTGGAAAATTGCTATGAGCACGTATCTTCAAGCTCGTGATTTTCAAATATGGGTACATGTTTTTAATGGCTATGATCCCCCGGTAAATACAAAAGATGATGTATATATACCAAAGGATGTTGATGGTTATAGTCTAGAAGAAATTATTGCCACAAAGTGTAATTATGAAGGTCTATATACTATCAGACAGGCCATTACCCCAGACCTTCAGCACTATGTGTCTTCTTGCACTGTCTAAAGATGTTTAGGATATCTTAGAAACTACTTTTGAAGTCAACAAACATGTTTCTAAAATATGTACCATAGATGGAGGAAATAACCTCACCACTCCTTCTGAAAATTCATCTTTCAGAAAGTTAAGATTCTCTGATCAAAACAATGTTCAAGATATTACATACAATGGTTTATCAACCACAAGAAAAACCTATATCTTGTGTTGGAGTGATGAATGTTGTACAGATGACGTCTGGTTTAAAAAACCATTGATGACAGAAAAGATCAAAGAACTCACTAAAAGGAGCATTAGGCGTGATAAACGTCCCTTGTCTACCAATGATTTTGTGAAAGAAAAACCTTTAAGTGTCAACGGATTAAATACGTTCAATAGATGCAATGAAGTCTCAGCTTTTATAGCAAAAACATCTACATACTCAAGTTCTGATTCAAAATATGAGACAGACACAGAGGTTTTCAATTTCTTGAATAAGGAAGTCTTTCAAGAAAATCTTCAATTAAAGGCTTCATTGAAGAAACTAGAATCATTAATCCAGGTGAAAATCTTGAGATAGACTGTCTTAATGATAAACTCACCAGAACCACTGTTCTAAAGGAAAAAGAGATTACTACTCTCAAGGATGATCTACAAAGATTATCTAGAAGTTCTGATAAAATTTCAGCTATGTTATTTGGTCAGAAGCCCTTTGGAAATACTAGTGGTTTAGGATACAAAAGCAAGTGTGAAGACGTTGTGAATCCTATTGCTTCTATTAATCAGGGAAAGATGAAAAGTGGCAGCCACGATAAGCAGAAGATACCTCAACAAAACCAGGAATCTTTGGGTTGTTCGTTTTGTGGAAATGCAAGGCATGTTCAGAGTATGTGTTGGAGATTCAAGAAGAAAATGGAAAGAATTTCCAAACTACAGAAGAACATGCAAAAGATGAATCTGGATAATTTGCACAGTCCTCCGAAAAAAATGCTTCAAGAATCAAAAGAGGTAGGAAACTTGCTTACACAACAAACCTTGAAAAATCACTATGTGATAAACAGGGAGAGCGTTTGGCTCATAACGTTCCTATCTAACATCAGGAGCGTTCGCATCCTCATTTTAACTTGAGAAAGTGAGGCTCTACATATTTGTGTGGCTCAAGTTTGTATCTATTTCTGTTAAGAAAATATTCTCCTAACAATATAGATAATGGATCATTAAACTTCAGAAGACTTTTTCTTCTAGGGTTTTTGATGGTCATAAGTCTATTTAAGTTATTAATAGACTTCATCCTCCCTTGAAAAGATACAATCTTATGGATCCTATAACCAAAAGTATCACAAGCAAGGATGCAGTTGAAGTAGCTAATGTGTATCCCTCGAGGGTGAAGAAAGTGAAGACTACAATTGATGGAGAAGGTTCTTCCTCTAACTTCCTTTAGAGGCATGGTAAAAGAGTTTATCTATAAGATAAATGGTTTAAAATCTCAAATCATTTCCTCTTTGGAAAGAATAACTCACTATGAACAAATTTTGTCTCTATCCAAGAATACTCTACGAGACTTGAGAAGAGAACTCAGTGAGTTAACTGATATTTCTGAAGATTTGGAGGAATTGAACGATCCCATAATCAATGGGTTTTTCAATAATGAGAAGGAATTCTCAGTAGATGCTCTGAGAAAGATCTATGACAACTAGTAATTCTTCTGATGAGAATTCTATTGTTTCTCTTTTGTTTAGAAGAATAACTAGTGTTTTGGAATAGCCATTATTGTGATTACACATAGCTATATTCGATGTTTTTCATCTTCTTGTTTTTGGATTTATTGGTTTAAATTCTAAACTTGTTTGGAAGATAATGGTTGCAATATTAATCTTTTGATTTTATATATTGCAATATTTTGATGGGATATGCGTGTTTACATCCGTGAACTTGATTGTCCCATATTTTGTCAAAAGTAAGGTCGTTCGTGAATTGGTATGCATATATTGATAAAAGGATGAATAGACTTTTGACAAACACAAAAGTTAAGCCTATATTGTCAATTATTGATGTAAGATATGTTAAAATCTTTTTTGATTCAAGGATTATGTCTATTGTATGTCATTGTGCAAATGGTGATAGAAACATAGAATGAATCCTTGTGTTATCCACGGTATAGATCCTTAATGATCCATTTTTTATGTATTACCGTGAAGGCTCCATTGTGCATCTTATGTTGAGCACGATACGACTAAGTCGATTCCTTATTGGCATGGTTGGTTGTTCCATGAGATGCTATATGTTGAGCATTAAGAACTAAATTAATTAACTTGTGTGGTTATTTAGTTTGTATTCCATAAGTTTTCTTATGTTGAGCACATTTGCGGTTAAGGTTGTCATGTCTTATGCTAATCTTAGTCGGGGTTCCATAATCGCTTATGTTGAGCCCAAATGAACTAAATCAATCATCTAGTATGGTTATTTAGTTAGCACTCCGTATGTTCTTCTCATGTTGAGTATGATTGACTAGGATGGTTATTTTACTGATTAACTTAGTCATTGCTCCATAGATATTCTTATGTTGAGTATGGCCAATTAAATTGATTAATCTTGTAATTAGTTTGGTTGAGTATGACAATTAGATTATTTGCGAGTTTTCTTGTAATCAATCTAATTGATTTTTTAAGTCTCCATAAGTTTACTTGTGTTGAGCATATTTAGTCAAATTAATCTTGGTTCGCTTTGGTTAATTTGACTGAATATTTCCTGTTGGATTCCAAATTCATACTTGTATGCAATTTGTTGAGTCTAAAGAAATCCTTATGTAGGACCAGAATATCGCTACGACACTATTCCTGCGATATTAACAACATTTCTACGAGCGTCACTGCCAGTTCTTTAACAACGTTTCACGAACGTCACAGAATATCCAAAGAAAACTGACGATGGAAGAAATACAAGAAGAATATGTTTATCCTACGATGGTCATCATTCTTGCGAGAGAGAATATTGTAGCAATCGCGATGAGATCGCAGAGTAGATCCGAAATAGGAGGAAAACTTAGCTGTCATCCACTATGTAAATCCCTATATAAAGGGTTCGTTAGATTCAGAAAAGGATGATGTATTTTTTAGAGTTGAGAAAGTCTTGAGGAGAGAGAAACTCTATAAAGAAAGTTGTACTTCTGAGTTCTTACATCTTTTGTAAAAATTTCTGAAATTAGAATAATAAAAATGTCGTTGTTCATTTTCAAATATGACTTAATTTCTATAGATTCTTATCAAGGGTGTAGTGTAGGATTTCCTGCAACTACATTTTGGCGCCCGAAACATGGATTGAATTAACGAATATTGAAGAAAAAGTAAAGAAGAAGGTAAGAATTGTTCAAGATTAAGGAAATCATTAAGTAAATCGGTGAGATAATTGAAGGAAGAATGATCAGAATCAAATAGGATTATAGAAAACTGGAGTGTGATATGGTAACAAGAGCAATGGTTGATAGATTTCATGAAAACATTAAGGGGAAGATACATAAACGGGATTCTGAAGGAAGGAAGATTATGACGGTGGAAAAGATATCATCATTAAAAGATTGGGAAAAGCAGGAGATCACATTTACAGCAGTAGAAATACCAGAAGAAAATCTAAGTCATGCATCTTCTTTGGTAATTACGGTATCCGCTATACCAGTGAGAAAGGGAGAATCAATAAAATCTGTAGAAGAATGGGCTATGAATAGAACTTTGGTGGATACAGGAAGTTCTGTGAATATAATTTTTTATCATACTGTTAAGAAAATGGGATATGAGGATGAAGAAATGTCTAGTTCAACATATCATATTCACGGCTTTGGAAAATCATTAACAAAACCAAACGGCGAAATAGTGGTACTAATTCCGCTAGGAGAAATTGAAACACAAGTAACATTATGCGTGGTAGATGTGGAATCACCGTACAATATGATACTGGGAAGACCATGGATACATGCAATCAAGGCTGTAGCATCAACATTGCATCAGTGCATCAAATTTCCTATGCCCAGTGGAATTGGAGAAATTAGAGGAGATACGGACTTTGCAAAACTATGTTACCAAATTGAAGTGAGAAATTGTGAAGATCATCCAAAGTTGCGAAAAGCTTGCAGAAAATTGACAAGAGAATCAAAGAAGGAAAAAGAGTTTAAAGTTTACATGATGAGATCAAAAGAGGGAAAAGGAGTGCCCAGTGAAATCTTGCGAGAAGGAGACAAACTTGCGAGAGTTATGAAAGCACCAACACCAATGGGAGAACCTGAAGCCAGTTACACTGCAGCAGAACCAACAAAAGAAGTAAATATTGGGAGTAAAGAAGAGCCTAAAATGCTGAAAATTGGGACTAAAATGGAGGCATATGAGGAAGAAAGAACTATAAATCTCTTGCGAGAATATAAAGATATCTTCGCATGGAGCAAGGATGAAATGCCGGGGATAGATCCATCAATAGCATGTCATAAATTAGAAATCAACAAAAATGTAAGACCATTTAAACAAAGAATAAGAAAAATCGCAACAACATACCATTCTCAAATAGAGGAAGAATTACAGAAAATGCTCGATGCAAAAAATTATAAGGCAAGCAAAATATCCAAAATGGATTGCAAATATGGTGGTGGTCCCAAAGAAGAACAAAGGAATAAGAATTTTTATAGATTTTACTAATTTAAATAAGGCTTGTCCAAAAGATAGTTTTCCATTACCATATATCCCACAAATGGTTGAATCAGCAGCGGGAAATGAAAGAATATCATCGATGGATGGATATAAAGGATATAACCAAATTCCTCTCGCTGAAGAAGATCAAGAACATACATCATTTTTTGCTCCAAGAGGGTTGTATTGTTACACAAAGATGCCATTTGGTTTACGAAATGCTGGAGAAACATATCAAAGAATGGTGGAGAAGGTGTTTGCAAAGTGGATTCACAAAACATTAGAGGTGTATGTAGATGAGTAAAGAAGCTGAAAATCATGTGCAAGATTTAAAAGAAATTTTCGATCAAATGCGGCAATTTAATATCAAAGTGAATCCTGATAAGTGTACCTTTGGAGTAACCTCAGGAAATTTTTTGGGGTACATTGTATCAAAAGAAGGAATATAAGTTGATCCATAAAAGGTGCAAGCAATTCGTGATATGCCAACACCAGCGACGGTAAAAGATGTACAAAAATTGAATGGACTCTTAGCCTCGCTAGGGAGGTTTATTTCGCGATCTTCAGATAAATGCAAACATTTTTTCGACATATTAAAGAAGGGAACAAAATTCAAATGGACGGATGAATGTGAAAGAGCTTTTCAAGGAATTAAGGAACATTTAATGAACACATCTATTTTACAAAAGGCCGAATCAGGAGAAGAACTATTGATCTATCTTGCGACAACCACATACGCGCTAAGTGCAGTGTTGCTGTGAGTAGACGCAGGTGTAGAAAAACCAATTTATTATATCAGCAAAACCTTCAATTCTGCAGAGAGAAATTATTCCAAGATTGAGAAGTTAATTCTAGCATTGGTGCATGCAACATTTAAGCTCCGTATTTATTTTAAAGCACATAAAGTCAAAGTGTTAACAAAGGTGCCCATTGAGTCGGTGATGAAAAATTCAAAAAGATCAGGCAGGGTTGAGAGATGGAACGCACAAGTAGGACACTTTGATATCCAATATGAAATTCTATCTTCGCCAAAATCCCAAGTCATCGCAGAGTTCTTAGCTGAATTTCCTTTGGAAGATGACGAAGCTGTGGAAGAGATGATGGATGTAGAATAGGAATGCGTAGATCCAAAAGAACTATTAACAGAACCCAACAGATGGGAAATATTAGTGGATGGATCCTCCAACGGAGAAGGAAATGGAATTGGAGTTGTTTTCATATCGCCAGACGGAGAAAAAATAGCTTTTTCATTTAGATTCGAATTTGCATCCACTAATAATGAGACAGAATACGAGGCTGTGATCCATGCTTTAAAGTTTGCGATAGATATGAATTTGGAAAATGCCAGAATCACCAGCGATTCACAATTGTTTATTCGTCAGATAAAAGGAGAATACGCAACAAATGAACCATCCTTGAGAAAATACAAAAGACTCGTTAAGGATTTATCTGCGAGAATTCCAAAAATAAAATGGAGACACATATCAAGGAAAGATAATAGACTCGCAGATGCTTTTTCTTTCATATCTAGTATGATGACGAATCCATTGGCGAGGTGCATAAAAATTCAAACATTTTCATTTCCATCGATAAACAAAGAAGAAGAAGAGAAAGATGTAATGATGGTAGAAGCTTGCGAGGGAAAGCCTACAAGAAATATCAAAGATTGGCGAGTAGATCTTCATGCATACTTGTCAAGAGGAGAAATTCCAAGAAATCGATTAGAAGCACACAAGTTGAAAAGTAGGGCAACCAATTATGAGCTAATAGATGGAGTGATATATCGCAGATCTTTTAATGGACCATCGCTAAGATGTTTGACGAGGGAAGAAGGACAAAAAGTATTAAAGATGTTACATAGTGGTGATGTTGGTAATCATAGTGGAGGAAGATCTTTGGCATATAGAACAAAAATTCAAGGTTATTACTGGACATATATGCAAGAGGATGCAAAACAACTCTCAAGGCGTTGCGAGGATTTCCAGCGATACGGAAAAAAGATACATGCACCAGGAGAACCATTATCATCCTCAACAAGTGTATGGCCTTTTGGGAAATGGGGATTAGATATTGTGGGACCATTTGTACCTGGCTCTGGACAAAAAAGATATTTAATTATCGCAACAGATTATTTCACAAAATGGGGAGAAGTAAAGGCAGTACAACATATCCGCGATAAAGATATTTTTACATTCATCTTTGAAAATATAATTTGAAGATTTGGGATTCCAGCACAATTGGTATCTGATAATGGAAAGCAATTTGAGGGACAGAATATAGAATTGTTACTCAATGCATTTAAGATAAAATGTGGAAAGTCTACTCCTTTATACCCACAAGCGAATGGTCAGGCTGAGGCAACTAATAAAACAATCGCAGACATCTTGAAAAAGAAGTTAGAAGGATACCACAGAGCATGGTGCGAACAAGTGCATAATGCAATATGGGCTTACAACACAACTAGACGAGAAGCAACTGGGATGTCACCATTTTGTTTGACGTATGGGGTTGAAGTTGTATTACCAACAGAAGTTGTTATTCCTACAACAAAAAGAGAAGCATGGGAAAGAAATTTAAGTGTTGGTATGATACTGAATAAGTTGGATGACTTAGAAGAAAAAAGAGAACAAACTCTACAACATATGGAGAATTATTAGCTCAGTTTAGCTCGCGAGTACAACAAACGTGTTAAGAAATGCGAATTCCAACCTGGTGATTTAGTACTGCGAGAGACGCCCAGTTATCAGCGAGAAAATGGTGGAAAATTGGCGAGGGAGTGGGATGGACCATACATCATTAAAGAGATAGTTGGAAATGGGGCATACAAACTAATGGATCCTAAAGGGAGAGATGTTGGTCAAAGACTCAATAGACCATGGAATAGATTATTTCTGAAGAGGTATTATCAATGACACCTTCTGCGAGATACGAAATACTAGTATGTTATATGATGAAACAAATAATAAATTCTTCTCTCTCTATTACAACTGAAAATTTCATCTAATAACAAAGCACAACAAGAGCAGCGAGCATCATCGCAAGAAAAGAGAATAAAAATTTCTCAGAGATTAATAGAATGGGGTGAACCTTTATGACGTGCACCTTAGTTCGCGGATAAAATTTCGCAAGAGGCAAATGTAAGACCTAATAGCGCGTCATATGAGGAGGTATCTCTTGACATGACTCAATGATAAGGTTATACCGCTACTGGAACCTGAGTTATGCATATGTTGGGGTTAAATAAAACCTATCAGGGAGAGAGATCTTGGATTTCCAACTATATAAGGTTATACCCTGGTTGGACGACCGAGAATCTCTTCCAAGAAGTGCAAAGTATGACAAAGGCGCCGAGGTACACGGTTGAGCCAAGAGTGCCCGGGGCGTACGAAACTCCCTTGCCATTCTTGGTAAGTCTTGGCTATGATGCACTTGGCCTGAAGAAAACCCCACTTAGGGTGCAGTCTTGTAACTATAAGCCATATAGGCATAAAGGACAAGAGGCTGCGAAAACAGCTGGTTGTTGGTAAATCTGGATGGGAGGATCTAGTCTTGTATGGCCGATGTTCCCTCCTTGAAGGGGCAACCAGGGGGAAGATAAGGGCTGCACCCTCCATTAGGGAGATGATAAGTGTCTTAAGACGGCAATGTCATGGGGATTTATGATTGCAAGAACATTTAGGCCTGTCATATTGTCGCGTGACGTAAATTATACAGAGGCAACAAGCCACAAAAGAAATGTTAAGATGAGATCAATGGATTTTTACATGAAAATGTAAAGACGTCCTGCGATTTCATCGCAAGACGGCAATGTCATGAGGCTTTGATCTCGTGAGGGAACTTAGACTTGTCATATTGTCGCAATACAATCAAAGAATAAAGATAAGACAAGATCAATGGGCCAATACATGCGAATGTAAAAACGTCCTGCGATTTTGCCGCAGACAGAAAAAGTTTGGCAAAATAAGACCTTTAATTAGGAAGGCAAAATAAGACCAAAAGAATAATCTTACCAATTAACTACTCTATTTTAAGATTGCAGGAAATATTCATTCATCGCAGAATAATATATATAAGAAGGAAAATTCTTAACATCGCAGATTCTTTCAGAATTTTTTAGAACATCGCAGCAGATATATTCATACTTTCGCAGATATATTCATACTTTCGCGAGTAATGCAACAACACAATTTCCAAAAGAAGATACAGAAAATAAGTCACCATTTCAAGAAAGATAATGGAGGGCAAGTGGGGAATGGAGAAGTAAGATTTCATTATCTTCCTTGAAAATATTCAAAGTAAACAAAATTAAAAGTTAAATTTTAAAAGTTTCAAAAGTTACATCACTCGCAAGAAAGAAGAAGAAAAAGAGGGCAACAATGAAATTCAAGTTTCAGCGATGGCCTCGTCAGATTCATTATTCTTGCTCGTCAGATTTATTATTTTTGCCAGAGTTATCAGCTTCATCATCATCCTTTTCACCACAAGTCTCTCCTTCTTTTAATTCTTCATCAGCAATTACTTCGCCACTTGCAGTTACTTCTTTGGGGGGACTTCTTTTTTCTTCTTCTTCACCATCTTCTTGGGTGGTATTTTCTTAATCATTAGTAAACTCTAATTCTTCATCCATGGGAATAGGAATTTCATCATCATCAACCTTTAGAGGAGGAACAGATACAGGAGGGAGAGAATGGGAGAGCAGAATCTCGTTGACAAGAACTTCAGCACTTAGGTGGACCTTGCGAAGGAAACCTCTATCACGATTCCTAATATCTATATTCTTTAAGTACTCGAGATAATCAAGTCTTCTTTCTGCTTTGTCGCGGGCTTCAAGATAATTGGAAAGAAGAGACTTGTTCTCTTTGCGAACTTTATCCAATTTATTGGTAAGATCAGCGATGGTAGAATGAAGACTTCTTTCAGATTCTGCGAGCAACAAAAATAATAAAAGATCAGTTAGACAAAGATTTCACAAGGAATGTAACACAACAATTGATAGGAAGATCAACAAGGGAGGCATACAATTGACTACCTTCTTTTTGCGAGGTTAAGTTTTGAATTAATGTAAATAAACAGTTCTCCTATTGATTCATGGCGTCATCGAATTCATCGCCAACCATACCCTTCAGACGAGATTTCATGCTTTCTTCTTTGGTGCGAAGATATGAGTTTTCCTTTGCTAATAAAGAATGAGATTTCTTTAATTGAGAATATGATCTCGAAGCTCGCTGACCTTTAAACTAAAAGTTAATCTACCCTCGATAAGTTTATCCTTCTCAGCGGCAGATGATTCAGTCAATTCCTTGAGGTCATCCTTAAGAGAACGAAGAGATTGTTCTTGATTATTACATGTGCTTTGAAGATTACTTAATTGTTGCGAGGAAATCGCCATCAAGCTTGAAAATCTATGTTTTTCTTGGGACAAAGTTTTATTCTCATATGATAAAGATTCCATCGCCAAATTAGCCTTAAAAAACAAATATGAGAGGTGATCAACCTCGCCACTTAATAAATTCTGCCTTTGCAATAATTGATTATTCTCATTAGTAAGATTATTTATGTGATCAATTGAATAAGTGTAAAGATTATCTAATCTAGTATCTTGGTCCATCCAAGAATCTCTTTCAGCGCGAGCTTCTTCAGCGATAGATTCAAATTTGAGTCTTTCTATGAAACGAGTCCGATTTGAAACTAATGAATGAACCAAGAATTTAAGAAGAAAGCCTGAGTACGGAGAATATAAAAATAAAACAGAAGAACAAGGGGGTAGAGGCAAGAAAAATGTACCTTTAAACTCGTCATTTTTTCTGCGAAGATTCTCGCAGTCTAGAGAAGAATTGTGGAGCATATGATTCAAAGTATCGCATTCAGCAGTTTTGACTTGAAGGCTTCTCCTCAGAGCTTCAACCTCATTTTACATAGACACTCGTGAAGCATTATAATCAGAGCCAAAATACTTGAGTAGAGTCTCGCAAGCTTCATATTGGAGGGGATCAGTAGAAGACTTTCTAGCATTGTCTAAAATGTTGGACAAGATTTTAAAAGAAACATCAACACCTGCAAAAGTTTCATTTGATGAAGGAAGGGGTGTAGAAGGTGAAGCAGTAACGAGAGAAAGTTGACGATTTGAATCATTTGCGATGGTTGAGTTTCCAGGAGGAGGGGTATTTGGAAAAACAACAGTTGAAGGTAATAGAGGACTATAAAGAGTCTCAGTCACAACAATTTTAGAAGCCTGATTTGTCAAAGGGTCAGAAGAAGTAGAAGTATGGGCAACGATATTCTCGCAGACAAAAGTAGAAAGATTTGGTTGCGATAGTGTGGGATTAGTCCTCACGGATGTTAGCATGGGAATAATGAGATTATCTCCCAGAGTCTTAAAGTGGCGAGATCTTTTGGGAGGTTTAACAGGGTTCTCGTCATTCTGTGAATAATAACTCAGATAAGAAACAGAGGCAACAATATTTTTATTAAGAAATAAAATGTGTTTCTTACTACCTTATCATTCGCAGAATTCCTCTTCTTCTTTTCTGCTGGCTGCGAATATTAGGGTTTTGAGTTGTGGATTGTGTGTTAGAGACAGTTCCACTGAAGAGAAGACATAACATGGAAGTTATGAAGAATCAAATAAGAAAGATTGGAGAATAAAAGTAAAAATTGGCTTAAATAAATGTCATAAGTCAAGAAACATACCTTGATGACTCCATTAGAACAGTAGCAGGAGAATATGAAGAAGAAATAAAAGTTACAGACGGAAGACGAAGTAAATAGATAAAGAAGATAAAGAAACGGAAGAAGAAAATTAGTTCTGAAATTCAACTCTACCTTTTATAGGCAAAAGGGGGTGACCTATTGAGCAGAGACGTGTTAGTAAAAAGAGGGATTCACAACACGTGTAGGCGGTAAGGCTAAATTAACGGAATCCTATCGAGAAGAAAATATAAGAGGGAAAGAAGTTGAGAGTATAATAAAGAGTATTGATTCTCATGATCTTCTCTTCTTCGCAAAAAAGACATGAGAAGAGGCAAGATGTAGGACCAGAATATCGCCACGACACTATTTCTGCGAGCGTCATTGCCAGTTCTTTAACAACGTTTCACGAACGTCACAGAATATCCAAAGGAAACTGACGATGGAAGAAATACAAGAAGAATATGTTTATCCTACGATAGTCATCATTCTTGCGAGAGAGAATATTGTAGCAATCGTGATGAGATCGCGGAGTAGATCCGAAATAGGAGGAAAAATTAGCTGTCATCCACTATGTAAATCCCTATATAAAGGGTTCGTTAGATTCAGAAAAGGATGATGTATTTTTTAGAGTTCAGAAAGTCTTGAGGAGAGAGAAACTCTAGAAAGAAATTTGTACTTCTGAGTTCTTACATCTTTTGTAAAAATTTCTGAAATTAGAATAATAAAAGTGTCGTTGTTCATTTTCAAATATGACTTAATTTCTATAGATTCTTATCAAGGGTGTAGTGTAGGATTTCCTGCAACTACACCTTATTTTCTTTTGAAATTAAGGTTGCTCTTGTTGTTCCTTACGGAATGACATATTATGGGGGAGAGTTTTTTTGAACTTGTGCTTAATTGCCAAATATTTGTGAGGAGTGCGGCTGTGGAATATTAGAGGGGTTATCTTGCGTCTTTATAAACTCCTTGATGAATGCATTTAGCTTCGGCTTTATGATTGCATCTAAACAAGATGATATACATTTACCTTTGGTCATGAAATGTCTCTTACAAAAATTTCATTAGGATCCCGTTCTTGTACCTTTGCCAATTTTATTGACAAAAAGGGGGAGAATTAATTTGTAGTTCACACTACAAATACATATGGTTTTCAGATCATTATGTAAGGGGGAGTGGTTTCCATGTGAGATGGAGTATTGACTAGGGGGGGTGAAGTATCACCATAGTATTTTTTTTGAAGTTGTGATGCAATTGGACTTTGACGCTATGTAATAATACTATGACATTATATAACAATGATTGAGAACCGATGCTTTCTCATTGTTATAGATACGGATTTTCAACAACGATGATGCTAAACTTACCACCTTTGGGATCATTGGACTACTTGGAAGTGACGAAGATTTCGAGTATTGTTGAAGATTAGACATGTGGAATAGGAGCTACAAAGTTTATTTATATATTTTTTGTATTCCATATGTATTAATAGTTTTGCCACTAAAATTGACAAAGGGGGAGATTATTAGATCACTGCTCGGTCGAACTCGCATGCGTTTCTATATCAAGCATGTTTGTCAATGTTAGTGATCAAAACTATAAAGTCTTGATTTATAGTCTACTATAGCTAAGGTCTCGGACTAGGATAGAAAGTGTAGTTGAGCTCAAGAACTCCATGGAAATCATCATACAAGACGAAGGACTACTCAAGGAACCAATGGATCTTCATCGACTAAAAGGTATGTGGAGACTTGAACTTATCTATCAATCAAAAGTCTATCTACTCTATCTCATATCTTGAGACAAAAGTCGTTTTACTACATAAACTAAAGATATACATATGTGACATTTCGATCTGAGTATATCTCGCTTATCTATTTCTCGAAATATGCGTTGGTAAAGCTTTCGCTTTAGCTAAGTTCATCTTTGCCTAGTGACGAAAGTCATGTTATGTTTCAATCACTTTGGAAATTTCTCTGACGGAAACTAGTTTGTGAATAATAACTATATGACGTCCTCTGAGAATGTTTCAATGATTGAAATGAGAGTTTAGACAATATAACCACTGGGGGAGATAAACATTGTTGTGGTAACACATATATGTATAAGTCCTTATCACTTGAACAAAAGTTTGCGAACTTTGTTGATCAAGTGAAAACCGGAACTTGAGCAGTCAACTCAATCCGCGAACGTGCGTAGTTCTTGAACCCGAGAATTTATGTTGGAGTTGTAGCTCGGTTTCAGTCCGCGAACTCAGTCCGCAAACTGACGGAAGTTCTCGAACCCGAAAATTTCTGTTGGAGTTTGTGAACTCCAACCGGTTACTTGAGTCCGCGAACTTGAGTAGTTATGTCTAAAAACGATGTTCGTGAACTTATTTAAATTATCTAAGGAATGCTATTGCAAACCGTGGATTTATAGTTCATGAATCGATTCGAGTGAATCACATTTGTGTAGTACATAAGATCTCATAGAAATTGAAAAACTCTCTAACTAGTTCATTTGAGTCATTTGAACTAGTTATGGTTAAGAAGAATATGGTTGATATGAAAGTTATCACTTGGATAACCATTAGGTTGACTAATATTGAACCAACTATTGTACACGTTTGGGTACGGTTACACAAACCCAAAATCTTCAAGTACATGTGTGTATGGGAAGATCAGTTTTTGATCTAACGGTTGAGAGATATTATCTTGTATCTAATCAGGTTTTCATCTAACGGTGAATATTGAATGCTTTGTTACTAAGCTAACATTGATTGCAAACCCTGATTTGAAAGACTATATAAGGGAGAACTCTAGCAACTGGGAAACCTAATCCCCGCACATTCTGTGTGATGCTAGTTTGCTAAGCTAGAGTCGATTCTCCTTTAACCTTTGGTTTATTCTTCTGAAACCAGGTTAACGACTTAAAGACTTCATTGGGATTTTGAAGCCAGACCGATACTACTTTCCTTGTAGTTAGGTGATCTGATCTTGTTGTTTCTATCGTACGAGTACAATTGTAATAATTGGCTTGAGATTTCTATCTCCGATAGGCAAGATATAAAAGTAATCACAAACATCTTCGTCTCATCGTTTGTGATTCCACAATATCTTTTTTTGCTGCGTCGATTAAGACTATTGTGAGGTGATTGATAAAACTGAGTTGTTCTTCGGGAATATAAGTATGGTTTTATTGATTGGTTCCTATTCACCTTGATTTATTAAAAGACGGAACAAAACTCATAGGTTTATTCGTGGGAGACGAATTTATCTATATTGTAGACTTTTCTGTGTGAGACATATTTGTTTGCTAAAGTCTTCGACTTTGGGTCGTAGCAACTCTTGGTTATGGGTGAGATCAGCTAAGGGAATCAAGTGCGCAGTATCCTACTGGGATCAGAGGCGTAGGAGCATAACTGCACTTTTGATCGGTGTGAGATTGATTGGGGTTCAGCTAAAGTCCAGACCGAAGTTAATTTGGAGTAGGCTAGTGTATGTAGCGGCTTAATATAGTGTATGTTTAATCTGGACTAGGTCCCGGGGTTTTTCTACATTTGTGGTTTCCTCGTTAACAAAATTCTGGTGTCTGTGTTATTTTTTTTCTGCATTATATTTTTATAATTGAAATAATACATGTTGTGCATTGATCAATCAATTAGAATATTTGACCTTATTGGTTGCTGATTTAAATTGATTGACACTTGGATATTGGTCTTTGGTACCATCCAAGTTATCTCTCTTTGATTGGACTCGCGAATCACATTTGCTTGAGCAAATCAAATTGAGAGATTGAGATAATAACTCCTTGAGTATTTTCTATTGATTGAGTCTAGTTGATTCTCTAGAAAACAACTCGGAGTTGTCCATATAGATTGCTAATCGAAATATTAGGTGAGGTTGTTATACCCCCGCTTTTTCAATCCATTTAAGAGATTCGAAATATATATATCCATGGACAATAATCAACCGTGTAAACTGTTGAACATAGTTTAAGCGATAAAAATAGATTGATAAAACAACCGAAGTTCCTACCCACTTTGCATCGATGCAGTAACATATGCTTCACTATCCCCATTTCCCTCAACTCACCCATTACTATTACGAATCTAATCATGTCCTTCCTGCATATTTATTAAAATCCATTACATAGATAGTAAAAAAAAATACACCTTGACAAACAAGATCCAAACATGGATAGAACTCTACCCATAATTGCATATTTTAAACAAAGAACAATACAGAAATAAAAAAATAAAATCAGGATATAAATACAGATTTCAGTCAAGTTCACCAATTATTACATGTATCACCACCACCAGCATCCATTCTCATAACATATCAAAGGGTTTCATCGTAAACAGATGACAAATGATGCACTACCACCAGCTAAACCCAAAAATCTGCAGTATTGACCATCCCACCAATACCAACAGCCCACACCATCAATTCTAACCATCAACACTACACACAAACAGTTAAATCACCACAAAACTGAAATCAAATAAAACCCATGCTTTAGGACTCCATCAAATACATCAAACAAAAAGAAAAATATGAGAAATTTTACTGAATCAAACAATAAGAACAAAAAAAAAAAAATCGAGGAATGAGAACTTTTTTTTGTTGTTGCAAAGATTAGGGTTTATACCTGGTGATGTCTTCTTCTTATACTTTCAGCTCTATCGAACATGAGATGAGGGTTTGCTTTGATTTTAGGAGGAAAATCAACTAGAACTAGGGTTACAAAATTAGGGAATGTTAAACGATTATGGTTCTGATTTTGAGATTGGTTTTGATTCAAGATGTGGTTAAGATTAGTTTTTTAAATCAAATTTGATTCAACGATGAGAGTGTTTTCATATGAAAAAATAAACTAAAATTAGATGAGAGTTTGCATTTGGTTTTACGAACAAATAATCTAAATTTAGGTTACAAAAGAGGGGTTTTCTTTTAGATATAATACATGGGTTTTGATTTTGAGATGAGGTTCAGATTAGTCATTGATTGTGAGAGTTGAAGTTTGATCTATGAGATTTCAGAATTGGGTCTATGAGGAAGATAAGAAACATAAGACGACTTTGTGGTGATATTCCTTTCTCAAACTTCACGAGTTTGAGATAAATAATAAAAATAAAAATATTAATTCTAAAGCCCTTAAAATACACAATTTAGATTAACCGCAGGATTGCATCCTATATCAACGGTGCATAAATTACACTCAATTACTAAAAGTTAATATATAAATGAAGCAACGAAAATCCTAGTGTGCAACGTATATTTACGTTGCTCCATATACAACGCCTATATACGTTGCAAATCAAAATATTCTGGCGTTGCAAAGACCAGGATATGGTGTAGTGCATATTCATCTTTCTCACAACTAGTTCAAATGACTTCAAAAGAACTAGTTGAAGAGTTGTTCAATTGCTTAGGTCTTTATGCATAGATACAACTGAAAAAAATTCGGTTTGATTCATTTGAATTAATTCATGAACAATATAGCCACGGTTTGCAAAGATTCCATTACTTATAATTTATTGTTTTAAGTTCATGAACTACCGATTTGAGAAATAACCAGCTTGGGTACACATACGGGTATGCGTACCTTAGCTACCGGATTTGAGTTTCCAAACTCAGCAGATTTTTCGGTTAGAAAAGTTCCGCCAATACACGTACATGTACGCGTACATAAGGTGACTGGTTTATGAGATCGTAAAATCCAAACTCAGTAGAATTTCCGGGAAGAAAAGTTCTTCTAGTACGCGTACCCAACCTGTATCCTTCACCAATACCGTATGCACACACTTGGTTTTCGGCACATGGATTTATACACTATTGTGCGAACACTCTATATATGCTTATATCCATAGATGGTAATCTCAACTCTACATTTCAATCATTGAAACATTCTTCTATAATGTTATAACAGTCGTTACACAACTATCATCATCAAAGCCATTTTCAAGATTGAAACGTCATCATGACTTTCGTCACGGGTAAAGATGAAAAATGTTTAAAGCGAAATCTTACCAACACATATTTCGAGAAAAATATAGGCGAGTAAACTTGTCTCGAAATAGCAAATGTGTATGTATGAAAACTATCATACTTATACGACTTTTGTCTCAAGAGTGGGAGATGAAGTAGATATACTTTTGAGTGATATATAAGTTTAAGTTTAAGTCTCCGTATACCTTTTAGTTGGATGAAGTTCCACTGGTTCCTTGAGTAGTTATCCGTCTTTGTAAGATGATCGCCGTGGAGTCTGGAGCTCAACTACACTTAACTATCCTAGTCGGAGACTTAGTTATAAGTAGACTAGAAATCAAGACATATAGTATTGACAACTAAATTTGACAAACAAGCTTGAGATAGCAACGCTTGCGAGTTCGACCGATTAAGTCTCTAACAATCTCCACCTTTGTCAATTTTAGTGACAAAACTATCAATACATATGGATTACAAAATAGATAAAACTTTGTAGCTTCTCGTCCACATGCTTGATCTCCTTGGTGCTTCAATATTACTTGAAAACTTCGTCTTTTCCAAGTACTCACATGATTCCATATATGTTCAGTTCAGCATCATAGTTGTTGAAGATCCGTATCCATAACAATGAGAAAACAAAAGCTCTCAATCATTGTTATACAGTGTCATAGTATTATTACACATCATCAAAGTTCAATTGTTTCACAACTTCAACAACACTACTATGGCGATATGTATCACTCCCCCTTAGTCAATACTTTCATATCAACATGAAAACCACTCCCCTTACATAATGATCCGAAAACCATATGTATTTTTAGTGTGAACTACATATTAATTCTCCCCTTTTTGTCAATAAAATTGGCAAAGGTACGAAAACGGGATCCTAATGAAATTTCCACGGAGATGCTTCAAGACCAAAGAAAAGTACATATCAACTTTGTTTAGATGCAATCATAAAGCCGAAGCTAAATGCATTCATCAAGGAGTTTATAAAGATACAAGATAACCCCTAAAATATTCCACAGCCGCACTCCCCACAAAGATATGGAAATTAAACGCAAGTTCAAAAGAACTCTCCCCTATATGATGTCATTCCCGAAAGAACAACAAGCACGACCTTACTTTTATAAGAAAAGAAGGATTTCTTTGGACACCAAAAACCACAAAAATGATTTTGCATCCAAAATTCTCAATTAAGTTAATCACAAGAGAACCCATGATTAATTTAATCGGAATACACAACCAAATTAACCACAAATGAATCTATGATTAGTCTAGTTGGAAATGCTCACATAAGAAGACTTATGGAGCCGCACAATATATACATAAGATATGGATCAGGGAAGATCAATACTGCGGAATAGACAAGGGTTCATTTTATTTTCCATCACAATTTGCACAATGACATATAATAGACATAATCCTCATAAACAAAAGTTTTATCCTTTCTTCCATCAAAATATGACATAAAAGGCTTTAACTTTTGTAATGTGAAATTTCATTCATTCTTTTATCAATACATGCATATTGACATATGAAAGACTTAACTTTTGACAAAGTATGGGACAATCATAGTTTACAGACGCAAACACACATATCCCATAACAAATTGCAATATATAAAACCATAAAGATTAATACTGCAAAATCAATCTTTGTCCTTAGAAGGTAGAATCAATCATTTTCGCACGGATTTACACCAAGAATAGCCACCAAAGGAGTATAAAAATATTTTCTTAACAAAGAAGAACATACAAAGTCATTAACGACCATGCACCATAGTTCACATAAGATGATTGTGAACATTCAAGAATCCCATAGCAATGCGTACTACTACCCATTCTTGAACTTCCTTCTTTGTGATTCACCAACAACATTCTTGTAAAAGATACAAATGAGATTATATGAGTAGTACTCCAAGAATCCAAGTGCCCAAGTCCAAGAGAAGTGGAACAAGTGCGACGAAACAGAGCAAAACACTCAAAAACAAGAGACAGGACAAAGACCAATATGAACTCATCCAAATTCAAGAATTCTGATCTCTATTTAAAAAGGAAGATAATGCAAAATGAATGAGGTAATTCCGAGTTCGGACGAAGAAGTTACAGCCAAAACAGGTTTACTGAATATCGACGTCTATGGTCAAGTATGCATACCGGTTTTCAAACGAATTTTCATGACCTGGAGCAGTATGCAAACGTGTATGCATCCTAAAATCCCTGGATTTTGATTTTAAATGATGGCATGCACACCTGGTATGTGTACCATGAAGTCCAAACATCCCGAACTACTATTTTCAAACCTAAACATTTATGAACCTTAAACACAGATCAAGTTAGGTAGAAATGAACTATAAGCAAGGTACATGGATCAATTATAAGTCCTCTAAGAAAATAAAAACACAATTCTTGCTCAAGTTTATAGACATACCTTTTTATAAGAATCCAATCGAATTCTACATCCTTACCGAACATAATATGTTCCCCCAAATTCTCGTGCTTCCCTCACCGTATCCATAGCAGAGCATTACTTGGTGAGGATGCACTATCAACACACTCAAGTAGTTGTGTTGAGGTGAGCAATGTCTTGCTCACCATAAGTAACTTTTGGATTATCATGAAAGATATCGCTTTTAGAACCTTCCACATCCAAATTCATCTTTCCAAAGAACTTTTTAAGTTCCAACATCATGGCTACTGCCTTCTCCATAGTCATGGAATTTTTTGGGAGATCATTCCTTTTCACACTGTTGATGGTGGTTTTTGGCTTAGGGTTAAATTTGTAAAACATTGCATCTGATGTGATGTCACTCTATAAGAAAATGGAGCCATGAGTGTTAACCTTTCCACTGGAATATTTATTGAGTCGCTCAATATATTTACATGAAATTTATCCAGACTGGCGCATGTAGCAACCATCCCAGATGACCTGTAAATTTCGGCGCCTTGCCTATATTACTTATTAATATAAGATTCACTAAGTACTTTTCCTATGTTATGTTCCCCGGTGGAACCCTTAATATCGGTATGGCATGACGAATTTGTATTCACTTGCAGCAGAGTAACACGAATTTCCAAGTACCAAAGTTAAGGCCATTGCACAAAATGCTCAGACAGAAAGCACACTGCACTCTGTAAATAAGGAATTTTGTGGCAACACACAAAATCCAATTAATTTTGTGATAACTCACAAAAAAACTCATGAACCCGACTAATTTGCAAAATTAGGGTTTTTGCGCCATGCGCAGTATATTAGACCCCGTTGGTCGAAACTATGCTTAGCCAAACTAGGCAATTAAATCCTCCACGGTGCACTAGTAGTGTGGCCACGCCCTTGCTTGCCGGCCCCAGCCCCTTTCCATCGACCAATCAGGTTTCTCTAAATGCGCCATACGCATTTAAAATGAGGTCGGCCCAATGTATTTAATCTCGGCCGAGATGGCCGAGATACCGCCGATAATATCGATTTCGGTGTTTCACCGAGATGCCGATATTTCCGGTATTCACCGAAATATCATGTCTCAGTACTCGA
Source organism: Papaver bracteatum (assembly GCA_023529315.1). Taxonomy (NCBI): domain Eukaryota; kingdom Viridiplantae; phylum Streptophyta; class Magnoliopsida; order Ranunculales; family Papaveraceae; genus Papaver; species Papaver bracteatum. Next base: position 5,125,405 of record JAJJWX010000811.1, on the reverse strand, counting down.
CCGATATCCACCGAAATCCGATATTGACTACATTGGGTCGGCCCCATGTTGCTTGCCGGACCCCTTTCCATCGACCAATCAGGTCACTTTAAATCTTCTACGGCGCACTGGAAGTGTGGCCACAGCCTTGCTTCCCCCCCCCCTCCCCTTTCCATCGACTAATCAGATCGCTTTTGTAGATGGGGCAAAATGAGTTGCTGGTTTTTAAGCAATTAAGGAGACGACCATGCAGAGGAAACTCCTTGAACCGAGCGAACTATCTAACCTCACAAATGTACTAAAAGAAGGGAGTGCTTTGAATTCGAGAGATCAATCTGTAGTATTCCGGCCTAAACCAAGACAATGGCCGTTCCAGAGTAAATTCGGTCACAAGAGAGGATGGGTCGATCTGTAGGAGGGAAGCTGAGAAATGTGTGAGATCAATGGTGATTGAGATTGTAGGTGTGTTGTGTATTCTACATAAGAAAGTTCTGAATGATTGAATTTACTCAGTTGAGAGTGATTGCTCAGATGATGAGTTCATATAGACGAAATATTGTCTATATGAACGTTCTTGTCGAGAAAATCTTGTGTCTTTCAATCATGATTCAGAGGCCTTTTATATTGCTGGAATTGTAAAACACCTTGATCCCATGAAGTATGACAGTTGTTGAAGTCAAAGAGTGGAAAGTGGAAATCGTGTTAAAACCAGTTGCTCATCGTGCAGAGACTTGGTTGATTCTCCATCCACTACTTTGATGACTCCTCCAACTGATTGTACGACTTTCTCACATTTTCATCGTATATATGAACACACGTGTTGTAGATCGCCAGACCAAAACCCTAGTTGATATCCCCCCATGTGACACGATTGATATCTCGTGGCTTTAGTTAGTCAGTTGCTGACTTCGTGGGACGATGAGTCCTTGTATTTCTGAGTTGAACGTGATTTACAAATGTTTTAAAACTCATGAATTGAACACGTCTGTTGAGACAGAGGTATAATTCTCGGATAAATGTTGATTGCTAAAGTGAACAAATATTGTTCATTTGATGAGTCGTTAAATATTGATAGTGAACCAATATTCCTTGATCTGAGCAAATATTGCTCATCTGAGCAAATGTTGCTCGTTTGATAAATTGTCAATTATTGATAGTTGAATCAATATTCTTTAGCGTGAACAAATATTGTTCGTCTGAGCGAATGTTGCTCATTTGATAAATTGCTGAATATTGATAGTTGAACCAATATTCCCTGGTGTGAGCAAATGTTGCTCGTCTGAGCAAATATTGCTCATGAATCACTGGTAATAGGATTAAGATAAACATTAATTTAAAATACTAGCAGCTGAACCGAGCATAATTAATTAGGGTGTTGATCATGAGATCAACGTAAAATTATTAGTGTTTGAATCTGGAATTATTAACCTTGGATTCGAAACCCTAATTTTGATCAATTGCTAGATTGATGATTTATTGAAAATCATTCATGGAATAAAGAAGGGATCGGATACATGGGATGATGAATCAACCATGTAGTGCCCATATGTTCAAATGAGCAAAAATACCAAAGTCTCTTGAAGACATGTTGGTGAAAGGATGATTAAAAATGTTGTTTAATCATTTTTTGCTGAAAAATAATGTTCGTCTCAGCATTAGGTGTTGAACCCTAATTATAAAAAGATGAGAGACCAACAAAGGGATCATAAAACTGGCCTTGGTTGGTCATGGGATCGACTGACGATCATTTTATGAAGTTCCTAGTTGTCTGGAAGAGTTTCGTACCTAATACGTGCAATTGTGCAAATTAGGTCAAATCGTGAAAAGCACATGGGACCGGCTCCTTGCAAGCCGAAGAGCCAACCTTGATGGTCAAGGTAACATGCTCATGTCACCAAAGTGTTTGTCTCTCAATTCTGAGAATTTCGGTATTTTCTAGTGTGCGTTTGAGCAACATTTTGAGAAAAATATGAAGAAATCAGGGATTTTTGGTGAAACCGTGAAAACTTCATGAGATGAAGGAAAATAATAAAAAAAGAAGGAATCATGAAGTGTGGGACCGGTATGTCCAAGGCATGGATGTCTGGCAAAAGAGCCCAGTCCCACAGTATTTTCCTAATTTTATAATATTTTTCATGATTTTAGGGAAATATCAAACCAAGGAATTTTGTTGAAATCAAGGAGTTTCCATGAGATTAGGAAAACATAAATAATAATAATAATAAAAAAATAAGGTGTGCGTGGGACCGGCCGGCTTGGGCCCGGTCCCATGAGTTTCCCTAATTTGTACTACTATTTTTCATGAACTTGAAGGAAATTTCATGATTTTAAGGAAATATCATGAAATCAAGGAATTTCATGGAATCAAGGAAACATAAAAATATTTATAATAAAATAAGGGGCGTATGGGACCGGCTTAGGCCCAGTTCCACGAGTTTTCTAATTTTATATTATTTTTCATAAACTTAAGGAAATTTCATGAATTTAAGGAGTTTTCATAAAACGAATGATATTTGCTCAAATGAAGAGATTTTCATGAGATCAAGGAAAATAATAAAAAATATGATAAAATATAAAATTGGGCGTGGGATTGGTCACGGCACGACCGGCTGGCCGATGGGCCCAGTCCCTCAGCGCCTTGGTCAATATTTTATTATTTATTATTTTCTTTCCTATTTTGCATAGGTTCATCGTCTCGTCATATTTTGAAATACTTATTTGTGCGTTCAGATGCTCGTTAGTGCATTATTGCTAAGTACACTTGCACCATTTTGGTCGGGGCGTACTCGAAGGTACCACAGATGCCCATTTGTTGAATATTTATTACTAACCCATGGAATTCTGCTGGGAAGAACCATAAATTGAAGTAACGAAATATTATAAAAAATTATTGAATATTTTCCAGGGATTCAGTTAATGAATCTAATGATTTAAGAATAATTAATTGATGGCTCTATACTAGCACGATTGTCTAGGAGCATTAATTATTCATGAATTGAGTGATATGAGCTTGTTGAAGCGTCATATTTCTTTTATATATCTATATCTAGGGAAAACATTGTTACATCCTGAAGACGTTATTGCTCTATACTAGCAGGCAAGTTGTCTAGGAGCCGTCCAATCTTTCGATTCTATATAGAAGTAATTACTGAAATTGCTCAGTATTCATGAGATATGTCGTTGCCTCAGCTGAGAGACTACATATCTACATATACTCTGAGAGACAGTATTCTCAGTCAGAGATTCTTGTGGCATGATCTTTCATGATTTCAATAAGAGACATGAGCCTCAATACTCATCTGATTGCTGGATCAGGAGCATATACAATTATGGGTTTACGATTTTATCCCTTGTTAAAAATCCACCATCTATATTAAGTCCCCTGCTTAATGAGGGACAGTCATGTTCCTCAGTCAGCACTGGATGGTGATTTTTTAGTTACAGACGAAATAAGTAATTGAACTTAGTCGAAAGATAGAATGTTACCGGATTTTTGATTGTACGAGCGAACCACGGTTTGAACGAAGATCCCAGTAGCATGACAGAGCATTGTCTAATGAGAATAAATTGGTGTAGCACCGCTCTTTTTTTTATTTCTTTTTCAGAAGTTGATAACTTGTTCATGAGTTTTTCATGTTAAAATTATGTATACATATGCATGTATAGACATGAGTTTTGTAAAAACCCTTGCTTTAAGAACAAACGTTCGTTCGATTATTAGTTTAAGAAACTAGCAATAATCCCTAATGTAGGAGAGATTTTTTTTTGAATAGACGTGCATCTGTTAGTAAAAAATTTGTTTATGAGCTTTCAGGAAAAAATTTATTTTCGATATGTAAGCTTTCACAAATTTTTGAAAATATACTATTGAGGGAGCAAAAGTATATATATATGTGTTTTTCAAATTTACGTGAGTTTCACGTTAAAACATATTTTTTGTAAAATCAATGTTTTGATTTTGAACAACCGTTGAAAGTAGACAATTATACATGGTGAAATAATGTCTGTATGTGAGTTTTTCACAATTGTAGAATGGACGTCTGTCCAATTTTTGAAAAAGCAGTGGATGTTAAAATTCACGTGGGTTGTTCACGGTTTTATGAAAATCAAGTCATGTTTTTGAATAATGAATTTTGCTCGTCTTTGCAGGTTTGAAGGAGCGAGCAAGTTTTCGAAATTCTGACGTTATAATCACTACATCTAGTGAAATTGTAAATAGGTAAGAGTTGGATTGTTACCATTTTTGTAGACGCTGATGTGAGCATCCTAATTATTCTGTTGTATTTTAATTCCATTGCTTTGATGAAATTTGCATCTACGGATGATGTACTGAAGTAGGAATGTTGTATGGACGTCACAACAACTTTGCAAGAATGACTGGATCCCATAATGACACTTCCAAAGATGATACTTCCAGATATGACATCTCTCTACAGATGCATCTTCAAGAAATAGTGCTTCTGGGACCTTTGAGTGATGGTGAGAGATCCTTCGTACTAAGTTGTACTCCTGATTACTTAGTATGAGTAGTGTACGGGAAGTCTCTGATGGAGGAATATAACATCGATAGAGCAGCTCGACAAATGGGTCCTTTTTCGATTGATGTGGATTATTCAGAAATAACAGTAAGTCTTCGGAGTGGAGAATCCAGAAATAAGGATCATAGAATGATATCGAACACAGTAAAGTCTCTGGCTGTATCTTTGGTGAGTTGTTAGCGCTCCTTATATCATGAATTTTTCTTGTCAGTGCAATTAGGATCATGAAACCAGGGTTTGTTATTTCCTTTCAGAATTTTGCTTCATCGAGCTTGACGGTCCTCAATTCTCTGCGGGTGAACAAACAGTCTCTGAATCGAGCGTTGAAGAAGAAGTTGATGTAAGTACCTCTTTGTATAATCGTTCATAGAACTCCTTGAATGAAATATTAATAATTGTTGTTGATGTATGCAGGAGGAAATTTCGTGGATGAACAAAGTATTGACAATGCTCATTCTTCCTTAGAAAATGGTGAGACAGAGCATTCTCGGAACCCAGGACCGAATGAAGGAAATAATGCTACTAATGATGATTCTGGCAATATTGATCCTCTGAACGGCCTAGAGACCTCTCAAGTAGGTATTCTACTATAATTTCTTCATAGAAGTATGAAATTGATGACTTGTGAATGAATGAATGAGAATCCATACGAATATATGAGAAATTTTTCCGAAATACGTCACCACAAAAATTCAGACTCCAGCCTTTCAGTAAAAACGCTGTAGAATCTTCGCCCGATGTCGGATTTTCGCGATCTACCCATGTTTTTTAATGCCCAATAAATTTCCAAGCTTGTGCAACAAAGCTTGTAGAGTTTAGAGCATGTTTAGGGGCCAAAATAGGCGAAATAGTAAACTTCCGGGAGACTTCCAGAAAATTTTCAGCTGGCATGTAGCCCAATGTTTTGGCCACATATATTTGCTCGTTTATCCAATTGATGTGAATTTTGGATATGTTGTAGAGGACATCCATACGAAGAGAATGGTATATGTCCTATTCTTAGATTCTTAACCAATTTCTTCCAACTTGCTTCTTTGTGCGGGGCAGTGTAAAATCATCTTAGACGAGCTTGTTGTAAAACACTCTTGTTGTGTCTTTGGACCATTCGCTTGTGTCTTGAATGGTTGGTGAAGGATTTCAATATCATTGATTTATTGGATATCATGACCCCTTGATTGAAATAGGAGCATGGTGCTTGCAGCCATCTTGTTTCTGTCAGTCGTAGTAGAAACATCATTTCTGAAATCCTGGTCAGGGACCGTAACTGAGGTTGCTCTCAAGAGGGGGTGGTGTAATGACCATGGTTTCATGTCCCGGTGGTAGCATTCCTTTTATGATGAATGACTATCACATGAGATTCTGGTGCCACGAGTCTTGGACTGTGAAACTGATTGTCATGATCAGTGGACCGTCAGTCCCCAATATTTTGTTAAATCTCTCCTTTTCGTTTTCTCTTCTTCTGGAAAGACTTGGATAGAGAACCCAGGTAAAAAATTGATGTAAATACCTAGGTGGTGAAAGTTGGAGGTACCTTGATAAAGTACTTAGTGGAAAGACCTGGTGGACACCGATCGACTGTGGAAGTTATGAATCCCGTCTAAGAATTGTTGCTTGCATGTTGTACGCTCTGGAAGCTGTAGGAACATCATACGACGTCGGATTTCGATGTTTGACCCAAACTTTTGAAGCTAAGAGACTGAGTTATCATATGAGAAATGAATTGCTCAATTTGGAGTTGTATAGGTAAGCCAAATAAGCGTGCACATTTGTAATTTGTAATCCCGTATAAATTTTTCAGATTTCGTAAACCTGACGGTAAAGGCCGTATATTCCAGCTCGTGTGTCAAATTGATGCGCCCTTTTGGTATGTTGTAGAAGAGACGTATACGAACATATTATATTGAGGAAGAATTGTCCCATTCATCACCCATTGGTACGTTTTTGTAAACCCATGGGCTTAAGTATGTTGTATCTCATTTGTAGAGGTGATGAGAACATCTTGTAGAAGACTTGGGATTGTGACCTCCCGTTGTGCAAGCTTCAGAAATACTTTCATGTGAATATATTTCATGTCTACACACCTTGATATAAATCATTAGTGCTTGGAGAAGTCTGATCCATCGAGTAACACTTCAGAGAACGGATGGTTGATGAAGCTGGTCATGAGGATATTTCCACTGAGACCATCGTTGATGCTGGATCACGATAGAATTTTCTCCAGATTTGCTTGTTGATGCCAATACTATGGTCGGAGTTGCTCCAGATACCTATAAGGCTAGAACCATGATTATCGACATAGTCTTTACTCCTTCATCCAGTGAGCATCTACATTCACGAACTAACTGATGAGTTGAGCGTCCCTAAGATGAGGGTGTAGGGTTTAACCCAAATTCTCCTGAACCTTTACTATAAAGTTCCTTGTCAGGGAATCGATTTTATTGTGATAGATAGCAGCGGCAGTTTCCATTCTGGATGTGATCGGTGAAGAGAGGAAGTTCCTCAGTCAAGGGCTTGTGATGTAGAGAGACCCGTTGATGAAGTTTCATGGAATCACATCAGGTTGAAATAACTTGTTATGTGGATAACATTTTATGAAAATATAATTGATTTCTCCAATAAGCTCAAGTCTCTAGTGTTTGTTGAAGGAGTTTGTGCCATCCATGGATGAATGATGTTGCATCTGCTGCTTCAGAAGTCTTATCATGGGATAAGTTTAGTTACACTTTGAGCGTGCTGGTGTTGAATCAACGTGTCATCGTCGATATATTTGTGCTGAAGCTAGAGGCACCATTATAGAAGGTGTACTCTTTGATTGGGAGTACAATTTGAAGGCTTCTTAGATGCTTGAGCGTTGAAGCGTTATATCCCTTAATATCTTTGGTTTGATCATCTCGGCCCTGAGTATCTTATGTTGATTCAGCACTCTTTCATTGCAGTAGTGGGATTCAACACTTGTGCAGATATCAGAGCTTTCTGATTTTGTGGCACACATGAACACTCCTGCAATGCTACGTCCAAAGTGTTCTTTTCCATGGTTAGATTTCTCCATCATTTTCTGAATCGGTCAGAAAAGTGGGCACAAATTTGGGATGGGTCCTCATAACTGTAGCATACTTCGTAAAAAAACTCTTCATCTATGTTCGGCTTGGAGTTGCTAGAACTTATCAATGCGGCAGCAGAACTGCTTTCTGTGATATCTTAACGAAATTTCATATATTGTTTCCACTTTCGAGGTAACTACGACAAAGCAAAACAAAAGTTACTACTTTGAAGGAAAAAAAATGTGTCGAAATTTTTCCAGGGTCTGGGTACAACAATCAAGGGCCAACAACAAGTTTTCTACAGAAATTTTCCTTTGGCCACATGTCATGGCACTCGCGGCTAAAAGTAATAGGGACTGATGCCTGCTCAACATAATACATGTGATGTCACGGGAGATATGCTCTTGGCCAAAAATAGACAATGCCACGAGAAACATGTGAAGCCGCGGGAATTATGCCCTCGGCCAATTTAGGCTTGGCCACGGGAATCGTGCTCATAGACAAAAGGAAACCCTACATCTAGGTTTTGATGGAGAAAAGAGCAAACGAAGTCGCCCTCCCATACATGCTTACTTAACACAATAACTTGTTTCTTTGTTGTGGATGACGCTACTACAATACTACTAGCAGAGAGGAATCATTCATATTGAAGTGTTTTTGCAAGTTCATGGAAGTCGCGCCTATGGATAGGGTTTACACCAACATGGAGGAGAAAACAAAGGGAGAGACTTTGGAATACATACCTAAAATACACTTGCTTCCTCTTGATGTTGATTTTCTCCCAATTGATTGGCTCACGATCGACACACCTTACTGCCAATTGTGAAGACGCATGAACAAAGCCAACGATATAAAAAAAAGAAGAAGCTAGGCAACGCCTTTTATAGGAAAAGCGCTTTTGGAGTTTGAGTAGGAGGAGGTTTCCTTTTTGGTCATATGTTGAAAAAGGAAGCTGGGCCCGTGGAGGCAATGCTCCGTGGTGCCAACAGTCAACGACCAAGACAGTGCGAACAACCTGCGTCCAAGCCAGTAGCCCTTCCGCATTCAAGCCAGCAACGCCACGCCCATGCCAAAGTTCACGTACCAAACAAGCCAGCACCAACTCTCTGTGGCTCCATCCTCACTCGCTTCATAGCCAAAGCGGTGCCATATTAGCCGTTCAAGGTAACGCCATCTTCATCTTCATCTCCACCAGCAAAAGCGGCGCCATCTTAGCCGTTCAAGGTAGCGCCATATCCACCAACCAAAGAAGCGCCATCTCCGTTCAAAACAGTGTCATCTACGCCGTAGTGCCACATTCACCATTCCAAGCCAAGCGTTATCTCTGCCCTTTATGCGACCTAGTCGGCTTTATCTTCACTGTTTGGTAGCCAAAGTTCCAAGTACTATTTTCACTGTTCCGCAAACTGAAGCTAGTTTTCATCATTCCATGGAATGAAGCCAAGCGCCATCTCCATATGTTCCATGACCTAGCCAGATATGTCATCTTTGCCAATCAGTAACCAAAGTTTTAGTGCTGACGCCAACACCTTATGGCCAAGTCAGAATTACGCAGGGCCGCCAACATAAGAATCACGGATTCCTCATGCCTTCCACCAAAGGTTAGTCGAATTTCCCTGGCAATCTCTTCACATCTTGCTCTTTTCAATTTTACTCTTGTCCGTTACCATCTCATGCTTACCCCGCAACAATGCCACTGTTATATGCTAAGCAGGGGACTTAATGTTGATGGTGATTTTTAGCTAAGGGTTAAAATTATAAAACCTTGCATCTGATATGACTCTGTAAGGTAACGGAACCACGAGTGTTAACCTCTCCACTGGCATATTTATTGATCCACTCAATATATTTACATGAAATTTATCCAGACTGGCGTATGTAGCAACCATCCCAGATGTTATGTAAATTTCGGCGCCTTGCGCTTAATATAAGTTTCTCTGAATGCTTTCGATGCTATGTTCTCCGGCTGAACCCCTAATGTTGATATGGCATGACAATTTGTGCCGCAGCAGAGTAGCACGAATTTACAAATATCAAGGATAAGATCTTTGCATAAAGTATTCAATCAGAAAGCATGCTGCTCTCTGGAAATGAACTTAAAGAACTCTGTGTCAAGACATAAGATTCAATCAATTACTTTTGCGTCTTGGGTAATATACCATGCCTTGCTTTTCGAAAGTAAGCCTAGGCAAACTTGAAAATTAATCCGCTATGGATTAGTAGAGGAAAAACCTTGCCTAGAAGGGAGGCGTGGCCATGCTTTAGGCCAGATGGCGCCACTTGCCATTGACCACTCCCTATACCAAACCTTCCTTATTTCCCTCGACCAATCATGTCGCTTTAAACTCGCCACACACACATAAGTTGTGGCTGGACCCATACTTGTCGGCCCCATTCCCATCGACCAATCATGTTGTTCTAAAGCTGCCACACTCACACCAAAAGTGTATCCGCGCCCATGCTTGGCCGGCCCTCCCTTTCCTACCGACCAATCAGGTCACTTTATATGTGCCACAAGCACTAGAGGTGTGGCCGCGCCTTATATTTGTCCGCCCCCTTTTCTTGACCAATCAAGTCGCTCCAAACTTGCCACCATACATTAAAGGCCAAACACACCCTACCGCGCCAGCATACTAATTGGCAAGCCAAACACTCCCTGCCACAAACACATATCAAGCGGCATGCCAACATGCCACTCTGTCGCAGTAACATTCCACGAGCCACTTTAGCCATGGCCACCACGCTAAGGCCTAACTTTGGCCACGATGCCAAACCCTAGCCTTGGCCGCGCTTCCAAGCCCTAACTTTGGCCATGGCGCTAAATCCTAGCCTTGGCCACATCGCTAAGCCATAATTTTGTCCACAACGCCAAATCCTAGCCTTGTCCACATCGCCAAGCCATAATTTTGTCCACAACGCCAAATCCTAGCCTTGGCCACATCGCCAAGCCATAATTTTGGCCACGACGCAAAATCCTAGCCTTGGCCACATCGCCAAGCCATAATTTTGGCCACGACGCCAAATCCTAGCCTTGGCCACATCACTAAGCCCTAATTTTGGCCACGGCGCAAAATCCTAGCCTTGGTCACATCAACAAGCCCTAATTTTGGCCACGACGCCAAATCCTAGCCTTGGCCACATCGACAAGCCCTAATTTTGGCCACGACACCAAATCCTAGTTTTGGCCATGCTACAACGCCTCAGGCGTGGCCACGCCACTGGCATACCGATATGACATGGCTACGCCAGGTGTCATAATGCCAATGATGCCACTTTGTTATACAATGATATGTGGCCGTAATCAATGTTCATCCTTCCTCGTGAGATGCAATCTCATCCATCCGAGTTCTCCACCGAACTGATAGGCTTGTGGCAAGTTTTAGGTGACCAGCCGCCTAAATCTGGTGGCCATGGCTACGCCAAGCACCACTTGCACCACCGTGCCACTGGCATGCACGAACCATGCCATCCATGCTACATTACCACTGGCGTACACCAAAATGCCCATTTGCCATTATCAGGCGCCAACACAAGGTAGCCATAATCAACGGCTACCCTCCTTCATGAGACGCGATCTCAGCTATCGAAGTTTGCCACCGAACTGACAAACCTGTGGAAATTTTTAGGCGACCAGCCAAAACGAAGCTTAATAGCATCACGTGTTATTTTCATGCGGTAAGTCCCTTGACTTTTAATTGCCACAAGTAGCAAAGTGCTACATGTTTTCCACAAAAACACTCAAGAATCAAACATGTCACAAACTGGGGGATGCTCATCAGGGTATTGGTCTGGAAATTTACAGCGTGCGGCGTACAATGCTCCCATTATAAGAAAGTGTCATGAAGTGGGATAATTAGTGGTGGTGAAAAGTAACTGTGTAAATAGATTCATTTCCTTCATCATGGAAACCTAATGTATGACGATTACACAAATTAACTTCCTTCATCATGGAAGCATTATGCCTTACGGTTACACGTTACTCTATTCTTCCACCACTCAATCGTTTCCACTTCATACGAGACCAGGGTACATTTCAATATGACTTGTATAAATAGGCTTCACTTATTTCCACCAAAAATAAGTTTTGGTCAGCAACAATACAGTATCCAGAAATCACCTGGTAGCTTTCCATCCTGCTAGCCAGTTCTACTTTCTGATACAAGTCGTAAACAATAACACCTTCAGAATCAACAATTCTGGTCTCAACACTCTCTTCGCTTCCCTCCCTAAGACCAACCCTTCTCCTTCACTTTATGACCGAAGCAAGCCTGGAATGGCCATTTCTTGGTTTAGGCCAGGATTGTATAGATTGATCTCTCGAATCAAAAGTACTCCCATGCAGTACATTGTTTAGGGTCTAGACTCGTTTCTCACCCACCCACTCAAAATTATCAAAATCAGTAGAAACGATTTTCACCCACAAACACCAATAGAAATAAGAATCATAGTAATATTGGGAACACGAAGTACATTATGAACACATATTTTATTTGAAGATTTAACCAGTCTAATATGACTTGCATCTAAATTCGTACTGCTGATGGGTCTGAATATCAGCAGTACGAATTTTAGGAGTTATAATTGGGTGCAAATTCTAAAAAAACTGAGAATTGAAAGTCATATGATTGGAAGCACCTGAATCGAGAAACCATCCAGTTGAGTAAATACATGTGGGAATTGCAAGTGCAGAAGATACGATAGGGTTATTACCAATTGACAAGGCTTATTTGATCATCTCTTTAATATCAACTTGAGATGGTTCATGCTTCTTTTCAATATCAGATGAAACAGGTGCTCTAGTGAACTGTGTTGGTGTGGTTATGTTAAAATTCCTCCTCTTTTCACACATATTTCTGGATGTTGGTGATGCACAATTTATTGTATGTCCAAACTCCTTGCAGTAGTTACATTAATATTGAGACACATCTTGTGGTGCTGCAGTTGATGGTTGAATGCAGTTCTTGGATATGTGACACCGAACTTGAGATATATCACGATTTGTTAAAGATGGTTGATTTTTCTGGAAACTATAGTTTGGTTGTGAAGGCATATCAAATACTGCTGAGATATACGGCTTGATTCTTTTTCTTGTTTCTTCAGTGATAAGTTCAGATAATGCAGCTTCTAGAGTGGTTAAAGGTGTACGATGGAGAATAAATACTCTAATAGATTCAAACTCATATTTTAAAGCCATGAGAAGTTGAACTAACTGTGATTCTTCTCTGTATATTTCCCATAATTGTGCATCAGTAGTCCATTTAGGTTCCATTATAGCCAACTGATTCCATATGACAGACATATCAGAGTGAAAATCAGATATTGTCTGGTCATGTTGTTGTTTCAAAGATCAAACATCTTGTTCAAGTTTGTAATGCTAAACAAAGTTGATTTGAGTATACCTTTTGGAGAGAAAAAAATCATGCTTCTTTGGCAGTTTTGAAGCTAGTAATAAGCTGCATACAGATGGATGTAATCATAGTATTACCGATCCACGTGAGTATTTTGTGGTTGTTGATCTCCCGATCACTGAAACTGTCACTGGTTGTAGGAAGAGAAGATTTATCATCTACATGAGATTTTTCTGACACTACCGGACATTTTTAATTACCATCTACATATTCCCATAAGCATTTCCCTTTGAGGAAACTCCCCATGAGAAAAGACCAATGGTCATAGTTGGTGTTTATAGGTGAAAATGGTTTCTGCTGGTTTTGGTAATTGCAGGTATGAAAGTGAGAAACAATTTAAACCCTAAACAATATACTGCAAGGGAGTACTTTAGATTTGAGAGATCAATCTGTACAAGTCCGGCCTAAACCAAGAAATGGCCATTCCAGACTTGCTTCGGTCACAAAGAGGAGGAGAATGGGTTGGTTTTGGGGAGGGAAGCAAGGAGAGTGGTGAGACCAGAATAGTTTATTCTGGAAGAACAGTTGGGTTTCTACGACTTGTTATCAGAAAGGTAAGAGAGCTCACGAGCAGAGCTAGCAAGTAAGTATTTTTGAGTGTTGTCTTGTCTGAATGAACTTGTTGTCCAAAGGAAAATAGGTAAGACCTATTTATACAAGTCGATATAGAAACGTACCCTGGTCTCATTAAGGAGTGGGGAAGTAAATGGGAGGAGGTGGTAACTGTATGCATGGACTTGATGTTCCATAAAGTGGTTAACGCATGAAACTGTTAACGTTATGGAATTAATGTTCCATAAGGTTGTTAACTCACGTCTTTATGTCCCATGAATTTTTCCCACATAACTCCCGTATTTACTAGGCGCCTCACCCTTATGACACTTCCTTATGAAGGGTGTAGTGTACGCCACACATTGTAGATCACCAAACCAATACCCAAAGAGAATCCCCCAGTTTTTGTTGATGTCTCGAATGTTTTTGGAAAACATGTAACACGTTGTTGTGGCTTGGCAAGTCGATCTCGGGGAACTTGCTAGCCTAGTGACCTTCGACGGTCGAGATGTTGCATCTTGAGAGGAGGGGAAATCGTTGATCGTCGCACGCCTTCGTTTTGGTAGCCGCGTAGTGAGGTCCAACAGGGTGGCACAGCTAGGGTGTGTTTAGACTTGGCATGAGGGGCCAATGGTTCTCCATGGGCATATGGCATGGCTAGGGCCAAGGCGAGGGCGCTTGGCTTGGCATGACGTGACTAGCATGGCTAGGGCCAAGGCAAGGTGCGTTTGGCATGGCGCGGCTAGATTGGATAGGTTTGGTTTGGCTTAGCATGTGGGGCCAAGGGTTTTCCATGGTCGTACGACATGGTTAGGGCCAAGGAAAGGGTGCTTGGCTAGTCGTGACGTGACTAGCATGGCTAGGGCCAAGGCAAAGTGCATTTGGCATGACGCGACTAGCTTGGCTAGGTTTGGTTTGGCTTGGCATGTGGAGCCAAGGGGTAGCCATGGGCGCATGGCGTGACTAGCTTGTACTAGGTGCGGTTTTGGCTTGGCATGTGGGGCCAAGGGGTATCCATGGGCGCATGGCGTGACTAGCTTGGGCTAGGCGCATGGCGTGACTAGCTTGGGCTAGGCGCGTGACCAAGTTAGGGTTTTGGGCCAAAGGTCGTGAGGGGACTTTAGACGACCAGGATTTTCTCCTGGGATTAAAGGGCAACCGTTGATTGTAGCATGCCTTCACTTTGGTAGCCGCATGGGGAAGGCCAGCATGGTGGCGCGACACGAGGGGCCATGGCGAGACGTGTTTGGCATGGCGCGGTCGGCGTGGCTAGCTTTAGCTAAGTGCGTGAACATGCTAGGGTTTTGGGCCAAAGGTCGTGAGGGGACCTTAGACGGACATGATTTGCTCCTAGGACTGAAGGGCAACCGTTTATTGTTGCACGCCTTCACTTTGGTAGCCGCGTGGGGAAGGCCAGCATGGTGGCGTGACATGAGGGTCCATGGAGAGATGTATTTGGCATGGCGTGGTCGGTGTGACTGGCATGATTTTCCATTTGGCACAGATGTGCGGCTAGCATGTTGGCATGCCTTGGCGCGGTCGGTGTGGCTGGCATGATTTGCCATTGGCACAGAGGTGCGGCTAGTATGGTTGGCATGCCTTGGAGCGGTCGGTGTGGCTGGCATGATTTTCCATTGGCACAGAGGTGCGGCTAGCGTGGTTGGCATGCTTTGACGCGGTCGGTGTGGCTGGCATGATTTTCCATTGTCACACGTGGGAATTAGGGTTTGGCTCGTCGTAACCCTAATTTGAAAAATATACCCGGGTAATTATTCTAGAGACACATTAAATATTTCAGTAAATGTGTCTAGCAAATGCTTGTTGCTTTAAATGTTGTGACATTACTGTCTGCTAGGGTTTAGTGTTTTACGATTTTAACCCTAAGCTAAAAACCACCATCAACAGTTGGTTTCATCGAACTTTTTTGTAATGGGTTGAGAGTCTTCTCGACACATGGTGGATGAATAAATGTTATTGTGAAAGAATATAAAGAACAAAAAAGAAGGTACACAAAAGAGGAATACCAGAAAGGGGTCTTAACTGACAAGATATCTGATTTTGCAGCGGAAGATTGGATCTTGTTTGGCTTTAATGCCATGACAAGATTAGTCATGTAACCGGGTTTTGTATATATTGATTATATTTGAAAACAATGGAACATTGCTCCATATACAAGAGATTGAAAGTGTAAGAAAGGAAATAAGATATACAACAGTAAAAGAGAATCTATGTAATAATATATCTGTACAAGGAAGGGGAATAAGATATGACAACATCGTATCTTTTAACAAAAAGAAGGAAAAATGATGATTTTCATCGAAACAATGATTTTAAAAGATACCCCCAAAATTGAAAAGGCTCAAAATTTTAATCCATAAACAAGAGATAGTGGTTACAATAATTTCTAACCAAGACAACTTTGAGAAATTCAGGTTCAAGATTTTCAATTTTATTGGGTCGGCCGATCGGAGGGCTTGCAGGGGGAGTCCCTTTTATGGCCATTTTTTGTAAATTGAAACCTCACTCAAATGTGCAATTTGATAAAAAGATTGGAAATGATTTGGTAGTTTGTACTTGATAATACCAAAACACGCTTCCCTTTTAGTCCAATTACTATAACTCCTTATGTATCCTATTTTTTCAGTGGTATATAATTGGAAAGTAAACAAGAATATAACATATCTAAAAAAACGTGCCTTGAAATTTTACAAATTTTATGTTGTTAGAAAGATTTTAAAAAGATATACACAATTAGTACAAACAATGATGTCAAATTTAGAGTTTTTACGAAAAATTTGGAGGTGTTTATCATTTTATGCACAATTTTCGAATATTGAATACATAGTCATTATGCAAACCACCACGAATGATACATAACACATATTTTGGTAGTTATGCATCAACTAATTTTTCTTTGCAACTAATAAAACAATATATTTCCTCTGTTTTAGGAAAAATGATACTTTCACATTAGGCACAATTTTCGAAAATTAAATGCATAACCATTATGCAAACCACCACAAAGGATGCATAACACATTATGTAGCCATATTTTGGTAGTTATGCATCAACTAATTTAGGAAAAGTGACACATTCACTTTTTCAATTTGGCCTATTTGTAGGCAAAAATGAAACTGTGAAAGTATCTCTTTTTTTGAAATGGATATAGTGTATGCCAAAAAATATCATTCCAACAAATAAAGAAAAAAGATGCAAAACGAATTATGGAGCCACCACAAAGGATGCATAACTGTTTATACAGTCATATTTTGGTTCATGCATCCACAAATTTGGTTATGCAACCACTAAAACGATGTATGTGCATTAAAAATAACATTCCAACGAAAAAAGGATGTATAATGTGTTATGTAAGTGTAACCAGTGGTGTTTCGTTATTCTTCGATCGGCCCTCCCAATGTGGCAGCTGTGTTCTAGTACTCCATGGAGAGAGAGACTGTTGTTTAAACTGAAAGGCTTTGTTTCTCTTTTAATAAGATGGTTCGTGACTCGTGAGCGTAGTTGAAGTGCGGACCTCATGGGTGTAAAAGGCTATTAGTTTAGACCTTTAGATTGTTTATATTTTAGCCTTAACTGTTTTGTCTCACATCGTAGAGATCTGAAGTTTTATTTTGGTTTATATGCCGGAATACCCCAATGTTAAGATTGAATCACTCACTTTGTACAGGTGCTAAGTTGTTTTAATTATGAAAAAAATTTAATTTTAAAAAAAAAGTTTTACCTATTTGCCACCCACACTTATCCTATTTGCCACCCTTATTAATTATCACCCCCATTTATCTTATTTACCAACCATATTATTTTCAATAAATCCTAAATATTACCTCTTGAATTTTTATTTACACCCAACAGCAAAACACTAAAAAAAAAAACTACCCTAAATTATATCTTCTCCATCTCCACTGCTAACCACCTTCTTCTTCTCCATCACCACCCACGAGCCACCATCTCCATTCGTTATTTTTTTAGTTTTTTTTACCTTTTTATTCATTTTAGAGACGCCTTATAGAGATCTCTTTTCTCTGTCATTTTTATTAATTGTGTGTGAGAGATTATCCGTTTCATAGACGACTCTAGTGTGCATAATCACATGGTTGCAAAACCGTGCACAATTATTTGGTAACGATTTTGTCTTCTCTGCTGTCGTTTCTTGCGGAAGACATTTCGTTGATTCTTTTACATAAACGTTGTTATTAGTTCCATTTATTATTATCACAATTTTTGATCATTTTCAAAATCTGAATGGTGGGAACTTTAAAGAACCAGTGGAGATTACCAATTGATCATGGTTGAAACCCTAAAGAATTAAATTCTTGGCAGATTAGAACTGTTCTTATACCGGAAGGTTACAAATGTTCTTATATGAGCTTTCGACCACTTGATTAACTTTGATATTAAAGTTATAACCTAAAATTACTTCAAAGAATTGGATTCCTAGTAATCCAATTCCGGGGGAATGTGACTAATTCCTTGAACCAAACGGTCCAAACCAACTCTATGTAATTGAGAATTTTGATTCCTAGGAATCCAATTCCCCCCAAATAATTGATTTACATTGCATTGGTCTAGTAGTGCAATGAAATTGGATTCCAAGGTAAAAACAAAAAAAATTGGATTACCTCAACCAAACGCTAATTTTTTGGAATTGAATCCAATTCCATGGAATTCAATTACAAGAATTGAATTACCCCATAATTGAATTCTTAGGAATCCAATTCTTCCAACCAAACGGGGTGTTAGTTCAGAATTAATCAAAGTTATAACCTAAAATTAGTGGCTTTTTAATGGAAAAGGACGTTAGTGAAGAAGGGCGTTAATAGTTTTTTTTTTTATAGGTGATAAATAGGAAAAATAGATTTGAAAAGTAAAATTGTTTTATAATTTGTAAGGGGTGGCAAATAGGAAAACTGTGGGTGGCAAATAGTAAAATCTTAAAAAAATGCTTTTAAATTTTGTTGTTTGAAGTTTTGCGGAGAGCATTCAAAATGCAATAGGTTCTCAGAAACAACTCCAATCCCTGATGATTAGAGATTATTAGAGGATGCAACTACCCACTTGGCAAAAAACTACCAATTCTACTCTCCATCCTAATAAGAGGAACATGACAAAACCAAGTATGTTGAGAATGTGATCAGAAGAAACTAAAAAAGGATCTCAGTTTTTGCCCGGTTTTTGCACTGCCGGTTCGTGTTGAAGGACAATTATCAGTACCACCCAGCTGGTGCACCTTAGCCATGATAGGTTCGCATACATTCTTTAACTCGTCCATCTTGGCATTTGTAACAGCTACATCCGCTAGTTCATTTTTATCGCACCACTGAATAGCATTGCAGACTGCATGCCTAATCTTCTTCTCATCATCCAATGCTAGCTTTTCTCCAATATTATCAACCGTGCTCCTGATGCCGTATGCGTAATTCTCAAAATAATTCCTTGCTTTCACCTTATTCTTGTATACGTCATCTTCAGACTTGTATTTCTCAGCCTCTCGAACCAACCTCTCAATCTCAGTAGGAGACAACCTCCCCTTGTTATTTGTAATTGTAATCATATTTGTGCTACCTGATGTGTTGTCCTCGGCAGACACAGTCAAAATACCGTCTGCATCAATATCAAAGTATACTGTTAGCTTGGAAGCAGCATAAGGCGCTGGAGAAATTCCTTGTAACACGAAGGCACCCAACGGGTAATTGTCGCTAATTCTAATTCTCTCACCTTCATAAACCCTAATCCACGCACTAATTTGATTCTCCATGGTAGTATAAGGCTTTTGTTTCTTGGTGGGAACGGTTGTGTTCCTTGGGATCACCACATCCATAACACCTCCAAGTACTTCAATACCGAGAGAAAGAGGGCTGACATCCAAGAACACCAAATCTTTCACCTTCTCACCACCCTCGCCACTCAAAATAGCAGCTTGTACTGCAGCACCATAAGCCACAGCTTCATCAGGGTTGATGTTCTTGCAGAGTTCCCTTCCGTTAAACAAATCCTGTAACAGAGATCGAATCTTTGGAATTCTAGTGGATCCACCTACGAGCACAATTTCGTGAATGTTATTCCTGTAGAATCCCTCAAACACATCTCAACAGTTTCCATACATTTCTTGAACAAATCCATGTTCAACTCTTCAAATTTAGCACGAGTAATGGATGACTGAAAATCAACTCCTTCATACAAAGCATCAACCTCAACTATTGTCCGAGTAGTAGATGAGAGTGCTCTCTTTGCTCTCTCACATGATGTTCTTAACCTCCTAAGTGACTTTGGGTTTCCACTAATATCCTTGTTGTGCTTCCTCTTGAACTCCTGGACGAAGTGATTCACCATTCTGCTATCAAAATCCTCTCCTCCAAGGTGAGTATCCCCATCTGTAGCCTTGACATCAAAGTTGCTCCCGTTAATGGTGAGTATAGATACATCAAAAGTACCACCACCAAGATCAAAGATAAGAACATTCTTCGCATTCTTCTTCTTTTTACCAGCCATATTGGTCATCTTGTGATGAAGACCGTAAGCAATTCCTGCCGCCGTTGGTTCATTGATGATGTGCAGTATGTTAAGGCCAGCAATCCTCCCAGCATCTTTAGTAGCTTGACGCTGAGAATCATTAAAGTAGGCAGGGACTGTGATAACAGCATCCTTAACAGATGAACCAAGATAATCTTCGGCAGTTTCTCGCATTTTCATGAGAACCATGGATGAGATTTCCTCGGCTGATAACAATTTTTCCTCTCCCTTGTAACTGACTTGAATCATCGGTCTCTCGTCTTCTCCAGCAATCACTTTGAATGGCCATAACTTGATATCACTCTGAACAGTGGTATCGTTGATTTTCCTACCAATTAAGCGTTTCGCATCTACGTAAAAGAAAACACACCGAGAATGATACATCCATAGGCTAACTCTAAAAGCAATGATCTCATCATCTCATAGTATATGAATTAAGTGAACAAAACAGAAAATATAGACAATGCTAATAGATGACAGACAAAAACACTAAAAGACCAACATGATATTAGACATGAAAATTGAAGTAAATATTTACCAAAAACGGTGTTGATAGGATTCGTTGCAACTTGATTCTTAGCAGCATCACCAACGAAACGTTCAGTGTCAGTAAAAGCAACATATGAAGGAGTGGTACGATTTCCTTGATCATTGGCAATAATCTCAACGTGGTCATGTTGCCATACACCAACACATGAATATGTTGTCCCTAAATCTATTCCAATTGCTACCATCGTAAACGATCGACAAAACAAAAATTGAGCTTAGATCTGAAAAATCTTTTAGAGAGAATAAGAGTCTGTGACATTAAGGCTTCATAGCCTTTATATTACTAACTAGTACCACCCATTCAGAATCCTAGTACAATTCTAATATAACTAAGTATCTGAATATAACCAGACTCCTTCACAGCCTCGGTTAATTATACCTGATTTCCTTGATCGGTAAGGAAATTTTTCCAGAAGCCGCAAAAATAAAATAAAATCAGTTTGTCCCTAAATCTATTCCAAACCTTGTAAGAGTTTATAAGAGTTTGTGACGTTAATTAAGAACCTAAGGCTTTGATAGCCTTTATATACGAACTAGTACCACCCATTCAGAATCCTAATACAACCAGATTTCCTCAATACCCTCAGTTAAACATCCACGGCAAAAAAAAGAAGAAAATAATCAGATTGGCCCATCTTTAACAAGAAAGGGAAATTGATTTGAAGTCTATTAACAAGAAAGGGAAATTGATTTGAAGTCCATTATAAGCTTATGAGGAGGAAAATGATGTCGTGATGGAATTGAATCCTATGCAAGGTTTGGTAGATGCTACACAGACAAGAGTAAGAGATACTAATCTGTGGCAATTAGAATGCTGAAAACTAATCGAACATGACTTGCATCAAAAACAATAATTTCACAAGTTAAAAAGATATCCAAATTGTTATTTTGCTACCCCCAATTTGGAAGAAGAAAAAAAATTCAAAACGTTAATCCACAAATAAGAGATTATAACCAGGATACTTAACCTTAAGACATCCGATTCTTCCAGCGACTATCATCGAGGAACAGCATATTCCATTCTCTCTGCTACTGAAATTTACTTCTGTGAAGAAGACAGTGGGAGTGGGAGAGACTGTTGTGTAAATAACTAGCCCTTAACCCGTGCCGTAACGGCACGGGCCATGATGTTGGTTCATTTTTAATATATTGTATAATTTGTGTTCTGAATACATATCAACTCCTTATGATTTAATATGTGTTTGTCATAAAAATATTTGGGATTTTCCTCTCTTTTTTTCTTTGTTTTTTCCTTTAATATTTTACCGCCGGAAATTTGCTCAAATGAAAGAAATATAATCTTAACTTCCAGACTCTTTTTTATTTAGGTTCATTGCTAATAATGAGATAATGCTCTAAATGAACATAGTAGTTTAAATACTTTTTGGAAATATATCGTCAGCAGCGCTCATCTCAGTGAAATCAACTAATCAATATCGTCCATAAAAGTCTCCACATGCTCCTATTTCGCTCCAGCTGACTCATCTATCATGCTCATGTTGTCGATACTCCAAATAGGCAGAGAATAGTAATTTTTGCATCGAACGAACGATACAAACTATCCAATGTGACATGATTCTTCTGTAATTTTTCAACACCCATTAGATGACAATGTTTAAAATGTGTACCCATTACCTTTTCGAAGGGATTGTATATATGCGAACCTCTGCCATTAAATCTTCAACAAAGTATTGTGCCCAGCAATTCGTCCGAAGGCTTTGGTAACTTCAAAATTCTTTGACATTTTTTCACTTATGTATGTTCCTACCTTCACTTGGAATACAATCTGGCGACACATTACCTCATAAAGAACCTTGAACACATATTGTACTCCTTGATCCTATTTCAAATTAATAGGTTGTCAATAGATCCTTTACCAAAAGTTGACATATTCTACGTTGAATATTTATAAAAAAAAATTTTATGGTATTGTGGATCGTTGCTTTCTAAGATTATAGTTTTCAAAATTGGTCTCTTCAAGTCCCACGTCTTTCTAAGTTTATATATCTTGGTTGTTTTTAATATTTTAGTTAGTCATATTATGTTTGTTACTAACTTTAAACTTGATGTCATCTTCAACTGTGAACTTTATGTGATTTCAGAATCGAAATAGTTATACCTCTTTCATTCGTATCAAGTAATCTGTTGTATATCCCAACAATTCTTCTACAACAATTCCTTTCTTTTTCCGTTTCCGGACCATCAGTAGCCATTATTGTCAAACGCAATCTGTCTAATTTTTGTTGATGTTATGTATTTGCAATGTTCATTTTTCTTAAATAAATAGATTGTGGAAAAACTAAAAAAAAAAAACATAAGTATTACATCGGGTCTAAGTTACTATATCCAAAATACTCCTATTAACGCTTCGGTGCCTTGTTTCCTCAAATTCCTCTATGCATTCTAAACAGTACATGCAATACCAATCATTTGCGAAGTGAGCTATTTGCGCAAGTGTAGTCAATGTATCCCTTGCATGTAATAATAATAACAACACGTCAATATTTTTCAAGGCATCCAGTTGTAAATGGTATGAATCTAATAGATTTGAACTATACCTCAATCTTAGATATCACCTTCTTCTCACATAACATAGCAATTGAAGAAGGACAAATCTTGACCACTCTTTACATAAGCAGAGTTAGCCAAACTATGTTTTGCAATTGTCTTACGTGAAAACTATTATCAATCCATATTTTAGTCAGCTCCTATCGAACCCGATCTAATTAGTCCTATAGAAAGTTAATCTTAAGTTTTTGACCTTATCTCTTGACCAAATTATTAAAGTATTCTCAGTCATGTTCTGCTTTGTGTGATGTACCCATCTGTGTCTACTCTACCTTCTAAACCAGTGAATGAAACCTATACATATTGATCCGTAATTTGATATTGTTGATTTGTCATCAAGAGGTCGCATGATTTGAGAATGTAAAATATAAAAAATATTCTATAAACATCGGAGGAGAAATTTAGATTCATGATTTAGATTTTTTTATGATGATTTTGATGAACAAACATAATTTTCAAACAAATATTTCAGAATGCAAATACATTTTCCCGGACAATAAGGTTTTATATCGGGAATTGAGTGAAAGTTGTTGTCTTTGTAGGTAGTTGTCGCAAAACAACTCGACATTGATGGTCTTTTAGGAAAAAGAATGTAATAATACTTGAGAGATCGATAATGTTCTCTTACGCGGGTACACCAATTTCCTTTATATAATACGGTTAATCGAACAGTCATGATCATACTATCTTATACGTTCCGGTATCATCCTCGAAATATTTGGTTTTTGTCCTTATCAATCGTGCTAAAAACAACCAATTACATCTTTCACAATACAATGTTGCATGTTTTGTGAAAATTATTTTTTTATTTGGTCAATAAAACTCACTAAAAAGCAAAAACTATTATTATACACTACTATTACCAACACCCTCCATCATAAAAACCATCCACCGCCACTATTTATTCCACCAATAGTAATGTTACCGCCTCCACCATTCACAAACACCCGCCACCGCTTATACTAACCCTACTTCCACTACCACCATTAGAATTAATATAGTTTTTAGTAAAATTATTTATAAATAAAATTATGTATTTATGTTAGATTATTAAAGGGACATTTATCATAAAAATTTAATTAATCAATATGAACAATCAATGAGACACTAATTAATAAAACGTTTAAAAACGGTTAAGTTGAACAAACCCCAGCGGTAAATTTATCTTTGCCAAGGAAAAATCTTGACCACTCTTTACATAAAAAAATCGATAATAAATAATTTCATATGTTCTGATCTTGATTCATGTCGTTGGTTTAGTTATTACATAACATGGCAATTGATTGCACCAATTTTTTAAAATGGACGTGTTTTTTCGAGATTATTTTAACATTAGAATGATCAACCATGTTATATACTTTTTTTTATCCACCACCACCTAGTGGCGGAGCCAAGGGTTGACTAACCTGGCTCTAACCCCTTAAATTTTTAATAACTACATAATTTTTTTAGTTTATTCTATAAATAGTACTTTGTCCATATATACTATTTATGGTTTATTCCACCAAAGTTTACATGTTTCGTTTTTTTTTTAATTTAAAATAGGCCTCCTCAGTGTCAATTTTTGACTCCACTGCCACCATCACTGCGCCCATCCCATGTAGGTTGTTGGACGCAATTCTAATTTTCAATCACAAATGCCATGTATGAGGTTTAGATTGAACAAAATTTTGTCAATTGATTAGTTTCCTATTTTTTTCCCGTGTATATGTTCTTTTTTGTATTGCAATCAATATTATTTTAACATTAAAAAATCATGATTTATACGATATAATACCAAAGATAACAGGGGTACCATTTGGGTGATCCAACTACGATCATGAAAATATTTTCTTGTATGTTATCATCCCTGAAATTTATGGTACCTTCCTTTATCAAAAGTGTTAAAAACAACCAACCACATCTTCCACACTACGATGTTATCGATGTTGTGACGACAACATAAAATTAATATTTTCCATCACTACTCACCAGCATTCACCGTCACTACTTCTTCTCCCAAAAACCAGGGTCGGAGCCAAGATTTTGAGGAGAGAGGGAGAAAAAATTCTTGGAAAGTTGGATACATGTGAAAAATGGACTTTTTATCCCATTTTACGATAAAAGAACAAAAATAAATATAATTGTGCTTGGCTCCGCCCTTAACCACCACTAATCTTTTGGCCTCCACCTCTTCTACTACTCACTGTCGCTAAAAATGTCTATTAATATTATTTATCAAAATTACTTATTAATAGAAATAAATATTATAATTAATTAAGAAAACATTTATAATTAAAAAATGATTAGTCATTTATTATGAGCAATTAGTGAAACACTAATTAATAAAACACTTTATAATGAATAGATTATTTATGATGTGCAATTAGTGAAACGCTAATTAATAAAGCAATTATGGTATTTAAGTTGAACAAACCACCACTATTGATTTATCGTTTCTATCAATTCCAACCAAGGTGGAACACTGGTTAGAGGCCATTCTTATGACACAATAGGTCATGAGTTCGAACCTCCACATTATAATTTTTGAAATTCCATATCTTGACTTGAGTATTCATTTTTCATTCATATTCATATATAATATTTGACATTGGAAGGAACGCATTCATTGTATAGGAACCACATATTTGATTCATATATAATATTTTAGGAAAATGGAAAAAGGCAATCCATAGCAAACACTGAGATAATGTGAGCCCGGTTGATTGTTTGTGCGGAGGCGAAATAAGAAAAATAAATCGTTCATAAAGCGAAAGACTAGTACACTCAACAAGACTCCTAATGGATGCATCATTACCATTAGGTATTTGATTATCCTAGTAGTCCATGAAGCACATTGCTATTTTCATTAAAAGTTATTTTTCCATTAACCTTATTGGAACTAACACATGAATATGTCAACAAAGTTTTTGTCTGGGTCTACAACTTGAGCATTATGAAAGCTAAATCTATTCCAAAAACGCTTGCACTCCAATGGTTGTAAGAACTTTGATCCCAAAGAGATCCATTTCCAAGAAATACCATATTTGACCATCGGTGGATTATTGTATCTAAACCAAATCTTTTAGAAAACCTTAACTTTGAAACTAGAGAGAGAAGAATTGAACAAGGAACGCCACGCGTGCGAGTTATAAGGGGTGGTGTGAGGAACCACATCCCTTGATTTATCTTTCCCACGGACAAATCCTGACCACCACTAACAAAGGCAAACTTAGCCTAGCTTTGTTTTGT
Organism: Papaver bracteatum; assembly: GCA_023529315.1. Lineage (NCBI taxonomy): Eukaryota > Viridiplantae > Streptophyta > Magnoliopsida > Ranunculales > Papaveraceae > Papaver > Papaver bracteatum. Next base: position 5,099,011 of record JAJJWX010000811.1, on the reverse strand, counting down.
ATCAGTAACAATGTTGATAGGATTCATAGCAGCTTGATTCTTAGCAACGTCACCAACAAGACGTTCAGTATCAGTAAAAGCAACATAAGAAGGAGTAGTACGATTTCCTTGATCATTTGAAATAATCTCAACGCGGTTATTTTTCCATACAATAACACATGAATATGTCGTCCCTAAATCTATTCCAATTGCTCTTTCTCCGACCATTGTAAACCAGAAAACCTTAACTTTGAAACTAGAGAGGAGAAGAATTGAACTAAAATCTTAAATTTGAAAACCCTTAATTGCTTCTGGATCTATACACCACTCCTAGAGAGAATGAGACTGAAAAAAATGGGGTTTAAAAAGAGCAGGTAGTGGTGTTGTGCCAAATTTAGACACAAAGAGAGAAAGGGGAAATTTTCCAGAAGCGGGAAAAAACAAATTCCAAATTAGTTAAGCTGTAAATGATTTAACACGTGTCAGAAAATTATTCATTGAGAAAATTCGTGGAAGCAACCTTATAAATATTCGTACAACCTTTTTCGTACAACCTTCCTGGAAGCAACCTTATGATCTTAGGGCATCTCCAATAGAGGGCGAAGGTTTTATTTTTTTATATGACACATAGGATTTTAGACCCTTATTTACATTAAACAAGTAGTGAGCACGTGCGTTGCACGTCGACAATGCTATTATTCTACTTCCCAAATAATTTGGTGGAAATTCGACACCATATTTTTTTATTTCAAAATTATCTGTTGTTAGAATCAATCATTTGTTTTGCTTTTTTCTTAAAGATTTTTTCAATTATTTTCTAAGTTATGTCTAACTTTTAAGGAGAAAACATATAAGATTTGGAGACATATAAAAAACATTGAAAAACAAAAATTTGATATCATTATTTGTGCTCATTGCGTAGATAATTTAAAGGGCTTTCCAAATATATAAAATTTACAAAAATCCGACATCAATAACCTAAACACCCAACCACATCTCTCACACCACGTCGAGAGTTGCGGTAACCTCCCCTCCCATTGGCCGGTCAACAAAACCCTCGCTCCTGATTGACCGAAATCAAAGTTAGCCCCCTTACATTTCGTGACCGTTAATTTTTAATAGAATATAAAATCTGTACCTAGCCGCAAAATCTACAAATATCTTTCGGAGAGGGCCCACACGTTTTTTATGGGGAAAAACAAAACAAAAATTTCCATATAGAAGGAAAATCAACATGTATAATTTTTTTTACGAGATTTACATACCAAAGTAAAAAAAATTACGGGATTCTTTCATGAGCAATTAATGGAAAAGAAATCTTTGAAGATCTTTAGGGTAAATGTCGAATCATTCCCTTTCCCTTTTTAGTAAAAAAATCCTAAAAATTTCCATACCGGAAGAAAAATCAACACAAATATGTTTTTATACTTTTAATAGAATATGAAATTTGGACCTTCGGATTAGCGGTAAAATCTACAAATATCTTTTAGGGAGGGCCCACACGTTTTTATTTTTGGGAAAAAAAACAAAAATTTCCAAGTAGAAGGAAAATCAACATGTATAAGTTTTTTTACGAGATTTACATACCAAGGAAAAAAAAATTACGGGATTCTTTCATGAGCAATTAATGGAAAAGAAATCTTTGAAGATCTTTAAGGTAAATGTTGAATCGTTCCTTTTCCCATTTTAGTAAAAAATCCTAAAAATTTCCATTTCGGAAGAAAAATCAACACAAATAGGTTTTTATATTTTTAATAGAATATGAAATTTGGATCTGATGGTCCTAATTAAGTTGTTGATTAGGCGTGAAAATATATTTCATTCCATATATAAAAAAATAACAACAAATTTTAGCGATACAAATTTAATAAATATGGAAGAAAATTTTCAAACATAGTAAAATTATGAGTGTCCATGAATTATGATATTTACTTATATATGAGTGTCCATGAATTATGGGTATTTAGCTCCGGAGGCGGTTGGACTCCTAGCGAGAGTTCAAAGAGTCATGCACAGTAATGTCATGACTCCCGATTCTAGAGAGTTTGTGTTTAAGAGGATAGGGTTTGCCATTCAAAAAGGGCTTGCGGCGCAGCTTGTTGCTCGCTTGCCTTCTATGTAATAACTCGTGAATCTGTTTCAATATTAAAATATTTACTTAAATTTTTTTTCTTCAAAATCTGGAAACTTTTTAATTTTTAAATTTAGTATTTAGTTAAGTTTTGGAAAGTCCTGAATTTCTTTCTTAGAATAGATTTTTCGGTAGCCATGTATATGGTGAATTTCATCTTATACATACACCATAATCTTCTTCTTTCTTCTATATTCAATAGCACGGATTATATAAAAAAATCAAGGTAAAGTCGTTTATTTTTCGGATCTAATTGGCCGACCCCACCGGTCCCAGCGTATTTTCTTATTGCTTCATTGGTGTTCATGTTTTTGGTTCCTGATGTCGTCTCTGGTCAAGGTAAAGTCGTTTCTGGTGTTGTTCATTTTATTTATGTCTCATTATGTGTTCTTTTCGATCTTAAGACATCTAACAATTGTGTTCTTTTCGATCTTAAGACTTCCATTAATATTTGTTTTAGTTTAAATCATTGTTCCTGTTTCGTTTTGATTATTTAGTTTCTTTCTTTTCAGTAACTCATGTATCATTGCATGTTTATCTCTTACAGTCTCTTTTACCTCGACAAAAACATCTCGGCTGGATGATATCACGAATGAGAAGGTAATGCTTGCAAACAGGACAACAAACTTTAGATTAGTAATTGTTAACGTTTTGTGTTTCTCTTTTTTGTCTTTCAGAATTGATTTCTTGAATTTTATTTTTATTTTTTCTAGGTTTTGATTTGTGATTCGGGAAAACCTATCGCAGATGAAGCCACATGAAAACAATATATGTGAGTTTTGAGATACTTCTAAGGGTGAAGACACCATTAGAAATATTGTGAAATAATCCTCCTTTTTCTTTGTGTTAATGACTTTTTCATCTTTCGGGTGTTGGTGCTTTTTGCTGATTTGCAGGAAGATATTTTAGTTGTTGTTTGTTGAAAGTCCTTACAAAAGTTGGCTAGCATGATGAAGTAATAAAGCCAGAACATGGATATTTACTTCTAGAATGGTATATTATGTAATCTTAATTCTCCCCCTTTCTTTGTTTCAGTGCTTCATGACTTCGTATGGGTTATTGTGAGTTTCATTTTTGCAGAGTGGTGGCTTAAGTTGGTCAATATGCTCTTCTTGATTTTATGGATTAATGTCCTATTTTAGGGAGAACTCATTCTTCTTTAGCTTTTGGTATTAAATAGTTTTTACACAATTTTCAGTAATTTCAATTGCATAGATGGAATGTTTATATTGATAATTTCTTTTCAATAATGTTATTATGTTGATATATATTATATACATGTCATCGTTTGGGTGTAGGCTTCTGGTATTCAATAGTTTTTACACAATTTTCAGTAATTTCAATTGCAAAGATGGAATCTTTATATTGCTAATTTCTTTTCAATAATGTTATTATGTTGATAATATATATATATATATGTCATCGATTTGATTTTTTTGGTGTAGGTATGTTGATCACTTGCGGATTAATTGAATGATTGTTATTTGTTAATCTGCACGGTAAATTTTTGGGACCTATACGACATGGATTTGTCGCAAGGGAATTGCTGGGTGAAACCCTCTTAAGAATGATCTTTGAAATGGTATTGTTTTTGTAGCATGCATCTCTTCATTAGCTATCAACAATATTTAAATATCCTAGTTTAATTGGGGGCCCCGGAAATTAATTAGGGGCACTGACCATTTTATACCCACACCAAAAAATTTAGGGGGCTTCCAAAAGGTGGTGAAAATACTATTTTACCCTTACTACTTAAAAACCTATTAACCCTAAACATAAGGCCCCCAATTCATTTTCTAAAACCAAAATCAGAAAACTCTCCACCCCTCCCTTCCTCTCCCACCCGAGTTCTCCCCTCTCCTCCATTAACGACAAAAAAAAAAAAAAAAAAAAAATCTTCGTCGATTAGAAAGTAAGTGACTAAAACCTACTTATGTTTTGATTTTTTTCTTGAGTTTTGATTGTGAAATTTAGTTCTCGAACCGATTTTTTGTAGTAGCAGAATTAGGGTCGTTACTATTTATAATGTTATACCGTAACGATCCTTTTAGGGTCGTTACTATTTATGATGTTATACCCTAACGACCCTAATTCTGCATGTATACTCTATGAAAAATCGTTAATCTGTATGATGTTCTAGTGAACGACCCTAATTCTGCTACTATAATTTTTTCCCCAACATTTAGGTCGTTACCTCTGTAACCGAACCTATTGACGACCCTAATTCTTCTAAGAACAGTCTCTCTGTCTTAAAAATTGGTAGTGTCGTCAATATATATATAAGCGAGTCGTCATTGAACTCTTTTGGTTTAGAATAGAGTCGTTACCCATATATAGTAACAGATGACGACCCTAGTTGCAAACAAAAATACTCACTATCCAAAATATTGATAGGGTCGTCAATCTGTATCACACTACCCTAACGATTTTTCATAATCTAGGGCAAAAAATTGTAGTAGCAGAATTAGGGTCGTTACTATTTATGATGTTATACCCGTTACTCTGTATGCTGTTATACCCTAACGACCCTAATTCTGCATGTATACTCTATGAAAAATCGTTATTGGTAGTGTCAGTAAAGTGACGACATAGGAGAGTCGTTTGGGTATGCACCCCCCGACTATGACGACCCTTACACTTGAGTTGTTCCATGGTGTGGATGATTCCACCACTTGGAGCAACGAACAGACAAATTTAATCTCACCATCAACACAATCATGGTTGTAATTAGAAGCTTCACCAACATCATTTCCTACACTAGAATCATTCATTTCAAATAACCTAAATTTTTCACCAAAAAACTATACTTCTCCCTACCCACAACACCAAAACACAATTTTTTCTTTAATCCAAAAAAAAAAACCAAATAACTGATTTTAATCTAACCTTATTACTTAAAACCTTAATTAACTAATTAAATTTAATTAACACTAATGACTTAGGGGTATTTTTGGCATTTCGAAAAATAAAGGATAAGGGATAACCCAAAAGTGTTATTTCATGTCCCTTTTTGTCACGTAGTGCAGGGCCCCTAATTAATTTCCGGGCCCCCCAATTAAACTAGGTTAAATATGTGGATTCATTACATTACAATGATTTCATCATTAGACTAGAACACCGCTGCCACGGTGAAGAGGGCCGACCGAAGAAAATCAGCTTTTATAAAAAGTAAAAGAATGATGATTCCCAACCAATTTGATTTTATTTTCGTGTCTAAAATGACCGTGTACATGGTGGGAGACAGACCAAAGACACGCTCAAGCGAAGACATAAATCTAGACTAATACGAAGTAAAAATCCTTTCAAAACAAATCTGAAAGAATAGGCGATCGGGACTCATGCAGTCATGCTTCATACTTCATCACGTTACATGGGTCCAGCGCCTAGCGCATCAAATGTTGAAGCTTGAGGTAAATGCTGCCACGTGTACGGCCACCCAATGCATGCCATCCAACAGGTAATGTGATGGGATCATGGGAGTAATAAAAAGAGAAGGATGTATTCGTAATTAGATTAGAAAAAAATATTTTCTGTATTTCTTACTCGGTTGAGAATTGAGATGGATTGCGTTTTTCAATCAATCACCTTAATTTGCTTATGGATTGGAATTTGAGTTAGTAAAGTGAGCCAAATTTGTACTGCTTCATTCAATTAGTCTGTTAATGAATTTTGGTTTATAATTCAATTTTAATTTATGTTTTTGTGTTTAAGCGAAAATTATTTAGTTTTCTTATATGTAATCATCAAAATTGGCCATGTTTGAAATTTACTATGCAATCTGTTGATTGGGAAGAATACATCATAATAGAATTTATTGTTTTTCGAACAACGAAGATTTGATGAGTTTTTACAGAAATTAGGTACCAGAAATTGTCGAAGTGTTAATCAGTTCTGATTTACTTTTGATTCGAATTGTAAATTAGGAAATCATCTTTGATTTGTTTACTTTTGAACCGGAGGAGATGGAGAGGAGGGTGGTGGTGGAGCGATGGAAGGAGATGAAACTGGATGTTACTAATGTAATGATGATGATATTCCGACAATTATGGTGGTGGACGTGGATGTGGCGTTATGGTTGCTGGTGGTAGTGGTACGTCGAGTTGGTGTTTTGGTTGCGGTGATGGTGGTGTTGTTGTGTGGAGGTGGTAGAAGTAGCGACGGTAGTGGTGGTGTCTGTAATGGTGATGATAAATGTGGGAGAAAATTGAGGCGGTGAATAATGGGATAAGAATTTGGTGGTGGCGGTGTGCTGATGTTGAACAACTGGACTGTATGATACGGGATATAATGGTATTTTCATTTGCACATTGGAGGATATTTTCGTCCAATGAAAGAGTAATGAAAAGTTTTCACACGGAAATCTAATCTTTTTTAATGAAATTGACAATTTTCGTTAGGTTCATTTGACAAAAAAAAAAAGTGGGTATAAAAGGGACTCCCTCCAGGCCCTCCGGTCGGTCGGCCAAAATATACTTTTAACGACAAAATGGCGGGTATAAAACTTATACAACGTTTGGCACAAAGGAATGATTCCCCGGGATTATAACGACAAAAGTTCTGATGATTTTGAAGTCAATTGTTCCTTTTTGGCGGGTATAAAACTTATACACCGTTTGGCGCAAAGGAATGATTCCCCGGGATTATAACGACAAAAGTTCTGATGATTTTGAAGTCAATTGTTCTTACCTGTAGGTTGTGGATTTTCAGTTCTGTGTCTGGTAGGGGGTGAGGCTTATATAGATTAAGTTCTGTGTCTGGTAGGGGGTGAGGCTTATATAGATTAAGTTGGATAGTTATGGCACCCCAGATTAAAATGGTATGCCCTGTTGTTGATGAGAAATTAAATGGTTTATTACCAAGTCCAATTGACTCCACTTGAATGTTTGTATGATAATGTTCTGTCTCTTTAACATTCTTTTCAAGCGGAAAAGGATATCTGTGAAGGTGTTAACGAAGTTAAAATATTGTGCATGTTTAGAAATCATCAGATAGTTTAGTAGGAGAGTGGCTTCAAAACATAATGGAAGTACATCATTTAGAAGCTGTAATGAAGTCAACCGTTCAAGGAAATTGTTATGAATACCTTAATACACCTGATTTGGATAAATGCCAAGTCATCTAACTTTCTTAGTACCCCAGCGAATTTTTTTTCATTCCCCTTGGCATCCTATAAGTAATTTCCGCTTATTGAAAATCAAAATAACAATTTTCTGGCTCTTTTCTGTCTCAGGTGAGGATTCATACTTTCTTGGAGAACTCTAAGAAATACAGAAGGGGAAAGAGAAATGAAGTCGATAAAGATGAGGAATGAACGAGCAGGCCATTTTGAGGAAACGTATTAATACTTTGATCAAGAAGTAAAAAGTAATAGAGGTTCAGAGGTTGGTAATAAGTGAAGTAAAAACGTCTTGGGATGAGATGCCCAGGCTAAGGTTGGTGATACTGTGGCCGCTCTCTTTCTAATTACCGTCTTTGTAACTTGGCTTTTAAAGAATTTTAAGTTTTCGTTCATTTTGTTTTAAACGATGTTTCAATTTATTTGCTGTTGGGAAGTCTAAAAAGGATGGTTAATCTCTATAACACTTCGTTTTATATGGTATAATCTCATTTGTTTGTCTGTTTAATTAATTCAATGGGTTATGTTGATAAGCAGTTAATTGAAAGCAAGGTCGAAGGCCAGAAAATTCCATAAAGAAGTGTCCACAGCAGCATGCTATCTTCAAGAAGAAGACTCCATGTAAGCTTCTCAAAAGATGATTATTTTGGCAATGTCTTATTTTGAGCTAGATTTTTGATAGCTACTTTGAATGGATGGCTCGACTCTGGTGTTAAGTTAAATTCGTAAATTACTAACAGAGCTTGGACGGTGCACATGATGCTATAGTCATAAGCATTTTATTATTACTCATCCAACCGTCTAGCTTTTTAGTAATATTTGAAAACACTGTGAATCTATTTTTTGGTTTCGATTAGGACATACGGGTACTTGAATCTATTTTCCCTTTGTGACTTCTTGGTTAAAAATTCGTTGGTTCCGTACAGTCATCTGTTAAATTTGATTTTGAGGTTTTCCTCGGCCAAAGATGAATAATCTTTCTTCAACTATATGCAGAAGAGGGAATCCGAGAGAGATGATTGTCAATGTTTTCATCTATAGTGGTCTTTCGGGTACAATCATGTCTCTTATTTTTGAGTTTGTATTTAGCATTGTAAACAATTGAGGTATTAGTGTCACTGGTGTTAACAGTGTTATTTGCTTTGATGTTTTAGATATAGTAGAAAAACGAAGATTAGCAAGCTTGATGTGTAGGCGTTGAGCAACACAACTGGTTGCTGGATCATCAGAGGCTGAAAATAAAACACAGTCTGCTGGTGTTCTTATATATGTGGATATTCCTCTTCTCCATGTACGTACATTGGGTAATTTTTTTGGTTCTGAACATGCTTGAATCCTTCACATATAACATGATGAAATTCCCCTTCATTAAGCTACCTGATTTGCTTTCTGCAATTTTTGCAAAATTGTCTCAAGCCTCCTGTAGATCCAACAATTAAATTAAAAATTAATTAGCATGGACACCCTAAAGCATACGTTGAATATAGTCTGAAAAATGAAGTATTAGTGTGGCTTAAATTTAGACAGATTATACAGAATGGATAAAATCTTGGCTCCCCGACTTCCATAATGCATGCAACAGTAATATACCAACGGATAGGAACAATAAAACTGGTAATTAGCTCGAAAATGACTTTACGCCATTGCTGTTAAAAATGCCAATGTTCACTTTAAACACTTGAAAAAGTATAGTCTTTTTTATGAAAAAATGTAATCAAATTTTCACATGTACTCACTGAAAATTGTCTTTTAAGTTACCTTATCGATTGTGATTCGTCTTTGGTATTTTAATTGTGAATTTGTGTGGATTTTGTTACCAGAGTCGTAGTTGCATGGCTTTTTTTTTAATGTCATCTCTGGATTTTGAAACTATTTGTAGAATGGCCACGAAGTTAGGATTATCTTTAATAGAATATGACCACAAAATCCATAATGCTCATACTGAATTTTTGGTTCAACGTGATTGACGTAGAATTTTACATTGAAAACACAATATATATGTTCAATAATTCAGTTAGTGGTTTCCATTTGCATTGCATTCTCTGCATGGTATATGTAGAAAACAGAAAAATTCGACAACATCAGGCCTAATTATAATAGCTATATGAAGTGGAATGCCTTTTTATTTTTGTCGAATTTTTCTTTGTTTAAAACTCAAAACTCATTTTGTGAAGGTGCTTAGTGGGCTGCACATAAGGCCTATCCCTGGAATGAATCGAATGATGCCTAATTATATCTTAATCTTAAGGCTGGGCTATCCATTTTGCTTAACTCAATAATTCATGGTGTGGTATCACTCTCAAGTGTTTGGGTTTTCCATATCCTTTTTATCTCAGAAAAATAATGAGTTCTTTAAGTCCACTTTGTTATTTTTCCTGCCACTATCGTATCCAATTTCAAATTTCTTAGCGTTAACATCTATTTTTAGTTTCTCTTAGCATTACCATATGTTGTTAGTTAAATTTATTGGGTCATAAGACATTAGACCCTAATTCATATTTTTGTTTGTGTACATACACTAAAGATAAATTATGGTCGACTTACAGAACCTACAAATTTCTAGAATACATGCAATCAGTAGCATCTCTGAGACTAGAGGACATTCTAAAGCGAAAAACAAGCGGAAAAAAGTTGTCTGATATTTAATTCCCATTAACAATGATAAAGACTTAGGTGCCAACTTGAGTGGAAAATATCTGGTCATATCAATGTCCAAAATCTATTACACATCTAATTGTATCTGGAACCGATAATGGTGGATTCACGCGATGTAGTATCTTACGTATTCCGTACACTGTTAAGAAGTAATCACTAGCCAAAGATGGTGTTCCTTTTAGGCTGTCCATGTAAGCTTTGGGTGTCTTGATGAAGATCTTTTACATAATATGCCCACGAAACCCTTGATGAGTATCTTTAACCGAGTTATTTTATATGAAATTTTTGTAGGGATGGATGTGAGCTTGAAAAGGGGTTATAGAGCAAATCCAGTTTGCAACATATGTGATGTTTGGGTAACCAAGGACATCCTCTGTTCTTCTATCTCCTCGAGACTTCGCAGATTAAAACTATATGTAAAATGTTGATTAATCTTATCACAACTTTGTGTTTTATTGATTGGCGAAATTAAGTGCTCTTTCAAGTACGAGTAGCATGATAATTGTTTGAGGTATTACTAGATAGTGGTCAAAGAGAGTCTACTTCATGCCTTCTTATACCCTATAGTAAATTATAGTTATGTTTTGCTGAAATTTTGAGCTTCCAGGAGAAAGATATTCCCTCGATGTCGATGACCTCAAACTTTGACAGTGCCATGATGCTGATGATCGACTTAGATGTAACATTCACATGACTCATACGTTTGTAAGAGTCCTTTGTATGAGTCATTCGGCCCGGTAAGGTGTGTGATTGCACCAATATCAAAACAATGTAGAGACGCTGGAGAAATCAAAATAAAATTAGTAAGGGAAGTATTCAAGTGAAGAGAGTTTGGTCGATTGATATATAATATGATATTTTAGATACTGTTTAATGACTTTTTGCTTCCAGCGTTTCTTTTCAAGGTCATATGGTCAAATGTCAATTAGTAATCTGAAAATCGCACAATCAAGATGTAGCCACGGATTGGGATTTTGCTGGATGACCTGATTATAACATTGTTCGATTAACAATCACATCACATGAAATGTTGTGTGTAGAGATATTATAGTTGCTGATCTTTCCATATAGACAAGTTTTTTCCTCTTGCAAACCCATTCTTAAGAATAACATGAAATGTTTTGGCTTAGATGAATCTAATTTTAACCCTTCATAACCATAACAACTTAGAAAATGATGCATCTAAAGAATGACCCTTAGGCCGCGCAACAAAACCTCGCGTCTAGAGGGTTGTGGGTCTTGCATCTAATAGCCGAAGAGATCATCTATTTTTGGATGGGGATTAGTGTTTGACTATTTTTACCATTTGAAAGATACGTCCCAAGTCACCTCAGTGCCCAACAGTTGTTGTTCCAAAAAGAAAAAGTCCATAGAAGAGCTCGAGTCCCTTAATAGTAGTAAAAGTTATAAATTTGTCGTGTCAAAAAGCAACCAAACTCGACATTGTCTGCACATTTTTTGAACTGACAAATAAGTTTTGGCTGAGAGATGCAATGACGGGCGGGAGGGGTGCAAACGGGGTCTTTAATTTTGGTTGTTTTTTTGAACGACTAGAGAAAAGCTCTTGAAGTCAATAGATTTAAAAAAAAAATAACTTTGATAAACATATTTAAGAATTTTAAAAATACTAATAATAAATTAAATAATACTCACTCTATTTTGAAAAAGACTTTCATCTATTTCATTTTTGTTTATTTCAAAATTATGTCCAACTTTTGTTTTTCTTTTTGAATAAATAAATTCATTTTCAACGGGACCCGATCTAAAATATTTAAAAAAATTGAATGGTTGAGGAAACAAATATAAGGAGAATATATATTTAGATCCAAAAATTAAATTCCTTATAAAGTTTATACTCCATAAATCTGATATTTTTATATTTTCTTTTTATATTTCGGATTTATAGTCCTCCAAACAATTTTAAGTAGGTTTTATTAAAATAAAATAGGTAAGTAATGATGGGTAGTCAAGTAACATACTACGGGCTCCTTAATATTTTGACAAAGTTAGAACGGACAGTCTTTTTGAAACGGGGTGAGTAATAAACTACATCAATCAACAACCTAAACACCCAATCACATCTCTCACACCACGTCGAGAGTTGTGTTAACATCCCTTCTCATTGGACGGTCAATGAAACCCTCAATCATGATTGGCTGAAATCAAAGTTATCCCCTTATATTTTGTGGCCGTTAATTACAAATGCAATTAATTCGATTTAACGCTCATGATTGGCTGAAAATATTATTAATTACCATGGAAAAAAAATTGTGCAGAAAATCTTTGGAATAATCTTATTATTTCTGTAATTTGTTTTTTATACCAAATATTAATCTAAAAAAATAACAAAAAAGACGGAAGTAACTAACAAAATAATTAATCTAAAAAAAATAACAAAAAAGACGGAAATAACTATCAAAATAAAAGCGAAAATACGGCTTCTATAATAAAATCAAAACCGTTAGATTTTTATGCGCGAAATACTAAAATTAGATTTTTATTTTACTTTTTTAAGCCGAGATTTATAAATAAAAAAAATTAAATATGTAAGTGTTTTTTTCTATATTATTCTCGAGTTTTTTTACTTCCTTAATTATAGTTTTTCTTAATAAACACTAAATATTCTTTATACAGTTTATACTTGAATCTAATCTAATAACTACTAAAAATAAAATAAAATTGTCTCATGTTGTTTTCAGATGGACATATTGTGCAGAATGAAGTCAGAGTTTCAGAGAGGTGATCATATTCTACTACTAACCCGGGGAGGAATGGGAACAATGTCGATAAGGAGATGAAAAATTATCTACCGGCAACTGAGAAATCCGCTACAAACGCTAGCATCATGTACCAGATTATGCAGAGTTGCAAGGAAGCAGGGATTTGCTTAGTCAATAGAGATATACAAACAATTTGATCCCTCACTTTGGATACCTTTATCTTCGTTACTTTTATTTTTATTCTAGATTCTTCAATTATAAGAACCAAGATATTTTTTTTCTCGGTTTGTACTATGTGTCTCTTCAAATAAAAAGTTACAGATGAGCCTGGAAAATAAGAAGGATGGTGGTGTTGGTCTTAAGTTGCTTTGCATTTTCAGTTGAATGTTTCCCCATTGCTAACCAACTAAATTCTATAAGGTACTCAAGTTCAATACCATGGAAGAACTACCATAAATATTGTATGTGTTTAAGTTTTTGTTTTTTATGTTTCTTTTGACCATGCTACCTCACTTGGGCAGGTGGATATTAAATTTACGAAGCACACGTAACTAGATGGCATTATATTTGGGTGACCCTTAAGGAAAAAATTGCACAAACCTCTCAGTCCAAGTTGCATGAGAATGTTTTGATTAATAATAATGGAGTTGAAAGCATAAACAATATTTAACGAATCAAGTAAGTCTGCGAGAAGGTAATAACTTTACATCATAAATTTTGGTTCAAACACTTTTTAAGGATCTGCTTGCATAATACTCATATAGTTGTTGAACTATTGGTTATTGTTTGATAGTGCACACCCCTGATTATTGGTCAATGATATTACCTAAGACTGTCTCATTGCAGTAGCCTGATTAAGCGGGTGTATACATTGACGAAACCAGGGTAATTTTTTTGGACTTCTATACTATTTAAAATCCCATGGATACACTTTTAGTCCAATCTTTTTAGTCTTATAGGATATCGTCATAACCATTTTCTTAAAAACATTTTATAGATGTTTACGGATAATTTTTGTGTCACAAGTATAATTGTGCAACTGTTGTTACAACATTTAACCCTCGCAACAAATATTTGGTCGGGGTCATGGGCTCATGGTCGTTATCTTTGTTAGATACAAAAAAAAACATTATCCAGGACTGGTGATAGAGGAGTTAGCCTGCATGGAAAGTTCTAAGACCTCTTTGGAAAGAGTGGTATCCATGCCTTGGCAGTCACTCAAACTGAATATTTTTACACAGGTCTTAAAGGCTGGAGGAAAGTCCTTAAGGATGGAGATTCAATAGTGAGTGTTATATCCTCACTTGCAAATTAAAAGTTCAAGTTGTGAATTTTCATATCTGGGCCTTGCGTAGACTTCTTGGACATAAAAGTTGTTGCTTATCTTATGATGCTTATGCAATTACAAGTAAAAAATTCGTGAACTACGTTGGTACAAACATGTACATGTGTTTCCTTTTATAGCATGTAATACTTTGAGATTAATTTATATACTGACGTCACTTTCCTTGCGCTATACCTGCGTCTTAATATAAAAATTACCGTCCACGCCAAGTACCAATCTGTATTAATGGGCCATGTTTCAAAATCCTCTTTACGCTATCTCATATATTTCAAATTTATATAGAACCTTCTTGCATGTCTCAAATTTCTATAAAACCATCATGCATGATGTTGAAAAGATATCCAAAAGACATTTAAAGATACAACGACAACATGTATAATTTATTTATTTTTTACAAATTTTATTCTTTCATTGGCGGGTTTATTTTAACCCCGATTATGTTTTTCTAAACACCCAAGCACGTTGTAGTAATGCTCAAAATGTTGAAGTTGTTGAAGAACTGCTAACCTATGTTGTAAAAGGCGAGCGCTTTTGGGGCTTAAACGCCAAAGGCCCACTAAGTGTAGGACCAGCGCCTGGCAAAAAAAGGCGCTAAGGCGCCAAACCCCAAACACCTGGCACCTCGCCTCACCCAACGCCTTTTACAACGTAGCTGCTAACAATGCATGCATCAAAAGTTCTTTAAAAATAGACGTGAGTATGTTATATGAAGCTAAAATGCCTTGATTCTCCTATCTTTTTCTCTTGAGCAGGAAGCCCTGAAAATTTCATTAACTAAGACCTAACTTTTACAAAAATCTATAGTGAAATAGTGTAAAAGATAAGGTTTATTATCTGGTGGGAGATATTTTGATTGCATTATGGAATGGATGAGGTGCAGACAACTATCATTTCCAATTTTCTCATCTTTACCACCTTCTTACGTTGGTTCCATTTGTATCAACCAAAAATTCAAGGTTGCGCCTTGCAGGATATTTCTTATAATGTACGTCACTATGTCTATTATGTTATCATGAACAAGGAGCTGAGCATCGCGAGGGCAGTGGAAAAAGATTTGATTGCAATTGCTGGAAAGGTTGGAAGTTGAGAGAGATGATGGCTAATGTTGATAAGTGAGCCGCAGCTTCCATTGTTGTATCAAGATGAAAAATACCTAACTAAAAACCTCCCTCAAACTCAATGAGGATACGACTCATTTATGATTGTTCTTATCTTATGGGTTCGTGGTTGTTTTTCGAGTCCTTAAGTATTAGTATTCCCCATATAGGTCTATTCATACGTTGATTATGGGCATTCAATATGTTTCTAATAGAGAATTTTTGCATTAATAAGTGCCCCTTAGTTTGTATTTTGTGGGAACGGGATACTATTTACTTTTTATTTATTTTTTATGTGATACTGTTTTGCAGAATGAAGCACAGATATTAGAAGGTTAAGAAAGATGAGAGGAGAGAGGAAGCAATTGCTACCAGGAAAAGAGGTCCAAAGAGGAAAGTTGTAAACCCAGATATATATATATATATATAACACTGTAATTTTCTGATTGATATTTTAATGTCTTATATTATGGGCAATGGTTGTTGAATCACACAATATAGTTTCAGTGGTTTGGCATTGTTAATAATATATTAATTCTCATTGCAGGAGGTCCCGAACTTTGCATCTCAATTTTTTCCACTGAATTGTTGGAATGCAAGCCTTTAAAGGGACCGAGAGTTGACATAGTCATTGAAACTCTAGGAAATGATGTTGATAGGCCTGTAGTGTCCACCAATATGTGCAATTTCCAACTCTTGGTTGGAAGAAAAAACATCTTTCTCTCTTGGGATTATTTATTACCACTAATTTGAAGAAGAAATCAGGCTTCCAGTTGATTTTTGTGTTATGGCATGAATTTAAGACACAAATAAGTATCCAGGTTGTGTTTCCAGTCAGGTGTTGAAGCGTTGATATTTATATAATTATTATGTTTTTTCGCTTCGTAGTGTTAATGCTGAATACCTTGCATTTCCTCCATCATAGGGAAGAGTTGCACGTCCATTTCCATGTATGTCCGGTGATTTTGTGATTATCTTTATATATGTTTCTGAGGAGGTGATTTAAATTTTCCAATAAAATAATTCCATATTCACCTTTACTGTACAAATTAATATATTTGTTTTTACATTTTTCCAGGTAAGTGGGATACTTGCTTAGTTGAGCTTTGCCAAGTTGGATAATGTTATTGGACCAACAATTTTATTAAGAAACCGAGACATATTTCATTGACAAAGACTCAACATCCCAGTCTCAGTAACATTTACATGTGCTGAGACCCTTTAGATTTCACTTGAATAAATCCTTAGAAACCTTACTCATACAAATTCTCACATAATTTATATATGTTCCGAATGGCTTCTGGAATGTTGGGTTACCAAAGTGGAGCTACAAATGTTCACACAAATGTCCTGTCCTGAATGACGTTTTGTTCTCTGATCCATAGGTAAAGATGACCTTAATTTTACTTAATCCTAAGAAAAAAATCGTACGTTAAGTTTGATTGGTTCTTTTGAGCTTCATATTTATTTGAAAGATAAGACTTGCTGAACTTTTATGCACGTGGGGAGAAATTAGCATTTGTCATTTTTATTTTTTTATAAGTCTCATTTCGGAATAATGTTAAAGTTTCATCCCACTTTTCCGTAGAGTTGGCAATTCTTTTACTCTTTCATTTTTCTTTAATGAGCAATAAAAATGTACTCTCTCGGTTTGTTCAAATTGGGATACAGGTCATGATACATTTAACGAAACTATTAAAGAATGAATGTTTATTCTTGGAAATTATGGTAATTAGGTAATACCCTCTTATTTCATTTATGTATGGATGGTTTTCCTTTATAATGATGGGAATATGCTTACTTTGTCCTGATGATTGATTGGAATAGTGAATGTATGATTGTAAAACTTTCTCCAATTGATACGGTCTTGAGTGCTGCAAAGAAAATTCTTGAACTAAAAAGTAAAACCATTGTAATCTTTCCAGTGGATGACATAATGTGGGGAATGTTTGCGTATTTTCTGGCAAGTATTTGAGAAACTCATACATTATTAGTTATATATTTTTTAAATGGATAAACTTAGTATTCGATGATACTTGATAATTAACATGTAATAACATAATACGCAAAAGGTTTTAGCAGGACACTAGATGAAAATAACTTACTATATGGGTTGATGGTGTTACTATGGGTAGTTCATATTATGGAAGTTCTTGATGTTACCTTTCGTTGGTTCATTTTGTTATCAAAATGACCGCCGTCGAGAATATGGTTCGTTAGACCCCTAGGCCGAACATCGTAAGCACGTAGTACATTTGTTGTTAAGAAAATACGGTATGTAATTTTAGTTTTGTAACATTAATATACTCGAGGAAAGCTTATTAATCCTCCTAGAATGGATGCCTTCAAAAGAATAAATATTAAAATATGTCACCAAGTTAAATTTTATTCTGTGTTCTATATTTTATTGACCATTTTGTTGACCAATCCATCGGTAATCGGTGGTTGCAGCTAATATTATGATTAGATCAAGACCATATATGTAGGAAGTCTTTCTCTTTTAGTCTAGCAAAAATCTAGGTCTGAAACTTAAAGAGAGTACAAGTTGAAAAAGCTACGAGTTTTGTTTAAATATTGATTGGGTTTGATATCTTCATCATGAAATACTAAAAGGATAGTAACTCAGTATCAAATCTTATTATCAAGTATTAGGATTGACTTTGCATTCTAATCACAAATTCTTAAGAATTCTCGATGTATTGTGGTAATTGTTGTAGGAAATCTTATGAATGATGTAATGTTGCAAGGATTGCCTGTATATATAAGCACTTCATAAGTAACACTTTTGAGTATAATACACAAGCTACTATTTATTTTTGTGGTTTAATTATGGTTAAATGTTAAATGAACAAAATAATATATATGATGTTTTAGCTAAAAAAATATGGATAATGGGTTATGGTTTTTACTTATTTTTCTTTTCTTATCAGCGACGTCAAGCTACACATTATTCTCTAGAAATAAACTAAAACATTGAGAAGTCCAAATCTAAAACCAGTGAGATAAACTATATATTATGACTTTCGCGTGACCGAGATTTAAGACTCATGTTTTATGGTAAAATTGATGAAAAAGTAAATTGTTTTTTTCTTTTGATGTTTGAAAAGATTTACAGGTCGCGGGTGTTTAGATAAAAGTTATGATGGATTTAATTTAATAATCGTTATTTTGCTTCTATATATTGGATAGTGCAAAAATATATTGACATCCAAATGAGTCCAACTTTATAAATGAAAAAATTAATAATTTTCCAATGTATTTGGGAGACGCGTGCGGGGAGAATCCCTGGCACACCATCCATTCCCACCAAATCGTTGCATAGAACGGGTTACATATTAAATGTTTAAAATGCTTTTTAAGAATATCCAAACTGAATAATTATTTTTTACAGATGTTGTTGGGATGCTAAGGGGTCTTTCAAAAAGTCGGATGAAACGTAGAAAAAAAAAAAAACTAAATTGATGTACCCGCACCTGATGTCCTAATATAAAGCCGCAATGAAATTTCGATAAAGGTAAACTATATGGGAGAATCTGACCACCCAACTAAGTGATTATATGTTGGAAGATGATGGGGGTTACTCAATAGTAATAATAACTTCAACCACAGTTGAGCACTTTCAAGGTACGTATAACATTTGTATAAGATTGTGTTGAGCATCATATTTTAGCATAAAATTTGATAAAATTGAGCTGAGCATCAGATTTTAGCATAGATTGAAAGCCAAGCAGGACAGGACAACATTTTTTATGATATGTCCAAATCTCGATGTATGTATATTTCCACCCTCTTATACATACGAAAGGACATAATAGTAAAGTAGACGATATTATGGATAGTGGATCCTAACATGCCATCATTGGTCGAGATAGATGAAAATGGCAACAAAGTGCTTACTTATTAGTAGGAATTATGGATAATATGATTATTTATTTTAAGACACGCCGCTTTTGAAACATATTATTAATCTACTATAGTATAAAAATTTAAATTTCTTTAAACCAAAAACCAACCGTGAAAATTTTAAACTAAATGGGATTCAAGTCTTATAATTAACAATGCTATAATAATGTACTTTCTTGGGGACCATTTTCCATTTTAGATAAGGTATGTTTATCTTTTTCTACATTCATGTGGAAAATATTTTGCTCTAGCAGCGCTAGAGCAAAATTTTGAACTAGCAGCAAAATAGGCCGTTGGATGTTGTGGAAGTGATGTCATGGCATGTTTTTTCTCTTCTGCTGACATCACTTCCACAACATCCAACGGCCTATTTTGCTGCTAGTTCAAGTGCTGCTAGAGAAAACTCGCTCCCCATTCATGTTCGCTTAATTCAGTTATAGCTCGAAGAAACTAACAGTCGATCCTGTATATCTTCTACCCCTCCCAAAAATGACCCAAATCTATTGTTTCTACAGATAATAGTTTTTCTTAACATAGTACCTTAAAAGGTCGTGACAGTACCTGGAATAGAGACTCTTCCCGATTTTTGAAGAATCTTAAATGACTTTCCGACATTCACACCACGCCTCAGCAGGAAAATGCCCCATATGTAGTTCTCTCAAAATTGCTCGTAGAATCGAAACTTAATGCCATTATGTAAAATAACAAAATTTAGCTCGTAAAACCATTTAGAATCGATTCGCAAGCAAGACAACTTAATGCCATTATGCAAGTGACAAATAGATAATTAACACAAAAGAAACCAAATTAAAGAAAATTAACTTCCACGTGATACATAGATAAAATAGTTTTTAGGGTTTATAGATTTTGATTTCTAGGTTTCAGTTTTGATTTCTATGGTTAACGTCCTAAAAGTTTTTCCATTTAGAAACAATTCTTTAAATTGTTTAAATTTCATAGACACATTAAGATGGATATTTCTTTTCCATTACTACTAGTTAATATAATTAGTTGTTAAATCATTAGGGTTTTAATTGTGAGTTGGATTTTTAAATAAAATCACTTGAAAGTTTATTGATATATTTCAAATGTGTAGAGCATTCCTCCACATAGTTTTATAACATATAGAAATAATTGACAAAGCTTATGTCACTTTAGCTTGAAATGAATGTCAGTTTATGTTTCAACACTTTGCATTTTACAAAGAAAATGATGTACTTATATTTTCTTCTAAGCTATATGTGCAAATTTGATAAATCCAAATTTCAATTTCTTCCTTTGGTGTTCCCTTGCCAAGACATGTAGAAAATTCTCTTCGATATCCCGTCGCAATTAGAAAAAATTAAACATCATTGTGATGTTAATACATTAGAAAATACATTAGCGGAAGCATTTAGGTATCGAGCGACGTGTTGATTAGAGTTATATTACTTACATCCTTAAATTGCATGTATTAAAATTAAAAATGTTCAAACAAACCTGTTTCTATCGAATTATATTGCACGAAATATAGTAAAACATGGATCAATAACAATGGTGTGTTTTAGTTATTGGTTGTTTGTCTTTTGAATGCCCTACATTCCTTTTTGATTAGATCCCTTGTATGTTTCCCATGGACAATAAACATAACAACTCCTTTTGTCATGATCATTTATTTTTTGTGTCTTGAACCATTGGATATAAAGATGCACCATCTTGGCCTTCATTCAATCCATCTATTATTTGTAACATATGTTACCTTTCTCCTTTTAAATTCATATAACATTCCGCTAATTTGAATATGGTTGCAATGTAGTGGAGCTTCTATTGTACTCTCCAAACCTCCCCCCACTAGTGGACGTTTCAGATATACTTTTATGGCTGATGGATGTGGGGACTATTGTCTATGCATCTCTTTGGTCCGAGTAATAACAAAATTTATATCAATGCCAGGTCTCGCTGTGGTATTTGTCATTGTAGGATCAGCTCGACCTTCTTACTATGTCTACTTGGAATATTTATTTTTGCATTTAATGTTTGGAAAGGTGCGGTTAGTAATAATTAGTACCTAATGTGCAACAGACTAGAAGAAACGAGATAACGTTTGTGATTTTTGATCTTTGTTAAACACATCATTGTTTACTTTAACTTCAGCTCCAAACTTTATTAATCACCAGTTGTTTTTTTTTTCATGTATTGTGATGAATTTGCAAGTCTTTATACTTGAAAATGTTGTAAATCAACAAAAATTGAACTCCCACCAGGTAGGACATTAAGCTTGTTGTATGTACTTGCACCATGTCTATTGATAGCAAGAGTAACATAACCATATAAGTAATTATAGGGATGTTTGTGGGTTAGTAGATTTTATATCACAGTTGTGTGTTGCAATGCCATATCTTGATTTCAAAAAGCAATCCAATCTGTTTTGTGGTTAACTCGATGAGTTTCATGTCTTGTTTGATGTTTTTTCTTGTTCCACTATAATGTTTGGCGATTTTGTGTTTGCATGGATGCTATCATTGAGTTTGTCGATCCCTAACACAACTTAATGCCATTATGCAAGTGACAAATAGATAATTAACACAAAGAAACCAAATTAAAGAAAATTAACTTCCACTTGATACATAGATAAAATAAGCTAGCATCCTTTGTAAGTTTCTATGTAGTATCTCCCAATAGTGATTTAAGTTGGAAGAACTAAAAACCATTTGTCATTCTAGTTTGTTCAGAAACAATTCTTTAAATTGTTTACATAGACACATTAAGATGGATAGAATATTTCTTGTTAATATAATTAGCATTCCAGGTTATTTCAACTAATGCATTCCTCCACATAGTATACATATAGAAATAATTGACACTTCTAGCTTGAAATTAGCAACATCGTATATTGCATCTTCTTCTACAAATTTGATAAATCCAAATTTCAATTTCCTATGTTGCAATTAGAAAAAATTAAACATCATTCGAAAACCATAATGTTGCTATATCGTGTTACTACATCCTTAAATTGCATGTATTAAAATTAAACAAACAACTACGAAATATAGTAAAACATGGAGGTGTGTTTTATTAAAATTAAACAAACAACTAACATGGAGGTGTGTTTTATGAACTGACTGGTATGGACAATTTTTAATCCCGATAAGCTTCTTTGTTAGCTGTAATACAAACCCAACTCTGTCTTCAAATTTTCTCAAATAGTGACAAAACATCTTTACAAATCTATGTACTAAACGACGTTAACTCGATGTGTCTCGCCTCTCGATTTCTCTTGATCTTTTGCTCAAAAACAATTTCTCTCGACTTCATTTTCTTCTGTACTTTCCAAATGACAAGGTTTTTTCTCACTTTCTCTCGACGATAAATGATAAATAAAAAGTCATTTTTGATGTCACTGGATGATGCAACACATGTTGTGGACAAGTGCATTCACAATACAAAGGGCCCAGTAAAAAAAAATTGATATGGGTTTGACCGGTCAACATATCATTGACTACTTAAGGGTTTGTTTGAACGACTGAGATTGATTTATTAATTTTTAATGTTCCTTAACTCAATCAGTGAAAATGCAACATGTTTTTAATTCTTTTTTAGGTTGTTAATCCTTCTGGTGGATATCAAATCCGAAAACTCAACTTTCCTGACCACAGAATAACCAATTTATCTTAAAAAATGAAACACTGTAATTAAAATCATGAAACATAAACTTCAGTAAATCAAAATGAAATAATATAATTGGTGGATTAGAGCACCGACTTAACTATATGCAACATCCTAAAAACCCTTATTCCTACTAACATAAAAATCAACCCCTATCCAAAATTAAATGCATTAATCAACTTCTTAAATATCAAGATAAATAAATAAATAAATAAGTGTATAATTAGACATATAAAATTTAAATTAATTATGGAGTCAACTTATTTTTAATTTTTTTGATATCTACCCATAAAACCAATACATTAACATGAATTTCTAATACCAAATTAAACCATCAAACAATAAGATACCTAATGGGTATCAAAGTTTCTCATCCCTTTAAAAATAAAACTAATCACAAATTATTAAAAAAAAATATTAATGCATTTGTCTACGGGTGTGGGGCAAAGCCCCGCCACACCAAATTGGCCGACCCCACCAGTCCCGGTGCGTAGCACGGGTTAGATACTAGTGTAGTTTAAAAGATATAAGATTTTTAAATATATAAAAAGTGCATTTATTTTTATGTCCATGTAAACATTCCACTTCTTTAAAATCTAACGGCTGATAAGGAATAGGAAGTCTAATGATCTAACGGATGATAGCAATAGTTCGGACGGAATTTTATTTGTGAAACCTAATGGTGGAATTTTAAAGTTTGGAGATCCAACGGTTATATTTACTTAAGTTTTGCAATCCCTTATTGCTATTAAAAGGTGGGAGATTCATCTCCAACAGTGGGTACTATTAAGTAGGAAGGGTGTCAAAATAAATACGAAGGTGGTCTTGGAGAAAGTCTTATTTAGACCTTGGGAATGACCTCCACGTCATTTTTTTAACCATATTTTAAATTTTTACTTTTAAATAATATTTTTAAACCAATAGGAAAAAGGGAATCAATTTTATCATTATCCAAAAAAAAAAATAATAAAAACTCCACGTTGGATTTTTAACGCCTCACCCCCTCCTCTTACAACCTTTTTGGTCTGTTGTTGAGTTTGAAATTTACCTTTTTGGTTAGTTGTTGAATTTGAAATTTTCAATTCCAAGTCTGGCATAACTTGGGCCACTGGCCGTGATATGAATTTTGAAAAGGTGATGAAACATGCATGTTAGGCAAGCCCAAACACCAGGAAACTGCTGCATGTTATGCAATATTTTGGTTAGTTGAAGACTTTGTTTGTAGTTTCCAGAGAGGATGTGAATAACAGCTTTCAGATCATTCTAAAATCCGTCAAACTTAAAACAGTTTTCCTCTAATCACAGTTCTGGTGTAAATATAATTTTAATAGTTAACAAAATACACATGCTCAAAGTTTGTGTCAATGATGTTGTTGATTTTGTCGTACCGGTGGTGATGTTTCTTTGACAAACACTATTCTCATAGTGAAATTATTACATTTACAAAAGGCCGACAATAAAAGGCTACGCAGAGGCAGAAACTGATGCACAAGGAAACCAATACCTGCGCTTACAGTCTCGGTGACCGTCATCAATCATAGCTAGACCTTCCTGCAAATTTTCAACAGATTGATGTGTTTAAAAGTTCAAATTTATAAAGATAAAGCAGAAATCAAATGAAAATTAAAACGGAAAACTTACTTCGAGTAAAGTTTCCAAAGCATCTGGAGCCTAAGATTACCCCAATACATTTTAGATTTTTTCCCGCCAGGAAAACGCCAATTTCACTTCTTCAACGGTCACATAACCTTGAGCCTAAGATTACCCCAATACATTTTAGTTTTTTTTTTCCTGATACACTGACTAATGTGTCGATAAACTTAATTGTAAGCATTGAACTTTCACCAATCAAACAATGAATTCTAAGGCTTCCCAAACGGATCATATCCTGAGTACCCCTACTCAGTTAACTATGCAGGGTATCGTAGTTGACAAGTTATGCTGACAATAGTAAGGAATAAAGACCTCTGAGAAAATAATTAATAGTCATACTTCAAAGTTCAAACAAGTGAATTCAAGAAAGACCTCGTATGTGCAGCTAAAAAGGAATAAAGTTTATCAGAAGATATTACTTGAAGAATAGTAGTTCCAGTAATATCCAAACTGGAAAGAAGTTCGATTAATATTACTGTCAATATAACACAAGTAAACTAACAGAATAATAAATGATACTATAAAAGAAGACAAACCTGGGCCAGCTCCAAAATTTCATTGTGATCTTTGTTTAGCTCAGTCGGAACTGATCGAACCAGCTTTTTCTTTCCAACAGAAATCACCTCAAAACCACTACCCAATACCTGGAAATGCCATTATTAAGATAATCAAGATCATATAGCATGACGCAAAGATACTCGAGAGTATAGGTTTTCACCATTTGGTAAAAACATCATTTTGCTGTTATGGTAATTACTAATTAGGAAGGAAGTAAATAACAAATTTTAGCTACAATAATAATAATAGGCTTTGTACCACATGTGTTTATCACATCAAGGAAAGCCATCAACAGTCCCATATCCCCATCCTCTTCAGCAGAATACAAATTTTACGGTCATCTAAACAACTAGCATGAACTATGTGCAGATCAGAGGACCATTTTTTAACTTCTAAGGTATCTAAAAAGCATTCCCTTGAACCATGCATTAAAAGATGCATTGGTGGACTTGTAGTAACTGTAATTCTCGTCACCAACTGCATACCAAATGATATATCTATTTCCTGAAATCTTTCTATTCCCTCTCCTAGTAAACATGCTATCACAGCTCATACACCGATACACATTAGTTGCAAACAATATA
Source organism: Papaver bracteatum (assembly GCA_023529315.1). Classification (NCBI taxonomy): domain Eukaryota; kingdom Viridiplantae; phylum Streptophyta; class Magnoliopsida; order Ranunculales; family Papaveraceae; genus Papaver; species Papaver bracteatum. The sequence goes on along the minus strand of JAJJWX010000811.1, from coordinate 5,073,625 downwards.
ACACTGATATTTCATCTTTCAACAATGCCAAGAACTGACGATCCTGTAGTATTACCTTCAGCTTACTTATAGCACGTAAGCAATCATCTTCAGACACAGAGTCACGAGCAGCCTTTCGCCTTTGACAAAGTAGAGTGCAAAGCTCCTGCAAGTTGATTAAACCCCCATTGAGAGACCTTGTAGCCAAGCAAATGTCAACGATTTGAACCCCTGTCCTAACCAATAATTAGCAACATCTCAGCAATAATATAGTTTCATGTTGAATCTACGGGTATTGTAGACTGATAATCTTAGTGTAGAAGATGAATACTACCAAGTTCATAATAGAAGTCACCAATTCCCAATAGCTCAGCCCAAAATCCTTTGTTTGAAGCCAAGGGATCAACCCCAATTTTTGCACACATCTCATGGAATTGTGACCTGAATGCAGGATTCTTCCGGATATCGTTCTACACCAATAAACTTCAACAACTTAATATAATTAAATTACCAAAAAAAAACATAAATAATTTTGAATAAATAAATAACCTTATGTTTGCGAGCGAAATCCTCTAATTGGGAACGAAAAGTCGTGAGTTGTTCCTTCATAAGATCTGTTCTGATCTTAGCTACATTTTCTCCAAGTAATCGATATTGATCCCTAGCAGCTGCTGCTGTCTGCAACCCACCAATTCCTGGCCTTCTTCTCATTTCTTCCCCCAATTTGAAACCTAGCCAACTCATTGGACCACCATTAAAAAGGATTTGATTTTAAGGCAGATGTGTTAACTTATTATCTGGGATGTGGAGAGACTATTCCACATTGACAAGAACCGCGTCTAATCAAGACTTTATCCTACCAGTCCCATGACTATTACTAGTCCAAGTGTAACGTTTACCACTAACAATTTTTAAGTCACTAGAACAAGGTAATATTTAAGTCACTTTTGCCAAGACTCTGCTCGGGTCTCCTATCAAAGACCCAAGGGATAATAGATACACTAGTGCTGATATTTCTAATGTATTCCCATTGATCTGTATGTTCATTCCTATAAAGTGTACCATGAAGATTTCCGGTTTAAGCAGGATAACTCCTAAATAAGGCATCAATCGGCATGAACTATTTCAAGATGGAACCCATCTTTACACAGCAACACAAGGTCTCCAGCAACCCAGCAGATTACAATTTTGGCAAGTCTAGCTATACTATCATCATTACATCAGGGTTATGGAGTGAGTTTGACATGCTTGACATGCTTGAGGTGATCTTTTGTCACTTTAGGTTCAAACCCTTAACTATTCCAGCATACCATTCTCATATTTGATGGAATTAAAAAACGAGAAATTTCTATCAACTAGTCTAGTGCACGTGCGTTGCACATCGGCAAACATTAGTTTTTTCATACTGTTTCTTATTTTCCAAAGATAATTCATTATAACATATAAAAAAAAAATCACATTTTCTTCAAATCTTTAACATATTGCAAGCAACAATAAACCAAACACATTTTCTTCAAATCATTTAACAGGCCCGACCATAACTACTCGAATGAATTTCTATGTAATTGTTCATAATATGATCTACTATGCACAGTTGCATATATGCGAGCATTTTTTCCCTAGACAGAATTCAGAGAGAGAGAGAGCGAGAAGCATTACACCTTTCTTGTTCACTGCTCGGCCAAAATCTAGTACAGTTTGATTTGTGATCGGAAACTGAAAACATGTCTTATCTGATGACTGGCTAGTTGATTAGTGAGGTTGGCAAGACTCTGTCCCCGGAACCAACAACAGACCCAAAGAAGATTTACATCCAGTAAAAGATTACTGAGTTTCATGCATTAAAACGCTATTGCCAGACATGATCAACAATAGAACAAAAGTTAACATATATACGTACTTTTTAATCTGCTTGACATCAATGACATACTTTGCATCTTCAATGTTTATGTCAATAATCTTTTGTACGCCAAGCAAACTATAATAATTTAGAACAACAGTTCAGAAGCATAGGTTCTTTTTTTTCAAACTATCCTTAAGATCCGACTAACTTGGGATGGCTAATCCAGTGTCAGACTCACAACCATCAATCACCAACCCTCTAGTATAACCAACACCACCACCTCTAACAATTCTCACCAACACAAAATCAACCAATACTACCACTGTGTCACTACAACCATATATCTACATTGTTGCATGCTGTTGTCATCACGAACACTACGCACCATATTTCATTTCACTTGATGTTAACATTTTCTTCTTTTGTTCCTCCTAGGGTTTGTGCACTCACTCAGTGTACCCAGTGTACCATCTTTTTCCTAGAACATGAGGTATTGCACTTCTTTATCTAACGTCACAGATTCAACTGAATTCCATCCTTAATTACAAGACCTAATCATCCACTTCTCAGTTCTTACCGACGAATTATGAACTAATTCTGCTAAATGCCTCAAGAAATTTTCTTTAGTTCACATTGCATAAAAGTGCTGCAATAATACAAACTCTCACCTAGCATCAAGATACCAATGTAAGAAAGGAAGATGGTTCCTACTAATTTCAAAATGATAAGGTAGAGATTAATTCACTCACTGGATCGAAAACCAAGCATTCAAACTTTAGAAAGAAAACACCAAAGAATAAAAACGATATATAAAACTCCAGTGATCAAAGTCAGACACATTCAGAGACAAAACTAAATCCAATTCTTATAAATTTCTACAGATTCTCATAACTATATCAAGAAACGAATGAAAGGATAAATGCACCTAACATCATAACAACTCTATGATTATCCAAATTTAGTCTTACCTACTGAAATTTGATTTTGTATAAAAAAACAAAACGGGGAAAATTGAAATCTATAATCGAAATTGGGAGAGACGGGACAATCGTACCTGAAGTAAATTGATTATGATTGTGTATGAATTTGGAGGCGGAGCTGGTTCGGTGGTGCTGGTGGTGGTGTGGTGGTGGTGAACGACTCTGACCAAAAGAGGTTTTCGGTCTGGTTACAGTTTGGAGGGATTTGAATCAAATCATTTGATCTTTCTGATCAGAGACAAGGTTAATGTCCTGGCTAAGCCAAAGATAAGATCGGAAATTGGGCTTCATCCAGGTTAGCAAGGGGGATTTGACCCATCTTGGTCTAGCATGCAAGATTAGCATCACAGTTAGGGGTGTGCATACAATCCGGAACCGCGGATTTCATCCGCAACCGTCCGTAAAAATACGGGTGAAAACCAATTCGCAAGAGTCTATGGGCCGGTCACGGGTGAATTCTCAAATCCGCAAGGTTTAGCGGTTTGGTTGCGGTTGGTTTTGTAAATCCGCGGATTTATCCGCACCGTAGTCTATGAGCCAAATAGTATGGTTAGTTAACTTCTGGTGGAGAACACAATTTCTTTCATGAGTCTCAGCTCAGTAATAATCAACTCCTTGGAAGTTTTTCTCCATTATCAGCCATTGAGATACCTTCACCTCTTAACTACCTTAGTCTCTCAGGATCTCCAGCCAAACTACTTTCTTAAATGATTTTCATTTTCATTTCACACTTGTTATTCTTCTTTATGATAAGAAAATTCATGAAAATTAACATTAGTAATTCGACTGAAAATGCAATTGTAGGGTTGCAACCAATTTCGGATCCATCTGTTAGTAATATCATTGTAAGTTCAACTACTACTGCAATGTTTTACTTATTATTTTTTTTGGACCAAATCCGCGGTTAATCTGTATCCGGCCCGTATAAACCGCTGATCCGCGGGTGATTGGGCCGGTCACAGTTCAATTTTCCAAATCCGCAATTTTGACGGTTTGGTTGCGGGTGACCCCTAATCCGCAACCGTCCATCCGTTGCACACCCCTAATCACAGTAATGAGATCTTAATCAAATTTTGAAGGATATTTACCGACTACTTGACCGGTAAAATAGGAAAAGAAAGGCTACATAATAGGTAGGTAAATACCTAATCTTCTATACTAAGGGAAAATATGGGATAGAAAACAAAAGATTTTTGTAGTATAAAAAAGGTTTATGGTTTTAGGTTTTTAATAGTTCTATTATAGTCGCCGCTTGCAATCCTCTTTCATGGATTGTTGATTTTGCTAATAACCTATTACAGTTTTTTCTTTCTTGTTTTTAATCCTGGCGAGATTGGGGTATACCCAATTTTAATGGGACCTAGTCGGCATTTTCATAAAAAGGTGATTTTACTTTAATACCCTTGAACTAATTAAATCTTAAAAATAAATCCATTTCTTAATGTGGTAATTGAATTATTGTCCCTACTTTTGATGGTCTATACAAATATCCCTATAAAACTTTATAAATATCCCTGATGGTATTATTGTAAAAAATTTCCAAAAAAACAATTATGAAACTACCTTATTTAACCTTCCTCTCTTTATTTCATTCTTCTTCGTTTCTATACAGAAACTTCATTCTTCTTCTCTATCATCGCCACCACAAACCAGCACCACCAGCTCCGCCGCATCTGCCACTACTATCAACAGATTGATCACTAATTTTGTTTCGATTTCAACTGATTTCAGTTAGTTATTAATTGTTCTTCATCATCTTAGGTTAGGGATTGATTTCGAAACTAGATGCAGAGATCGATTTGATTTTTAGGGTTTCGATTTTCGAATTTCGAGTTGAAGATTCAAAGATATCTTTGCATGTTCGATTCATTGAAACCAAATATCGATCGATTTCCTCTTATTCAGCTACAAATCTCAAATCTGGTGACTGTTCAACGAGAAACAATAATGGTATGTACTTGATTTGCATTCCCTTCTAGAACCCTAGTTTTTTATTTCATTTTTCTTTAGATCGATAACATATTCAGGTAAAACTGATGAAATTTATGATGAAGATTTTAAGTTTGTTACTTGATTTTTCAGTTCAATTTATGATGTTGGAGATATCGGTGGAATTAATGATGCAGATTTTGAGTAGGATGCTCTCAACTGGAGTTTACCATTGGTTGTGTTATTGATGGGTAAAGGTGCTTGTGTTGTTTGAATCTGTTCTGGAGATTCAAATTAGCTATTGCAAGATACTACAATTGAATTGGTGTTGAAGCTTCATAGAAGACAGTGGTGATTGTTGCTATGGATTATAAATGGTGGTTTGATGGTTCTGTTGGTGGTTACTACAATGAAGGAGATGAAGTTGTTGTTATTTATGAAGCTACAAGTGATGATCAATTGCTGTTGTTTATATGTATTTACGGGATCAACAATGGTTGTTGATCCATCTATATGGATCAACTCATGTTGTTGACCCAATTTTTTATTGGATCAACAATGGTTGTTGATTCATATATATGGATCAACTCCTGTTGGTTTTGGTTGGAATGATGAAATTGTTGTTGGATCTTGGTTCTGGTTATTTTGGTGATGGTGGTGGTGCTGGAGATGTGTGATTTTGTTGGTGGCGGTAATGGTGAAGAGGTACGAATGAGAAATTAGTCATTGAAATAGTAGTAGAATGGTGGTTCTGGTTGTTGTAGTTGTCGAGATTGGTTTTGAAGCTGATCTTGAAGCTGTTGGTGTTTACGAAGCTATAGGTAATGATCAATTTGTTGTTTTTTTATATGTTTTTATGGGATCAATAATGGTTGTTGACCCAATTTTTTATTGGATCAACAATGGTTGTTGACCCATCTATATGGATCAACTCCTATTGGTTTTGGTTGAAATGATGAAATTGTTGTTGGATTTTGGTTTTGGTTGTTTTGGTGGTGGTGGTGGTGGTGCTGGAGATATGTGATTTTGTTGTTGGCGGTAATGGTGGAGAGGTACGAATGAGAAATTAGTTATTGAAATAGTAGTAAAATGGTGGTTCTGGTTGTTGTAGTTGTCGAGATTGGTTTTGAAGCTGATCTTGAAGCTGTTGGTGTTTATGAAGCTACAGGTAATGATTAATTTGTTGTTGTTTATATGTTTTTATGGGATCAACTATGGTAGTTGATCCATCTATATGGATCAACTCTTGTTGTTGATCCAATTTTTTATGAGATCAACTACTGTTGTTGATCCTTTGAACTCCTATTGTTGACAATATTTCCTTGGATAAGAATAATCATGCTTTGTAGTTTAAATCATGTAAATTTCTTACAATGTTGAACTTGTGGTGCAATGGTAGCATGGCTGACTCCATGTCAGATGATGCGTGTTCGACTCACGCCAAGTTCACTCTATTTTACATGGATCAACTTTCATTGTTGATCCAATTTTAGTGGATCAACTTCTACTGTTGATCCTTTTTTTTTGGATCAAATACTGTTGGTTATATTTTTATTTGGATCAATTACTGTAGTTGATACAAAATATGAACCAGTGGTGGCGGTGGAGGCGGCGACTGCGACGAACTAGTGGTGGCGGCGACGACGAACTAGTGGTGGTGTAGGACTGTTGGTGGTGTAATGGTGGTGCATAAGGAGTGGTGGTGAAATATTAGTTGTGGTGGAGGTTGGTAGGTGGTGGTGGAATGGTAGTTGAATGTTGGTGGTAGTGGTGCTAGTGGTGGTGGTGAAGTGGTAGAGGAAGAAATTTGTTGCATTTTGAAGAAAAATATTATATGAGTGAGGGTATTAAGATAATCTAATATTAAATGGATAAGGTTATAAAAAAGTATGGACATATTTATTGTTGAATAAGGATATATTTATTGGGTGTCAAAAGTAGAGACATATAAATAATATACCCTTTCTTAATTTCATTAACCCTAAAATTAAACAACTAAACAACTCTTAATCTTCTCTTCTTCTTCTTCATCTGCATCTTCCATCAACCAAAGCCATATAAAAATCTTCAACTTTGATTTTCCAAAAACATTGTTGACTCTACCGGCGAAAAGAAGACTATAAATGATGTTTAAACTCAAACCCATCATTGTGTTGTGTGATTTGATTGTTATATTAGGTTAGAAACCGAAAATTATGATTTCTGTGTTTTTGGTCAGCAAGGTCGTTGTAGGACCAGAATATCGCCATGAAAGTATTCTTGCGAGATTAACAACACTCCTGCGATCATTACTGCGAGCCTCTTCAACAACACTTTGCGAGCGTCACAGAATAACTTAAAGAATGGTTCAAAGAATGACGTAGTAGCTGACGATTGAAGAAACACGAGAAGAGCATGATTGATCTGCGATGGTTACAATGCTTGCGATATTTCATATTATAACTGTTGCGATGAGATCGCAGAGTAGATCCGAAATAAAAGGAAAACTTAGTTGTCATTCACTATGTAATTTCCTATATAAAGGGTTCCTATAGATTCAGAGAAGGATGATGTATTTTTGAGAGTTGAGAAAGTCTTGAGGAGAGAGAAACTTCAAGAGAATAGTTGTATTCTTGATTTCTCCCATACGTAAACATTTCTGAGAATTAAATGAAAAAGAGTCGTTTTTAATCTTCAAGTATGAGTTGATTATTGTGAAATCTTAACAAGGGTGTAGTGTAGGATTTCCTGCAACTACATTTTGGCCCCCGAAACAGGGAGGAATTGATGATTATTTGAAGAAAAAAATAAAAATTGACGTTGTGATTGGAAGGAATTTAGAATAATTAGTGAAAGATCTTACGCAACATTCAACAGATTAATAAGGTTAATGGATAGAAGAAGAAGAAGAAACACGTCAGAATCACCAACAACTGTAAGGAGGAGTAAAAGACATGCAGGCGGAGAAACAAATGAAGTAGGAGAATCTTCAAGAATAAGAACAAGAAGAAATAGAACAATGAATGAAGGAGAAAATCAAATTCAACATCCAAACCAGCAAACACCAATACAAGATAGAGTTGTGGATTATGATAGAGTTAGCGTGCATACTTGGCGATCAGATTCAACGGAAGAAGAAGAAGATCGACAATTAAGAAACGAAAGAAGGGAAGACAGAGATCAAGGAGTGGTTGAAGGATTAATTCATGGAGAAGACGAAAATGAAACAACAGATGATTTAAGACAGAGAATACAGGAGGAAATAAGATTAAAGGCGGAAGAACGTGCGAATTTAACAAGATAAAATCACGAGTTGAGAATGGAGAATTTGAGATTACAAAGCAGAAGATCAAGAAGTATTTCTAGGTCAAATTCAAGATCATTTATAGAAGAGCCAAGGAAAAATTCCCCTATGATAAATGCTAGAGAAAATATCCTATAAGGAATGCAAAATCCAAATGAAGAGCAGCATCATAGAGAATAAGAGATGATTCGTGATCGCTACATTCCACGCGGTGAAACTGTGAATGATAGACGTGATACTAGAAATCAAGAGGGTGGAAATAACTAGGATGGTGAAGAAAATCGAGAAGAAGGTAGAAGAATATTACATGGGCGAGAAATTCAAAGAAATCAAAGAATCATTGAGGAAGAAATTGAGAGGTATTATGTTGAACCAGCACGTCTAGCTTGCGAAAGGGAAAGATTAAGAGAAGAAGTGGAAGAACAAGAATTTCAAGAAGCAATACGACAGAATAATCACGACAATCGAGAAAGAAGACGCACACAAAATCGCCATAACAATGATATCAATGAGGAATATGATAGAATACAAAGGAGAATAGAAAGACAGCGAAGAGAAATAATGAGAAACGAAGAAACTCGCAGACATAACCAGTTGCGAATTCAAGAAGGATGTGAAGAGGAAAATCGCAGGGGAAGACAGAGTGAAGATACAGATGAAGATACACAAAATCTCGCAAGACAAGAAAGACATGAACGCAGAAGAAGAGAAGCTGCACTGAAAATACCAATAGAGCAAAATTAAGCTCGGAATGAACAAATTTTAAGAGAATTAGCAGAAATGAGGGGAATGTTGAATAACATAAGAGAATGAGGCAGGAGACAACTTGATGAAGCCATTAAAGAAGCTGCGAGAACTCCGTTCACTCAAGAAGTACAATTAAGAGGAATCCCTCCAAAATGCAATTTACCAGCATTAACCAGTATCTTCGATGGGATAACCTGTGATGTTCAAAATGTTAAAGCTTATGTTAGGTGTATGGTGCAACGGGAAAACTATGACGTTGTGTTATGCAAATATTTTGCATCTAGTTTAACTGGCGAGGCGCTAAAATGGTTCGAGGGATTGCCCAAAAATACTATAACTTCTTTCGACCACTTGCAAGCTACATTTCTGGGAGAATATATAAGCAATAATTCATCGCGGCCAGGTATTGAAGATGTATTTGGGTTAAAGCATAGGGTTGGCGAGAGTCTGAAACACCTAACCATAAGATGGAAGACAATATGCAGTGAAATGGCAGGAAGAGTGGATGAGAGATATCTTATTTTATCTTTTATCAATGCAATGTTCGCAACCAATCTGCTGTACATACAAATCTTCAGAATCAAGAATACAATTACCATGACGGAGCTGCGAGAATTACAAGAAGAATACATTGCTTTGGAGGAGAAACAAAATGAGATGGAATCATATCCAATTGCAAATACCATCTCAATAGGGGCAAATGGAAGTCTACTTCCTAAGATGATTAACAATGTGGCGAGCACCTCGCAGACACAACAAGAGAAAGTAGTGATCGATAACCAGCAGAAATTAGTAAGAATGGGCAGTCGAGATCAAGAAGAGTATGAAAGGGAAAATAATTATTACAATCACGATGGAAATAACAAAATCCAAAGACTTGATCATCCACAAGAAAATTATGGTGGTCAGAGACAAAATTATTTCAGAAGTCAAGGAAATCAAAGAGTAGTATGGGAAGATATTAAGATGCCACCCCTGAATGCCAGCATAGAAAAAATTTGGGAAGCTATCATTTTGATGGAAAATATACCATCACCCTTGAACATGGGAAAAGAGCCACATCAAAATAATTGAAATCAAGCATTTTGTCCTTACCATCATTTTCATGGTCACTCAGTGAATGATTGCAGGAATGTAAAAAGGATAATTTTGAGGATGATTGATTAGGGAAAGTTAAATCACTTTTTAATAGGACATCCACAATCTCAACAATTACCACCAGCACCAGATATTCGTCGGGTGAATACTGTAAAAGGAGCAGAAACATTCGTGATAGAGGTTGGAGCAAAAGCAAAGAATTTGTTTTGTAATTCCATCGTACATTCATACAAAACTATTGAGGACTTCCACGACAACGTTCTTAGCAGAGCCTTCGCGAGAGACACAGATGGAAGATATATTATGAACATTGCGAGAGTCTCGCCATTAGAGGAGTGGCAAAAACAAACCATTTCTTTCACCGCACAAGAAGTAACTGAACCTGGAGAAATGCATGATCAACCATTGGTTGTGAGATTAGAGATAAACCCTAAACAAAAAGAAGATGAAGGTGAAGATAAAGTTAAAGATGATGAAAATGAAGATTCATGGGAAATTAATAGAGTATTGATTGACACAGGTAGTTCGGTAGATATCTTATTTTATCACACTTATAATACCATGGGAGGGAGAGACGAGGATTTAATACCCTCAACGTACAAGATATATGGTTTCAATGGTAGCGCCAATAAACCAAAGGGAGATATCACAATGAGGATACCATTAAAGGGAATCAAGTCCAAAGTCTTATTTTGTGTAGTATATGTGGAGACACCCTATAATGCCTTAATTGGCAGACCATGGTTACATGGGATTTTAGGTGTGGCGTCAACCTATCATCAATGTATTAAATTTCCACATCCACATGGTGTCGGGGTCATAAAAGGAGATTGGGGTGAAAGTAGAAAATGTTATGAGATTGATATAAAGTCTTGTGAAGATAGGGTGGCGAAGAATAGCAATTGGAAGCAGAACATTAAACAAAGACAAAGATATGACAGGTTAATGGTTGATACAATAGAGCAACGAGAGGATGAGATGCTGCAAAATCAATATGAGCAGCGGGAAATAGATGGCGAGCTTATCGCAGATGGAAAAAACACAACAAAACGCAACAAAAGGGTAGAAGCAAAAAGCAGTAAGTAGGAAGGTAAAATGATGAAGTCTATAAATGGTTTGTTGTTTAATTTTGTTTGAATAAAAAGGATGAAATTGGAAAATTATGCAAGAGATGAAATAAGATTGAAAAGAAGAAATTTCATTAGAAACAACGAGTTAAATCGCGAGATTATTCAAGGTTACTTAAAGAACAAAAGATTGCGATATTCGCAAAAGAAACAAATAACGGGACGAACCTTTATGGCGTACACCCTAGTTCGCGGATACAATTTCGCAAGAGGAAAATGTAGGACCTAAAGTACGTCATATAAGGGGGTATCTCTTTACATGACTCAGGGATAAGTTTATACCGCTGTTGGAACCTGAGTCATGCAGATGTTGGGTTTAAAGAAAACCTATCCAGGAGAGGTACCTTGGATTTCCAACTATATAAGGTTATACCCTGGTTGGACGACTGAGGATTTCTTCTAAGGAGTGCAGAGTATGAATAAGGCGCCGAGGTACACGGTTGATCCAAGGATGCCCGGGACGGACGAACCTACCCTGGCCATTCTTGGTAAGTCTTAGATATGATGCACTCGGCCTGAAGAAAATCCCACTTAGGGTGCAGTCTTGTAACTATAATCCATATAGGCATAAAGGACAAGAGGCTGCGAAAACAACTGGTTGTTGGTAAATTCGGATGGGAGGAGCTAGTCTTGTATGGACGATGTGCCCTCCTTGAAGGGGCAATCAGGGGGAAGATAAGGGAGTCACCCTCCATTAGGGAGTTGATAAGTGTCTAAAGATGACAATGTCATGGGGATTTATGATCGCAAGAATATTTAGGCCTGTCATATTGTCGCGTGACAAAAATTATACAGAGGCAACAAGCCATAAGAGGAAGTTAAGATGAGATCAATGGGTTTTTACATGAAAGTGTAAAGACGTCCTGCGATTTCATCGCAAGACGACAATGTCATAAGGCTTTGTTCTCGCAAGGGAACTTAGACTTTTCATATTGTTGCAAAGAAATTAACAAAATACAGATAAGACAAGATCAATGGGTCAATACATGCAAATGTAAGGACGTCCTGCAATTTTGTCGCAACAAGAAAAATGTGGCAAAATAAGACCTTTAATTAGGAAGGCATAATAAGACCACAAGAAATTAAGGTTGAATGATTGCGATATGAACGCAAAGATTATGGGCATTGCGATATTTACGCAGAGACCATAAAATTTTGCAACTATCGTTCGCGATACAATCGTAAGGTTGGAGGTACATATATTTAAATAGATTTTATTCGCAACTAATATCTAAGCTTTACTCAAATTTCTCATATTGCAGATGAATAACAGAGGCAAGTATGGGGATGCATAGGATGATAAAATTGTTATTTATCATCATATGATAAATTTACAAAGACATTATTATATGACACATTTTCATAGACTGTTAAATAATAATAATTATGTTGATTGACTATGTTGCAGAAAAGAATTGTTTTCTAATTCATACAGATAGAAGCAAAAGAAATTTATACATCAAGTTGGAGAAACTCGCAGTAATATTACAAGAAGCAGAAAATAAGTGTACAAAATTTACAAGGAAGATAAAAGAATAAAAAGATTTAATTAGATCCATCATCATTCTGGCTAGATTTTTCTCCTTCTTCATATTTACCATCATCTTCATCCTCATCAGATTCCTCAGCTTCACTATCAGAGATAACAAGGTTTGGAGTTTTTGCTGGAGTTTCTTTTGCAAGATCAGGATATGTAGAATGAGGAATGTTATGATCATCGCAGACCAATTTAATGGAATTGTTGCGAACATCAATAAGAGTACTACTAAAATTCGCAGCATTAATTCTTAATTGATCTTTAAATCTTGAATACTTCTCATTGCGAGCAGCAAGAGTAGTTGCGAGTTGATTCTTATTAGCTTCAAGTTCTCCAATTCTTTCAGAATACCTCTTTTCAGCTCCTGCGAGTATATAACAACAAGTTGGAAGTTTTGCAAGGAAGAATAACAAAAGCAAGGAATTAACAAGGGAGAATGGTTAACAACTTTCTCTTCCAGAAATCAAGTCTTTAATTAAAGCTGCTTGTTCAATATGAAGACTAACATCTACACCTAAGTTAATTCTGGCATTGTCAAGAACTTTCGCAGCCCAGGCAAACTCCTCATCATTATTAATAAGAAGACGGGAACGAATTTGGTTTTCTCTTTCAATAAAACCCTCCTTCTCGCGGATAAGTCCATCCCTTTCAATTTGAACTTCAAGAATGGTCTTATGGAAATCTGCTAAGGTTTCAGCTCCTTGTCTAGATATATGATCTTTATCTTTTGAAAGATCACTGTTCTTGGCCTTTAAAGTTTTAATCTCTACTTTGGAGTTGTGATAAAGTTGTTTGAATCTGTTAGTTATATCTAAACAAGATCTGTAGTCAATCTCTAAGAGGTAAAACTTAGATCTGAGTTCATCAATGGAAAGAGAATTAATTTTGGAAGGGTTATTCAAAGAATTATTAAGAAGCTCTAGAAGAGCATCATCATCTATTGGTTCAAGAAAAGAACGAATGATTGAAGCCTCACCAGTGAGACCATAAATGTATGCGAGAATGATAAATCAAGTAAGAAAGAGTAATGAAAAGTAAAAATATGAAAGAAAAGGAGAAAATTTTCATACCTAAGAGTTGTTTGTTAGCATTGTCAAGATTGGATACTTTGAGCGATTGTTGAGAAAGATTTTTCTCAAGATATGCATTCTTCTCATGAAGACTAGCAAGTTCAGATTCCATTTGTTCATTCTTCCTGCGGAGGTTAATGAATTCAGATTATAGCTTCTCATTCTTTTTGCGAAGCACAATATTCTTCTCGTGAGAAGATGCACGCCTTCTATCCAAATCAGAAGCAACGGCAAAAGAGGATTTTCCAACCTGCGAGAGAATAATATAAATTAAAGTATGGCGATAAAACAAATATCTAGACACATTGAAAAAATGGAAACATACCAGAATACCAAGCGAGTTTAAGAGGTTGGGATTCAGCGATCTTGAGATCCCATGAAGAGAATCATTATCAACTAATATGGGAGCATCACAGACTCTGAAGAGAGCCTGGGATATCCCATTAATAGCTTCATCTCCGTAATCTTCAGCGATACCATAAGTAGCATCGCCAAAAATTTTGGATAGTTGAGTCATAGAAGACTCAGAAGAGGAAGAATTCTTCATGGAAAAGACATTAGCATCATCATCAAGATCATCACTTGAATTTTTCAGGAATAGGTTGAGGAGTTGAAGAAGAAGAGAGTTGGTTTTTTCTTCTCTTTAAGGGAGGATCACCAGATTCCTCACTGCGAGGAGCAGTAGGCTTCCCTTTGGGAGGGGCAATAGATTTCCCCTTGCGATCAACTGTAGATTTCACCTTGGTCCTCACGGGTTTTATTGGTTCTAATTCTTCAATTACCTGTGGACACAGATAAAGATAAGAAATAGGGGCAACAATATATTGTCAAGATTCATGAAGGGATATTTCTTACTTCATCAGTGAAGGATTTAAGAGCTTAAAGAGTACTGGGTTTCCTAAAATTCTGGTAGTTGAGCTTCAGCCTGTCAATCTGGAAAGATTGAATTAGTTAGCGAGAATATAAAAATATGAGAATGGCAATAGTTATAATTATGAAAAAGATTGGAGAGAACATACATCTTTAGTCCTTCCAGGCCAATTAAAAACCCATGGTTGATATTCTGAGAGATTCGCAGGTAATGCATGAAGACCAGAGATGTAGGGACCTTCAAGACATAATGGAAAAAGAAACCATTTGTCATCACTAGAGTGGCGAGGGCCTTAATTATTATTCGTATGCCAATCGATATTTAACATAAGAATCTTATCTTCAGCGATCTTATCTTTCTTTTGCAAACGAACACCCCAACAGGTGATATCCCTCTTCATGGGGATTATGTCATAGTTTATGAAGAAATTATCTACAATATACATTGCGGGAATAATTGGAATATCCTTAAATTTAGGATTCTTCGCAGTCTCAGGGTAGCGAGATCTTTTATTAGCACCGCGAGTATCATACTCCATCAGCAGACGAATGCAGTCCCCACCTAACTGATATATCGCTCGTGAGAACTTCTCATGAGAAAGTATTTCATAGAATAATGGAAGTTCCGGGTTATAGAGAGGAATGGGAAGACCAACTTCAAGCTGACCTAGCGAGACTATGATTTTCTCGCGATTACATTGAAAGTTATAAAATAATGGTACAGAAAGTTCAGACTTGGGGTTTTGATTGGGAATGGTGGATAAAGTAAAATCTTTGTCTTGAAATTCTTGTTGAAATTTCTCGAAAGCCAACTCGTATTTGCGACCAGCTACAACCATTTTTAGTATGGGAATGAAGATTGAAAGAGTGAAATATCGAAACAAAGTTTATAAAAGTAACAGATCCGGAATTTACGAAAGAACAGTGAATTTGCAGAGAAATTACAAAGAGAAGAAAGAAAGAAGTAAAGAGAAGAAAGAAAAGGAATGAAGAAGTATTTATAAAAGAAGAGATTTGTCGAGAAGATGAATGTAATAAATGCAAAGGAAGGACATGAACGGTCAGATCGCAGTGGTTGAAAATGACATGTCAAAAATTGAATGGAAGAAAAAGAATATGAAAACAGCTGGCGAAGAGTACAGAAACATGTCTAAGCAGAAAAATGCAAAAAGATAAACAGCTGCGGCATTATAAAAAATTCAAATCTCATGATCTTCCCTCCTTCTCAGAAAAGACATGAGAAGAGGCAAGATGTAGGACCAGAATATCGCCATGACAGTATTCTTGCGAGATTAACAACACTCCTGCGATCATCACCGCGAGCCTCTTCAACAACACTTTGCGAGCGTCACAGAATAACTTAAAGAATGGTTCAAAGAATGACGTAGTAGCTGACGATTGAAGAAACACGAGAAGAGCATGATTGATCTTCGATGGTTACAATGCTTGCGATATTTCATATTATAACTGTTGTGATGAGATCGCTGAGTATATCCGAAATAAAAGGAAAACTTAGCTGTCATCCACTATGTAATTTCCTATATAAAGGGTTCCTATAGATTCAGAGAAGGATGATGTATTTTTGAGAGTTGATAAAGTCTTGAGGAGAGAGAAACTTCAAGAGAATAGTTGTATTCTTGATTTCTCCCACTTCTATAAACATTTCTGAGAATTAAATGAAAAAGAGTCGTTTTTAATCTTCAAGTATGAGTTGATTATTGTGAAATCTTAACAAGGGTGTAGTGTAGGATTTCCTGCAACTACAGTCGTAACATACATATCTTGCCGACTTTTCATAACAGCCATAGCGGCTGCAAATTTTTTCAACAGCCGGCAGGGTATTTTTTGAAGACCTTGCCGACTTATACAGCCAGACGGTTTTTTTTTTTGTAGACATTTCCGACTAATATTTTTCAATAGCCGTCTCCTGTGTGTAAAAAAAAATAAAGTCGACATCTTCTTCATTTAAATACCCTGCCGACCAAATCTAGTCGGCATTTTCTTCATTCATATACCTTGCCGGCCAAATATAGTCGGCATGGTCTTCACTCGTCGACTTTGCCGACTTTTCATACTTTCATAATTGAAAGTGTTGATTTATGATCTAATTTTGAGTATGATTTCATACAAAAGTTTTGCAATCACCTTTTTAGAAGTGTTTGGGTTGTGTGCTTTCATTTCCGTTGCAAAAGATTTTCTCAAAAAAAAATATTTCATCAAAAATCTTCCCAAATAAGTTCAATCAAAAACAAAATTTCATTTCATAAGTTTTAATCTACTCTAATTAACCTAATCAGAGTTTTTAATGTTAATTAAACAAGGGTATATTAGCCATTTAGAAAATATATGGTTAAGGGGTGGCTTGTTTTACTTCAAAATGACCATATTTTTTCTTATTGGGTATACCCCAATTAATCTGGGTATACCCCAATCTCACCAGGTTTTTAATTCATTATAAACAAAGATTTATATTTAGATGTAGAAAAATAATATTTTTATAATGAACATATGTGGCTTGAATGTTTCTCTTTTATCAAAACTTTTTATTTGATTTTCCTTTATTTATTCTTTGTTTCTCTACAGTTTCGCTTGCTGTGGTCTTTTCTAGGTTCTTTCACACATAATCAATAAGCACTTACAGATAAGCTAACAAGCAAGCAATCGAACAAAGAAAATAACGAAAGCAAAACAGAACACATGATTTATAGTGGTTCGGAAAAGTCTACGTCCACTTGATGGTGATGATACCTTTCACTATATGAAATCTCTGAAGAACAACTTACAAGAACTCCTTGGTGTTAGCCCCTTCACGTTCTCTTTAGCTTACAGTCCTAAGAAAGTAGTACTCTCAAATCTGTAACCTCACCAAAAGAAAACTAGCTCTCAATATGATAAACTATAGGACTCTGGCCCCTATTTATATACTGTACAAACTTGGATGTCAAGTATATACTCTTGTAAGACAAGCATCCAATACTTGCGAGACAAGTTCCTGTCCTAAATATGGAAATACTTCATTGCCAAGTCTTAAACACTTGGAGACCAAGTTTCTGCCTTATGGAATTAACAACAAACTTCATAAATATCCACCTTTGTTGATAATCCTTCACCTATCATCATTGTTCTTCACTTATGTACATCACCACCCCACATTTCACCTTACGGTGCCTA
The DNA here is from genome assembly GCA_023529315.1 of Papaver bracteatum. Classification (NCBI taxonomy): domain Eukaryota; kingdom Viridiplantae; phylum Streptophyta; class Magnoliopsida; order Ranunculales; family Papaveraceae; genus Papaver; species Papaver bracteatum. The sequence goes on along the minus strand of JAJJWX010000811.1, from coordinate 5,055,991 downwards.
CACTGGTAAAATGTTGATTAAGTTCAAATAATGTTTGAACTTACTCAACGGTACCACTTTTGTCAGCATGTTTGCAGGATTGTCCTCCGTGTGAATTTTTGGTACTGAAAATTCTCCACCTTCTATATTTTCTCGCGCAGAATTATACCGAATATTTATATGCTTTGCCCTTCCGTAAAAATCTTCATGCTTCAACAATGCTATAGCACTCTGACTGTCACAATGCACATCAATGCATTCTTGTTCGACTCCAAAATCCTTAACCAATCCTTTAAGCCAAATTGCTTCCTTTATGGACTCATTTATAGCTATCAGTTAAGCCTCCGTTATTGATTGAGATACAATTGATTATAAACAAGACCTCCAGCTTATAGGACTGCCAGCCAAAGTAAAAACATATCTGGTTGTTGATCTATAACGAGATCAATATCTCCTTCATAGTCAGCATCTACATACCCACATACTAGAGGGTATTTACCAGCAACCTGTTGATAAACCAAACCAACGTTTATTGTTTGCTTTAGGTACCTTAGTATGCCCTTCATAGCTTGCCAATGTTGTTTCCCCGGATTTTCCATAAACCTACTCACAACACCAACTGCATGTGCAATATCTGGCCGAGTACAGACCATTGCATACATTAAACTGCCAACCACATTCATATATGGAACACGAAACATGTACTCTTTATCAGCTACAATACTTGGTTTCATCTTCACAGACAACTTCAAATGCCCACCTAACGGTAAACTCATAGGCTTTGAATCTTGTACTCCAAACTTTTGTACAATCTTTTCTAGATATTGTCTCTGTGTAAGACACGATCTTCCCTTTTTCCCGTCCCTTTGAATTTCCATTCCAAGTATTTTCTTAGCAGCCCCAAAATCCTTCATTTCGAACTCCTTACTTAATTGAGATTTTAACTTCTCAATATCCACCATGCTCTTCGCAGCAATGAGCATATCATCCACGTATAGGAGTAGAAATATCAGATAACCATCTTTTAATTTCTTTGTATATGCACAACTATCATAAAGACTATGTGTGAACCCTTGTCCCTTCATAAATGTATCAAATATCTTATACCATTGTCTAGGCAATTGCTTGAGCCCATACAATGATTTCTTTAATTTGCATACATACTCTTCTTTACCTGCAACAACATATCCTTCGGGCTGTGACATATAAATGTCCTCTTCTAAAGTACCATGTAAGAACGTTGTTTTGACATCAAGTTGCTCTAACTCCAAGTCATAGGATCCCACTATAGATAACAAGGTACGGATTTAAGTGTGTCTTACAACTAGATAGTATATTTCATTGTAATCAACACCTTCCCTTTGTGCATAACCTTTAACTACCAAATGCGCCTTATACCGTATGCTATTTGTACCCGGAACTGCTTCCTTCTTTGCAAACACCCACTTGCAACCAATTTCTTTACAACCCTTAGGAAACTTTACTAGTTCCCAAGTTTCATTCTTGAGTAGAGAATTCATTTCTTCTTCCGTAGCTGCTTGCCATTTTTTCAACGTTGGAGTCTTTCATCTCCTCTTGAAAAGTGCATGGCTCATCTCCATAAGACATAAAAGCAAATGCTACATAATCATCCATCCATGCTGGTGGCTTCCTATTGCATATTGTTTGCTAAAGAAATAACATCTTGTTGTTGCTGAGATTCTTCATCTTGAACCTCCACCTCAACTGCATATTCTTGAGATGTAGAATCAGTTTGAGGAATTTCCTTTTCCTCACCAGACTCACCATTATGTAACTCCACCTGAGTTATAGTTTCTTTGCTAGGGTGTAACAAAGATTTTTCATCAAAAGTAACATCCCTACTAATAACAACCTTATGACTTTCTTCACACCACAACTTGTAACCCTTGACTCCATCTTCAACTCCAATGTATATGGCCTTCTTTGCTCTAGGATATAACTTACTTTCTCTAACATGATAATAAGTTGTACATCCAAAAACTCTAATGGAATCATAATTAGCAGGTGTACCTGACCATACCTCCATAGGTGTCTTCAAATCAATAGCAACTGATGGTGATCTGTTAATGAGATAGCACGCCATATTTACTGCTTCATCCCAAAATTCTTTACCCAAATCAGTGTTGGATAACATGCACCGCGCTCTCTCCATAAGGGTTCGATTCATTCGTTCTGCAACCCCATTATGTTGATGTGTCTTTCTCACTGTCCAATGTCTGACTATGCCTTAATTCTGACAATACTACTCCTTCAATGGGTCGTTCTTGTATTCCCCACCATTATCTAACCGTAGTCGCTTCACCTTCTTGTCTGTATGGGTTTCTATCATAGTCTTCCATATCTTAAAAATTTCGACAACTTCATCATTTGTCTTCATAGCATACAACCACACTCTCCTTGAGAAATAGTCAATAAAAGTAATAAAGTACCTCTTTCCTCCTTTGGATACCTCCTTAGAAGGACCCCATACATCAATATGTATATAATCCACAATATTCTTAGTACGATGGATAGCTTTACCAAACTTCACCCCATGTTGTTTTCCATAAACACAATGTTCACAGAAATCTAGTTTAGCTTTCTTCATTTTGTCAAGCAGACCTTGCTTGCACAAAATCTCTAGTCCTTTCTCACTTATATGCCCCAGCTACATATGCCAAAGTTTTGAAATACTAGAATCTTCATTATTTTCGACTCCATCTACCATTGTACCTCCTTGTAAGAAATATAAATTTCTTTCTCTCTTAGCTTCAATCACCACTTTAGAATCTGGATTTAAAACCTTTGTAAGTCCACCTTCCATTACAATACGATAACCCTTGGACTCTAAAGTACCAAGTGATATCATTTTTTCTTCAAATCAGGAATATGCCTTACCCCAGATAAAGTGTGTACTTTACCTTCATGATTTTTAATCTTAATTGTTCTAATCCCAACTACTCCACATGCATAATTATTACCAAGTAGTACAGTACCACCTCTTACAGATTCATAAGAGGTAAACCAGTCCTTATTTGGACTCATATGATAAGAACAAGCAGAATCAAAAATCCATACTTCATGATGATCACCACATGTAACCTTCAGCACTTCTCCTATTTCAGAACCTTCTTCAGCTATTGCTGCTTGTGAATTTGACTCACGTTTTTCCTTAGCTTTGAGCTTTGGACAATCTCTCTTTCAATGCCCTTTGTCGTGACGCCAATAACATTCAGAATTCCCTTTGGTTTTTCTCTTAAACTTGGATTTATTCTTTCCAGGTTTTGGTCCATTCTTCCCATTGTTTACATATAACCCTACAACTTGATCACTTTCCATTGCATCCTTCTTACGGAACTCATCACTTAATAAAGCAGCAATTATGTCATCTAGTTTGATAATATCCTTTGATGCCAGTGTACTTTGTATCGGTGTATCATATGTATCTGGAAAAGAACACAATAGTAGCATAGCTTGATCTTCGTCTTTAACAACTTCTCCAACATTAGTCAATTCAGTCATCAACTTATTGAAACTGTTAATATGCTCGTTAACAGATGTACCTTCTTTGAATCAGAATCGATACATTTGTTTCTTGCAAAACAATCTGCTTGTGAGAGACTTTGTCATGTACAAACCCTCCAATTTTGTCCACAAATATTTTGCAGACTTTTCAGACATAACATTGTACATGACCTCCTTGGCTAAACATGAACGAATTGCAGCACAAGCCTGCAAATCATATTCTTCCCATTCATCATCATCTTTCATATCTGCCGGCCTATTTTCTTTCAAGGATTTATGCAAACCTTGTTGAATCAGCGCATCCTTAATTTGAACTTGCCAAAGTCCAAAATCTGTCCTTCCGTTAAACTTCTCCACATCAATCATCATGGTCGTATACTTTGTTGTTGGTACTTCTCCTGATGCTCCCTCCATCTCTAACCACGACTAAAACTTCCTTGATCCTTGAGTAAATAGAACCAGATAAGCTAGCTTTGATGCCACTTGTTGTGGTCTTTTCTAGGTTCTTCACAGAATCAATAAGCACTCACAGATAAGCTAACAAGCAAGCAATTGAATAAAGAAAATAACGAAAGCAAAACAGAACACGGGATTTATAGTGGTTCGGCAAAGTGCCTACGTCCACTTGATGGTGATGATACCTTTCACTATATGAAATCTCTGAAGAACAACTTACAAGAACTCCTTGGTGTTAGCCCCTTCACGTTCTTTTTAGCTTACAGTCCTAAGAAAGTAGTACTCTCAAATCTGTAACCTCACCAAAATAAAACTAGCTCTCAATATGATAAACTATCGGACTCTGGCCCCTATTTATATACTGGACAAACTTGGATGTCAAGTATATACTCTTGTAAGCCAAGCATCTAATACTTGCAAGACAAGTTCCTGTCCCAAATATGGAAATACTTCACTGCCAAGTCTTAAACACTTGGAGACCAAGTTTCTTCCTTATGGAATTAACAGCAAACTTCACATCGCTTGCTTTCAATGTTGTTTTGAGTTTCTTTTTTTTGGTTATGTGTTTGCCTCTCTAAAATCTGATTGTTCCCCCTTTTTGAAAGCACTCATACCAGCGACCTTCACACCAACGCCATGGTTCGCTATTATAGTTGCTCACTTATTCGTAGCAACCGAATGCTTTCAGTGAGAGAGAAGTCTATGTCTCTATGAGTGAGCATGTTCCACATATTCATAGACCTTTCTCGGACTGAAAGTACTCGGTTTCTAAGGATAGTCACAAGTCTATTTGCAAGCCTCCAGTGAGGCCAGCTGAGCTAATTGATAAGTTGAAGGACTATATCTCTTATTAGGTAACGTCTCTACTTAATCGGGATAATGTTGGAATTGTTATGCATTGAAAACCTCAAATTCGATGAGTTAATTTTAATGCTTCTTGTATAAAGTCATCTCAATTGGTCTAATGGTTTGTAATGATCCAGGTGTGTTTAATGGAGAAAAATGCGAGCACTCAAGGGGAGGAGAAGGCAAAAGCTGTTGCTGCTCTTGAAGCAATCAAACTAGCAGAAAGTAATGCTTAGTTAGACTGTTGTTTCACTAAAACTGAAGTAAATAGTTGTGATTGTTCTTGCCTCATTAAAGTAATGACAACTAATAGATTCATTTTTGTTTCATTTTCTCTTAAAGCCGTCATTGGATTTCTCAACATGAATCAATCTTTTGCTACCATTTTTCTCAAATTCAGTTTTGTAATTTACTATTCCAATTAGTGAGATTGATGAAATCAGCAAACATCAACTTTTTGGTACTGTTCCAATCAGTTTCGTAATTTACTATTCCATTTTGCTATATTTCTTGTATCAATCTACTCTATATGTTTTGAGAAGCTAGATTTTGTTGTATCTTCATGGATGAAATAAAGAAAAATAATTTGTCTCTCAGCAGTAGAATCTTTCTTAAAACTCTCAACTCTTCCGCTTCCGATCCATAAATACCACATTTGAAAGAGCATGTTAAGGACAATTATAGCTCCACCTTTATTTGTAAGTAAGTACCGAGCTGGTATATATAACCTGCACTATTGTTAAATTTTGTAATGCGCAAGTGGGTTTATCTGCAAATTTAATAGGTTTTCCAAGCTTGATGCTATCATGCTCACTTTGATAATTTACAGGTGAATGTAACTGATATTGTTAAATGATATAGTTTTGAAGGACCAGAATATCACAACAAGGACATACTTGCGAAGTTTTCATAAATGACACATTGCGAGTATCGCAGAATGATTACAAAAATAACGCAACAAAGGACGACAGACAAAACATGAGAAAGACATGAAGACCTTGCGAGATTTAACGAGTGAAGCGAAATTAATATTTGTATACTTGCGAAGATATCGCAAGACAAACCCGAAATTAAAGGTTAGCTTAGCTGTCATCCACCATGTAAACACCTATATAAAGAGAAGACCAGGAGAGAGAAAAGGGGGAAAAATTTTAGTAAGAGAGAGAGAGAGATATTTTTGAGAGAGAGAGAATGTATTTTTCTTTATCATCTTCTTCCCCAAAACTAGATCTAGAACTCCATTAATGGAGGATATCAATGTAAATCAAATGTAAAATTAAACAATCATAGTGAAGAATCATGGATGTAGATCAAATTGATCGAACCATGTAAAAATCTGGTGTCTATTTACAATTTTAGTATTATTTTCATAGCAAATGAGTTTAGATTAAGGAATTATTATCAAGATATTACAAGGGGTGTGTTGTGGGAATTCATGCAACCCCAAGTTTATTGATTCACCTAGTGGATGGGTACCTCCTACTTTCCCTTTACAAAAATGAACGATGCAAGTTTTTTTCAAGGAAACAAAATTATCAATTATCAATCAATGCAAGATTTTTTGAAGAAAACAAAATTATCATGTGTGGGTCTTATCTCTCGTAACGCTGTAGGTGAAAGCCTTATCTTAGATGCAGAGCACGCCAAAGCAAAATTTGAGGCAGTCAATTGGGAAGGAACAGGGAATAAGTGGTGGAGTATTTATGGAAAGAGAATATACATGTTTATTATTTAATTTATTATAAGTTATATTTTAATTTATTTAAAATATTTTAGTATTCATTATTTAGGTATCTTTTAGTAATATATAATAATATTTATTCTAGTATTTAATTATTTTATATAATATCTATTAGCTAAGGTAACAAATATATTTTAATTGATTAGAGAATAATTAATAATTTTACAAGAGTTATCTATATAAAGAGCTCTTTTGTTTAGTATTAGACAATCTTGGATGAATTGAAAAAGTAGTGTTTTCCTCGGGAGTGGTATCTCGGAAACATGTGGTTTTAGTATTATTTTTGTTCAACGCTTCCGTCCTGCATCAGTTGGTTCAGAGACAGGCTACGCTCCTGCATCATGTTTTGAGGAAGAGATTATGGTGTTGTTTGAAGAGCCGCTCTCAACGATGAGAAAGAGCAAGTGGTAATAGATGATCTAGAATGGAAGGTTAAGGCGCTCACCCTCCTATTGGCTGAAATGTATCATCAGCAAGAGCCCCGTCATGGTCCTATCCTACAACGAGTGGAGGAAGTGACAGGCGATGAACCAGAAAACCTCGTTGGCGACAAGGAGGAAGGATTTCAAGGAGTTGCACATAATCCGCGAGATTCGTGGGAGTCCGGATTAAAGCTTGAATTCCAAAGGTTTGATGATATTTTTTATTTTTCCGTGGTTGAGAAAAATCATGTTGTCGTGGATTGGAATCTGCCACCAATTTATGATATTTATCTTGATGATGAGATCATATTATGTTCTAGTTATGTTGATTCATATTCTCTAAAAGCAGTATTTAGTCAGGTGGATCAATGACATCAACTTCACATTTTCAAAGCACAAATATTTTTGAGTCCGATAGCAATTATGCCAAGATTATTTAAGTTGACAGATTATAAATATTTTCATCGAAGAGTTATTTATACAAGAACTAATACTGGCAAAATTCGAGGGCGAATTTTTTCTAATAAGGGGAGAATGGTGGAGTGTTCATGGGATGAAATATGCTTGGATATTTTCATTATTATTTAACATATTTTAATTATCTATAAAAATATATTGTAATTAATTAAGTTGTTTTCATTTATTAAGAATATTTTAGAAGTATAATTATTTATTTAGGGATTTTATATATTAGTTTAGAAATCTCTTATTTTAAGGAATAAGAATTTTGATTATTTGGTTGGGAGTTATCTATATAAAGATCTCCATGTATTCATTTTAGGGGAGAAGATTTTGATTAATGAAAAGGTAGTGCTTTCCTAGAGAGTGGTATCTCGGAAACATGAGTTTTAGATTTTAGTTCTATTCAACGCTTCCGCCCTGCATCAGTTGGTTCAGAGATAGGCAACGCTCCTGCATCATGTTTCGAGGAAGAAATTATGGTGTTGTTCGAAGAGCCGCTCTCAATGATGAGAAAGAGCAAGTGGTAATAGATAATCTGAAACGGATGGTTAAGGCGCTCACCCTCTTATTGGCCGAATTGCAACCTTAGCAAGAGCCCCATCATGGTCCTAGCCTTCAACGAGTGGAGGAGGAGACCGGTGATGAAAACAAAAACCTCTTTGGTGACAAGGAGATAGGATTTCAAGAAGTTGCACATAGTCTGCGAGATTCATCGGAATCCGGATTAAAGCTTGAAATCTCAAGGTTTGATGGTATTTTTTCTTTTTCTGTGGTTGAAAAAAATCATGTTGTCGTGGATTGGAATCTACCACCAATTTATGATATTTATCATGATGATGAGATCATATTATGTTCTAGTTATGTTGATCCATATTCTCTTGAAGCAGTATGTAACCAGGTGGATCAACGGTATCAGCTTCACTTTTTTGATTCGCAAATATTTTTCAGTCCGATATTAATTATGCCAAGATTATTTAAGTTGAAGGATTATAAGGATTTTCATCGAAGAATTATTTATACAAGAACAAATACTGACAAAATTCGAGGACGAATTTTTTTTGAGAAGGGGAGAATGGTGGAGTATTTATGGAAAGATAATATACATGTTTATTATTTAATTTATTATAAGTTATATTTTAATTTATTTAAAATATTTTAGTTTTTATTATTTAGGTATCTTTTAGTAATATCTAATAATATTTATTGTAGTATTTAATTATTTTATATAATATCTATTACCTAAGAGCAACTGCAGTCATACGACTATAACCAAAGAGTAAAGACCAAAAAAAATTGAAAATTTTGGGTTTACTTCCGTGTGTGACGCTACGGGTGGGAAAACCAAATTTGGTCATGCGCAACTAATACTTGCGCCCCATCTTTTTTTTTTTTTAATTTCTTTTTGGGGCGGAACTTATGAGTTCCGCCCCATTTTCAGTTTTCAAATTTATATTTTATTTTTTCCCCGGGCGTAACTGTGAATCGCGCCCCAATTTTTTTTTTTTTTTTTTTTTTGGCTCGGGCGTAACTTGAACTTGCGCCCCATCAGGCGTAACTGGAATCTACGCCCGAGTAAAGACCAGAGTAAAGACCAAATTTGGTCTGGTATTTGGTCTTTGGTCTTTGATTTGATCTTTAGTCGCTCGATAGTGTCTGCTATTTCGATGGTATTTGGTCTTTAGTCCCATGACTATGGTTGCTCTAAGGTAACAAATATATTTTAATTGATTAGAGAATAATTAATGATTTTACAAGAATTATCTATATAAAGAGCTCTTTTGTTTAGTATTAGACAGTCTTGGATGAATTGAAAAAGTAGTGTTTTCCTCAGTAGTGGTATCTCGGAAACATGTGGTTTTAGTATTATTTATGTTCAACGCTTGAAAATTTGTAGATGTACGCCCCATTATAGCAAAACAAGAAAAGAAAAAACATATTAAGTGGATTCTTTTTAATGTGAAAGAAAAATGATCAATAAGCCATTTTTTTGCCACAAATGGGAAAAGAGAAGCTATCAAATGGACTACTAGTGCCTTATAGTTTCAGTTCGATTCCTGTTGTGTACTCTTAATAATGCGAAACATGTGGTTTTAGATACCAATGTAAATTTATGTTCAATATAGACATCAGCATCATCACATTTTGCTGTTCGTTTTTTCTTTAACTCCTTGGCATCAACAGAGTTTTCAAAGAAATCAGACCCACGCATCAATAAGCCATCGGTGTTTGGAGAGTGATCGCCAGAATGTGGTTTTTGCCACAAATGGGAAAAGAGAAGCTATCAAATGGACTACTAGTGCCTTATAGTTTCAATAACAGTTCGATTCCTGGTTGTGTACTTTAATTCCGAGAGAAGTTAATAATGCGGCTAATGGTGTAGCCAAAAATGCTGTAGACTTAAGAAGACCACAACACCAGTGAACGGATAATAACTAAATGTCCTACGATACCAATGTACAATTAATCAAACTAGAAATAATAGTCGCTGTCATCTCCTTTCGCAATACGGGCAAACATATCCATATAGACATCAGCATCATCACATTTTGCTGTTCGTTTTTTCTTTAACTCCTTGGCATCAACAGAGTTTTCAAAGAAATCAGACCCACGCATAGAAATCACAGTATACACTTCCTTTGGAGAATCACCCAACAACAAAGAATGTATTCTCCTCTCCAACATTAATAACTCTCTGCTTAATGTCACGATTCGCGTGGGATGTGAAATCGGAGGACGAAAGGCCTCGAGAGTACGAGTTCTCCTCATCTCCATCTCAGCCAACTTATTAGATATATCATCGACAGTAACAACATTACGATCACCATTCATGATCATAAACTCTTGTATTCTTCTCATCACTTGATTCTCACTGGTTTCAGTTCTGACCAACAAATCACGCTTCCGCTGCAACCGCAGTTCTTCTGAAGAGTAATTGAGAATTGCAATCTGTCTTTTGCACTCTTTTTTCCATAATTCACCGTGGTCGACATAAAAGTCAGGTGGGCTCTTTTTGTGATCAAATTCATTCTGACATTCATCAATCTCTTTGTCAAGATGTACCAACAGGCCATTAAGACCTTCATTTCCAGCATCAATTAGGGTTTGGGTTTGATTGTTCAACAATCTTTCTTCTTCTTGTTCCTTGATTTTCCTTCTCCTCTCTAACCTGAATAGAATCTTGCACAAAAACGTAATACCCCAATGTCTTATGCCAAATTCATTATCAGGGTCGGTACATAGAAACGCATCAGATGCGAGATTGTGCAAATTTTTAAGAACATCAACAACTATTTTACCTATCTGGACAATTTCTGTTGTTCTTCTTCTTCTTCTTTTTGATGATCCCTGCTTTTCTTCTTCTTCTGCGGTGATTGGTGGGGTTGATAGGGTTTGATTATTAGTGTAAACTAATTCTCGCTTACTTTCAAAATCAATTAACATACTTGCTAATTCAGAGATAACAGTATGTCTTCGATTGATTGATTGTTCTGCAGAAGAATCATCAACAGAAACACGCATTGATGCAAAAGAAATCAGGGTTTCGAAAACAGGAACTCTCTCCGTATCAATCCCAGTCAGGAGTTTTTGTTGATGAGAATTATTCAAAGGATGAGGAACAATAACAGTATCCATTGTTTGATGGTTGTTTCTTATGTGATTCGTATGAATCAAAAAGTTACAGACTAACACGCAGCAGCAACAGATTCTTATTGGAGACGGCGGGAACCGGGAACGGTTCTCGCCGAAGAAAGAAATTGAGAGTTTACTAGAGATGGCAATGTGGCGGGGACTTTGAATCACATCCCTACCTCGTTCAAAAAACCAAAACCCATCCCCTACCCGTTCCCCTTAAGAATGGGGTGGAGATGAGTATGGGGAATCCCCGTAGGGGATGGGTTTCCTATGGGTTACCGTAACATTACAATAAATATTTAAAATTTTATAAATAATACTAATGTAAACATAATTATAATGGTTCAAACAATAATAATAACCTAAGCGTGCATTTTAAAATTTTAAGTTTATAATAATCAATTAAAACTGAAAAATAAAGGAAACAATTGATCCATAATTAAGTATTATGATTCATTTTACTTTTTAGTTCCTCATTATTAACCATCTTCCTCCATGTTAATCATCTCATCACGATCTTCTTCATTAAATTCCAAAAAAGTTCCTCGTTCAAATATAATAGGTTATGATATGGGGTGGGTGATCGCTTGTCAGACGACACAAATATAATTACACTTTCTTACTACTCAAAATATAAATATAGCAAGGGCAAGAAAGGATCGATCCCACAGAGAGGTCTAGGTTGTCTCGTTGTTTCGGTTTCCTATATAAATAACACCGGGGGTTTTCTGATTTTTAGATACTAAAATAAAATAAAAGCAAATAAAGAAATAAGCAAACAAATCAAGGTAGTGAGAATATTGGTTAAGGATTCATCTTCATTCACAAATATGTTTTCTTCACAATAATTAGAATTGAAATTTTAATCTCAACTTTTATCAAAAGCCCTAGGATATCTTGATCGCAAGAATATCCCGCTAATCTCCTTTTGTCATCAACAAACACATTAAAAGATGCGGATATGAGTTCTATCTTAAAGAACAACCTAACGTGTAAAAGAACTAATCAAGTTTAGTTCCCTAGATGCATTAAGTTCTATGAAATCAGGCCAATCAAAGCAATCGAACGTGGAAAGCGCACTAATTCAATTTAACAAAGGTTATAATTCACATATGATCATAAGAATATATCACTACAAACTATAATCATATTTATGCTACTTGCAATCAGGAATCTATCACTTTTACGTATAACAAACCCTAATCTAGCAATAGAGATGAAAACAAACTCAACCGATTCGCGACTCGATCAAACAAGCATTCAAATCATATAACAATATAAATTGTGAATCATAAACGATAAAGTATGGAGACAAAACTAATTTATCATATCAAAAACCATATTATGTGAAATCCAATTATTCCATAACCAATAATAAACTTAGGTACTCATGTTAATGGAGTTCATAACAAGAAGAAAGAGAAACCCTATCATGTTTCTAAACCCTAGAACAAAGTAGAAGCAAAAAGATATCCCTTAGGTTTAGAATATTAGACCCTTATATAATGTGTCTCCTTTCCTGATTTCTTAACTAGGTCGCACCATTTTCTGCTAAAATCTGTCCTGATAAAACATCCCATGAACCAGGCCCATCAATTCCAAGTCCATATGAGTCGACCAGGTCATGTGAGTTGACTCGTTCTACTCCGAATCCAAAAGAGAGTTCAGTAGATTCCGTGGTATTTCCGGCCAATCTCAGGCTTAACTATAGCTCCTACCCTGCAGGCCTAACATTCATCTAATTTAAACCGTTCCATCAAACCTTTTCTAGCTTTAGTTCATGCATTATGTTGACAGCATCTTTACTTCATTGCCTTAGTTCAGCTGCTGCGAATTTCTATTTCCTGTAACTTGAGTACCAGAACTGCCTCCATCTTTGGAAAAGATAACCCGCAAACCCCATCTTCATTCCACGGCATCGACTCTGGAAGCATACATCTACCAGCCCATTTCTTCTGTAGCTTTCACAACCAGCTCCAGCTAATTCCCCTGCAAACATCACAGCATATTGTACAAGCAGCAACAAATTCCCATCTTCCCTGCAGCTGTAGCTTCTTGATTTCCAATGTATCTGAAACACCATTTCATTCTCAGCTAAAACATTCCTCGCAGCTCATCCAACTTCATTCAGCTTCACTCCCTTGAGCCCACACCCAGCAGCATAACTGCACCAGCTCGAACTCCATATCTTCATCACTCTGACACAATCAGAAAACACCATGGCAACAACATCACATGCACTACAATATTACCATCTCCACTATCAGCTCCAGAATTCCTCCAAATTCGAATACCCATTCTTTATGAGCTTCCCTGCAACTTCTTACAACTGCACTTGCATTTCACTGCTTGTTTGCAACACCACCACAACACCTGCTCTCCATTGCTTGTTGAGTTCACCTGCTTCAAGACTCCAACTCATGTTGGCTGCCATTTTGCATACGCACCTGCAATTGCCTTAAGCTCCCAGCTACAGCATCAATCTCCTGCTACTTTCATTCTTCTCCCTGCGCAGCAGCGGTGCTTCTCAATACCACCATTATCTATAACCACTATCTCGCACTTTCTTGTAAGAATCTCCAGAGTCATTACCAGATGCATTCCCTTTAATTAATCAGCATCAGTAGCAGCAACATACAACGCTACCATACTTAAATCCAAGTGCAACCCGTCTCTCGAAAACCTCCATCTCATTGCTTCCGATTCCATCCCCAATTCGCAAGCTCATCAACAACATCACAGTCTCCTTCTTTGCTATCTTCTCGCTGGAAATTTAGCCCCAGATCTCTTGCCAGCTCTTATTACAAACTCCGTTCACTTCTTAGTCTCTGCCCCTTGAATACCTCTTGAACATACGAACTCAGCCATACTTACGGCAGTTAACCTTTAGCTAAGTTGGCTCACACTGATGGCTTCTAAATAAGGTACTAGCTTCTCATACATGACCACTAATCACAGCATCAACACAAATCCTAAACTGCCATTTAATCTTGGCCGCATCACCATCTCCTCCTTCCCATTATGCTCATACTGAATCTCATGTCAGTCTCTCGGAAAAACAAATGTCACGGTCTTCCAGACTTCACCCATTTTCCAATCTTTCGCACCCAACTCAATCTGCAACTGCACTAACAGATTCCTTGACTCAAACACCATGATAATCCTCATCTTCTCGATTCAGACAATTTTGCAAGCACATTTTGTGCATTCTATTGGTAATTCAGAGATAAAAATTTTGCAGTCTGATGAGTTCTCTTTGACCTGCAATTTCACATTCATTCGTATCCCATCATTCATACAGTAGTGAACACTCATAATCTCCCTGCACCTGATAATTTCCACAAGTCGAGCCACTTAACTGTCGTATACAAACCATAACAGCAGAAACTCCCTTCATTCTTTCTTGAGTTCTGATAAAACACGACCCTTGTAAACAGCCACAGTCCCCATTTAATCATCTCCATTCATCACTGACAATCAATGGCAGAATTTTTATCTTCCCGAATCAACTGCATCAGACTTCTTCTATTATCTCCCTTCTCAGATCCACGAGATATCTCAATTCGAATAAGTACCACGTTCAGTTTCTCGATCTTCTCTGACTTCTCCATTGATTCTTCATTCAACAACAACCCAATTATCTCGATCCTCTCTTTATCAGCAGCAGAATCATCTCACAAACCCTAATGCGCTTCTTTTTGCACCTCAGATAACAACAACCACTCCTCTTCCCTCAGTTTGATATAAGCACATGATTGAGACTCTGAATTCATGTCTCATGTAGGAATGACAATTAATCCGGGCACCCAGAAATAGGATAAGGGACACCCAGACCATATATGGCTTGTCAGTTCTGAACAACCGACTGCCTAAATCTCTATTCAACTCAAGTGTCAGTTATGGAAAACTGATGGTTCATCCTTCACCTCCTCCTTGTGCACCTAGCTTGCTCCAAGTATCACTCACATGTGAATTGGTCTGTGTTCCATTTTCGCTCCAATTGAGTGGTTTCTCTCCTTCCGCTCCAAATGACTACAAAGCACCTAATAAACTCAAACTCACACATAAGATACATAATTTACATGAAAACTCGCAAAGAAAGCATAAATACTAGATACAAAACTAGGTGTTTATCACACCTATCAGTGGGGACCTTGAATCTCATCCCCACCCCATCCCCGCATCACTACTTTCGGGAATTCCCCTTACCCGCCCCGTTCCCCGTTTATACGGGTAAAACCCTAACCCGTAGGGGCGGGTATCCACGGGGATGGGTTTTGGTGGGGCAAATTGCCATCCCTAGAGTTTACCTTGATCTAAACGAGAACGAATTTGTATTTTGTAGGATATTTTTGGCCTATGAATGAGCATATCGAAAAGGTAAATTGTTGTCCATGGTAGGCCCGAATATCGCCACGGCTACGATGTGGTCGGTCCACATCAAACAAGGATGTGGCCCCTTTTTATTTATTTACACGTAATGGAAAGTTGGTTTAGATTTCCACTTTAGTGGGACCCCATTACTTGGGCACCAAGTATGTAAACTCTATAAATAGAGTCACAAACCTTTGTAACCATACATATACGAATAGAATTTCTTTCTTCTTCTTTCCTTCTATTTTGTGTCTCTTATTATTTGTCTTCCATATCACAACACGTTATCATGCACGTGGCTTTAATCACTGAGTGCTAAAGATTATTTTTTTCTCATCTCTAAAACCTATTTTTTTAAGTTTTCTTCGTAATCCTCAAAATAAGATTGTATTTATGAGGTACAATTCAGAATTTTTTTTTTAAAAAGAAAAATGTATCAAGCGATCAAGAATCAGGAGTAGTGCATAACCAGTTAATGTATTTTACTCATGATAATCGTATTGATTTTTTTTATTTTTTTTGGGGTGAAAGTTCAATCCGATAAGTACTTATGCTTTCCCAGATTAAAAAGGATTAAAATACTGAAAAGCTTTATGACCTAATTAAATAGTGTGATCCTAGAATTGATTAACAAGTTTTAACGCTAGTTACACAAGTTATTAATCTATGGACTTCCGAGTCTCCGGTTCACGATTGAGATTTTTTTTTCTTCGTTCCTTTAGGTTTTGTCCTACATGACATAACTTGAAAAGTGAAATCAAAGTTTTTTTTTTTTTTTTTTGGTTATTGGACCAAACCTGAGGTCTAAATTATCTATTGAGCCTCCTTATGGGCTAAATGTTATTAAGTGGTCGAAATAGTGGAATCTCTAATTCACAGCATGCCATCTCCTCTAATTGGTGATTGGACTACATAACTTATGTTGTGTGGAGAAGAATTGTTCCCGCAAGGTATGAAGCCGCTTATACTTTATATTGTTTTATTTTATTTTATTTCTCTTATGGGATTGCCTATATTCCTGTTTCCAGTATATCATTGTATGTATTTTTGGAATCATGGGGTTTGTCGATAGTGAATCATAAGGTTATTTATTTTATTTTCTTTTGTCTATCTAACTAGATGACAATGATTCGAATGCTTCGTATCTTCCTTTCTTCGAAGAACCTTTCTGGTAAAGGTGATAATGCATATGTATAAAGGTTATAATTTCTCTCTGATTTGAGGGATTGCATTGCACAAGCCCATGTCTGTCTATCAAATTTTGGATGACTTTTAAGTCAGAGTTATTTAACTTTATCGATTTTTACACGACGATAATATGGTTTTCATACCCTAAAAAAAATCTTGAATATTCTTTTGTTGAAAGATAGTTGATAGTTTCTATTCCTCTGATGAAATTGTGATTACCAAAAATTGGTATTATTTTTGACTTAATTGTCTTTATGACAATGAATCACATGCATGGTTGAAAAACTTACGGCCAATTAATTTTGGTATCTTTGTCTTTTAGACAAGGATCATGTGATTTACATATGGTTTCTATTTTTTTTTATATGTAAGAAACCATCTATCAACCTCAAAATAGGTTTCCTAAGCGATAACTAAAATGACAATATTTTTATTTTGTCGATACGAGTTTGATAAATCGTAAAAACCAATTTTGTGAATTTTCTCACTGGTTTCTATAATACAAGAGAAAATAGATTAGCATATTTTCTAAAATTTTGCCAATAATTGTTTGATTTTTCCCCATCACGGAAGATTGATCGTTTCAAACAAATTTTTACGCTCAAATATGTATGGTTTTATCTAATAATAAATCATTGGTTTCTATTTTCCTATACATGAAACCATTCATCAACTAGAAAGAGTGGATTTTATCTCTTCAAATAAAAATAACGATAATGATTTCTTTATATTCTCAAAAAGAAACATATAATTCATCTATATCGATCCCTAAATGATGAAATATCGTTATTATGGTATAAGCCAATCGTTGAATACCGATGATAAGAATTTGTTGCATTCTTTAAAGATATTGAGCAATGCTAATTTTATTTTATATTTTGTATTTTTTCCGGTAATAATCTCCAAAATTCGGATTTGTTCCACTTATAGTTGGATTACGGTGGGACACTAAAGATCAATGGGTGCGCACCCGGCATGTTAGCCAATATTATTAGTCCTTGTAATGACTATATTGATCTTAATTCAATTTTCTTTTGATAAAGAAAGTCCATATTTTATTCCGAAAAACTTAATTTCTTTTGGAGATTTATTTGCATATTTTATGTATTTTTGGCTACTACCAGCAAAGTCCATGATGGATGGTAAATGTATAATGACTATTCAAAAGTATATGTCTTCGAATTATTATAAATATATGTCTTCGAATTAATCATATAATACTTTACGAAACTTGTTTTCGTTTTATGAGATGAAAATATTTTCGCGACAATCAGGGGGGAGTATACACTACCAGTAAAAGTTAGTGTTAATTAACTTCAATGTTATATCAGTTTCTCTCCCATCATGACCAAATCGAAAAAGGCTGCTACTAACTAGGCGTAAAATGTCTCATTTGCTTTTATATAATGTTTGCCTCTTAAGAGGAAATCCAGTCACATCTAGTAAATAAGTAGTGTTCCATGAGAGGCTACTGGTAGTGCTCCAATTGAGTGTACCAATACACCATTCACATTCTCAAAATAATGGTGCTGGTACCAGTAAATTTTGAATATTTCAAAATATGTATATACTTGAGAATTGTGTGGGATCGTGGTAAACAAAAATGATTGTCGAATATTCATTTATGGTAGCTACTAAAAAATAAAGATAGTGGTTGTTAACCCCTCTGCAGAGGAATATCGACAAATGTGATTGGCTGGCATACAATCTAAGACTTAACACCTTAAAATTTCCAAACCTATATTACTTATAGGTTGGTGTAGTCATAATATGTTGTATGAGAAATATATTCGTTGTAATAACGATTTGAGGGTCTTATTTATTTCATTTTATATTTCCAGACCCTAGGATTGATTCAATAATATTTTGTTCCATATATTTAATGCATTTGGTGTGGTAGTCCTTAAAGGACTGATCTTGCATTCACACAAGAAATGTGGTTGAGAACATATTCAAATTTGTAATCCTTGTAGGATTCAGATTATATATATTTAGGAAGCCACCTGACTCGATTATATCGGGTTTATCAATCCTTTATGTGTTTTTAAAATTTGGTACGAACCAAAATTCCGGATTAATTAGTTGATGATATCAACTTTTATAGGTCTCTTGAGGAGTCCTTAAAAACTCAAAAATCCATGCTTTAGCAGCATAATTTCTATTTTTTTTACTTTCTTAAATCTGCAGTTAGAATTATGCTAGCTTAAACTCATTTTGAGATAAACTAGAGTTATTGTTTTGATGCTCATCTTCTGTAAAACTCATATAGTTGGGTTAGCATCAATATATACGTCAAAAGTTGTACTCTTTTCCTTCATTCAGGTTTTGTCCCATGTGGTTTTCCTGACAAGGTTTTTAACGAGGCAACATCTCCCTGACGTTTAAATCAAAATGTTAATATTGTACTCTTTTTCCTTTGTCCATATTTTTTCCCATTTGGTTTTAATGGCAAGGTTTTAGCGAGGAAAATTAATTCAATATGGTGGTCATCCAAGGGGGAGTTGTATGGATTTTGGTTATTTGGTGGATTCCCACCATTAACTAGGTCATTTTGTTAGACCAAATCAACATAACAGTCTCCTATGAATTTGGATATTATTCTAATCCATATATGGTATGATCACAACTTTTGTTCACCTATGCAACTGTGACTATACATTGGCACTTTGTTGAAGAAATTACATCAACTACTTCCGCAAATCATCTTCGAGAAGCTAGCAATCCAAGAAGCAAGTCCTCAATGTATTTAAAGAAGCGTGAAGACTCGAGAACACTACCATTAGAAGACTAACACAAAAGAATACTTCATCAACTGGGAAATTTCTCATGAAAGCATTGCTATCTCCATCATTCAAGAAATTCGTTTATCGAAATTGGGAAGTGTTGACTCGAAGATTTGCAAGCCAAGTCTTAAATGATGTACTTATCAGGGGGACCATCATAGTAAAAGGTATTTTACTGGACTATCACGTTGTACTATTTTTCCTTCGTCAAGGTTTTAAAGAGGCAACATATGCATGTCCAACTATGTTCTAAGTTTTATCACAATTGTACTCTTTTTCCTTCGATCAAGTTTTTTCCTTTTTTTGGATTTTCCTGACAAAGGTTTTAACGAGGCAATTACTTAGATACAGTGGTCATCTAGGGGGAGTGTTATAAACGGTAGTTTATCATATAAATGTCCACTTTAGTGGGACCCCATTACTTGGGCACCAAGTATGTAAACTCTATAAATAGAGTCACAAACCTTTGTAAACATACATATCAACAACCTAAAAACTCAATACCATCCCTCGCTCCAGAATAAAAGTAGCACTGGTGGAGCTTACCCTCTCTCCTATTGGTTGGTGAGAGTAACCTCGCGCTCTCATTGGCTAATTGAGAAACCATTCGTATTCGTCGGATAAAATTTTGTGAGATATGGTGCGTTGATCTGACAATGTGCGGTGCAGATTGGGCGGATTGTTGGTACATACGCGACGGACGTCCCTCATTATTTAGAAAAAAAATTATATTAGTTTCGTGCATTTAATGTGAAAATCCATAAAATAAAGAAAACTACTATATTAATTTCGGACATTTATGATTAAAATAAAAAAAATCAATTCAGCATATTTATGGAATAAAATAATATGATTTATATTTTTGAATCTTTTATAATTTCATGTATTTATTATAAAAAAATCTAGAACATAAAAACAACTACCATATTCAATTCGTATATTTATGACTTAAATAAAAAAAATAAGTTCAACATATTTATGGAATAAAATAATAAGATTTATATTTTTTGAATCTTTTATACGGAAAAAACCTAAAAATGACAAAGAAAACTACTAATTAATTTCGGAAATTTATGATTAAAATAAAATAAAAATCAATTCAATTTTTTATTATAAATATCCAGAAAATAAAAAAAACTACTATATTAATTTTGTGCATTTATGACTGACATAAAAAAAATCAATTCATGGAATGAAATAATAATATTTATATTTTTGAATCTTTTATAAGAAAAAAATAAATAGAAATGACTATATTAATTTTAGTATTAATAATAAACATCTAGAAAATCCAGACATGTTTATGCGTTTGACAAAAAATCCAAGCAAATTCATAAATCTGATACAAAAAATAATTTCAAAGATTTTATCAATTTCAATGGGGTAAAAAAATTTAAATTAATATTAATATAGTCTTAAAAATGGTATCCTTTAATATACACAAGGTTATCTGGGGAAAAAAAAATCAATACGCAAATAATTTCTTTAATAATACTACTATCAAGTTGTCGTTACTATTATTATTAAAAATATTTTAATTAATATTAATATATTGTTAATAAATTATGAAAATAATTTTGCAAATTTTCTTCCTTTAAGATATTGATTGATATTGTTTCTTAATAAAAGTAATTTCGTATCGAAATTTAATTTTGGTGACTGAATATAAATAATTCAAGCGAAAGCCAAACCTCATTGTTTGCGCATTACTTTTCTTTTCAGCTTTTTTTCTTCCATTTTTTCGGTTTCTTACAATCTAGGATTTTGTTGTCTAATCTATTTTTATTGTTTGTTTTGCATGTAATCAATAGATTGTGGTGATGGTAGGTCAATGTTAAGCTTTTACTGGTGGTATGTTTCTTACCCATTTTCAATATAGTCCATGATGTTTATGGGCTTGATCTTTTCAGAAAAATAAAAATATTTAGTTTGGAAAGGTGGTTTAGGAAGTCGACATCTCTTCAAAAGTGTCTGTTTGAAAAGGTGAAATTGAAGTACCAATTTCATTTAGGTCTCAATTTGGTTTTTCCTAAGGTTATAGTTTGTTTATTGACTATCTCTGTGTTTTAGGTGCGAGAGCAATTCTAGAATAATTTCATTAGAATGGTGTAAGCATGATTATTTCTGGGTACATTTTACACATAGAAATTGTTATTGGCTATTTTCTGCGGGGTTGAGGAGATGTCTACAAACAATTATGCTGAGAGCAGGTAACTGATATGGTGGAGTAATTTAAAATTTGTGGAGGAAAATAATGGTGTGCAGTAGTAGGGTTTAGCTTATGAAGATGCGATATAAGGTTGTTTATTTTGTTTTCTTCATTTTCTATTTTATTATGATTTGATTTTCTCAAAATAAAATATGTATAGCAAAAGTAGGTGTTTAACCGCTTTGTTGTTTGTTTTTTTGTAATGTTTTTCACGGTATGATATTTTGAGTTCACTCACAAATGTTTAGTTCATTGAGATTATTTGTTCATAATGGTTACTGCAGTTCACGTGTTCATGATCTAAAAATGATAAATTTTGGGAAGGAGGGACACAACCTATTCATTATAATGGTAGTTGTGTTGTTGGTATCATTTGCTTGACACAAATTCTAGGTTTTTCCTATCGCATGGTGCACTGAAGGTTAACTAAATGGTGCTTATAATTTGTATTCCGTGAATCAGATGTGTTATGCCTAAGTTTTATATGCACGCTGCAAATGGATTTCTAATAATTTGATACTTTTGGGCTTAAAATTGCTTAAATTTACTCCATTAGGTGTAAAAAAAATCTTTTCTCATGTTAGACGAGGGAGGATGGAAATGTGAGTAGGTTTAAATTAGATAACTCTCTGTTAAAATCAGCATAGTTAACCAAAATGTTGGCGACTTTAAACTTTATGTAACTGTTAGCCTAATTTCTTTAAAATTACTAACCTACACCTATATTATACTTATGTAAAGATTTATTTTAAGTATTTATGGAACGATGCATAC
Organism: Papaver bracteatum; assembly: GCA_023529315.1. NCBI lineage: Eukaryota > Viridiplantae > Streptophyta > Magnoliopsida > Ranunculales > Papaveraceae > Papaver > Papaver bracteatum. The sequence continues at coordinate 5,033,599 of JAJJWX010000811.1, read as the reverse complement.
ATATTAATGACGTAATCTTTTTCAATAGTTGTAATTATATGTGGAAAGAAAATTTTAAAGTAGTGTTTATAAAACTCAAAATATCTAAAAAAACCATAGGGCAAAAAAATCTTTAGAGGTCTACTTATGGTTAAAGAATCTCAAAAGTATATACCCCTACTATGAGACCCCTTGCAAAAATACCCTTATGAACTTTACAAATACTCCTAAGCTTAATACATTACTAAAATACCCTCCTTTATATAGTGTATATACAAAAACCACTAACCACTATTTAAGAAAAAAAAAAAACTACATCTACTGTCTACCGCCAACCACTGTCCACCTTCAACCACCACCGCCGCCAACGACCACCACCGCCAACCACTGTCCACCTTCAACCACCACCACCGCCAACCACCACTGTCCACCACCACCGCCAACCACCACCACTATCCACCACCGCCGCCGCCGCCAATAACCGCCACCACCGCCAATAACCGCCACCACCGCCGTCAACTACCATCACCGCCGCCAATCACCGCCACCGACGACCACCACTACCATGTGGAGTCAACTTGTTGAAGTTGTGTCCATATAGGAGGCAACTAGCTCAAGTTGTCTCCAAAAGTGGAGGCAACTAGTTCAAGTTGTCTCCAATAAATAATGTCCATATCGGAGGCAACTAGTTCAAGTTGTCTACAAAAGTGGAGGCAACTAGCTTAAGTTGTCTCCAATAAATAGTGTACAGGAATAAGTTGCAAAACAAAATAGAGGCAACTAGCTCAAGTTGTCTCCGAATCTGAGGAAACTAGCTCAAGTTGTCCTCAAAAGTGAAGGAAACTAGCACAAAGTTGTCTTCAAAAGTGAAAGCAACTAGCACAAGTTGTGTCCAAATTTAGAAGCAACTTGTTCGAGTTGTATCCAAATATGGAGGCAACTAGCACAAGTTGTCTCAAAAAAAAAAATTTATACACAATTGAATGAACCTGGCGTGAATCGAACACACATCTACTGACATATAGTCGGTTGTGCTACCATTGCACCACAGATTCGTCAATACAAAACAACTTATTAAAATCACATCCAACAGACAGATAAATAGTAACACAGACCAAACATGTTAATCAACAAACCAACCTGAAATCAAACATACAAAATGAAAATTTACCAAGAAGAGAACGATTTACCTAAGTCCCTGAACTGTGATTTGTTCAAGATTACAGTCGGTACACATACTGTAGGACCAGAATATCGCTACAACGTTATTCCTGCGATATTAACAACGTTTCTGCGAGCGTCACTGCCAATTCTTTAACAACGTTTCACGAGCGTCACAGAATACCTTAAAGAAACTGACGATGGAAGAAATAAAAGAAGAATATGTTGATCCTGCGATGGTCATCGTTCTTGCGATAGAGAATATTATAGCGATCACGATGAGATCGTAGAATAGATCCGAAATAGGAGGAAAACTTAGCTGTCATCCATTATGTAAATCCCTATATAAAGGGCTCAATAGATCCAGAAAAATATGATGTATTTTTGAGAGTTGAAAGAGTCTTGAGGAGAGAGAAACTTCAAGAGAATGTTTGTAATCTTGATTTCTTCCAATTCTGTAAACATTTCTGAGATTTGAATAGTAAAGTGTCGTTTAAATATTTGAAGTTTAAATGATTTCCAATAGATTTCTATAGAATCTTAACAAGGGTGTAGTGTGGGAATTCCTGCAACTACATTTTGGCGCCCGAAACAGGGATTGATTAGCAAAAATTGAAGAAAAGGTGAAGAAAAAGATAAAAATTGTTCAAGATTAAGGAAATCATTAAGTAAATCGGTGAGATAATTGAAGGAAGAATGATCAGAATCAAAAAGGATTGTAGAAAATTGGAATGTGAAGTGGTAACAAGAGCAATGGTTGATAGATTTCATGAAAACATTAAGGGGAAGATACATAAACGGGATTTTGAAGGAAGGAAGATTATGACAGTGGAGAAGATATCATCATTAAAATATTGGGAAAAGCGGGAGATCACATTCACAGCAGCAGAAATACCAGAAGAAAATCTAAGTCATACATCTTCTTTGGTAATTACGATATCCGTTATACCAGTGAGAAAGGGAGAATCCATAAAATCTGAAGAAGAATGGGCTATGAATAGAACTTTAGTAGATGCAGGAAGTTCTGTGGATATAATGTTCTATCATACTTTCAAGAAAATGGGATATAAGGATGAAGAAATGTTAAATTCAACATATCATATTCATGGCTTTGGAAAATCGTTAACAAAACCTAAAGGCGAAATAGTGGTACGAATTCCACTAGGAGAAATTGAAACACAAGTATCATTATGCGTGGTAGATGTGGAATCACCGTACAATATGATACTGGGAATACCATGGATACATGCAATCAAGGATGTAGCATCAACGTTGCATCAGTGCATTAAATTTCCTATGCCCAGTGGAATCGGAGAAATTAGAGGATACACAGATTTTGCGAAATTGTGTTACCAAATTGAAGTAAGAAATTGCGAAGAACGTCCAAAACTGCGAAAAGCTCGCAGAAAACTGGCGAGAGAAAGAAAGAAAGAAGAAGAATTTAAAGTTTACATGATAAAAGCAAAACAAGGAAAAGGAATACCCAGTGAAATCCCACAAGAAGGAGATGAACTCGCGAGAATTATGAAAGCACCAACACCAATGGAAGAACCTGAAGCCAGTTATATCGCAGCAGAACCAACAAAGGAAATAAATATTGGGAGTAAAGAAGAGCCTAAAATGCTGAAAATTGGAACTAGAATGGAGGCAGATGAGGAAGAAAGAACTATAAATCTTTTGCGAGAATATGCAGATATCTTCGCGTGGAGCATGGATGAGATGCCAGGGATAGACCCGTCAATAGCATGTCATAAATTAGAAATCAACAAAAACATAAGACCATTTAAGCAAAGAATAAGGAAGATCGCAACAACATATTATTCTCAAATAGAAAAAGAATTACAGAAGATGCTCGCCGCAGGAATTATAAGGCAAGCAAAATATCCATAGTGGATTGAAAATATGGTAGTGGTCCCAAAGAAGAATAAGGGGATAAGAATTTGTATAGATTTCACTGATTTAAACAAGGCTTGTCCAAAAGATAGTTTTCCATTATCATATATTCCACAGATGGTTGAATCAGCAGCAGGAAATGCTAGAATATCATCGTTGGATGGGTATAAATGATATAATCAAATCCATCTCGCTGAAGAAGATCAAGAACATACCGCATTTTTTGCTCCAAGAGGATTATATTGTTATACAAAGATGCCATTTGGCTTACGAAATGCTGGTGCAACGTATCAAAGAATGGTGGAGAAGGTGTTTGCAAAGTGGATCCACAAAATATTAGAAGTGTATGTAGATGATATGCTGATCAAAAGCAAAGAAGCTGAGAATCATGTGCAAGATTTGAAAGAGATTTTCGATCAAATGCGACAATTCAATATTAAAGTGAATCCTGATAAGTGTACTTTTGGAGTAACTTCAGGGAAATTTTTGGGGTATATTGTATCAAAAGAAGGAATACAAGTTGATCTAGAAAAGGTACAAGCAATTCACGATATGCCAACACCTGCGACGGTGAAAGATGTGCAAAAGTTAAATGGATTCTTAGCCTCGCTGGGAAGATTCATTTCACGATCTTCAGACAAGTGCAATTTTTTTTTTGATATACTCAAGAAGGGAGAAAAATTTAAGTGGACAGATGAATGCAAGAAAGCTTTTCAAGGAATAAAAGAAAATTTAACGAACATAACTATTTTACATAAAGCATAACCGGGAGAATAATTATTGATTTATCTTGCAACAACCACATATGCGCTAAGTGATGTGTTGCTACGAGTAGATGAAGGGGTATAAAAACCAATTTATTACATTAGTAAAACATTCAATTCTGCAGAGAAAAATTATTCAAAGATTGAGAAACTAATTCTAGCATTGGTACATGCAACTTTCAAACTTCGCATCTATTTTCAAGCACATAAGGTCAAAGTGTTAACGAAAGTGCCAATTGAGTCAGTAATGAAAAATTCAAAGAGATCAGGCAGAGTTGAGAGATGGAATGCACAATTAGGACACTTTGATATACAGTATGAAATTTTATCCTCGCCAAAATCACACGTCATCGCAGAGTTCTTAGCTGAATTTCCTTTAGAAGATGATGAATCTGTGGAGGAGATGATGGATGTAGAAGAAGGACAACAAGTATTAAGGATGTTACATAGTGGTGACGCTGGTAATCATAGTGGAGGAAGATCTTTATCATATAGAACAAAAATGCAGGGTTATGACTGGCCGTATATGCATGAGGATGCAAAACAACTTTCAAGGCGTTGCGAGGATTGCCAGCGATACGGAAAAAAGATACATGCACCAGGAGCACCATTATCATCTTCAACAAGTGTATGGCCTTTTGGGAAATGGGGGTTAGATATTGTGGGACCATTTGTACCTGGTTCTGGACAAAGAAGATATCTGATTGTCGCAACAGATTATTTCACAAAATGGGGAGAAGTAAAGGCAGTACAACATATTCGCGATAAAGATATTTTTACATTCATCTTTGAAAATATAATCTGCAGATTTGGGATTCTAGCACAATTAGTATCTGATAATGGAAAGCAGTTTGAGGGACAGAATATAGAATTGTTACTCAATGCATTTAAGATAAAATGTGGAAAGTCTACTCCTTTATACCCACAAGCAAATGGTCAGGCTGAGGAAACTAATAAAACAATCGCAGACATCTTGAAAAAGAAGTTAGAAGGATACCACAGAGCATGGTGCGAGCAAGTACATAATGAAATATGGGCTTACAACACAACTAGATGAGAAGCAACTGGAATGTCACCATTTTGTTTGACATATGGGGTAGAAGTTGTATTACCAACAAAAGTTGTTATACCTACAACAAAAAGAGAAGCATGGGAAATAAATTTAAGTGCTGGTATGATACTGAATAAGTTGGATGAATTAGAAGAAAAAAGAGAACAAACTCTACAACATATGGAGAATTATCAACGCAGATTAGCTCGCGAGTACAACAAACGTGTTAAGAAGCGTGAATTCCAACCTGATTTAGTACTGCGAGAAACGCCTAGTTATCAGCGATAAAGTGGTGGAAAATTGGCGAGAAAATGGGATGGACCATACATCATTAAGGAGATAGTTGGAACAAGGGCATACAAACTAATGGATTCTGAAGGAAGAGATGTTGGTCAAAGACTTGATAGACCGTGGAATAGATTATTTCTGAAGAGGTATTATCAATGACATCTTCTGCGAGATAAGAAATACTGGTATGTTATATGATGACACAGATAATAAATTCTTCTCTCTCTTACAATTGAAAAATTCTTCTGATAACAAAGCGCAACAATAACAGCGAGCATCATCGCAAGAAAAGCGAATAAAATTTCGCAGAGATTAAAGAATGGGACGAACCTTTATGGCGTGCACCCTAGTTCGCGAATAAAATTTCGTAAGAGGCAAATATAAGACCTAAAAGCACGTCATAGGAGGGGGTATCTCTTGACATGATTCAGGGGTAAGGTTATACCGCTGCTGGATCCTGAGTCATGCAGATGTTTGGGTTAAAGAAAACCTATCCGGGAGAGAGATCTTGGATTTCCAACTATATATGGTTATACCCTGGTTGGACGACCGAGAATCTCTTCCAAGAAGTGCAAAGTATGACCAAGGCGCCGAGGTACATGGTTGAGACAAGGGTGCCAAGGGCGTACGAAACTCCCTTGCCATTCTTGGTAAGTCTTGGCTATGATGCACTTGGCCTGAAGAAAACCCCACTTAGGGTGCAGTCTTGTAACTATAAGCCATATAGGCATAAAGGACAAGAGGCTGTGAAAACAGTTGGTTGTTGGTAAATCTGGATGGGAGGAGCTAGTATTGTATGGCCGATGTGCCCTCCTTGAAGGGGAAACCAGGGGGAAGATAAGGTCGGCACCCTCCATTAGGGAGATGATAAGTGTCTTAAGACGACAATGTCATGGGGCTTTATGATCGCAAGAACATTTAGGCCTGTCATATTGTCGCGTGATGTAAATTATACAGAGGCAACAAGCCAAAAGTTAAGATGAGATCAATGGGTTTTTACATGAAAGTGTAAAGACGTCCTGCGATTTCATCGCAAGACGGCAATGTCACGAGGCTTTGATCTCGTGAGAGAGCTTAGACTTGTCATATTGTCGCAATACAATCAAAGAGAAAGATAAGGCAAGATCAATGGGTCAATACATGCAAATTTAAAGACGTCCTGCGATTTTGTCGCAGAAAGAAAGAGCGTGGAAAAATAAGACCTTTAATTAGGAAGGCACAATAAGACCACAATATTACTGCGATAATACTCGCAGATGTTATGAGAATTGCGATTTCACGCAGTTATTGCTGGCGATAAGATCGCCAATATTAAGGAAAATTTTATTTACCACTAATATCTAATCTTTAATCAATTTTTTATATTGCAGATGAATAATAGAGGCAAGTATGGGAATGCATGAGAATGATGAAATTATTATTCATCTATCATATAAAAATTGCATAGATAAATGCACGCAGATAATTAAAGAATAGTAATTATATTGATTGATTGACTTGCAGAAAAAGAACTGTTTTCTAATTCATACAGGTAGAAGCAAAACAAATTCACAAAATTGGAGAAACTTACAACAATGTTACAGAAAGGAGAAAATAAATATACAAGGAAGATAGAAGGAAAAAGAAGAACTAGCTAGATTCATCACCATCCTCTTTATCATACTTCTCTTCATCGCCATATTTCTCCTTTTCATCATTATCATCATTATCTTCATTCTTATCAGATTCTTCTCCTCCACCATATTTTTATCCTTCGTCATTATCATTATCATTTTCATCCTCGTCAGAATCCTCAGCTTCGCTATCAGAGATGTTAAGATTTGGGATTATTGCGGGGATTTCCTTTGCAAGGTCAGGATATATAGAAGGATAAATTCCATGATCATTGCAGACAAACTCAACGGAATCATTACGAACAACAATGAGAGATCTATTGAAATTCGCGGTAGTAATGTCAAATTACTCCTTCAATCGTGAATATTTTTTATTGCGAGCAGCAAGGGAATTCGCGAGCTGATTTCTCTCATTTTCAAGTTCCCAAATTCTTTCAAGATATTTTTTTTCAGCTCCTGCGAGAATATATGACAACAAGTTAGAAATTTTGTAAATAAGAGTAATAAAAACAGGAAAATAGCGAGAAGAAGAACATCAAACAACCTTCTCTTTCAGAAATCATATCTCTAATTAAGGCCGCTTGTTCAACTTGAAGGCTAACATTTACACCTAAGGCATTCCTGGCATTGTCAAGAACCTTCGCATCCCAAGCAAACTCATCATCGCTATTAATGAGGAGACGAGATCGAACTTGAGTCTCCCTCGCAAGAAGATCTTCATTCTCGTGGATAAGTTTATCTCTGTACGTTTGAATGTTAAGGAGAGTTTTATGAAAGTCTGCTAGGGTCTTGGATCCACTTTTGATGGCAAGATCTTTCTCGTCAATAAGATCACTATTCTTCTATCTTAATCTATCTATTTCTTTCTTTGAATCAAGATAAAATCGCTTATATTTGTCAGTCAAACCTAAATTGAATCTGTGTTCAATTTTTAAGAGATTAAGCTTGGATCTAAGTTCATCTATGGAGAGGGATTTAATCTTATCATCTGAGAAATTACTTAAAGAATTATTAAGACATGCAAGAAGAGTATGATCATCTACAGGTTCAGGGAAAGATTGAAAGAGTATAGCCTCGTCAGTAAGACCATAAATATATGCAAGTTAAAAGTGTTCTCTTGAATAAGCTGCGATAGAGTAAAAATAATTAAGAGATAAAAGAAATCAATCATACCATAGAGTTGTTGGTTAGCTCTATCAAGATCAGAGATCTTTTGCTTATGAACTGAAGCTTCAGTATCTAGATGTTTATTCTTCTTGCGAAGCTCAATAACTTCAGATTCTAATTTCTCTTTATCCCGGCTAAGTTTAGCAGCTTTCTCTTCAGAGTTGGCACATCTTTTATCTAAATCAGAAGCAACAGCAAAAGAATCTCTTCCAACCTGCGAAATAAAAATATAAATTAAGATCTAGCGATGGAAAAAATATATAAACAAACTGAAGAAATGAAAACATACCAAGGCACCAAGAGAATTCAAGAGACTGGGAGTCAACGATCTTGAGATTCCTTGGAGAGAATCGTTATCCACCAGAATAGGGGCATCGCAAACTTTAGTGAGAGCTTGGGATGTATTTTCAATAACTTCATCCTCGTCATTACAAGTTATGTTGTGGGAGATATCGCTAAAAAATTTGGATAAATAAGTCATTGAAGAATCAGAATCAGAAGAATTTTTTATTGAAGGAAAACCGCTAACATCAAAACCCTCGTCATTATTATCCTTATCAAGATCAGCACTTGGATTTTCTGGAATTAGTTGAGGAGTTGAAGAAGAAGTAGGTTGAGTTTTCCTTCTTTTTGGTGGAGGATCTCTAGATTCTTCATTGCGAGGGGCAGAAGACTTTCCCCTGGAAGAAGTAGCAGATTTCTCCTTTGAAAATTTCCCGGATTTCTCTTTTGAAGATTTCTCCTTGGTTTTTGCGGGTATTAATGGTTCTAACTCTTCGATATCCTGCGAGCACATATGAAGATAAGAAATAGGGGCAACAATATATTGTTAAAATTTATGAAGAGATATTTCTTACTTCATCCATGAAAGATTTCAGAGCCAAGAAAGTGTTAGGTTTCCTAAGAGATTGATAGCTGAGTTTCATTCTATCAATCTGAGAAAGATCAAAATAGTTAGCGAGAATATAAAGAAGATAGTAAATGATAATAGTATAAAAAGTTGAGAGAATATACTTATTTAGATTTTTCAGGCGAGTTGAAGACCCATGGCTCATACTCTGATAGATTCGCAGGTAATGGGAGAGAACCAGATATATAAGGACCTTCAAGACATAATGGAAAGATGAACCACTTGTCATCGCTAGAATGGAGAGGACCTTGGTTGGTAGATGTATGAAAATCAATATCCATCATAAGAGATTTGTCACCAGCGACCTTCTCTTTTTTCAAACGAACACCCCAGCAGGCGCTATCCCTCTTCATAGGGACTATACTATAATTTATAAAGAAGTTGTCCATAGTATAATCCGCAGGAACAATGGGGACATCTTCAAATGGAGGATTCTTTGGAGCTTCAGGGTAGCGAGTTCCTTTATTAGCACCGCGAGAAGCATATTCAAGCAACAATCTGATGCAATCTCCACCTAGTTGATATATCGCTCGCGAGAACCTCTCATCAGAAATTTTATTTGATAAAATAATGGAAGTTCTTGGTCATAGAGAGGAATGGGAAGACCAGCTTCAAGTTGTCCTAGCGATACTATGATTTTTTCGCGAGAACATTGATCATCAGTAAATAATTTAAGAGAAAGTTCATATCTAGAATCCTGACCTGGAATTAAAGATAAGTTAAAACCTTTAATTTTGAGTTTCTCGCACATCTCATTAAAGGCCTTCAAGTTTTTGGTACCAGCAGAAACCATTTTTGAAGTATGGGAATGAAAGAAAAGGTTGAGAAGAAGAAATAAATTACAGCAGTAACAGAAGCGCAATTCGCGGAAGAACAGTAAAATTTGTAGAGAGGGTATGGAGAGAAAGAAGAAGAAAGTAAAAGAGAAAAAGGAAAGGAATGAGAATAGTATTCATAGAAGAAGAAATTTCTCGAAGAAGATGAAGGAAATTAATGCAAAGAAAAGACATGGGTGGTCAGATCGCAGCGGTTAAAGGAGACGTGTCAAAAGTTTATTGGAAGAAAGAATTCGTGAAAACAGCTGGCAAAGGACATAGAAACGTGTCAGAACGGAGAAGTCTGAAAAGATAAGCAGTTATGGCATTTTAAGTTCTCATGATCTTCTCTTCCTCTCATAAAAGACATGAGAAGAGGCAAGATGTAGGACCATAATATCGCTACAACATTATTCCTGCGATATTAACAACGTTTCTGCGAGCGTCACTGCCAATTCTTTAACAACGTTTCACGAGCGTCACAGAATACCTAAAACAAACTGACGATGGAAGAAATAAAAGAAGAATATGTTGATCCTGCGATGGTCATCGTTCTTGCGATAGAGAATATTGTAGCGATCGCGATGAGATTGCAGAATAGATCCAAAATAGGAGGAAAACTTAGCTGTCATCCATTATGTAAATCCCTATATAAAGGGCTCGATAGATCCAGAAAAGGATGATGTATTTTTGAGAGTTGAAAGAGTCTTGAGGAGAGAGAAACTTCAAGAGAATGTTTGTAATCTTGATTTTTTCTGATTCTGTAAACATTTCTGAGGTTTGAATAGTAAAGTGTCGTTTAAATCTTTGAAGTTTAATTGATTTCCAATAGATTTCTATAGAATCTTAACAAGGGTGTAGTTTGGGAATTCCTGCAACTACACATACTTCAAGACTAGGATCAAGTTCTTTACAGCCGGTACACATACTTCAAAGACTAGGATCAAGCTCTTTCCTGGTAAACCCCAAACAACAAGGTTACAGCAGCACTAACCAGAAGTTAAACTAGAATTATTAAATTATCCACCTAATTTTTCAAACATAACCCAAAAAAAAAAAAAAACTGCAGAACACAAGGTTTCATTTCTAGCAGTAAACTAGACATTTTTTTATTAAGATCCGTAATAACTTAGATTAAATACGGCCTAACCAATTTCCTTAGCATATGTTTCCTAATTAAATATGTCCTCAACTATACAACTTTCTTAGCACAAATTAATCCATATCATTATAATTTATCAATAACAACAGCATTAACCATCAAAAATGGTATCAAATTGGTACCTTCAGAGATGGAAACAAATAAACAAACATTTTCATTTTCATAAATAAACTGATCATTATGCATTAAGCTAAAAGTACATGCAGGTTCCTACTATAAAATTCGTCATTTCAGGCTCGTCAAGCATGGAAGATGCTAATGAATTCATTCCAACGAGTTACCTGATCCCAAAAGATAAGAGCTTCTGGATGCACAACACGTCAATGAGCCAAGCAACAAAGTGATCAAGACTCTACAACAAAAAAATTTCTTTTTTTTTCGTATACTCCATAAGAAAATGATCCATGTTATTGTCTCTGTAATTGGCCTGCAGTGGCGTTAGTTAACTAAAATATAGTGCACTTTTTCATATAGAGAGATCGAACTAAATTAGACAAAACTATGCCGATTCTCCGATTGCTACTTACCAAAATTGTTGTATGATCTTTTTTCTGTTTTTTCTCATTTTTATCGGCCATTGTGCATGAGAAAATGCCCACAAAAAAACAACATCATATACCATGTTACCAGAACCTTACAGTCACCTAACATGTGAATGAGCATCTTGTTCATCCTTGAATGTTTTGGCATCTAGCTATGCCAACCAAAAAAGACTGACAAAAACCAATACATAAATAAAGGGACAACAAGTGCAATGGAAACCAATACGCATATATAAAAGAATGCCAAAGAGTCATACACCATGTGATCAATCAGCAAAACCAATCCTTACAAAGATGGTATCAAATTGGCAGCCACGTATAACTAGTATCCAGTATTACCCAGAACAAATGCACTATTTGATCCAACATCCTAGTTGTTGTTGACGAAAATAATAAGCAAAAGGTAAATGATACATACAAAATCCCCTATGTTGTAGTCCCCAAATCTGTTCCAGAAACCAAAATAGTTACCAATTAAGCCAATCCCCATTGTTCATTCCTCCCCAATAAAAGCCACCACGAGCACCTTCACAACCACCACCACCACTATCACCTCCACTGCAATATCATCCACCACTACAACAACAACAACAAAAACCACCAAAATAGCCACCAACTGTACATTAAAATCAATTCTAAAACAAATTGATCAAATTAATGTAGACACAATACTAAATATCGTGGTGGTTGCGGCGAAATTGGAAAGGAAGTGATGATACGTTTGAGTTTTCATATCCATCTACTTTGATTTCAACTAAACCAAACACGCAACAAATCAAATCGATAATTACCATAAAATCAACAACCTAAATCAATAAATCAAATCGATATTACCAGAAACCAAAATCTAAAAGAACAAAATCTCTATCTCGATCACCTGGGCCTTCAACTAACATTGAAATGACTCTTAAAATTAGTGAAAATGAATTGTTGATGGTGACTATGAAGTTTAATTGTTAAGATCTCAGTGATGTAAGAGGTGGTGGTAATGGCGGAGGTAGTGATGGTAGTGGTGGATGATGGAAGAGGAGAGAGAGGCGATTTAGATCTGAAACTGTAATATGAAATAATGATTTTCATTTAAATATATTTCACCTATGAATAAGAACAATTAATAGCCAGTTGAAATCGAACTTGCAACGGAGGCGGAGGGGTGGTGGTGATGGCAGAGTCGGTGGTGTTGCAGAAACAGAAGGAAAGAGAAGACGGAGATAGAGTATAATAAGAAGTAGAAGAAATAAAGAAGGGGTAGTATAAGAGTTAAAAGGTTAAAAATGGAATTATGGGAATTATTTTTCTATTAATAATTTCACTTCTGCCATTTAGGGTATTTGTAAAGACTCATAAGGGTATTTATGCATTACCCATGGATAGTAGGGGCATAAATAACATTCCCACATCTCAAAAGGATGGCTTAAATATTTAGTATGTTAAAAAAAATATTTTTCTTACCCTTTATTTTCGAATTAATTTAGGGAAGAAAAATCTTTCCATTACTTTGTTATATTTTGTTGCCACACAAAGGAATTCCATTTCATATCTTAATTATCATGTTTTTTCTTTGCAGCCGAGTCTCAAAGGTCTATATTAAGGACACCGGCATGGACATTTGTAAAATGAATAATTCTCTTTGTCATCTTAGATATATTCTCTAAACATGTACAAGTCTTTTCGATGATGTAGTAGTGAATATATAATTATAAATCAGGATGATACTGGCCCCGTCCATCATTTTCAATTTTATGCAAGGCCAAAAGAATAAATGTTAATATGAAATAGGGAAATAGGAATAAGGATGGATGTAAATCCCAAACAACATTGTTAAGTTATTGTCCTAAGAGCATTCTACTCTCTCTAGGCTTTCCTTTATAAATTTTTCTGATATTTTTGACGGGGTTCTGCTAGATTATTGAATTATAGTTTTTTGTGAAACCTATTCATATTATTCTTTTTCTTTGTCGAATAGGATATACGCATATAATTGCTTTGATTAATAGACCATGTTGTAACGGCACTTCGTTTACTTGACCTACGGTTGATGTAAAAAAAAAACGTTCCTTTAATTGTTCAATTCCAAGAGAGTTTTATGTTTTGTTTCAAGCCACATACATAATAAAATTAGCTATATGCATCACTAAAAATTCAGCAACCAAATTATTTAATTAACCAATACAATTTAGATATTCTCTTTGCCAATAAAGGTACTTCAATCATTAATTAGTGGACAATCCTTGCGGTTAAAATAACAATCACGAGTATTTAAACGGAGTCTTAGTGGGATGTTAGTTCATTTCTTGATTACAACTTCTTTGACGGGAAGAATTTCACCTGTTTTGTATTATCTAGAATTGGAAAACTATTTTATGTTATATCGTGTGTTCTTTTAATGTCTCTAATAAGTGTGATTTTTCATTTAACTACAAGGAGTTGGTGACTGGGTTGGGTTGACCGCTTAATTCTTAACACAAGTATATTATTTCTGAAGAAAGATATATCAGTGCATTTTCTTGATTACATCATCTTCGACGGGAAACACTTTATATTATTTTTCACCATTTAGGGTTGGAAATCTATTTTATATTAATATCGATTTTTAGTATCACTAATATCAGATATCCGTACAACTATACAATGAGTATGATTTTTTATCTAACTATATGGACTTGGATCCTGTAAGAGAACTTGAGTTGGCCGCTTGATTCCTAACGCAAGTATATGATTCTTAAAAATATAGATCAGTGAATTTCCTTGATTACATCATCTTCGACGGGAAGCAATTTATATACTCCCTCCATTTCAGTAAAAGTGTTACTTTTATTTTTTCAGTTTGGCCTATTTTTAGGCTAAAATGAAAAAGTGAAAGTAACACTTTTCCTGAAACGGAGGTAGTATATCTTTTACAATATTTAGGGTTGAAAATCTATTTTATATTAACAATAAATACAATTCTGACCAGTAGGAGTCATAAATAGGAAAACAAAAAAATGATGAGAATTCATAACCAATATAATTTAGATTTCATTTGCCAACAAAAATACTCCAGTTATTAATAGGTGATCCTTAACGTTAAAGCAAAAATCACGGGTATTCAAACGGGGTCATAGTGGGATATTAGTGCATTTTCTTGATTACAACTTCTTTTGACTCACTTCATCTGTTTTACACTATTTAGAATTTGCAAGCTATTTTTATGTTATACATCATGTGTTCTTTTAATGTCTCTAATGTTAGGTATTGATACAACCATATAATGAGTGTGATTTTTCATTTAACTATAAGGACTTGGAGCCTGGAAGAGAACTTGAGTTGGCTTCTTGATTCCTAACGCACGCTTCTAATTCTTAAGAAAGATATATATCAGTGCATTTTCTTGATTACTTCTTTGATGGGAAGCACTCTACATGCCTTGCGATATTTAGGGTTAGCAATCTATTTTATATTAAGATCGTGTTATTTTTAATGTCTCTAATGTCATATATCAGCACAGCTTTATAATATGTGTGATTTTTCATTCAACTACAAGAAGTTGGAGCCATGAAAAACAATTAAGTTACCCGCTTAATTTTTTACGCAAATATACGATTTCTGAAGAAAAAAAATATATTTGTGTTTCCTTAATTACATTTCCTTTGACGGGAAGCACTTTACATGCTTTGCGTTATTTAGAGCTGGCAATCTATTTTATATTAATATCATGATTTTTTGAATGTCTCTAATATCACATATCGATGCCTATATAATGACTAATGACATTTCCTTGATTACTTCTTTGTCGGGAATCACTTTATATGCTTTGGACTATTTACGGTTGGCAATATGCTTTTTATCAATATCGTGTTATTTTTAGTGTCTTTAAAGTTAGATATCAACACAACTACATAACATGTGTGATTTTTCATTCAACTACAAGAACTACAAGAAGTTGGAGCCTAGAAAAACAGTTGAGTTAGCCGCTTTATTTTTAACGCAAGTATATGATTTCTGAAGAAAAATATATATGTACGTTTCCTTAATTACATTTTCTTTGACGAGAACCACTTCATATGCTTTGCCCTATTTAGAGTTGACAATATATTTTATATTAATATCACGATTTTTTAGTGTCTCTAACTTCAGATATCGATGCCTATATAATGGCTAATGAGTGTGATCTTTCATTTAACTATAAGAAGTGGGAGCCTGGAAGAGCAGTTGAGTTGGTCCCTTAATTATTAACACAAATATATGATTTCCGAAGAAAGATATATCAATACATTTTCTTTGACGGGAAGCAATTCATATGTTGTGCACCATTTAGAGTTTTCAATCTATTTTATACTAATATCGTGTTTTTTTAGTGTCTCCAATATCAGATATTGATACAATAGTACTGATACATGTAATGTAATGAACTACTTATTGATTTCAAAGGTCGGTATAATTTTTCAAAAGTATTTTATTTAAGAGGATTTCTTAATAAACAATATGTAACTGGTGAATAATTTGGTTTCGATTGTTAATCTACTAAATGATTTCTTCAAAAATAAATAAATATGATAATTGGTGTTTTCATGGTACACTGCATTTGTTAATTGAGATCCCTTCTTGGACGGTTGTGGTGCTTCGCCCAACTGAGAATCGATTCCGTCATACCCGGTTCGAAGCACGGGTTAAATACTAAAAAAAATGATTATGTATTTATAGCTTAAAATATTTTAGTTTATTTGTAAAATTGATTATTATTTTATTATGATGCATGAAATTAGTTTTCAAAACCACGTTAGATCTTCAAATCGTAATAATATTATATATTTGATTATTATAAAGTTTTAACTGTTAATTGTTAATTTGTTGGATAGTAATTCTATAAGATTATTAGGACACTTATTAGGACGGGTGCGGGGCGAAGCCCCACCTCAGTGAACATGAACTGACGATATAAGAAATTCCAGCTGTCCCGGTGCGTAGCACGGGATTCAAGCTAGTATGAATAGAATTTCTTTCTTCTTCTTTCCATCTATCTTGTGTTTCTTATTCTTTGTCTTCCATATCACAACATAAAACTTATTTTCCCTAAAAACTATCCCCCTATAAAACACCATGAAAAGCAGAAAACTTACTAGTTTCCAAGAAGTGGCAAAAAAAGAAGAGGGGCCACATACTTGTATGATGTGGCCCGACCACATCGTAGCTTCTCCGCCCGAATATGACATGACAGTGAGACATGAGAGCCAAATTGTTGTCCGTAGATGAGCAACCGATGGGTGTAGGGTTGCACAACGGTCGGTTGCTCCGGTCAGACAAAACTATCGACCGAACCGTACACAATTTCATAACCGTAACCAACCTATGTTGGCACGTTTCGGTTTTGAAACCGATCCGAGTCGGATCGATCGATTACAGTTTTCCCACCGGTTTCTGTCCCAAAATCAGATCTCTTAACTTTCTAAATTTCTTTATATCAATTTCTTCACTTAATCATGACAACAACTTGATTAAACATTAATTTTTTCACTGAATTATGGGAACATCTCAACAACATCAATAAGAAACATTTCAACCGAACAATTGAACAACATATACAAACTCATCTCATTGAATCTCCAAAATACACTTTCAAAAAAACACAGAGAAATTCATGACAACTAATACAGATTCATCAATACAACTAGAGAACATGGTAAAATAAAAAAAATATTTTTTATAAGAACCCTAAATCAGAAATTATAAGTTAAAAATTAGGGGATCAAGTTCTTTAAATCAAAATTCTAATACATAACCATTAAATCAATCAAATACAAAACCATTAAATCATCCCCATGACTAAAAGTCATAATAATCTCAATATAAACTTTAGGGTGGTGGTGCTCTTAATGGAGGTGGTGGATATGATGCGAGAGTGAGAGTCGCCTGAAATTGTGAATATGAGAAGATCAAAAGAAGAAGAAATATAGACAGAGAATGGAGTAGAAGAAGAAGAAGAAGGGGGTGATTTTGGTGGTGGTCGTAATGGTGAATGGTCGTGGTGACTGTCTGTGAGGAAGAGAGGAGAAGAAGAAAAAAGGTGAAGAGTTGTGAATAAAAAAAGCATAGACAAAGAGGCGAGCGAGTAGTTGTGGCTGCTTGGTTTTAGGGTTAGGTTAGTTATATGTATTGAATGGAGGCTAAGATTAAGAAGAAAAAAAATACAAAATCAATTGTATCAATGTAGTTGGTTCTTACGGTCGGATTCAGTCGGTTTTGGATCCAAACACCATGGACCGAGCCGAGGATACTACGGTTACATTTTCTCAAACTGTCATCGACTATTGGATGATTGGTTCGGCTCAGTTCAGCTCAAAATTGAGCGGTTTCCGATTCTGCTGGTGGGGTCGGTCCGGTTCTGTGCATCTATAGATGGGTGGACGCGAATTTGGTATCAACCACGTCCAGTTCATCTAGATGACGGATTTTTAATAACTAAAATAGGTAAATGTTTAACAAGAGTATTATGACTTAAATTAAAATATTTATTATTGAAATTTAAATAATATTAACAAGACAAGAGTAACATAAACGAACAACAGTAAAATATTCAACGCTACAAAAGGTTCTTCGATCAATCCAAAATTCATATTTATGGAATAAATAAAGATTTAACACAAGGTAAATTGAAAGAGAGAACAAAAAAGGAAATCACTGAATAAGGGAAGTAGTGGACAAAGATCTCTGAAGAAAAAAGACTAAGCCCTAATCATTAAGAAATTATATAAATTACCTACCAATTTTATACCAAGACCTTCATATAAATGTATAATATCAGCATTACCCTTAGGGTAGGGTGTCCAACGGATGGATGATGTTCAACCCATTTTCAATCCTTGAAAATAAGGGTTTTCAAAATCCACCTGAGTCAAACCCGCCGAGAGACATATCGGATGTCCACTCTCTAAAATACGGATTGGATCAGGTAAAATCCACGAATTTTGGTGTTTTTCTCACCCCTATCATATATGGTGGAACCAAATTGTTCTGATGGTGAAAACAAATCTTCCATCTAGTTTATTTGGGTATGACTCACGATCTGAATATGACTCGGTATCTGTCTCCAACTGAGTCAGTTGTCGGATCGTTGTTTTTTCATTTTTATTATGTATGATTAAATGTCCAATTTCACTCATACTTATGAACCAGACCTATTTGAGTCAGGTATCATTTGTACATGACTCGTTGGATACATATTTAGCATAATTCAAAAAATTTCTTTAACTCTAGTAATTTATAACTTTTGAGTCAGGTGTAATAAGTCATATTCATAGTCATATCTAGATGGAACATATCAACACGAATCAGTTGAGTCAAGAAAGAAAACAAACAACTTGTTCTTCTTCTTTGGTTGTTTTTTATAGGAAAAATTACAATAGTTTCTAGATCTAATAGATAACTAAATCTCCGTAAATGGAAGGAACATGGGTTAAAGTTGTTACCTCTCTCAATCTTCTAAAAGGTGTTACGAGTCCACTTTACTATCAAGTGGATCCTACTTGGAATATATTTTGAACATATTTTACGTACCAAAATTTATTTACATATTTTAGCCTTATTCATGTTCCGTTAAACCCACTTACGTTGGTATACCAAATTTGTTGTCAAATTTAAATATCAAAATTATTTTTTGGTTTAGACTATTGAAGTCCACTTTTGTCTAAATTAGAATGGGTAGTAGATTTTTTAGAAATTTCCAAGTTAGTCTCGAAGATACAAGATTAAAGACCACACGAAGACATCATTTTGAAGATTTTCATCAAAGGTTAGTAAAGAAGAATGGTATTCCTTTCAGATTCTTTTTTTCTTTAACCTATCTATCTTTAGTAGCAAAGTCAAATGGCTTTACTAATGGATTAATTACAATGAAGATTCTTGTGAAATTTAATAATCCAAGTTATACTTGATTTGATTCGATTTCAAGGAACGCGAGAAAAAAAATCCAATGAGATATGGAAATCATAAAATTTTTTGCTCACAAAGATTCAAAAACTCATAATTTGAGGCAATGAGTCTAAAATGTAGAAAAGTCACAAGTGGAAACTTTTCCAATAATGATGTGTGAACCTAGCTTAGGTGAGTTCTCATGTATCCTGATCTTGTGAACCAAACTTAGCGGGTTCGCGAACACCCAAGCTGTCGGAATTCTCATGTACACTTTTTATATCTTGAGTTCACGAACCTAACAAAGTGAGTTGGTGAACCCAGCTATCGTAGTTCTCCTATGTGCGTTATTCTATACTTTGAGTTCGTGAACTCACATAGTAAATTCTTAAACCTATGATTCTTCTGTGGCCTTTTGTTTCACACATAGTTCACCAACTCAACTTTTGAGTTCACAAACCTAGTATATGGGCCAATCCAACTTGGCTTTAGGATCATCCATTCTTTTTATTTCAAAGGAAAATCTTCAGATGCTTACAAATAGTTATTCTTAGCTAATTCGTTTGCAAGAAGAGCTTTATTTTTTTTTGCAAGAATTGATCTAACTTGTGCATCAAGTTCTTAGATCTTGTTTTCATCTAGCAATCACCACATACATTGTGTGCTTGTTTTCTTTTCTTGGTAGTATGGAGTTATCTTTTGAAGTAGATTTTTTATGGAACTTTCTCAATGCTAAACATGTTTAGTACTTCAAAATATGGAGAGAAAAAAACCTCAATGCAAGTAAAGTTCTAACTAAAGAAACATGTTCTTTATATCTTAAGAAATTAATTATACTTACTAAATGAGAAACAACTTGGGTTTCAAAAAATCATCCTTACATATTAAGCAACGTCGTCTTGATTGATTATTAAATATTATAACATCTTTCGGTCAAACTCACAAGTTTTGGTATGTGAAGATTGTTGTCAAATTTAGTTAATCAAAACTATATCTTGATTTACAATCTACTAAAGTCAGTCTCGAACTAGGATTAAATCATGGTAGTTTAGTATTAAAATTTTCTGATTGACCCTTGAAGATTCAAGACTAAAGAACGATGAAGACATCTACGAGGACTACATCAACAAAGGCATTTGATAACTTATTATCCTATCTACTCATATTTTATAACATTCACTTAATGAAAACGTGAATGTGGTTGTCTTGGTGAATGCTGTTGGGAATGCCTTATATACCTTGCCTTGCATTCAAAAGAAATTTTTAAATATTATGTCTCATAAAGTTAAAGTAAGATTTGCAAGAAAATCAGGAATGCTAAATATTGTACACTTTTCGATGAGTCACGAGACGCTTCCAAGAAAGAGCAAATAGTGATTGCTTTAAGGTATGTGGATGTTGACGGTTACGTTCAATAAAAGTTATTTTGATATTCACGTGTTGATAAGACATGTGCTTTAACTCCGGAAAAGAGAAATACAAAATCCAAAATTATTATGATCTTCAAATTGAAAATATGCGAGGGCAAGGATATGATGTTGCTAGTAATATGCGAGGTTAGTGGAACAGATTAAAGATTTATTTCCTAAAGAATGTAAATACGAATATTATGTTCATTGCTCTGCATATTGCCTTCAATTTGCTCTTGTGAAAGCAGCTGAAATGATGGGTCCAACTTGAAAATTCTTTTCAATGTTAACAGTAATCGTTAATCTCTTTATAGCTTCTTCTTATCGTTTTGGTGACTATCTTCTCAGGAAGAAGAAATTACAAAAAAGTTAGATAATTGTGAACTTGAGACACGAAAATGAAAAAAAAAAAAAAAAAGGTACCATGCGACGGGGTACGAATGCTCGTTGGTGTTCTCATTATGATTTTGTATGCAGTTTGATAGATATGTTTGAAGCAACTTGTACAACTATAAATCATATTGGTGTAAGTGATCCGAATATGACTCCTAAAGTTGGTGAAGCTCAAACTACCTCTTGAGAAATGAGATCATTAAGGTTTGTCTTTGTCTTGCATTTGATGTATGAAATTATGAATATTACTGAAATATTATGTCAAGGCATTCGAAAGAAAAGACATTACATAGTCAATGTTATGTCTTTAGTCTCAACCACAAAAGCTCTACTTAAATAATTGGGAAAAAAACAGTAATATTTTGTTACAACTGTGGTATTGTTTTCTACTTAACATGGTACTCATATACCTAAGATGGTTACTCTTTATACGGAGGATACAAATCGTTCTTGTCAACAACGTGATAATATTACAGAAGACCATCGTTATCGTGTTTGGTATATATAATGCTAAAATTCATTTTCAGTTGTTCGAATTGATCGTATGTTTCTAGAGAACTACTAATTCTTAGTTTGTGGTTGGATCTTAGAGATTCTTTCAAGTCATTAAATGAAGATAGTCTTTGTAGTCTTGTTGATAAGTTTTACCCTCTAGATTTCAGTCTACAAGAGGTATACATTTTGAGAAATGAGTTACAACATAATGGTCCTGATGTAGTTAGTCATTGGAATTTTTTGAACTCATCAATTATTTTAGAGATGCTTGGATAATTAGTAGTAACCAAAAAGGCATAATCTTACCCAATGATTGGAAAGTTGATTCGTATTGTATTGACTCTTCCCATTTCCACAATAACTGCAAAAAGCTAATTTTAAACAATAAAATTTGTTAAAATAGCTGCTCACAACAAAATATAAGAAGATTTTCTTAGGGATTGCATGATGATCAACGTTGAACAATTCATTGTGGGATCTATCAAAAACATATCTAATATAGTTTTTTTATAGATATGTTTTGATTTTGGAAAATCAAAAACATACAATTCGAAATCTTAATTAAAAGATTCTCAAATACTTCGGTCTGTGATCACCTTGAGTATCAATGAATATCTTTGAACAATCAAAGGTAAGAATTGTGTACATGCTCAAATTATGTCGACATCTAGAAATTTCATATTTAGCAAACCCTAATTCCAAACTCACACAAATGACCAAACCCTAAATTAATATGTGAATATTGAAAATCAGTTTTTATATTGGTATCGATTTTACCATGACTCCCAACATAGGTTGGGATTGGTTTTACCAAGTCTCCAATATAGGTAGGGATCGGTTCTACCATGGTTCCAAACATTAGCTAGGATCGATTCTACCAAGACTCCCAATATAAATAGGGATCGGTTCTACCATGGTTCCCAACAATAGCTAGGATCGGTTCTACCAAGTATTACAAGATAGGTAGGTATCGGCTCTACCATGACTATCAACATAAGTTTAGATCGGTTCTACCTTAATTCCCTCCTTAGGGTCGAATTGGTCATTAAATAAATCTTCATACAATGCCGTACCAAAACACATATTGATTTCCTTTCAATTACGAAACAAGTTTGTATATCTACTTCCTTAAACCAGTGTAATAAAACATAGTTTCATATGATGAAATCACACATATATCCAATACACAATCAAGTAACAAGTTACATAGATTATGTCGATGTCGTATTTACGAAGTTCAAAAGATAAAAGTTATACTTCGTAATTCAATATACTTCCTAGACACTTCTATCATACTGAAATTACCAAGTCTAATACTAGAGTATCATATATATAACTTTGCATGTTATGTTTTTAATCTTAAACCACTTGAAAGAAACTATAGGAATGAAAACAAGTCAAGTAGTATTATTAACCTCAAGTGGAAGGATGATGTCTTCGTTGTAGTCATTACGTCTTCACGTTCACTACACCATTTTAAGGTATTAGCAACCTACTATAGTTGTTGTTAAATGTGGTCGCAACAGGCTTTTGCCGTTGCTAAACACGGTGTCACAATTTTTAGCAACGACATAAGCTCTGTTGTGAATCACGGTCAGCAACGGACATTCGCAATGGCACTTTCCGTTGTTAAATTTTTTATTAGCAACAACACGTCTCTGTTGCGAATATTTTTCTAATTACAAGAATACCCTTACCCGAAATTACCTATTGTTGGTTCTGGTTCTAATTTAGCAACAGAGCACCGCCGTTGCTAATCTTTTGCAACCACAAAAAAAAAGGTCAAGTTTATGTATATTGACCTAGTCAAAATTCATTTCCCCCTTGTAATTACCCAGTTCCCCATATTCAACATCCACACAGATGTACAAACAACAATGATGATACAAAACTGTATTGTTGAGAATCACCACTAGATAATATTACAAAAGAAAGGATTCTTCGGTTGATACAAATGTACACAAGTAAACATACCGAACCCAAAATTTTGTGACTGACATACAATATTCGATCTATGTTGATGTTCATAAATGGATGGGTAACCTAGTTTGTGTCAACTGACACATGCATTAAAAAATAGGGAAATAAAGACTAAAATATCACCAGAAGTATCACGAGACTCCGCTTGCTTAACCAATTTCCTCAGCAAATCATACGTAGATTCAGCTGCTGCTAAAATATCACCGGAGTACTACTTTTTTACTTAAGCCAAAATACCTGCATAATAACCAATTTGATGTTTCAGTACTGAGGTCACAAACAAAATACTAAACCCTAGATTTTGTATAATCTAAAGAGACAAGTCAAAACCATGTAAGAAAATATCAACAAACTCTGCTATAAGTGAACTAAGTGGGAATTTATGTAGAAGCAAATCCAAACAAAATATTTAAGAGAACATCATGTGAGAGGGCAAAGAAAACTCTTTTTTACACTACTCTACTCTATGTGAACTGAAATTGAATTGTATGCTCGTAGGAGGCTTAGAAAAAATTAAAGTTCCATTTCAGTTCACTTATCAAAATGTAGTAATGATAACTAGGATCCTTGATAATGTAGTTATTTCAGAGAGACAAGTGTGAGAATGAGATAACAATAATACACTCCAAAAATCCAACCTTAATACCATACAATCGCACAAGCAAATAGTATCATGTTCGGAATTTTTTACATAATCTAAAGGAATAGCTATAATCGAAGGGTTTGGTGTGAATTTTTAAGCAACATTTAGTAAAAGCCCATACTGTATGATTGTGTCTGAGAATAAAATAATGAAACCATGGATGGATATACTAGTAAATGAAATGATTGTTCAAAGTAAAAAATCCATAATGAACAAAACTACATATTTAGGAAGCATCCCACACACCATATACCCAACAAAGTAAGAAATCCATTAAAAGAATCACACAAATTCTATATAACATGCTTTAAACTCAATTTCACACCTAGAGAATCTTATTAAATGTCTTAAAGAAAAATAAACTCTTACACTTGAAGTCTTCAAGGAAAAAAATTGAAATAGAAATAAATGAAGTACCTTCTAATACAAAGCAGTTCTCATTGGCTAAAGCATATAAATTATAGATGTTGCATCCTATATAATAAAATGGAGATAACATTATCCATATTTATATGATGATGCAACCTTTTCATAGATCCACTGGTCATAGCAAGGCTTTTGTAGTGACCACACCTAAAAAGGAAAAAAAAGTGTATAAGGTTTCATGGACCACACCTTCAAAAGGAAAAAAATGTGTATAAGGTTTCATGGGATAATCCGAGAAATGGTTAGAGAAGAAAGCAGCAAGGTCATGATTTTATTTGAGTTATCTGGATATCATAGCAGGTTCAGTAAGGAAACAACATTAACACAACTATCGATCAACTTTCTTGCAAGAACACTGGATATTGAGCCATACTACTATACTAATGCCTTCTGAAAATACAAGGAGCAAGTGACATTCAATTGTAGATACTACACTTTCCCCGTCTCCAAATAGGCATCACCTGTCATTAATTAAATAATTAGATTAGTAAGGTGGAAACTGAAACTCTCTGTTTAATGCAGTGGCGGAACCAGGATTTCAGAATAGGGGAGGGGGGGGATAAAAAAATTATTTTTGTCGCGCCTCAGTCAGTATTTATCACATACGTGGTCTACATAGTAACATACAATAATATCATGGTCAAAACTTGTATAGTTACTACCAAATAGTGAATGAATACAAACATGAGAGAACATGAAAATGATCATGGTGGTGGGTGCAGTGATGAAGCTATAGCTAAATTATCCATATCCGTTTACAATGAGCATTACATAATAATAATGAACGAACTAAAACTGATGAAAGAAACAACATAACAATGGAGACATGCCTTGGCACATACCTCGTTAGAAGCTCAGAGTTATGTTTACATAATAAGAGACCTTATAATTTTGTGATTGTCCAGAACATGAACATCAAATCCGCTTCTCATTGGGCTATAAATCTCGATGTTAATATGTTTGACATTGGTGGCCTAGGGTAACTTTTTAAGCTGTTAAGACAATAAAAAAAGAAAAACCTAAGTTTCAATGATTCAATGTTGTTGCTATTGAGTTATTAAACAAACAAAGCATAAATTTTACTGTCTAAGAGCTAACAAATGTTCCTGTCTCAGAACTAACAACAAACACCTCGCATACATTTATACAAACCCTTATTATTTACTATCTTAGAACTAATAGCAAACACTCTGAAAACACAAATATATCCAACCGATATGAATATGGTGGACTAACAAGAAGTCACCGATATGATTATGGTGGACAAAAACTGTTAGCTTGGTAGACTAAATTGATTAGCTTGGTGGACTAAACTGATAATTTTATTTTTTTATAAGGGTAAAATACTACCTTGGTGAGAGTTTGCAAGGAAAAAAAAAAAATAGCCAGGTTTAGTCAACCTGTGTTTCCACCCCTGGTTTCATGTGAAGAGTAATTCCATAAGAATGGTAGTGGATAAAAAAAAAGTTTGAAAAGCCATCATTAATTTCTTCACAGCGAACCCATCTTTGCCTTAGGTTATGTTGTTCAACCCTAGATAATGAGGACATGCACGAAAAAATAAAAATAATAAGGGGAAATATGAGGTTAATGTCTTTAATGAGGTTAAATAAAATACCTAACAATTGGAATATGGAAAGCTTCAATGCACATAAATCATGGAGATGCGACAAACAAAATCATACTGACTAGGAACAAGAAAGGTCGTATCATTGCTTACTTGAAACTGGGGTAACTTTGGTGTGCTCTTTTTTCGAAGCAGAAACGTAGGAGCTTCGATAACTTTAAAAACAGAGGAAACAAAATGGCCCATGGGGGGATGCACAAAAAAAGAAATATATTTGAAAAAAGATATCCAATTTATTGACTTAAAGCACCAACTTTTCTGTTCAAGGAAAGTGCTTTAAATTGATGTGTAGTTGGCTTCGCTTCTTCTCCTAAATATGTACCGTTCTTGGATCTGAAGTTTGAAAATAAGGCATATACGGTTGGTCTCATACAGTGTCATTTTTCATTGAAAATGTGACAAGCAATAAACATTGATGCGAAGAATGTGTACCTCAGCCTCCGTGCTCTATGTGCAGTTTCCAGTTCAGACTCCCTTGGAATAGTGATCTTCATCTTAACATGTACAGAGGTATTATAAACAGGACCATCCTGCATAGCAATTAGGTAAAAGGAAATGCTCAGCAAGATAGCGATAGCTATGTATTAAAGTTCGCATGAATAAACCTATCAAACATACTTGACATGGATAATAAGGTTAGTTGTAAAGAAAGAAACTGAACATATTTTCAAAATGGAGATAAAACTTAGAATAGAAAAATAGACAAAACTATGAAACATATGAGAGGCTGAAGGGGGGGAAACAATTTCAAGTACTTGTACTGTCATCCGTAAACAATCTTCAATTGTGACAGATTAAACTTAAAAGGATGCGCTAAGGAAGAGAGATGGAGAATTTAAAACCTATTCACAAATTGGTTTTGCTTGGCCAACTGACTAGTTGTATCTTTCATTAAAGTCGAGCTCCTTGGAAAATATATCTTGTCACCATACTTCAATTTGGATTTTGTAATATCTTTCTCCATGTGATCATAAAATATAAGCCATGCAAGTAAATAAGATCGTCACATGAGAAACAGAACATTTTTAATTAATTTTAGAGGGGAACCACGTCATTTAAGGTTTCCAACCAAAACAAGGATGCTAACTGAATATTATATTTCATCATGGAACTTTAATGTTTACTGCTTTCAAATTTATTGAACTATGCAGAGAAATAATCGGGAAAGAAAAGAGAAATCAGTGTCAGTGGCGGGATTCATGCTTTAGAGATTGAAAGTAAATAGTACCTCTGCATCTCTCATCTACAGCAGATGGCTCTGTCTCTAGATCCATATCCATGTATGAGTGAGTAGAGGTAGATTCTCGGTCATCCATATCCTCATGTATGAAACAGGTGCTTGCACCATCTCTACCCATATCAAGCCCCAACCACAATTTTGCTACAAAGGCTGCAACAATAAAATTTTATCAAACCTAAAAATCACTACACCTTCAAAATAACATGTTAATCTAATCTGCATAGAGAAGAAAACTATAATAATCATGAGTAATTCAGCAGTTCTACAAGATATACACATCACATAACAGAGACCTTAAACTGGTTCCTAATTAAAGCACTCAGTTTGAGACCATTCTAAATTCCTGGTATATTTACTGGATCCATAGGCCATAAAAGTTTCAACCTACAAATTAAAGACATTAATACAATCATTTTGGTTGTTCTTGGTAATGTTCCAACAACCATGAAAACAACCCTTATTAGTTTTGAACAACATAACCTAAACTAGGTGCTTTTATTATTCCCCTAAAAAAAATCCACTCCAATAAGAAAATACATCAAGATAGCGACCACCGTCTTTTATTTCTCCTCCGATTCACCCTTGATCTCTTTCTTCACAAAATGAAAACCTAAAATCATATTAGAAAGCCTAAAATCGAAAGACAAAGAAGAAATCGAAAAAATAGATTCACAAATGAAACCCTAAAATCAAAACCTATAAAATCATAAAACCCTAATCCATAAATTGAAACGAAATAATTATTACAACATAATACCTGGTCGGATTTAAGTAGAAGCTGCTAGCAGTTGATTTCAGTGGTTTTAGATTGAGTTTCTTTGGTTTCTCAGAGATGCAGTTCCAGAACAAAAGAGAGGAGATGAAAGAGAGGCGATGAACCTTCTGTGGATGAGAAATGACAAGGAAAAATCGAAGAAGGAAAGATAAGATATAAGTCTGAAGGGTGGAAATAAAAAAGAGAAGACTTGACCAAACTTTGACTTGGGCGTGAAAACAAGTCAAAGTGTTCCCAACCACACACGCGCTTCACATACATGAATACCGAGAAGTTTCTATTCGGAACAGAAATGTCCCGGTTGCGAAATTAGGAACAACAATATGCCATTGCAACTGATTAGCAACAGAAATTAGCAACGGAAATTTCGCAACGGCACTAGTGATGTTGCGACTCTGGGTTGCTAAATCCTTAAAATGGTGTATTGGTTCTTCGTGTCTTCGGAGTAATACTTGTATGCCTCAACATTCCTAGAATTTCTAGTCTAACCTAAATGAAGTTGTCTCTAGTAATCTTAATCAAGCGAATCTAATTGAGTTTTGATACTAACACTTAATCTAATAATTTATTTATTTTTCTTAATATGATAAATGATGTAGAAGTACACACCATCTTCAATGAAAACTGTGAGTGGAAAGAAGTTCATAATCAATGGGAAAAGGAAATGTAGATAAGCTTTGATAGTACGCTTGCTACTAGGAAAAGTATTTATTTGAATCAACCGGGAAGGACTTTTCTTACTCAGTCTGAGTTAGGATCCTTATCTTCCCATCATATGGCCATGTTTCCCATGCCTAAGAAGTTAACAAATATAATTGATGCTATTCAACGTAAGTTCTGGTGGAATAAGAAAGGTATTGGTAGATATCTTTACTTGTATAATTGGGATGGTATAACTAGGCCAATAAAACAGGGAGGGTTGAATATTAAAAAAATTGCTTACCTTAATGAGGCTCTGCTAGATAAACTAGCATGTAGGTTACTTAATGAGTCTGATGCTCTTTGGGTTCAGACTAATAAGAGTAAATATTTTCCTACTCAGAATTCTCTGCATTGTGTTAATGAAGATACATGTTCATGGGTTTGGAAGTGGATTTGTAGAGGGTTAGAAATTATCCGTGAGAATTATTTCTGGGAAGTGGGAGATGGTAGGAGTATCTGTATATGGAAAGATGTTTGGATTCCAAATAGGAACACTCCTCCTGCCACCTCTAACTTTATTTCTAATGCAATTCAAACTGTGGATCAACTAATATTGAATGCAGGCGGTGTGCAGATTTGGAATGTGGTGTTATTGAAGGTGTTATTTGATGATCATAATGTTAAGGATATGTTTGCTATTAACTTGCCTGTTATAGGGAGTGACATTCTTAGATGGAAGCCGGCTAAGAATGGCTTATTTACTGTAAAGTATGCCTATGGGGTCATTACTAATGCAACTACTGGAATCATTAATCCTAATTTCCCTTGACGTGGAAGTCTAGTTTTCCACCAAAAATCAAACATTTTATTTGAAAAATCATGAATGAATGCCTTCCTGTTAGGGACAAATTAACGAGACATGTTCATACTATTGAAAACATATGTCCATTATGTAAACATCATCCTGAATCTACTCAACACTTGTTTATAGACTGTGAAATCGCTAAGAGTATGTGGTTTGCACTTGATGAAATGTTTGCAGGTAACTTAAAAGGGAAGGTGATAAGGGACTGGATCACTAGTTGGTTTAGTGATGCTACTACTCCAGTAGTTAGTCAGAAAGATCTAATCGTGTTTGCAGGTTTTTCGTTATGGAATATATGGAAGATGAGATGTGCCTATGCTTTTGATAATTCACAGGTGCATATTGATGATCTGGTTAGACAAATACACCAATATATCAATGAGTGGGTTAATGTGAATAGAAGGCATACACCTACTGTTCAGGCTGTGAAAACTAATGATAATGGAAATGTTTGGAAATTCCCTTGTGGGGTTTTTTTAAGATTAACTTTGATGCTTCTTTTATTAAGGAAACAAAAAAATATGGGAGTTTTATTGACTATGTTTGATGATACAGGACATGTGGAAGGGCAATATGCTTCCCCGGACTAGCTAAAGATAAGGAAGAAGCTGAAGCAAAGGCAGCACTGAAGGCGATTAGGTGGGCTAGAGAGAGGAGTACAAAAGATGGAGATAGAATCAGACTCCCTCAATGTTGTTAATGCAATTATATCCAATACTGAGTAAATTAGTTAGACAAACAATAGCTTAATAAATTCTTGTAAGTTTTTTCTGAGATTTTGAGGAGTGGAAGTGTTCGCACATCGGTAGAGGTGGTGGTAGTAATATAGCCGACTCTTTAGCGAAAAAAGGAAGACAGAGTATAAATCCTATGATATGGGATGAATGTCTTCCGAGTTGGTTAAGTAATCTCATTAGAGATAATATGACAACTACATTATCTTAAATCGTTAATGATCAATTCTTTTCTTATTCAAAAAATATATATATATACCATATTACAATTACTATTACTTTTAAACTTCGTGGTTTTTTTATTAATCCACCTCAGTAAAAAGTGGCTAATTAGGTATATTCAGTGAAGCAAAATCATGAAGAGATATTCACCGAGTTACCCATTTTGGACTTGGCTCCCCGGGTAAAAAGGAAAGAAGACTTGGGTAAATACCTAATTTTATTGACCAAGGGTAAATATGGGGATATAAAAATAAAATAAAATTGTATTATAAAATGAGTTCGGGGTTTTAGGTTTTATAATAACAATAATCATCAAGGTTATAGTCGCCGCACTCGTGGATTGTTGGTTTTGCCTATTACATTTCTTTTACTTTTTTCGGTTCCATGAAATAACATAGATTTATTTTCCATGATATAACATATATTTAGATGTAGATGTAGAAAAAGTTTATGTTTCATGAACACTTCTGATTTGTGTTTCCTTCATTCATTATTTGTTTCTCTGCAATTTCGCTTGCTTTCATTGTTTTTTTGAATTTCTCTTTTGTGGTTATTTCCACTCATCCTGATTTGGAATCAGTATTGGTTGATTATGGGGCTCAACCCTTGTTACCACGATAGAACATTTTCATAGATACTTCTAATGATGCCCCTACTACGACAAGGGTTGATCCGCATAATCAGCTAAAACTGTTTTTCCGAAGTTTAAAGAGAGAAGGTTTAAGTTCTACTCTTTGCCTGCTCCATAAACCGAGTTCGAATTGCTATGCAGGAAGAAACATGGAAAACACCAATTCAATGAGCCTTAATAGGTTAATTTTGATGCTTCTTATATAAAGTCATCTCTTACTGTGGGAATTGATCTAATAATTCGATGCAGGTGGGTTCAACGGGGCAAAATATGAGCACTCAAGGGTCGTAGATGAGGAGCAGGCAAAAGCGATTGCTTCTTTTGAAGAAATCAAACTGGAAGAAAGTAATGGGATTGATAACCTGCATATAGAAGGAGACAATAAGAATGTGGGTAGATTAAATATTGTTATTCAAGAATGTTTAGTTAGATTAAATAGTTCCAATAGTTGGACTTTTTGTTTCAATAAAAGAAGTAATAAATTAATAGTTGTGATTGTTCTAGCCTCGTCAGAGTAATGAGAAGTAATGGATTCATTTTTCATTACACATGGTGTTTCATTATCTCTTAATCCTTTTCTCAACATCAATCTTGCTTCCATATTTCTCAATTCAATTTTATCGTTCTAATTGATATGATTGACGAAATCTGTAAACATGGAAATTGAATTTTGTTAAGAATTTTTAGTACTTCTTCAGTTGTTCAGACTCTATATTATACTTAGCTATAAGTAGACTAGAAATCAAGACTTATAGTTTTGGCAACTAAACTTGACAAACAAGCTTGAGATAGCAACGCTTGCGAGTTCGACCGAATAGTGCTCTAACAGATTTGATCTTTTTGATCTGGAAATTATCGAGAGACGAGGAGATACATGTCCTAGCTAACATGGGTACTCAAATGATATTTTAAATGACTTCCGAGGAGTTCCCAAATATATTGTTATTCCATTGAGATTTTTGGAGAGTCTTCGAATGTCTCTTGTTATTGGTTAAAGATTTTTTTAAGTCATTTAAATTCTCCGAAACTCCATGTTATTGGATTAGGATTTCATAAGAGTCACTCCAACTCTCCTATTATTCAAAAGAGAACTGAAAGTCATGGATTTTTTTTTTCAAAGATTGGGAGAGACTTTTTTTTTGAAAAATAGGCATGGTAAAAGTCTTTCCCCAAGAGGTGATATTTTGAGAGACTTGAAAATTCTCCAAAAGATTTTTAAATAAATAAAAAAAAATAAAAAAATTTGGGGACTGATCATATGTTCATATCCCCACTCTTAACATCAGAGTCGAGATAACCTTATTAACGAAATGATGGAGGGTTATATTTTTTTGTCTTTCGTGTAATCTTGTGATGCCTTTATAAACACGACTTGTACCACAAAAAATATAAATTGAATCAGTGAACTACCTCTTTTCTCTCTCCATCTTACTCTCCCTCTCTCCTGCGATTTCAGGCGACCTAGAAACTCTTCTTCCGGCAAGCTTCTCTGCTTAGATTTACTCCCTTTTGGGGTAGATCTAAGTAGTACCCAGTCTTTCATTACTTCTGTTAGTTTTATTTTCATAGTTTAGTTAGGGTATTTTAGCTCCATTCGTGCCGGCAACAAGTTATCTGCACCGTGATGGTTTTTCTTTTTGTGCTTTCATAGCACCTTTTGTTGGCTTTCATGGCCATTTTATGTTAAGTTTATCAGTTTTCAAGTACATCGGCGGTGAACTTCGGCCACCGGAATCCTCATTGCTCGGTTCAAGATTTGAAGCAAATTACTCCTTTTGAGCATATCTTTCCTTAGAAAAAGAAAATCATCAAAAATGGTGGACTTATGATCCAATAACCATTTCCTTTACGATTCAATCAGATCTTTTTTCATACATGTTTTTAGTCATCCTCCAATGTTCTACCTCTTCTCTTGTTTGAATTATTGGTTTTGTACCGATTATGTATGAGTTTTATTTATTTATTTTGTATGTTTTTTGAACCTTGATGTACTGAAAATCCATGTAAACGTACTTTGATCCATTTGATGAAAGCTTGTTGTTTATCAAGAAAAAAAATAAAGAAGAAGATAAAAACCTAGCATTTTTAGGGGCGACTCCAAAGGAATTAGGAGCGACTTTTTTATTCCCAACCCATAGATGTGGTTATGGGATGTCCTAATAGTCGTAAAATACATATATGCCCTTTCACAATCGGTAGTTTGGTATTGGTTTTATCAACCGTTTATGATTATGTTCTTCTCTTGTTTGTTTGAGATCACAATCGGTAGATAATAAACATCACGAAACTACCGATTGTGAAAAATAGAGATATTTAAAATTCCATAGGTTTTTGAAAATTTTGAATATGGGGCGACTACCATAATCGATAGATAGTGAACACCACGAGACTACCGATTGTACAATCGGTAGGCAATGAACATCATGAAACTACCGATTGTGAAAACAGAGAAATCCAAAATTCCGTTGGTTTTTAAATTTTTTGAATTTGGGGCTACTACCATAATCGGTAGATAATGAACATCATGAAACTACCGATTGTATAATCGGTAGGCAATAAACATCATGAAGGTAGATAATAAACACCACGAGACTACCGATTGTACAATCGGTAGGCAATAAACATCATGAAACTACCGATTGTGAAAACAGAGAAATCCAAAATTCCATTGGTTTTTGAAAATTTTGAATTTGGGGCAACTACCATAATCGGTAGATAATGAACATCACACAACTACCGATTGTACAATCGGTAGGAAATACACATTAAGAAACTAGCGATTGTGAAAATAGAGAAATCCAAACTTCCAATGGTTTTTGAAAATTTTGAATTCCGGGCTACTACCACAATCGGTAGATAATAAACATCATGAAACTACCGATTGTATAATCGGTAGATTATGAACATCATGGAAATTCGAAAATTTACTACCGATCATGTATGTGTGGAGAATTCGAAAATTTAAGGATTTTGGCACAACCCAATTTTGGGGCTACATTGTAATCGGAAGTCAATTAAATGTCATTTACTACCGATGATAGATATATTTTGGCTCAATTGTTTACAATCGGTAGATATGGTACTCCATTATCTACCGATTCTGGGTTGTTCTCAATCATTCGAAAATAAAATTTCCTCTATATAAAAAATTAATCCCGATTGTGAACTTAACTACCAATTTTTAAGGGTAGTTTGGCCATTATAAAAAATGGGAGATAAGGGGTGGCTTCATGTTAGGTTTTGGTGATCCTTTTTTGTCTTAATAGTCGCCCCTAATTCTTTTAGGGTCGCCTATAAAAATGCCAGGATTTTTTTTTGTGAACTATATGATTTTTGTTTTTTAAAGAAAAGGTAAAAGCTATCGCATACAAATTTCATGGATACAAATTTTTGTGAACTATAGGAACAACTTTCTCTTCTGGCTAATCTAATGGAAAATTAGAGAGAAAGTGCATCTGAATGAGAGGAAAGGAAATTCCACTTCTTATTGGAGCTGGTACTATTCTTAACAAAATAAAATGGGTTTGAGCTTTATCTTGAACAATTAAGAACGCGCAATTGGGGATGCTTTTATTAATTGGGGGATATGAATTACTTCCCCCAACCAGGGGTGGCTGATAAGGGGTAACTTTTGATTATGAAAATACCAAAATACCCTTTCCCTAATTAAAAACCTTTATGAAAAGACTGTTATGCCCTTTCCCATAAAACAATAAAATCTAAAAACCAAATCAGTTTATCCCCCAATTCCATTTGAGTGCCGGCACAGTTAGGGTTTTGATTTTTTTTTCTTCATCTTCTTCATCGTTCTTCATCGACGATTAATCGTTAAATCAAAAATTTCTTCGTCGATTAACCTACCCGAATCATAACCATGCCTCCACGAAGGAAAACAAAAGCCAAACCGAAGACCAAATCGATTGGTCAACAAAAACACGAACAACAAATTGATTCAATTGCTGAAGAAAAAGGAGAGGACGAGGCGTCGAACTCGGACGATCAACCACTCGCAGCAAAAAATGGCTTCTGTGAGAAGGTTAGTTATTTTGAACTCATTTATGATTGTTTTAATCGATTTATAGCAATGGGTTTAGGTTAGAATCGCCAAAAATAGCTGAAACAGTCGAGGTACACATAGTATCGACATTCGATATGGGATGAATACGACACCGGTTTTAAGTACCGGCGTGGGATCTGAGATGAATACCATGCCGGTTTCAATCCATGAAAGTGAATTTATAGTACCGGCATACAAAGTAGGTTGAATACCATACCGATTTTAGGTACCGGCATTGGTTAATAGTAATTTGTGTATGCCGGTAGTATACTTAAAACACACAGAAACATTATGAACTTTGTCACCAGTACCGGCATTGAATGTAGGTTTCATGTATGCCGGTATAGGATAAACGACATAGATTTTATTGAATTCGTGTACGTCGGTAGTAACCTTTAAACATACAGGAACATATATGATTTGTTGATCAGTACCGGCACTCTATTTATCTTCCAGTGTATGCCGGTACACTATTACCAGCACGGAATTGATTTACTTGGAGAGTGCCGGTAGTTGTCTTTTGGTATTCAGAAGACACCCATTTATTTACCGGCATTCTCGATAGCTAAGTTTGAATGTCGGTAGCACTAAACTGGCTTCGTTTTTTTAAGAGTCTCAATGCCGGTACTTAAACTTCCAATATGACTTGTCTTAATTTTGTTTTGTGCGCTTATGTTATAGGTCAAAAGCCAAGGAAGCTAACAAAGGAAAAAATAAAGATGCTCTCACTAAGAGAAAGATGAAGGACGGTCTTGATACTCCTCAGTCTCTGCCTCCACGAGGAAAATATGTAGGTCGCAAGAAGCGTTTGGGGTTTGGAACAAGAGGGGCAATTTAGGAGAGTGTTGGTGACCGTAGTGCACTTGTAATCCGTGAAGGTACTGGAACAGTTGAGGACGGTGAGCATGATGAAGGTGAAAGTGAGGATGAAGATGGTGAGATTCCCCCAAGTCAATTAGCAAGCCAAAGTGAAGTTGGTGGGCCGAGTGAACAAGTAACACAAGGCAAGGGCAAGGGGAAACACAAAGTTAAAGGTTGTCACCTTCCTCACATTGATGACATGATACCCGACCTTGAACGTGGTAAAATTTTGGGTGAAGCTCCGGAACCAAAAGTACTATTTGGATACAAGCACTCTTGGGATCGTACTATCTATCAAACCTATGTAAGATTTTTTTATTTTGTGCATATGTACTGTTTTGGATTTATGCAAAATATCTTAATCGTATTATCTTCTAATTGTAGGATCATACTAAGTCTGTTCGTGTTTGCCAAACCAAGCCGCGACTCATTGGGATTTGTCTTTGGAGCATGATGATGTCCAAAAAATAGTAAAGGATTCTGGTCTATATGCTTTGGTTGAAAATTATGTGAAGCCAGATATTGTGATAGTCAATTGCTTCGTCGAAAGGTACCATGGTGAAACTGATACAATGCACTTCCCGTGGGGAGAGATGACCTTGATCCCTGATGATGCTCAGAACATTCTAGGCTTGAACGTTATCGGAAAATCAATTGCAGAGGGAGTTGAGTGTCTGGACCTTGAATGGTCAAAGTTGCACGCTTTGAATAACAAGATGTTTGGTTGGGACTTCAAAACTTCTACGGGGAGCTTTTATGAATCTCAGTCTAGTAAGATGAAGACATTCAAGCTGACGATGCTTAAGAAGAGGTTTGAAAATACAAATCAAAGAAGTTTGGAGGATGGATGGGACCCTGCACTATGGGTGTAGCTTCGGAATGCTCACCTTGTTGTCCTTGTTAGCTTAATGTTGGTACCTTCGGAGGCCTTCCCCTTTTCCTTTGAACCTCGGATACATCGATTATGGGTGTAGCTTCGGAATGCTCATCTTGTTGTCCTTGGTAGCTTAATGTTGGTACCTTCAGCGGTTTTCCAATTTTCCTTTGAACCTCGGATACATCGACTATGGGTGTAGCTTAGGAATGCTCACCTTGTTGTCCTTGGTATCTTAATGTTGGTACCTTGGAGCAACTTAGTATATTTAAGAAAATGAGTCATCCTTTCCATTGATCATTTCTCAAAAGCCTTCTTTATCCTATCGATATCAGCCTTAAAGTGTTGCTCCATTGCCTCGGTGACCGTAACCACGTTTCCTTGCCCGGACTGGATGAAATATTTAAATCTCCCATGATAGGACTCCGCTATACTAGTTATTTCATTCCCGTAATGTCTATAACAATTTGTCCACACGCGCATAAATTTTTCCTTGAACTTATCCAACCAATTATCCCGACAATATGAGACGACACTTGGATACACTTCGTTATATTTGGCAATAAACATGTTCAATCTCTTTTCATACATGTCCTCGGGAGGAGACCAATAAACTTTCTACCAATCCTTTAGAAATTCCAACCACCTTTTGTGATTTTCATCGTGTTCTTTATCGACTCGCTCTTTAATCTTTCCTCTTTCATTTTCTTCTTCTTCAGGTGATAGTTTCTATTTACGAACAACTTCCTCTAGTTGAGCAACCATTCTCTTTTTAATATCCGCCTTAGAGGGTTCAAACAAAGCATGACAATGTTTTTTCACATTTTCACATATATGATACGTACATAAGAAATTTTGTGCATCCGGATATACGTCTGATATGGCATTCATTAGTGCGTCAAACTGATCGGTTATGATGACCCTAGGAAATCGATTTTCCGGGAACAATAATTTCAATTGTCGCAATGCCCAATGATAATTGTAATCCCTCTCGTTTTCCATTAAACACCAAGCCAATGTGAATGTTACCTTGTCCGATGTTTGCCCCACGATGTTGAACAACGACATGTTGTATTTGTTTGTCTTGCAGGTGCCGTCCATCATAATAACATCACAACACGTATGAGCCAATTGTGAAATCAAAGGATGCGAAATGAATATTTGAAGGGGCTTCTCGTCCAGACCTCTTTTAATGATACGCGTGTAGTTGTGATCCCAAACTCTCTTATCAAATTCTTGCATAACGGTCCTCCTTCCCCATTCCAACCTTCTAATGGTTGCTTGTGTGCTATAAATTATACTTAGGGAAGAAACGTTGGTCTCATCCTTTTCCTTGAAGCCTCTGAGAATCACTCTTGGTTTGATACATGCTTTGGTCATTATCTTTACATCCTCGAATTGATGAGGTTTTAGATTCGCAACTACGGAGTGACCAACAAGATCTTTCGGATCTCGATGATTATGACGCCCAAAACACACCGTACAATCCCATTATTCTCCTTCTCATTTGTATCTTAGATGGAATACAAGCTTAAAGGAGTACTCATCCTTCCTCGTATTAGTCTTGTATACCCTATTAGCCTTCTTTTCATATACATAACCCTTTCTCTTATGGATATTCTTCTCCTTGTATTTTCCGTGTCGTTCACAAACCATCTCAAAACGAACATCTGAACGCTGGCTATTCCCCACTAAGACACACATGTTCTTAAGAGTCGTCTCTTTTGCCCAAGCAATTGCTTCCTCTGGAGATTTTATTCCCTACATAAGGACAACAATGGGAGATTATAAGGACAATTTAAAGCAATCCCAACATAAAATTGTAAAAACTAGGTGAAAGTATTGTTTGGTAACATACCCGAGGCATTTTATAGTATTCAGACGTATCCCGAAAGAGAGGTTTGGAATTGGATCGATGTATGTCACAACCTAAGGCATGAATGAAAATAAAATTGAATTAGTTCCACATAATAATGTTCCGGCATTGTATGTTATTGAACTGCAATGCCGGGATTGCTCATACCGACATTGTCGAAAAGTTAAACTGGGTGCCGGTACCAAGTGCCGGCGTGCACGATAATTTAAATTTGATGCCGGAACTGAAGTTCAAAATATCATTAACTCCTATATGATTTTATTGTAAAACCGGCATGGTATATATGTAAGGTTCTAACCTGGTACTGACTGCCGGCTTGTCCCATAATATACAAACTACGCCAGTACTAAGTGCCGGAGTTCACGAAAAATTAAATTGGAAGCCGGTATTTAAGTTCGAAAATCAAAAACCCCTGTATGTTTTTCTTGTGGTACCGGCATAGTTAGTTTAGAGAAAACCATGCCGGTATGGATATTCCATGGAATATTCGGTGGTAGGTAAAAGTGTAAATGTATACCGGCATATGTTTTTGGTTTGAATACCACGCCGACACAATTTTTAAAATGGGGGATATCTTGTACCGGCATAGAAAGCAGTATGAATACCACGCCGGTGGCATTAGTTCCGGCGTAGTATTCATACAACGAGTATGCCGGTACTAAGCTTTTTCAGAGAAAAAAATGGCGGTTTGAAGAAGAAAAATCAAATTTTCGACCTCTTTGAAGCATTACTTGTTTGTTGGGGTTGCTTGTATGCTGAACATGTTTACTTTCTTGGGTTGGTTCTTCACGAAACACTTCATGCTCACGAAAATCAGGATCCAAGGGTGTTGCTTCATCATATAACTCCAATTGTGAGTTGTTATCAATAACCGAAGATTGAAGATATGATTGTTGTTGTAGTTGAGCTAAAGATTCTGCAGCGGCAAGTCTCTCATCACAATCATCTTCATTTTCAAAAAAAAAATTCCACTCAAAAATATTTTTCCCTACTTCACTCTCAACTAACCCACACAAATTCAAATAAAAATAAATACACACTAATTTATCCCCCAAATACTTAACATTTTACTAATTATAATTAATCACTAATCCTGATTAGTGGGGCTAGATTAGGAATTAAAAAAATAATTACATAGGGGGTCACCCAGAATTGCTATTGGGACACCATTTTTGTCCTATAGCTATATCCCCCAATTAATAAAAGTATCCCCCAATTGCGCGTTCTTTATCTTCTCTGCGCGTTTCTAGATCATTTAGGCAGTCGCATCACCCGCTATTCTCGGTGAATTCTAGTTTTTTTTTTTTTTTTTTTTTTTTTTTTTCGTTAGGTAATCATGGTATTTTAACAATAAAATTAGTCATAAAAATCCAAGGTGACCAAACTTGTGGTACAAAAAACCCAGTCAAATGTTGGGATTCATTAAAACTCCATC
Organism: Papaver bracteatum; assembly: GCA_023529315.1. Classification (NCBI taxonomy): domain Eukaryota; kingdom Viridiplantae; phylum Streptophyta; class Magnoliopsida; order Ranunculales; family Papaveraceae; genus Papaver; species Papaver bracteatum. Next base: position 4,993,182 of record JAJJWX010000811.1, on the reverse strand, counting down.
TTAAACTAAATTGATACAAACACCCCAAATTTTAAAAAATTGATACAAAAACCCCAAATTTGAAAATTGGTTTCATCAAATTCTACGAGGTTTCATCAAAATTTTGTTTTTTTTTTTGGTTTTTGTGTTACTTTTGTTTTGGCGGTTTTTTTTGTGGATGGATAGTGACACATTTGGGGTTATAACTCGGGACCGTTTTAATAAACAAGTTACAAAGATTCTCTAAAATACTCTCAGAGAATCACTAAAAGTCTCTAGATTTTCAAAGAATCTCCAGAAGTCACTCATATACAAAATCTATGAAAATTTATACTTTATGGAAATCTCGTTTGAATACACCCCGTAAGACTAGACCTGATCAGATTTGCTAGTTCAGAATTGGGCTTCATAAAGGATTTGGCCCATCCGTGTCTAGGCCGCAAATCTCCAAAATGCGAACCGACTTAGTTGGCTCCCTGGCCGGTGAAAAAGGAGATAAAAGAGGCGAAATCACCGGTAGGTAAAGACTTAATCTCCTAAACCAAGGGTAAATACGGGGATAGAAAATAAAAGATTTTGTATTATAAAATGGGTTCGAGGTTTTAGGTTTATAAATGTAACCAAATCAAGTTATAGTCGCCGCACTGTCTCTATTCAATCAGGCTTGCAATCTTCTTCCATGGATTGTTGGTTTGGAAAATCTATTACTTTTCTTTCAGTTCCGTCTCCCTAACTGAAACGGAACCCTCCTATTTAGCATTTTCTCAAACTGAGTTGAAAGCACCCATCATGATCGATTATTCGATTAGGAAGCAGTATTGTCTGGTTATGCGGTTCTGCACTTCTCACCACGTTGTGATAAATGGACTACCCCTGTCCCTACTGTGGTGACAAGAGCGGAGCCGCATAATCAGATGACACTGTCTTATCGAAGTTTGTATCGGTAGAAGTTCAATGAGCAATAATAGGTTAATTTTGATGCTTCTTATATAAAGTTATCTCGTGGGTTCAACGGAGCAAAATGCGAACACTCAAGGCCCTGTAGATGAGGAGCAGGCAAAAGCTAAAAGTAATGGGATTGATGATAAGAATAGATTAATTAGTGTTAGTCAATAATGTTTAATTAGATAAATTAGCTTTAATAGGTGGACTTGTTGTTTCACTAAACGAGAAGTAAATTAATAGTTGTGATTGTTCTATTCATTTTTCGTTACACATGGTGTTTCATTATCTCTTAATCCATTTCTCAACATCAATCTTGCTTCTTTTTTCAATTCAATTTCGTATTTTATTGTTCCGATTAGAATCTGAATTTTGTTAAGAATGTACTTCTTCAGTTGTATCAGATTCTATATTCTATTGAGTTTATTGATCTACTTTCAATGGAGAATCTGCTTAAGATGCCTAAGAGTTCCCCAATTCCTAGACCAGTTTTATGCTTTGTGTTGAATATGTTCATTTGATGTGTTCTTTGCTACTTTTTTCATTATCTTGACATAGAGTTTGTACGGAAGAAATACTTAATGTAAAAAATTGACAAGTGCAAAGAGTCTGCAATTGATAAGTAGAAAACATTGGGAGCTCTTTTCTAGGGAGCTGCTTATATGGGTTTATATATGCTCAACCACAGAGATGGAAGTTAAGCTGCAATAAGGTACATTGCTTATATCAATCTACTCTATATGTTTTGAGAAGCTAGATTTTGCTGTATTATCGTGGTATTAGTTATGTTTGTCAGTTTTACATTCATGAATCAGCAAGCAAATTTATTCATGATGGATGAAATGAAGCAAAATAATTTGTCTCTCAGCAGTGAACAGATGATCATTCTGTTTTAAAACACTCAACTCTTCCACTTCTGACCCATTACTCGTTAAAATTTTGGTCCCAGTTTTACATAATTTTTTCTCTGCATCCATTAAACAAGGGTAATACTTTAGATACCATATTTTTTGACCATGCATTTTTATGAAAGAGCATGTTAAGGACACCTATAGGTCCACCTTTCATTTGTAAGTACCGAGTTGGTCTACATAACTTGCACTATTGTCTGAGTGAAACCGTGTTAAATTTTGTAATGCTTAAGTGGGTAATTTATCTATCGACTATCAACATAACTTTTGATTTTGTTCAGTTGAAAACAGTAATGCTAAATTCTGATTCTCCGATGGGAAATGTGTTTCACTTTGGGCAATGCATGTTAACCCCAGATAACATACAAATTGTGTTTATGTGCATATTTAGACATTGAGAAACTTTAAACTTTTGAAAATATTCAATCTGCAATACCCTGCCAATTGCAAAAGCTCTTCCATCGATCCTGGCAAATGGACAGGTTTTCTGGGTTTGTTGCCATTTATTGTTCTTTGGCAACTGTGGAAAGCAAGATGCTCCATAATCTTTGATAATTTACAGGCTAATGTAACTGGTGTTGTTAGAAGGACTATACGTCTTTCTTCTAGGGGTGGTTGGGCTGGTTAAGGACTACAAATTCCACTAATGGAAATAAGTACAGTCTAGACTGATTCACCTTACAAGAATTACCGATGCAAGTTTTTTTCAAGGAAACAAAATTATCATGTGTGGGTTTAATCTCTCATAATGCTAAGTCCTGGCAGTTTTAAGAGGTTGTTCATATATCATCGGAAAAGATCTGGTTACTGCTTGGCAGTTCACACCATTTGTTGTTTAAAGCATAGTATCTCTGTTTATATGCAGTACCCTAATTCACACACCGTGGTTTACGTAGGTAGTAGACCGAGAGGAAATGAGATGGCTGAGGTGTTTAAACTTTGTACTTTTTAATATTCCCAAGTTCGTTATTCAAGTTCTGATATAACTTTTTTATTACTTAATAATGCTGGTTTTTATGGATTTCCCTCAATTGATCATGACATTGCCTGTGGTCGTGAAGAGACTGTCATGATAGTACTACTCTTGTATCTAACACATCTAACATGCTCGAGTGGCCTCTATTTGTACAGGTAATTTCTTGCTTTGCTTATTTAGTTTTTCTCATCATTTTATTATTATTCATGAAGTCAGACAACTTCTTTATATAATCGATTTGAATCTTTATCTGAATTTTTTCTGTTTTGTTTCGTCGCATTTGCATGCCTTGGAATTTTTTTATGAAATGTTCGGTTCTTGCATTTACCATGTATACTAATATAGTAACCTCTGTTCAGTTGTGTCCGTTCTTTTCTTTATAATCTTAGCTTTTGTCTTTCCTGACTTGTTTGCTTAAGCTTTGTAGATACCATAATTTCCGTCCCTTAATACAAAGTTCGTTTGGATGATACGCAACATTACCCATTTCTACAATTTGGCCAATTAGGCAACTTTTTGCAACATTAAGCTGTCTGATTACTTTCGTTATAATGACATCTCGCTTAATATGAGAAATGCGCCTAGATGGTTGTCATAAACCTCAAGTATTTTCCTTTCTGTGTTAAAAACAATTATCTAATTATGGCGATTCTAGGGATCATAGTTGCTGAATACTTCCGAAATATGGGTTACAATTTTAGTATGATGGCTTATTTTACATCTCGATGGGCAGAGGCTTTGCTTGAAATTTCAGGACATCTGGTAATTACACCTCTTGTCTGTGTTACGACCTACGACGTATAGTTCATCCTAGTATTTTGATTCTTCGTCTATCCTATAATTAGTTTTACATGCTGTTAAATATCCAGCTCTGCTTTCCACAAACCCTTCGTCCTTTCTGTTTTTTGTTTGTGATGTTGGTTCTCGTAGCTGTTAAATATCCGGGTTTGAAATTTACATGGTATCCTGGTGCATTACAAAAAAATGTTATATGCAGGCTGAGATGCCCGCTGATAGTGGTCTTCCTGCATACTTGGCAGCACGTTTAGCCTCCTTTTACAAGCGTGCTGGTAAAGTGAAATGTCTTGGTGGCCCAGACTGTGCCGGTAGTGTCACCATTGTTGGTGCAGCTTCCCCTAAAAGCTCTATTTGAGGCAGTCAATTGGGCTAAGGAGCAGGGAATAAGCACCTGTATTTGGAGAGTGATTGCCAGAATGTAGTTTCTGAGACAAAAGGGAAAAGAGAAGCTGTCAAATGGACTACTAATGGCCTTATATTGAAGATAGTTTGGAGTTGTTAAAACAGTTAGATTCCTGGATGTGTACTTTCATTCCTAGAGAAGTTAAGAATACAGCTAATTTTCTAGCCAAGCATGTTGTAAGCTTATGTCAGGTCGAGAATTGGAATGACTATGCCACACTAGAGACTGTATCAGTCAGACCAACTATAAGCAGGGAAGAGTTGGGAGTTAGGATGATGATTTAAACTTCTACAATATCTAGTTCATATATGAAGCTCCTTGTGAAGAACAAGTACCAATATATCATAACAAAATCAAACTAGAAATAATAATCGCTATCATCTCCACGCGCAATGCGGTCAAGAATATCATCGTCATCACTGGGTAGTTCTTCGTTGAACATCTTCTCCACATCAACAGATTTTTCATAGAAATCAGACCCACGCATAGAAATCACATCATAAGCTTGCTCTGGAGAATCACCCAATACCAAAGCATCTTGCTTCCTCTCCAACTTCAATAAATCTCTGCTCAATGTCATGATTTGGGTGGGATGTGAAATTGGAGCACGAAAGGCCTCAAGAGCACAAGCTCTTCTCTTCTCAATCTGGGCCAACATATTAGATAGATCAACATCAGTAATACGACTACAATCATTATTCATCATCATAAACTCTTGTAACCTTCTTTTCACTTGATCCTCACTAGTTTTAGTTCCGACGACCAACTCACGCTTTCTCTGCAACCTCAGTTCTTCTGAAGAGTAATTGACAACTGCAATCTGTCTTTTGCGGTCCGCTTCCACTATTTCACGGTGGTCGACCAAAAAGAGAATTGGGTCGGTTTCGTAAAAATTATTCTTACATTCATCAATCTCTTTGTCGAGCAGTACCAACCGGTCACTAAGATCTTCTTCATAGCCAACATCGAATTGAATGATAAACAATCTTAATCTTTCTTCTTCTAGTTCCTGGATATTCCTCCTCCTCTCTAACCTGATTAGAATCTCGCACAAAAACGTAACACCCCAATGTCTTATGCCGAATTCACAAAGAGGTTTGGGACTTAGAAATGCGTCAGATGCGAGATTGTGCAAATTTGTAAGAACATCAACAACTATTTTACCTATCTGGACAATTTCTGTTGTTCTTCTTCTTCTTCTTTTTGATGATCCCTGCTTTTCTTCTTCTTCTGCGGTGATTGGTGGGGTTGATAGGGTTTGATTATTAGTATAAACTAATTCTCGCTTACTTTCAAAATCAATTAAAACACTAGCTAATTCTGAGATAGCAATATGTCTTCGATTGACTGATTGTTCTGCAGAAGAATCATCAACAGAAACACGCATTGATCCAAAAGAGATTAGGGTTTCAAAAACAGGAATTCTCTCCTTATCAATCTCATTCAGGAGTTGTTGTTGATGACAATTATTCGAAGGATCAATAACAGTATCCATTGTGTGATGGTTGTTTCTTGATATTTGATTCCTATGAATCAAAAAGTTACAGAATAATATCAGCTTCTTGTAGAGAGAGAGTGTGAGCGGGAAAAGTTCTCGCTGAATAAGAAATTGAGGTTTCAAAGAGTTTACCCTGATCTGACGGTGGAAACAAATCTTCCACCTTGTTTATTCGAGCATGACTCGCGATCTAAATCTAAATATGATTTGGGATCTTTGGCCTTATTCATGCTTCGTTGAATCCACGTGCATTGGTATGTCAAATCTTTTATTAAATTCTACCAAAGTCCATTTTGGTCAAACTTAGAATAGGTAGTAGAATTCTAAAAATTTCCGAGGTATTCCGGAACATACATGATTAAGATTTTTATTATAGGGAAAGCTAAAATAGATGGGAAAAGCTGACTTTTGGTCAAATGAAGGTGATCAAGGATCAAAACGGGTGGAAATATAACAATCTCTTATCTCTTCATATATTCCCGATCATCGTGTAACATTCTTTCTCCGTAATCTTCAAAAGTAACCTAATCATTGACATATAATCTTTCGATTTTAGACTTCATAACTTGTGTAAATAGTCTGTTACAATTTCACAACTGTAAGTCTTCTTCGAATGTAGTTTTAGGAATTGTATTGATCATATATCAAACCAAAATAACGGAGAGAAAATTTGATGCGATTATCATGGTTCTGGTGGTAATGGTGTTTTGATGATTATAACAGTTCCAACACCGTGTGTGGATACAAGTACTTATAAGTGTGACGTTGAGTTTGTTGCTGAAGGTGTCTAAGTTGAACTTTAATTATATATATATATTAATGTCATATTGGAATAATTTAGTACCAAGTAAACGCTGATTTGATCGCCGGCACAAAAATCCGTGATATGTAGGAGATAGGTAGTACAGATTCAAAAACTGTAAATTGGGGATTATTTTCTGATCAAATCATTTTTTAAAAGCTACTATCATGATCAAATAGAAAAGCTATGCACCATTAATCTTAAGGTGTTGGAATGCCATTTTATGCGATACAAGAACGTCAAGATCATTCGACCAAAAAAAATGAACATCAAGATGATCAGTTTATCAATTACAAAAGACAAGTTAATCAAATCAAAAAAATATATATTCAACATGCCAACGTGAAGTTATTGTTAATGGTGATTGCGGTAGGGATCGGGAGAAGATAACTAACAATTGGGGATTGTTTCTCTATTTCCCCCTTTATTGACCGCAAGTCAATCCTGCATGACCTAAAGTCATCTTTCACCCAACCATTTTAGCTTTCCTTATAACAAAAATCATGATTAAAGACCGCACAAAGACATAATTTGAAGAAATCCATCAAAGCATAGTAGCCAAGATTGGTATTCCTTTCAGATTCCTTTTTTCTTAAACCCATCTATCTTTAGTAGCAAAGTCAAATGGCTTTAGCAATGAATCAATTACAAAAAATATTCTTCAGCCCTTCTATACGGACCGACTCAAAAACGACCCAAAAACCGGGATGTGACTCATGTGAGGGTAGCGTGTGGACCCCGCCCACTGGGAACTTGTAGGGGTCCCGGTTAAAAGTGTGTGGGTCCCTTTTTCTTGTGTCAGCCCGGTTTTGGCTTTGTTTTTGGGGTCGGTTCTTTTATAATTTTTGAATATTCTTATGGAATTTCGTAATCCAAGCTATGTTGATTTGATTTGATTTGAACTCGAGGAACACGAGAGAAAAATTCCAGTGAGATATGAAAGTCATAAATTTCTTTGGTCACTAAGATTCACAAACTCATTATCTAAGCCAATAAGTCAAAAGTGTAGTTTAGTGGAAACTTTTCCAACTGTGAGTTCACAAAACCTAGCTTAGCCGAGTTCTCATGTGTCCAGAGTTGTTCACAAACCCAAGCCAACTCAACTTTTGAGTTTATAAACTCAGTATAGGTCGACCCCATCATTTGACTCTAGGATCATTCACTCTTCTTTGTTTCCATGGAAAACATTTCACATGCTTACAAATACTTATTCTTAGCTAATGCTTTTGCAAGAAAAGGTCAAAGTTTTTCAATCTTGCTACTTGACCAGCTAGGTAACAGCACTTTGATCGCTGATCCTATGGGGCAGGTACAAATGTGAGATGAGGTGTTTGCTCGTTAGTTCCACGCCATCAAAGAAAGTTAATTTACTATTCAGTTAGATCACCGTTTCGATTGCTAGCGTCCCCGCTCCCCTGCAACAAAATACTAAAATCCCCATCCCTTAAGAGTTTCGATCCTATATCTATTTCTGATTAAAGACGAGAAATTCAAAAAAAAATCAAATCTTCTCGATTATTGAAACCATAATATAGCATATATCTATTAAGGTAAGTAAATAAGAATGATTAGTTTAGATATGCTGTGATGATCACAAAAAAATGGATATTTGAATTTCTCAAGAATTCAATCTGTTAAGTTTCTATGTGTTTGTTCAATGCAATTCTCCTCTTCATCAAAATTATACAATCTTCAAATAACAAATTGCAACTGAGAATTAATCTCAATTCCATTTTTAATTTCATAAAAAATATTATATATTCATATGCACCAACATACAATATTAGGGTTTTAGAAGGGAGGATTCATCGAGTAAACACTCGTGAGATTAAGACGAAAGATGTATCACCCGGTATTCAACATTTCCTCTTCAAATTGATAACGGAAATATTTGAATTTAGGGTTTGAAAAAACCCAAGGATTTTAAAGAAGAAAGTAAAGCGACCGTAACTATTTGGATTTCAATCCATGGCAGACAAAGTAATACACAACGAATACATGCAGTTTTTGACGCGTTTAAACCTAGAAAATGGTATTGAAGAACTAGTTATGGATGACGTGGTGAAAGAGAAAAGTATCCTCTTCTTTCCACTATGCATGCCACGGAGAATCAGCTGTCAAACAGCTGTTATTATGCTGTTCATATAGCAATTTCGCTAAGTTTTTCAAGAATTAATCTAACTTGTGCATCAAGTTCTTAGATCTTTTTTTCGACAATCGCCACATATATTGTGTGCACTTTGTCTATTCTTGGTAGTAAGGGGTTGTCTTTGGAAGTAATCTTTTTATGGTAATTTTCTCGATGCTAAACATGTTTACTACTTCAAAATATGAATATACCTCAATGCAAGTAAAGTTCCAACTAAAGAAACATGCTCCATATTTTTTAAGAATGAAACTATATATACTTACTAACTGAGAAAAAACTTGGGTTGCAAGAAATTATCACTTACATATTAATCAACTCTTCTTTGTCAAATTCACAAGTTTTGGTCAAATTTACAAGTTTTGGTATGTGAAGATTGTTCTCAAATTTAGTTGATCAAAACCATATCTTGATTTATAGTATATCAAAGTCGGACTCAGAATACGAATGAAGCATGTTAGTTGAGTATCAGAATTTACTGATAAGTGCATAATTCATATGATTTTAATGTCCATTTCATACTTGTTTTAGCTATTATTCTTGCATGTATTCTTGTTATTACTCTTGTTTTCTCTTATTTTTCTCTATTAGGTGAATCATCTAAAAAGGAGCTAAAAAGTGCTAAAAATATCTAAGAAGAGAAGTATTCCAAGTATCCAAGTGCCCAAGTCGAAGTGAAGTGGAATAAGTGCGACGAAAAGAAGCAAAAGTGCTCAAAATCAAGAGATGGCCCAAAGACCAAGCTTAACTCATTCAAAATCAGGATTTCTTATCACCATCTTGAAAATATTTTAATTACAAAGAAAATTCAGAAGAAATTACGGGCAAAACAAGCTTATCGAATATCAACGTCTACAGGAGGGTACACGTACTGGGTACGTGTACCATCGAAAACAAGAATTTCATGAACTGGAGGGGTACACATACTAAAAGGACTTTATTTTAAATGAGGGTACACGTACCATAAAGGCCAAAGTTCACGAACTCTTTTAAGTCTTTCTTTACTACTTTTTAGAATCGGTTTCAGGAACCGACTAGGATACTTGAAGGCCGAGAAATGGAAACCTATATATAAATAGGTATCAGGCCTTGCAAAGAGAACAATCAATCCATCACAAGCTAGGGTTTATTTTCTACACCTTAAACCTAGGGTTTACCCCTTAAGGGGGAAACCACTATTATTCATCTTTTTGTGATATGAGTAGCTAAATCCTTTATTGATTAAGGATGAATTTAATGTTATAAACGTGAAGCTTTATTAGTAATACAAATCTATTTGAAGTTTAAATCACCATCGTTTGTTTTCACTATATATAAGGTTTATGGTTAATATTTTGAATGGTTTGGGTGTGCAACTAGATTAGTCTATTATTCATTCTATTGCTAGTAGAGAATTGAGCGATCCATAATTTTAGATCATATCCTACACAAGTAGAGAACATGAGACCTTGCAGAGGGATTTTGTAAAGCAATCTTATGTGGAAACAACACCAGTAGACTTTAACTACTGGGATCAAACCTAAATTCATTAACCCTAAAGTGTTCGATAAGAGTACCTCAAGGAGGATCAGTTGGATATAATCCGATGACTAAGCATACTTGTTATCCAATGATACAAGGAGTTTTGGGGTTAGCTAAGCGTACCTGTTATCCTACGTTTGGTGATGAATAATTCTAACGAGAAGATAGATAAGTATTATGATCCTGTTAACGCTTGGTAACACCGAAGGATTCCTTGATCAGCTCTTTTCTTTCTTATTGTCCTTTTATTTATCTTATAACCAATTACTCCTTTGTTATTTATTTTATTTTGATGGTACAAATAACTTATCAATTACACAGCTCTATGTGGGAATGATCCCTACTACCGCTATATTACTAGTTAATTAGTGCGAAATATCTTAAGTAATTTGTTGTGCCTACAACAGCCCGTACATTTATCGATTGACCCTTGAGGATTCAAAACTGAAGAATGACGAAAACATCAACGAGGACTTCATCAACAAAGGTATGTGATAATTGATTATCCTATTTACTCATATTTTCCACCTTTTTATCTTCTAAGATAAAATTATTATATGACTTTAGTACTATGATGAAAATTGCAAAGAATTTTTTTTCGAGTCTAAGCTAGTACTTGATAAATCTCGAATTATAATTTCAAACAATGGAAGCTCTAAAGGACTTATTTCATAATAGGTTGAGGATGATTTATTGTTTAATATATCATAGTTGTCAAAGAATACCCTACAAGCCATCAAGTTACATTCATGTACACGAATTGATTTTGTTAATACATGAATTTTGAAATTATTATTAATATACTTGATGAATAGATTTTTTATGAAGTCGCGTACATGAGATGATTTTATCTGTTCGCAAACTGGTAGATTTTGAGATGTTCCTGGACATTGTTGAATCCCCAAGTACACGAACTAATATGTTAGTATGCGAACAAATTGATTTTAATTGGTTCCTGAACACGTTTTTTTTAACTCACGTACATGAACTGATTTGGACGAACTTGTTGATATGAAATGATCTTGAACTACGAGACGAAAATTTGTTCGCAAACTTTTTTTTTTTAGTTCACGAAATGATTTTGTCTTTGAGAGTTATCGAACTTCATTATTGCTTGATATTTGATAAACGCATTTATGTGTCTATTTTGATCTCAGTTATGTGTATTGTTAATGTTTAATTTTACACTTATTTAACTATTATTTGTTTTTGTAGGTGTTTTCGGAGAAATACACTTGTACGGAGAAATTGCTCGAAAAGTAAAATTTGCACTCCCATGAGAAAATTACTAAAGGCACCCCGGAAGTATATTGGAGCCGTCCCAGAAATGTGTTAAAGGCGTCCCGGAGAAGCGTTATTGTCACCCAATAAGAATTGATAAAGGAACTTGAAGAATTGTTAAAGGAACACCCAAGTGACTATTTATACCCCCGCATTTTACCATGTGCACCCCACTTGCTACCGATGCCCCTTCAGAGGATAGGAAACCATCTTCTTCATGGTTTGAAGAACAAAATTTGGCGAGAAAGTCTTACTTTCAACTGCGAAGTTTTCTGGGCAATAATTAGACAAGAATTTTGGAGAGATTTTGCGCAAAAATAAATCGTAAAACATGATTGATATAAGAGTTAGATTCGAAAAAAAAAAGGGTTTTGGCTAAGTTTGAATAAAATAGGGAAAGTAAAATATAGTCGGGATCCATTTGTCTTTGTACGTGATTTGGAAGAATACAAACTCTTGATTCAGTCAAAGATAGAAAGTTTGGAATAAATAAAACATGTGCATGGGAGAGATTCAGATAACTTGGAAACCGCATGAAGATAAAACAGGGAAGGTGAGGTATATTCACGTGACTTTTGGATTAATTTTTGGAAGTTACGTGTTGTTTGGAAGAAAAGTATGTTCTTAGGATTTGGTCATGTCGACAGAAAAAAGATTGGGTTAAAAATGGAAGGAATCAGAAGCGAGGAATGGAAGGACCAAAGTTCGTAACTTGCAGAGAGGAAAACGGTAATAATTGAAATATTTCTCGAAATATCTTCACATGTTGTGTACATATAGAGATGGGTCGAGTCAAAGAAGGAGGTCGAAGATTAGGGGTAGTTGTAGAGCTAAAAACCAAGTCGCGGGAGGAGTTACAGCAGCAGCAGCAGGAAGAAAATGAAGCTGAAGAACATTAAGCTGTGCAGGACAATCATATTTCTAGCATCTTAAATTTCAAATCATGTAACAGTTGATTAGCCTCGCATATCTTCAGTTTGCAATACCTATTGTAATAGTGACTTCTATAACGCCAATACATCGTTGCAGATTCGATGTGTTATATCTTCAATAAAAAAACCTTTTAAGCCATGAGTGATTATTTTGAGCGTGTTTTCACCTTGAAGAGATAAACCCCAACATTCGGATGACGGAGGAAGCCTTATTTCATAATTTTTTAGTAACTATAATTGATTCTTTAAGACTTTTTGCACTTGATTTAATTGATATATGATTTTTATTAATTGAAAAGGCGAGGGTACCCAAATACACCACAATCTTATTTTTTCAACCAATAAGTCCTCTTACCGAAAGTGATCGTCTATAGACAAAGTCAAGAAAATGCAACAAATCGGTATTCACACTTTATGTGATTGTCTATGGAGATCGAGATAATACGACTACCAAAGTGTGATACTTGATAATAAGTTCGGACTTAACCAAACTCAATAGGATCACTATCAAGTATATCGGAGTTAACGTTTGTGTAATTTAATTTAAATTATATAAACAAATATAATTGGGGAAACAAAAGTAAATCACACAGCAAGATTTTGTTAACGAGGAAAACTGCAAATGCAGAAAAACCCAGGGACCTAGTCCAGAATTGAATACTCTCAGAATTAAGCCGTTATACAAAATCTACACCAACTTCGAATAATTGAGACCAAGCAACTACCCCTAGTTCACTTAGTTTCCTCAGTATCCCTGCGCTTCCGACTTCGATGAGTGCACACACTGGTGAAATTCCTTTGGATCGTATTCCAAACAGTAAAGGAACAACAAATCTGTTTGGTAACAACTCTATCAAATCTTTCAAGATAAAGATATCTCAAGTCATACGCAAAGGCTCTTCCATTTAATCTAATAAACTCATTTGCCTGGATAGATCAATCTATCCAATAACTACAAAAGTAGTTAAGTTTAGATTCATAGTCAATCAATATAGATTCCAACAAGAAACTATAAAATGATGTTGATCTCATACAACTTATCAATCGAATAAATCTGAATATAGTTGGATCCCAGCCGATCAAGGTTTGTGCACACACAAAGATATGAGAACTAAATAAGAAATATTCTTCATCTTCTTCATCTTATTTAATATTTAATAAAAACCTGCACAACACCACTTGATTATCTTGTAATCAATCACACACAAAACGAAGTATGTTAAAAATGAATTATCACAAGATGTCTTTAGATCTACAAACAGTTCTAAATATACCTTCGATACTTCGATCTAGTTTTAGTGAATATTATATCAGAAGAGAAGATTCTCAAGAATAAACAAACTAGGTGCAATCAAAGTTTCAACAACCATTGGTCAATCAAATCAATCGAAAACTAATAACACTGCAATTATCTAGTTTCCCACCAACGGTACTCGTAGAGCTTCTTGATCCCACAGAAGTCTTTAAATGAGTGGTCGTAAGAGATTTCACCTAATTAGGATACTTTCCTCTACGATTAGATGGCTCCACCAGAAACAATAAGAATGAAGTTTTCCCTTCTCTTAGGATAGTTTGATAGAAATAAAAACTTAGGTATTTATAGACCAAGGATGTTTGGACACCAAAGAATTTACAAAACCGAAAATATTCTCAAGATATGCAATGAATGCCAAAATCGATTTTCCTAAATCCAATATAAATGCTTGTCCAAAATTTCCAAAATTTCTCAATAGAAAATCTCCAATTAGTAAATGCACATTATTAATTTTTATTCTCTAGAAATATGCATTTAATTGCCGGTAATCAAAGCATATAAAACAAAAAACCTTAATTAAAAGATTCTCAATTTATTCCGGCACAAGATCTCCTTGAGTACTAAGGAATATCTTCGGTTGATCTTAGCCTTCAAACGGTAGAACGCAATAATGAATGTTGTAATCCTTTGTTTCTCAACCACATTTATATCCTATTCCGAGACTTAACTAATTGTAGACTAGAAATCAAGATACAGTTTTGATAACAAGATTGAGATAACAACACTTGTGAGTTCGACCGAGCAATGCTCTAACAATCTCCCCCTTCGCCAATTTTAGTAACAAAACTATTATTACATATGGATAAAAATAAAATCTATGACAACTTCTTGAATCCAACATCTTTTGATTTCCTTGGCATCTTCAACTCCTTGGACTCTTCGTAATTCCAAGTTGCAATGATTCTAAATGTGTTCAACTCAGCATCGTTGTTGTTGAAGAACCGATTCCATAGTGATAACAACATTAGAAGACAAATGTTCTCAATCGTCGTTATATATAAACATAGTATTATTCCTTTCTCCAAATTTCAATTATATATCAACTCTGAAGTAATACTACGGTGATATGTTTCTCCCCCTTAATCAATACTTACACCTCTTGCATAATAGGTAGAACCTATAGATTATTGATTCACTCCCCCTTACATAATGATCTGTAAACCATATGTGTGTAGTATGAAACTACTAAATAATTTTCCCCATTTTTGTCAATAAAATTAACAAAGGTACGAAAATTGCGGGATTGTAATGAAAACTACCAAAAGATATGTCAAGTTTTAAGGAATTTTTTGAGATTTCACATTATAACATAGTTAGAAGGCAATTCCTCATATCAACTTTTTAAGATGATATCACATAGTAATAAATACTTAGCGCTCATCTAGGAGATTAAAAAGATACAAGTATCCCCTTTCAAATTCCACAGCTACACTCACTCCCCACAAAGATACATCAATTAAGCACAAGTTCATTTAAGAACTCTCCCACATTTGATGTCATTCCCAAGAGAACAACATGAGTGACCTTGCTTTATAAAAAGATTGATTTTGTTGGATATTAACAAATCACATGAATTTGTATCTGGAAATCTAATTAAAATAATCTCTACACCAGTTATGGACAAAAAGATAATTTTTGATCGATATGACTCAACAAAAGAAAATCTTACGGAGTGTGTCAAGCAGTAACAAACATAGAAGTGTGATCACAAGTAGATCAATACTGCGAGAAAAATTCTCAAAGAGTTTGCTCTATTCCTCGTTTATAAATAAACATAATAGATTTAAGTTCTAAGCATATATGAAATATTAGTTGTTTCACGAAAACGTAAAGGCACCAATATTTCATAGTAATTTTGCATTAATTAAACTAATAATGATTACAAGTTCATCTTCTAACAACTCTAGAATTTAAATAAATAAATCTAAAAACATGCAAGATGAAAATCGTTGGAAATAGCTATGTGTAATCACAAATTTTGCTATACCAAACCCTAGTTATCCTTCTCAACAATAAGAATAAATTCTTACAAGAAGTTTCCTAGATAAAAAAAAATGATCTAAAAGAGTTTTACTCCGAGATTCCCAGACTATTTTCATAGTTTCTGTAGTCATCAAGTTCCTCTTCAATAAGATCCAATTTGGATTCAACTAGTTTTATTTTCTCTTCAAGCCTTTTTGTGGAGGCTTGTAGTTCAGAGCATAGTACTTGAACTTGTTCTAGAAAAAGATTCGATTTGAGAGATAACTCATTAAATTGAGATCCAGGATGATTGTCACAAGGTGTATCTTCACCCTTGTCATGACAAGAATTATTCTCTGATGATACAAACCTGATTTTCCTTGTTGGAAGTTGCACATTACAGACTTCATCCTCCTTGCTTGAGAATCTTGAAGAATACATGAGGTATTCCCGAACCTAAAATGGTTTCTGAAAAAGAAATAAAATTTTTGCAAACCAGGTTACCGTACTTAGAGAAATCAGATATATCTTTGAGTTGACTGATAAATTCCCATTACTATCTTTACCCTAGACTTAAGGTAATTCACACAAGTTTTTTAACCTCAGATAATCATGTGGGATAAGTAATGCCCACAGATCATATAGAGAATTTGATACTTATTCCCTTTTTAGTTTTAATTCTCATCCAAGGGCAAGATAAGAACCAACTAGAGAACTACAGTATGTGTATAATTCCTCCACTTTGTGAAGGATCAGGTGGATTTTTGGGAACATACTTATTTCGTCTAGATATTCTACTTACCTTGACAAGGGTTTGAGAGATAGGAGGTGAGTCAGTTACCTTTGACTCATGTAATTTCTTTTTAAAGTTGTTGATTTTTCCTTGTAGTATGCGAATCTTCTTGCTCACTTCTCTTGAGAGTTCAGACATGTCTCTTTTGTGGATTTTCTCATGTTTCTGAGATAATATAGTTGTAAAGCAATTAGTCATCATAATAATTTCATCCCTTGGATAAGTATGTTTTTCGTTTTGGACCCTTGAAGGTTCGCATATCATCTTCTTACTCCTAGTATTAAACTTCTCTTGTTTAAGTGTGGGGGAGTTATTAAAGACATCATACGATGAGTGGTATTTGTTGTTCTTACAAAAGTTTTTCGGTCGAGACCGTTTCTTCTTTTTATGAACAATTGATTCCATCAATTTCTCTAGTTCACATTCTAGATTCTCAATTATTTTGGTCCACATGTCCCTATTTTGTTGAAATTCAGCCATCACCGAAAGAATTTCATTATTCAAGGGATTGATTCTTTCTCTTGTGGAAGGTGCATTTTCCAATGTGGATTTGCTAAAATTGTTTGAATAATGAACTTTTTTATTATCAACATACGTGAGAAGAAATGCATTGGAGGATTCATCATCGGGACAATAGTCTAAGGTTTCCATCCAAGCTTTAGTTTTCTCACAATAGTCCTTGTTTGGACACATGGAAATATGATGACCATGACCAAGACATTTGGAGAAGACATTTGAACCTTTTTATTCTTATTATTGATTGATGATTTTTTATGATTTTTTCTTTTTATTTGTCTAAGAGTTTTCTTCATCTGTTGTATAAGCAATGATAGAGTTCGACAAAGGATATTCTCATCTTTTTAATCAATTTTTCAGGACTTAAAGATTTGTCATTAAACTTTTTTCTACATTTAAAAGTAATGACTGTCTCTTTTGTGTTCTATATCAAAGATCTTTAACTTCCAAATAAGAGTATTCCTGGAAAAAGTATCAAGGTTATTCCCTTCCATGATGGCATGTTTCTTAGACTTGTATCTTGCTGGTAAAGATCATAGAATTTTCATCACAATATCCTTTTTGGGAATGGTTTTCCCTAATGCATAACATGCATTAACAATTCCAAATACTTTTTTATTAAATTCATCAAATGAATCTTCATCAGACATACGAAGATTTTCCCAGTCAGAATTTAGGTTTCAAGGCCTAGTTTCTTTCTCTGAGGTATCTCCTTCAAATACGTTTCTAAGGTATCACAAGCTTCTTTAGACTTAGTGCATGAAGTCACATGGTGCTGAAGATCTGGACTTATGTCATGGATAATAGCATTCAATCCACCAGAATTATGCTTTGCAGCACTTATCTCGTATTCACTATAAGCTATTAATGGCTTCGCAACAATATCTCAATCTACAACAACTGTTAGTGCATTATATCCAATAACTACAAGTTTCCATGTTTCAAAGTCACGGACTTGTAGAAAGGAAAGCATAGCAATTTTCCACCATAAGTAATTAGAGCCACGAAATGCTGACAATACGTTTATTGAGATTGCGCTCATGTCCTTATAGTTAGACTACTTCAAACACAGACTTATTAGGTCTTAACATGTTTTCCTGCTCTAATACCAATTGAAAACGCAGGGGAGGGGGGGGGGGGGTACCAAAATACACCACCACTTTTTTCTTATCCAATCTGTATGGAAAAACTTAATACAACTCCGAGAGTAAAACTCAGTCAAGAAATAGTGTTAAGAGTTATATATATCTATCTCTTGTGCTTAGAACGTTTACATAATTGAACCTGTGAACCTAATCACAAAGAGATAATTTGGACAGTACCAAAGACCAATGTCTAAGAATCAATCAAGGCGTATCCAACAAACTAGGTCGGATGTCTCTACTATGATTGATCAACGCACAACCTGTGATATTTCAATTATAAAGATAAACAATAAAATGCGAAAAAAAAAATAACATAGATACCATAAGTTTTGTTTACGAGGAAACCGCCAATTCCAAAAAACCCAGTGTAGTTGCAGGAAATCCCACACTACACCCTTGTTAAGATCTTGCTATAATCAACTCACAATTGAAGATTAAAAACGACACTTTATTATTTTGTTCTCAGAAATGGAAGACTCTTTCAACTCTCAAAAATACATCATCCTTTTCTGGACATATTGGGTCTCTATTTATAGGGTAGTTACATAATGGATGACAGCTAAGTCTTCCTTTTATCTCGGATTTACATTGCGATCATCAACGTGACAACCATGATTTTCCTTCTCGCTAACTTTATAACTATCGCAGGTCAACACATGCTCTTTACATGTTTCTTCATTCGTCAGTCATTATGTCATTCCTTAAGCAATTCTGCAACACTCGTCAAATGTTGTTGAAGTACTCGCGATGTTCTCTCAGAAATGTTGTTAATATCCAGAAGTGTTGTTAATATCGCAAAAGTGTTGTTAATATCGCAGGAATATCGTTGTGGCGATATTCTGGTCCTACATCTTGCCTCTTCTCATGTCTTTTCTGTGAAGAAGAGAAGATCATGAGAATCCCAGACTCTTCATAGCGCTCGCAACTTCTTTTATTTCCATATTTTCTTCTCGACAAGACTCCGTTAATTTAGCTTAACCGCCTACACGTGTTATAAATTCATCTTTTTACTGACACGTCTCTACCCAACAGGTCATTCCCTTTTGCCTATAAAAGGTAGAGTTAGACTTCAAAATTAATTTTCTTATTTTATTTCTTTATCTTCTTCATCTGTTTATTTTGTCATTCGTCTGCAACTTTTCTTCTTCTTCATATTCTCCTGCTATTGTTCTAATGGAGTCATCAAGGTAAGTTTTTTTATTATAATCTTTATTTGAGTCAATTTTTACTCATATTCTTCGATCTTCTCTATTTGATCCTTCATAACTCCCATATTATGTTTTCTCTTCAGTGGAACTATCCCTAACACCCAATCCTCAATTCAAAACCCTAATGCTCGCAAAAGGCCAACTAATAAGAAGAAGAGGAGTTCTGCGAATGATAAGGTGGTAAGAAACACATCCTATTTCTTAATAACAATATTGTTGCCTTTGTTTCTTATCTAAGTTATTATTCGCAGAATGTCGAGAACATCGCTAATCCTCCCAAAATACCTCGTCAATTTAAATCTCTTGAGGCTGATGTCATTATTCCCACGTTAAAATCTGCGAGAATTATTCCCACACCCTCGCGATCGGATCCTCTTTCTTTTATTTGCGAGAATATCGCTACCAATACCTCTATTTATTCTGATTCTTTGACAAATCAAGCTCCTGAAATTGCTGTAACTGAAACTCCTTCTAGCCCTTTATTGCCTTCAACTGTTGTTTTTCCAAATACTCCTCCTTATGATAATACAACCATCGCAAATGACTCAAATCGTCAAATTGCCCTCATTACTACTTCACCCTATGCATCTCTTCCTTCATCAAATGAAACCTTAGCAGGAATTGATGTTGCTTTTAAAATTTTATCTAACATTTTAGACGATGCTAGAAAATCTTCTACTGACTCTCTCCAATATGAAGTTTGCGAGACTTTACTCAAATATTTTGGCTCTGATAGTACTGCTTCGTGAGCATCTTTAGAAAGTGAAGTTGAAGCTCTAAGAAAAAGCCTTCAAGTCAAAACTTCTGAATGTGATACTCTGAACCATATGATTCGCAACTCTTCACTTAACTGCGAGAATCTTCGCAGAAAAAATGACGAGCTGAAAGGTACAATTTTCTTGTCTCTACCCTTTTGTTTTTCTGTTTTTCCTTTCATATCCTCTGTACTCAAGCCTCCTTCTTAAATTCTTGGTTCATATATTAGTTTCAAATCAGACTCGTTTCATGGAAAGACTTAAATTTGAATCTATCGCTGAAGAAGCTCGTGTTGAAAGAGATTCTTGGATGGACCAGTATAATAGATTAGATAATCTCTACACATATTCGATCAATCAAATAGATAATCTTACTAATGAGAATAATCAACTATCGCAAAGTCAAAATTTATTAAGTAACGAGGTTGCTCGTCTCTCATATTTGTTAATCAAGTCTAACTTGGCGGTAGAATCTTTATCAGATGAAAATAGAACTTTATCCCAAGAGAAACATAGATTTTCAAGCTTGATGGAGATTTCTTCACAGCAATTGAGTAATCTACAAACAATATGTGATAATTAAGAGCGATCTCTTCGCTCCTTTAAAGATGAACTCAAGGAAGTAACTGAATCATCTGCTGCTGAGAAGGATAAACTTATTAAGGGTAGATTAACTCTTAGTTTGAAGGCCAGCAAGCTTCAAGACCATTACTCCCAAATAGAGAAATCTCATTCTTTACTAGCAAAGGAAAACTCGTATCTACGCACCAAAGAAGAAAACATGAAATCTCTTCAGAAGGGTATGGTTGGCGATAAATTTGATGACGCTATGAACCAATGGGAGAATTGTTTCTTTACATTAATCCAAAACTTAACCTCTCAAAAAGAAGGTAGTCAATTGACTGCCTTATTTGTTGATCTTTCTGTCAAATTTTATGTTACGTTTCTTGCGAGATCTTTGTCTGAATAATATTTAATCATTTTTATTGCTCGCGGAATCTGAAAGAAGTCTTCATTCTACCATCGCTAATCTTACTGATAAGTTGGACAAAGTTCGCAAAGAAAATAGGATTCTCACTTCCGATCTTATAGAAGCTCGCGATAAGGCAGAGAGAAGACTTGATTATCTCGAGTACTTCAAAAATATAGAGATTAAAAATCGTGACAGAGGTTTCCTTCGCAAGGTTCACCTTAGTGCTGAAGTTCTTGTGAACGATATTCTGATATCCCATTCTCTCCCTCATGTATCTGTTCTTCCTCTAAAAGTTGATGATGATGAAATCCCTCTTCCCATGGACAAGGATTTAGAATATGTACCTGTTGAAGAAGATGTTGAAGAAGATATTTCTCAGGATAATCCAGAAGAAGAAGAAAAAAGTTCTCCCAGATAAGGAGAAACTCGTAATGATAAAAATGTTGGTGATGCTGAAAATAATGGCAAAAATCTTGAATCTGGAGAGACCATCGTTGAAGTTTGAATTTCATTCTTGCTTTCTTTTCCTTCTTCTTTCTTGCGAGCAATGTAACTTTTAGAATTCAACCTTTAATTTTATTTACTTTGAATATTCTCAAGGAAGATAATGAGATCTTAATTATTCATTCCCCTACTTGCCCTTCATTAACTTTCTTGAGATGTTGAATTATTTCTTGTATCTTCTTTTTGCGAACTGTGTGACCATACCTCTTGCGAAAGTAGGAATATATCTGCGATGTAAAGAATTCTTGCAATATTCTGAAGAAAGCTGCCTTCTCATATATTCTCCTGCGATGAACAAATATTTCCTGCATTCTGAAAATAGTTAATGTTTAATATTATTCTGTTGGTCTTATTTTGCCTTCCTAGTTAAAGGTCTTATTTTGCCAAATTTTTCTTTTTGCGACAAAATCGCAGGACATCTCTACATTTGCATGTAAAAATCCATTGATCTTGCCTTATCCATTTTTCTTTGAATTTTCTGCGACAATATGACAGATCTAAATCCTCTAGCGAGAATAAAGTCCCATGACATTGCCGTCTTGCAATGAAATCTCGGGACGTCTTTACATTTTCATGTAAAAACCCATTGATCTCATCTAAACATATCTCTTATGGCTTGTTGCCTCTGTATAATTTATGTCACGCGACAATATGACAGGCCTAAATGTTCTTGCGATCATAAATCCCCATGACATTTCCGTCTTAAGATACTTATCAGCTCCCTAATGGAGGGTGCCGCCCTTATCTTCCCCCTGGTTGCCCTTTCAAGGAGGGCACATCGGCCATACAAGACTAGCTCCTCCCATCCAGATTTTCCAATAACCAGCTGTTTTCGCAGCCTCTTGTCCTTTATGCCTATATGGCTTATAGTTACAAGACTTCACCCTAAGTGTGGTTTTCTTCAGGCCAAGTGCATCATATCCAACACTTACCAAGAATGGCCAAGGTAGTTTCGTACGCCCCGGGCATCCTTGGCTCAACCGTGTACCTCGGCGCCTTGGTCATACTTTGCACTTCTTAAAAGAGATCCTCGGTCGTCCAACCAGGGTATAACCATATAAAGTTGGAAATCCAAGGTCTCTCTCCTGGATGGGTTTTCTTTAACCCCAACGTCTCCATGACTCAGGATCCAGCAGCGGTATAACCTTACCCATGAATCATGTTAGCAGATACCCCTTATATGACGTACTTTAGGTCTTATATTTGCCTCTTGCGAGATTGTACTCCCGAACTAAGGTGTACGCCATAAGGGTTCGTCCCATTCTTTTAATCTCTGCGAATTTTTATTCGCCTTTCTTGCGATTATTATCGCAGCTCTTGCTTTGCTTTGTAATAGAGAAAGAAGAATTTATTATCTATTTCATCATACAATATACCAGTATCTCTTACCTCGCAGAAGTTGTCATTGATAATACCTTTTCAAATATAGTCTATTCCATGGTCTATCAAGTCTTTGACCAACATTTCTCCCTTCAGGATCCATTAATTTTTATGCGCCGGTTCCAACTATCTCTTTAATGATGTACGGTCCATCCCATTTTCTCGCCAATTTTCCACCATTTTCTCGTTGATAACTCGGTGTTTCTCGCAGCACTAAATCACCTGGTTGGAATTTTCGTTCTTTAACACGTTTGTTGTATTCGCGAGCTATTCGTCGCTGATAATTTTCCATATGTTGCAAAGTATTTTCTCTTTTCTCTTCTAATTCATCCAATTTGTTTAGAATCATTCCATCACTTAGATTTCTTTCCCAAGCCTCTATTTTTGTTGTAGGAATAGAAACTTATGTTGGTAACACAGCTCCAACCCCATATGTCAAACAAAAAGGCGACATTCCAGTAGCTTCTCGTCTAGTTGTATTGTAAGCCCATATGGCATTATGCACTTGCTCGCACCATGTCCTGTGATATCCTTCTAGCTTCTTTTTTAAGATGTCTGCGATTATCTTATTAGTTGCCTCAGCCTGGCCATTTGCTTGTGGATATAAAGGAGTAGATTTTCCACATTTGATCTTAAATGCATTAAGTAACAATTCTATATTCTGCCCTTTAAATTGCTTTCCATTATCAGACACCAGCTGTGCTGGAATTCCAAATCTGCAAATTATATTCTCAAATATGAATGTAAAAATATCTTTATTGCGGATATGTTGTACTTCTTTTACTTCTCCCCATTTTGTGAAATAATCTGTTGCGACAATTAGATATCTTCTTTGTCCAGAACCAGGTACAAATGGTCCCACAATATCTAATCCCCATATTCCAAAAGGCCATACACTTGTTGAAGATGATAATGTTGCTCCTGGTGCATGTATCTTCTTTCCAAATCGCTGGAAATCTTCACAACGCCTTGAGAGTTGCTTTGCATCTTCATGCATATATGGCCAATAATAGCCTTGCATTTTTGTTTTATATGCCAAAGATCTTCCTCCACTGTGATTACCAGCATCACCACTATGCAAATTTTTTAAAACCTTTTGTCCCTCTTCCCTCGTCAAACATCTTAGTGATGGTCCACTAAAAGATCTGCGATACAATACTCCATCTCTTAGCTCATAATTTGTTGCCCTACTTTTTAATTTATGTGTTTCTAATCGATTTCTTGGGATTTATCCTCTCGCCAAGTAAGCATGAAGATCTGCTCGCCAATCTGTATTATTGATTTTTGATTCTTCTTCGCCAGCTTCTATCATCATCACATCCGTCTCTTCTTCTTCTTTGTTTATCGATGGTAATAAAAGTGTTTGAATTTTTATGCATCTCGCGGCTGGGTTTGTCATCATGCTAGATATGAAAGCAAAAGCATCTGTGAGCCTATTATCTTTCCTTGATATGTGTTTCCATTTTATTTTTGGGATTCTCGCAGACAATTCTTCAACAAGTCTTTTGTACTTTCTCCTTTTATTTGGAGAATAACCAATTGTGAATCGCTAGTGATTCTAGCATTTTCCAGCTTCATTTCTATCGCAAATTTTAAAGCATGAATCACATCCTCATATTATGTCTCATTATTAGTGGATGCAAATTCCAATCTGAATGAAAAAGATGTTTTTTCTTCTTCTGGTGAAATAAAAATAACTCGAATTCCATTTCCTTCTCCATTCGATGATCCGTCCACTAATATCTCCCATCTGCTGGGTTCTGTTAATAGCTCTCTTGGATATCCATGTTTCTCTTCTACATCCATCATCTCTTCCACAACTTCATCATCTTCCAAAGGAAATTCAGCTAAGAAATCTGCGATGACTTGTGATTTTGGCGAGGATAGAATTTCATATTGGATATCAAAGTGTCCTACTTGTGCATTCCATCTCTCAACTCTGCCTGATCTTTTTGAATTTTTCATTACTAACTCAATTGGCACTTTTGTTAACACCTTGACCTTATGTGCTTGAAAATATATACGAAGCTTGAAAGTTGCATGCACTAATGCTAGAATTAATTTCTCAATTTTTGAATAATTTCTCTCTGCAGAATTGAATGTTTTACTGATATAATAAATTGGTTTCTCTAGTAATCTATCCATGCGCCTGCTTGTGGTTACCCGTTACTGACTGGCTAGATCACGAAAAGAAGATTCGCTCACCGAAGCGAAAAGGCTAGTTTACAACCTATCACTAGGGTGGGTCACCCCCGCATCTACTCGTAGCAACACTGCACTTAGCGCATATGTGGTTGTCGCGAGATAAATCAATAGTTTTTCTCCCAGTTCAGCTTTCTGTAAGATAGTTATGCTCATTAAATGTTCTTTTATTCCCTGAAAAGCCTTTTCACATTCATCTGTCCACTTGAATTTTGTTCCCTTCTTGAGTATATCGAAAAAATGTTTGCATTTATCTGAAGATCGCGAAATGAATCTTCCTAGTGAAGCTAAGAGTCCATTCAACTTTTGCACATCTTTTACCGTTGCAGGCGTTGGCATATCGCGAATTGCTTGCACTTTTTCTGGATCAACTTGTATTCCTTCTTTTGATACAATATACCCCAGAAATTTTCCTGAAGTTACTCCAAAAGTACACTTATCGGGATTCACTTTAATATTAAATTGTCGCATTTGATCAAAAATCTCTTTCAAATCTTGCACATGATTCTCAACTTCTTTGCTTTTGATCAGCATATCATCTACATACACTTCTAATGTTTTATGGATCCACTTTGCAAACACCTTCTCCACCATTCTTTGATATGTTCCACCGGCATTTCGTAATCCAAAGGGCATCTTTGTATAACAATATAATCCTCTTGGAGCAAAAAATGCGGTATGTTCTTGATCTTCTTCAGCGAGAAGGATTTGATTATATCCTTTATATCCATCCAACGAAGATATTCTTCCATTTCCCGCTGCTGATTCAACCATCTGTGGGATATCTGGTAACGGAAAACTATCTTTAGGACAAGCTTTGTTTAAATCAGTAAAATCTATGCAAATTCTTATCCCATTGTTCTTCTTTGGGACCACCACCATATTTGCAATCCACTCTGGATATTTTGCTTGCCTTATAATTCCTGCGTCGAGCATTTTCTGTAATTCTTCTTCTATTTGAGAATGGTATGTTGTTGCGATTTTCCTTATTCTTTGCTTAAATGGTCTTATATTTTTGTTGATTTCTAATTTATGACATGTTATTGATGGATCTATCCCTGTCATCTCATCCATGCTCCACGTGAAGATATCTTTATATTCTCGCAAGAGATTTATAGTTCTTTCTTCCTCATCTGCCACCATTCTAGTCCCAATTTTCAGCATTTTAGGCTATTCTTCACTCCCAATATTTACTTCCTTTGTTGGTTCTGCTGCAGTATAACTGGATTTAGGTTCACCCATTGGGGTTGGTGTTTTCATAACTCTCGCGAATTCATCTCCTTCTCGCGAGATTTCGCTGGGTATTCCTTTTCCTTCTTTTGCTCTTATTATATAAACTTTAAATTCTTCTTCCTTCTTTGTTTCTCTCGCCAATTTTCTACGAGCCTTTCGTAGCTTTGGACGTTCTTCACAATTTCTTACTTCAATTTGGTAACACAATTTCGCAAAATCTGTGTCTCCTCTAATTTCTCCAATTCCACTGGGTATAGGAAATCTGATGCATTGATGCAATGTTGATGCTACAGCCTTGATTGCGTGTATCCACGGTCTTCCTAATGTCATGTTATACGGTGATTCCACGTCTACCACACATAATGTTACTTGTGTTTCAATCTCTCGTAGTGGAATTCGTACCACTATCTCGCCTTTAGGTTTTGTTAAAGATTTTCCAAAGTCATGAATATGATATGTTGAACAAGACATTTCTTCATCCTTATATCCCATTTTCTTAAAAGTATGATAAAATATTATATCCACAGAACTTCTTGCATCCACCAAAGTTCTATTCATAACCCATTCTTCTACAGATTTTGTTGATTCTTCCTTTCTCATTGGTATAGTGGATACCGTGATTACCAAAGGAGATGTATGACTTAGATTTTCTTCTGGTATTTTTGTTGTTGTAAATGTGATCTCCTGCTTTTCCCAATCTTTCAATGATGATATTTTTTCCACCGTCATAATTTTCCTTCCTTCAAAATCCCGTTTGTGTATCTTCCCCTTAATATTTTCATGAAATCTATCAATCATTGTTCTTGTTACCATACCACACTCCAATTTTCTACAATCCTCTTTGGTTCTGACCATTCTTACTTCAAATATCTCACCGATTTGTTTTATGATTTTCTTAATCTTGAACAATTCTTATCTTCTTCTTCACCTTTTCTATGATTTCGCTAATTCAATCCCTGTTTCGGGCGCCAAAATGTAGTTGCAGGAAATCCCACACTATACGCTTGTCAAGATCTTGCTATAATCAACTCACAATTGAAGATTAAAAACGACACTTTATAATTTTGTTCTCAAAAATGTTTACAAAAATGGAAGAAATCAAGATTACAACTATTCTCTTGAAGTTTCTCTCTCCTCAAGACTCTTTCAACTCTCAAAAATACATCATCCTTTTCTGGACATATATGGTCTCTATTTATAGGGTAGTTGCATAATGGATGACAGCTAAGTATTCCTTTTATCTCGGATTTACATTGCGATCATCATCGTGACAACCATGATTTTCCTTCTCGCTAACTTTATAACTATCGCAGGTCAACACATGCTATTTACATGTTTCTTCATTCGTCAGTCATTATGTCATTCCTTAAGCAATTCTGCAACACTCGTCAAATGTTGTTGAAGTACCCGCGATGTTCTCGCAGAAATGTTGTTAACATCCAGAAGTGTTGTTAATATCGCAGGAATATCGTTTTGGATATATTCTGGTCCTACACCCAGGGACCCAGTCCAGATTGAACACCAAACTGTATTAAGCCGCTACAGATACTAGCTTACTACAGACTGGAATGTAGTTGATCCCTAAAAGTTATCCCACCGATTAAGGTACATTAGCGCTCCTTACGCCTCTTGAATCCCAGCAGGACTCCATGCAATTGATTCCCTTAGATGACGTCACACCAACTAAGAGTTACTTTAACTGAATTAAAGACTTTAAATCAAATATACCTCCCACAGATTAAGCATATATAATTGATTTCCTGATTACGATCGAACTTATGCTCAAAATCAAATGAATGATCAAGGTGATGGAAATCAATAGCAATTTGACAAAAGTATAGTTATCCCCAAAATCCGGACTTATGCAACCCGAAGTGTTGCCTAGATTATTATGCACCTCACATGTATAAAACTTATGGAATCAACAAAGTCTGAGACAAAGAGAAGTTTGATGATCACTATCTATCTTGATCGTTGGAGTAAACTCTATAAACAATCAATATCAGGATACTTGAGTTATCAAGGAAAGATAACTGGATCATGCTTCACGAATACCAATGAAGTGTTTATAGTCACGAAATCCTAAAAGGGTTTATGGAGATGACGACTCTAGATATAACTAGGACACACCAAAAATTAGCGTCAAGATTCAAAGATCCCAGTTGCTTGGAGTTCCCCTTTTATAGACATTCAACGCCTATGTTGCTTTAGATTTAAACTAAGATAGCTTTGGAACCAAGAAATCAATATTCCCGTTAAATGAAACTTTGAATATGATTTACACAAACAAGATATACACTCTGTTCAGGTGAGTTCGTAGCTAAAATGTGTACAAATAATATGTTCAACATGGTTAGCCGAAACTAGCTGGTATGAACTTAAAAGCTTAATCTTAATTTTCATGAACACACAAGACATTAACTCCGAGTCACAAACATATGATCATTTAAGTCTAGTCTTAATAGAGAATTAATCAAGTGTTAATTATCTCGATGAAATAATTTAAACACACTTGAAAGTATAATCGACATGATTAGTAGATGTACGAATACAAATACAAATTAGTTCGTGAGTCGGTTCAATCACAGTTCGCAAATAGGTTTGGAAACTTTATACCAAAACTGAGTTCCGGAGTTCACAGAACTTTATAGGTTTGCGTACCAGTTTGCAAACTTTCCACCAAACCTAAGTTATGGAGTTCACATAACTTTTTAAGGTTTGCGCACCGATTTGGAAACCCAAAGACTGTACCGGTTCCGGAGTTCACAAAACTGGATCGGTTTGCATACTGGTTTGGAAACGCTACTGAGTTCTAGAATACATAACCATTTAAGATTGCGTATCGGTTTGGATACTCACCCCCGGTTCGTAATCACAGTTCAAGAATGGTTTGCATACGAGTATGAACACCTATTCGGTTTCATGAGTCACACAAATTTTTAATGTGATATACATAAGAATATCTTTACCACTAATCTGTAAGTCGATATTCATATAGCTATTCCTCTACTTGTACAAATACATGTAATACGGGTTCATACTTATCACAGTTTTCCCAGTAAAATTGATACTACTGTCTTGTATCTTAATCCATAGTAAGCATATATTTCTATAAATCAAATCGAAACATTCCTGAATAACATCAATGACACATATCACTGTTCCAGGCTATTTTTGAATGATAAATTTGAATCACAATTTTGATTCTGAACAATAAATTGTCCTAAACCGAAATTCATCAAGTATGAACAAATGTTCATTAAGCTTAGCCATTATTGTTAAAGCACTTCTCGGTCGAACTCTCAAGCGTTGCTATCTCAAGCTTGTTGTCAAGTTTAGTTTCCAAAACTATAAGTCTTGATTTCTAGTCTACTTATAGCTAAGTCTCAGATTATGATAGAAAGTGTATTTGAGCATTAAGTTTCACAACATTCATCGATCAAAGACGAAGAACTACTAAGGGGAGCTTGTGGAACTTCATCAAAAAAAGGTATGTGAAGACTTGAACTCATCTATCACTCAAAATTATATCTACTCTATATCTTATTTGAGCCAAAAGTCGTATATCTATATAGACTTCAATTATACACATTTGATATTTCGTTTTAACCAAGTTCATCTTATATTCTTGACGAAAGTCAAAAGATGATCATGTGAAAATCTCTTGGCAACATCTTACATAATTTGTGTGAGACAGTCATTTGATATAGACTCGGAATATTTTGTATTGATCATTCGATCACTTAAAAATTTCTTTGAAGCTAATAGTTTGTGTGAGACAGCCATTGTCATCTTCCGAAAATATTTCAATCATTGAAATGGGAGTTTAGAACAATTGGATATAAGCACAGTATGCGTACTTGCATATGTGTAATCCAAGTCCGGGAAACATGGAATGCCTACCCGTATGTGTAATGATTTGTTTAGTCAAGGTTTGGGAACCAAGTACGAATACTGGTACGCATAATGGCGTGAGGTTCAAGTTTCGGGACTTTACTGAGTTTGGTGGTATGCGGACCAGTTCACATACTGGCGAATCCAAACTTAGTCCGGCCACTTAGGTATGCATACCCATTTGCATACTTGAGTGGTTTATGTTCTAAAATCAGTTTTTTCATGAACTAATACATTTATATAATAAGGGATGCAATCTTTTCCAAACCATGGCTATAATGTTCATAAATAGATTCGATTGAATCAAAATCGATTTTGCTTCAATTGTGTCTTGTATACTTCTACGAGAATATAAACAATTGAACAACTCTAGAACTAGTTTCATTTGAGTCATTTGAACTAGTTATGGTTAAGATGAATAAGGTTAATATGAAAGTGTTCATATGGCTAACTCCGGTTAACTATTGTTGACCCAACAAAGGTGTACACGTTCAAGTACAGTTACTCATATATAAATGAAGTCACTTTTCATTTTTGTGTAACAAGCTAAGTTTGATCTAACGGTTGAAAGATATTAGCTTGAGTCTAATAGGGTTTTCATCTAACGTTTAATATTGAATGCTTTGTTACCAAGGTAACATTAATTGCAACCTTGATTTGAAGATTATACAAATGAGAGCTCTAGTAACTGGGAAACCTAATCCCCACATCTCCTGTGTGATGCTAGTTGCGACTAGAGTCGATTCCCCTTTAACCTTAGGTTTTTCTTGAAATCCTGTAGGTTAAAGAGTTGAAGAATTCATTGGGATTTGAAGCCATACCCAACTATTTTCTCTGTAGTTGCGTGTTCTGATCTTGCTATTTTTTTTATCGTATTGAGTACTATCTTCTCTAAGATTTGCTCGAGATTTATTCTCTGATAGGAAAGATAAAAAGTAGTCACAAACATCTTCGTCTCATCGTTTGTGGTTCCACAATATCTTGTTTCACTACCATACGATTAAGATTATTGTGAGGTGATTAATATTTCTAGGCTGTTCTTCGGGAATATAAGTCTGGTATATCAATTGGTTCATGTTCACTTTGATTTATCAAAAGATGGAACAAAACTCATAGGTATATCCGTGGGATACAAATTTATCTATTCAATAGACTTTTCTGTGTGAGACAGATTGGTTTATCAAGTCTTCGACTTTGGGTTGTAGCAACTCTTAGTTGTGGGTGAGATAAATTAAGGGAATCAAGTGCACAGAATCCGGCATGGTTCTAGAGACTTAAAGAACGCGACTGTACCTTAATCAGTGTGAGATTGGTTAGGGCTCAACTATATTCTAGTTCAAAGTTAACTTGGAGTAGGCTAGTGTCTGTAGCGGCTTAATATAGTGTGGTGTTCAAATCTAGACTAAACTTCTGGTGTATGTGTTATTTCTTTTCCACATTATACATGTTTATATAATTGAAATATCACGGGTTGTGCGTAAGTTTTT
This sequence comes from Papaver bracteatum, assembly GCA_023529315.1. Lineage (NCBI taxonomy): Eukaryota > Viridiplantae > Streptophyta > Magnoliopsida > Ranunculales > Papaveraceae > Papaver > Papaver bracteatum. The sequence continues at coordinate 4,961,626 of JAJJWX010000811.1, read as the reverse complement.
GGAATCCAACCTTTGGTTGTTGATTAGATTGATTGACACTTGGATATTGATTTTTTATATCGTCCAAGTTATTTCTTATATTTAATCAGGCTCGCAAATTCCTATTTGTTTGATTGCAGATTGAATTGAAAAATTGAGATATAACTTTTTGATATACTTATTTAAGATTGAGTCTGACTGTCTAGTTGATTCTCTTAAAAGTATATTGGAGTGAGTCTATACATATTATTAAGCGAAATATTGGGTGTGTTTGTTAGACCCATGCTTTTTTAATTGGTATCAGAGAAGGCAAACACGTTTAAGACCTCATAAGTTTGTGTTTGTAGCGATCTGACTCTATGGATTGGACAGTAGTGTTATCTCTAACAACACAACACCAGTTCAGAAGCATCTGATTTGGTTCAAAGTCTTGAGTCCCCTGAGAAATCTCTCATATATTCTTTATTGACTGAAACTATGTTCGACTGGGAAAAAAGCCTAGATGAACAGTTGGATGATCTTCAGATGAAAGTGATTCAGAAGAGGCACAAGGTGTTGATAAGGAAGTCTCACAATATATTAATCTCTTTGACCATCTCATAGAGAAAAAGAAGTCAACATCTTGCTTGACTGAATGTCTGGCACCTCTCTGTTAAGAAAACAGGAAATTTAGAAAAATCTTTAAGGGATATGATTTTGGTTACAAAATCTTATAATATATTCTTAAGGACCGTGAAGAAGATGTGCATTCAAAAAATTGTGAATGTGATAATCTTTGTAAAAATCTCTTCGTGTTGAAAGAAATACTTGTAGAAACTGAAGCAAGTTATGACACTCAACAAAAATGTTTTAACGACAGAGAAATCAGCTTTCTCGCTAGAGAAAAACAATTGGAGGCTGATCTAGCTGCTGCTCTTGATAAGGTCAAATCACTGGAAGTGAATCTTAAAAGATTCAATGCCAGCTCTATAAAATTATCCACTATGCTGGGAGCATGTAAAAAATATCGTGATACACGTGGTCTGGGCTATAAAGGAATAGACGCTCCTAGTAGTAGCAATATCAATTTTGTCTGTGCTAATGACAAGTTCCCAAGTAAAAATTCCAATGACATCAAAAGTGAAAAACCTCCTTCAGCAACTGATGTTCCTATGACCAAAGATTTTCCACCTTCAAAAATAGCTCACATGAGAACAATCAAAAACATTCCCTACAACTGTTATTATTACGGGAACAAAGGTCACCTTGAAAGGAAATGTCATTTTCGACTGGGGAATGAAAAATTTCATAACATTCTTGTATAGATGTCTAAAGAAGTAATCAAACCTTCTTATCATTTTGCTGGAGTAAAGGATCTTGTCTGCAATCAAGAAAAGTGTTGTGATGAGCCAATCCTTGATTGCAAATATGACATAAAACCTGTTTACAATTGTAAAGGACAGAATGCCATATGGACAACTGACTCTTCAAATTACTCTGTGAAGAGAAAAAGTCATCGAAGGAAGAAGAAATGTTCAAACTCCGTGCCTCTCCCTTAAGAAAGTATTGAATTTAAAATGTCTGCTCCAGATTATATTCACATCAATAATCGTGTCTCGGAGTTCAATACAAGTATAAATAGACTCAAACGCATCATTAAAAATGCAAGGAAAGCAGCAATTTCAGGTATCTCTTGTCCTCCTCTTGTTAATTCTCTTTTGACTAACCCTTTTGGTTCTTCTAAAGATCGTCAAGAAAGAAAAAGGGAAAATGTCAATATTCTTGATGAGCATTGTGCTTATCAAAATAAAACTTGACTACTCAAAAAGGCATCCTCCTTGAACTGTGTGATGATGCTCATAATTCTCAAGAAATTCGCTTGTCTTGAGAAAGTGGCCTTTGTTATATTTTTATTGTTATTATTTTTCTGTTAAAATGATCATCTTACTATTAATCCCTGCACCAGTATGTTATTACATATTGTAATATATTTGATCAATAACTCTTGAGATTATTCTATTTGTTGCTTACCTTGAAAACTCTTATGTTCTTCCCATTGACGGGTGAGTTGTTATTTATCAATAATTATCTTATTTTCTTTTGAGCTAGGATTGTCTGTCAAAATGTTTAGAATTTGTCTTTGATTTTTATCAAAACTACTTCTAAATTAGGCTCCATTGCTCTCTTGGTTTTGAACCAGGTTCGCAACCATGAGCGTACGTGCACCCGACCCTTACCGAACGTAAACGAGTAACCCTAGGGTTTCCCTATAAAGCACTCGTATATATGTATCATGATTTTTCTTTTCTCCTAATACATACATGTTTCGGAATGTCAAAGAAAAAAATCTTTCTGGCTTACACAATGGATAGATGCAAAAAGGAACACAAAGTTGAAAAGGGAAAGGTTATTGAGTTTCACGAGAACCCTGTTTTCATAACTTGGTATCATGATGTTGATCATGTAAATAAACTTCAAGTTTTGATGTCATCTCAATTGGCATGAAATCTTCTTCGAGATTTTGAGGTCGTACATGAACAACTTGGAATTGCAACAAAGAATCTTGAATTTATGAAAAACTAACTGAAGAAAGCAACTGATGAACTTGTTTTTGTTCGATCTCCGGTTGCTGGTCATGTCTAATGACTCTCGGTTGCGTTCTTCTTAGGAGTTATTTTTCTTTTGTCTAGGAAACTTCTTATGAGAATTTATTCTTGTGTTTTAAGAAGGATAACTAGGGTTTGGAATAGGCATTATTGTGAGTACACATAGCTATTGCCAAAGATTTTCATCTTGCAATGTTAGATTTATTTATTTAAATTCTAAAGTTTATTTGGAAGATGATTTTGCAGTATTAATCTTTATGGTTTCATATATTGCAACTTTTTATGGGATATGTGTGTTTGTGTCTGTGAACTATAATTGTCCCATATATGTCAAAAGTTAAGCCTATTATGTCATTATGCAAATATTGATGAAGACAGGATGAACTTTTGATTGCAAAGATTAAGTCTATTATATGTCTTTATGAAAATATTGATGAAAAATAGAATGAATCTTTGATTATTCCGCAGTATTGGTCTTTCCCTGATCCACATCTTTGTGAATGTATTATGCGACTCCGTAGTTTTCTTATGTCGAGCATTTCCGATTAAGTTAATCATGGGTTCTCTTGTGGTTAATTTATTTGAGTATTTTGGATACAAATTCATGTTTCATGTGATTTGTTAATGTCCAAAGAAATCCTTATTTTCTTGTGAAAGTAAGGTCTCTCTTGTTGTTCTTTCGGAAATGACATTATATGGGGGAGAGTTCTTAATTGAACTTGTGCTTAATTTCCAAATCTTTGTGGGGAGTGCGGTTGTGGAATATTATAGGAGTTTTCCTGTATCTCTATTAACTCCTTGATGAATGCATTTAGTTTCTGTTATATGATTGCATCTAAACAAAGTTTATATGTTTTCTTTTGGTCATGAAGTATCTCCATGATAATTTCATTAGTATCCCGCTAGTTTTCGTACCTTTGCTAATTTATATTGACAAAAAGTGAGAGAATTAATGTGTTGTTCACACTACAAATACATATGGTATACGGATCATTATGTAAGGGGGAGTGGTTTTCATGTGAGATGAAGTATTGACTAAGGGGGGGTGATACATACCACCATAGTATTGTTGTCAAAGTTGTGATACAATTGGACTTTGATGCTATGTAATAATACTATGACACTGTATAACAATGATTGAGAGATACTGTTTTCTCATTGTTATAGCTACGGATATTAAACCACTATGATACTGAGTAGGACATATTCAGAATCACTGGAGTACTTGGAAGTGACGAAGATTTTGATTAATGTTGAAGAACCAAGGAGATCAAGCATTTGGATTGAGAGCTACAAAGTTTATTTATTTCGTAATCCATATATATTGATAGTTTTGTCACTAAAATTGACAAAGGGGGAGATTGTTAGAGCACTTCTCGGTCAAAATCGCAAGTGTTGCTATCTCAAGCTTGTTTTCAAGTTTAGTTGTCAAAACTATAAGTCTTTATTTCTAGTCTACTTATAGCTAAGTCTCGGATTAGGATAGAAAGTGTAGTTGAGCATTAGAATTCACGGCGTTCATCGATCAAAGAGGAAGAACTACTAAGGGGAGCTTGTGGAACTTCTTCGACAAAAGGTATTGTGGAGACTTGAACTCATCTATCACTCAAAGTCTATCAACTCTATCTCCTATTTGAGACAAAAGTCATATAGATTCATAGACTTTAATTATGCACATTTGATTTCGAGCTGAGTTTTACTCGCTTACATATTTCTCAAAATATGTGTTGGTAATCTTTCTCTTTAACCAAGTTCATCTTATATTCTTGACGAAAGTCAAAAGATGATCGTGTGAAAATCGCCTGGTAACATCTTACATGATTTGTGTGAGAAAGTCATTTGATGTAGACTCGAAATATTTCGTATTGATCATTCGCTCACTTAAAAATTGTTTTGAAAGCTAATAGTTTGTGTGAGACAGCTATTGTCGTCTTCCAAGAATGTTTCAACAATTGAAATGGGAGTTTAGAACAATTGGATATAAGCACAGTATACGTACTTGCATATGTGTAATCCAAGTCCGGGAACCATGGTATGCATACCTGTATGCGTACTGATTGGTTTAGTCAAGGTCATGGAACCAACTACGCATACCGGTATGCGTACTGGCGTGAGGTTCAAGTTCCGGGACTTTACTGAGTTTGGTGGTATGCGACTAGTTCACGTACTGGCTAATCCAAACTTAGTTCGGACACTTAGGTATGCATACCCGTTTGCATACTTTAGTGGTTTATGTTCTAAAATCGGTTTGTTCATGAACTAATACATTTATATAATAAGGAATGCAATATTTTTCAAACCGTGGCTAATATTCGTGAATCGATTCGAGTGAGTCAATATCGATTTTGTTTCAATTATTTTTTGTATACTTCTACGAGAATATAAACAATTGAACAACTCTAAAACTAGTTTCATTTGAGTCATTTGAACTAGTTATGGTTAAGATGAATAAGGTTGGTACGGTTACTCATATCTAAATGAAGTCACTTTTCATTTGTGTGTAGAATCTAAGTTCGATCTAATGGTTGAAAGATATTAGCTTGAGTCTAATCAGGTTTTCATCTAACAGTGAATATTGAATGCTTTTTTACCAAGGTAACATTGATTTCAAACCATGATTTGAAAATTATATAAAGGAGAACTCTAGTAACTGGGAAACCTAATCCCCACACCTCATATGTGATACTAGTTGCGACTAGAATCAATTCTCCTTTAACCTTAGGTTTTTTAACAAAACCTTGTAGGTTAACGACTTGAAGACTTCATTGGATTATGAAGCCAGACCCAACTATTTTCTCTATAGTTGCGTGTTCAGATCTTGCTATTTTCTATCGTATTGAGTGTTATCTTCTCTAAGATTTGCTCGAGATTTATTCTCCGATAGGCAAGATAAAAAGTAATCACAAACATCTTCGTCTCATCGTTTGTGATTCCACAATATCTTGTTTCGCTACCATACGATTAAGATTTTTGTGAGGTGATTGATATTTCTAGGTTGTTCTTTGGGAATATAAGTCCAGTATATCAATTGGTTCATGTTCACCTTGATTTATCAAAAGATGGAACAAAACTCATAGGTATATCCGTGGGAGACAAATTTATCTATTCAATAGACTTTTCTGTGTGAGACTGATTGGCTTATCAAGTCTTCGACTTTGGGTCGTATCAAATCTTAGTTGTGGGTGAAATCAACTAAGGGAATCAAGTGCACAGAATCCGGCATGGTTCTAGAGGCGTAAGGAAATCGATCGTACCTTGATTAGTGTGGCATTGGTTAGGGCTCAACTATATTCCAGTCCGAAGTTAACTTGGAGTAGGCTAGTGTCTGTAGCGGCTTAATACAGTGTGGTGTTCAAATATGGACGAGGTCCCTGGGTTTTTCTGCATTTGCGGTTTCCTCGTTAACAAAACTTCTGGTGTTTGTGTTATTTCTTTTCTGCATTATATTTGTTTATATAATTGAAATATCATAGGTTGTGCATAAGTTCAATCAATTAGGAATCCAACCTTTGGTTATTGATTAAATTGATTGACACTTGGATATTGGTTTTTGATACCGTCCAAGTTATTTTTATATTCAATCAGGCTCGCAAATTCCTATTTGTTTGATTACGGATTGAATTAAGAAATTGAGATACAACTCTTTGATATGATTTTCTTAAGATTGAGTGTGATTGTCTAGTTGCACATCAGGAAGGACATGTCAGAGAGTGAAGGTAATATTCCTTTGAGAATTGAGGTTGATAAAGATTTAGTTCATGACGTATTACTGGAACGTAACAGGATGTATGAATTCTGGTCCATTCTTAAGCAAAACATGATGGATTCAAGTGTTGTATCCAGAAGTAAAAATCTTAACGAAACATGATGGGCTCAAGTGTAATGTGACGCTATGATGAGTGCAGCACTTAGTGTGTGTCAAAGTTATTTATCTTTCTTTTTGATACGGGTGTATCCGTACTCCTTTAGGGAACTTAGTTAACCTCAAGCTAAGTTGAGGGAAGAATCCTATTCTAGGAAGGAATCCTTGTCTCGGCCGAATTCTTAGTTAGGGAAGAGTTTTGTTTTAGGAAATACTCTTAGTTTAGAAAATAGATTCCTAATAAAAGTCCTTGGTCGGCTGAGTACGATGAAGGCTATAAATAGAGGGCTTTGGCTAATAGCTGAACACATAGAAACTAGGCATAGAAAACCTAGAGAAGAGCTTGGAACAGTACTTGTGCAAGATTAGAAAATAGTTTAAGGTTAATACACTATTTAGAGAAGATTGTGAGCGTAACAAAGAGAGGATTGTAATCGTATTCTTGTTCATAATCAAGAGGAGATATTTTTCTTCGAATTACTTTCATGTGTCTCTGTTTTCTAAGTTTTTTGTTTATTATTATTCCGAATTTCGCCTCTATAATAATGGTCACCAAGGTACAGAGATCAAACATATCAAGTTGGTACTAGGAGCGAGGTTCATTTTCAGGGTATATCCATGTGGTTTATGGTTTTCACTAGATCTCTCTATATAAAGCTTGGTGAGGTACTCAATAAGTTAGAAGACGTTAGGAGAATAAGGGGATCAAGGATGACAAAGTCAGATGATGAACCTAAGCATAGTGAAGCACAAACCATGGAAGAAAAGGTGGCTACGCTACAAACAGACATAAAGTCGATTAAAACCACCCTTGAAGAATTAACTGAATGTATTCGTTCTCATACACCAAAGTCGAAGACGAATAAAAAGGTTACACCTTCGCCTGAAGATTCGAAAAAATATGAATTGGAATAAGACGATTTGGAAGAAGAAGAAGGGGAAGAAGATAAGGATTAAGAAAAGAAGAAAAATGAGTTTCTTAAAAGTTCTACATCAACTAAACCTCATGGTAAGAATCTGAAAATTGATTTTCGTGTGATATTCCACTTTACGATGGGAGTGTCGATGTAGAAAAATTGGATATAATATCTAGAGTCATATTTTTCTTTCTTTGAATATGGTTTAAACAAAAAATTGCTTTCGCAGCATTGAAGCTACAAAAGCATGCTCTAACCTGGTGAATATCTTATCAAAGACAAAACCTAGTGTTTGAGGGTGAAAACGATTTCTGCTAATTTCGGTAATTTCGCGTGAGTGGGTGAGAAACGATTCCAAACCCTAAACAATGTACTGCACGGGAGTACTTTAGATTCGAGAGATAAATCTGTACAAATCCGTCCTAAACCAAGAAATGGTCGTTCCAGACTTGCTTCGGTCAAAAGGTGAAGGAGAAGGGTTGGTTTTGGGAAGGGAAGCGAAAAGAGTGTTGAGACCAGAATAGTCGATTCTGGAAGAGTAGTTGTTTTGACTTGTATTAGAAAGTGAAATCTAACATATGGGAAAGCAAACAAGTGATTTCTTAGTGTTGTATGCTCCTGACCAAAATTTGTTTTTGGTGGAAATAGGTGAGACCTATTTATACAAGTCGAAATGAAATGTACCCTGGTCTCGTAAGAATTGGAAACAGTTTGAGTAAATGGAAGGAAACTGTAATGGGTAACTCCTGGAATTGATGTTTCCATAATGAAGGAAACGTTTCACCATTACTCCTTGTATTTACTAACCGCCTCATTCTTATGAAACTTAATCATAACGGGCGTAGTGTACGCCGCACGCAGTAAACCGCCAAACCAATACCCTAATGAGCATCCCCCAGTTTGTGACATGTGTTGATGTCTCGAGTGTTTTCCTGGAAAACATGTAGCATGTTGCTGTTGTTTGACAAGTTGAGATTGGGAGACTTGCCGGCTCGGTGGTGACCTTCGATGGTCGAGATTTTGCATCTTGATAGGAAAGGTAGCCGTTGATTGTCGTAACCTTCCGATTGGAAGCCAATGGCATGGAGACGTTGTCGGAATGGACTTGGCATGCTTTTAGGTACGGTCAAGTTAGGACTTTGGCATAGTTCGGGAACGGCCAAAATTAGGGTTTGGCACCGTATCCAAGTTGGTGTTGTGACCAAAAGTTGCCACAAGTTTGGTGGCGAACTTGTACGGCTGAGATATGCATCTCAGGAGGAAGGTTAGCCGTTGATTGTGGTTACCTTCCGTTGGTATCCAGTGGCGTGGTCGGCATGATCGTGCATGTTTTAAGCGTGGCCAAAATTAGGGTTTGGTACAAACCGTGCAGTTTTGACATTGGGCCAGAAGTTGCCACGCATTAGCTGGCGACCTTGGACGGCTAAGATCTGCATCTCAGATGGAAGGGTGGCCGTTGGCAGCGTTCAGCTTGGAAGGGAAGAGCGTGCGTCTTGGAAGGGAGTCGCTTGCGGCTTTGTCTAATTTAGTGTTTGACATGCCGAAACCCTAATTAGCGCTCTTTACTATAATCACCGTAGAATTCCCGTACTGACTCGTTTTTTGACGTTCCGCCCCTCCATTCCGATCGGAAAAGAATTCTCCATCTCCCAACGCGGGAATATTTAGGTATTGAGCTCATTTAGGGGGTAAAAACAGACCAATCGTAAAACTCAATAAGAATTCAAGAGGGATGGCGGCATGGCCAAAGTTAGGTTTTGATGGCACAAGCCAAAGAATTTGGAGTTGTGGCCAAAAAGTCGCCACAAGTCTTTTAGTTCGGTGGTGGACTTGGACGGTTGAGATCTGTATCTCAAATGGAAGGGGAGCCGTTGATTATTGCAATCCTTCGTTTTGGCAGCCAACGTCGTGCATGGATTTGGCATGTGTTAGGCGCGGCCAAGCTAGGATTTTGTCGTAGTTTAGACGCTGCCAAAATTAGGGTTTGGCATTGGGCCAAAGGTTATCTGGCGACCTTGGACGGTTAAGATCTGCATCTCATGTGGAAGGGTGGTCATTGATTATTGCAACCCTTTGTTTTGGAATCCAGCGTTGTGCATGGAAAGTTGGGACATATGGAATGGTCGGCATGCCTCAACGAGGAGATGCGGCTGGCACGACATGCCATAGGCACATGACATAGGCACATGTGGTGCGGCTGCCATGGTTGGCATGCCTTAGCGCGGAGACGTGGCTGGCATGGTTTTCCATTGGCACGGTGGTACAGTTGGCATGGTTGGCATGCCTTGGCGCGGAGACGTGGATGGCATGGTTTGCCATTGGTACAGTGGTGCGGCTGGCATGGTTGGCATACCTTGGCACGAAGACGTGGATGGCATGGTTTTCCATTGGCACGACGGTGCGGTTAGTATGGTTGGCATGCCTTGGCGTGGAGACGTGGATGGTATGGTTTTCCATTGGAACAGTGGTGTGGCTGGCATGGTTGGCATGCCTTGGCGCGAAGACGTGGCTGGCATGGTTTTCCGTTAGCACGGTGGTGCGGATGGCATGGTTGGCATTCCTTGGCGCGGAGACATAGCTGGCATGATTTTCCATTGGAATGGTGGTGCGGCTGGTATGCCTTGGCGCGAAGACGTGGCTGACATGGTTTTCCATTGGCACGGTGGTGCGGCTGGCATGGTTGACATGCCTTGGGGCGGAGACGTGGCTGACATGATTTTTTATTGGCACGGTGGTGGGGATGGCATGGTTGGCATGCCTTGGAGCGGAGACATGGATGTCATGGTTTTCCATTGGCACGGTGGTGTAAAAAGTTAGGGTTTGGTATATACGAAGGTGATGTCGATCAATACTAAGGGTTCTCCCGTAGAACATGACACATGTATATAAAAAAAAGGTACCCCGGTAATTCTCTCGCGGACGTATTAAAGGGTTCAATAAATGCACTTAGTGGAGACATTATTACTCAAGTTATGTTTCTCTTCCGAGTGACGTCACTGTCTGACTAGGATTTTACGATTTTAAACCTAAGCTAAAAACCATCATCAATATTAAGTCCCCTTCTTAGCTCGGAACATGAGCTTTGTTGCGGGGTAACCATAAGATGGTGACAGACAAGGACAAAGTCAAAACGGAAAGTCATGGAAAGATGGTCAGGAAAATATGACTAACCTTATTCGGGAGATAAAGAGAATCCACGACTCTTGTGTTAGTAGTTTTTATGCAAATTTAGTGGTGTTTCTAGCTAGGTTGCGGAGCATTAGAGGTGGTTGTTGGCATTGCTGGCTTGGATTGGCAAGCCGTTGGCATGGCGCGGCTTGAAACAGAGCCGTTGGCTTTGGTCGGCTTGGAATGGGAGTCGCAGGTGTTGTGCGTCTTGGAATAGAGCCGTTAGCATTAGTAGGCTTGGAATGGATCCGTCAGCATTGGTCGGCTTGGAATGGATCCGTCAGCATTGGTCGGCTTGGAATGGAGCTGCTTGCGTTGCACGACTTGGAGTGGAGCTATCTTGAGTTCCTCGAAAGGATGACGACTGGATTCAGTTCCGTGGAAGGATGACGACCGGCTTCAGTTCCGTGGAATGATGGCAACTTTGTCTAAATTAGGGTTTGGCATGCCGAAACCCTAATTAGCGCCCTTTACTAGAATCGTTGTAGAATTCTCGTACGGACTCGTATTTTGACGGTCCGCCCCTCCATTCTGAATGGAAAAGAATTTTCTATCTCCCAATGCGGGAATATTTAGGTTTTGAGCTCGTTCGGAAGGTGAAAACATCTCTACAGTAAAATTTAGGAGGAATGTTGCGGGCCTGAGGTGGCATAGTCGTGCCCAGTCACCTATTCCCGTTCATGGAGCAAGAAGGAATCTTCATTATGTTCAAACTCTAGAAACTCCGTACGCATGAAAAGATGTATCGACCCTCTCCTGTTTCTCGTCTGGATATGTGCTTTCGTCTGCATCGTCTCTATAGTGGATTCCAAAATTTACAAAAACTCCACTGTATTCTTGAGATGGATGGATGAAATATATGCTCGGCAACGATCATGTCAGGGCTAATCTTGGAGATTGTTGTTGCGTTGTCGGTTCATCCTTGACTTTAGGTTGTTCATTGTATGGACCTTCTGATCGCGATGATTGATATGTTATGGATGATTATATGGTAGAAATCTTCCAAATACACAGGATGAGTTGGGAGACATTTTTTTGCCGATGTGCTGTTATCAAGTCTTCAAGGAATTTGTTCCAAGAGACATCCTTCGAACCAGCTTCTGAATCTTGGACTATCATATGTAATGGGATGCGGTGAGCAGTCCCCGGTTATATTTCTGTTAGATCCGATGGCATGTCCGAATATGTGAATGTATCTTTGTGGCGTGATTTTGGAGTTTTCGATGCACATGTACGGCTTCATGTTGAGAAATTCCCGCGGCTCGTAAAACTTCGGCAGTGATGGTGTTGAAATCATAAATAACCAGGTTGAGGGGAGTGAAAGCGTCTCATGCTAGTAGTCCCCATGTGTAGCCTACTTTCATCGCATCGCCTTGAATCCATGTACATGGGATTTGATACAAGCTTATTATACTCTTCTGGATGTGACGTTTGGATGCACATGGACGAAATATTCTGGATAGCGAAGAGGAAGGAATGAGAGAGTTATGTTATTTATCGTGGCTCCCTCTGTTTCTTCAAAAAAAAAAAAATGTTTCTGTCGCGTCTCTGGAGTTATATCATGAGTCTTTGATGGTCGTCGGGATGGACTGCGATGAGCAGTCCCCAGTCGTATTTTTCTTTAGTTTCTGAAGTTGTTTTCCACTGAGCATGCTTGGGATCCGCCGCGGCCTCATGAAGTGTTGAAGGCGTCTTCTAGACAGAGAGGTGATGAAATTCTTGCACTACACCCTTGAAGAGTAGATGACCTTGTTGTGGTTGTGGCCTTTTGGTTGATTGTGTCTTATGAGCTTTGACAATGAAAGGATTATGTGTAGATCCTCAGTCCCCAAGTATGGTTTACATGTTTCCTTCTTGTATGGTCAGTGGGTTGACCATGATAAAGACATCACCATCGTTCGTTCGTACTGGTGATTTTTTTACTTCTTCCACATGAAACTAAAATATGGAGGTGTACGGGTTACCTTTGTAGTGATTGATGTTGCGGTGAAGCTCTGGCTGGTACCAAAAAATAAGCGGCAACAATTCTTGGTAGAAGATGTAATCAGAGGATACTACATTGTCGTGGGAACAAATTAGGTTGGATAGAATTGTATGGGAATCCATGGAAGTAAAAGGATTGGCTGGATGTGTAAGCGAGCAAAATATCCATGGTCACGAGTTTTGGCGGGATGGATCAAAAGGTGGCCATGACTACGAAGATTGGCTAGCTGAGATCATGATCCTTGACATGGGGAGTGTGGTGGCACGACCCTTTGCAAGAAGGAGTGGTGTTGAATCGGCTTCAGCTCTTGGAGAGGCCATTGAAACTTAACGATCCAAATACTGCTTTGGATCCTGGAGCAGCTTATGGAGATAACGCTGAAGCGGAGTGGCTGCTGGAGAGAACGTTGGAGCGGAGCGGCTGCTGAAGCGAACATTGAAGCGGAGCCGCTGCTGGAGAACGTTGAAGCGGAGCCACTTATGGAGAGAACGTCGAAACAGCGCCTTGACGGTTACAATTTTGAAGCCGGAGACTGTGTCACTCAGCGTTCTTTCAAACTCGACATCCCTCAAGTGAACAGTGGTTAGGAGTCCCTAGCTCCATCTATAGATTGTTCTTTCCAGGAGAGGTTGGGGTCTGGGAACGGCTTCCCTGGCTGGAAATAACTGCTTTCCTGATGTAGTGCGGTTGAGGGATGCAAATAAATATTGACGCTACGCCTTGGAAAAACATAGAATCTCACATAACTGTTTCATCATAGACTGCACGATTTGTGGGCAAAGTCCCCAGAAATCAGGCATCTCCTGACGGGAATAAGGTCTCTGTGAATTCATGAGGGTTGCTGATTTCCTTTGCCTCGATTTTGGAGAAGTCGTTCCTGATATTTACTTGTGATGAAATTGGATTGCTGATTTCCTTCTACTGGGCATTCAAGAGCAACGCAATCCCCTTCATCAATAAACGCACATCCAGCTGAAGTACCTGCACCGGATGTTAAAAGTATTCCTTGTCATCTCCCTCTTGGGTTGACATGACTCTTATGGTGGCCGCTCCATCGGTGTCTTGAGGAAATAGGTATCTCTTTCCGAGTTATAAACACGTATGTCTGAGCCTTACGAGAACCTTTAGTTTTTCTATCAAATCAATAATGGTAAAAGGAGGTCGGCTTCTTAAGAATTTTCAAGTATCTTTCCCTGATGCTAGAGTAGCAGCGTTTCTGATGATAGTTGGAGTTTTCATACTTGAAGAAACGTTGGTGTGGTGAAAACGGCTCTGGTTCTGGTGATCGTATGTGTAACGTGCAGAGATGGCGCGGTTTTGCTAACGGAATGTTGGAGCCATGGCGTTGTTTCGAAGGGTGAGGATGGCGCTTCTTTGGCTGGTTGTGGAGTAGAGACGATGGCACTGGAAGGGTGCAAGCTATCAGCACTGGAAAGGATGCAAGCTGCTGGCGCTGGAAAGATGCAAGCTGTTAGTGCTGAAAGGATACAAGTTGCTGGCGCTGGAAGGATGCAAGATGTTAGCGCTGGATCGGCTTGGAATGGGGACTGGCTTGGTGTGGGCGTGGACTGTTGGGCACCGCGAGGCTCGTTCTTGCGGGACCAGTTGTCTTTTTCCATACGTATCTCAAATAGGAAATCCTTTCCTTATTCAAATTCCAAAAGTGTTATTCCTATAAAAGGGGTTGGCTCTCCTCTTCTTTTTTTTTTTTTTTTTTTTTTTTGAAAGGCAAACAAAGTTATCTACGAGGGTTTCAGATTATTCTTTTGGAATGAATTATTTTGGTTATGACTATAAGTAGCATAAGTACCCCGGGAAAGCTATGGAATTGTGAATGTTGTGCGACGATAGAAAGCATGAAATGAAACATGGGAACAATATGGTTATCATATTTTATCATCTCTGTGAAGATTTGAAGTAGTAGACCATGTATTTTTCCTAACAAGACTTACTCGGTTTTTTGGATCTCCTAACGGAACTGGATCTCCCAGGTGCAAGTCCGAGTTTTGTGGGAAGCACCGCCGTGATCGCGAGAAGTCCCCAGTCACTCCTTGTCGTGTGATAGCTGATAATTGAGCCATTGATTCCCGAGCGGATTTTTTTTTTACTTCTACCATCTTGAGATCGGCGTTTGAAAGATAAAATCAGGAATTGAAAGTTGATATTGTAACCGAGAGATTAATCTCCCACTGTGGTCGCCAATTATTTGAGGGTGAAAACAGTTTCTGCTGATTTCGGTAATTTCGCTTGAGTGAGTGAGAAATGAGTCTAAACCCTAAACAATGTACTACACGGGAGTACTTTAGATTCGAGAGATCAATCCGTATAAATCTGTCCTAAACCAAGAAATGGCCGTTCCATACTTGCTTCGGTCACAAAGTGAAGGAAAAGGGTTGGTTTTGGGGAGGGAAGCGAAGAGAGTGTTGAGACCAGAATAGTCGATTCTGAAGAGTAGTTGTTTTGACTTGTATCAGAAAGTGAAAGCTAACAAATGGGAAAGCAAACAAGTGATTTCTGAGTGTTGTATGCTCCTGACCAAAGCTTGTTTTTTGGTGGAAATAGGTGAGACCTATTTATAGAAGTCGCAACGAAACGTACCCTGTATTTACTAACGGGTAACGCATGGAATTGATGTTTCCATAATGAAGGAAACATTTCAACATTACTCCCTATATTTACTAACTGCCTCATTCTTATGAAACTTTATCGTAACGGGCGTAGTGTACGCCATACGCTGTAAACCACCAAACCAATACCCTAATGAGCATTCCCCAGTTTGTGACATGTGTTTATGTCTCGAGTGTTTTCATGGAAAACATGTAGCATGTTGTTGTTGTTTGGAAAGTTGAGCTTAGGAGACTTGCCGGCTCGGTGGTGACCTTCGATGGTCGAGATTTTGCATCTTGAGAGGAAAGGTAGTCGTTGATTGTCGCAACCTTTCAATTGGCAGCCAGTGGCATGGAGACGTGGCCAACATGGACTTGGTATGCTTTTAGGAACAGTAAAGTTAGGATTTTGGCATAGTTCGGGCATGGCCAAAATTAGGGTTTAGCACCGTAGCCAAGTTGGTGTCGTGACCAAAAGTTGCCACAATTTTGGTGGCGAACTTGTACGGCTGAGATCTGCATCTCAGGAGGAAGGTTAGCCGTTGATTGTGGTTACCTTCCGTTGGTATCCAGTGGCGTGGTCGGCATGCTCATGCATGTTTTAGGCGTGGCCAAAATTAGGGTTTGGTACAAACCGTGCAGTTTTTACATTGGGCCAGAAGTTTCCACACGTTAGCTGACGACCTTGGACGGCTAAGATCTGCATCTTAGATGGAAGGGTGGCCGTTGGAAGCTTTCGGCTGGGAAGGGAGCCGTTGGCAGCATGCGGATTGGAATGGAAGCGCTTGTGGCGTGGAAGGGAGTCGCTTGAGGCTTTGTCTAATTTAGGGTTTGACATGCCGAAACCCTAATTAGCGCTCTTTACTAGAATCGTCGTAGAATTCCCGTACGGACTCGGATATTGATGCTCTGTCCCTCCATTCCGATCGGAAAAGAATTATCTATCTCCTAACGCGGGAATATTTAGGGGGTGAAAACTTCCCGGAAGTAAAACTCATGATTAATTTAGGAGGGATGACGACATTGCCAAAGTTAGGTTTTGGTGGCACAAGCCAAAGAATTTGGCGTTGTGGCCAAAAAGTCGCCACAAGTCTTTTAGTTCGGTGGTGGACTTGGACGGTTGAGATCTGCATCTCAGACGGAAAGGTAGCCATTGATTATTGCAACCTTTCATTTTGGAAGCCAACGTCGTGCATTGCTTTGGCATGTGTTAGGCGCGGCCAAGCTAGGATTTTGGCGTAGTTTATATGCGCCAAAATTAGGGTTTGACGTTGGGACAAAGGTTAGCTGGCGACCTTGGACGGTTAAGATCTGCATCTCAGGTGGAAGGTGTTCGTTGATTATTGCAATTTGGCTGCCATTGTTGTGCAAGGAAAGTTGGGACGGCTGGCATGGTCGGCATGCCTCTGCGAGGAGATGCGGCTGGCACGGCATGCCATTGGCACATGTGGTGCGGCTATCATGGTTGGCATGCCTTGGCGCGGAGACGTGGCTGACATAGTTTTCCATTGGTACGGTGGTACATCTGGCATGGTTGGCATACATTGGTGCAGATACGTGGCTGGCATGGTTTCTCAATTGTACAGCAGTACGGATCGTATGACTTGGCGCGGAGACGTGGCTGGCATGGTTGGCATGCCTTGGCGCGGAGACGTGGCTGGCATGGTTTTCCATTGGTACGTTGGTGCGGCTGGCATGGTTGGCATGCCTTGGCGCGGAGATGTGGGCCTTGTGCCTGGCATGGTTTTCCATTGGAACGGTGGTGCGGATGGCATGGTTTGCATGCCTTGGAACGGAGATGTGACTGGCATGGTTTGCCATTGGCACATGTGGTGCGGCTGGCATGGTTTTCCATTGGCACATGTGGTGCGGCTGGCATGGTTTTCCATTAGCACATTGGTGCGGCTGGCACGACATGCCATTGGCACATGTGGTACGACTGGCATGGTTGGCATGCCTTGGCACAGAGACGTGGATGGCATGGTTTGTCATTGGCACGGTGGTGTGGATGGCATGGTTAGCATGCCTTGGCCCGGAGACGTGGCTGGCATGGTTTTCCATTAGTACGGTGGTGTGACTGGCATGGTTGGCATGCATTGGCGCGAAGATGTAGCTGGCACGGTTTTCCATTGGCACGGTGGTGTGGCTGGCAAGGTTGGCATGCCTTCGCATGGAGACGTGGCTGGCATGGTTTGCCATTGGCACGGTGGTGTGGCTGGCATGGTTGGAATACATTAGCGCGGAGTCGTGGATGGTATGGTTTTCCATTGGTACGGTGGTGCGGTTGGCATGCCTTGGCGCGGAGACGTGGCTGAAATGGTTTTCTATTGGCACGGTGGTGCGTCTGGCATGGTTGGCATGCCTTGGCGCGGAGACGTGGCTGGCATGGTTTGCCATTAGTACATTGGTGCGGCTGGCATGGTTTTCCATTGGCACGGTGGTACGGCTGGCATGGTTGGCATTCCTTGGCATGGAGACATGGATGGCATGGTTTTCCATTGGCACGGTGGTGTAAGAATTTAGGGTTTGGTATATACGAAGGTGATGTCGATCAATACTAAGGGTTCTCCCATGGAACATGACACATGTATAAAAAAAAGGTACCCTGATAATTCTATCACGGACGTATTAAAGGGTTCAATAAATGCGCTTAGTGGAGACATTATTACTCAAGTTTTGTTTCTCTTCAGAGTGACGTCACTGTCCGATTAGGGTTTTACGATTTTAACCCTAAGCTAAAAACCACCATCAACACCTAGGTAAGGGAGTATTGTCGTGGAGAAGATTCAAGGCAGTTGTAAGGAAATAGCTTTATCCGGTTAGATACCTTGAGGAAAGATGGTTCAAGTGGTACAACTTGAAGCAGACTTACAACCAAACCGTGCAAGAATATACTTCGGAATTTCAGAATCAAGCTATAATTTTGGATTTAGACTTGGGAAATTATGTTATCTATATGAAACATATTTCTGGGTTCCATGAGTATACACGTAAGGATTTGAAGATATTTTCGGTGGATTCTATCTCTGAAGCAAGTATAAAAGTTAATGTCATTGAAGGCAGGCTTAAGAAATATGATTCAAAGTGAAATACTAAGGTGAAATATAGAGGTACCACTGTAAAAGGAGGTGAAAGGAGCAAAGAAGAAGGGAATTTTAGTGACAAGGAAGGTTTGACTTACACCCATTGCAAACATACATGTCACGTTATCGACAAGTGTTGGGTTATGTCGCACCTTCAAACACCCCATATATTTTTCTGCGAAAGTGTAACCCGGCAGCACAATGGTTATGTGAATAAAGCTTCACCCACTTGCACTTCAACCTTATAAGTTTATACCAATGCAAACAGCCAACTCAACAATTCTACATCGGAAGTATTTAACCTTCTTTCTCTTTAACTTAAACTCATCAAATGCACCCCCATAATGCATTCAATCTTTGCCATACTTTGCTAATAACAATCATCCAACCAAGAACACTTAGAATATGACACAATTAACTCTTTTATTACATCAAAGGGAAGAAATACAAAACTTGCCCACTTGGGGAATTAAACAGACTTGTTCACTCCTTGAACCAAGTCTAAGTCTTACAAAAACTCTCCTAATATGAGTCTAACTCTCACATATGCTAGGCTCACTCTCACACAGGCTAGGCTTCCGAATTTCCCATGACTTAGGACTATTTATATAGTAGCTTTTCTTGGCCAAACCGTGCATAACCATTACACACGATAGAGACATCCATCTGTCTCGGGGAGCAGTTTCATAACCGCCAACTACTATGCCAACTGGCCAGTTCTCCTTTAACTTGCGCCAATCGTCCAACACATGTTCTTTTGGCAGTTAAAACTCTTCTCCTACGATTATAAACTCCTTTATAACCTCTCCTCTTCATCACGCGTCATTGGCATGCTTATTAAGCTCGTAACCAACTTGTAACCGTCACTTGAGCCGTATTGCGCCACTTGTTCTGGCATACTGGATTCTGTCACGCTCCAACGTTCAGCCATCTTGGCCCTGCATGTTTATCATTTTAAACTCATGCACGGACACTCTTTAAGCTTTACTTGTCGAGGCCAACTCCTTAAGCCCACTCTAGTTACTCGTGTGTCATATATGCTTCACTACGCCAATTAGCTTGACAACAGCAATGCAACTCTTGCATTACCAACTTGTTTGCATTGTTCAAGCTTTGGACAGCCTTGAACCAATGCCATAGACTAACTCCTAGTATATTTCACTCTTCTTGCATCATCCTTGAGTTTGGGCCAACTCAATTCCACGGATATGTCTTAATGCCAACATCGCATGTTGCATTTGTCACTTTGGCCTTGTCTTGCCTTCCCTTAATGGAGCCTCATTGTGTCGGTCAATAAGCTTCATTCCTTAGCCAAATATATTTACAATGTAGTGTTGTACTTGCAATACATTAGCCCTATGGGATCATACCATTCTCAGCACTTGTCTGTACAGTAATACCGCTATTATGGCTTCGCAATGCGCCATTACGGCTGGACACTGACTTGGCCTGCAACTCTGTGACGTGCCATCATTATGCGACACTTGCAACACCGTAATAGACCTCCCCCACCTAATCCGTTCAACATCCTCGTTGAACGCAACCAAGTATACCCAATATACTTGTTCTTCGGCGTTTGTACACTTCTAAGCCACTCTCATAATTCAGAAAACTTGTTTGGCCACCCTTCCTGCTGAAAACTTTATGCTTAGTACCACATGCCATCACTTAGCTTTACTGCTTTGCCATTGATCTCATATACTTAAGCCGATTTTCGGCGTCGTGCACTACGCTTACGATGCTACTCAAATCATGCTTCAATACCCAAATGCCAATCTGAAATTCGTCTTAGCCAACTCCCTCTTAGCCTTAATTTCACATGAATCATTTGCGCCTAAGTGTACACACTGAGTGATTCTTCTCAATTTGATCATAATGATTATTGCCATCGCTTTCCGACTTTGCCTCTCACTCAATGTGACGAGGACTTATGAACGACTTGGCTTTGTTTTCAATCAATTTTTTCGACGACTCGTCGTTGAACTGTTGTTCTTCACGCTCCTCATTAAGCACGTCACAAAGTGAATAGGGGTTCTCTTTGCATTAGACACCCGAATTCAACACTTCATGCCTCACCAAACTCTGATTATGCAAACAACATTCAAGAACTCATTTCTATGAATGTGGCCCCCAAGTATAAACTCTATACTTATGCCATTTTGCATAGCCGAACTGGAATGGTGAGTTTTCTTTGCTTAACTTCCATGCAACAAAACTATTGAGTTGCACAGCCCATTAAAAAATGTGACTAACTATCTCTTAGACATATCATTAGCTAACCCTTTAGCTGTCCATATGCTACGCCTTCAAAGCCAATATGTCTCCAAATACTTCTTTGAACTGCATTGCTAATTGCCTGGAAAGTGTGTGTGTCTTTATCTAAGGCCATGAGTTCTACCCAACTCATGCTTGCTGATGATGTGATTTCTTACTTGTTGCATTGCTTGCAACATCGTTGCCCATCTTCCGTCGTGCTATTATGCAATCCCCAAATAGCAACATCACTTTTTTTACCATCTAGGACCCTTGTCCTATGCTTTTCTTATTAGCTTTCAACTTGTCTTGCCATTGCATACGTTATGCTAAGCATGCTACTTGAAACATCTTCCCATGAACTAGCTTTACATCGTAAATAAAGAGGCAAGACTTTATAAACGAAAACACCCTCATTCATTACTGCTCTTACATAATAAGACCATGTACCATTACATGATTGATCATCCACTTGATCACTTTTGGAAAGCTAAAACTTCATTAACAAAGCAACTTGCTTACACCAAAGCAAAGTATATACAAACTTGAAGACTCAAATATAAGTCTGTACAACCAAACTCTACACACAGAGTTTGCAACAACCAACAACTAAAGCTACATAAAACAAGGCCAGGAACACTCTTTGTTCTGGCATCAAAGTGTTGCCAATGGAGATAGCAACAATTACTCTTGTTCTTAGCTTAGTTTTTAACTTTGTCGAAGTGAGCAACGACTTCACTGCGGGGTCTCTTCCTTGAACCTTCACTTCGGCCTTCACGAGTCTTGCTAGAATGACCCCCATAGTCATTACCAACTGATACATTAAGTTGTGCTTTGAGTGGACAACTTCTTGCGAAATGCAAACCTTTGCAGATGAAATATCCCCTATACTTCTGGGCTGAAGGGAATAATTCATCTTCCTTCGGTTCATGCTTGCGCTTACTTCCTACAGATTTTTCCTTCCTTTTGGCTTCACCTTCACAGCTTTGCACATCTTCAGTCATTGTGCAGCTAGTAAGTCCTCTTACCACTTGAATAGCCATCTGGATACTTTGGATTTTGCGCTTCTTAAGTTCAGCAATCACACTTGAACTTGCGCCATCCAGAAATTGGAACATCTGATCTTCTTCACTCATGCCACGTACTTCTTGCACCAATGCAAGGAATTTTTCAGCATAGGCTTGTGGTGTACTCGTCATTTTCAGCCTACATAAACTTTATCTTGCATACCAAGCACCATTGCTTGGCCAGAACTGACATCTCAGTCCCTCTTTCATGTCATCCCATGACATAGGATTGGTATAACCAGCAGCTTCATCTTCTTGTAGCATAGTTCTCCACCAAACCTTTGCATCACCACCAAGGTAATTGCCTGCGAGAGTTACTTTTTGTCCTTCCCCAGTTCCATTCTCCTCAAAGTATGCCTCAACGTCATGCATGAAATTCTCAATTTCTCTAGCATTTCTGGAACCAACGTAAATTCTTGGCTCGGAGACTCGACTTGAGCTTTCTCCATGTACGTTTCCTCCTAAAAACATGCCGTTACTGATTAACCCGCGAATGCTATCCACTTCCTCAGACATTTGCTTCGCATGGCTTGTTAGTATGGTCTTTATGTCACTGAATTGCACCTTCAATTCAGTCACTTCAGCATTGGTTTCGCAATTCAACAAGGTTGCATCAGACACCTTGTCCTCGACTGCACCTATCCTTTCGTCAAATTCTTTAAACCAATCTGATGTCCTTCCTTCAAGTAGGTCTAGCCTGCCCTTATCTTCAGAAACAAGAGGATTTCCAAGGCCATCACAGCCCATGTCTATGACAAAATCATCAAGATTACTGCCATACTCCTCAAGATGATCAAACGTACCCGGTAGTTCTTCGTCGATCATCATGCCATTAGAACTCATTTCTAATGCAATATTCTGAAAATAATGTGCCACTTACTTGCTCACAGGAAAATAACTTAAGAGAGAAAAAAGTCTTAGTGTATTATCCAACAAATACACCTGAACTGTGCACCAAACACAGCTCTGATACCCGAATTGTCACACCTTCAAACACCCCAGATATTTTTCTGTGAAAGTGTAACCCGGAAGCACAATGGTTCTGTGAATAAAGCTTCACCCACTTGCACTTTAGCCTTATAAGTTTGCACCAATGCAAACAGCCAACTCAACAATTCTACAGCGGAAGTCTTTAACCTTCTTTCTCTTTAACTTAAACTCATCAAATGCACCCCATAATGCATTCAATCTTTGCCATACTTTGCTAACAACAATCAGCCATCCAAGAACACTTAGAATATGACATAATTAACTGTTTTATTGCATCAAAGGGAAGAAATACAAAACTTTCCCAATTGGGGACTTAAACAGACTTGTTCACTCCTTGAACCAAGTCTAAGTCTTACAAAAACTCTCCTAATATGAGTCTAACTCTCACATATGCTAGGCTCACTCTCACACAGGCTAGGCTGCCGAATTTCCCATGCCTTAGGACTATTTATACAGCAGCTTTGATTGGATAAACCGTGCATAACCGTTACACACGCTAGAGACAGCCATCTGTCTCGGGGAGCAGTTTCATAACTGCCAACTACTATGCTAACTGGCCAGTTCTCCTTTAACTTGCGCCAATCATCCAACACATGTTCTTTTGGTAGTTAAAAATCTTCTCCCACTATTATAAACTCCTTTATAACCGCTCCTCTTCATCACGCATCATTGGCATGCTTGTGAAGCTCGTAACCAACTTGTAACCGTCACTTGAGCCGTATTGCGCCACTTATTATGGCATACTGGATTCTATCATGCTCCAACGTTCAACCATCTTGGCCCTGCATGTTTATCATTTTAAACTCATGCACGGACACTCTTTAAGCTTTACTTGTCGAGGCCAACTCCTTAAGCCCACTCTAGTTACTCGTGTGTCATATATGCTTCACTACGCAAATTAGATTGACAACAACAATGCAACTCTTGCATTACCAACTTGTTTGCATTGTTCAAGCTTTGTCCAACCTTAAACCAATGCTATAGACTAACTCCTAGTCTATTTCACTCTTCTTGCATCATCCTTGAGTTTGGGCCAACTCAATTCCACGGATATGTTTTAATGCCAACATCGCATGTTGCATTTTTCATTTTGGCCTTGTCTTGCCTTCCCTTAATGAAGCCTCATTGTGTCGGTCAATAAGCTTCATTCCTTAGCCAAATATATTTATAATGTAGTGCTATACTTGAAATACATTGGCCATGTGGGATCATGCCATTCTCATCACTTGTATGTACAGTAATACCGCTATTATGGCTTTGCAATGCGCCATTACGGCTGAACACTGACTTGGCCTGCATTTTTGTGATGTGCCATCATTATGCGACACTTGCATCACCATAATAGGTTAAGAACCCTCATCTAAAGCCTAAAGGGTTTCATAGGAAAGAATCCAAGAAGGAAGCACTAGTCGCTCAAACTCCAAAAGAAGTCCATGGACTAACGGAACCCAATTCAAAGCTTTCTCTTATGACAGGGGAAAAAGAAAGACCTTAAAAAGATGATCTTAGGGAGCGACTCTTCACAGTGAAGATGCAAGTCAAAACATCACTAATTGATGTTGTTATTGACCCGGGAAGTGAGAAGAATTTATTTTCACATTCTTTGGTGCAGAAGTTAGGATTGAAGACTATCAAACATCATAAACCATACCCTTGAGGATGGCTTCAAAAGGAAGGGGGCTTACAAGTTTCACATCAGTGCACGTTCAAATTTGCTCTAGATGAGACATATATTGACGAATTTACATGTGACGTAATTCCTTTGGATATTTTTCAGGTAGTACTAGGTAGTCCTTACCTATGGGATAGAGATGCAACTCTACACAGGAGGGAAAAAAGTACACCTTTACCAAAAATGCATAAAGTTTTGTGATTCAGGCTATAGATTCTCCTCTAGAGGGAGCAAGCCTGATTACAGCCACTCAGGCTAAGCGGTTGGTAAATTCTAGTACAAAGTTCATTCTCCTTGTGATATGTTCTCTTGAGGAGAAGCCGAGTAGAGTTTGTTTGGCATCCTTGACTGCACAACAAGAAGACGACCTGCAAAGGTTAAAGTTGAAATACAAGGATTTATTTTCTGATGTCACAGGGTTACCGCCGAAGAGGAGTGTGGAACATGAAATTATGTTGACCAGAGAGAGTTTTGTTCCTAATGTAGGTCTTTATCGCACGACCATAGAGGAATATGATGAGATCAAGAAACAAGTCCAAAAACACCTAGAATTAGGAATGATAGTGCCAAGTGCTTCACCTTGTGGATCTGCGGTATTGTTGGTACCAAAGAAAGATGGTGGATGGCGTATGTGTATTGATTATATAGCATTGAACAAGATCACTATTAAGAATCATTACCCTCTACCTAGGATAGACGACATGATGGATCAGTAGGAAAAAGCTCGAGTCTTTACAAAGTTGGATTTCAAATTTGGATACCATCAAGTGAGAGTTAGAGAAGATGATACATGGAAAACTGCTTTCAAGACTAAACAAGGCTTGTTCGAATGGTTGGTGATGCCTTTTGGTTTGTGTAATACTCCAGCGACGTTTATGCGTTTGATGAATGATTTGTTACGACCTTTTATAGAATATTTTGTGATTGTTTATTTGGATGATATCCTTATATACAGCAGAACTTGGGAAGAGCATCTCATTCACATTGAGAAGGTATTTAAAGTGTTACATGAAGGCTAGCTGAAGTTGTACGTAAAGAAGTGTGAGTTTGGAAAGAAGGAGTTAGTGTACCTTGGATTCATTATTGGTGGTGGACAACGGAAGATCTATCTAAGGAAGGTCGAAGTGATCACTAAGTGGCCTAGACCTAGTACTGTACCTGAAATTAGGAGTTTCGTAGGGGCTTGCACATACTTGCGTAAGTTTATCCGGCATTTTTAGACTATTGTATGACCATTACATGGTTTGATGGGAGATAAGGCAAAGTTTGAATAGTAGCAAACCCATGAAGACGCTTTTCAGTTACTAAAAAGGAAAATTTCAGAAGCACTGGTGTTGGCATTGCCTACCTTACATCGTACTTTTGAAGTTGAGACTAACGCTTCTAACTATGTATTGGGAGGAGTGTTGTTGCAAGATGGTAAACCAGTAGAGTACCATTAAGAATTGTTCTCAGGTGCTATTAAAAACTACGCACCTTATGACAAGGAATTTTATGCTTTATACCGGTGTATAAAGCATTGGCGAGTGTATCTCTTAGGTAAAGAATTAGTGGTACATTCATATCACAAACCATTGGGGTATCTACACGCACAAATGAAACTACAACAAGCCCGACACATGAAGTGGATGTGTTACTTGATGAGTTCAATATTCTCATTAAGTACAAGAAGGGAGTAACAAACAAGTTGGCAGATATGTTGTCTCGTCCACCAGTCCGAGCATTAATGGTGGCTATGAGAATTCATCCGATTGTTCCTCAAGAGTATGCAGAGTCATACGTATCTAGCAAAGACTTCAAGAAGGTGTAAAGATTGGATTGAAAGGCGAGTTTGAACTCCGAGATGGATCGTTATACAAGGGTCAATTACTTTTAATTCCAGAAGATAGAGATCATTTACAATGGTTGAGAGAAGCACGCACATCCCGAGTTGCTGGACACTTTAGGATTAATAAGATGCTTCTTAACCTTCGTCGTTATGTATTTTGGCCAAATATGCAAGATGATGTGGCTAAGTTAGTTAGAGGGTGTAAGTTGTGTAGCACTTATAAACCTTCCAACATAAAACGTAGGTTATATCTACCATTACCGGTACCATCAAGACCTTAGGAGAGTATTTCTATGGATTTTCTTGGTGGATTACCGAAGAGAAAGTCTTGTTATGATTACTTGTTTGTTATGGTCGAACGATTCAGCAAGATGATTGCATTAATTCCATGTACATAGACGGTAACGGGAGCTGGTGCATCAAAGCTCTTCTTTGAGCATGTGTGGAAGCATTTTGGTTTACCTACTTCGATTATTTTTGATAGGGATAGTCGATTCCTTAGTCATTTTTTTGGATTCTTTATGGAAGATGATGGACACTAGGTTTAAGAATAGTACAGCCTTTCATCCACAAACACACGGACAAACAGAAGTGGTCAACAGGACTATGGTTCACAAGTTAAGGGGATATAATTCCAAGCATCCTAAAACTTGGGATAGAGTTTACCATATCTACAATTTGCATTCAATAGAGCATTTCATAGTTCTTCGGGAAAATCTCCTTTTGAGACGTGCTATCGTTACTTACCACCTAGTCCTTTTGATATAGTATTTTCTAGTGATACCTCAATGGGGGGAAGGAAGAAAGTGAACAGCAAAAAGCACAAATGTTCTTGGAGAAGATATCTCAGATTCATGCAACTGTTGAAGTTTAATTAAATAAGTCACAAGCCAAATACAAAGCAAAGCATAACAAGCATATCGTGCCTTGTAATTTCGGTGTTGGTGGATTGGTATGGTTAAAATTAGGTAAGGAGCGACTGAAGGGGTAAGGTAAGAAGTTGAATCCATTGAGGTATGAACCATTTTGTATACTCGAACAGATTGGTGACAATTCCTTTTGTCTGGATCTGCCGCCTTATCTAGGAATTTACTTGGTTCTAAATGTCGAATACTTGAAGTTGTTTGAACCACCATTACTAGATGATGACGATGACGACACTATGATCTTACCACGGGTAGAATACTTATGGTTTGATAGAGAGAAACCACTCGAGGAAGACTGTGTATTAGAGCGAAGAGTGAATAAAACACAACAAGGAGAGAAATAAGCTTTTCTAATTGGATGTAAAGGTCAAGTTCCAAGCAAGGCCAAGTGGTTTAACAAAGAAAAGGGGACTCTCGAGTTCCCTAATCTTCATTTTTAACTCTCACAGGAGTTCAAGTTCTTAAAAAGGGGACCCATGATACAGGTGTATCCGTACTCCTTTAGGGAACTTAGTTAACCTCAAGCTAAGTTGAGGAAAGAATCCAATTCTAGGAAGGAATCCTTGTTTAGGCTAAATTCCTAGTTAGGGAAGAGTTTTGTTTTAGGTAATACTCTTAGTTTAGGAAATAGATTCCTAATAAAAGTCCTTGGTCGACTGAGTATGGTGAAGGCTATAAATAGAAGGCTTTAGATAATAGCTGAACACACAGAAACTAGGCATAGAAAACTTAGAGAAAAGGTTGGAACAATACTTGTGCAAGATTAGCAAACAATTTAAGGTTAATCCACTGTTTAGAGAAGATTGTGACCGTAACAAAGAGAGTATTGTAATCGTTTTCTTGTTCATAATCAAGAGAAGATATTTTTATTCGAATTACTTTCTTGTGTCTCTGTTTTCTAAGTTTTTCGTCTATTATTATTCTGAATTCCTCCTTTATAATAATAGTCACCAAGGTACAACGATCAAACGTATCACTTTTAGTAAGGTTTAATTCATTTGTATGCTTCGTATGTGTCAGAGTTATCAGATTTCAATACTTGGCCAATGTCAGAGTTACAGGAATTTAGTTCTTGGTGTGTGTCAGAGTTACTGGATTTCAGTACTTGGTGTATGTAATAGTTACGTTTCTTGCTTTTAGTATGGTCGAAGTTCATCTAGATGCTTAGTGTTTGTTTTCATGATATAAGTTTCATAATGTAATCGAGTATAGCATAAGTGTAATCAATTATCAGAATAATGGTTTTCATATGTTCATTTGTTTGTATATCTTCCTATAATTCGTAACTTAATAAGATTTTTTAATTTGTCATTGTAGTAGTAAAAGGGTTGTCGTTCACTCGGACTTTATTGAGATTGATTCTAGGCTTAAATATGAAAAAAACTAAGGATAAGAAAATATATACAAAATATGTCACGGGATGAAGAATTAACTGGGACTCGGGATTTCACTGTATTTCATATTCAAATGGTTCAAAAATTAATCCTAGGAAATTATAGCTCAAAACAAAAGAAATATTAACTCTATTCTTTGCCAAAATAGATTTTGTAAAACATCAATTGTAAATTACAAGCATAGTGTATCAAAAGCATCTAATATTAAGCATAGACTATCAAACAAGATAACAATTGATTAATAGAAATCATAATTCATTTAAAATCGGTGCAAAAAGTAAATAAAGAATTAAATAAATTACCACAAGGGGTGAAATACAGCTTCCTCCATTGTCCCAGTGTTAGGGTCTAGCTTCTCATCATGATAGAAACACACTCAAAAATTGATTTCATTTATGCTCAAAAGTGGTTTACAAATGATGAAATGGGAGAAAAACAATAAAACCGTGTTTGTAACACTTATTTTTGTTACAAACCTAACTGTCACAGAGAACGATATATGTGTACTGTCACTGTCACTGTATCACTACGACCTTCCAGCATTTGTCGTTGTCACTGTTTATGAACGACAGTTCTGTAGCGTCTTATGTTCTTGGTGTTCTTGGTAGCAGCAGAAAATGGTGTATCGCTGCAACTCAAATTTTCTCGACTCTGTGATGTTCTAACTTCTCCCCCTAACTCTCTATCACCCTTCTGCTCGACCCCAGAAACCTATTTATACTCGACAGTCTCCAAATCTTCTCGGTTTATTACAAGATATTCACCATTATTCCTTTGTAATATTGCGTGATATTCTTTCCTGTTTTATCTCCCTCGCACGTTATTCTTCCGATGAAATCATTCAAACACGCTGCATTCTCGTAACTGATTAAGGTAAACTCGTGGAAGGAAGAGATATCCACGTAACTTCCACACATAAATCCCGAGAATACGTCTTTGTTCTGTTTTAGAAACAAAGCACGTACTCACCTTATTTCTCGAATCTAAGGAAGTTACCGGACTTCTTTAAGATTAACAGGCCCAAACCAAGCAATTGCGACGAGAAAATCTCACGAAATTATCCCACAAATCAAAACAGGGAGTTACGCCAAACTGAATTTCTTTTCCCGCCAAAAATACTCGTTCAACTGTTGAAGATGAAGGGTGCCCTTAACCGACAGCTGGGTTGATAGCAGATGGGGTGCAAATAGTAGGTAGTGTGCCCCTTAGTAATTGATGCCCCTTATCCAAAGTGAGAGTTCCTTTAGTAATTTTCTCCCGAGGGTCCAAATAGCACTTTTTGAGCAATTTTTTCCGCACAAGTGTATTTCTCCAAAAACACCTACACACACACAAAACACCATAATAAGGACGAAAACGAGTACTAACAATACGAAACATTGAGGACAAATTATACACATAAATGCGTCTATCATAACTGTTTGATGTTGTTGTTCTAACAAAAAAGAAAAAGAAAAAAAATGAGTAGCAAAGTTACAAGAGAATATCAACATGATAATATACCCAAATTCCAACTGCAAAAGGCATTAGTTACCTATTTATGCAAAGATATCATACCATGTCAGGTGTTAGATCGGGGGAAAATGCATTATGCGAGTCTTCAATTCTCACTTCACAGAATATTTATTGCCCATTCAAGGACTGTTTTTGGAATATTATGTCACAAATGTTCATATTAATTTTACTATAAATTTGGAAACTCATAAATTCGTTGTAATGGAGGTTGTTAGAGAGTCTGAGATTGCAATGTATGACAGTTGAAAAATGGTTGGACTAGGGGTATATTAATGGGTTATTTATGTACTGCAGTAAATTTTTATTTATTTTTTTGATCTTCTATATACAATGAGATTTTGATGTTAACGAAAGTTTAAATTTATGATTATGTTGGTTTATCATACATCAGTTTTTCACAGTGCAAAGAGAATACAAAAAGATGTACTTAAATTGGGAAAGGCTCAATAGTTATGTAATCCTAAGATTTTATCCACTCCCGTACGTCCATCTATTTATATAGCTTGCCTGTAATTCGTAAATATTTAGCGTTCTTGTTCTGACAGAAAAGAAAAAGAACAAAGAATGAGCTGCAAATTAATTGAAATTGATTATATTAAAAAAAAAAAAGTTGTACAAGATAATCAAGAGATCAAAATTGAGCATTGCTTGGTCGAACTCGCATGCGTTGTTATCTCAAGCATGTTTGTCAATGTTAGCGATCAAAACTATAATTCTTGATTTTTGTCCTATTTGTAGATGTCTCGGACTAGGACATAGATAGTGTAGATGAGCCTAAATCTCTCGACGTTCATCTCTTGAAGACGAAGAACTACTAACGGGAGCTTGTGGAACTTCTTCGACAAAAGGTATGTGGAGGCTTGAACTTATCTATCACTTGGAAAGTCTATTTCTACTATCTCCTATATTGATACATAAGTCGTGTTACGATATAGTTTTCTTTATACACATTTGAGATTTCGAGCTGAGTAAATCTCGCTTACATGTTTCCCGAAATATATGTTGGTAAGCTTTCGCTTCGACCAAGTTCATCTTATATCATGAGAAAATTGCCGAGTAACATCTTACATGGTTTGTGTGATACAATCATTTGGGGTAAGACTTGGAAGGTTTCAATATTGATTATTTCAATATCTTGAAAATTGCTTTGATGCTAATAGTGTGTGAAAACAACTATTGTCATTATAAAAAAATGATTCAATGATTGAAATAAAGAGTTGATGATGTAACCATCTTTGGATATAAGCATATATAGTGTGTTTGCACATTAGTGTATAAGTCCATAAACCGGGAGCCAAGAGTATGTGTAGATGGGGCAAAACGATTTGCTGGTTTTTGTGGAATTGAGGAGACGACCGTACGGAGGAGACTCCTTGAACCGAGCAAAATGTTCAACCTTACACAGATGCACTGCAAGAAGGGAGTGCTTTGAATTCGAGAGATCAATCTGTAGTACTCCGGCCTAAACCAAGACAATGGCCGTTCCAGAGTAAATTCGGTCACAAGAGAGGATGGGTTGATCTGTAGGAGGGAAGATAAGAAATGTATGGAATCAATGGTAATCAAAGATTGTAGGTGTGTTGTGAATTCTGAATAAGATAAGTTCTAAATGATTGAAATTGCTCAGTTGAGAGTAATTGCTCAATTGATGAGTTGTTGATCTCGTATTGTCAGTGAGACGCATGATTCTTGTTGTGTATTCAATCATGATTCAGAGACTTATTTATATTATTGGAATTATAGACACCATGATCCCATAAAGTGTGACATTTGATAGAATCAAGAAACGGGGAAATGGAAATCGTATTTGAAACCAGTTGCTCATCATGCAGAGACTTGGTCGATTTTCCATCCACTACTTTGTTAAATTCTTTAACTAACTGCACGACTTGCTCACATTCCATCATGTGTTTGAACACACGTGTGGTAGACCGCCATATCAAAAACCTAGTTGATATCCCCAAATGACACGATTGACGTCTCGTGGTTAATTAGTCAGTTGCTGACTTCATGATTTAATGGGACAATGAGTCCATGTATTTGCTGAGTTGAACATGATTTGAAAAATGTTAAAAACTCATGAATTGAACGTGTCTGCTGAGACAAAGATAAAATTCTGACGTTGAAGTGAGCAAGTGTTTCTCATTAGATGAATTGTTGAATATTGATAGTTGAACCAATATTCCTTGGTTTGAGAATATATTGCTCGTCTGAGCAAGTGTTGCTCGTCTGATGAATCATTGGTAGCGTGACCAAAATAAAATATTAATTAAAATACTGGTAGTTGAACCGAGCATAATTAATAAGAATACTGATCATGAGATCATCGTAAAATTATTAGTGTTTGAATATGGAATTATGATCCTTGGACTCAGAAACCCTAATTTGATCAATTGATGACCAATTCATGTTTGATTGAAAATTAACCATGGAATGAAGGAGGGATCGGCTACATTGGACCGTGGGTCCCCCATGTAGCTCCCATATGCTCGTGCGAGCAAATACCAAGGCCTCTCGAAGAGTTGGTGATTAGTTTATGAAAGAATGATCAAATGTTGGTTTAATCATTTATTCGAAAATGCTCTTCTGAGCCTTAGGTAATAAAACCTAATTAATTATGAAGAGATGAGAGACCGACCAAGGGGTTATGAAATCGTCCCTAGGTGGTCACATGATCGACTGACGATCATTCCATGAAAATCCCAAAATTATTTGGAAGAGTTTTGGACCTAATACGTGCAATTGCACAAATCAGGTCAAATTGTGTAAAATACGCGGGACTGGATCCTTGCAAGCCAAAAATCCAACCTTGGTCGATCAAGGTAACATGCTCATGTCACCAAAGTGTTCGTATCTCAGTTCTGAGAATTTTGATATTTTCAGATGTGCATTTGAGCAATCATTTGAAAAAATATGAAGAAATCAGGGGTTTTTGATGAAACTGTCAAAACTTCATGAGATGAAAGAAAAATAATAAAAAAGTGAAGGAATCATGAAGTGCGGGATCGTCCATCCAAAGGGCCCAATCCCACATGTTTTTCCCAATTTTTTATAATATTTTCATGATTTTAGGGAAATATGATAAAACCAAGGAATTTGTAAAACCAAGAAGTTTTTGTTGAAATCAAAGAGTTTTGTTGAAATCAAGGAGTTTCCATGAGATGAGGAAAACATGAAAAATAATAATAATAAAATAAGGGACGTATGGGACTGGCTTGAGCATGGTTGGTGATAGGTGTTTAAAACACCTATATATTTATCTATTGTTTATGCTTTCTTCGCTAAGTTTTCTTGTAAAATATGTATCTTATGTTTGCTTTTGAGTATTTAGGTACTTCGGAGTCACTTGGAACTAAAGAAGAAGAAACAAGGAAAAAGTCTCATCTCATGTGCAAATGCTTTTGGAGGCGGATTATTTCTCACAATTTGCTTTTATTCCTTCATCCATGTCTGAAAAGTATGTCGGCTTTAGTGATGCAACTTTTATGTCTGAAAAGCATGACAACTTTAGTGATGACTCTCATTGAAGAGTATAAGTGAATATGAGAAATAAGGGGCGGTTGATGTTAGTGGAGGAATTCGAAAGGAGGACAAAGTATACAATTTGGAGAAAGGAGGGAGAAAGCCTTCAACCGCGAGTGCTAATGGGAGTCAATCCAAAGATAGAGGGCGCAACCATCTGAGTTTTGTTCGGTAGCTGTTGTTGTTGGTGGCATGTATCATTTGTTGGGCGCCTGTAGCAAATTCACTTATTACCCAGCCCTAAATTCAAGAGATAGGTATTTTCTCTTATCATTGGACTTTACATGAAATTGAGAGAAAATGGCTGCGGCTGTTCATGAAAACTAAGAGGAGATTTGATTCTACTTCTGCTCGAGTGAATGACACCGAGAGATGGATCTTGAGAAATGAAGATTGGTGGTGGTGTTGTTGCTGCCAATGGGAGAATCAAAGAATAAATCAAAGGTTCTGAATTAAGGTTTTGACTAAATGAAGACGATGGCTGTTTACTGTGAATCGAGATTAAGGTTGAGATTCAGGGAAGAGATTCATGAAATTTAAGGATGGGTTGTGGCTCATTTCAAGTTTCAGAAGGAGATCTGATGTTATGTGGTTCGTAAGAAAATGAAAGATGGTGATGTGTTCTTATGGGTGAGATTGGTTTGGATTTGAAGATTAGATGGGTTCAATTCAGAAGTTAACAGGGAGGAGATTCTGTGGTGCTTGAAGTTGGAAGTGATGAAGCTACAGAGATTGCTACCAGGGTGCTTGCAGGTGCAAGGTATTACATGGGAGCATGAGCTGGTGGTCTGTGAACTGTGGTGGAGCTGTAATGAGTTGGTGGTGCTGGTAAAGTTAGAGTATGGCTTGAATTTGGTGGCTTCATAATGGGTTGTATTACAGGTCATAGTGTTTGTAACTGAATTGAAGTTGCAGCTACAAATCATGGTAGGGAACTGCAATGAGAAGTGTTGGTGGTTGTGGTTATGCCACAGAGAGCATTGTTCTTGTTGAAGCTGAGATTGGCAGAGTGAGATTGCAGTTCAAATGGTGATGGGTTATTCATGGCAGGTGACATAAAGGGTGCATATGCAATGGAAGTGGTTCAGTTGTTAGCTGTGGAGTTGCTGTTGTGGTGGTACTGAGAACAGATGGTTCAAGAGTTGCAGAGATGGTGAGAGTATGTTGATGCTGAGATTACCATGGAGATGTATGGGTTTGGGCTACAAGGACATGACCTCGAAAATAGATTACTTTGCAGAGAGGAAGATGTATTGAGCAGCGAGAAAGTGGCCGGTTTTCTTTGGCTGTGTGCAGCTACGGGCCATGGCTCTATGGGCAATGAATGTGTTTGAAGTTGCTGAGCTACAGGTGATGATATAAGGCAGTAGCTGGGTTATGCTGGTGATACTGGAAGCTGTAGAAAATAGGTGTTTAGACTGCAGGTGTAGATTGCGGCGATGAATGAGAAACTGTGTGCGTTTGTGTTGCAGAGTTGAAAAGGTGGAAGCTACAAACTTGCTGCGAAGCAGTTGCAGGGATGAATGGTAGCAGAGAGTTGCTTAAACTGAGTACAATCAGTTGCAGGTGGTGGTTTTACAGGGAGCTAGCAGGTGCAGCTTAAGGTATGAACCTGAGGTTGCAGGTTATGGCATTTAAGTTGGCAATGTAGTTGTTTGTAGCTGTAAGAGAAAGAAGTCTCGCATCTGTGCTGTGCATTGTGCAGGTGTTGTAGCATGGTAGGTGAAGCAATGGAGAAGTTACAACATAGATGAAGCAACAGAGGCGCCAAGGAACGGAAGCTGTTGCAGCTGAGATGCAGTACAGTGGGTTGAGGTGAACTGTAGCTGTAGGTGGCTTGCAATGACAAGGTGGAGAACAGGGACAAGTTGCAGCTGTTGATAATGAGCTGGGGCAGTTGGAGACTGGGGTACAGCTGTTATTGTGATGTTTATGTGCTGTTTCAAGGGGCTGAGGAATGTGGTGGAAGGAGATATGGCATTGCAGTTGGGGATGGTACTGATGCAGATGCATATGATTGAGTTGGACATGAAATTATAGTGAGGCCATGGAGGCAGACTTGTTGGTGAACTGTGTTGGAAAAAGGCATGGCCATCATGGCTAGACTGACAGGGAAGTGCAAGCAACAGCAAGAAAACCTTAGTCTGACAAGCCTGACCCGGTTGGACTCAGTGATATTGTCTGAGTCGACTGAGTTGACTCGGTTGACTATTATGACCGTTCACCTGAGGCATTTTTCCGGCAGTTATTCCGTCCAAATTCCGGCAGGTGACCCAGTTTTCCGGTGACTCGTTTTGGGGCATGTTTTCTACTGGGCTACTCTCACACATGAATTATATGGGCTTGGTGGATATATTGGGCTTGTACTTTTAAGAATGTGACCTAGTTTGGAGAAAGAAAGCTACAAAAAGGGAGGACTTCTACAACTTTGGTTATCACGTATTTTTCTATTCTATTTGGAGTTTTGCAGAGAGCTGGAACTAGGGTTTGCTTCCTTGTTTATTTTCATCTTCATTATTTCATTTATTATATTTGATGATGAACTCCATATTTATGAGTAACTAAAACTCTTTTTGATTAAGGGCGATTTCGAAGCCCGAAATATGAATCTATATTTGATATGAAATAACTTATTCTATTGCATTTATTTATGTTATTGATTGATTTTCTACTATGCTATTATTGTTTATGGATTATTTTTTAAGGGTTTAAGTTCGAAATTGAATCATTAATTCTTAATCTATTTGCTAGTTTAGATTTTCTTCGACCCGTAATTGTCAAGAGAAGATGAACACAAGTAGCAATATGTGGGTATTGATGATGGGACTTTGTTAAGTATCCATATGTAGAAATCAACACTAGTAGGTGATTCATGCTTTTGAGTTCATCACTAGGAGCAACCTTATCTCACAAAACTTAGAGCATTTGTTTAAGTCACACCTAATAAGCGTACCTCTAGGAAACTTGGCAAGTAGGAACTTAGTGATCGAGCGCTTAGTATCCGGTGAGCTTAGGAGATAATAACGGAATAGTTGAGCGTACTAATTATTCTAGGGTTGTTAGTAACATGTTAATTCAAAGAACTTGGCTATATATCAATTTGGTTTGTATTCCATGGTCTAGAATGAACCTTTAATCAATTCCATCTCATATTTGAATACAATTTACTATTTTCAGATTTTCTACAACACAATCATCTTTGCTAATAGTATTTGCTTAACAACTAGAAACTTCATACCTCCCTTGGGACAATCCTGCTTACATTATACTACTTGCTAGTGTAAAAAGTAGAGAAATATTATTTTTGCGAGTTCTACGCCTCGTCAGTTGGCCAGCTAGGGCCCGGTCCCGTGAGTTTTCCCTAATTTTATGTATTATTTCATGATTTAAAGGAATATTCATAATTTGAAGGAAATATCATGAAATCAAGAAATTTCATGGGATTATGGAAACATGAAAAATATAATAATAAAAAAACGGGATGTGTGGGGCCAGATAGGGCTTGACCGTCCGGTTAGGGCCTGGTCACACGGGTTTCCCTAATTTTATATTACTTTTTCATGGGATCAAGGAAATGTCATGAGATTAAGGAGTTTTCATGAAATAATAATAAAATAATGAGGAACCATGAGGTGTGGGGACATATGGGATCAAGGCATGGTCGGTTATCCAATAATCACGGCCCATAATGTTTTCCTTAATTTTATATTATTTCTTTGGTGTGAGTGAAACACCATGAAACTGAGGAGTTTCCTCAAAACGAAACATATTTGTTCAAGTGAAAGGATTTTCATGAACTGAAGGAAAATAATAAAAAATATGAAACTGGCGTGGGATTAACCACAACACGTCTGACCGGTCAGTGGGCCCATGCTCCCAGCGCCTTGGTCAATTTTTAATTATTTATTATTTCCCTTCCTATTTTGCATAGGTTCATCGTCTCGTCATATTTTGAAATACTTGTCCGTACGGTGATTGTTAGTGCATCATCGTCGAGTACACTTGCACCATTTGAGTTGGGGCTTACTCGGAGGTAGATCAGTTGCCCGTGTTGTTGAATATTTATTACTAACCCATGGAACTCTGCTGGGAAGAACCATGGATTGAAGTAACGAAATATTACAAAAGTATTTGAATGTTTTCAGAAATTCAGTGTATGAATCCAAGAATTTAAGAATAATTAATTGATGGCTCTATACTAGCATATAAAGCTGTCTAGGAGCATTAATTATTCTGATATGAGCTTGCTGGAGCTTCATATCCTTTATATAGTCAGGGAAAACTGTTGTTTGTATCCTGAAGACGTTATCGCTCTATACTAGCAAAGCAAGCTGTCTAGGAGCCGTCAATCTTGTGATTCTATATATAAATAATTACTGAAGTATTTAGTATTCATGAGATACGCCGTTGTCCATCCGAGAGACTACATATCTACATGTACTCTGAGAGACATTATTTATCAGTCATAGGTTCGATGAGAGACCTGGGTCTCAATACTCACGTCTGATTGCTGGATCAGAAGTTCGTATAATTATGGGTTTATTATTCTAGCCTTTGTCGAAAATCCACTATCTACATTAAGTCCCCTTCTTAGTGAGGAAATACGTGTTCCTCAGTCAGCATTAAATGGTGATTTTCCGGTCATAAACAATATAAGTAATTGAATTTAGTCGTAAGTTAAGACATTACCGGATTTTTGATAGTACGAGCAAACCATGACTTGAATGAGGATCCCAGTGGAATTATGGAGCATCGTCTAATGAGCATAGATTGGTGTTGAACTGCTGATCTTGATGATGGGACCTTGGTAGTTTAGGATTCGCGGGTCGGGCCCAAAAAAGAATTCCTTATTTTAGGAATAGACGCTCGTTTGTTCGTTAGTTTAAGGAACAAACAAAATAGACTTGAGTCTAATGATATAAAATTTTGTCTATGAGTTTTCACGAAAACCAAAATTTTATCTTTGTGAGATTTCACAAAATGGAATAAACTCTCGTTCCAAAGGTGAATGCTCGTACGAGAGAGAAGTTTTTTTTTTTTTTGAAAAGACGTGCGTCTGTTAATAAATTTTTTGTCTATGAGCTTTCATGAAATTTTTTATTTTCGATAAGTGAGCGTTCACAAAATTTTGAAAATATACTCTCGCTTCAATGACAGATGCTCGTGCGAGGGAGAAAAATATATAAATATATTTTTAAATTTACATGAGTTTCACGTTAAATATATGTATTTTGTAAAATCAATGTTTTGATTGTGAACAACTGTTGAAAGTAGACAATTATACATGGTGAAATAATGTCTGTATGTGAGTTTTCACAATTGTAAGATGGACGTCTGTCCAAATTTTGAAAAACTAGTGGATGTTAAAATTCACGTGGGTTGTTCACGGTTTGATGAAACTCAAGTCATGATTTTGAATAATAAATTTTGCTCGTCTTTGCAGATTTGAAGGGACGAGCAAGTTTTTCGAAATTTTGACGTTATAATCACTATATCTAGTGAAATTGTAAATAGGCAAGAATTGGATTGTTACCGTTTTAGCGTGTGCTTGTTATTGATTTATCTATGACCCCCTGTATTTCGCCTCAGATAGTGATGACTTTTGGTTACAACCACCATTCTAGATCTTCCGGAGAACGCTCCAGAAATATCAAGTCAAACATGAAGACTTTTGCAGATGTTCATCCTGGGATGAATCAACCTTTCAGAGACGCTGGAAAGTTGGTACTTTGTATGTCTCTCGATCATCAGTGAGTCATCCCTTGTTAGCAGAAGCTCCACCGACTTCAGCAAATGAGACTATCAGCTGACGATGAAGGCAGGATTTGCGTTGATTGTGTTGATCCTGATTCAGATGTGGATGAACGAAGAATTTCGTCATAATTCGTCATCAGAAAATTCAGAAGTTAGGTCTTCATTGAAATTGTTGTAGAATCTTCGTCCGATGTATGGTTTTCGCGGTCTACCCATGTATCCTCATGCACAGGAAATTTCCAAACTTTAGTAAAGAATCTTTTTGGGTTCCGAGCATGTTTAGGATCCGAAATCGACGAAACAGTAAACTTCCTGGAGACCTTCAGAAAATTTTCAACTGGAATGAGGTCCAATGTTTTGGCCAAAAATCTTTGCTCGTTTCTCCAATTGTTGTAAAATTTTGATATAATGTAGAGTACATCCATACGAAGAGAATGGTATATGACCCATCCCCAAATTCTTCACCAATTGCTCCCATATCGTCGGTTTGTACAGGACAGTGTAAAATCATCGCCGACAAGTTTGTTGTAAAACACTCATGTTGTGTCTTTAGACCATTCGCTTGTGTCTTGAACAGTTGGTGAAGAATTTTAATGTCATTGATTCGTTTGATATCAGGACCCCTTGATTGATACATGAGTATGGTGCTTGCAGTGCCATCTTGCTTCTGTCAGTCGTAGAAAAATCACTTCTGAAACCCTGGTCACAGGACCATAGCTGAGGCTGCTCTTGAGATGGGATGATGTAATGACCATGGTCTCATGTCCCGGTGGTAGCATTAATTTTACGATGAATAATTAGCACATGAGAGTCTGGTGCCATGAGTCTTGGACTGTGAAACTGATCGTCATGATCAATGGACCGTCGGTCCCCAGTATTTTGTTAAATCTCTCCTTTTCGTTTTCTCTTCTTCTTGCAAGACTTAGATAGAGGACCCGGGTGGAAAATTGATGTAAAGACCCAGGTGGTAGAAGTTGGAGGTACCTTTATGAAGGACTTAGCAAAAAGACCTGGTGGACATCGATCGATTGTAGAGGTTATGAATCCCGTCCACGAATTTCTGCTTGCATGTAGTATGCTCTGGAAGCTGTAGGAACCTCATACGACGTCGGAATTCGATGCTTGACCCCAAATTTTTAAGATAAGAGATTGATTTATTACATGATAGAAGAATCACTCAATTTTGGGTTGTAGAAGTCCGCCAACGAAGCGTGCACATTTGCAATTTGTAATCCCGTACAAATTTTTCAGGTTTCGTAGACCTGACGGTAAAGGCCATATCTTTCAGCTAGTATGTCCGATTAATGCGCCCTTTTGGTATGTTGTATAAGAGACATAGGCGAACATCTTTCATTGTGAAAGCATTGTCGCATTCCTCACCTATTGGTACTTTTTTGCAAACCCATGACCTGAAGTGTGTTGTATCTCATTTGTAGAGGTGATGAGAACATCTTGTAGAAGACTTTGGATTATGTCCCCTAGTCGTGCCAGCTTTGAGAAGACTTTCATGTGAGAATTTTATCAGGTCTACACATCTTGATATCAAATCATTGGTTCTTAGAGAAATTGTAACACTTCAGAGAATGATTAGTTGATAAAGCCCTGCGGATGTTGCTCCTGAGACCGTCGTTGGTGCTGAGACTATGAATGATCACTCTCCAGAGATCCTTGTCGATGCTGAGATCATGGATGGTGTTCCCCTATATATTATTGTTGATGCTGATACCACGGTCAAAGTTGCTCCAAAGACCGAAATGGATAGAACCATGATTATAGATATAATCTTTGCTCCTTCTTCCAGTGAGCCTTTTACATTCACAAACTAGTTGATGAGTTGAGAGTCCGTAAGATGAAGGTGTACTGAGAGGTCAACCTAAATGCTCCTGAAATTATAACTTTACCACGAATTGGCTTTGTCAGTGAGTCGTCATTGTTGCAGTAGATAGCATCAGCAATTTTCGTACTGGATGTGATTGGTGAAGAGAAAAAGTTCCTCAATCATGCAGGGGCTTCTGATGTAGAGAAATCCCGTTGATGAAGTTTCACGGAATCACCTTAGGTTTCCCAGTGTACATTGAAGGAGTTAGTGTCATCCATGTATGAATGATGTTGCATCTGCTTCAGATTTCTTATCATGGGATAATGAAGACTTATCGATGTAGTTTAGTAACACTTTGATCGTGCTGGTGTTGAATCAATGTGTCATCGTCTAGATATTTGTGCTAAAGCTGTACTCTTTGATTGGGAGTACAATTTGATGGCTTCTCAGATGCTTGAGCGTTGAAGCATATACTCCTTAAGCATCAAATGCCTTAGGGGTTTGACTATCTCGGCCCTGGAGTTTCTTCTGTTGATTCAGCATCCCTTTCGTTGTGGTAGTGGGATTTGACACTTGTACAGACATCAGAGCCTTATGATTTTATGGAACACATGGACTTGCAGGAGAAACCCCCAAAGTATTTTTTGCCATGTTTGGACATAATCTCAGTAACAAATGTTTCAGTGCTTGATTCGGAGAAACGTCAGATTCAACCACTTGGTAAAATACTAATGCGGTGAAGCTACCATTCATAACATCTTGTATAGTTGCTAGAATAACTAAGTCCCTATACTAGGATAGAATGTGAGGAAATAAATGACATAAACATGGAATGAGACTTGCCTGAATGTGAAACCTCTTGATGAATGTCTATGCATCTTTTTGCAGGTTCTTGCTTCAACCTCGTCAAAGTTTGAAATTCCTCAAAGTACTCTGGTGATGGAATGTCCGTCAAACCTTCTGGATCAGAACTTTCTTCGTTGGAGAGATATGTAACCAAAGGCGCTTTGTAAGTATCCATCTTTTCATCGTGGATCCCCGCTCGTATGAAGGACATGTCATATCCTGGATCTTCCTGATTATGCGAAACTTAGTTTCTGTCCAGGTTGGACTTATGTTCACTTTGAGAGTGATGTAGCCATGAGTATTTCCGAGCGCTCCTTCAAGGTCTCTGATTGAGATGGGAGCATGAGTAGCTTCTTGTCAAGTGATGCATGCGGCTCTGAGGGTTTTCAGTGGAATGATGTTGGTGGCGGTGCCATCATCGATCAACGTTCTTCCAAATACGTTTCTCCTGAGATTGACTGTGGTAGGCAGTCCCAGTTGTACATATCTTGGTATGTGTCTGGAGGCTCAAGAATTATTCCCGAAACGTATTTCTTGACACGATGTGGTTCAGTGTTGT
Organism: Papaver bracteatum; assembly: GCA_023529315.1. NCBI lineage: Eukaryota > Viridiplantae > Streptophyta > Magnoliopsida > Ranunculales > Papaveraceae > Papaver > Papaver bracteatum. The sequence goes on along the minus strand of JAJJWX010000811.1, from coordinate 4,919,297 downwards.
GAACATGTCTCTCTTTTGTGCCTTCGAAATATAGAGCAATTCTACAGATTTGCTCGAGCAACAATTGAACTGCTTCTTTGAATTCAGAGAGCGCAAGGTTCTGACTGGAGAGGATTCTTGTGTACTCCTAGTATTCTCCATTTTCTCTTTTGTTGGCTCTCTCGTAATGAATGACAATTTGATCGCACCATCTTGAACCCAAACTTCCAGTAACTCGATCACTCCTTCATGAGAGGAGAGAAGTTTAAGTCTGCCCGATCATTTCCCGTTCGATGTTGGGTCGAGGTTTGTGCAAGATTAGTTATCCTCCTGTGATGCTTTTGTAGGATGAAATGTTGGATGTTGCATTTTTGAGCAGAATCTTTCCTTTTTCCTCCTTGAGAAACAACGTTCATGGAAGGTTGGAAATTATACTGTTTGTTGATCAGGCGTCGGCTTCTCCGAGGTTCCTCGACCTTGTAGACATTGATCAGTAAAGTATGTGTAGTAGTCGCTGATCATTTGGATGCTTCATGAAGTTCTGAGAAAGTGTGGAACCGTAGGTTTTCCAGCGAGGCTCTATAAACCGAGATCATTCTGTTGATGCACAAGTATACAAGTTTCTGCTATGTGACATTTGGGTCGTGGAAGTCCAAGGCTTGAACAGTGAACCATTTCACATAATCATCAGGATGTTCGCTTCTCCTTTGAAATATCCTTCCTAGATCAGAGAGAGAGTGATTTTCTCTTACACGAAGAAGTATTTTCTGTATAAAGCATTAATCATCTCTCTCCAATCGGTGATACTTCCCGGTGCGATGTTGTTGTACCAGGTGTATGCTCTGCCTGTCAGAGACTTTGAAAATTCCTTCAGACGGACGACATGTTGTGCTCATGTTCGCCCAATAATTCCAGAAACCGAGAAATATGTTTTTGAGTATTGCATGTTCCATCATAAAGAATGAATGTTGGAGCGGTATAACCTTTGGAAGAGGAATCATATGTATGGAAGCAGGATATGAAGGTTGGTGAAGATGGACAGATGATGCCTTATCTTTTCCTCGATCCTCAAAAAGTGCTTCAGGTCTTCATGAGTGATGAAACTTGCGGGTTCCATTATTGGAGAGTCATCTGCAGCTTTGCGGAATTCTTCATCATGTACAACATGGATTGGAGAGATTTCAGGATCCGCGGTTGGAGATGTTTCTTTATCTTTTCCTTTCTCGCGTTGAGGCTGGGTTCGTTCAGACGCAAGCTTGTCTGTGAGAGTTTTGAGATAAGCACACAACTCTTTATGTGCTGCAGCTACATCATTTTGAACCTTCATGAGATCAACTATGGTAGGCTAATTTCCTCTGGTTTCTTCATGAGATCAACCGAAGAGTGGATTGTTGATAGTGCCAGTGTCGTCACTTGCATGGGTGATTACTAGATCATTAGTGCTTGGAGGAGTAGCGTTAGCGGTACCACTAAATCTTGCGATATTAGGATCGGGTTTTGAACTCGGATTGGCAGACCTAAGACTGACAATCTTTGTGATAATTGATATTGTAACCGAGATAATGATCTCCCACTGTGGTCGCCAATATGTAGATGGGGTAAAATGATTTGCTGGTTTTTACGGAATTAAAGAGATGATTGTACGGAGGAGACTCCTTGAACCGAGCAAAATATTCAACCTCATACAGATGCACTGCAAGAAGGGAGTGCTTTGAATTCGAGAGATCAATATGTAGTACTCCGGCCTAAACTAAGAAAATGGTCGTTCCAGAGTAAATTCGGTCATAAGATAGGATGGGTTGATCAGTAGGAGGGAAGCTAAGAAATGTATGGAATCAATGGTAACCAAAGATTGTAGGTGTGTTGTGAATTCTGAATAAGATAAGTTCTGAATGATTGAAATTGCTCAGTTGAGAGTAATTGCTCAATTGATGAGTTGTTGATCTCGTATTGTCAGTGAGACGTAAGATTCTTTTTGTTTATTCAATCATGATTCAGAGACTTATTTATATTATTATAATTATAGACACCATGATCCCATGAAGTGTGACAGTTGATAGAATCAAGAAGTGGGGAAATGGAAATCGTGTTTGAAACCAGTTGCTCATCGTGCGGAGACTTGGTCGATTTTCCATCCACTACTTTGTTAACTTCTTCAACTGACTGCACAACTTGGTCACATTCCATCGTGTGTTTGAAAACACGTGTCGTAGACCGCCAGACCAAAACCCTAGTTGATATTCCCCCAAGTGACACGATTGACGTCTCGTGGTTAATTAGTCAGTTGTTGACTTCATGATTTAATGGGACAATGAGTCCATGTATTTGCTGAGTTGAACATGATTTGCAAAATGTTCAGAAACTCATGAATTGAACGTGTCTGCTGAGACAAAGATAAAATTCTGACGTTGAAGTGAGCAAGTGTTGCTCATTAGATGAATTGTTGAATATTGATAGTTGAACCAATATTCCTTGGTTTGAGCAAATATTGCTCGTCTGAGCAAGTGTTGCTCGTTTGATGAATCATTGGTAGCGTGACCAAAATAAAATATTAATTAAAGTACTGGTAGTTGAACCGAGCATAATTAATAAGAATATTGATCATGAGATCATCGTAAAATTATTAGTGTTTGAATCTGGAATTATGATCCTTGGACTTAGAAACCCTAATTTGATCAATTGATGACCAATTCATGGTTAATTGAAAATTATCCATGGAATGAAGGAGGGACCGGCTACATTGGACCGTGGGTCCACCATGTAGCTCTCGTATGCTCGTGTGAGCAAATACCAAGGACTATCGAAGAGTTGGTGATTCGTTGATGAAAGAATGATCAAATGCTAGTTTAATCATTTATTCGAAAATGCTCTTCTGAGCCTTAGGTAATAAAACCTAATTAATTATGAAGAGATGAGAGACCGACCAAGGGGTTATGAAATCATCCCTAGGTGGTCACGGGATCGACTGACGATCATTCCATGAAAATCCCAAAATTATTTGGAAGAGTTTTGGACCTAATACGTGCAATTGCGCAAATTAGGTCAAATTGTGTAAAATACGCGGGACCGGCTCCTTGCGAGCCAAAAATCCAACCTTGGTCGATCAAGGTAACATGCACATGTCACCAAAGTATTTGTATCTCAGTTCTGAGAATTTTGATATTTTCAGATGTGCATTTGAGCAATCATTTGAGAAAATATGAAGAAATCAGGGGTTTTTGATGAAACCGTCAAAACTTCATAAGATGAAGAAAAAATAATACAAAAGTGAAGGAATCATGAATTGTGGGACCGGCCATGGCCAAGGCATGGCCGTCCATACAAATGGCCCAATCCCACATGTTTTTCCCAATTTTTTATAATATTTTCATGGTTTTAGGGAAATATGATAAAACCAAGGAATTTGTTAAAACCAAGGAGTTTTTGTTGAAATCAAAGAGTTTGTTGAAATCAAGGAGTTTCCATGAGATGAGGAAAACCTGAAAAAAAAAAAAAATATAAGGGACGTATGGGACCGGCTTGAGCATGGTTGGCCGGTTAGGGCCCGGTCCCGTGAGTTTTCCCTAATTTTATGTATTATTTCATGATTTAAAGGAATTTTCATAATTTGAAGGAAATATCATGAAATCAAGGAATTTCATGGGATTATGGAAACATGAAAAAATATAATAATAATAAAATGGGATATGTGGGGCCAGCTAGGGCTTGACCAGCCGGTTAGGGCCCGGTCACACGGGTTTCCCTAATTTTATATTACTTTTTCATGGGATCAAGGAAATATCATGAGATTAAGGAGTTTTCATGAAATAATAATAAAATAATGAGGAACCATGAGGTGTGGGGCCGGCTGGGATCATGGCATGGCCGGTTGGCCAATAATCATGGCCCACAATGTTTTCCTTAATTTTATATTATTTCTTTGGTGTGAGGGAAACACCATGAAACTGAGGAGTTTCCTCAAAACGAAAGATATTTGTTCAAGTGAGAGGATTTTCATGAACTCAAGGAAAATAATAAAAAATATGATAAAAATATGAAACTGGCGTGGGATTGACCACGGAACGTCCGTATAGTCAGTGGGCCCATGATCCCAGCGCCTTGGTCAATTTTTAATTATTTATTATTTTCCTTCATATTTTGCATAGGTTCATTGTCTCGTCGTATTTTGAAATACTTGTTCGTACGGTGATTGTTAGTGCATCATCGTCGAGTACACTTGCACCATTTGAGTCGGGGCTTAGTCGTAGGTAGATCAGATGCCCATGTTGTTGAATATTTATTATTAACCCATGGAACTCTGTTGGGAAGAACCATGGATTGAAGTAACGAAATATTACAAAAGTATTTGAATATTATCAGAAATTCAGTGGATGAATCCAAGATTTTAAGAATAATTAATTGATGGATCTATACTAGCAGAGCAAGCTGTCTAGGAGGATTAATTATTCTGATATGAGCTTGATGGAGCTTCATATCCTTTATATAGTCAGGGAAAACTGTTGTTTGTATCCTTAAGACGTTATCGCTCTATACTAGCAGAGAAAGTTGTCTAGGAGCCGTCAATCTTGTGATTCTATATTGAAATAATTACTGAAGTGTTCAATATTCATGAGATACGCTGTTGTCCAGCCGAGAGACTACATATCTACATGTACTCTGAGAGACAGTATTTATCAGTCAGAGGTTCGATGAGAGACTCGTGTCTCAATACTCACGTCTGATTGCTAGATCAGAAGTTCGTATAATTATGGGTTTACAATTTTATCCTTTGTCGAAAATCCACCAAGTACAGTATGCATATGTGTGTATACGAAATTGGTGAAGGAGACAGGTTAAGTATGCGTACCCATATTGTTATAGTGCTGCTCGGTCAAACTCGCATGCATTGATATCTCAAGCATGTTTGTCAAACTTAGTGATCAAAACTATAAAGTCTTGATTTCTAGTCACTCTAGCTAAGGTCTCGGACTGGGATAGAAAGTGTAATTGAGCTCAAAAACTCCATGGCGATCATCATACAAGACGAAGGACTACTCAAGGAACCAGTGGATCTTCATCGACTAAAAGGTATGTGGAGGCTTGAGCTTATCTATCACTCAAAAGTATATCTACTTTATCTCATATCTTGAGACAAAATTCGTTTATCTATATAGACTAAAGATATACACATGTGACATTTCGAGCTGAGTATATCTTGCTTATCTATTTCTCGAAATGGGTGTTGGTAAAGCTTTCGCTTTAGCCAAGTTCATCTTTGCCTAGTGACGAAAGTCATGTTATGTTTCAATCATTTTGGAAATCGCTCTGAATAAAAATAGTTTGTGAATAACAACTATATAACACCCTATGAGAATGTTTCAATGATTGAATTGAGAGTTTAGACTATATAACCATTGGGGGATATAAACATTATTGTGGCAACACATATATGTATAAGTCCTTAGCACTTGAACCAAAGTTTGCGAACTTTGTTGATCAAGTGGAACCGGAATGTGAGCAGAAACTCAGTCCACGAACTTAGTATGCGACCCCAGTCTGCGAACTGGCGTAAGTTCTCGAACCCGAGAATATCTACTAAAGTTGAAGCTCAGGTGCAGTGAGCGAACTGACGGAAGTTCTCATCCCGAGAAATTCTGCTGGAGTTTATTAACTTCAACCGGTTAGCTTGAGTCCGCGAACTCAAGAGGTTATGTCTGAAAACATTGTTCGTGAACTTATTCTAAATTACTAAGGAATGCTTTTGCAAACCGTGGCTTTATAGTTCATGATTAATTATTCGAGTGAATCACATCGTTTTTTATTCAATTGTGTCTCTTGTAGTACTTGAGATCTCATAGCAATTGAACAACTCTCTAACTAGTTCATTTGAGTCATTTGGACTAGTTATGGTGAAGAAGAATATGGTTGATATGAAAGTTATCATTTGGCCAACCATTTGGTTGACTAATATTGAACCAACCATTGTACACGTTTGGGTACGGTTGCACGAACTCAAAAAACGTCAAGTACATGTGTGTATGGAAAGCTAAGTTTTCGATCTAACGGTTGAGAGATATTAGCTTGTATATATTCAGGTTTTCATCTAACGGTGAATATTGAATGCTTTGTTACTAAGCTAACATTGATTGCAAACCCTGATTTGAAAGACTATATAAGGGAGAACTCTTGCTATTGGAAAAACTAATCCCCACACACTTTTCTTGTGTGATACTAGTTTTCTCCAAGATAGAGTCGATCTCCATTAACCCTTGAGTTTTCTCTCTAAATTTGGGTTAACGACTTAAAGACTTCATTGGGATTGTAAATCCAAACCGATACTACTTTCCTTGTAGTTGTGTGATCTGGTATTGATGTTTTTATCGTACGAGTATAATTGTAATAATTGGCTTGAGATATCTATCTCCGATAGGCAAGATAAAAGTAGTCACAAACATCTTCATCTCATTGTTTGTGATTCCTCAATAATCTTCTTCGCTGTGTCGATTAAGTTTATTGTGAGGTGATTGATGAAACTATAGTTGCAGGAAATCCTACACTACACCCTTGATAAGAATTTACTGTAATTAAGACATATTTTAAGATTAAAAACAACAATTTCTTATTTGATTCTCAGAAATGTTTACAAGAAATGGAAGAAATCAAGAATACAACCGCTCTCTTGAATTTTCTCTCTCCTCAAGATTTTCTCAACACTCAAAAATACATCATCCTCTCTCTGAATCTACTGGGTCTCTTTATATAGGATAGTTACATAGTGGATGACAGCTAATCTGTCCTTTAATTTCGGATATGACTCGCGATATTATCGCAGTAGTTATAATATTCATTCTCGCAAGCGTTGTAACCATCGCAGGATAATCACGCTCTTCCCGTGATTCTTCATTCGTCAGCTATTACGTCATTCTTCAAATCATTCTGTGACACTCGCGAAGTGTTGTTGAAGAACTCGCGGTGATGTTCGCAGAAGTGTTGTTAATCTCTCAAGAGTAATATCATGGCGATATGCTGGTCCTACATCTTGCCTCTTCTCATGGCTTTTATGCGAGGGAGGAAAGATCATGAGAATCAAAATGCTGCAGCTGTTCACCTCTTCACTTTTTACTGTTCCGACACATTTATGCATTTATTTCCAGATTTATTACACGTGTCTTTTCTTCCATTCAACTTCTGACACGTCATTTTCAATCGTTGTATTCCAATGTTTGCGTGTCGTAACCACAACAAATTAATTAATACTTTACTACCTAATTAACAAGTAATATAGGGTAGTCAAGATCGATCCCACGAGGAGCACGAGATTCTAGTTGTAAAATTGTCACACAAAGGGGGGGTATTGGTTGAAAAATTTATAAAGCAAAAGAAATAAAAAAAGTAATTAAAAGTGTAAATTGAAAATAAGAGAGAATAGATCAAGGAATCCTTCTTCGCTGCAAAACAATGATTAAAGTTATGTTCTTTTCCACTTTTTATTAGTCACAGATTATCACCAACCGTAGGATAGCAGGTTCGCTTAGCTACCCCCAAAATTCCTTATTTCACTGAGTAACAGGTCCGCTTAGTTATCAGATTCTATTCAAAAGAACCACCTTGAGGTTCGCTTACAAGATGTAATTCCCGAACGCATTAAGATTTATGAACTTAGGTTTAGTACTAGTAGTTAGACTCGGTTCGCTTGGTCCACTTTATAGCGTTGTTTTCACACACAATTGCTCCACGGAATCCCTCCGAAAGGTCTTGTGTTTTCTACTTGTGTAAAGAGTCAAGAAACTATTACGTATTTCCTAACTTTCACTAGCTTTAGGTCAATTATCAAATCAATTTAGTATGCATCCTAAACAACCTATCAATCAATCATAAACTTTAATATTAGTAAAAACAAACGATAATCATATGAAAAACTTCAAAGTAGAATTGAAACAAAACTCAAACCATATGTTAAGAACTAGGAATTCATCCTCAATCAAATTAGTTACTCATATTAAAGAGTTCACACAAAGAATAAAGAAAAGTATTGTGTAAAAGGTGTGCAAAAGTGTGCACAAAAGTGTGTGTAAGTGTGGAAGTGTATGGAAGTGTGTATAGAAAAGTAGAGAACTTCTCTATTTATAGGCTTCAATGCTCTCCATATCTTCCAAGGAATAGAATCCCTTTCCTTTTGTAGCTCAATTTCCAAATCCAAGCCTTTCTCAAATCTTCCATCTCCTCTTTCCAAATCCAAGCCCAATTCTTCATCCAATTCCAAACCCAAGTCTTCACATCCCATGAGAGAAATACACACAAAATTTCTGCAACTTTGGCTCGCCGAAAAACGGGGGTTTTAGTAGGAAATAGGCCGGAATCCGGCAATAAAGGTCGCCACCGATCACCTGAGTTCTGTCGCCGGCGGTAGAATATTCCTTCATTGACCGTCAAAGTCAACGGTCAAGATAACGGTCTTCGTTAGTCATCTGGTCAAGCGGGGAGACTGAATCAGCCAAGTCAGCTGTCTTACTCGTTCTTACTGAATCTAACTCATCCGAGTCAAATCGATGGATCGGTCATCGGGCTCACTGAGTTGAATCGTCGGAGGGGGAAATTCGACAGAGTCACCTCTGTTTTCTAGGAATTTCTCAGGCCGAATTCAAGCCATTTTCAGCTCCATTCCCTGTACAATTCCTAACATTCATCTAGTTTATTTTCAAGCACATTCATTCAACAACAGCAGGTTCATATCTTCATCACAACCCCTACTCTTCTTTCAAGCTCTCTAACCAATCAACAATACCACCATTCTACCCCTGATGCTTCAATTAACGGCATATAGTTCTTCAATTCCTTTCTCTAAAGGTCATTGCACCACTCAAAACCCATCTCGTAAACTTCAGATTCAGACTCACAGAACTCATCACCTCTTCCACCCGCTGTTAAATCTCTGATTCCTTATTCTCTGAATACCACCGTTCTATCATCTCCACAACAACAAATACCCATCACGAACAACGGAAGCTCCATCCATCTCGATCTCAGCTTCTTCTCTGATTTTCCATTAAACCCTAATTTCTCGAATTTTCTCTCAATTTCAACAGCAGTACAGGCACAACTTTTCTCAATTTCAGGTCTGTTTCATAATTTTAGAGAAACTGAAATAGTCTCTCGATATAGGGTTAGGGTGGCTTGGGGTTAGATGGTACACCCCATTAGATAAGATCCACCCCAAGATTGGGTGCTAACAACTCACACCTTTTCTGGATAAGGGCTACCAAATGATAATCACACCCACTGATAAATGATAAGGGATACCCGAGATGGTAACCCCTTAACCATAGCTGGATGTTCTTTAATTCTTCTCCAAACATAATTTCCCCTTAGCTTTAGCTGGACTCCATATAGTGTTCTCTCCTGTAAAATGACTGCTTTGCCCTTTTTGCTCAATTTTGGATTATTTCTTCTCCTTTTCCTCCGTGCGACTCCAGAGTACCTAATAACTCAAAAATACATGTAAAAATACATAATTTACTAGAAAAATGGCAAAGAAAGCATAACTACTAGATAGTAAATTAAGGTGTATTCTACACCTATCAAATTCCCCCACACTTAGACTTTGCTAGTCCTCGAGCAAATCAAACTAAAACTTACAACTTCAAAGCGTTCCAGCGTCCCAAGCATCCAAAGAGCTATGAGGACATAGAGTTTCTGCATGCTAGTAATAAGAAGTTAGAAATACTAAAGAACATATTTTCATTCTTAAATGTTGAGTGAGAAATAACCACACCATAATGAGAGAACGCGTGTTTGAGAAACGATCAATAAGCATTTCGCCTCGACTTCTGCCTCACAAAAGGGTTTTATGATAATTGCACTCAAAAAGACGGCTTTTTAATGGGTCTCACATGTGTGAAGGTAGGAATGAAGAGAGAATTCCTGCAACACGTTGAATGGTAGGAAGGATAACTTCCGAAATTTTGAAAAACCCACATATTTTAACATTTTGAAAAACCATTTTTCTAACGATCTCTAAGAAAGGAAATCAACCACTTATATCGAGGATGAGATTACTTACTTACCTTCACATCCGATTGCCAATTATGATAACACCACTCTCACGGAATCCAATAGAAACGTCTTCCTCTACTCGTCTTCTTCTTCTTGGTCTTCGGCTTCAACTATTGATGATAAACACTTGAACTTCATAAATCCTTGACAATTTGTAACCTTTTTCCTTAAAATCCATGTCGCTTGAAACTTCCTTATAGATTTTCCTTCACCACGGCTTATTCAAAACAAAACAATAATAGATATTTCTCTTGTCTAATTTTTTTCCTTTTTCTATTTTTTTTCAATTTTTTTTTTATCATAGACAAGAGAAACAAAACACAAAACAAAGTGAAAAATAAAACAACCATGGCCGTGGAAAAGTACTTTACCGCTTGATTCTTCACAACTTGTATCGTCTCGAAATCATAAACTTCAATAATTCTCACATTTTGCTTTTCTTTGCTCTTGTAAATAAGTCTTCAACTTGTATGTAGAAATCTGCTCATTGTATGTTGCTTTACTTGGATAAATTTTTTTTGCTCTTTTCTTGTTCCATTGTTGCTTGCAAACCTTGAACCTTTTCAACTTTCCTTGTAGATTTTGATGTCGCTCTCTTGTTGTTGATAATTATGATGTTTCTATGGACCCGTTGTTGAGAGAATGGTGCTAACTGCAAATCGAACTACAAGAAGGAGGCTTTCATCCATAGATGTCACCCTCATGATTGACAAAAATTAGCACTCAAGAGATAAAAATAGTGCTGAAATTGGTGTGAAATTGGGTAGCTCACCATTCTACCCGGAATTAACGTATGGTGACACACACTCAAAAGAAAGCTTTTTAGTCATGGAAGAATTTCTGGTCGGTGCCTTACATGATATGAAAATAGGTAGTTTCCACTAATGATTGATCAGCAACTCTAATAACGCACTTCTCCCTGCACCAAATTTGCATCACCGGCATGATTAAATCCATTATTTAACACTCTAACAAGCAAGAAATCGAACGTAGTTCCCTAACATTTCCAAGTTCAATTATGTCGGTCAGAATTCTCTATGTAATCATACCTAGAATCATGCTAGTGACTCTAAAATCTCTAAAAGTTGAAAGTTTTATGCATATTTTTTATTTATTTTTATGCAAAATATGCTTAGCCACTCCCCCACACTTAAACCTTACATTGTCCTCAATGTAATTGAATCGTCCAAGTAAAATCAAGGTGGGAAATCCTAATATGATATGGAACAAGAAAAATAAATAACAAAAATAAAAAGCAAATAAAAACAAAAGGATAAGAGATACAAAACCGGTGGGTTGCATCCCACTTAGCGCTTGTTTTAAAGTCGACGGCCCGACACGGCTCTTGTAAGATTCATTCCCCATATATTAACAACCGGAAAATTTGGGGATCCTCCCATAGTACCTGTTTTGCAAACAATAGCTTCATACAAATATTAGCACAAGAAAATAATAGTAAAGTTATAGCTCGATAGAAATTTCCCCCACACTTATTCTTGTCCACACTCGGAAGTGTATAAAGAACATAGAATTTGGGAATTTCTATGTATTCCTCTTGGCATACCTGCATAGTATTAGCATCAAGTGTTTCCAATGGTGGATATCGAGAAACAAAGTCATTCAAAAATACTTTCGAAGCACATACATTCAAACCAATAAGAGGTAAAGTAGAAGAATTAGTATGCAAAGGGTTAGACAAACCTTGCACAATTTCTTGTATTACGGTATCCTCATCATTCTTAAAAAATTCGAGTGAATTACTTACCTCTTGCATATCATGGTCCTCTATCAAACTTTGCAACCATTCTTCATCATTTTCTACCTTAACTAAAGTCTCGGCATCATCATAATCATCGGAAAGTTCAATTGGGTCTTCCACAAATTCAATCAATTCGGTTCCATTAACGAGCATCACCTCTTCAACATCTTCATCATCGGAATCGGGCCATTCTTCTCTCATAAAATCTTCTTCGGTGTAAATTGTAAGATCTTCTTGTGAGGGTGTTATACCGTTTACAACAATAAGCAAGTCACAAACAATCTCCTCCTTTTGAATAGGTGAAGGATCGTTATTATGATCCGGAGTTGGAATAACTTCCTCATTGTTGCAATGCTCATACACTTCCGCGGACTCATATTTTTCCCTAAGAAATTTTTTCCAAGCACTAAATGCATCTTCCTCAAGATCTACCTTTTGAATAGGTGATTGATCATTATTAAGATCAAGGCTTGAGTAATCTACACTAGCGTCATCAAAAGTCTCCAAAGGTTGGTCCTTTTCAACACAATCATCTTCATTATCGGAATCACCATAATAAGAATCTTCATCGGTTTCATAACCTTTATCCTGACGTCGTTTAAGTTCCATATGAATGGTCCTACTAATTTCTGCGACAATCTCTTCCGAGTCTCCATCATATTCCAATTTGTATAACTTTTGTTCAAGTTTACGGACATTAACACGCTTACCACCGTTTTCTACAATAGGTTATCTTTCCCATGACTCTTCCCTTTGAATGGGTGAATGATCATAACTACGATCCGGAGTCGGGTAAGAAAAAGTGTTGTATAAATTGGTTTGTGCAACGTTTTTTCTATCACGGTCAAGTGTTTTTCGCATGTCTTGCAATTCATTGAGAATCTGCATACAACTAGAATGAATCCAATTAGAAGTAGATTTATCATACCTTGGAGCTCGACTTACATACTAATTACAAGGTTGTTGATATGCATAAGAGTATCCATAAGGCTCCAAAGGATATTCATCATAGCCAAAAGATTGGTTTTGATTGTATCCTAAGGATTGTTGGAAGTTTCCATAATGTTGAGGTTGAAAACCGTATTGATTGTTGTAATATGCTTGCTCTTGTCCACCATACATGGAAAACCGGTACCTGAAAAACAATTCTCAAAAACTAAGTTAGATACGATAAAGAATCCAACAAAGCAAGAATAAAGAAAAAAGAAAAAAGAAAACAACTAAAATCATCCGATGCTCCCCGGCAACGACGCCAAAATTTGTTTGCGTGTCGTAACCACAACAAATTAATTAATACTTTACTACCTAATTAACAAGTAATATAGGGTAGTCAAGATCGATCCCACGAGGAGCACGAGATTCTAGTTGTAAAATTGTCACACAAAGGGGGGGTATTGGTTGTAAAATTTATAAAGCAAAGGAAATAAACAAAGTAATTAAAAGTGTAAATTGAAATCAATAAGAGAGAATAGATCAAGGAATCCTTCTTCGCTGCAAAACAATGATTAAAGTTATGTTCTTTTCCACTTTTTATTAGTCACAGATTATCACCAACCGTAGGATAGCAGGTTCGCTTAGCTACCCCCAAAATTCCTTATTTCACTGAGTAACAGGTCCGCTTAGTTATAAGATTCTATTCAAAAGAACCACCTTGAGGTTCGCTTACAAGATGTAATTCCCCGAACGCATTAAGATTTATGAACTTAGGTTTAGTACTAGTAGTTAGACTCGGTTCGCTTGGTCCACTTTCTAGCGTTGTTTTCACACACAATTGCTCCACGGAATCCCTCCGAAAGGTCTTGTGTTTTCTACTTGTGTAAAGAGTCAAGAAACTATTACGTATTTCCTAACTTTCACTAGCTTTAGGTCAATTATCAAATCAATTTAGTATGCATCCTAAACAACCTATCAATCAATCATAAACTTTAATATTAGTAAAAACAAACGATAATCATATGAAAAACTTCAAAGTAGAATTGAAACAAAACTCAAACCATATGTTAAGAACTAGGAATTCATCCTCAATCAAATTAGTTACTCATATTAAAGAGTTCACACAAAGAATAAAGAAAAGTATTGTGTAAAAGGTGTGCAAAAGTGTGCACAAAAGTGTGTGTAAGTGTGGAAGTGTATGGAAGTGTGTATAGAAAAGTAGAGAACTTCTCTATTTATAGGCTTCAATGCTCTCCATATCTTCCAAGGAATAGAATCCCTTTCCTTTTGTAGCTCAATTTCCAAATCCAAGCCTTTCTCAAATCTTCCATCTCCTCTTTCCAAATCCAAGCCCAATTCTTCATCCAATTCCAAACCCAAGTCTTCACATCCCATGAGAGAAATACACACAAAATTCTGCAACTTTGGCTCGCCGAAAAACTGGGGTTTTGGCCGGAAATAGGCCGGAATCCGGCAATAAAGGTCGCCACCGATCACCTGAGTTCTGTCGCCGGCAGTAGAATATTCCTTCATTGACCGTCAAAGTCAACGGTCAAGATAACGGTCTTCGTTAGTCATCTGGGTCAAGCGGGGAGACTGAATCAGCCAAGTCAGCTGTCTTACTCGTTCTTACTGAATCTAACTCATCCGAGTCAAATCGATGGATCGGTCATCGGGCTCACTGAGTTGAATCGTCGGAGGGGGAAATTCGACAGAGTCACCTCTGTTTTCTGGGCATTTCTCAGGCCGAATTCATGCCATTTTCAGCTCCATTCCATGTACAATTCCAAACATTCATCTAGTTTATTTTCAAGCACATTCATTCAACAACAGCAGGTTCATATCTTCATCACAACCCCTACTCTTCTTTCAAGCTCTCAAACCAATCAACAATACCACCATTCTACCCCTGATGCTTCAATTAACAGCATATAGTTCTTCAATTCCTTTCTCTACAGGTCATTGCACCACTCAAAACCCATCTCGTAAACTTCAGATTCAGAATCACAGAACTCATCACCTCTTCCACCCGCTGTTAAATCCCTGATTCCTTATTCTCTGAATACCACCGTTCTATCATCTCCACAGCAACAAATACCCATCACGAACAACGGAAGCTTCATCCATCTCGATCTCAGCTTCTTCTCTGATTTTCCATTAAACCCTAATTTCTCGAATTTTCTCTCAATTTCAACAGCAGTACATGCACAACTTTTCTCAATTTCAGGTCTGTTTCATAATTTCAGAGAAACTGAAATAGTCTCTCGATATAGGGTTAAGGTGGCTTGGGGTTAGATGGTACACCCCATTAGATAAGATCCACCCCAAGATTGGGTGCTAACAACTCACACCTTTTTCTGGATAAGGGCTACCAAATGATAATCACACCCACTGATAACTGATAAGGGATACCCGAGATGGTAACCCCTTAACCATAGCTGGCTGTTCTTTAATTCTTCTCCAAACATAATTTCCCCTTAGCTTTAGCTGGACTCCAGATAGTGTTCTCTCCTGTAAAATGACTGCTTTGCCTTTTTTGCTCAATTTTGGATTATTTCTTCTCCTTTTCCTCCGTGCGACTCCAGAGTACCTAATAACTCAAAAACACATGTAAAAATACATAATTTACTAGAAAAATGGCAAAGAAAGCATAACTACTAGATAGTAAATTAAGGTGTATTCTACACCTATCATCCAACCGTTCACGTCTTCTCCTCGTATTAAATACATTCATCTTCTCAAGAACTTTCTTCTTCTATAAATACTTCTTTCATTCCTTTCTTTCCCTCTTTTTACTTTCTTCTTTATCCTATCTGCAATTTTACTTTTTTTCCATAAATTCCGGATCTGCTACTGTTATAATTTTTCTTTCGATCTTTACTCTTTCAATTCTTCATTCCCATACTAAAATGGTTGTAGCTGGTCGCAAATATGTGATTGCTTTCGAGGGTATTCAAAAAGAACTTCAAGGCAGAGGTTTTACTTTATCTACCATTCCCAATCAAAACCCTAAGTCTGAACTTTCTGTTCCATTATTTTCTGATTTTCCATGTAACCGTGAGAAAATCATAATCTCGCTAGGTCAGCTTGAGGCTGGTCTTCCCATACCTCTCTATAACCCTGAAATTCCTTAATTCTATAAGATTCTCTCTCACGCGAAGTTCTCGCAGGCGGTATATCAGTTGAGTGGGGATTGTATTCGCTTAATGCTTGAGTATGCTACTCGCGGTGATGGTAAAAAATCTCGCTACCCTGATGCTGCGAAGAACCCTAAATTTAAAGATGTTCCAATTATTTCCGCGAAGTATACTGTGGAGAACTTCTTCGCAAATTACGATATAATCCCTTGTAAAAAGGATAGCACTTGATGGGGTTTCCGCTTACAAAAGAAAGATAATATCGCTGAAGATGAAGCTCTTATGTTAGATATCGATTGGCATACGGGTAATAATCAAGGCCCTCGTCATTCCAATGATGACAAATGGTTCATTTTTCCATTATGTCTAGAGGGTCCATATATCTCTGGTACCCATGATTTACCTGCGAGTCTCACAGAATACCAGCCGTGGGTATTCAACTGGCCTGAGAGAAATAAAGAAGTATGTTTTCTTAATTTTTTGCATAATAAATTACCATTATTATTTTCTTCATGTCTTTAGATTCTCGCTGACTATTCCTTTTTATCAGATTGAAAGGTTGAAAGCCAGCTACGATAGGCTAGGGAAACCTGCTACTTACTTAGCTCTCAAATCTCTCACAGATGAAGTAAGAAATATTTCTTTATAACTTTTTACAAAATATTGTTGCCTATATTTCTTATCTTTATCTGTGTTCGCAGGAAATTGAAGAAAGAGAGCCTATGAAACCTGCGAGAAATAAAGAGAAATCCATAGTTGGTCGCAAGGGTAAATCTATTGCCCCTCTCAAAGACAAGTCTGCTGCTCCTCGCAAAGAGAAATCTGGTGCTCCTCCCTTAAAGAAAACAAAAATACAACTCTCTTCTTCTTCAACTCCTCAATCTAACGAAGAAAATCCGAGTAACGATGATGCTGATGATGATGAAGACGAAGATAATAATGACATCTCTCCTATGAAGGATTCCTCTTCTCCTGAATCTCCTATGACCCAATTATCTAAGATTTTTGGCGATGTCACGCATGGTATTCCAAATGATTATGGAGATGAAGCTGTCACGCATGGTATTCCAAATGATTATGGAGATGAAGCTGTTAATGAAGTATCTCAAATGATTTATGGCGATGTCGTGATTATTCTGACGTATTGCTTCTTGAAATTCTTGTTCTTCCACTTCCGCTCTTAATCTTTCTCTCTCGCAGGCTAAACGTGCTTGCTCAACATAATGTCTCTCAAATCATTCTCCTATTATTCTTCAGTTTCTTTGGATTTCTCATTCATGTAATACTCTCCTTTCTTCTTCTCGATTTTCATCACCATCTTGATTATTTCCACCTTCTTGATTTCTATTACCACGTCTTCCATCCAAATTTTCACCGCGTGGAACATGGTGATCAATTGTTATTTCTTCCCCTCTATAACGCTGCTCTCCATTTGGATTCTGCATTTCCTCATGAACATCTTCACCGACATTCCTCCTGGGAGAATTTCGTCTTATTTCTTATCTAAATGATTTTGAATTTTATCTTGCAGTACTTCTTAACCTCCTTCTTTGTAATCTCAAATTCTCCATTCTTAACTCATGATTTTTCCTTGTTAAATTCGCACGTTCTGCAGCCGTCATCCTTCTTTATTCCTGCTCTCTTTGTCTCAATTCTTCTAATGTTTTGCTTGCGCCATTTTCATGAATTAATCCTCCATTCACTTCTTGATTTCTTCCCTCTCGTCTTTCACCTCTTAATTGTCGATTTTCTTCTTCTTCCATGGAATCTAATCGCCAAGTATGCACGCTTACCCTATCATAATCCATAATTCTATCTTGTATCGGTGTTTGCTGATCTGGTTGTTGAACCTGATTTTCTCCATCATTCCTTATTCTATGTATTCTTGTTCTGAACCTTGAAGATTCTCCTATTTCACTTGTCTCACCTCCTTCAAGTCTTTTACTCCTCCTTACGGTTGTTGGTGGTTCTGATGTATTTTTTATTCTAGCCATTAATCTTCAAGAGTTGTTGGAAACTGCGTAAAAATCCTTCACTATCTACTCCAAATTCTTCTCAATCACAATGTCAATTCTTATATTTTTCTTCAGGAAATCAACAATTCATTCCTGTTTCAGGCGCCAAAATGTAGTTACAGGAAATCCTACACTACACCCTTGATAAGAATTTACTGTAATTAAGACATATTTGAAGATTAAAAACAACACTTTGTTATTTGATTCTCAGAAATGTTTACAAGAAATGGAAGAAATCAAGAATACAACCGCTCTCTTGAATTTTCTCTCTCCTCAAGACTTTCTCAACACTCAAAAATACATCATCCTCTCTGTGAATCTAATGGGTCTCTTTATATATGATAGTTACACAGTGGATGACAGATAATCTTTCCTTTAATTTCGGATCTGACTCGCGATATTATCGCAGTAGTTATAATATCCATTCTCGTAAGCGTTGTAACCATCACAGGATAATCACGCTCTTCCCGTGTTTCTTCATTCGTCATCTATTACGTCATTCTTCAAATCATTCTGTGACACTCGCGAAGTGTTATTGAAGAACTCGCGGAGATGTTTGCAGAAGTGTTGTTAATCTCGAAAGAGTAATATCATGGCGATATTTTGGTCCTACAGAAACTGAGCTGTTCTTCGGGAATATAAGTCTGGTTTTATCGATTGGTTCCTGTTCACCTTGATTTATCAAAAGACGGAACAAAACTCATAGGTTTATTCGTGGGAGACAAATTTATCTATTACCTGTAGACTTTTATGTGTGAGACAGATTTTTTTATTAAAGTCTTCGACTTTGGGTCGTAGCAACTCTTGGTTGTAGGTGAGATCAGCTAGGGGAATCAAGTGCGCATTATCCTGCTAGGATCAGAGGCGTAGGAGCATAACTGTACCTTGGATCAGTGTGAGATTGGTTTGGGTTCAAATATAGTCCAGACCGAAGTTAATTTGGAGTAGGATAGTGTCTGTAGCGGCTTAATACAGTGTATGTTTAATTTGGACTAGGTCCCGTGGTTTTTCTGCATTTTCGGTTTCCTCGTTAACAAAATTCTGGTGTCTGTGTTATTTCTTTTCCGCATTATATTTTTATATAATTGAAATAATACAGGTTGTGCGTTGTTCAATCGATTAGAATATCCGACCTTATTGGTTGTTGATTTAAATCGATTGACACTTGGATATTGGTCTTTGGTACCATCCAAGTTATCTCTCTTTGATTAGGCTCGTGAATCATATTTTCTTTAGTAAATCAAATCGAGAGATTGAGATAATAACTCCTTGAGATATTTTCTGTTGATTGAGTCTTGTTTATTCTCTAGAAAACAACTCGGAGTTGTCCATACATATTGCTAATCGAAATATTGGGTGAGGTTGTTAGACCCCCGCATTTTCACGTATGCAATACTGGCGGAAGTTCTCGAACCGAGAATTTCTGTTGAGTTTGGTTTTGGAAAACTCTTAACTAGTCACCTTAAGTATATGTACCCGTACGCATACTGGAGGAAGTTTTTGAACCAAAAAATTCTGTTGAGTTTGGAAACTTTACAAACTCAAAAATCGGTTGCTTAAGTACGCATATCCGTACGCATACTTAAGCTGGTTACTTTGTCAAGTCGGTCAGTTCATGGACTTAAACATTTGAATCATGAGGAATGAAATCTTCGTAAACCATGGCTATAATGTTCATGATTGATTCAAGTGAATCAAATCGATTTGATTTCAATTGTGTTTTTCTAAACAATTGAAATTTTTTAACTAGTTTCATTTGAGTCATTTGAACTAGTTATGGTTAAGATGAATAAGGTTGATATGAGAGTAATCATATGGTAACCTCGGTTAACTATTTGTGAACCAAAATTGTGTACACGTTTAGGTACGGTTACATAAACATAAATGAGGGTACATTTCATTTGTGTGTAACAAGCTAAGTTCGATCTAACGGTTAAAAGATATTAGCTTGGTTGAATCAGGTTTTTCATCTAACGACGATTATTGAATGCTTTGTCACCAAGGTAACTTCGATTGCAAATCCTGATTTGAAAACTATATAAAGAAGAACTCTAGAAACTCGGAAAGGTAATCGCCACACCTCCTGTGTGTTACTAGTTGCATAACTAGAGTCGATTCTCCTTTAACCTTAGGTTTCTTCTCGAGACCTCGTAAGTTAACGACTTGAAGACTTCATTGGGATTGTGAATCGATACCCAACTATTATCTTTGTAATTGCATGATCTGATCTTGCTATTTCTATCATATTGAGCACAATTGAAATAGATGGCTCGAGATTTTATATCTCCGATAGGCAAGATAGAAAAGTAATCACAAACAAACTTCGTCTCATCGTTTGTGATTCCACAATAACTTGTTTCGCTAGTCGGTTAAGTTTATTGTGAGATGATTGATAATACTAGTCTATTTTTCGGGATTATAAGTCGGGTTTATCAATTGGTTCATGTTCACCTTGATTTATCAAAAGACGGAATAAAAACTCTTGAGTATTTCTGTGGGAGACAAATTTATTAAATCCTAAAGACTTTTCTGTTTAAGACAGATTTGTCTATCAAGTCTTCGACTTTGGGTCGTAGAAACTCTTAGTTATGGGTGAGATCAACTAAGGGAATCAAGTGTGTAGTATCCTGCTGGGATCGGAGACGTAAGGAGCGCAATTTTACCTTGAATCAGTGTGAGATTGATTAGGGTTCAACTACAGTCCAGTCTGAAGTTAATTAGTAGTAAGCTAGTGTCTATAGCGGCTTAATACATTATGGTTTTCAATCTGGACTAGGTCCCAGGGTTTTTTTGTATTTGTGGTTTTCTCGTTAACTTCTTTTGTATTTGTGTTTTTTTTGTATTTGTGTTTTTTTTTTTGTATTTGTGGTTTTTTTGTATTTGTGGTTTTTGTATTTGTGGTTTTTGTTTGTGTTATTTCTTTTCCGCATTATATTTTTTTATATAATTGAAATATCACAGGTTGTGAGTTGAATCAATCAATTGGGAAATCCGACCTTTGGTTGTTGATTGAAATTGATTGACACTTGAACATTGGTCTTCGGTACTGTTCAAGTAACTTCTCTTATATTCAATCAGGCTCACAGATTTCTATTTGTTGATTGCGGATTAAATTAAGAGTTAGAGATATTAAACTCTTTGATATACTTTAATCAAGATTTAGTCTGTCTGTCTAATTGATTCTCTAGAAAGTATATTGGAGTAAGTCCTCTCAGATTGCCAAACGAATTGTTGGGTGTGGTTGTTAGACCCCCTCATTTTCAGTTGGTGTCAGAGAAGGCAAACACATTAAAGACTTTATAAGTCTGTGTTTGTAGCGATCTGATGATGGAAAATATCTCCTCTGAAAGCCCCTTCACAAGAAATGGATAAACTCAATAACGAGTGTGTTTTAGAAACCATCGAAAAGGTTGAGAATCCTGATTTAAAAAATCTTATCAAGTTCTTATGTCTCAAAAAAAATCGATGGATGAAAGAAATTGATAATCCTCATTGTGAAGGTTATATAAAAAAACCTACTGCTCAAGATTTCTCTGAAGATGTTGTTGAGCTCCAGAAAAAGTTAGATAAAAAAATCCAGATCAATTCTGCAGAAATTGCAAAGCTTAAGGATTTGAAGTCCGTAAAAACTTTTTCAAGGGTTTTGAATAACAACTCTAATTCTTCCTTGAAGAATTGTCATATGTCAGGTGATAAACAAGGTCTAGGATTTTTGAAATCTAACAGCGCTCAGAAATCTTCGAACAAGGTTAATGATGTTGGTATATGTTTTTTTGTGGTTCTCACAATCACTTTCAACATGTGTGTTTTTCCTTCAAGAGAAGACTAAAGGTTGCTAGTGATTTTCATCAAAAACTATTCAACTTGTGTCATCTCTTAAAATACATTCAATACTAACAAGAAAGCCCAAAATGGATATTAGTGCTAGCATGGGAGCTTTTGCTCTGAAGTCAACATCACCCTTTCAATGGTTCGTTGATAGTGGATGTAGCAAGCACATGACTGGAGATCTCTCATGGTTCAATCAACTCGAGTGATTTTGATGGTGGACCTATAACTTTTGGAGATGGAAGCTGATGTTACATAAGCAAGAAAGGGACGATCAAATTACCTGGTGTTCCTGAAATTCATGATGTCGTATACATTAAAGGTATGACTGCTAATCTTCTTTCTATAAGTCAAATATGTGACAAGGGACATAAGGTTGTCTTCAATGATAAAGGATGTGACATTGTCGACAAATATGGAAAAGTAATTTTTTCAAGGATCATGTGGAAAAAATAACTGTTATCTTCTAGATACTCAGTTCAGTAACTGTTGCAACTTGACTAAAGTTGAATCTACACACCTTTGGCATGAATGTTTTGGTCATATCAATTATCGTCTTCTAACTAAGATCATTAACAAAGAACTTGTTAGAGGTGTTCCCAAAATAAACGCTAAAATTGAAGGTGTATGTGGTACCTGTCAAAAGGGTAAACAAACGAAAGTTCCACACAAATCATCCCAAAATATTCTCACCAAAGGTCCACTTGATTTAATTCATATGGATCTTTTTGGCCTAATTCGACAATCTACAGTGGATGGTAAGAAGTATGCTTTGGTTATGGTAGATGATTACACTAGATTCACCTGGGTGGCATTTTTGGCTCACAAGAATGAAACTCTTAGTGAGTTCAAGATTATTGTTAATAGAATCCAGAATGAGCAAGGTCGCAAACTAAAAAAAATTAGAAGCGATCGTGGGACAGAATTCAAAGACACCAACGTATTTGAATATTATGACTCTCTGGGAATTATTCAACAATACTCACCACCAATCATTCCACAAGAAAATGGAGTTGCATAAAGTAAGAATAGAAACATTCAGGAAATGGCCAGGGTAATGCTCCAAAACAAAAACCTACCATTAAGGTTTTGGGGTGACGCTGTCTTTACGACTTGCTATTTGATCAATCGTGTTTAATTATGGTCAAAGACCTTAAACATTCCATATGAGTTGTGGTATGGTAGGAAACCCAACTTATACTATCTCAAAGTGTTCGGCCGTAAGTGTTACATTCTAAAGGATCGAGAACAGAAATGGAAGTTTGATTCAAAAAGCGATGAGGGTATTTTTCTCAGCTATGCATCTGACAGTCATGGGTTCAAGTCTTTAATATTAGAACCCAAGTCATGATGGAATCAGCTAATGTTATCATTGATGATCTAAGTAACTTTCATCATGATGAATCTCCTACTGAATTGCCTCCAACCGAGACAATTAAGAATGTCAAAGAAACGTCAGAATCAGAAGAATTTGTTCCAACGGTTGCTGAAACTGATATCTCTAGTGATGAGGAGAAAAGTTCTAGTCAGGATGTTCCTCTTGAACAATAGCATGTCTCTACACGAGACCTTTGGGTTCAAAGGAATCATGATACTAACAATATTATTGGTGGTAAGGACTTTACTGCTAAGACGAGAGGTCAACTTCAAAATATTTGCAACTTTGGTTGTTATCTATCGCAAGTGGAACCTAGAAACATTGATGAAGATCTTAGTGATCCCTTTTGGGTGAATGCAATACATGAAGAGTTAAATTAATTTGAAAGACATGACGTATGGAAACTCGTACCTTGTCCCCCCAATATAAATATTGTTGGTACTAAATGGATATTCAAAAACAAGTCTAGTGAATTTGGCACCATTGTTAGAAACAAAGCTAGACTTGTCGCTCATGGTTATTCACAAATTGAAGGAATCGATTTTTACGAAACCTTTGCTCCTGTGGCACATCTTGAGTCCATTCGTTTGTTGTTAGCTCATGCTTATTTTCTTAAGGTTAAGCTATTTCAGATGGACATTAAATCCGCCTTCCTAAATGGAAGCTTAAAGGAAGAGGTCTATGTCGCTCAACCTAAAGGGTTTGAAAACCCTGATTTCCTTCATCATGTCCTTAAACTCAATAAGGCATTATACGGGTTAAAACAAGTACCTCATGCCTGGTTTGAAAAACTAACCACTTCTCTTCTTAGGAAAGGTTTTTCAAGAGGTGGAGCTGACAAAACTTTGTTTACCAAATGGAGTGGAAAAGATGTTGTTATTTCTCAAGTGAATGTAGATGATATCATCTATGGATTAACATCGGAGAAACTTACAAAAGATTTTCAAGTCTCTCTTGGTAAGGAGTTTGAGATGATCAATGTTGGTGAATTAAAATTCTTTTTGGTTTACAAATTCAACAACACAAGGATGGAATTTACTTATCTCAAGAAAAATATGCAAAAAATCTTTTCTCAAGATTTGGTCTTGATAAGTCAACTCCAAAACTCACTCCTATGCCCACCACTGGTAAACTACATAGAGATGAGAAAGGTGTAAGTATGGATCAAAAACTTTATCGATCTATTATTGGAAGTCTTTTGTATCTCACTGCTACGAGACCTGATATTTATTTTAGCATTGGTTGTCGTACTAGGTTTCAGGCAAATCCGAAAGAATCTCATATTGCTGCCACAAAAAGGATCATACGTTACATCAGTCACACTGCCGGGTATGGTCTTTCTTACACTTTTGATATTAACACTGATCTCACTATCTATTCAAATGCCGATTGGGCAGGATGTGTGGAAGACAGAAAGAGTACATCAAGAGGATTCTACTATGTAGGAATGGATCTTGGCTTGGCATAGAAAGAAACAAAATTCACAATCCCTCTCAACATGTGAAGCAGAATACATTGTTGATGGGTCATGTTGTACTCAACTTATATGGATGAAACAAATGCTTGCTAATTATGGAATTGATTCTGGAACGATGAATATCTTTTTATGATAACTCAAGTGCAATTCGCATCACTGAGAATCCTGTTGAGCACTCAAGAACTAAGCACATAGACATCAGGTACCATTTTATTCGATATATTTATGAAGATGGTATTATCACTATAGAATTTGTGCCTTTTGAACAACAATTGGATGATATTCTCACTAAACCATTAGACACTTCCACGTTTCAGCATTTGCGGTAGTCTATTGGTGTTGTTCTAGTTCATTAGATCCTCATACCACTTGCCCCTGCTTTTATCTCGATCTTTTAAGAAATTGAGTTTGGAACTCCAGAATAGTGTTAAGTCATGTTTGCATTTGTTTCTAGTAAATATGTTTTTGTCCCGTATCCTAGTGTTTGTAAGAAATCCTTTCTTTTCTTATGAAATTAAGGTTACCCTTGTTGTTCCTTCGGGGTTGACATTTTATGAGGGAGAGTTCTTTTGAACTTGTGCTTAATTGCCAAATCTTTGTGGGGCGGTTGTGGAATTTTTAGGGGTTATCTTGTATATTTATTAAAATTTCATTAGGATCCCACTAATTTTCGTACCTTTGCCATTTTTTTGACAAAAAGTGGAAGAATTAATATGTAGTTCACACTACAAATACATATGGTTTTACGGATCATTATGTAAGGGGAGTGGTTTTCATGTTGAGATATGTATTGACTAAGTTGGAGTGATGCATATCACCATAGTGTTATTATCAGAGTTGTGGTACAAATGAACTTTGATGTTGTGTAATAATACTATGACACTGTATAACAATGATTGAGAGCATTTTGTTTTCTCATTGTTATAGCTACGGATCTTCAACAACTGTGATGCTGAACTTACAACCTTTAGGATCATGGAGTACTTGGAAGTGACGAAGATTTTGAGTTGCGTTGAAGATTCCAAGGAGATCAAGCATGTGGATAAGAAGCTGCATTTTTTTAATCTTTTTTGTAATCCATATGTATTGATAGTTTTGTCACTAAAATTGAAAAAGGGGGAGATTGTTAGAGCATTTCTCGGTCGAACTCGTGTGTGTTGCTATCTCAAGCATGTTTGTCAATGTTAGTGATCAAAACTATAAGTCTTGATTTGTAGCCTATTTGTAGATATCTCTGACTAGGACATAGATAGTGTAGTTGAGCCTAAATCTCTCGACGTTCATATCTTGAAGACGAAGAACTACTAAGGGGAGCTTGTGGAACTTCTTCGACAAAATGTATGTGGAGACTTGAACTTATCTATCGCTTGGAAAGTCTATTTCTACTATCTCCTATATTGAGACATAAGTCATGTCACGATATATTTTTATTTATACACATTTGAGATTTCGAGCTGAGTATATCTCGCTTACATATTTCTCGAAATATGTGTTGGTAAGCTTTCGCTTCGACCAAGTTCATCTTATATCATGAGAAAATTGCCGAGTAACATCTTACATGGTTTGTATGATACAATAATTTGGTGTAAGACTTGGAAGGTTTCAATAATGATTATTTCAATATCTTGAAAATTGCTTTGACGCTAATAGTGTGTGAAAACGACTATTGTCATTATAGAAGAATGTTTCAATGATTGAAATAAAGAGTTGATGATGTAACCATCTTTGGATATAAGCATATATAGTGTGTTTGCACATTAGTGTATAATTCCATAAACCGGGAGCCAAGAGTATGCATATGTGTGTATACGAAATTGGTGAAGGAAGCAGGTTAAGTATGCATACCCGTGCGCATATTGGCGGAAGTTCTCGAACCGAGAATTTCTGGTGAGTTTGGTTTTGGAAAAACTCTTAACTAGTCACCTTAAGTATGCGTACCCATACGCATACTGGTGGAAGTTTTTGAATCGAAAATTTCTAGTGAGTTTGGAAACTTTACAAACTCAAAAACCGGTTGCTTAAGTACGCATACTTAAGCTGGTTAATTTGTCAAGTCGGTCAGTTCATGGACTTAAACATTTGAATCATAAGGAATGCAATCTTTGCAAACCGTGGCTATAATGTTCATGATTGATTCAAGTGAATCAAACCAATTTGATTTCAATTGTGTTTTTCTAAACAATTGAACAACTCTTAACTAGTTTCATTTGAGTCATTTGAACTAGTTATGGTTAAGATGAATAAGGTTGATATGAGGGTAATCATACGGTAACCTCGGTTAAATATTTGTGATCCAACATGGTGTACACGTTTAGGTACGGTTACATAAACCTAAATGAGGGTACATTTCATTTGTGTGTTACAAGCTAAGTTCGATCTAACGGTTGAAATATATTAGCTTGGTTGAATAAGGTTTTTCATCTAACAACGATTATTGAATGCTTTGTCACCAAGGTAACTTGAATTGCAAACCCTGATTTGAAAACTATATAAAGTAGAACTCTAACACCTGGGAAAGGTAATCCCCATACCTCATGTGTGTTACTAGTTGCATAACTAGAGTCGATTCTCCTTTAACCTTAGGTTTCTTCTCGAGATCCCGTAGGTTAACGACTTGAAGAATTCATTGGGATTATGAAGCCAGACCCAACTATTATCTGATAGGTGTAGAATACACCGTATTTACTATCTAGATTTTATGCTTTCTTTGCTATTTTTCATGTAAATTATGTATCTTATGTGTGAGTTTGAGTTTATTAGGTGCTTTGGAGCCATTTGGAGAAGTGAATGGAAGAAGGTTGTGGTTATATGAGAAACATATGGGAGTTTGAGATGATGGTGGCTATGAAGAATGAATGAACTCAGATAATGCTTGAGCTAAACTGAATAATGCAAATGGATTGTTGTTGCTACTGAGATGGCTAGAGTTGTGGAATTAGATGTGAATGAAAAGAAGGGTTTGATTTGGATCTGAGAAAGCAAGTGAAGATTACTGATGATTTTCATGGGTTGTAGAGAAGAATAGAAGAACACAAAATTGGTGGTTGAAGCTATTCTGAGGTGATGCTTTAGATGGATGTTAGGTTTACAGGTTGGTGGTTGCTGGCTTTTGAACAGGGGTGGTGTTTGCTGTCAAAGCTAGAATGAGCAAAGCTAGAGTGATCAGAATTTGTAGTGATTGCAACTGAGGTAGCTGGTTGGATGTTTGGTTCTGAGTGGGAATTGAAGTGGATGTTGTTGGTTGAGCGATTTGTGCAGTTGCAGTTGGATAAAGTTACAGTTCAGAATAATGTGATGTGAATTGTGGTGGTATTGGACTGAAATGGAGTCAGTGGCAAGTGATAGAGCTTACTGGTGTTGATTTGGGGAAGAAAATTGAATGGGTTCAAACTGCAGGTAAACCAAGTGCAATGAACAAATGTAGGTGCAGGTGGTAATGGCTGTGGATACTGTTACAAGACAGTGCAGTCTAGGAGTTGCAGTTGGGCAAGTAGTCACAGGGAGATGATGATGTTTCTATTGCAATGAAGAAAGTCAAGGAATTGAGATGGAATTACAGTGAACAAGGTGGCTGCAGAGAAGAGTTAAAGCTACAGGGAAGGCACATCCATCATGGCTGGCAGTGAAGTAATGAAGCACAATGATGGTGCAGTAAGGCCATCATGGCTGAAGAGAACTTATGCCAAGGCAACTCATACAAGTTAGCCGAGTTAGCTAGCTGACTCGGTTCTAACTCAGTGACTCACTCAGACCTTGACCCGGTCAACTGATAAGGACCGTTAGTTTGACAGTTAAGTATAACGGAATATTCCATCGACATAGGTGAATTTTCAGGTGGCCGGCGACAACTTTCCGGTGCCGGATTCCGGCCAACTTTCGGCCAAAAAAAACAATTTTCAAGCGAGCGTTTTTGGGACATATTTTCTACACGGGTTTCTCTCTCTTGTGGGCTTGGTGGACTTCTAACTAATGGACTTTGAAGACAAAACCTAATATTGGAAGGAGTATCCTTTATGGAAATTGAGAAACATATAAAAGAGAATAACCTAATCTCTAACAATATTATATATATCTTCTACTTTTGTTTCTAGGGTTTGTGAACATGATAGGGTTTCTCTTTCTTCTTGTTATGAACTCCATTAACATGAGTACTTAAGTTTATTATTGGTTATGGAATAATTGGATTTCACATAATATGGTTTTTGATATGATAAATTAGTTTTGTCTCCATACTTTATCGATTATGATTCACAATTTATATTGTTACATGATTTGAATGCTTGTTTGATCGAGTCGCGAATCGGTTGAGTTTGTTTTCATCTCTATTGCTAGATTAGGGTTTTTTATACGTAAAACTGATAGATTCCTGATTACAAGTACCATGAATATGGTTATAGCTTGTAGTGATGCATCCTTATAATCATATGTGAACCATAACCTTTGTTAAATTGAATTAGTGCGCTTTCCACGTTCGATTGCTTTGATTGGCCTGATTTCATAGAACTTAATGCATCTAGGGAATTAAACTTGATTAGTACTTTTACACGTTAGGTTGTTCTCTTAGATAGAACTCATACTCGCATCTTTTAATGTGTTTGTTGATGATAAGAGGGAATTAGCGGGATATTCTTGCGATCAAGGTATTCTAGGGCTTTTGATAAAAGTTGAGATTAAATATCAATTCTAGTTATTGTGAAGAAAACATATTTGTGAATGAAGATGAATCCTTAACCAATATTCTCATTACCTTGATTTGCATGTTTACTTTTCTTTGTTGTGCTTTTATTTTAGCTTATAAAAATCAGAAAATCACCAGTGTTTTATATAGGAAACCGAAACAACTTGACAACCAAGACCTCTCTGTGGGATCGATCATTTATTGCCCTTGCTATATTTATATTTTGAGTAGTGAGAAAGTGTAATTTATTTTTGACGCCTACGACAGCGATCATTATCTTTATAGTTGCGTGATCTGATCTTGTTGTTTCTATCGTGTTGAGCGCAATTGAAATAATTGGCTCGAAATATTATATCTCTGATAGGCAAGATAGAAAATTAATCACAAACAAACTTCGTCTCATCGTTTGTGATTCCACACTAACTTGTTTTGTTAGTCGATTAATTTTATTGTGAGGTGATTGATAATACTAGGTTGTTCTTCTGGAATATAAGTCCGGTTTATCAATTGGTTCATGTTCACCTTGATTTATCAAAAGATGGAACAAAAACTCTTGGGTATTTCTGTGAGAGACAAATTTATTTAATCCTGTAGACTTTTATGTGTGAGACAGCTATTAAGTCTTCGACTTTGGGTCGTAGCAACGCT
Organism: Papaver bracteatum; assembly: GCA_023529315.1. NCBI lineage: Eukaryota > Viridiplantae > Streptophyta > Magnoliopsida > Ranunculales > Papaveraceae > Papaver > Papaver bracteatum. Next base: position 4,889,433 of record JAJJWX010000811.1, on the reverse strand, counting down.
TAGTTGTGGGTGAGATCAGCTAAGGGAATCAAGTACGTAGTATCCTGCTGGGATCAGAGACGTAATGAGTGTAACTGTACCTTGAATCAGTGTGAGATTGATTAGGGTTTAACTACAGTCCAGTCCGAAGTTAATTGGTAGTAGGCGAGTGTCTGTAGCGGTTTAATACAATGTGGTGTTCATTCTGGACTAGGTCCCGGGGTTTTCTGCATTTGTGGTTTCATCGTTAACAAAATTCTGGTGTCTGTGTTATTTCTTTTCCGCATTATATTTTTTTATATTACTGAAATATCACACGTTGTGCGTTAAGATCAATCAATTAGAATATCCAAACTTTGGTTGTTGATTTACATTGATTGACACTTGAATATTGGTCTTCGGTACGTTCAAGTAACTCCTATTATATTCAATCAGGCTCGCATATTTCTATTTGCTGATTGCGGATTGAATTAATAGTTAGAGATATTAAACTCTTTGATATACTTTAATCTAGATTGAGTCTGACTGTCTAGTTGATTCTCTAGAAATTGTATTGGAGGAAGTCATCTCAGATTTCCAAACGAATTGTTGGGTGTGGCTGTTAAACCCCCGCATTTTCAAAAATACGAAACAAGCACTAAGAAAACTCTGGACACAATGTTATCTAAAGAAAACCTAGAAAAAGCAAACTTGATGAGTAGAAAGAAAACTCTGAACCCGCTCTTTAATTGTAAATCAACTTATTGTAGCAGTATTCCAATACATGACTGACAGAGTAGAAAGAAAACTTGCTGGGTCATGCCAGCAAAAGAGTGTAAAACTCATTAACCTCATTAGAAAGTAATCCGTATATATCAAAGTTTATATAGCACACAACAAAAAGTTTAGAAATCACTATCCAACAATAAGTAATTACGGGATAAAAAAAGATGCTCTAAATATCACAATAAACTTAAGCATCGCACCATACAAAAGAATACTTCATCCAAACAAAGATTTCATTGAAAAAACATCACATTGTGAGATTTCTTAAGCCAAAAACCGATTTCTTAAAATGGAGTATACCAGTAGGTATTTCTTAATAATAAAAAATAGGTAAATATATTATCAATATCTGATCAGTCACTTGTTGACGAGACTGAGCCATAATTTTAAAACTATCTTATCAAAGTGGCAAGTTTACATCAATCTTTTGATCCACTCTTCTTGTCATTTGACCATATGGAGACACTTGATAATTTCATATAAGACTGCAAGCAAAAAACACTATATAAGCTAGCATATCCTCATCCTGGTGTTTGAAGAGAAGAAGATGAATAGATAATAAATAAAGAATTACATCCTCCATAGAGTAGATTTAAAAATTGGAGTGATTACAATGAGAATTAATGCTACAGTTAGATTTCAAAGCCAGGTAAATCAACAAGAATTAAGGAAAAACATTTAAACCCTCGTCCATTTAATAAAAAAACAACAACATAGAACATCAAGTAAAACAAAATGGAGGGAGTATCAATTTTATCAGTTAATTGTGCCTTCTCCAATCTTTCAATAAATAATTCAAATTTTGTAGCTTCTTAAAGAAAACAAAACTTGTCTGACCTTGATACACCATTATCTTCCATTATTCCTTCATCTTATTAAGAAACCCTTCATCCAATAACCAACTATTTTCAAACTTATAATATGTACATTTGATGTTAGGATTAGTCATTAGCATAATATGCTTGTGATATGAAATCACTCTAGTGAGAGCTAAATAGAAAATCAAAATCCACACTCAACATAAACCTGTCTAACCTGCAAGGAAAATGATACACTTGCATATATGACCAAGTAAATGCACCTGCAAGGAAAATGAGTCCACCAACTCCTGAGATAAAATAAAGTTGTTAAGCAAGCCATTATTCCAGCCATCACTTTCTCCCTTATTCCTTTCCTCATCTGGCCTCATAACATTCACATCACCAGCAAAACATATAGGAATCTGCCACTAGTTCCTAACTTCTTCCAAATCATCCCAAAAATCAGCTCTTTCATTATAGCCACAAGAGGAGTACATATAACATACTTCCCACTTAACACCATTCTGTTTAGATTCGATACAATTGAAATGGTATCAGAACCCATAATTTCATCATCCTTCAACAATTTATTCTTATTCCAAATAGTGAGTAACCCCATACTACTTCCAACTAAAGGAAAGTATAACCAATCAAAATAATCATCATACCATAATTGCTTCACCTTCATGATTTTTTTCTCCTGCACTATACATATATCACTTTCTGAAAAAGATCAAATTATTTAACGCGTTCATCTTATCAAATGCATCCTTCCCTTTAGCATTCCAATCGATGAGTTAATAAATCTATTAACATCTTTAATATGAGTCTGCTCATTCTCCGATACCTTCAATGACACCGTATCATCAACACTAACCAACTCCTTCTCCCACACCTCATCTAGTTTCTCCCCTGCTGCTACATTCTCTCAGCATTCGCCTTTCTAAACCCCTCTTTATACTTCAATACCTGCTTCATAACCACCTTATTAAAATTTTCCCTATCACCATCGCAATTTCCCCCATAAGCACAACAAACCAACATAAGTTCTGCGGCTTCCATAATCTTTTGCATGCTCTCCGTATGAAACAGCTGAACATCACCCCATTTCATTATTACTTTATTCTCGATTGCAGATAAAAGAGTTATCTCAACAATCTCATCATGTCCTCTCAATAATTGTCCTTTTTCTTCATTTTCTAGGATATTTTTAAATAGAGGTTCAAATAATTAACTTCTCCGATGGTTGAATTTTGACCCCTAATAATCAATTGACCAGGTTCGGGTCTTGAATTTTTCATAGGATTTTGAACATAAGTCCATTTACTAACACCATCTGACTCTCCTCCATTGGATTCGACATCCAGATTGTTTCTTCCGTCTGACTAGCCCATTTCAGAATTTTCTAAAAGAAGAACCTCGCGCCACCAGATCTTCATCAACTGAATTCTTAATTTTGAAAACTTTCCTAACAGAATTATCAAAATTCTTCATTTCCCGATTATAATCCATCTCATTAAGCTTGATTTTCTCCGCATAGTTAGGGTCTCACTCCACCTTCATCACTGCCATTTTTTTTTACTGACTTACGACACCAAAATAGCCGAAATTTGACTCATATTTCTAGTGACAACAATTTTAAAGAAAATTCCTCCTTCAAGCTTAAGAGTTTCAATAGAAATTTTACAAAACTCGCCTAATGATACTTCATTACTAATTATAGAAATCACCTCGGAACTCTATTTCGACTTATGTAGACCCCAGATTTTGAACCTAAAAAGGCGAGGGTACCCAAATATACCTCAAGCTAAAGCTTTTCCTTCCTATAAGTCCTTTCTCCGAAAGTGATTGTCTATGGACTGAGTCGAGACAATACGACTAATCGGTTCACACTTCGTGTGATCGTATATGGATACGAGATCGAGACAATACAACAACGAAGTATGTTTACTTGATACAAAGGTTCAGACTTAACCAAACTCAATAGGATTCACGTATCAAGTAAATATGATTTAACGTTTGTGCAATTTACTTTAAATATAATAAAATAATTATAATGCAGAAATATAAAGTAAATGACACATGAAGATTTTGTTAATGAGGAAACCGCAAATATAGAAAAACCCCGGGACCTAGTCCAGAATTGAATACTCTCAGGATTAAGCCATTATACAAAATAAACCAACTTCGTATAGTTGAGACCAAGTAACTAAACCTATAGTTCACCTAGTTCCATCTGTATTCTCACGCCTCCAACATGTAAACAAGTCACGTACGTGGACCAATTCCTTTGGTTCGTATTCCAAACAGTAAAGGAACACCAAATCTGTTTGGTATCAACTCTCTTCAACCAAGTGATATGAGTTGCACAAAGGCTCTTCTGTTTATCTTAACATAAACTCCTTTGCCAGGTTCCAAGATCTATCTTATGTTCAATCACCAAAAGGTAATCGTTAAGATTAAGCCAACAACACTCTTAATCCAAAGAATTGTGTTGATGCCGATCTTCTCAATTTTATCAATCCAATCTACCAAAAGGATAAACCGATTATTAATTGGATCCTCTTTTACCAAAATAAGTATTGTGCACACCAAAGATTATAAAACCAAGTCAAAAATCTTCTATATCTTCTTCTTAGATCTTCAATAAACACATGTACACAACTACTTAAATCGCTTGTGATAAATCACGCACAAAACGGAGTATGTTAACAATGGATTATCACAAGATCGTTTTTAGATATAACAACAGTCTAAAGATCCCTGTCGAAACCTTGAACTAGTTTGAGTGGATCTTATATCAGAAGAGAAGGTTTTCAAGCATAAACAAACTAGGTGCAATCAAAGTTCAACCACCGTTCAATCAAATCAATACGAAAACTAAAGATACACCGCATTTATCTAATTTCCCACGAACGGCACACACTAGAGCTTCTCAATCCCAAAGAATACTTTAAACTGAGGGGGCGTAAGAGATTTCACCTAATTAGATTACTCTCCTCTCCGATATAGGCGGCTTCACCAGTAATAGTACAAAAAAGGAAATTTATTGTCACGAAGGATTAGTTTGCTAGAAATGCAAACTCAAAGTATTTATAGACAAGGAAGTTTGGACACCAAGGAATTTCCAAAACCGAAAATATTCTCAAGATATTCTTCAATATTAACCCAAATTCGGTTTTCATAATTCCCGTGAATGCACTATCCAAAATAATGATCGAAATCTCCTTGGAAAATCTTTAATTAGCAAATGCACATTACTAATTCTTATTTTCCATATATAATTAAAAACCATAATTAAAAGATTCTTAACTTATTTAAATTCGATCTTGGGATTTACTTCATTCTTAGCTATTAAGGAATATCTTTGACCAATAAAAGAATACACATTAATGTGCGTGCTCTAAGTGTGTCGACATCTTTCTCTTGCAAGTCCTTTTTCATACTTACTCACTTGAAAAAGATTTACCATACTTCCAAACAAGTTTAGAATTGGTTCATCTGACTTTCAAGAACTATGTGATTGATCAAGTAACACTCAATCACAAACCATGGGTATAACGGTTCTACCAAAACAAGTTTCGGTTCTACCTCCATGTGAGTATTGTGCATAGTCACACTAACTTACCAAAATTCGGCTGACTAGGTACTAGGATCGGTTCCCTACATATATTTGGTATCTAACTTGTATGTACTGCACATGTCCATAGGATCAGTCCCCCCTTTCCTGAAAACGTGTTGCACATATTCATAGGATCGATTCTTCTTTATTTTATAAACCTTGATGTACCTCGTACAAGGATTGGTTCCACTTGTGATGTACTGCACCTCTTACTAGGATCGGTTCCCCTCTCCCAAATTTGTCCAGACACTCACAAACCCGATCATATCCCAGGTGATTACTTAAGATCGGTTTTACTAATAAAAGTCATACCAATACATAAGTCAGGCATCATGTGAATAGTTTTACCAAGAACACAAACAAGTTATGAGCGGTTATACTAATCACACATATTGGTCGTTCATAAGATTTGAAATGAAGTACAGCCCCAATAACGCCTGGCGATTTCCTTTTCGGTTCACAACTATTAGAGAACTTCTCGGTCAAACTCGCATGCGTTGCTGTCTCAAGCATGTTTTTCAATCTTAGTGATCAAAACTATAAAGTCTTGATTTCTAGTCTACTATAGCTAAGGTTTCGGACTAGGATATAAAGTGCAGTTGAGCTCAAGAACTCCATGGCGATCATCATACAAGATGAAGGACGACTACTCAAGGAACCAATGGATATTCATCAACTAAAAGGTATGTGGAGACTTGAACTTATCTATCACTTAAAAGTCTATCTACTCTATCTCCTATCTTGAGACAAAAGTCGTTTATCTATAGACTAAAGATATGCACATGTGACATTTCGAGCTGAGTATATCTTGCTTATCTATTTCTCGAAATGGGTGTTGGTAAAGCTTTCGCTTTAGCCAAGTTCATCTTTGCCTAGTGACGAAAGTCATGTTATGTTTCAATCATTTTGGGAATCGCTATGACGAAAAATAGTTTGTGAATAACAACTATATATCGCCCTCTGAGAATGTTTCAATGATTGAAATGAGAGTTTAAAATATATAACCATTGGGGGATATAAATATTGTTGTGGCAACACATATATGTATATGTCCTTAGCACTTGAACCGAAGTTTGCGAACTTTGTTGATCAAGTAGAACCGGAACGTTAGTAGCAACTCAGTCCGCGAACTGGTGTAAGTTCTCGAACCTAAGAATATCTGCTAAAGTACTTGAGATCTCATAGTAATTGAACAACTCTTTAACTAGTTCATTTGAGTCATTTGGACTAGTTATGGTGAAGAAGAATATGGTTGATATGAAAGTTATCATTTGGCTAACCATTTGGTTGACTAATATTGAACCAACCATTGTACACGTTTGGGTACGGTTACACGAACTCAAAAATGTCAAGTACATGTGTGTATGGAAAGCTAAGTTTTTGATCTAATGGTTGAGATATATTAGCTTGTATCTAATCAAGTTTTCATATAACGGTGAATATTGAATGCTTTGTTGCTAATCTAACATTGATTGCAAACCCTGATTTTAAAGACTATATAAGGGAGAACTCTTGCTATTGGAAAAACTAATCCCCACACACTTTTCTTGTGTGATACTAGTTTTATCCAAGCTAGAGTCGATCTCCATTAACCCTTGATTTTTCTCTCTAAATTCGGGTTAATGACTTAAAGACTTCATTGGGATTGTGAATCCAGACCGATACTATTTTCCTTGTAGTTGTGTGATCTGATCTTGCTGTTTCTATCGTACAAGTACAATTGAAATAATTGGATTGAGATTTCTATCTCCGATAGGCAAGATAAAAGTAGTCACAAACATCTTCTTCTCATTGTTTGTGATTCCTCAATAATCTTCTTCGCTGCGTCGATTAAGTTTATTGTGAGGTGATTGATAAAACTGAACTATTCTTCGGGAATATAAGTCTGGTTTTATCGATTGGTTCCTGTTCACCTTGATTTATCAAAAGACGGAACAAAACTCATAGGTTTATTTGTAAGAGACGAATTTATCTATTACCTGTAGACTTTTGTGTGTGAGACATATTTGTTTATTAAAGTCTTCGACTTTGGGTCGTAGCAACTCTTGGTTGTGGGTGAGATCATCTAAGGGAATCAAGTACGCAGTATCCTGCTGGTATCATAGGCGTAGGAGCATAAATGTACCTTGGATCAGTGTGAGATTGGTTGGGGTTCAACTACAGTCCAGACCGAAGTTAATTTGGAGTAGGCTAGTGTCTGTAGCGGCTTAATACAATGTATGTTTAATCTGGACTAGGTCCCGAGGTTTTTCTGCATTTGCGGTTTCCTCGTTAACAAAATTCTGGTATCTGTGTTATTTCTTTTCCGCATTATATTTTTATATAATTGAAATAATACAGGTTGTGCGTTGTTCAATCGATTAGAATATCCGACCTTATTGGTTGTTGATTTAAATCGATTGACACTTGGATATTGGTCTTTGGTACCATCCAAGTTATCTCTCTTTGATTAGGCTCATGAATCATATTTGCTTGAGTAAATCAAATCGAGAGATTGAGATAATAACTCCTTGTGATATTTTCTATTGATTGAGTATTTTTGATTCTCTAGAAAACAACTCGGAGTAGTCCATACAGATTTCTAATCGAAATATTGGGTGAGTTTGTTAGACCCTCGCATTTTCAATTGGTATCAGAGCAGGCAAACACGTTAAATACCTCACAAGTCTGTGTTTGTAGCGATCTGACTCTATGGACAGAGGTGCTTTCTCAATAAACGTACCACCAGTCTTTGATGGCTCTAACTACTTATGGTGGAAAATCGCTATGCGAGATTTTCTTCAAGCACGTGATTTTCAATCATGGGTATACGTTGTTAATGGCTATGATCCTCCCGTTGCTGCATAAGGATAAAATGTTCCAAAGAATATTGCTGAATATACTCCTGCAGAGGTTCTTGCTGTAAAGCAAAACTCCAACGGTTTGAATGCGATCATACATGCCATTACCCCAAATCTTCAGTACCATGTGTCTAATTGCACTAAGTCGCAAGAAGCTTGGGATATCTTATCAACCGTATTTAAGGAAACTCCAGTGGAAAAAAATGCAAGGCTTCAGAACCTTAATTCCGATTGGGAGAACCTTCGTATGACAGATGGAGAAACATTTGATGAGTTTAATCACAAAGTGTCTGAAATTGTTAATGCATCTTTTGCATTGGGTAAGACTATTCCTGAAAAGGACATTGTGATGAAAATTCTCAGATCAGTGCCATCTAGATACGATGCTAAGAAGCATGCCATCGTTGAGGGAAATAACCTACATACTCTCTCCAGAAACACTTTGGTTGGTAAGCTTAAGATCTTTGATCACGAACTTTCATCCAAGGCTAAGGATGTTGCGTTCAAAGCACTAAAGGACACTAAATTACTTGATAAAAGTAAAAAAAGTGTATATCTCTGAAGATGATCACTCTGAGATAGACTCATCATATGAAGATCTTTAAAACTCAGTCTCGATGATCACAAGACAGTTTAGGGATCTTCTTTTGAAGAGAAATAAACGGTTCTCCCGAGATAATCCTAAGGCATCAGTCAAACCTCATAATCGTGTTCCTCCGAAAAACAGGGATATTAATGAATATGATGAAGAGGATATGCCTCAGTGCTTTAAGTGTAAAGGATTTGGTCATTTTGCAAACGAGTGTCCAAATTGGAGAAAATACACTGGGAACAAAGGTCTTGCTGCAACTCTTGATGAAATGTCTGATGACTATGATTCAAATGAAGATGAGAAATCAAGTGTTGCACTTCTTGGTGAAAATATTGATTTTGATAGTTGTAGTAATACACATATCAATTTTAATATTCTTTCAGAAGATAATCCAACCATTCTGGAAGAAAAAGTTTACTCTTCTCTTGGAAACACTGGTTATAATATTTCAGGATCCACTATGTGCCTAGCCGCCTTCACAATTCAGAGGCCTGATTATTATCCAAGTGTGACATGCTCATATTGTTCTTTAAAAGGTCATGAACTCTCAAGGTGTTACAAGTTCAAACACAAGAAAAGACACGTCAACAAACTTCAACGAAAATCAAATCATCTAGCAAGAAAGCTCAAACTTGCTCAGAAGACTACAGAGGTATGTAAGATTTTATCTTCATCTAAGAAGTTAGTTTCCAAGGAAAAATCAAGACCATTTGAGAATAAAGTATGGTCAAATCGTTTTGATAGACAGTGGTCTATGGATTCCTCTCAAGAGGAAATTGGCGGACAAATTGTTGTTTACAATAGCACAAATTAATTGTGTTGTGTCTAAAATCTTGTCTCATGTGCCTGATCAAAAGAGACAATGATTTTGTACCTCTCAGGCTTCAAGAAAAGTTTTGATTCTTCTTTTCTTAGTTGTGTCTTATTTTTGTCTATCAAACAAAAGAGAAAAGGGTATTATCGACAATTATGCTCTTTATAGGGACAAAAGTTGATCATCCACGAACCTGTTTTAGGTTTCAAACCCTACATTCCTTTTTCTTCTCTAAAACCTCTCTTTATATTAAGACTACTTGTTGAGATAATTGTGAATTCCTCTCACAAACCTATACGCTTATGGACGCTCCAAGAATGATGTCTTCTGATGGAAAAAAAGGTAATGTGATTGTTAAGCCATCAATCATGAATAAAAAAGAAAAATCTCCATTGCCTCCAACCTTGAAAATAAAAAGAAGGAATACGAGGAAGCCAAGAGTTGTTCCTTCAAATTCTCAAAAGTTTTCTGATGTTCTTGAAGTATTGAAGAAGCTGCGAAAGGAGATTCAACAAATAAAGGCTTTTGTGCATAAGACTCATGAGATTCAGAAGGCCCTGGTTCGACAACAACAACCAAGAAGGTTCATTGATATAAACTCCTTTCTTAATGAACCCTATGTTCCAATGGCTGTTGACAACAAGGAGTTCGGGGATGATAATGAATTCTTCAAAGGTCTTAATATATAGTAAATCTTCTACGTTTTCTGTTTTATTTAGAAGAATAACTAGTGTGTTTTGGAATATCAATGATTGTGATTACACATAGCTATATCCAATGATTTCATCTTCTTGTTTTTAGATTTATTGGTTTAAATTCTAAAGTTGTTTTGGAAGATGATGGTTGCAGTATTAATCTTTATGGTTTTATATATTGCAATATTTTGATGGGATTTGTATGTTTACGTCCGTGAACTTGATTGTCCCATATTTTGTCAAAATTAAAGTCGTTCACGAATTGATATGCAAATATTGATAAAGGAATTAATGGACTTTTGGCAAAACACAAAAGTTAAGCCTATATTGTCAATTGTTGATGTAAGATAGGTTAAAATCTTTTGTGATTCAAGGATAAAGTCTCTTGTGTCATTTTGTTATGGAAAAATAGAATAGATCCTTGTTTTTTTTGTAATCCATGATATAGAGGTTAATTGTTCCATATTATTATGTATTACCGTGAAGGTTCCATTGTGTATCTTATGTTGAGCACGATACAACTAAGTCGATTTCTTATTGGAATGATTGGTTGTTCCATAAGATGCTATATGTTGAGCATTAAGAACTAAATTAATCAACTTGTGTGGTTATTTAGTTTGTATTCCATGAGTTCTCTCATGTTAAGTACATGTACGGTTAAGGTTGTCATTTCCTATCGGGGTTCCATAATCTCTTATGTTGAGCCCAAATGAACTAAATCAATCATCTTGTGTGATTATTTAGTTAGCAATCCATATATTTTTCTCATGTCGAGTGTGGATAATTGAATTGATTACTTTGTGATTAGTTTAATTGTGTAATCCGGTTAGAATATTTATGGGTTTTCTTGTGAATAATCTAATCGATGAATTAAGTCTCCATAAGTTTACTTGTGTTGAGCATATTTAGTCAAATTAATCATGGTTCGCTTTGGTTAATATGATTGAATATTTTGGATTCCAAATTCATACTTGTATGTAATTTGTTGAGTCTAAATAAATTATTTTTTTCTCTTAAAAATAAGATCGCTCTTGTATTTCCCTTGGGAATGACATCAAATGGGGGAGAGCTCTTTAGAACTTGCGCTTAATTTCCAAATCTTTGTGGAGAGTGCGGCTGTGTAATTTGTAGGGGTTATCTTGTATCTTTATAAACTCCTTGATGAATGCATCTAGCCTCGGCTTTATGATACATCTAAACAAGATGATAGAACATTTACCTTTGGTCATGAAATGTCTCTTACAGAAATTTCATTAGGATCCCATTCTTGTACCTTTGCCAATTTTATTGACAAAAAGGGGGAGAATTAATTGTAGTTCACACTACAAATGCATATGGTTCTTCGGATCATAATGTAAGGGGGAGTGGTTTCCATGTGAGATGGAGTATTGACTAAGGGGGAGTGAAGTATCACCATAATATTGTTGTTGAAGTTGTGATGCATTTGGACTTTGACGTTGTGTAATAATACTATGACACTGTATAACAATGATTGAGAACCAATGCTTTTCTCATTGTTATAGATACGGATTTTCAATAACGATGATACTAAACTTACAAACTTTGGGGATCATTGGACTACTTGGAAGTGACGAAGATTTCGAGTATTGTTGAAGATTAGGCATGTGGAATAGGAGCTACAAAGTTTATTTATATATTTTTTGTATTCCATATGTATTAATAGTTTTGCCACTAAAATTGACAAAGGGGGAGATTGTTAGAGCACTGCTCGGTCAAACTCGCATGCGTTGCTATCTCAAGCATGTTTTTCAATCTTAGTGATCAAAACTATAAAGGCTTGATTTCTAGTCTACTATAGATAAGGTCTTGGACTAGGATAAAAAGTGTAGTTGAGCTCAAGAACTCCATGGCGAGCATCATACAAGACGAAGGACTACTCAAGGAACCAATGGATCTTCATCGACTAAAAGGTATGTGGAGACTTGAACTTATCTATCACTCAAAAGTCTATCTACTCTATTTCCTATCTTGTGACAAAAGTCGTTTATCTATAGACTAAAGATATGCACATGTGACATTTTGAGCTGAGTATATCTTTCTTATCTATTTCTCGAAATGGGTGTTGGTAAAGCTTTCGCTTTATCCAAGTTCATCTTTGCCTAGTGACGAAAGTCATGTTATGTTTCAATCATTTTGGAAATCGCTCTGACGAAAAATAGTTCGTGAATAACAACTATATAACGCCCTCTGAGAATGTTTCAATGATTAAAATGAGAGTTTAGACTATATAACCATTGGGGGATATAAACATTGTTGTGGCAACACATATATGTATAAGTCCTTAGCACTTGAACCGAAGTTTGCGAACTTTGTTGATCAAGTGGAACCGGAACGTGAGCAGCAACTCAGTCCGAGAACTGGCATAAGTTCTCGAACCCGAGAATATCTGCTGAAGTTGAAGCTCAGGTGCAGTCCGCGAACTGACGGAAGTTCTCATCCCAAGAAATTCTGCTGGAGTTTATTAACTTCAACCGGTTAGCTTGAGTCCGTGAACTCAGTCCGCGAACTCAAGAGGTTATGTCTGAAAACGTTGTTCGTGAACTTATTCCAAATTACTAAGGATTGCTTTTATAAACCGTGGCTTTATATTTCATGATTAATGATTCGAGTGAATCACATCGTTTTTTATTCAATTATGTCTCTAGTAGTACTTGAGATCTCATAGCAATTGAACAACTCTCTAACTAGTTCATTTGAGTCATTTGGACTAGTTATGGTGAAGAAGAATATGGTTGATATGAAAGTTATCATTTGGCTAACCATTTGGTTGACTAATATTGAACCAACCATTGTACACGTTTGGGTACGGTTACACGAACTCAAAAACGTCAAGTACATGTGTGTATGGCAAGCTAAGTTTTCGATCTAACGGTTGAGAGATATTAACTTGTATCTATTCAGGTTTTCATCTAACGGTGAATATTGAATGCTTTGTTACTAAGCTAACATTGATTGCAAACCCTGATTTGAAAGACTATATAAGGGAGAAATCTTGGTATTGGAAAAACTAATCCCCACACACTTTTCTTATGTGACTAGTTTTCTCCAATCTAGAGTCGATCTCCATTAACCCTTGAGTTTTCTCTCTAAATTCGGGTTAACGACTTAAAGACTTCATTGGGATTGTGAATCCATACCGGTACTACTTTCCTTGTAGTTGTGTGATTTGATCTTGTTGTTTCTATCGTACAAGTACAATTATAATAATTGGCTTTAGATTTCTATCTCCGATAGGCAAGATAAAAGTAGTCACAAACATCTTCGTCTCGTTGTTTGTGATTCCTCAATAATCTTCTTCGTTGCGTCGATTAAGTTTATTGTGAGATGATTGATGAAACTGAGTTGTTCTTCGGGAATATAAGTCTGGTTTTATCGATTGGTTCATGTTCACCTTGATTGTAGTAGCAGGAAATCCCACACTATACCCCTCACAATAATTCATACAATCAAATCATTTTTAGATCAACAATCATAAATTTTATTGATTAATCTCACAAATTTTATAAGATAAAAAGGAAATGAAGCTAAGGAATTAACAACCGCTCTGGACTTTCTCTCTCCTAATGACTTACTCAACACTCGAAAAAGATCTCTCCCTCCTTACGCATGTTCAACTTTTTATATAGGGAAGCACATAGTGGATGACAGCTAATCTGTCCTTTATTTTAGGATCCGACTTGCGATATTCTTGCAAAAGTTCTATTGTTGATCTTCGCAAACACTCTAATCATCACACTTTTCTCATTTTTCTGCCATCGTCTTCTATTACGTCATTTTTCAAATCATTCTGCAACGCTCGCAAAGTGTTGTTGATCAAACTTCGCAAATGTGTCCTTCTTGCGATATTCTGATCCTACATCTTGCCTCTTCTCACGTCTTCTATGCGGAGGGGAGAATGTCATGAGAAATCGTTTTCAATATGCCGCAACTGTTTATTTTTTTTCATATTCTTCTGTACTGACACAATTCTGTATTTTGCGTGAATTTTGTTACACGTATCTTTTCTTCCATCCATCTCTTGACATGTATTTTTCAGCCACTGCTTTTTAACCGCTCACGTCCACTGTTCGCATTAAATGCACTTATCCTCTCGATAATCTCTACTCTCAATATATATCCTCTCTATTCTTCTCTTCTCTTCTTTTTACTTTCTTTTCTTCTTCTCTGTAATTTTATTGTTCTTCCGCAAATTCCGCTTTTGCTACTGTAAATTTTTCGTGATTCTTCTTCTCTTGATTTTTAAATTTGTTCTTCATTCCCATACTAAAAATGCCTCCAGCCGATCGTAAGAATGAGATTGCCTTTGAAGAAATTTAAAAGAAACTTAAAACCAGAGGTTTTGATTTATCTCCCATTCCTAGTCAAAACCCTAAATCTGAGCTTTCTATTAATCTATTTTCTGATCATCCTTGCAATCATGAAAAGATCATAGTCTCGCTAGGTCATCTTCTCGCTGGCCTTCCCATTCCCCTTTATGATCCTGAACTTCCCTTATTTTATGAAATAATTTCTCATGCGAAATTCTCGCGAGCTGTATATCAATTAAGTGGGGATTACATTCGTCTAATGCTTGAGTTCGCAAATCGTGGTGCTGGCAAGGGATCTCTTTATCCTGATGAATTTAAAAATCCTAGGTTCGCTGATGTTGCGATTGTTCCTGCGAAGTATACCATAGAAAATTTATTTACGAATTATGAGATAATTCCTATGAAGAAATATAGTACTTGCTGGGGCGTTCGTTTAAAGAAGAAGAATGATGTTGCTGATGACAAGATACTTATACAAGACATTGATTGGCATCCTGGTTGTAGTTGCAGGATTTCCCACACTACACCCTTGTCAAGAATCTATAAAAACTAAGTCATCATTGTGGATGAACAACAACACTTTTATTAATTCACTTTCAGGAAGATTTACAAGAAATATCAAAACTCAGAAGTACAACTTTCTTTCTGGAGTTTCTCTCTCTTCAAAATTCTCTCAGCTCTCAAAAGTACATCATCTTCATCTGGATTTAGTCGAACCCTTTATATAGGAAAATACATAGTGGAAGACAGCTAAGATTTCCCCTTAATTCGGATCTACTCTGCGATCTCATCGCCATAACTTTATTCTTCACCATCGCCAACTTTATAACCATCGTGAAGCAGACTTATTCTTCATATATCTTTAATCGTTAACCGTTATATCACTCTTTTGTGACACTCGCCAAATGTTGTTAAATAATCTTGTGACGTTCTCGTCAAAGTGTTGTTAATACTTGTAGAAATGTTTGGGTTTCTCGCAGAAGTGTCGTTTCCATCGCGAGAATATTGTTGTGGCGATATTCTGGTCCTACATCTTGCCTCTTCTCATGTCTTTTCTGCGAAGAAGATAAGATATGAGAACTTTCAACTCTTCATGATGCTCGCAGATTCTTTCTTTACAAGTTTTCTTCTCGACAAACCTCCATTTATTTAGTTTAATCGCCTACACGTGTTGTAGCTCTTATTTAACACGTGTCCTCTTAATGGGTCCTACTGCTCTTGTCTATAAAAGGTGGAGCCGAGTTACGAAAATAATTTTCTATTTTTACTTCTTCATCTTCTTTATCTGTTTATTTCTCTTTCCGTCTGCAACTTTTCTTTATCTTCATATTCACCTGCTACTGTTTTAATGGAAACACCAAGGTATGTATTTTGATTATACCATCTTATTCGAATTATTTTTTACTACTTTTGCTTTTTGATCTTCTTGATTTAATTATAATCTTCGTCATATTTTCCTTTAGTGGAGCTATCCCTACCACCCATTCTGAAACTCCAAACCCTAATTCCCTCAAGAAGCTTGTTGAGAAGAGGAGGAAGAAGGATTCTGCGAATGATAAGGTAGTAAGAAACACATTTTATCTTCATAACAATATTGTTGCCTCTGTTTCTTATCTAAATTATTATTTGCAGAATGACGAGAACATCACTAGACCTCATAAAAAATCCCGTCGCAATAAAACTATTGAAGATGATATAATTATTCCTGAGTTATCATCTAAGAGAGCTATCATCACACCTTTACAATCTAATCCTCCTTCTTCTGTCTGTGAGAACCTCGCTATCAATAACCCCAATCCTTCAGAGAATTTGACAAATAAAATCCCTACAAATGTTGTGGCTGAAACTCCTTCTAGTCCAATATTACCCTCAACCGTCACTTTCCCAAAAACTCCTCCTTCTCATAACGCATCCATCGCAGATGATTCAAATCGTCAACTTGCTATCATTACTACTTCATCCTCTGCATCTCTTCCTCCATCAAATGAAACCTTTGCTGGAGTTGATATTGCTTTTAAAATTTTATCTAATATTTTAGATAACGCTAGAAAATCTTCCACTGATTCTCTTCAATATGAAGCTTGCGAGACTTTACTCAAGTATTTTGGTTCTGATAATTCTGTCTCGCGAGCATCTTTGGAATATGAAGTTGAAGCTCTAAGAAAAGGCCTTCAAGTTAAAACTTCTGAGTGTAACACTCTGAATCATATGCTTCGCAATTCTTCACTTGAGTGCGAGAATCTTCGCAGACATAATGATGAGTTGAAAGGTATAGTTTTCCTACCTCTATCTTTTTGTCTCTCCATTCTAATAATTTCCCGTCTCCCTTATTTTTTACACTCCATTCCTTTTAAATGTTTGGTTTATTTATTTAGCTTCAAATCGGAATCGATTAGTGAAGATATTTGATTTAGAATCAATCGCTGAAGAAGCTCGCGCTGAAAAAGAGTCTTGGATGGATCAACATAGTAGATTAGATAATCTTTATGCTTACTCAATTGATCACATAAATAATCTTACTCATGAGAATAATCAATTGTCTCAAAACCAAAATTTGTTGTGTAGCGAAGTTGCTCGCCTTACATATTTGTTATTTAAGACTGATTTGGCGATGGAATCTTTATCATATGAGAATAAAACTTTATCCCAAGAGAAACATAATTTTTCAAGTTTGATGGCGGCTTCCTCGCGACAATTAGATAATCTTCAAATAATTTGTGATAATCAAGAGCGATCTCTTCGTTTCGTTAAAGATGAACTCAAGGAATTAACTGAATCATCTGTTGCTGAGAAGGATAAACTTATCAAGGGTAGATTAACTCTTAGTTTAAAGGCTAGTGAACTTAAAGATCAATATTCTCAGTTAGAGAAATCTCACTCTTTACTAGTAAAAGAAAATCTTTATCTTCGCACCAAAGAAGAAAACATGAAATCTCGTCTGAAGGGTATGGTTGGTGATAAATTTGACGATGCTATGAATCAGTGGGAGAATTGTTTCTTTTCATTAATCCAAAACTTAACCCCTCAAAAAGAAGGTAGTCAATTGACTGCCTCAATTGTTAATCTTTCTGATAAATTCCTATGTTTTACTTCTCGTGAGCTCTTCATTTGAATATTTCCTTGTCAATTTTGTTATTCGCAGAATCTGAAAGAAGCCATATTGCTACTATTACTGCCCTTACTGAGAAATTAGATAAGGTTTGCAAAGAAAACAAGACTCTCATTTCCGATTGCTTGGACGTTCGCGATAAAGCAGAAAGGAGGCTTGATTATCTTGAGTACTTCAAGAATATGGAGATTAGAAACCGTGATAGAGGTTTTCTTCACAAATTTCATCTCTCTGTTGAAGTTCTGTTGAATAAGATTCTGATCTCCCATTCTCTCCCTCCTGAATCTGTTCTCCCTCTAGAAGTTGAGGATGACGAAATTCCTATTCCTATGGATAAAGATTTAGAAGATACACCCACTGAAGGAGAAGAAGGAGTTGAATAAGATAACCTAGAAGAAGACGAAGGCTCTCCTAGAGAAGAATAAATTCACAAAGGAAAGGATGCTGGCGATACTGAAAAGAATGATGGCGATACTGATAAATCTGCTGGCGAGAATGATAAATCTTCTGGCGAGAAGAATACTGACGATCCTGTCGCTGAAGTTTGAGTTTCATTTTTGCTTTCTCTTCCTGCCTCTTTTTTCGCGAGGAATGTAACTTGGATGACTTTTTTAATTTTTCCTATTGTCTGTGTTGAATCTTCTCAAGGAAGATATTAAGATTTTCTTTGCTCATTCCTCTTCTTGCCCTCTAATATCTTTCTTGAGATGGTGAATTATATGATGTTGAATAGATATTTTCTGAAGTAATCTGCCTCCTGCGATGGATAGATTTTTCCTGCATTCTCAAATAAAATAATTAATGTTCAATATTAATCTGTTGGTCTTATTATGCCTTCCTAGTTAAAGGTCTTATTTTGCCAACCTTTAATATTTTTCTACGACAAGATCGCGGGACGTCTTTACATTTATATGTATTGACCCATTGATCTTGTCTTATCAGTACTTTTCAATATCTCTGCAACAATATGACAAGTCTAGATTTTCTCGCGAAAACAAAGCCTCGTGACATTGCCGTCTTGCGATGAAATCGCAGGACGTCTTTACACTTTCATGCAAAAACCCATTGATCTCATCTTAACATTTTCTCTTTAGGATTTTTGCCTTCGTATAATTTTCGTCACGCGACAATATGATAGGCCTAAATGATCTTGCGATCATGAAGCCCCATGATATTGCCGTCTTAAGACACTTATCAGCTCCCTAATAGAGGGTGTCGCCCTTATCTTCCCCCTGGTTTCCCCTTCAAGGAGGGCACATCGGCCATACAAGACTAGCTCCCCCATACGGATTTGACAACAACCAGTTGTGTTCGCAGCCTCTTGTCCTTTATGCCTATATGGCTTATAGTTACAAGATTGCACCCTAAGTGGGGTTTTCTTCAAGCCAAGTGCATTGTAGCCAAGACTTACCAAGGATGGCAAGAGATTTTCGTACGCTCCGGGCACCCTTGGCTCAACCGTGTACCTCGGCGCCTTGGTCATACTCTGCACTTCTTGGAAGAGATTCTCGGTCGCCCAACCAGGGTATAACCTTATATAGTTGGAAAACCAAGATCTCTCTCCCGGATAGGTTTTCTTTAACCCCAACATATGCATGACTCAGGTTCCAACAGCGGTATAACCTTATCGTTGAGTCATGTCAAGAGACACCCCCTCATATGAATGGCTATTAGGTCTTACATTTGCCTCTTATGAAATTTTATTCGCGAACTAGGGTGCACGCCATAAAGGTTCGTCCCATTCTTTTAATCTCTGCGAAATTTTATTTGTTGTTCTTGCGATGATGTTCGCATAAATTTTGATAGAGAAAGAAGAATTTTTTAACTGTTTTATCTTACATTAATATTTCTTACCTCACAGAAATTGCTACTGATAATATCTTTTCAGAAACAATCTATTCCATGGTCTATCAAGTCTTTGCCCAACATCTCTTCCCTCTGGATCCATTAATTTGTATGCTCCATTTCCAAGTATCTCTTTAATGATGTATGGTACATCCCATTTTCTCGCTAATTTTCCACCAATTTCCTGTTGATATCTTGGTGTTTCTCGCAAAACTAGATCGCCAGGCTGGAATTGACGTTTCTTGACTCGTTTGTTGTACTCGCGAGCTAATCTTCGCTGGTAATTTTCCATATGTTGTAGAGTTTTTTCTCTCTTTTCTTCTAGTTCATATAACTTATGTAAAATCATGCCAACACTTAGATTTTTCTCCCATGCCTCTCTTTTTGTTGTAGGGATAGTAACTTCTGTTGGTAAGACAGCTTCAACTCCATATGTTAAACAAAAAGGTGAAATTCCAGTTGCTTCTCGTCTAGTTGTATTATATGCCCATATTGCATTATGTACTTGCTTGCACCATGATTTGTGATAACCTTCTAACTTCTTTTTTAAGATGTCTGCGATTGTCTCATTAGTTGTCTCAGCCTGACCATTTGCTTGCGGGTATAAAGGAGTAGATTTTCAACATTTTATCTTAAATGCATTGAGTAACAATTCTATATTCTATCCCTCAAATTTCTTTCCATTATCAGATACTAATAGTGCTGGAATTCCAAATCTGCATATTATATTTTCAAAGATGAATGTAAAAATATCTTTATCGCGAATATGTTGTACTGCCTTTACTTCTCCCCATTTTGTGAAATAATCTGTTGCAACAATCATATATCTTCTATGTCCAGACCCAAGTACAAATGGTCCCATAATATCCAATCCCCATTTTCCAAATGGCCATACTCTTGATGAAGATGATAATGGTGCTCCTGGTGCATGTATCTTTTTCCCAAATCGCTGACAATCTTCACAACGCCTTGAGAGTTGCTTTGCATCCTCATGCATATATGGCCAATAATAACCCTGCATCTTTGTTTTATATTATAAAGATCTACCCCCGCTGTGATTACCAGCATCACCACTATGCAACATTCTTAGCACCTTTTTCCCTTATTCTCTCGTCAAACATCTTAGCAATGGTCCACTAAAAGATCTGCGATATAATACCCCATCTATTAATTCATAATTGGTTCCTCTACTTTTTAATTTATGTGCTTCTAATCGATTTCTGGGGATTTCTCCTCTCGCCAAATAAGCATGAAGATCTGCTCGCCAATCTGTAGCATTATTCCCTATTTCTTCCTTTCCAGGTTCTATCATCATTACATCTACCTCTTCTTCCTCTTTGTTTATTGCCGGTTGTAAAAGCGTTTGAATTTTTATGCATCTCGCAAGTGGGTTCGTCATCATACTTGATATGAAAGAAAAAGCATCTGCAAGCCTATTATCTTTCCTTGATATGTGCCTCCATTTTATTTTTGGAATCCTCGCAAACAATTCTTCAACAAGTTTTTTGTACTTCTTCAAAGATGGTTCATTTGTAGTATACTCTCCCTTTATCTAGCGAATAACCAATTGTGAATCGCTGGTAATTCTAGCATTTTCCAATTTCATTTTTATCGCAAACTTTAATGCATGGATTACGACTTCATATTCTGTCTCATTATTAGTGGATGCAAATTCTAATCGAAACGAAAAAGCTGTTTTTTCTCCTTCTGGTGAAATGAAAACAACTCCAATCCCATTTCCTTCTCCATTTGACGATCCATCCACTAATATTTCCCATCTGTCAGGTTCTGTTAATAGTCTTTTGGGTCCCCATGTTCTTCGTCTATATCCATCATTTCTTCTACAACTTCATCATCTTCTAAAGGAAATTCAGCTAAGAAATCTGCGATAACTTGTGATTTTGGCGAGGATAGAATTTCATATTGAATATCAAAGTGCCCTACTTGCGCATTCCATCTCTCAACTCTGCCTGATCTTTTTGAATTTTTCATCACCGATTCAATTGCCACTCTCGTTAACACTTTGACCTTATGCGCTTGGAAGTAAATTCGAAGCTTAAAAGTTGCGTGTACCAATGCTAGAATTAGTTTCTCAATCTTCGAATAATTTCTCTCTGTTGAATTAAATATTTTGCTGATATAATAAATTGGCTTTTCCACCCCCACATCTACTCGCAGTAACACGGCACTTAGCGCGTATGTGGTTGTCGCAAGATAGATCAATATCTTTTCTCCTGGTTTAGCCTTTTGTAAAATAGATATGTTCATCAGTTGTTCTTTAATTCCTTGAAAAGCCTTTTCACACTCATCTGTCCATTTAAATTTTGTTCCCTTCTTGAGTATATCGAAAAAAGGTTTGCACTTGTCTGATGATCGTGAAATAAACCTTCCCAGTGAGGCTAAGGGTCCATTCAGTTTTTGCACATCTTTAACTGTCGCTGGTGTTGGCATATCGCGAACTGCTTGTACCTTTTATGGATCAACTTGTATTCCTTCTTTTGATACAATATAACCCAAAAATTTCCCTGAAGCTACTCCAAAAGTACATTTTTCTGGGTTCACTTTGATGTTGAATTGTCGCATTTGATCGAAAATCTCTTTCAAATCCTGTACATGATTTTTAGCTTCTTTGCTTTTAATCAACATGTCATCCACGTACACTTCTAATGTTTTATGTATCCATTTTGCGAACACTTTCTCCACCATTATTTGGTATGTTGCACTAGCATTTCGTAAGCCAAAAGGCATCTTTGTATAGCAATATAACCCTCTTGGAGCAAAAAATGTTGTATGCTCTTGATCTTCTTCTGCGAGGGGAATTTGATTATATCCTTTATATTCGTCTAATGAAGATATTCTATCATTTCCCGTTGCTGATTCAACCATTTGTGGAATATCTGGTAATGTAAAACTATCTTTAGGACAAGCTTTGTTTAAATCGGTAAAGTCTATGCAAATTCTTATCCCTTTATTTTTCTTTGGGACCTCCACCATATTTGCAATCCAATCTGGATATTTTGCTTGCCTTATAATTCATGCATCAAGCATTTTCTGTAGTTCTTCTTCTATTTGAGAATGGTATGTTGTTGCAATTTTTATGATTCTTTGTTTAAATGGTCTCACATGTTTGTTGATCTCTAATTTATGACATGCTACTGAAGGGTCTATCCCTGGCATCTCATCCATACTCCATGTGAAGATGTCTTTGTATTCTCGCAAGAGATTTATTATTCTTTCTTCTTCGTCTTCCTCCATTTTAGTCCCAATTTTCAGTATTTTAGGCTCTTCCTCGCTCCCGATATTTATTTTCTTTGTTGGCTCTGCTGCGGTGTAACTAGCTTCAGGTTCTCCCATTGGTGTTGGAGTTTTCATTTCTCTCGCGAATTCATCTCCTTCTCGCGAGACTTCACTAAGTATCCCTTTTCCTTCTTTTGCCCTTATCATGTAAATTTTAAATTCCTCTTCTTTCTATGTTTCTCTGTTCAATTTTCTGCGAGCTTTTCGCAGCTTTGGACGTTCTTCACAATTTCTTACTTCAATTTGGTAGCACAATCTCGCGAAATTCACATCTCCTCTAATTTCTCCAATTCCACTAGGCATAGGAAATTTAATACATTGATGTAATGTTGACGCCACAGCCTTGATTGGATGTATCCACGGTCTACCCAGTATCATATTGTACGGCGATTCCACATCTACCACACATAATGATATTTGTGTTTCAATTTCTCCTAGTGGAATTCCTACCATTATCTCGCCTTTAGGTTTTGTTATAGACTTTCCAAAGCCATGAACATAATATGTTGAATGGGACATTTCTTCATCCTTATATCCCATCTTCTTGAAGGTATGATAAAATATCATGTCTACAGAACTTCCTGTGTCTACTAAAGTTCTATTCATAGCCCATTCTTCTTCAGATTTTATCGATTTCTCCTTTCTCATTGGTATAGTGGTTACTTTGTGACCACCAATGGAGATGTATGACTTAAATCTTCTTCTGGTATTTCTGCTGCTGTAAACGTGATTTCTTGTTTTTCCCAATCTTTCAATGATGATATCTTCTCCACTGTCATAATCTTCCTTCCTTCAAAATCCCGTTTATGTATCCTTCCCTTGATATTTTCATGAAATCTATCAATAATTTCTTTTGTTATTACATCACCTTTTAATTTTCTACAATCCTTTTTGATCCTGATCATTCTTCCTTCAATTTTTTCACCGATTTACTTAATGATTTCCTTAATCTTGAACAATTTTTATCTTCTTCTTCGCTTTTTCTTTTATTTTCGTTAAATCAATCCATGTTTCGGGCGCCAAAATGTAGTTGCAGGATTTCCCACACTGCACCCTTGTCAAGAATCTATGAAAACTAAGTCATCATTGTGGATGAACAACAAGACTTTTATTAATTCACTTTCAGGAAGATTTACAAGAAATATCAAAAATCAGAAGTACAACTTTCTTTCTGGAGTTTCTCTCTCTTCAAAATTCTCTCAGCTCTCAAAAGTACATCATCCTCATCTAGATTTAGTCGAACCCTTTATATAGGAAAATACATAGTGGAAGATAGCTAATATTTCCCCTTAATTCGGATCTACTCTGTGATCTCATAGCCATAACTTTAGTCTTCACCATCGCCAACTTTATAACCATCGTGAAGCAGAATTATTCTTCATATATCTTTAATCGTTAACCATTATATCACTATTTTGTGACACTCGCCAAATGTTGTTGAAGAATCTTGCGACGTTCTCGTCAAAGTGTTGTTAATACTTGTAGAAATGTTTGGGTTTCTCGCAGAAGTGTCGTTTCCATCGCGAGAATATTGTTGTGGCGATATTCTGGTCCTACACTGGTAAAAATATATCCCCGCGTTACTCCAATGATGATAAGTGGTGTATCTTCCCTTTAGTCCTAAAGGGTCCATACATCTCCGGATCTATTGTTTTACCTGCGAACTTCGCAGCATACCAACCATGGGTATTTACATGGCTTGAAAGAGAAGCAAAGGTATATTTCCACATTTTTCTTGCTTGAATTGTTGTTCTTTTTATTCTTGTGTATAATTTTGCTGACCACTCCAATGTTTTCATGTATTTGCGAAATTATTAGGTTGAAAGGTTAAAACTGAGCTATAACAAAACTGGGAAAGCCAACACTTTATCAGCTCTTCGATCATTCACAGATGAAGTAAGAAATATTCTTTTATGATTCTTCACAATATATTGTTGCCTCTATTTCTTATCTTTATCTGTGTGTGTAGGTTATCGTTGAAGTGGAAGAACCTGTTAAAGCTGCGAAGACTAGGGGTAAAGGCAAGAACATTTCTCGCAAAGATAAATCTGCTGCCCCTCCTTCAAAGAAACTAAAAGTCCAATCTAGCGAAAATTACAGTGATCATAGCGATGATGATGATGTTGTTTCTTCTGCGAAGGAAGCTTCATAACCTGAGTCTTCTATGGCTCAATTGTCCAGTATTTTTTCTAACTCTTGGCAAGGAATTTGTGATACTTCTCTTACCAATGCCTGCCAATTCATAGTTGCTATTTGCGATGCTCCCCTCTTAAAGGATAATGAATCTCTTCGCGGGGTTTCAAGATCTATATCTCCAAGTTTCTTACATTCACTCAATAGCTTGGTAAATTTTCATACTTATATTTATCTTCTTTCTGTTTTTGCTTTTTCCTCGAGTTCATAATTTGTTCTGAAAATTCGCTGCATTGCTTCGCAGGCTGGGAAAGCTTCTTATGCTGTTACCGCAAATTTGGAAAAGAGATGTGCGGCTTTTGAAAATAAAAATCTTGGGATTTGCAAGAAGAATGAAGAATTGGAGACTGAAGCCGCTAGTCTTCGCGAGAAGAATGAAGTGTTGGAGACTGAAGCTGCTGGTCTTCGCGAGAAAAGCAAGCAATTGGAATCTGAGACTGCTACCCAAAAGAACAAAATCATTAGTCTTCAAAATGCCAATAAGCAACTCTATGGTATAGAACTTTTTCCTTCTTTTTCTTCGTTTCGTTTTCTCATTACCCTTTCTTATATGGTTCACCATTTCTCAGACGTTTATGGTCTTTCTGATGAGGCTATTCTTCTTCATATATTTCCCAATCTTATGGATGATGACACCCTTCTTAAACACCTTAATGATTCTTTAAATGACTTTCTAAATGATGAAATCAATTCTCTTTCCATAGATGAACTTAGATCCAAAATCAATTTCTTAAAAATTGAACATAGATCCAGTTTGGGATTAGCCAATAAGTTTAAACGTTTTTATGTTGGCTCAAAAGAAGAAATTAACAAATTAATAACTAAGATCAGTAGTCTTATTGATGATAAAGATCGTATCGCTAAGCAAGGTGCTCAATCTTTAGCGGATTTCCACAAGACTCTTCTTGAAGTTCAAATTGAAAGGGATAGACTTATCCACAAAAATGATACTCTTATTGAGAGGGAAAATCAAGTTCGCTCCCGCCTTCTTATAAATCATGATGACGAGTTTGCTTGGGCTACGAGAGTTCTAGATAACGCAAGGAATAATTTAGGTGTAGATATTAGTCTTCAAGCTGAGCAAACGGCTTTGATTAGAGATATGATTTCTAACAAAGAAGGTTGTTAACTGTTCCTCCTTATTTAATTGTTTGTTTTTCATAAACTTCCTTCAAATTGTTGATTTACCGTTATACTTTTGCAGAAGCTGAAGATAGATATCGCAAGAGGATTGAAGAACTTGAGAGTGAGAAAGCGAAGCTTGCGAAAGATTTATCTTATCGAAATCAGAAGTGTTCAAGATTGAATACTCAAATGAAGATCACTATTTCGAATTTTGGGAATGATGCATTGTCATTCCGTAATGATACCATCAAATAAATCTGTGACGACAACAAGATTCCTCACTCCAAGTATCCTTGTCTCTTAGAAAAGGTTCCAGAGAATGTTCCTAATTTGGTCATCTCTGATAGTGAAACTGATGAAGAAACGGAATCTGAAGAAAATGAATAGAAGGAGTCTGATGGAGAAGAAAATTCTGGTGAAGAACTTGATGATGATAATGACAAATCAAGCAAAAAATAATTTTCGTCTCCTTGTGTTTTCTTGTTCAATTTTTTGTAAAACTTGTATATTTTCTCTTGATCTTTCGTTCTTGTATACTTGTAATCTATCACTGCGAATTTCTATAGTCTTCAATACAAGTTCTATTTATTTTGTTCTGTCATGCATATGTTAGAAAAATTTTCTCTCTTGCAATATGACTATTGTTTGTGGGAGAAAACTACTTCTGCCGGTTTAGGTAATTTTGGGTCTATGTGGATGAAAAGTGAGTTTAAACCTTCAACAAATGTGCTGCATGATGAGCACTTTGATTCGAGAGATAATCTATACAATTCTGGCCTAAACCGAAGACACGGCCGTTCCAGATTTGTTTCGGTCACAGGTGAAGGATGTGAGGTTGATCTTAGGGAGGGAAGCGAAGAAGGTGTTGAGAGTATGAAGGTGAAGGTTGTTTGATGACTTATTAACAGAAGGTTGAGCAGGCTAGCAAATGTTGCAGGCAGGCTCTGGGTGTTGAATACTATTAACACTTGGTTTTCTGTGTTGTTCCAACTTCTGTTTTTGGAAATAGGGAGGAGAACCTATTTATACAAGTCATTAAGCCTTCTTCACGTCTCTCGTGGGAAGTGGAGGAAGTGGAGTGAGGGAAGAGTGGAGTTGTGTGTGAGTGTCACACGATCAAAACTTCCCACTTCTCCCATCTTGACTTAACCTCCCATGTCTTCCTAACACGTTCTTATGATGGCGCGTTGCACGCTGTAAACCGCCAGACCAATACCCCAGTTTGTATCCCCCAGTTGTGACGTGATTAATGTCTCGAGTGTGTGGATCACGGGACCCACAAAAAATAGTGCAGGGTAAACCATGAACTTGGTATAACATCGCATGCAGCCATCTTCAGGTAACCGTTTGAAGGATGTATAGACAGGCCATGCTTTGGGCGGTTACCTTGTGAAGAAGAGTGACGGATGGTGGTCATAGTGATACCTTGTTTGCTGGTTGATTCACACCCTAAGCCATTCGTACAAGTTTGCAAAGCTGGACGGACGAGATAACTCGTAGCCTTGCTTGCGGCCGTTGGATGGGAGGCGCGCATGCTGCCTCTTTCGGCCCAAACGTTTGCATGCTTAGAGAGTTCTAATGGAGGAACCGATCATCCCTGCATGGAGGTAGTACAATAGTGTTCACGCCTATGCCTGCTTGACTCGCAAAGATTTAATCTAAGACACTCGACTCAGGCGGCAAAGACGAGTGGTCGAGATTAGAATTTATGGAGGGGCCATGACATGTCACCTTTGGGCGCGCGTACCAAGGAGTTTGATCACCACCGGTCTTGTACGATCAGCTAGACGTGAATTTGGGCCCACGGTGGTCATGCTAGTATGTTCGGTTCCTTCTAAGTCTCCATCTTGGCCTTCCGTACAAGCCTGCGAAGATGGACGCTCGAGATGTTTCTGCGCCGCAAACCTTAATTAGGGATTTGGACCGGCCACTTTGGGCGATCGGTTTTGGGTTGCGCGCGCCTCTTTTGGGGAGACCGACCATGTATGCAACATCTTGGGTCGACGGTGAGCATGTACATGCTTGCTCTATGACCCTGGGCGCAATCTAAGCCATCCAACTATGCCAGCGAAGTCGGATGGTCGTGATCGTTTTGGATCTTCTCAACCTGCATAAGGCATTAAACTAGCCTTGTTTGGGCAATCGTTTCTTGCACCACGTCTTGCCTATGAGGGAGTCGATCATGTAGGTAGAAAATGGGCCCGCTAATGGTGTACCATCACTTCACTACTTGTTTTAGGGTATAATCTAAGCTGTTCGACTATGCCGGAGAAGTTGGACGCTCACGATTAAAAGGAACCCTAGCCGTGCGTCATGCTCACTTTGAGCGCACGTTTTGGAAGGACCAACTGTAGTTGGTCTTGACCGTTCGGTCATGTATGGAGGTGGGTCCGAGGTGATCATGGTATCATGCTCAGGACCCCCTGAATTTATATCTACACCCTCCATCTACGCATGCGAATTTGGACGGATGAGATATATTTCTGAGTTTGTTTTCAGCAAGTGAGACTAACATGGGTAGTCTTGCATGCGTTCGACGGGGCTAGTATAACCTGCCGTCAGGTAGCCTACGGGTGTTTGCATGTCGAACACAAGGCTTTAATTAAATCATTAATAGTAATGTTGTATACCTACAGAAAACCGGGATGGTTGCCACATGCTCCATCGGGATGGTTGCCACATGCTCCGTTCTGGGTAGGTTTTAATTCTCAGGGATGGTTGCACATGCTCCAATGAATTAATATGGCGAGAAGTATTCATCGCCTGAAGGCTTTATCCTTTGCAGGACGTCAGCTTACAAAATTGGCTTTTTACAATTTTACCCTTTAAATAGAAATCCACCATCAACATTAAGTCCCCTGCCTAGCATGCAATGGTTACACTATTGTAGGGTTGGCATGAGATGGTGACAGTTCGCAAAAATAACTAAAGCTAGGGTAAACGTACTTTTACCACATGGGGAGGGTGCTTGTGTCGAATGCCCTGTAGCGCTGGTGGATTTGTTCCCCTTCAACGAATTTTTCTCCCATTTCATCTAGGTTTCTGAAGCTAGCGCGACTTGGTCGATGTTGATCCCTTGCCGGCCGGATGTAGTCCGAGATAGCTGCTTCTAGGGTTTCCCTTAGCGTGTATATATACGTATGCACATGAATCTTCTTCTACATCTTGGGATAGAATTTCTTCTCTGCAGAGTTCCATCATGTCAGGCAACAACAAGTCGTCTTCTTCCTATCACCCAGGTTCGTCTGTCAAGCGTACCCGCTCTGCGTCTCAGTGCGCTTCTGAAACTCGTGACAATCCTCCATCTCGCGTGCGTAGAGTCAAGAGGGTCATACCGGTTTGTTCTTTTCCCTTTTCTTCTACGAGTAGTCACCCTTATTTCCTGATCAGGTGAATAATCTCCTCCTTTGCAGAGATGTCCACCTGGAACATGTGTAACAGTCATTGATGACGATGACTTGGATAGTCCACTTTCTTCGAATTCAGCTACACCTTCACCGGACGACCTCGAGAATGCTGACCTGGGTATTTCATCCTATGAATACCCCAATGCCGGCCTTTTGTTCGATATTGGTATGAAATGCTTGTCTTCTAGCTACAAGACTGTCGGTGGTTTTTTAGTACGAAAGGAGTTCGTCTCCATGTACACAAAGATATGGAGAAATTATGGCCACATCGCGACTAGGAACATAATTCGGCATTGCTCATCTGCTTTGGTTGCTGTGGTAAACTGCTTGCTTCCCATGATTGCTGAGATGGAAGGTGTCTCTATCCGCAAGGTAGCTGAATCAAATCTCGAGAAGTGGGAAAATATGCTATCTACCTGCGAGTCCATGGAGTTCAACGTGAGTTGGCTGCGGAAGCGTCTTGACATCATCAAGGTTGATCGATCTGGTATTCTGGCGAACGTAGTCCCTGCTGCGAAGGCTATCTTGTAGGAAGAGAAGGCTCTGGCTGCTGAATCAGAGAAGGTGGAGCAGGCGATCCAAAGCTTTAAGGCCCGGAGAGAGAGGTACCAGGCTAGGTTGAAGATGATGCTTTCCAGGGATTACAACCTGTTGGACGACCTCTTCTGAGCTGCGTTGAGAGATTTCCTTCCTTCTTTTTCTTTTGCACACCATCGAGAGATGTGAGATTTTTTTATTTTATGTAGATGGATGGAGAAAAATTAATTAATTTTTCCTGAATAAATTAACAAGTTAGACATGAAGCGAGAATGCATGTATTGTCATGTCATGGGACAAGTATGGGACAATGATCAGGCGTGATATGTCTTGAGCCATTTTCCATTGATGACTGCTTCCAACTTGCCTTCATCCACCTTAATGATTTTGTAGTATCCAGTGTTGTAAGCCCTGGTAATCACGTAAGGTCCTTCCCATTTTGGAGAGAACTTTGGTGCAGACATGTCTTGTTGGATGTGTCTGGCTGTCTTCAGAACTATGTCTCCCACTTTAAAACTTCGTGGCCTTACAGATTTGTCATACGCCATGGAGACTCTGTTTCTGTACACCTGAGCGCGCTCCTCTGCCTTGCTTCTTCTGTAATCTAGAGTATCGAGCTCAACGATCCTGCAGTTAGACGCCTCAGTTTCGTTCCAGTGGACTCCATTCGCTGCTGCAATCCTGGCTGATGGGATTTTGATTTCTGCCGGGAGGACAACATCAGCCCCGTAAACGAGTGAGTATGGAGAAACTCCAATGGAGCTCCTATGTGCCGTTCGGTATGCCCATAGTGCCATCGGTAGTTGTTCATGCCACTCTCTGGGATTGTCATGTACTGTCCGACTGAGAATCCGGATTAATGTTTTGTTGGTGCTCTCAGCCTGCCCATTCCCTTGAGGGTAGTAGATGGTGGAGAAGACTTGTTTAATTACATATCCTTCAAGAAACTCTCGTACCTTCTTGTTGGCGAAGGGAGTACCGTTATCGGTAATGATATATTTAGGTACTCCAAAGCGGCAGATGATATGCTCTTTAATGAACGCTGCAATCGTTGCTCCTGTAGTTCCACGCAGAGGAATAGCTTCGACCCATTTTGTGAAGTATTCAGTTGCGGTTATAATATATTCATGCTGCTTCGATGATGGCGGGTTGATCTTTCCAATAATATCAAGTCTCCAACTATAGAATGGCAACGGGCTGCTTATCGAATGTAGGGGATTGGATGGTGCATGGACGAGGTTCCCGTGAATCTGGAATTTGTGGCAGCTTTGAACGAAGGAAGCTGCATCATCTTCCATGGACAGCCAGTAATATTTCTCGTGTATCTGGAGAAACAATTTCCTTTTTCCTTGATGTTATCCTTCATGCATCTCTTTCAATATTGTTGAGATTTCTCCTCCAGCCAGGCACCATAGCAGATCACCTCCAAAGCTTTTTCGGTACAGAATTTCTTCGTGGAACACGAAACGCTTCGCTCTATGCTTCATTCTGACTGCCTCCTTTGAGTCAGCAGGAACTGTTCCATCACGAAGGTAGTTAACATATGGCTGCCTCCAATCCCCGGTGTGATTTATGTTGAGTACCTCTAGTTGATGAGGTGGTGCCTGGCAGTTTGAGCAAGACTGTTGGAGTGCTCGGGACTGCGTATCCATTTCCGGCCAGTAATAGCCTAAACGTTGGAGGCGTCGATAGAGTGTCACCACCAATGTTTGTCCATAAATCTCTTTGTGGACACGGTCAAGTTGCAGCTGTGCTTCTTCCTCTCCGAGACATCTTGATAAGGAACTATCCGGGTTTTGGTGGTATAAAATGCCGTGGAGCATAAAGAAGTTTTGTAAGGCTTTAGGATGACCTTTTTTTGAGAAAGCGAACTGCTAAGCTCCTGAATGATTGTAGTCCGCTAGTCACAGGTTTCAGCATCCTTGTATCGTGAGAGCCATGTTGATTCCACTGTCCTTCTTTTCACCGTCAGGGTTTCTTCTATGCCTTCGAAATGCAATTTAGAAGCTAATGTTGCCAGGAAATCAGCATGCTTGTTGTTTTTACGGCTGACATGAGTTATGGTTGCGTCAGCGAAGTAGTTCATCAGCCTCTGAGCTTCAGACCGGTATGGAGCTAGAGTTATCTCTTTTAGTGCGTACACCCCGTTCATCTGATTAACCAATAATTTGGAATCGCCTCTTATTTCCAAACGTGTGGCTCCCTCCTGCTTGGCTAATAGCAGTCCTATAAGGAAGGATTCATACTCCGCTGAATTGTTAGTGCATTGAAAATCTAACTTGAAGGAGTGTGAAAAGACTTCGCCAGTTGAAGATACTAGGACTATGCCTGCTCCTCCAGTGTTGTTGCTGGGAGTAGCGGATCCATCATAATATAACAGCCAAGCTTCCTCTTCGACAACAGAGATTTCTGGAAACTCTCCAGGCAGGTCTTCATGCAATGCCGTGGTACCTTCTCCAGGGAAAGCTGCTAGTAGATCCGCGACAGCCTGACCCTTAACAACTCTGGGCGGAGTACACGTTATGTCTAGTTCTGACATTTGGAGGAGCCACTTGGCAGCCCTTCCCATTAGAACTGGTTTTGACAGTAAGAACTTCGCAGGGTCGGATTTGGATATGAGCGTTACCTTATTGGATAGTAGGTAATGCATGAACTTCTGGATGGAATGTATAAATGCTAGGCAGGCTTTCTCTGCTCTCGGGTATCTGAGTTCAGCGTCCCTCAATATTCGACTGAAGTAGTATATAGGACGTTCGACTCCCTCATCATCCTCTTGCGCCAACAAGGCTCCAACGGCAGTGTCACTGAAGGCAGTGTAGAGATATAACGGTCTCCCTTGAATAGGAGACTTCATGATGGATGGAGACGACAGTATGTGCTGAATTTTCCGAAACGCTTCTTGTTGGATGCTAGTCCAGTTAAAATCCGCTCCTTTCTTCAGTAGGGGGTAAAGGAAACAACGAGTTGAGCCAGACCAGGTATAAAACGTCGAATGTAATTCACCTTTCCCATAAAACTTTGAAGTTCCTTCACGGTTCGAGGTGGTGGCATAGTGAGGATGGCTTGAGTCTTAGATGGGTCTACCTTGATTCCCTCAGCAGTCACTTGGAATCCCGGAAACTTTCCAGAGGAGACACCAAAGGCACATTTCAAAGGATTCATCCTCAACTTGTACTAGCGGCACCTCTCGAATACTTGTCGCAAGACTCCTGTGTGTTCCGTCCGGGCTTTCGATTTTACTACTATGTCATCTACATAATCTTCAACTTGTTTGTGCATCATGTCGTGAAAAATTGCTGTCATGGCGCGTTGATATGTTGCGCCGACATTCTTCAAACCGAAAGGCATAACAATATAATAAAAATTTCCGAGAGGAGTTCGAAAAGCAGTCTTACTTGCATCATGCTCGTACATCCTTATCTGGTTGTAGCCACTATATCCATCCATGAAGGAGAACATGCCATGGCCGCTCGTGGCATCTACCAACATGTCGATGTTAGGTAGAGTAAAGTCGTCCTTGGGGCATCACTTGTTTAAATCTCTGAAATCTACACAACATCGGATCTTCCCATTCTTTTTATTTATTGGGACCACGTTAGCCAGCTAGGTTGGATGGTGGATGGGTTTGATGAAGCCGACAGTTAGAAATTTATGGATTTCAGATTTAATCTGATCTTCCACCTCATGTCTGAATTGTCTTGGAGACTGTTTGATAGGCTTGGATCTAGGCTTGATGTGCAGGTGATGAGTAACCAACTTTTCATCCAGACCAGGCATTTCATCGTACGTCCAGGCGAATATATCTTGGTATTCTTTGAGGAGTTGCACAAGATTCGTCCGCTCCTCCGTGGACAGAGTGGAACTAATGGAAATGGGCACAGGAGACTCTTCACTTTGCCGATGTTAATAGTTTCGAGTTCGTCGGTTGTAGAGGTGGTACCGTCTTGCAGCTGTCTGGGGCGTCCAATACCTCTTCTTGTGGGTCTCCATTTTGACAACATTCTATTAGGCGGAGAGACCGAGCATCAGTCTCTCCTGCTAATTGCTAACAGCGGCGGCGGTAGACAATCTTTCCTTTCTGATCTTGAGTTGCCACAAAGGTTCGTCCTCTCTTGGTAACGGGGTTTCCCGCCTCACTGGGTGAAGGAGAGTTCCTCGTCATCTGGGATGCATCATGTCTGAGTTTTAATGACACAAGCCGATCCTCCTCCTGGATTGACGCCCACGTGGGAAGTGGGGTACAATATACTTTGCCTGGCTCTTCCTGCATAGCTTCCTTCGGTTTGAACAATTCTACTCTGCATATGGGTGCGTATGGAGACAACGATGCAGGTATACGAATGACTTCTTTGTTCAGCGTAGTTTTCAGGCACTGGTGATAGGTTGAAGGAACAATCCTATTATCGTGGAGCCATGGCCTACCCAGTATCATGTGGTAGTCTGGTTCCTTCTCTATGACTTCGAATTTCACTTTTGATTGAACAGGACCTACGGATAAGTTCAGATTGACATACCCATATATGTTGGTTTGGTTCCCTTCAAAGTCCGTCATTGTGGTAGACCGCCGCACAATCTTGTTTGGGAGAACCTTAGCCTCCTTGAGTGTCTTTAGGGTAATCACATTTGAGGATGCTCCTGTGTCGATGAGGGCCCGTCTGAATTCTGAATCTTTGATGCGTGCGGCTACATGTAGGGCTCGATTGTGACCCTCTTCTGCCATCATGTATTCCTCTGTAAAAGTAACATTGTTTACCGATGCCTCCATCGCGCTTGAAACTTCCGGGCGCAAGGGAGTTAATTGTACATCCAAGGCTATCCAGTTGACGGCTGCAAACGTCTCTGTTCGCTGCTCTTTTGAGAGGTGTAGGAGTTCACATAAACTTTCCACTAAAGAAGCGGCTTCCTGATCTACAGGTCTTTGGCCTGTAGTAAAACTGTTGATTTGGGGGCGTTCAGTACCCAGCGTCTGGACCTCCATGACAGGGCCGCCCATCTCTGACGTCATCTTGATGAGGAGATCGAGTATGTTGTTGATAGTTTCTTTGATCAGGTTCATGTTTCTCGTGTGAACCTCCTGTACTCGTGCT
The DNA here is from genome assembly GCA_023529315.1 of Papaver bracteatum. Classification (NCBI taxonomy): domain Eukaryota; kingdom Viridiplantae; phylum Streptophyta; class Magnoliopsida; order Ranunculales; family Papaveraceae; genus Papaver; species Papaver bracteatum. The sequence goes on along the minus strand of JAJJWX010000811.1, from coordinate 4,854,398 downwards.
AACTCGATCAACGTCGGGATTCTTCCAGCCAGACCATTAGGTGTGCCGTCGGAGGGAAATTGATCATGACCTGAGACTGTAGAGGTACTCCTAAGACCGACCATCTTGAAATCAACTAAATAGGACTAGGTATCGAAGAAATCGACTTCACAACCGAGAGATTAACCTCCCACTGTGGTCGCCAATTGTTTGTGGGAGAAAACTACTTCTGCCGGTTTAGGTAATTTTGGGTGTATGTGGATGAGAAGTGAGTTTAAACCTTCAACAAATGTGCTGCACGATGAGCACTTTGATTCGAGAGATAATCTATACAATTCTGGCCTAAACCGAAGACACGGCCGTTCCAGATTTGTTTCGGTCACAGGTGAAGGATGTGAGGTTGATCTTAGGGAGGGAAGCGAAGAAGGTGTTGAGAGTATGAAGGTGAAGGCTGTTTGATGACTTGTTAACAGAAGGTTGAGCAGGCTAGAAAATGTTGCAGGCAGGCTCTGGGTGTTGAATACGATTAACACTTGGTTTTATGTGTTTTTCCAACTTCTGTTTTTGGAAATAGGGAGGAGAACCTATTTATACAAGTCATTAAGCCTTCTTCACGTCTCTCGTGGGAAGTGGAGGAAGTGGAGTGAGGGAAGAGTGGAGTTGTGTGTGAGTGTCACACGATCAAAACTGCCCACTTCTCCCATCTTGACTTAACCGCCCATGTCTTCCAAACACGTTCTTATGATGGCGCGTTGCACGCTGTAAACCGCCAGACCAATACCCCAGTTTGTATCCCCCAGTTGTGACGTGATTAATGTCTTGAGTGTGTGGATCGCGGGACCCACAGAAAATAGTTCAGGGTGAACCATGAACTTGGTATAACATCGCATGCAGCCATCTTTAGGTAACCGTTTGGAGGCTGTATAGACATGCCATGCTTTGGTCGGTTACCTTGTGAAGAAGAGTGACGGATGGTGGTCATAGTGATACCTTGTTTGCTGGTTGATTCTCACCCTAAGCCATTCTTCCAAGATTGCAAAGCTGGACGGACGAGATAACTCGTAGCCTTGCTTGCGGCCGTTGGATGGGAGGCGCACATGTTTCCTCTTTCGGCCCAAACGTTTGCATGCTTAGAGAGTTCCAATGGAGGAACCGATCAGCCCTGCATGGAGGTAGTACAATGGTGTTCACGCCCATGCCTGCTTGACTCGCAAAGATTTAATCTAATCCACTCGACTCAGGCGGCAAAGACGAGTGGTCGAGATTAGAATTTATGGAGGGGCCATGCCATGTCACTTTTGGGCGCGTGTATCGAGGAGCTTGATCACCGCCGGTCTTGGCCAATCAGCTAGACGTGAATCCGGGACCACGGTGGTCATGCTAGTATGTTCGGTTCCTTCTAAGTCTCCATCTTGGCCTTCCGTCCAATCCTGCGAAGATGGACGCTCGATATGTTTCTGCGCCGCAAACCCTAATTAGGGATTTGGACCGGCCACTTTGGGCGATCGGTTTTGGGTTGCGCGCGCCTCTTTTGGGGAGACCGACCATGTATGCAATATCTTGGGTCGACGGTGAGCATGTACATGCTTGCTCTATGACCATGGGAGAAATCTAAACCATCCAACTATGCCAGCGAAGTCGGATGGTCGTGATCGTTTTGGATCTTCTCAACCTGCATAAGGCGTTAATCTAGCCTTGTTTGGGCAATCGTTTCTTGCACCACGGCTTGCCTATGAGGGAGTCGATCATGTAGGTAGAAAGTGGGCCCATAAATGGTGTACCATCACTTCACTACTTGTTTTAGGGTATAATCTAAGCCGTTCGACTATGCCGGCGAAGTTAGACGCTCACGATTAAAAGGAACCCTAGCCGTGCGTCATGCTCACTTTGAGCGCACGTTTTGGAAGGAGCAACCGTATTTGGTCTTGACCGTTCGGTCATGTATGAAGGTGGGTCCGAGGTGATCATGGTAGCATGCTCAGGACCCCCTGAATCTATATCTACATGCTCCATCTACGCATGCGAAGTTGGACGGATGAGATATATTTCTGAGTTTGTTTTCAGCAAGTGAGACTAACATGGGTAGTCTTGCATGCGTTCGACGGGGCTAGTATAACCTGCCGTCAGGTAGCCTACGGGTGTTTGCATGTCGAACACAAGGCTTTAATTAAAGCATTAATAGTAATGTTGTATACCTACAGAAAACCGGGATGGTTGCCACATGCTCCGTCGGGATGGTTGCCACATGCTCCGTTCTGGGTAGGTTTTAATTCTCAGGGATGGTTGCACATGCTCCAATGAATTAATATGGCAAGAAGTATTCATCGCCTGAAGGATTTATCATTTGCAGGACGTCAGCTTACAAAATTGGCTTTTTACAATTTTACACTTTAAATAGAAATCCACCATCAACAACTATCCAAAATACAATTAACTTTTTATGCGTAAATCTATCATGTGAAAACAAATAACATTTAATTTATTTTATGCATTCCTATACTTGCCTATGTTATTTGTATTCAGATGAGTGATTGAGAAAGTTCCCTCTGTTTAATAAAATAATTTGCGATAAAATCGCAATTATCTCTGCATAATCTTGCAATTATAAATTGTTAGAAATTCGCAATTATCCCTGCATAATCTCGCAATTATAAATTGTAACGTTGCATTCTTTCTTGTATTATGATGTGGTCTTATTTTTCCATCTTTTTTCTTTTGCGACAAAATCGCAAGACATCTATACACTTTTATGTAAAAACCCATTGATCTTGCCTTAACTTTTTGTTCTTATGTAATTTTTGCTACGATAATATGACAGGCCTAAATTTTCTTGCGAAATTAAAGCCCCATGACATTGTCGTATTGCAACGAAATCGCAGGACGTTTATACACTTTCATGTAGAAACCCATTGATCTCGTCTTAACTTCTCTTTTGTATTATTGCCTCTTCAGGACTATTGCACAAATATGACAAGTCTTAATACTCCCGTGAGTAAAAAGCCTCATGACATTTGCGTCTTAAGACACTTATCAGCTCCCTAATGGAGGGTGCCGCCCTTATCTTCCCCCTGGTTGACCTTTCAAGGATACGTACTTCTGCCATACAAGACTAGCTCCTCCCATCCAGTCCTCACAACAACCAGTTGAGTTCGCAGCCTCTTATCCCTTTTGCCTATATGGCTTATGGTTACAAGACTGCACCCTAAGTGGGGTTTTCTTCAGGCCGAGTGCATCATAGCCAAGACTTGCCAAGAATGGCCAGGGTAGTTTCATACGCCCCGGGAACTCTTGGCTCAACCGTGTACCTCGGTGCCTTGGTCATACTCTTCACCCCTTAAGAGAGCTCTTATTACCTTAGTTGCCCAACTTAAGTCATATGCTCAAGTTGAGAATCCAAGGTGTCTCTCCTGGATGGGCTTTCATTTACCCCAAATCTCCATAACTCAGGTTCCAGTAGCGGTGTAACCTTATCGCTGAGTCATGCAACAGATACCCCCTTCTATGACTTACTTTAGGTCTTACATTTGCCTCTTGCGAAATTTTATTCGCGAACTAGGGTGTACGCCATAAAGGTTCGTCCCATTCTAAGGATTATTCTTTTGCATTTCAGCTCTGTTGTCATTTCTCAATTTTATTTTTATCATTAAGTAAAATATGTTTTTGAAATTTTCGCAACAAATCAATCATACATCTCTTTTTCTTTTCTCAATATTTCTTTCACTTCACAATTTAAATTTTTTACCTTTACTGTTTTTTGCCTTTGTTCTTTTGTTGCTTCTCGCTACAGTCTTTCCTTCTGTGATATTTTTATCATTTATTATTTTCATCCAGCTTTGACTTCGCAGCATTCCTTCTTCTCTTTGTTTTACTTAATCAACCATCAACCTCTCACTTTTTTGTCTTTCTTTGATGTTATGCTTCCAATTTCCCTTCATCGCAGCTCTTTCTTCGCAAGATTCTACATCAATTTCATAGCACTTCTTACCCTCTACCCAATCTCCTTTTATTACTCCGATGCCACTAGGGTGTGGAAACTTAATGCACTGGTGGAAAGTTGATGCCATACCTAAAATCCCATGTAGCCAAGGTCGACCAATTAAGGCATTGTAGGGCGACTCTACATCGACAATACAAAATAGAATCTTGGAAGATACCCCCTTTAATGGAATTCGCATTGTGATCTCCCCTTTAGGTTTATTGGCAGTGCCATTAAAACCATAAATTTTATAGGTTGAAGGTATTGAATCCTCATCTCTGCCTCCCATTATCTTGTAAGTATGATAGAACAAGATATCTACAGAACTCCCTGTATCAATTAAAACTCTATTAATTTCCCATGAATCTTCGGCCTCATCATCTTCATCTTCATCTTCTCTTTGTTTTGGGTTTATCTCTAGTCTCACCACCAATGGATTGTCATGCATCTCACCAGGCTCAGGTACTTCTTGTGCAGGGAAAGAAATAGTCTGATTTTGCCACTCTTCTAATGGTGAAGCTTTCGCAATATTCATTATTTCTCTCCCATCATCATCTCTTGCGAAAACTCTGCTTAAAACATTGTCATGGAAATCTTCGACTGTTTTGTATGAATGTACAATAGAGTTACAAAACAGATTTTTTTTCCTTCGCTCCGACTTCTATAACAAATGTTTCTCCTCCTTTTGTTGTGTTTACTCTGCGAATTTCTGGCGGTGGTGGTAAGAGTTGAGATTGAGGGTGCCCTATTAGAAAATGATTTAGCTTTCCCTGGTCTATCATCCTGAGAATGATTCTCTTTATATTTCTGCAGTCATTTGTAGAATGTCCATGAAAGTGATGATAATAGCAAAATTCTTGGCTCTTGCTATTTGGAAGCGGTTCTTTTCCTATGTTTCAGGGTGTTGGTATATTCTCCATTAAAATTATTGCTTCCCAAATTTTTTCCACACTAGTATTCAAAGGCGGCATCTTGATCTCCTCCCATATCATTTTTTGACTTCCTGATCCTCTCTGATAGTTTTGTCTTTGTCCTACATAAGTTTCTTGTGGCTGATCAAGTCTTTGAATTTTGTTATTTCCACCTCGACTATAAAAATTTCTTTCTCTTTCGAATTCTTCTTGATCCCTGCTTCCCATAGCTACCAACTTCTGTTGATTATCATTCTTATTTTCTTATTGGACCTGCGAAGTGATGCAACTATGTTTATCAATTTTGGTAGCAAACTCGCATTCTCTGCTGATGAGCTTGTATTCGCAACAGGATACGATTCCATTTCACTCTGTTTTTCTTCAAGAGCAATGTACTTCTCCTGAAGCTCCCGTAATTCAGTTATTGTGATTGTATTCTTGATTCTAAAAATTTGAATGTATAGCATATTGGTTGTGAACATTGCATTGATGAAGGATAAAATGAGATATCTCTCATCCACACGTCAATCCATCTCACTGCACATTGTCTTCCACCTTATGGTTAGATGCTTCAAACTTTCTCCAATTCTCTGCTTTAATCCAAATACATCTTTAATGCCGGGTCGCGAAGAGTTGTTACTTATGTATGCCCCTAAGAATATAGTCTGCAAATGGTTGAAAGATGTTATTTTATTCTTGGGAAAACCTTCAAACCATTTCAGCGCCTCCCCTGTTAAAATGGATGCAAAATATTTGCACAATACAACATCATGATTTTCCCACTGTAGCATACGCCTTGATGTGTTGAATTGCACATGTTGTTCCATCGAAAATGCTAGTTATTACAGGTAGATTGCACTTTGGGGGTATTCCTCCTAATTGTACTTCTTGTGTGAATGGAGTTTTCGCAGCTTCTTCTACAGTTTCATCCAATTGTCTCCTATCTCCTTCTCTCCTATTATTCAGCATTCCTCTCATTTCTGCGAGTTCTCTTAAGATTTGTTCATTTACTCCGGACGCTGATCCCATTGGTCTCTTTAATTCTGCTTCTCTTCTCCTGCGTTCTTGCCTGTTTTGTGTTGCGAAAATTTGATTTTCTTCCTTATCATTTTCTTCTTGTCTTTCTCTGCGATCTTCTCTTTCATTTCTTTCATGAATTCGCACACTATTATATCTCTCATTTTCTCTTCTGCGATTTTGTTCACTCCTTATCAACTCTTTTTGTTGTCTTTCGATTCTCCTTTGTTTTCTATCATATTCTTCATTGATATTACCATTGTTGCGGTTTTGCTCGCGTCTTCTTTCTCGATTATCATGGTTGTTCTGACGTATTGATTCTTGGAGTTCTCTTTTCTCCACTTCTGCCCTCAATCTCTCACTCTCTCTCGCAGGCTAAACATGCTTGTTCAACATAATGTCTCTCAATTTCTTCTTCAATTACTTTCTCAATTCTGCGTTTTCCCTCCCCTGTAATATTCTTCTACATTCTTCTTGATTTTCTTCATCACCTTGATTATTTTGTTCTTGACGCTGCCTGTTTTGAGGAATTTCGCCATGTGGAATGTATCGATCTTCAATCATTTCTCTATCTTCGCGACGTTCTTCATCTGGATTTTGCACCTCCTGCCGAATATTTCCATCAACATTTTCCACTAGTGAGTTTTGTCTTTCTTCCCTTTTGATTGATCTTGAACTTGATCTTGTAGTGCTTCTTGACCTTCTATTTTGTAGTCTCATATTCTCTATTCTCAACTCATGATTTTGCCTTGTCAAATTAGCACGTTCTTCTGCTTCTATTCTCCTTTCTTCGTGTATTCTTTGTCTCAATACTTCTAATGCTTCAATCTCTTCATTTTCATGAATTATACCTCCAACTGCTTCTTGATCCTCCTCTACTCGTCTATTGTTTCTCAATTGTCGTTCTTCCTGCGTTTCATCTGCTGAAGTTGATTGCCAGGTATGTACACTCACTCTATCATAATCCATAGATCTGTTTTGTGCTGGTGTATGCTGAATTGGTTGTTGGATTTTATTTTCTCCATCATTTCTTGTATTCATTCTTGATGGTTCTCCAGTTTTGTTTCTTCTTTGTCCAGCAAGTCTCTTACTCCTTCTCACAGTTGTTGGTTGTCTTGAAGCATTTCTTCTTCTAGCAATCTCTTTAATCTTAATGAATTGTTGAAAATTATATGAAACTTTTCACCAACTACTCCAAATTCTTTCAAATCACAATATTAATCTTCACACTAGAAACAAGGAATCCATGTTTCTAGCGCCAATATGTAGTAGCAGGAAATCCCACACTACACCCCTCACAAGAATTCATACAATTAAATCATTTTTAGATCAACAATCATAAATTTTATTGATTAATCTCACAAATTTTACAAGATAAAAAGGAAATGAAGCTAAAGAATTAACAACCGCTCTGGAATTTATCTCTCCTAATGACTTGCTCAACACTCGAAAAAGATCTCTCCCTCCTTACGCCTGTTCAACTCTTTATATAGGGAAGTACATAGTGGATGGAAGCTAATCTGTCCATTATTTTAGGATCTGACTTGCGATATTCTCGCAAAAGTTCTATTGTTGATATTCGCAAACACTCTAATCATCGCAGAGTCATCACATTTTTCTCATTTTTCTGCCATCGTCATCTGTTACGTCATTTTTCAAATCATTCTACGACTCTCTCAAATGTGTCCTTCTTGCGATTTTCTGATCCTGCATTGATTTATCAAAAGACGGAACAAAACTCATAGGTTTATTCATCGAAGATGAATTTATCTATTACCTGTATAATTTTCTGTGTGAGACATATTTGTTTATTAAAGTCTTCGACTTTGGGTCGTAGCAACTTTTGGTTGTGGGTGAGATCAGCTAAGGGAATCAAGTGCACAGTATCCTGTTGGGATCTGAGGCGTAGGAGCATAAATGTACCTTGGATCAGTGTGAGATTGGTTGGGGTTCAACTACAGTCCAGACCAAAGTTAATTTGGAGTAGGCTGGTGTCTGTAGCGGCTTAAAACAATGTATGTTTAATCTATTACTGTAGACTTTTCTGTGTGATACATATTTGCTTATTAAAGTCTTCGACGTTGGATCGTAGTAACTCTTGGTTGTGGGTGAGATCAGCTAAGGAAATCAAGTGTGCAGTATCATGCTGGGATCAGAGGCATAGGAGCATAACTGTACCTTGGATCAGTGTGAGATTGATTGGGGTTCAACTACAGTCCAGACCGAAGTTATCTTGGAGTAGGCTAGTGTATGTAGCGACTTAATACAGTGTATGATTAATCTGGACTAGGTCCCGGGGTTTTTCTGCATTTGCGGTTTTCTCGTTAACAAAATTCATGTGTCTGTGTTATTTATTTTCCGCATTATATTTCGTTATATAATTGAAATAATACAGTTTGTGCGTTATTCAATCCATTAGAATATCCGACTATTTTGGTTGTTGATTTAAATTGATCGAGACTAGGATATTGGTTTTTGGTACCACACAAATTATCTCTGTTTAATAAAGACTCGCATATTCTATTTGCTTGAGTAAAGATCAATTGAGAGATTGAGATAACAACTCCTTGAGATATTTTCTATTGATTGATCTGACTGTCTAGTTGATTCTCTAGAAAGTAACTTGGAGTTTGTCCGTACAGATTGCTAATCGAAATATTTGGTGAGGTTGTTAGACCCCCGCTTTTTCAATTGGTATCAGAGCAGTCAAACACGTCAAAGACCTTATAAGCCTGTGTTTGTAGCGATCTGATTATGGACATATCTATCTCTAATAACGTACAAGTTCAGAAATTACCAGATGATTCTGAAATCTTGGATTCACCTGAGAGAACTGTCACATCTAAGTTAATATCTGAATATTCTCTTGATGTAAAAACTGTTGATTGGGAAACACTCCTAGAAGAACAGTTGGATGAACTTTCTGATGAAGGTGATTCAGATATTGATAGAGATGTTGATGAGGAAATCTCAGAGTATGAAAAGTTTTTGGATTCATTGAAAATGAAGAAGATTATAACTTCTCATGTCACATCTCTTCTGACTCCTATATGTCGAGAAAACAAGAAATTAAAAAGGATCTACTGTGGTCTTTATGGTCATAATCGCTATTGCGAAGCTGTCCTCAAAGATACCGAGGAAAACCTGAGTAGAAAGTCACTTGAATGTGATCGTATATATCAAAAATACTTCTTGTTGGGAGAGAAACTTGTAGAAACTTAAGGAATGATTAACTCTCAGCAAGTAAGTTTTGATGACAGAGAAAGCGCTTTTCTTGCTCGAGAAAAATGCCTTGAGGCTGATTTAGCTGCTTCTCTTGATAAAATCAAGATTTTGGAAGATGACTTGAAAAATTTCAATACTAGTTCAAGCCAATTAACCACTATGCTAGGAGAAAGTAAAAATCATCGTGATACACGAGGATTGGGCTATAAGTGAATAGATGCTCCAAGTATTAGCAAAGAGATAAAGTTTGTCAAGGCTAGTGATTCTTCTCAACAAAAGGTTTCCACTGATGGAAAAAGTGAAATACCTTTACCGGCAGTTAAAGTTCGAAAGAGCAAAGTATATCAACCTCCAAAGTCATCACACATGGATCGAGGTAAGAACATTCCTTATGTTTGCCACTATTGCGGAAATAAAGGTCACCTGGAAAGGAGATGTCATTTCCGTATAAGGAATGAGAAACTTCATGATGTTCTTGTTTAGGCATCACAAGAAGTTGTGAAACCAAGATCATATGTTAAGACTAATCCCCTTAACGTTATAGGTTGTAACTGTCCAACCTTTATGCAAAGGAATCAGTGATATGATCAACCTAGGTTTTCCTATAAACGTCATACGAAGCCTTTTCACAATCGTAATGGCTATGAAAAGGATAATTTCGTAAAGACGAAGACAAGATCCGATGCTCCCAATTGGAGAAAGACTAACTTGCAAAAGAATATTCAATCCAATTCTCTCTCGAGAAATCTAGAAGAGAGTAATGGGAAGAAAGTTCTTGTTGTTCCTAAACGCACTCAGAAGTGGATACCAAAGAAATTCGATGATGTTTTGAGTGTGAAAAGGAATGATCTTCCAGAAAGTTCCATGACTATGGAGAAGGCAATATCCATGATGTTGGAACTTAACAAGTATTTTGGAAAAATGGAATTGGATGTGAAAGGTTCTAAAAGCGATCTCTTTCATGATAATCCAAAGGTCACTTATGGTGAGTAAGACATTGTTCACCCCAACACAACTTGATTGCGTTGTAAGTGCATCCTCACCAAGGAATGCCCTGCTATGTACACGGTGAGGAAAGCACGAGAATTAGGGCGCACAGATTATATTCGGTAAGGATGTAGAATTCAATTGGACTTTTCTAAAAAAGGTATGTCTATAAACTTGAGAAAGTTTTATGTTTTTATTACTTGTTTGAGTACTTATAATGATCCATGTACCTTGATTATCGTTCATTTCTACCTAACTTGATCTGTGTTTAAGGTTCTTAAATGTTTAGGTTTGAAAACATTAGTTCGGGATGTTTGGACTTCATGGTACACATACCAAGTATGCATAACATCATTTAAAACCAAAATCCAGGGGCTTAAGTTAGCAAACCCCGTCTGCATACTGCTCCAGGATACGAAAATTCGTTTGCAAACCCGTATGCATACTTGAAGTCGATACTCGGTAAACTTGTTTTGGTCGTAAATTTTTCATCCGAACTCGGATTGACCTCATTCTTTGTGCACTCTCTTTATATTTGAATTATCTTAAAAATGGAGATAAGAACCTTGAATTTGGATGAGCTAAGATTGGTATTTGTCCTATCTCTTGTTCTGAGTATTTTGCTCCATTTCGTTGCACTTGTTTCACTTCTCTTGAACTTGGGCACTTGGATTCTTGGAGTACTAATCTTCTAAGCTAATTTGTAGCTTTTACAAGAATATTTTTGGAAAATCTTTTTACACGCCTTTGGTAGCTATTATTGGTGTAAATCCATGCGAAAAAGATTGATTCTATTCTGTAAGGACAAATCATCTTGTATGTGCATTACGAGTTTGTCTTGATGTCTAGGAAACTTCTTATGAAAATTTATTCTTGTTTTTGAGAAGGATTACTAGAGTTTGGAATAGCAATTATTGTGATTTCACATAGCTATGTCCAACGTATTCATCTTGCAATGTTTTTAGATTTATTTATTTAAATTATAAAGTTGATTTGGAAGATGATGATTGCAGTATTAATCTTTATGGTTTCATATATTGCAATATGTTATGGGATATGTATGTTTACGCCCGTGAACTATTATTGTCCCATACGATGTCAAAAGTTATCTCTTTTATATGTCGATATGCAAATATTGATACAAGATCGATGAACTTTTGACAAACAAAAATTGAACCTATTGTGTTGTTATGCTAATAATTGACGGAAGATATGATGAATTTTTGTTTCCAAGGATTATGTCTATTGTATGTCATTGTGCAAATAATGATGGAACAGAGAATGAATCCTTGTATGCCGCAGTATTGATCTTTCTCTGATCCATATTTTATGTGTATACTGGAATGCTCCATAAATTTTTCTTGTGTTGATCATAAAATGATTGAGTTGATCATTCTTTTATGATTAACAAAGTCGTAAATCCGTAAGTTCTCTTATGTCGAGCATGTTCAATTAAATTGATCACTTTTGTGTTTAATTTGATTGTGTATTCCGATTAAATTAATCATGGGTTTTCTTGTGGTTAGTTTAATTGAGATTTTTGGATATAGACAATCATTTCTAATGATTTGTTGTCCAAAGAAATCCTTCTTTTCTTTCGAAATTAAGGTTGCTCTTGTTGTTCATTTGGGAATGACATTTTATGGGGGAGAGTTCTTTTGAACTTGTGCTTAATTACCAAATATTTGTGGGGAGTGCGGCTGTGGAATATTATAGGGTTATCTTATATCTTTATGAACTCCTTGATGAATGCATTTAGCTTCGGATTTATGATTGCATCTAAACAAGATGATATACATTTACCTTTGGTCATAAAGCGTCTCTTACGGAAATTTTATTAGGATCCCGTTCTTGTATCTTTGCCAATTTTATTGACAAAAGGGGGAGAATTAATATGTAGTTCACACTACAAATACATATGGTTTTCAGATCATTATGTAAGGGGGAGTGGTATCCATATGAGATGGAGTATTGACTAAGGGGGAGTGAAGTATCACCATAGTATTGTTGTTAAAGTTGTGATGCAATTGGACTTTGACGATGTGTAATGATACTATGACACCATATAACAATGATTGAGAACTTTTGTTTTCTCATTGTTATAGCTATGGATTTTCAACAACGATGATGCTAAACTTACAACCTTTGGGATCATCGGAGTACTTTGAAGTGACGAAGATTTCGAGTAATGTTGAAGATTAGACATGTGGAATAGGAGCTACAAAGTTTATTTATATATTTTTTGTATTCCATATGTATAAATAGTTTTGCCACTAAAATTGACAAAGGGGGAGATTGTTAGAGCACCGCTCGGTCGAACTCGCATGCGTTGCTTTCTCAAGCATGTTTGTCAATGTTAGTGATCAAAACTATAAAGTCTTGATTTCTAGTCTACTATAGCTAAGGTCTCGGACTAGGATAGAAAGTGTAGTTGAGCTCAAGAACTCCATGGCGATCATCATACAAGACGAAGGACTACTCAAGGAACCAGCGGATCTTCATCGACTAAAAGGTATGTGGATACTTGAACTTATCTATCACTCAAAAGTCTATCTACTCTATCTCCTATCTTGAGACAAAAGTCGTATTACTATATAGACTAAGATTATACACAAGTGATATTTCGAGCTGAGTATATCTCGCTTATCTATTTCTCGAAATATGTGTTGGTAAAGATTTCGCTTTAGCCAAGTTCATCTTTACCTAGTGACGAAAGTCATGTTATGTTTCAATCATTTTGGAAATTGCTCTGACGAATAATAGTTTGTGAATAACAAAAATATATAACACTCTCTGAGAATGTTTCAATGATAAAAATGAGAGTTTAGACATTATAACCATTGGAGGATATAAGCATTGTTGTGGAAACACATATATGTATAAGTCCTTATGCTTGAACCAAAGTTTGTGAACTTTGTTGATCAATTAAAACCGGAGATGTACGTGAGCTTCAGTATGCGAACTAGTGGAAGTTCTCGACCCGAGAATTTCTGTTGGAGTTTGTGAACTCCGTCTGGGAACTTAAGTCCGCGAACCCAGTCCGCGAACTTGAGTAGGTTATGTCTAAAAATGATGTTTGTGAACTTATCTTAATAAGCTAAGGAATGCTATTGCAAACCGTGGCTTTATAATTCATGAATCGATTCGAGTGAATCACATTGTTTTTGCTTCAATTGTGTCTTATGTAGTACATAAAGATCTAAGCAATTGAACAACTCTCTAACTAGTTCATTTGAGTCATTTGGACTAGTTATGGTGAGGAAGAATATGGTTTATATGAAAGTTATCATATGGCTAACCATTTGGTTAACTATTGTTGAACCAACTAATGTACAAGTTTGGGTACGGTTTTCAAAAGCCTACAAACATGCATTTCATGTGTGTGTAACAAGCTATGTTTTCGATCTAATGGTTGATAAATATTAGCTTGAATCTAATCTGGTTTTCATCTAACGGTGAATATTGAATGCTTTGTTACTAATCTAACATTGATTGCAAACCCTGATTTGAGAGACTATATAAGGGAGAACTCTAGCAATTGGGAAACCTAATCCCCACACATTCTATGTGATACTAGTTTGCTAAGTTAGAGTCGATTCTCCTTTAACCTTTGGTTTTCTTCTTCTAAAACCAGGTTAACGACTTAAAGACTTCATTGGGATTGTGAAGCCAGACCGATATTACTTTTATTGTAGTTGTGTGATCTGATCTTGCTGTTTCTATTGTACGAGTACAATTGTAATAATTGGCTTGAGATTTCTATCTCATATAGGCAAGATATAAAAGTAGTCACAAACACTTCGTCTCATCGTTTGTGATTCCACAATATCTTTTTTTCACTGCGTCGATTAAGACGATTGTTAGGTGATTGATAAAGCTGAGCTGTTCTTCGGGAATATAAGTCTGGTTTTATCAATTGGTTCCTGTTTACCTTGATTTATCAAAAGACGAAAAAAAACTTGTAGGTTTATTCGCGGGAGACGAATTTATCTATTACTGTAGACTTTTTTGTGTGATACATATTTGCTTATTAAAGTCTTCGACTTTGGGTCGTAGTAACTCTTGGTTGTGGGTGAGATCAACTAAGGGAATCAAGTGTGCAGTATCCTGCTGGGATCAGAGGTGTAGGAGCATAACTGTACCTTGGATCAGTGTGAGATTGATTGGGGTTCAACTACAGTCCATACCGAAGTTAGCTTGGAGTAGGCTAGTGTCTGTAGCGGATTAATACAATGTATGTTTAATCTGGACTAGGTCCCGGGGTTTTTCTGCATTTGCGGTTTCCTCGTTAACAAAATTCTGGTGTCTATGTTATTTCTTTTCCGCATTATATTTCGTTATATAATTAAAATAATACAAGTTGTGCGTTATTCAATCAATTAGAATATCCGACCATTTTGGCCACACTCGACATAAGAACTTCTATAAAGCAATGACTAAGTTAATCACGAATAACCAACTAAGTCGAAGAGATGCTCGACATAAGAAAGCTTACGGAGTGATGACTAAATAACCACACAAGATGATTAATTTAGTCCAATCATGTTCAATATAAAGTACGTTACGGAACAACAACTAAGCTAATAACAAAGCAATCAATTTTTGTTGTTTTAGTGCTCAACATAAGACACTTCATGGAACAACACAGTAGTTACACAAAAATTTGTGGATCGGAGAATCGACCTTATACCGTGGAATAAACAAGGATTCATTCTATGTTTCCATCACCGTTTGCACAATGGCACACAATAGACATAATCCTTGAATCTTAAAAGATTTTAACCTATCTTACATCAATAATTGACAATATATGCTTAACTTTTGTGTTTGTCAAAAGTCTATTCATTCATTTATCAATATTTCCATATCAATTCACGAACAACTTTACTTTTGACAAAATATAGGACTATCAAGTTCACGGACCTAAACACACATATCCCATCAAAATATTACAATATATAAAATCAAGAGATTAATACTGCAACCATCATCTTCCAAACAAACTTATATTTTTAAACCAAAAAATCTAAAAACAAGAAGATGAAAAACATTGGATATAGCTATGTGTAATCACAATAATGGCTATTCCAAAACACTAGTTATTCTTCTAATCAAAAGAGAGAAAAAAACAAGATTTACTAGATATTAAGACCTTTGAAGAATTCATTATCGTCCCCGAACTCCTTTTCATCAACAACCATGGGAACATAAGGTTCATTAAGGAAGGAGTTTATATCGATGAACCTTCTTGGTTGTTATTGTCGAACCAGGGCCTTCTGAATCTCATGAGTCTTATACACAAAAGCCTTTATTTGTTGAATCTCCTTTCGCAGCTCCTTCAACACTTCAAGAACATCAGAAAACTTCTGAGAATTTGAAGGAACAACTTTTGGCTTCCTCATATTCCTTCTTTTTCTTTTTAAGGTTGGAGGCAATGGAGATTTTTCTTTTTCCTTCATGATTGATGGCTTAGCAATCATATTACCTTCTTTTTTATCGGAAGACATCATTCTTGGAGCATCCATGAGCGTATGGGTTTATGAGAGGAAATCACAATTGGCTCAACAAGTAGTCTTGAGATAAAAAGAGATTTTAGAGAAGGAAAAAGGAATGTAGGGTTCGAAACCTAAAACAGGTTCGTACACGTTCAACTCTTATCCCTATAAAGAGTAGAATTGTCGATAGTACCCTTTCTTTTGCTTGATAGACAAAAAGGAAACACTTCTAAGAAAAAAAAACTTTTCCTAAAGCCTGAAAGGTACAAAATCATTATCTCTTTTGATCAGGCACATGAGACAAGATTTTAAAAACAACACAATCAAGTTGTGTTGTGGTGAACTACAATTTGTCCACCAATTTCCTCTTGTGGAAAATCCACAGACTTCTGTCTATCAAAACAGTTTGACCATACTTTAATTTCAAATGGTCTTGTTTTTTCCTTGGAAACTAACTTCTTAGACGAAAATAAAATCTTATATACCTCTGCGGTTTTCTGAGCAAGTTTAAGCTTTCTTGCTATATGATTTGCTCTTCGTTGAAGTTTGTTGACGTGTCTTCGTTTGTGTTTGAACTTGTAACACTTTGAGAGTTCATGACCTTTTAATGAACTATACGAGCACATCACACTTGGACAGTAATCAGGCTTCTGAATTGTGCAAGCAGCTAGGCACATAGTGGATCCTGAAACATTATAAACAGAGTTTCCAAGAAAAGGGTGAACTTTTTCTTCCCGAATGGTTGAATTATATTATGAAAGAATATCAAGATTGATATGTGTATTGCTACATTTATCAAAATCAATATTTTCATCAAGAAGTGCAACACTTGATTTCTCGTCTTCATTTGAATCATAACTATCAAACATTTTATCAAGAGTTGCAGCAAGACCTTTGTTCCCAGTGTATTTTCTACGATTTGGACACTCGTTTGCAAAATGACCAACTCCCTTACACTTAAAGCACTGAGGCATATCCTCAGCATCAGTTTCATCAATATCCCTGTTTTTAGGAGGAACACGATTATGAGGTTTGACCGATGCCTTTGGCTTATCTCTGGAGAACCGTTTACTTCTCTTCAACAGAAGATCCCTAAACTGTCTTGTGATCATCGAGACTGATTTGTCAATCTCTTTATCTGATGAATCTGTCTCAGAGTGATCATCTTCAGAGATATACACTTTTTTACTTTTATCAAGCAATTTAGTGTTCTTTAGTGCTTTGAACGCAACATCCTTAGATTTGGATGAATGTTCATGATCAAAGATCTTAAGCTTGCCAACCAGCGTATTTCTGGAGAGAGTATCTAGGTTATTTCCCTCAACGATGGCATGCTTCTTAGTATCGTATCTAGATGGAAGTGATCTGAGAATTTTCATCACAATGTCCTTTTCAGGAATAGTCATACCCAATGCAAAAGATGCATTAACAATTTTAGACACTTTGTGATTAAACTCATCAAATGTTTCTTCATCCGCCATACGAAGGTTTTCCCAATAGGAATTAAGGTTTTGAAGCCTAGCTTCCTTTTCACTGGTGTTACCTTCAAATACGGTTGCTAAGATATCCCAAGCTTCTTGCGACTTAGTGCAATTAGACACATGGTGCTGAAGATTGGGGGTAATGGCATGTATGATCGCATTCAAACCGTCTGAATTTTTCTTTGCAGCAAGAATTTCGGCAGGGGTGTATTCACCAATATTTTTTGGAACGTTCACGTTTCCAACTGCCACTACGGGAGGATCATAACCATTAACTACATATACCCATGATTGAAAATCACGTGCTTGAAGAAAAGCCCGCATAGCAATTTTTCACCATAAGTAATTAGAGCCATCGAAGACTGGTGGTACGTTTATTGAGATAACACCTCTATCCATAGAGTCAGATCGCTACAAGCACAGACTTGTAAGCTCTTGAACGTGTTTGCCTGCTCTGATACCAATTGAAAAAACGGGGTGTCTAACAACCTCACCCAATATTTCGATTAGAAATCTGTATGGACAACTCCGAGTTGTTTTCTAGAGAATCAACTAGACTCAATCAATAGAAAATATGTCAAGGAGTTATTATCTCAATCTCTTAATTTGATTTACTCAAGCAAATATGATTCTCGAGTCTTAATCAAAGAGAGATAACTTGGATGGTACCAAAGACCAATATCTAAGTGTCAATCAATTTAAATCAACAACCAATAAGGTCGGATATTCTAATTGATTGAAAAACGCACAACCTGTATTATTTCAATTATATAAAGATATAATACGTAAAAAAAATAACACATACACCAAAATTTTGTTAACGAGAAAACCGCAAATGCAGAAAAACCTCGGGACCTAGTCCAGATTAAACATACACTGTATTAAGCAGCTACAGAAACTAGCCTACTCCAAATTAACTTCGGTCTGGACTGTAGTTGAACCCCAATAAATCTCACACTGATCCAAGGTACAATTATGCTCCTACACCTCTGATCCCAGCAGGATACTGCGCACTTGATTCCCTAATCTGATCTCACCCACAACCAAGAGTTTCTACGACCCAAAGTCGAATACTTTAGCAAACAAATCCGTCTCACATAGAAAAGTCTACAAGATAGATAAATTCGTCTCCCACGAATAAACCTATGAGTTTTGTTCCGTTTTTGATAAATCAAGGTGAACAGTAACCAGTCAATAAAACCAGACTTATTTTCCCAAAGAACAACTCAGTTTTATCAATTACCTCACAATAAACTTAATCGACGCATCAAAGAGAATAATTGAGGAATCACAAACAATGAGACGAAGATGTTTGTGATTACTTTTATATCTTGCCTATCAGAGATAGAAATCTCAAGCCAATTATTACAATTGTACTCGTATGATAGAAACAACAATATTAGATCACACAACTACAAGAAAAGTAGTATCGGTCTGGATTCACAATCCCAATGAAGTCTTTAAGTCGTTAACCTCGTAGAAGAAGAAAACCAAAGGTTAAAGGAGAATCGACTCTAGCTTAGCAAACTAGTATCACACAGAATGTGTGGGGATTAGGTTTTCCAGTTGCTAGAGTTCTCCCTTATATAGTCTTTCAAATCAGGGTTTGCAATCAATGTTAGCTTAGTAACAAAGCATTCAATATTCACCGTTAGATGAAAACCTGATTAGATACAAGCTAATATCTCTCAACCGTTAGATCAAAAACTTAGCTTGCCATACACACATGTACTTGATGATTTTGGGTTTGTGTAGCCGTACCCAAACGTGTACAATAGTTGGTTCAATATTAGTTAACCAAATGGTTAGCCAAATGATAACTTTCAAATCAACCATATTCTTCTTCACCATAACTAGTCCAAATGACTCAAATGAACTAGTTAGAGAGTTGTTCAATAGCTATGAGATCTCATGTACTACACAAGAGAAAATTGAAGCAAAAACGATGTGATTCACTCGAATCGATTCATGAACTATAAAGCCATGGTTTGCAATAGCATTTCTTAGATAATTTAGATAAGTTCATGAACATCGTTTTTAGACATAACCACTCAAGTTAACCGGTTGGAGTTCACAAACTCCAGTAGAAATTCTCGGGTTCGAGAACTACGCACTTTCGCGGACTGAGTTCGCGGACTGGGTTTCCTGCTCAAGTTCCGGTTTCACTTGATCAACAAAGTTTGCAAACTTCGGTTCAAGTGATAAGGACTTATACATATATGTGTTACCATAACAATATTGATATCCCCCAACGGTTATATTGTCTAAACTATCATTTCAACCATTGAAACATTCTCAGAGGACGTTATATAGTTGCTATTCACAAACTATTTTTCGTCAGAGCGATTTCCAAAGTGATTGAAACATAACATGACTTTCGTCACTAGGTAAAGATGAACTTGGCTAAAGCGAAAGATTTAACAACACATATTTCGAGAAACAGTTAAGCGAGATATACTCAGCTCGAAATATCACATGTGTATATTCTTAGTCTATATAGTAATACGACTTTTGTCTCAAGATAGGAGATAGAGTAGATAGACTTTTGAGTGATAGATAAGTTCAAGTCTCCACATACCTTTTAGTCGATGAAGATCCACTGGTTCCTTGAGTAGTCCTTCGTCTTGTATGGTGATTGCCATGGAGTTCTTGAGCTCAACTACACTTTCTATCCTAGTCCGAGACCTTAGCTATAATAGACTAGAAACCAAGACTTTATAGTTTTGATCACTAACATTGACAAACATGCTTGAGATAGCAACGCATGCGATTTCGACCGAGCAATGCTCTAACAGACAGCTTAAAATCATGATTTACCTTCTGCCATCAAAATAACATATGCATTTACCCTAGTTCTAATAGAGTTAATCAAGAGTCTAGAGAGTCGAATACTAAGCATTGGATTTCTCCCCCTTTTAATTGGCTTAAGCTTAATGTTGATGCTTCTATACTTTCCAATACTAATTATGCTGGTGTGTCTTTTGTTCTTCGTAATCACACAGTATCTTTTCTGGAAGCCGTGGCCTTCAAAATAAGGGCTAGAGATGTCTATCAAACTGAAGCTCTTGCTGTTTTACATGCTACTAGCTGGATCGCAGACAAGAATCTTAGCAATATTATTATAGAAGGTGATAATAAAATTATTATGGAAGCTTTAACATCAGGTCAGCTGGAGGGTATGAAATGGGAGGATCAATCTGTGTTGTTGGAATGTCTAAGTTTGTTTAATAAGTTGCATGACTTTCAAGTTCAATTTCATCCTAGAAGAGGTAATAGAGTGGCAGATGCTTTGACAAAATATGCGAGAACCCATCAAGTTAATGGTTTCCGGGTGTCTGAACCACCTCAGGTTATCAATCATCTTATCTTACAATATAAAAATGAAATGTAATTTGTTAGTTAGTTTCAGGGTGTGCTTGTTTGTTGGTTGAACTTAGCTAGTTCTTTGTTTTGTCTGTTTAGATTTATGTTTCTTTTAGTGGTGTTTTTTCTTTGGCTTAGTTAGTTGTAAGGGTTTGTATGGTGGTTTCTGTCTGGTTTGCTCTTTAAGGGCTGAGGCTTTGTATCTTTGGATGATTTTGAAATAAAATTTATATTTCTTCAAAAAAATAAAAAATAAAAATAATATTTATGAGAAAAAATAAATATTCTTAAACTGACAAAAGAAGCGAACAAAATAAAAACCGACTCTCACAATTTAGCTGGTGGATTCGTATGGATCGCCTCTACCACATGATATGCAGGGGGTCTTTCTATCATTTATATGTATGTTTAAGGCATTTCTGGACGAATTGCATATTTGGAAAACATAAAAACCACACCCTCACATTGAAGGTGGGCACTGCCCCCTTGGAGTTAGCAGGTGGCCACTTTTGGGCTCCACCATTTAGAAAGTTATGAAGGGTCGTTTTAGATATTGTTTTTTTTAACAGTTTGTTAAATTATCTCTGTCTACTAAGTATTTTTTTCCTAAAAAAAATCTAGAGGGTATCATTTGCTTGAGGGTTTACCAAAATTTATATACAAAACCTTGAGGGTATTTTCGTACACCCCCAAGCAAAAACATAAATCACGATGTAAGAAATATGTTTATGTAATATAAAGTTTGCTCTCTGATTAAAAAATAAATAAAAAATTCCTCTATTCGCGGTCATGAAGCGAACTAGATTATGCTTAGTGATAATCCTATAGGGTTAAAGCTTTGAGGGCACTCCCTAGCAAAAACATACCTAACATACCTCTATTCGCGGTCATGATTCATGAAGGGAACTAGTGATACTCGTATAGGGTTAAAGCCTTAAAGGCAATAATAGAACCAGCCAAAAGCAAAACCTGACCTGCCTAAAATCTGTCTTAAATTGGACTTCAGTACTTATCCTAGAAAACAAAAAACAAAGAAACAAAAAGAAAAAGGAAGAATAATTAAAGTAAACAGCACTTCACACTTTTCAAGGTTTCAAGAGCCTTTCGTCACCACCTGAAAAAGGTTAATAACAAACCATGCTACAAAAGGTACATAATCTAACATTAACTACTAATCTAATTAAGCTTTATCTTAAAAATCAAACTTAAAGTCATTTTTATTATTATTATAGAATTCTATAAAGTAAACATTGAAAGATATCTCATAATGATCTTATCTTTATTTCTCAAAATTAATAAATAATTAAAACTAACAAAAAGGATAAGAGAAATTGAAGTAAAAGGAAGAGAAGGGAACATTTGAGCATGGTGTGCTAAAAAAGCCTGCAAATCTCCAAAAAAGATGAGCAAATAAAGCCCTGTTTTGCTTTTGAATTTTGTCTATCTACTTTTCTTTTTCTCATTTGTCTCTTCCTTCAACTAGGGGTGCCAACGGGTCCCATCGGGTCCGGGTAGTGTGCTACCCGGAATCGGAACCGGTAATTTTAATCAGTTCCGGGTCCGGTTCCTAAATTGATGGACCCGGAACCGGACCCGATAAAAACACTAATTACCCGTTGGGTCCGGGTATTTATCGGGTCCTTAAAAATCAACTAAACTTTTTGATATTTTACTTTTATATTTGCTATATTAGCTTGAATCTAATAATTTTTCATATAAAATTATTATTATATCTATGTAATTTTTTTAATTAGGATTAAACATAAGAATATGAAAGATAAATGAAAAAAATTTGAACGAAATTATACTAAATCTTTCTATTTTATGTAAAATTAACAAGTAAAACATAGATATTCGGGTACCCGATACCCGTCGGGTCCTACCAGTTGGGACCCGAAATTTATCGGTTCCTAACGGGTCCTACCCGTCGGGTAGTGATTTAGCTAACGGTTCCAATCTTGGTACCCGGAACCGGACCCGACACACCCGGGTCCGGGTCGGTTCCGGGTAATCGGGTACCCGTTGGCAGCCCTACCTTCAACCTTGGCATGGCATTGGCCAAATTCCATTCTCTCTTGTTTTAACTTTTAATCCACTTTTGATTAACTTAATCTAACTCCCTTTTCATTGAAGTACATCCACTTTTGATCTTCTAGAGAAGATGACCAAATTAAATTACTACTTTGTACCTTTTTGAATTACCCAACTTTGAAGCCAACTGCCCTTTGAAACTGTTTTTCAGAAATGTGATTACAGTGGAGCTGACATACAACTTATTTTCATTACTACGAAGGTTTCTGGGGCAAACGATGCAGCTAATGAGGTATTTGCTGAGGCTTGCCAATAGCTGATGATACTAATAATCTGAGTTTGAATATAACCGATAATTAACGGTGAATTAAAAAAAAAATCAGTTTTTAATATAAATTTTCCAAATGACTTGACAACTTTTGTATTTGAACTTTGAAGCATGAAAAGAGAGAGTCCAGCGAAGGATTACTTAAAAATGTGAAAGAAAGAGAATGTTTACATAATTGAAACCAAACCTAAAGATTCTTGCATAGACTTACTTTCACTAGCATCAATGGGATATCAAATCAAACAGGATCTCATTCGCTCAAATTCCAATGTGTCACAAATAAATAAAAAATAAAAGTTGTTGTTTAATTGGCTGTTTGGTTTTTGTTTGCAACAACAACCAATAAAGGGAATAAAGGAATTTCTTCTCTTTTGAGTTGCGTAAAGGCCGATAAAGAGAACAATTCTATTGTACTCTTTCAATGCACCACTTGTTGGCTTAGCTCCTAATCAAAGTCTCATTTTTCTTTTTCATTTGGAAAATTCCATCACCTCACCACTTCACAAATTTGGTGCAAATTTATATAAAAAGTACTGTATTTTCTTTTTCTTTCTAAATAGTATGGTTAGATACCATGTTACAAGTTGTTCCTAAAAATACTGTATTTTTTTTCTTTCTAGAAGTACTGTATTTTTTTTTTAAGATTTCTGGAAGGAAAAAAAATCTAAAATTAGTTTGAGCACATAATTTCATAATGATTTTTAAAATTAAATTTTTTTTTTCTCAAACAAAAGCATTTTGTTTCTGACTTCTCCAAGCTATAAATAAAAACATTTTGCTTCTGCTTCTGCTTTATGAAACAATTTTTTTTTTCTTTTGATATCCAGACAGGCTATAAATATAACAATTTTGGTATCCAAACATGGTTTAACAAATAAATGTTGTATATATACACGATCAACAAAATAATACTCCCTCAATTTTAGGTTATGCAACATTAAAAAAGTGAAATTATAATAGAGTTTTTTCAACTTTCAATTTTCAACTTGTTTCAACCGCGGGTTGGACCTAGCAACTTGTTTCAACCCGGCTCGGCTTGGCCCGTTGGCTAAACAAGCCGGGCTAGGGTTAGCATATCTAGCCCTAGTAGAAAACAAGCCAAGCTAGGGTCAACCCGCAAGCCACAAGCCAACCCGTCATCTTCATTAAGATTATCTATTTTAAAGATTTTAGCTAATAGAGACGTGTTCATTTGTAGTCTAGTGGTTGTTATGCTAAGTGAACACCTAGCTGAGCTAGGTTCAATCCTCCCTAACAGCGTAATTTTAAACATTTTTTTTTTTTAACTTTCAACATTTTTTTTGGTTGTTATGATAACTAACAAGCCAACCCGTGACCCGCCAAGCCAACCCGCGGGCAAGCTAGGGTTGGGATTTTGGGCTTGTAGATGAATAGGACTAGGGCTAGGGTTGACCCTAGCTTGCCCCGTTGACAGCTCTAAATTATAACTTTTACTGAAACATGTATACTATCACATTGGTAGCAATTTGACGAGAGGATTCCTTTACACTCGTAGAGCAAATCCTATGATTAGTGTAACTCCTTCATTTTTAAAGAATGACTACCAATTTGGTCTAAATAGAGGCCACTATGGGCACTACCAAGCTCACTTTCACCCCCAACACTACCGTGCACTCGTTTAGTCGAGCGAGTGGTTGTAAGTAGAACACTAGACGGGGGACAACCCCGTCTAAAAAAAAATGTTTTCTTTTTTTACTTGGACAGGGGACTGTCCCCCGTCTATGTAAATTTTTTTGATTTTTTGTTTGTTTTTTTTTTAGGGGGACCATCCCGTCTAGGTAACTTTTTTCCTTTTTTTGGACGGGGGACTGTCCCCCATCTATGTAGAGTTTTTCTTCCTTTTTTTTGGACGGATGACAGTCCCCCGTCTATTTCGAAAAAAAATATTACATGGGAGCTGGGTTGCACGGACGCTCCATTTCTTGAGCCGTGTCCGCGTCCGACGCGCTCGGACGCTGACGCTGACGCTAAAATATGCACTGGGACGCTGCAATATTGGCCTCGTGTCCGCGTCAGTGTCCTGTCGTGTCCGCGTCGCCGCGTCCGTGCAACCCCGCATGGGAGACAATCTCCGAGTAGTGTTCCTTTATAAATTTGCCCATAGTAGCTTCACTCGTTCATATGAAAGAGTTAGTCTTCATTTGGGGACTACCCATAAGAAATGCTCTTATCCATACTCTCACACTTTGAACGATATTTTTTTTAATAAAATTTAAATGATATTCGAAGTTAATATTTTGAGGATATGTTCTTCTTACAGAACTCTATATATCTACCAAAAATAATACTCCCTCCATATTCGAAGTTAATATTTTCCGAAATACAAAAACTTGTCTATTTATCAATCTTACTTTCAACGGTTCAAAATTCGATGATTCTTAACAGCTGATTTTCAATATTGGAGACGGTAGTGTTGTGTGTCTCAAAATGTGCTCGTTTACGTATGTACGTAGACATCTATAAGAAGAGCATAACAACAGAATATTAACTTTAAATTCTCTCGTGTGCATGTAGACAACTTCTAAGTTAGAGGTGTAAAACGTGCTGGCCCGGCACAGCCCGGCACACGAAGTCGCGTGCTTCACGTGCCATGTGCCGTGTTGTGCTGTGCCAACGATTTAAACGTGCTGTGCCGTGCTGTGCTTTACTAGTCAAAAGCTAGGCACAAGATACCACGAACAAAGACACGAATAAACGTCTATGTCTGTCGTGCTAGCACACGTGCTATAAACAATTTGAAATCACTTAATGTATACATTAAGTTAGACATTATCACAAGAATTTAATTAGACAACATACCATTTGATATTATTTCAAGTAAAATTAACAAGTTTATTCAATAAAAATAAATAGTCCATCAAATATAAAATTGGATTATCGTCATGTAAATTAATGTTCTAGTTAAATATAGATGACGATATTATAACAACGATATTGAAATATATTTTCCAAATATTAAGATATTATATGTGTTGTTATAAATAAGTCGATATAAAATGTTAAAAACTAGCTAGAATAGTGACTCTTTTGTGAAATATACAAAAAATGTGATGTATTATGCCTTGTTATATGGTGTACTTGTACATATTATGACGTGCTTTCTTAACGTGTTGTCTTTGGTGTGCTACGTGCTTATCCGTCTTTAGCGTCTTTGTCTTTGTGCTCTTTGTGCCAATTATTCAAACCCAACACGTCCCATTTAACTAACGTCTTTGTGTCTTGCTTAAGTCACGTCTTTGAAAAAATTGTGCTCAAATTTTAGCGTGTTGTGCTTGGCTGTGCTCGTGCTGGCACAGCCCACTTTACACCTCTATTCTAAGTTTTGTTTTCGGGATACTCTCTAGCAGAATATGTACCGGGTGTTGGGATTGCCAGCTGGATCCAAAGCTTGTGTTCTACTTTACAGTGGTTAATTCTTTCAAGTCCCTCATCCCTATTCTATTTTGGTTTCTGGCTTGGCCCCTCGACAATATTCATATTTTCAGATGCATTAATCAAAAATTGAAAACATATTAAGGGTTTGTGAACAAAAAAGAAAGAAGAAGAAAAAGGATGATGGAGGGGGATGTGATAGAGAGAGACTTTTAGAAATATTCTTTTTGAAACTGTTGAAAAGGTGGAGAGAGAGAAGAGTGGTTGAGTTTTGTTTTCATTCTGAAAAGTTAGATTTGAAAAGGAGAATTGAATTGAATGAATGACTGATCGAGTGGTGGTGGGAAAAGGGGGTTTGGTTAGCTTTGTTTGTTTAATAAAGTTGTAAAGTAGCAGTTGATAGTGGTAAGAGAATTTTGCTGATGATGATGCTGCTGATATCTATGTTAGGTTTTGATGCACTCTCCACTTAACACATGATTTTTATTATTTGCATCATCATTCAAAAACAAATACTGGCTTTTTCTTTCCTTTTCTCACATGCTCCTCCTCCTTTTAGTATCCTCAGATTCCTCGCGGAGTGATCAGATCAGAGTATCAGTTTTTTCTATTAGAAATTGCAGACGTCTTGGAGAATAACATGGCAATTAGAAATCTAGTCACTGAACAAAGAAAAAAATCATTTCTTCTTAAAAATTCACTAGAGAAGAAAATATAATAGGGTCTATGTGCACATTTATCTATATCCGTTGACCCCTATATATGTTCAATTTATGGATGGCTAACATTTGATTTTTCCTATAACGGAAACATGACCATGTTTTATACATACCCAAAACGGTAATTAGGATTGTCTTTTTAAAACAGAGGGGTTAAGGATTAAAACTAGACCTGATCACACACAGCAAAATTAGAGTTCCGGTGGGATCGTCCATTTAAACCGCTGCACACTATGGATATGCCCTTGTGGAAAAATACGATCTTGTTTTTTTGGACTTGTTTGTGTCTGCACGGTTTTTAGGAAACACATGGTCAGGTTTCTGGGAGCATGATGTCTTGGTTGCATAATTTTTGATAAGCCCTGTTTATAACTGCGCTTCACAGTCAACTTGATTTTAACTAAAGCTAGATTTAAGCTTAAAATTTATTTCCGCCTCGGTTAAGCACAATTTAAACTCTGCTCATTTATATTAGATTCTCTTACCAATGTGCATTTCGCTGAAAAGCTAAAGTTGAAAGCCAAATACTCCCTCCGTTCCAAATTAGATGAGCTAGTTGGTTCTTTATTTTGTCCCAAAATAGATGAGCTATTTGACTAATCAAGGGGGTATTTCTAAAATTATCCTTTTAATTGATTATTGTTACTATAAGAAATATGTATAATTTGATATCCATGTTTATATTCGTTGCGTAGGTGTTTTAAAATGATTTTCAACGGTATAAAGTTTACAAAAAACCGTCGCATAGTTTAAGAGATAAATCATTTCTAAGTTTTATTAGTTATTATCCATAAGGGTATAATTGTAAAAAATACTTAAATATACTCCTCTTTCCTCCTTGCCTTAAAAATTATGCAAACTACAACTACCTCATCTAATTTGAGACGGAGGGAGTATAACTTAGCAAATTCGTGTGCAAGTAATAGTAAATTTCATCGCTTATTTCTTTTTTGGTGGGTAAATATTAGGTGTTTTTTAAATTCGATTTAATTTTATATATTTTTTAAAGCATCGATTTTACTTTCATGATATTGCTATTACATATCTGTACTAACTCGAACTGAAATTCATTAACATCTTAACTTGGTCGACATCCTAAAGCCCGAATGCTATTCCTTAAAACTTTTTGGTGCAAAAAAACAAAATAATACAAGAAATATTGAGTCATGTATGTGCTTTTGAATGGAAATATCAAGTTGAAACAGGATCTGTAACTTAGCTTACACGGCTCTACGACTAATACCAACTTTTATAATCAATAAAAATCTAGCGACTTCGAGTTGCAAATTGCAATATCGAGTGGTCAAGGATCGCAATGCTTATTAGAAAACAACTTTTGCATTAATACCAAATTGATGTTTTCCTACAAGGTTTTGAGTACAAGAAAGGGATATCCACAAATTGATCATAATCAAGCCAGCATTATTCAAGGTGACTACACACAATATATAATGAATGTGATCACATGAATTATTGGTATGAATTGAAGGGGGCCTCAAAATTTAATCCCTCTTATCATATCGACATTGTCGCATTTGTTCCTATCTGCCTGTCCATTTTTTGTAGGGCATGTATAAATGTTGCAGTGTGGATTGCCTTTACAGACAAAAAACAACCCAAGAAGAAAAAGAAGAAGGTCTAGAATTCGGTCCAAAGACGCGTTTGTCAATTGTGTTGCGCGTCTAGCTAGAATTAGCTGAGGACCAAATTGCATGCAAGTACACGCATGCAATAAAGAGATATATTGTCAAATAGCTAGCAACTAGAAATAATAATTAGTGGTCCTTATGGCTTGACGAGTTAAATCAATTTAAAGACTTCAACGACAAATGAAAAAATGATACATGAACCAAGTGCAATAAGTAAGCAAGTCCCTTACTAATTCAGTTATGACTAAGAAAAGAGATAACAACAAGAATTAGGCTAAGACTAGTTGCTTCAATGTTTCGACATTTTCAAACAAATAAATGATAAATTTGTTTGAAAGAGAGTGATCATAACTCACAAGACACAAATATTCCTGCCAAGAATTTTTCTTTCTTTCTTAATTACTCCCTCCGTTTCTTTTTAATAGGTTGGTTTTGTGTTTAGAAAAAATTAAGAAAATTAATCATTGAAAGTGGTTTCATGACATTTGTCAATAAAAGAAATGTAGTGAAATGGTCCCCATGACACTTGTCAGCAAAAGAAGTAAAGGTGAAATGGTCCACATGACACTTGTCACCAAAACAAGTTAAGAGAAAAATGGTCCCAAAAAATTAAAGTAATATTTGACTTTCCCAATTAGGAAATCAACCTATTTTTTAAAACATTTATTTATAAAAACCAGCCTATTAAAAAGGAATGGAGGGAATGCAATTCTCTTGCCTTTAAAATAATATGTTGCTTTTATATGTAATGCTATCTTTAATCAATCTCATCTCTCCAGGATCATCACTATAATGTGCAGATTACCATATACTAGAGAAACATTATATTTTTATGAGGCAATGAGACCCAAATACCGGCAATACCCTAGAAAGTTCTGGATCAGGCACATACAGTCAAACCTCGATAAACGAATATTCAATAAATGAATAACCTCGCCAAATGAATAATTTTCTCTGGTCCCGACTTGGGCCAAGGTGATAAATGAATAACCTCGCTTAATGCATTAATGAATAATAAAAATTGAATTCTTAAAGGCCCTATAGAAATATAAACGAATAATCATTAAATTCCATAAAAATATATAAGAATAAAAATATATAAAATTGAATCCTTATATATATATATATATAAGAATAAAAGAAAATACATAATCAATAAATTTTACATAAAAATATATGTACAGATAAACTCAAAAAAATACATCTATGGTTAAATGTCTTATTTCACCCAAACCAAAATGCATCGCATCCTGAATTTTATTCAATGCTTGCACAATTTCTGGAATATTTAGCTCGTGATGTATCGAGTAATTTTTTTAAGTGACCATTGTTTGAAAGGCATCTTGAGATGAAACATTTAGTACGACGCTATTATCATCTGGTTCAGTATCATTCTCGTCATTCATTACTGACTCAATAATTTCTCCGTCTTTTCGAGATTCCATAACTGCATCATTCTCGTTAATGACACCAGTTAATCCTTGGATATCTGCTTCTAATTTACCATTTTCTAGTTCTGGAACATCTATATCTTCTAACAAAATCCTATAATGACGGAAACAGATTGAAATTGCTTTTTCCCTCTAGCTATATTTTGTACATCTTCTCTTATACAATTAAACTTCTTAATTAAGAAAATATTGTCTAAATGAATAAATATTCATTTATTGATAAATAAATAACCTCGCTAAACGAATATTTTTTCTTAGTCCCGAGGCCATTCATTTATCGAGGTTTGACTGTAATGTATAAACTCCTCCTCAATTACTGCTTCATTCGTTTCAAAATAATAAACTGGTTTCATGCGCAATGGTATCTTTAATCAATCTCAGGTAATCTAAAAATAATAAACTGGTTTTATGCACAATGATATCTTTAATCAGTCTCAGGTCGTCAGTATCATCACTATACTATACAGATTACCACTATACTAGAGATATATTATATATTTTTATGCGACCGTGAGTTCCTAATGCCGGCAACGCTCGACTAATTGCTGGATCAAGCGCATGATGCATTAACTCCTCCTCATCTAATTGTTAGGGTTTATACTTAAAGTGTACGTGTGCATGAACTTCTGGTTTGAGAGGATTTGAAGAAGGTTCAAAACTTAAGTTGCCATAACTCTTGCATGGTGCCATTTAAGATGAACAATCATAGTTTATGTTAAGATAATTAGTTTCCCAAGTAATGATTTAGTAATGGAAAAATTATTTATGTTAAGATAATTCTAGTAATGGAAAAATTATTATACTACTCCAGATTATTTATTAGTCAGATGGATCTATCTCGGTACGCGTTCTTTTGAAAGCTCAGTACGCGTTTAATAAAATCAGTGTGATTTTGAACACTCATGCAAGATGGGTTTGTCAACCACTCTCCCAAGCAACTTTTCATTTACGTCAATAGTCAGACTATTTCTCGGTGGAAAGTGCGGCCGGCCAATAAATAGCCGGCTGAGAAAGTGATGGTCTAGTACTATGTCCACATTTAACCTTTTTTTACTGACGCATATAAGGACAAGATGAAGTGAAATGAATCAAAATTGAGCATCAAATATATCATTTTCACAGTCCGGCGCTAATTGATTTTTATTTATTTGGAAGGTCAATGATATTCCAATATGAACATTAAATATAGATTTTAAAGCTTTTCAAAAAGTATGATGGCTACCATTCAAAGAAATAATAATGCAAAAAAATAAGGTGCAAAATTTAATGAGCATTAATCAATGAATTTTGAAGTACGTTTTGTTTTGATACATCAATGTCGAGGACTTTAATAAAATCCAACCTAATTTAACTGATTGAGGGACCTATCTATACATGAGGCCGGGAAACTCTACTGCACCACCCTGTTAAGGCATTCCAATGGCTTTCTTCTTTCAGACCAGGGATGCATTTTAGTGGAGTATTTAATTTTTTATGGGGGCATTTATGACTTTATGATCTATTCCGTCATTTCATTAGTTCAGTTTGTCTTTTTATTTTATTTGTTTTACTATAGGTCTGTAAATTATCACTGAATGTCTCATATGCCGTCTGACCGCTTCTCTTGGGTTACTATACTGAGGTAAATGGAATACCAATCCAACTCTTTGGAAGATTACACGACAAATGGTTTGCCGGACTTGGATCTCAGGTGCTCAAGTCAAAAGATTGCTTCAAAAAAAAAAAGGTACTCAAAAGATGTTCCACTGTCTCAACATTACAACAGAAGAGAAGAACAAATTTTGATAAATTTTAGATAATGAAAATTTGATATCAATATAAACAAATATTGAGGTATCTAAACTCTCAAACTTATTTGATCGATTTAATTTAATATTGAATAATAATATATATATAAAAAAAATAAAGACATCAAAAAGAAGAAAAAAACTCCAACTCCGTTTCCTCCCGCCGTCAAGTATCTGTTTAAACTTCCTCCTAACCGTCTCCAACTGTCTTTTACCTATATTTACATATCTACCCATATAGTAGTACACTAAGTACCCACTGTATCCCTTCTTTTACGTTTCCTCTATAGCTACTGTAACCTTACTTGGCAACCAATCTCCATGGATTCTGCTTTTCTCTGAACTTTTCTTCACCAAAACAAGCTTCACAGCTACATTTTCATCTGAAGCTAAGCTTGTTGTTTTCAGCTGATGGAAATTTGGTGTCAAAATTCTGTCTATCCATTCTTCTAAACCAACACTCTGACCAAACCACACACCACCTACAATCTGTTCAAGTGCTTCTTCATCGACTGTTATCGACCATCTATCGCCAATGATTGAAGAAAATCTAGAGGATATTGTTGCCGCCACTCTATTTCTAATAAGACCAAAGTCAATAGGATTGAATATAATCTCATCGTCCACGGACTTGAATAACTCGAGTGTAGATGATGTTACTGGAACTTGGAGTTTGTTCATTAAGCTGTATTCTTGCTCTTGTTCAACTGTAACACCACTTGAATTGCGGGATCTGTCTGTCATGTCTTCTTCCGCATCCGCTGTTTCATTCAGGTCGAAAGAGAGTGATGAACCCAAGTCAGTTCTCGGTTTTGTGGATCTAATTTCATCACGGAGCCAATCAGGCCTGCGTTTGGCTGTCTTTCCACCTGACAGTTTTAATTCCCACCCACTTTGGGCAATTGATGAAAGCTTAACTTCATTTAGCGGCGCAGATTTTGGAAAGTTCTTGGCGTTTTCAGGTAACCAATCTGCAGTCAAGATGAATATGACGTTCCCTAGACTGATTTCTCGTCCATGCGAGTCTGGCAATCGACCTCTATCCATTGCACGTTTGATGCTACCATGAACAAGCATATCTGCACGATCAATGTCTTCGAGGATGACCACTGCGAAAGGGTTTTTCCTCACTGCCTCTGCTATTCGATCTAATGTTGTTTTCCCACGGAAGCTCATATCTGATTCTTCATCCTCATCCGAACGTGAGCCAAGGCGAATTGTAACAGGACTTTGTCTGCGTACTAATTCCGCTAGAGTTGATGCCATCTTCTTTTTTCCAACTCTATCAGGACCTGCGAATAATAACCATGTCTCACCTTTCATCCCAAACCCACGGCGTTTGCTATCTCCTGATTTGGATTGGACCACAGATGAAGCAACTGCTGAGGCTGCATCTTGTTGCCACCATACTTTTTCCAACAAACCCTTGAAGAGACTCTTGAACGAGTCTGGGTCCAATATATTGGCAAGTTTATCTTTTTTCACCTCGAAGTCTTCGATGACCGGTTCTGAAGATATGCAACCTGCGAAATCCCTTATGCGCTCCATGTGGGTTTCGTCAAGGGTACTTTCTTGTAATTTTGAGTTCCCGAGAATAAGCTCTGTTCTTACGGGACTTCTTGGTGGAGTAGATCGGCGTCCAGGTGGAGTTAGTGAGAGACTTGGGCTCATTTGCAGTGTTCCTCCAAGGTTTTTGTTTATCTGTAAGGTGGGTGGGAGATGTTGGCGATTGAGTAGGTTCGCCTTGTATAAGTTCAAGTTTGCCATCGGCATAGCAGTTGGACCGCTTCTTTCTGAGCTCGGATTGGGACGGTGGAAGCTGGGGTGAAGGCGCAAGCAAGCCAAATTCCATTTCTTTTGTATTTCTTCAGTTTTCAGTTTTAGGATCATCTGTTGATCCCTGGCCTGTAAAATCCAGATAAAAAACGGAGGAGTTAGGTATGATCCGAGTATTGAAATTTCAGCACCATAATACAGCAACTTCAATAAGACTTTCAGAACACATACATTTGAATGGTCTGTCGAATTGATATTATCATTCTGAGGCTTCGCAATCTGTAGCCATTGCGGCAAGGGTTGTCGAGCAGATTCTTGTTTTGAATCAGAAGAAGATTTCTCTAATTCCACGGCTACTTTAGCTACTTCTTTTTCAGAATTCTCCTTACATAGCGGACAGCAGGTAGTCGTCCTTTTAGAAGGATCCATGTTTTCAGACGGACGTCTTAATAAAGGATTTGATGCAATTGATAAACCTTTCATTGGAGAGCGAGATTCAAGTGAACCATTACCCCCAAGCCTGCAATTACCAAAGATTATCACAAAATCATTTAGTTTTCAAGAAATTCTGCATCTGCAATTCCAATATAATCCAAGATTGTTGTGCATCAAAATAATGTTTCCCTCTCAATAATCTCAAGGGAACTTCGTCATGCCCACAAATCATTTATCCTTGTTTCCTATTTGGGAATCTGTTTGTTATATCTTTCTATCTAACACTTAGGACGAAGCATAAAGCATCTAAATGATAAAACAATTTCAGCAATTGAAAAGATTGGCTATGGTTCTCAAAATGATTTTCATTTTCGCAGATGTAGACATTTCTTTCGGCGAAACATGAAATAAAATTTTCAAACATACACTGTTCTAAAAAAGAATTGAAGAGAAATACATACCCTGGAAACAAGCCCGGAGGAGGATTTCTGGCAGCAACCGGAACTGCCTGTAAATCCCAATCGTTCTCCATTGTAGGATGATAAACTTGACACCTCAAATAAGTTTCACAGGTAGCTGTTCCGATGAGCCATAATTTTCCATTACTACCCTCTCCGAATCTCTCCAACAATTTCCCCATCTCTGCTACAGCTGTTTTCCCCATTTCTGAAACCATCTGCTGTTGCATTGGATTTGAACCCAAGACACCTCCACAAGCTTGATTTTGCTCCACTAACCATTTTAAATCACCCAAACTGAGAATTACACCACCACAACCACTAGTACTACTTAATCTGGTTTCAATGGAATCACCCAATTCTTTGACTTTTGCAGAGATCTGGGTTCGATCTGCAGTGAATTCTTTATCCAAACTAATCACCTGAACATTTCTAAGAATCCCTTCACCGCCTAATTCCTTGTTATCAATTTTCTGCAAAAGTTCTTTCATAACAGGTTCTGGTTCTGAATCTCCAACCAAAACAGGGTTCCTCTTCTTAGTCTTGAAAAGAACATCAAAAACTTTCTTCACCTCATCTTTCCTCTGTTGCGCAGATTGATCAGAATTCCCTGGCTGTTGTTGCTGCTGCTGTAATCTTGGGTTCAAATACAAATTCCTATTTGCTGCAGCTGCCATGGGCGAAGGTCGGAAACCCAATCCAGAACCAATACTCGAAGAAGATGATTTTACAACTGAGTTAGTTGAATTTAAAGACTGTTCAATTGTAGTCTTAACAGCCGGACTTGAAAAACTGGCTTCACGCATAACACGACTAACGCTCGGATCATCAAGAATCGATACAATAAGCTGTTCTAATTCAACTTTGACAGCCAGAAGCGGCTGTTGCTGTTGTTCTGGACATCCACGGCGTTGATGAGCTTGAGCACGTTTTAAAGCAGCCATTAAAGCATTTGAAATTGGTGGTTCAAGTCCTCCAGGTGATGAATTCTGAGCTGATGGAAGTCTTTCAAGTGCAACACTGAAACAAAGCTCGAGCGCTCGACATTGAAGTGGATGTGATGAATTCGGATGAGATCGAATACAAGCTTGTCGTAAATAACCAGTTGGTGATGATAATAATGTTGCTGCAACATGTAGAGGTGTTGTCTGTCCATGATTTCTTCTTGCTGCTTCTGCTATTGAGTGGTTTAATACACTCGCTGCTTCTGGTGTTAGGGTTTGTTGAATTGTACTTAATCCAGCTCTCATGATGATGGAATTCTCAAAATTTAACCCCCAAATTATTATCTTCAATTCAATTCCAATCAAATTATCTTCGCCAAAATTGATCCAAACTAACTAACCTCCGTACTTAAAACACTTCAATCTCTTCATTCCAATCAACCATATTCTTCTTCCAAATTGTCCCTGTTCTGGGTTGGGTTGAGAAATGAAAATTAGAGTCTGAAATTCTCTGTTATCTAGGAATCTTATAACAAATTGGGATTTTGTTAAATTTTTCTTATCAAGTGGACAAATTGACACTTTTTTCTCCGGGGAAAAAAATAAAAATAAATTTATAAAGAAGATTCAATCAACCGACAATACTTAAAAACCCAGCAAGAAATTCTTTTTCCTTTCTATCTTTTTTATAAAGAAGAAGAAGATTAATTGAATTGGACGAGAAGTGAATTTAGACAAAAGGGAATTTATTTATTTGATAATTTCTACTCCCAGATTTTTGAACCCTGAAAATCAGAGAAGAGAGAAGAAGGAAGAAGAGGATATAAAAGCACCGTCCTTTGAATGAAACATATATCCCCGAAAACAAACAACAAAATTTAATTGCTGCTGCTAAAAATCATTTTACCGGTAATTTTTTTTTTTTTTTTAGTTTTTACAGAGAAGTGATAATAAGCTCAAAACCAACTTTTTGAAGTTGAATTTTGAAATGAAACCAGAAATGGAAATCGTAAAAACAGTAAGAAACTGAAGAAAGAATAATTTTTTTTTTACTGCAACTACCTCAAAATAAAATTTGAAGAGATTGGGTTGGAGTAGTTGATTATTCTTCTTCTTCTTCAGAATTTTGACAGCAATTTCTTTTTGACGTTTTCTTGTGGCAGTTTGTTGATGATGTAATTGTTGCTCTACCTCTACCACTGAAACTAAATTCTACCATGTACTGTGTTTAACCATATATATCAAAATTGAAAGAAAGAAAGAAAAATACCTTTTCTCAGAGGAAAAAACAGAGACTTGTCTAAAAGTCAGTCTAAAATTGACTATACCTTTTCATGTGTTTTCTTTTTACTTTGAATATTTTGAAACCAAATATTTGCTTTTTTATAACACGCAAACTGAAAAGGAATTTTCTCTTTTTTCTTGAATCTCTTACTTACTTTTAAGGACTTAATAAAATGATTTAAGTTATGGATTTTTTTACTTTTGGGACACACTTTTTGCGCAACTTTTCAAGTTTTTCTTTTTGCAGATTAAAATAAGAGAAAAGTAAAGATGAAAAGAGGAGGAAGTGAAAAAGTGGGGAAGTAAAATCTCTGGAAAATCATGATATTCCCTCTCCATACCGCACGCTCTCACTTACCTTTTACGCCTTTCCAAACTTTTATTCACCCCGTCTTGAGTAGTGCGTAACATTCTAATTTCATTTCCATTATCACTTGAGGCTAAAATCACAAAGGCCGTATTCGATTAATTGTGAGGCTGAAATTGCAATATTAGGAAGTGCTTGTTTTTCGTTTTTTCAATTTTACTCTCAAAGATCTGCAATTACTCAAGGTTTAGTTAGAGCTTGGTATGAACATTTTAAGAGGCTTTATGCAACAATTAACTGATTTTCTTTGTTTAATTTCCTCACTATGGAATTTGTGTGTCCTGGGTTGATCAACTGATTTTCTTTGTTTTGGCATGTAAGCATCAGAAATTTTTCCATGACTTATAGGGTTGTGGAATACCATATAAGGTTGCTGATTGAAGCTTTAAAAGTAATTTCAAGCAAAATCCATCAAGGTCCATCGATTCTCGCTCAAGCCATAGCTCCTTCGTAGTAGCTACTTTCACATTGGGGGGAGATGGCTATTCCAGTCTGTTAGGTGGGAGTGTACAACCACTACATATTTTCCGACTTGTTACTTCGGTAGAGTTGATGTCGTTCAATCCTCTTTTGCGGAAAATGCAACCGAGGATGTGGATTTTTCTGCTCCACTCATCACCAAACTTGAAGAGGATGAGAACCCTAGTAATGCATACATATAAACTGGTAAATCTTTATCTTCTCATTACATAATTTCATTTTCACTGTAACCTGAGTGAACAAAGGAGCCAGGGAGGCTAAACATGACCAAGGTAGTAAAGTGTTCGCACTTATGTGTTTTCTGAATGAATATTTGTTTCTTTTGCATTTTATTTCATTATATCTCAACATATCTGGAAATTATATGTATAAAAGTTGGAACCGAAATTACACCGAAATTTGAAAACGGAATCTCCCCGAGACAACGTTGTACCAGTGTCTCGCTCAGGACCGAGATGAACCGTAATCCGAGATTAACTACCTTGTTTCTAACCTCCTCCGCAAGTGGGATCCATGTTGGCCTTTTCGTACAACTCTTCTGAGTTTTTTTTTACTTAACTTTCAAATTCTCCTGCTAGCTAACGTCTAGGAGCCATATCTGTAGTTCTGTGGTGCTAGTACCAACGAGGAAGAAGTGGCAAATGGTGTTTAATCCGATTTTGTCCAAGAACATTTTCCTATGACATCCAATTTTGGTTGGTTTAGGTTAGCTGATGAAATATCCAACGTAACTGATAACTGGATCAGCCGTCACCTACTCAACCAATCAAATAAGAAATACTTATAATTTTGTAGTCGATTTTGGCCAAGACAGTCCGTAATTGAATCAACGAAATGGAAATTTACATCTTTTCGTTGTTGGCTGGCTTGTAGGACTACAGTCGCTCCATGTATATAATTATTCTTTCATCGACACTAACTTGGTAACTTAGCCTTATAGAAGAAGAAAAAAATGGCCTATGTTGTTGAGATTTTGCCAGATATCTACGGTCATGGACGGAGATGAGTTTCTCAATCCCGAAAAGACGAGAACTTGTTGAAAAACTCGTGGAGACCAGTTGCTGAGTCGAATGTTAGTATGAAAATTTTGCTATAGAAAATTAAAATTAACCCTGAAAGACTCTATTCTCTTTTATATCACGACAAATAAGTTCAAATTAGTTTAAAATCTTTTTTTTTTTTTTTGGACTAGTTGTTAATCACCTAACCAATCAAAATAAGGATATATTAGATTGACCTTTTTTCAAATAAATATGTAAGAAATTGGAAATCTCGTAAATATCGACACACTAATAGTACCTTAAAGAATCTGCACAGAACCAGATATGTCATAAATATCGATGCCGATAATGCCT
The DNA here is from genome assembly GCA_023529315.1 of Papaver bracteatum. NCBI lineage: Eukaryota > Viridiplantae > Streptophyta > Magnoliopsida > Ranunculales > Papaveraceae > Papaver > Papaver bracteatum. The sequence continues at coordinate 4,815,507 of JAJJWX010000811.1, read as the reverse complement.
AACACAGTATATACAAAACTGATTATGTTGTAAATATCGATATCGATAATAACTAAAAACATTTATGTAGAGAAATACAACAATTTTTCAAGAACATTTTCGTATGATATCTAATTTTGGTTGGTTTAGGTTACCTGATGAAATATTCTACGTACCTGATAACAGGATCAGCTGTCACCTACTCAACCAATCAAATAAGAGATATTATGTAGTCGATTTCGGCCAAGACAGTCCGTAATTGAATCAACGAAATTGTAACTTTTATCTTTTTCGTTGTAGGTTGGCTTGTACAACCACAATCGATGCATCTATATAGTTATTCATTCATCGATACTAACTTAGCCTTAGCCTTATCTTCTCCAAAAGGAAACATAAATGGCCGAGGTTGTTGGGATTTTGCCAGATATCCGCCATCCATGATTGAGACGAGTTTCTTATTATCGACGAGACGAGAACTGACAGAGAAACTCGTCGAGATTAGTTGCTAAGTCGAGAATTAGTATGAAAATATCGTTACAGCAAATCAAAATTAATCCTAAAAAATTTGCCCTTTTATATTACGATAGATGAGTTCAAAATAATCTAAAATCTCATCTTTATTTTATATTATGATGACGGACAAGTTCAAATAATCTAAAATCTAAAAAACCTTCATTAAATACTTGATTAAAGACTATAATATTTCATCGAGATAAATTGTCCGGGTGCCTCAGTCACGACTAAGACAAGAAACTACTTTGTCATGTGTCGTAGTTGTGGTGGTATTAAAAAGTAGAAAGCTAGTAAGCTCGCGAAAGAATTCTAATTTGTGCAGTTGGCGAAGTATTTACGTAACATCCAAATTTTTATTAATGCAGTTTTGATGGTCATAGTACCCTAATGCACATCCTTTGTACATGATAATAGGACTAGTTTTTAATCACTTAATCAATCAAAAAAAATTTAAAAAATTGATTAACATGTTTTCAGATAAGTATGTAAAAAATTGGAAATCTCGTAAATATCGACACACTGTCAATACCTAAAAGAATTTGTACATAACCAAATATGTCATAAATATCAATGTCGATAATACCTAAAAGAGTGTATACAAAACTAACTAAATTGTAAATACCGATACCGACAATAACTAAAAACATTTACCGCATGTAGAAAATTACAATAATTTTTTCGGAAAAATCATTTCAAGGAAGTCTTGAATCTAAAATGCATCACACGATTTCCCAGGATTTGATTATAATTATTGCATCAAAAGCATTTGCTACTATTATAACCCGATAACCATATATCTATTAGTATGCTTGGAAAAGAATACGTTTCATGTATTCCTTTTTCTATTTATTTTTCCAGGAAGCTCTGGATTTATGTCCCACTATTATAATGAACGCGCGATTGGGAATACTAAAACTAATTATGGGATTTAAATTACTTCCCCAATCAATAGTGTTTGTTAAAGGGTGTTTTGTGGGGGAAAATACTAAAACACCCTTCTCTCAAAATAAAAATCTAAAAACTTAAAATCAAAAAGCAAAATCATATCCCACATTTTCATCTTCACTGCCGGCATTCTTGTTAGGGATGGGGTTTTGAAACCTAAATATTCCCCACTTTGAAAACGATTCTTTTTTTTCTACATTTGGAAGTGATGAAGATCTTGCCGGAAGTGATGAAGACCATGCCGGTAGTGATAAATACCATGCCGAAAATATATTTTTTACATCGCTGGAAGTGATGCAGACCATGCCGGAAAATGGCGCCGGCATGCTTGGTAACTAACGTTCAATATCGTAACTAAATGACGGCATGCTCGGTAGAAATCTATCAATGCCGATACTCAAGTAAAAAAAAATTCAAATTTTTGGATACTTTACATCATGTGCCGGCAAAGAAATTTAAGCAACATACTATGCCGTTAGCAGTACCGGCATGCTCGAGAATTAACTGACTATGCCGGCAGTGGACTGATTAAAACTAGAAAAAATTTCAAAACGGAATAGGTTTTGAATTTCAAAACCAGGTCAAACACAGTCGGGAGGGACTATCCCCCCCGGACCCCCGGATAGCGGTAAAAATTTATGAAAATTTCCAACAAATGCCGGCATGGATGACGCCCAACAACAACGACGGCACATTGTGTTGGTTGAATATTCCCTGGTACATGAAAATATGATGCGTCGGCATTGATATAACTATGAATACCATGCCTGTTTAGGTTGTTCCGGCATGCTATTCATAGTTATATCAATGCCAGCATGATGTTTTGCAGGTGCAACCATGGTCAATCCAAAGTTACATCTGGAGAAGATTCAACATAAAAGACACATTTGTTGCTAACGTGAAGACTCAGAGACATCTCTTTGGTCACTATGGTCACTCATCTCAACCAAAAATTTTGAACCCAACATTCATAATTCTAATCTCTCCAAAATGATAAAGATTTCTATAAATCATTTTAAACTAATCAATTAACATAACTAATTATTATTAACCACTAAACTTGATTAATGAGGGGTAAATTAGGAATTAGTAAAAATATATGGATATGGGGTGATCTTGATTTACTATTTAAATCCCGTTTTTGTCTTTTTCCTATATCTCCCAATTAATATAAGTATCCCCAATCACACGTTCATTATAATCTATCTTTTTATTTTATTTATTAAAAACTTAAAATAACTAGGCATTTCCCTATTTAAGAATGGGAAAAGGTTTAAGAAAACACTGACCAAATGTATGTTCTTTGAATCCATTACTAAGCAGCGCTAGAATTTAAAGATCATGTGCTTCATGGGTATATGATGGATGAAATAACCAAAAGATTATTTGGTATGCAGTTAACCACACGATTATTGCGTGCACAAGTCAGCCACACTACCACGATTAGGTATTGCAAGTTAAGAGGCCAAGGAGTTTGCACGATCAAGAAGCTTATATCCTTAAAAAAGTTGTTTCGATCAAAATAATCATGTCCTTAAAAGGATGTGACCGGGGTTGATTGGAGTGGATTATCTGTTCCTCAAAATACCTAACAAATGGTTGCATATCTATGTTGAACACCATCCTCACAAGATTTAATATGGCCACTGTTAAAAGTCAAGGATGCGCCAACTTGATCGATGGCTTCATGATCCAAATTAATCTCTCAAATGAGTTACTACAAAACAAAATGAGCGTCGACATATATCTTCATTCATATACAAAATGGTGATGTTAACTGCAACGCCTTCCTCCCATGAATTTGATGGTGACATGTTTTAATTAACCTCGTCTTGAGGCTGCCTAGAAAAAAACTGTTAAATGCCAATATTACGGCACTACAGTGATAAATTATTGGATGATAATACCAGTGACCTTAGTGTGAAACTCATCTGCATCAAAAGAAATATGGACCGTAAATAGAGAAGGTCGTTTAATCTTTATGCATGCGGGTGTTGTGTGCGGACAAATTCATTAAGAATCAGTTCCATAAATAAACAAGCACAATTTAACTCAAACAATCAAGGAGAATACCTCGAGGAGAGAGGAGAGAGGAGAGAGAAGAGAGCTGAGTTAGAAATGGATTCGCAATGGCAGACAGTTTCCGGAAAACGCCACCGGAAATCCAACGGGGGAGGTCGAGGTACGATTCTTCAAGCTGGGGAAAATGCTCTGAAATGTTGTATTCAAGCAAAATCATACGAAATTTGGGGGAGTTCGAAATCATCAAAAAATATAATTACTATCAAGGAGACTTACAAAGAAAAGATTTGGATCAATTCATTTACTTGTGAAGGAGGCTTATGGTTGATTCAAAAACTTCATGAGATTATCAATGATGAATTCACTAAAGGGGAATGGATCTTCTCGGAAAAGGCTGAATGGTTTTCCTTGACCAGAGACAAGAACACGGCGGGGGAATTTTTGAAGCTCTCCATTCCAGATGCGAAGGGGTTTCTTCATCACTCATTCTTCCCGATGGGTAGGAACAAACAAGGTTGGAGAGAACTTTGTAAAACACTTGAAATATGCTGCAATTATAATGGCAGTGTATTTACTGAACCTATTAAATCCAACATCAGAGATGTGAATTTCATTAAGGGGGAATCTGTTACTAATTGTTGGAAGAAACCTCCTCAATTGGCGCCTACATCACTTGTAGCCAACTTAGAGAAAGATCCAAATATCAACTATTTGGGAAATTGGAATCTTGCGATAAAGTTATATACTAACACATTGAATGTTGACTGGTCGGAAGTGGGAGGATGGATCCAACAACATTTCAACATTAATTATACTTTTAAAATTTGGCCTTTTTCGTCAAACGAAGGGATTATGTTTGCTTCTTCTTCTTTAGACAAAGGAAGACTGATTTCTGGAAGCAAGTACTTTATTGACGACATGGAACTTCAGCTTCATTCATGGTCTCCGGCGAGAGATAATTCTGTCTCAAAAATTTATGATACTTGGATTGTGGTCTTTGGAATACCTCAACAACTCTGGGATTTAACTCTCTTCAACAATATTGGCTCTGCATGTGGAGGTTTACTTGCCATTACTCATGAAACAAGGACAGGTGAAGTTATTTTGGAGATCAGACTCAAAGTTAAAGGTCCGGTGAGTTTGGATGCTTGGTCCTTACAATTATCAATTAAAGATTCATGGTTTTCAGCTAATATTTCTGTAGCCGAGAAACAAGTTGAACACTCCTTGGGGATTCATCGTAGTATGGTCTTCGAATCTGCATCTTTGCCGGCGAACATTGGTTCAGAGATGGAGAAAGATTTGCGTATCTCTAGACTACATCTTGGGCTTCCAGCTGTCGTGTATCCGTTGAGTTCTACTTTATCACCCACTAAGGCTGCTCAGATTAATCATTCAGATACGACAAAAAAATCAGTTGGGAAATTTGAATTCTGCTGCCTCTATCCCTAGAAGTTTGCCGAGCCTGGATCTCCCCAACAAGGCCCGCAAAGGTTTCTTACCCAAGGAATCTATTTCCCTATTTAAGAATTCCGTGGTATTAGAAAGCCCATCATCTTCCTTTGGTTCCAGAACTTCTTTTCCGGATCAGTTTAATTCGCACCAACCTTGTTCTTCTTCGCGGGAGGAATGGGATTCTACTGATCCGAGTTGTACCGCATCTGAATCGTTGCAAATGAACTCAATCTGGAACGATTTGAATCATGGTCCGGGATTGTATGTTGCAGATGGACAGGTCTTGGTCTCTCAACAATTTGAAGAAGGAGAAATTCCCATCTCTCCCTCTTGTTCGAGAATGGTGGTTGCAGATTCATTGGATTCCACAATTAACTCCACGGTCGACCCTCTACTGCCCTCTTTTTCGCAAGAGGCAGATTCCATGGAGGTTCCTTCTCCTAATCATTCAAATTTATTTAGGCAAGATGGAGAAAAGATGGATGAGGTAGAGGAAGCAAATATGTTTTCTGCAGTGGATCCAGAACAATCAGGTACTGTTTTAACTCCTAATGATTCTTGTTTCCTGGCTTCTCAACATGATAATGAAAAAATCATCAAAGCCCAGAAATACCTAGAATACAAATTTGCGGTACTATTTGATTCAGCCAAAAGAGTTTTAAGTCCAGCAGGTCTCTCTTTTCCTGATTCAAAAGAGGAATATATGACTATGATTGTGGATGGAATTCAATCACATGTAGATGCTTTCAAAGATCAGATTCGTGATGGGGAGGAGGTCAACAAGTAAGGTTGCCTTTTTCTTGGGTTTTTATGGTCTAATTCTTATGTTTAATCTTATTTCTTGGAACGTTAATAGTATCAGAAACAAAAAGAGGAGGGCAAGAGTTCATCAATGCATCAAAATTTGGAAACCAGATATCCTTATTCTTCAGGAAACCAGATTAGAATCTTGCAATGACAGAATAATAAACCAAATTTGGGGTGGGGGTCTTTGTGGTTGGATGGCTATGGATTCTATTGGTTTTTCTGGAGGAATTGTAATTATTTGGGACAAGAATAAAATTGAGGTGGAAGATAGTATATTGGGTCAATTTTCAATTAGCTTGCACTGTAAGATGTTGTCAGATGGTTTTCATTGGGCAATTTCAGGGGTTTATGCGCCTTGTGACGTTTCTTTTCGCAAAATTTTATGGGCGGAATTACTTAATGTTCTGGAACAATGGAATCTCCCATGGTGTTTAGCTGGTGATTTTAACGAAATTCTTAGAATGAGTGAGAAAATTGGCTGCACTTCGGTCTCTCGGGGGATAAAGCATTTTCTGAAATTCTTAGATGATGCTGAATTGGTAGATTTGAGAATGTCAGGAGCGCAGTACACTTGGAAGGATAAAAGTAAACTAGACAGGTTTCTTATATCGTCTAATTTTGATTTTAACTACCCCTCAATTTCTGCGCAGGTCTTAGGAAAACCAATGTCGGATCATGCTCCGATTTGTCTTTCTTGTGATCTGCTTGATTGGGGTCCTTCTCCTTTCAGATTTCAAGCAATGTGTCTTCATAACACAAATCTGCTGGAACTAATGAAGGATTGGTGGGATTCCTATTCGTTTAATGGCTCGTCATGTTTCATTTTGGCTAAAAAAATTCAGGATCTAAAGGGGGACATCAAAACTTGGGTTAGAGAAGTATTTGGAAGTGTTGATAGACAAATAGAGACCATCCTAACTGATTTAAGTACTTTAGATACCTTCGCCGCTAATGGTTCGATTTCTGAAACTCAAGCAGCTAGAAAGGTGCAGTTGTTGCAGGAGTTTGAGATGCTGGCGGATAGAAGACATTTAATGTACCTGCAAAAATCGGGTAATTCTTGGAACCTGGACGGCGATAGAAACACAAAGTTCTATCACAGGATGGTCAAGATTCGAAAAAGAAGAAACACTATACACTCTTTGAAGGTGAATGGGCAGCAAACTGTTGACAAAGAGGAAATTAAGTCTTCCATCACAGATTATTATTGATCTCTTTTCTCGAAGAACACCTATGTAAGACCCTCTATAACTAACATGAATCTTAAACAGGTTTCTTCTGAGGTGGCTTCGGGTTTGGAGACTCCAATTTCTGAAATTGAGTGCTTAGTGGCTCTAAAAGACTTGGGTCAAGACAAGACTCCTGGTCCTGATGGTTTTCAGGTTACGATCATTTTAAAATGCTGGTATTTCATGGGAAAAGACATAATGAAGGTTGTTAGAGACTTTAATAAATGGGGAACTCTTAATTGGAGATTAAAGAACACTTTCCTTTCTTTTATTCCTAAGAAAGAAGTGGTAGAAGAAGTAAAAGACTTTCGACCCATCGGGTTGATCAATAGTGTTTACAAAATGATTTTGAAAGTGCTAGCTGAGAGATTAAAAAGGGTTCTGCCATCCTTGATTTCTCATCAGCAAGTTGCATTCTTGAAAGGAAGGCAAATTTTAGATTGTGCTTTGATAGCAAATGAATGTCTCGATTCGAGAATTAAATCTGGAAAGCCGGGGGTGGTCTGTAAAATTGATTTCGAAAAAGCTTTTGATCATGTCTCTTGGGACTTCGTGGATGAAGTTTTGGAGAAGATGGGTTTCGGCTCTCTTTGGCGGAAGTGGATCCAAGGCTGCATCACTAATACTCCGATTTCAGTCCTTATCAATGGCTCGGCCCATACAAAGTTCATTACCGGAAAAGGACTAACTCAAGGTGATCCCCTTTCTCCGTTTTTGTTCTTAATAGTTTCGGAAGTGCTTAATAACATGTTCCAGATTGGTCATGATCTTGGGCATTTGGGAGGGTTCGCAATGGATCAGAATGGTCTCAAAATTAGTCATCTGCAATACGCGGATGATACTTTGGTTTTCTTAGATGACTCTACAGAACAAATAAATTTTCTGAGGTACTATCTTCTTGGCTTTGAAATGATGTCGGGCCTTCGTATCAATTTTGCTAAATGCAGTATTTTTGGCGTGGATGATGCTGAAAATTTGGAAGTGATGGCGGATATGCTGGGATGTAAAGCGGAGAGTCTGCCTTCAACCTACTTGGGCTTACCCTTAGGAGATTGATCTTCTTCGGCTCATAAATGGGAAGTCATTATTGAAAAATGTAAATCCATATTACCTTCTTGGAAGTGTTCTTCCCTTAACAAATCTGGTAAGTTAACTCTAATTAAGAGTGTCTTAGCTAGCATTCCTATTTACATGTTATCCCTCCATATAGCTCCTCAGAAGGTAATTGATTCCTTAGAGAGAGTGATTCGAAACTTTTTATGGGACTCTTCGGAATCGAAGAAAGGACATCACTACGTGTCGTGGAAAACATGCAAGACTCCTCTGAAGAAAGGGAGACTAGGAATAAAGTCTTTGAAAAGCATGAACAAAGCTTTATTGTCCAAATGGTGGTGGCGTTTCAATAAGGAGAAGACAGCTCTGTGGCGTAAAGCAATGGTCGTGAAGTATGGTTCTGCTCAATTTGATAGAGAAACCAAGAAGCCTAAGACTTCCAATAAATGTGGGGTGTGGAAAGGTATTTATTCGCAACTCAACTCCTTCAAACTTGGCTCCAAGTTGGTAGTGGGCAATGGTTCATCTATTAGGTTTTGGGAAGATACTTGGAAGGGTCAGCAACCTTTTAATGTGCTGAAATGATTGCTGCTGGAGGTACATGGAACCTTGGCTTATCGAGAAGACTTTACCAGCATCAGATTGATGAGGTAACTTCTTTACTCTCGCTTGTTGAAAAAGAGGTGATTGGCACTAGCATAGACTCCATAGTTTGGTCGATAGACAATAACGGCCATTTTTCTGTTAGGTCAGCTTACTCTTGGTTTGAGAAGGAACATGAAATTGAGTTTCCAAATATTAGTGTTTGGTCGAGATCTTGGCCACATAAGGTGGGATTTTTCTTATGGCAAGTGTATCACAAAAAAATGGCGACGTTGGACACTCTCTGTAAGAAAGGAATGGTGGTGGTTAACGGTTGTTTGCTTTGCCGTAAAACGGGAGAATCTGCTTAGCACCTTCTGTTTCATTGTCCAATTGTATATCCAATATGGATTTACTTCAGATCTTTCATCAACGAGGAGTGGGTTATGCCTAACTGCATAGATTTAATCATCAAAGGTTGGAGAGCGATACTTCTCTCTTCGGCAGGTAAGGTTTTATGGCATTTGCTTCCTGCAGCGATTACTTGGACCATTTGGAATGCTCGAAATGATCTCGTCTTCAATGGAGTTACATTTGATGTGCAACAAGTGATCAGAAAAGTGAAAGATCAAGCTTTCTTCTGGTGTAAAAACAATGTAGAACTTAATGATATTTCTTTAGAGATGATTAATTCTAATTGGGGCCAGTTTTTTGTAACTTAGCCCCTTCACTTGGTGGGGGTTGGGGTCTCGTTTTGTTGGTAGCTTTTCCCTTTTTAGTGGGAACTTGTATTCTTTGGTTTGCTCTTGCTTACTTCCTGTAAGCTTTTTTAATGAAATCATTTTTGGCGTGGAAAAAAAATAAACAAGCACAATTTAGAACTCTTGTTTCTAGTGAAGCAGCATCTCTTTGTGTAAAATTCTCGTTGCTTCTTCTCCAGTGGTCCTTTTTTCAAGAAAAATAAAAATCAACACAACTTAACTTAAATCCTAGAGGACGTGAAATTTGTGCCGACTGCACTTGAAAAGAGTTAATATCCACCAGCTCAATTCTGACGATAAGAATTAAGTGACAAAAATTTCACATGCATAAGTGTCATCTGTCGTTGTTTTCTGTTTTCAGTGGTCGCAACCTGCATGCACTCTTACGCGTTGAAGCTCCCATAGCCATGCACATATACTTTAGTTTTCTGAGCGAAACAAATTCATTACAAACAGAGATCCTGGCTCGTCGACGAGGAGAAGCGTACGCCCCACTCTGAAATAGTAAATATTTCAATCAAGCATTTAAGATTCTTCTTTGTAGACTTAAACAATGTCGGCAGCTTTACAGTTGAAGTACCAAATAGATACAAAAGAAGAAAAAAGTTACTACGAAGTACCAAATAGATCGATGCCTGATGGTGATGACTGATAACAGCAACTACAGTTGCTCCCTGTTCAGTTGTATTATTTCGAGCTACCACCTTGTTACTAAAGTATCAATGCGTAGCTCCTTCTGAAAATTAGTAATTCAATTTGCACCCCTTTGTTTTGGTATATTTTGCGCCCTTTGTGTTTTAGACTTTTAGTTGACTAAAAAGTATATTGAATTCTAGAAGAACGATTAATTAGGAGATATGGAAAGTAATTGGGGATATATTACTGTTTATGTAGGCATGGTTTTTCAATGCGGAAATCAAAACCAGCATGGTTTTTCCATGCCGGTATGAACAGTAAAATATTCTCCAACTAATCCTTCTTCTAGAAGTATTATCTTTTTCAATAACTCTAGACTCACTTCGGAAATCACCCGAAGTGATCACCGAGTGACACAAAAACGTCGGCCCCACTTTACACGGTCCTGATCCCAATGCTCGAACCATTAACCTACTGCCACAAGATTTGTTTTCGGTGGCTTTCTCGGTGGAGAGCTTCGGTGCGTCTAGCACCACTCTTAAAATGCAAAGGTATTTTTTTCTTCCGGATTTTACTTGTCATACAGACTTGTTTTTCCTCCCACATTAGGACTTTTCATTTATAATTTGGCATTTTTATTCCGTCTTTCATGCAAATTATTTGATTCACATCCTCGATGTCATGTTATTGGTTTTTTTTTTTTTTTGTCCAACCTAAGAGACCAGATCGCGGCCTAAGCTTCGAGTTCCACTCTCTCAAATTGAGACTACAATGACTCGAACCCGGTGAGAGTCCGAGTTTGTATAGCAATTTTGTTTCATGGATGCACAAATTGTATAATTAAGTAGTCAAGCGCATAATAATATAATGAACATATATTTTTAATTGTCAGACTTCATATTTATTTATAGACATCTCTGTTAGTAAATTCGATGGCTTTAAATTCACCGTGTGCCTTTTTTTTTTAAATAATGTTCATCGTGTAGTCGAGTACGGGATAATATTTACCTTGAATTTTACATAAGAAAAATAAAAATAAAATCTGGTCTAAAACAACAAAAATGATTGGTGTGAGAGAAGAGTAGGGCCCACTCCTGCCCCACTTCCTATCACGATGTTGAGAGGGAATCTTGAATTGTCCGATCCCTTCTCGGCATGACGGTGCACAATCTCGGTAGGTCTATCACGGCTGGTAAAATAGAAACTTTAGGATAAATGGGAAAGCTGCTTCTAATAAAGTATGAATGAAGGGACTTAAAGTAAAATACAAAGAAAAGGAAAAAGTTATACCTTATCGTGTTTCAACTTAAGGGAGAGGCTGACGCATCACAAACACACATAATTTCAAAACAAAGACAGCAAAAGTTGTGGGGTCACTTTCGGCATCTATTGAGTATGGGTAGTCGTAGATTCTACGTATAACTTTCTTGTTGCAGTTAATAAATTTGTCTGCTTATCCCCACAATTACAAAGACACCCTTCATAAATGATAAAAATACTAGTGTCCCGATTAATCTCTTCTTGGTCCCCCTCACGTGGCAGTAGTAATCCAAGCTTTGAATATCAAAAGAAAAAAAATGGTTGTGGCCATAGAAAACAGCCAAAGAAACAAAAAACTTCATGCATATTTCGGAATCTCCTATCTGCCTGCTTATCTCAAAGCTAGGTGTCTGTGTGGATTATGACATATACAAAAGAGAGAGTTTGTTTGACAACGTGCTACTGCTACTATTTGCATAATATCTACACCATGAAAAAGGAATTAGGAATCTAATTTTCTCCCGGTGATTTTGACGGTGATCAAATAACGGATGTTATTTCAAAAAAAAAATATAATCTTTCTTCGCAAGTAGATATTTTTCGTTTTGGGAAATTAGTCACAAGCCCAAAAAAAAAATATTTTTATTATCAGGCCCACAATTAATTTTAGATACTGTGACATCCATAATTACATGAAACTATTAAAAATGTATGCATGACTGATTATGCATCCGCATGACAGGTTATGCATCAGGAGTATAATTGGCAACGCAACTTGGATATAACATATCTAAAAATTCGCGCCTTGGAATTTTACAAATTTTATATCGTTGGAAATCTTTTTAAGAGAGCTACGTAACGAGTACAAACAAAAATATCAAAATTTTGTTTTTCATGAAAAAATCGGAGGTGATCATCATTTTAGGCAAAATTTTCGAAAAGTTGATATATAACTATTATGCACCCACCAAAAAAGATGCATAACACATTCTGCAGACGCATAACGAATTATGCAACCATTTTCTCCACTGCATAACAAATTATGCATTTGGATAACAAAGTTATGCATCTATAACAAGTTATGTAACCATTGTTTTGGTTGATTTTAGTGCGTACATAAAAACAATTGATGCATAATGCACTATGCATCCATATTTACGGATGCATATCAGGTTATGCGCATAAAAGATTGTGCAACAATTTTCTCGATGCATAATGTATTATGCTGCTATTTTTTCGGATGCATAATAGGTTATGCATCCATTTTCATGACTGCATAACATGTTATATAGATATTATTGTAGGTGCATGACAAGTTATGCAGCCTTATTTTTTGTTGGTTTCAATACTAAGAAAAAAAGTAAACGCATAATGTGTTATGCAACCATTTTCTGGTCTGCATAACAAGTTATGCAACAACTTTGCATCTATCTGCATAGATGCATAATAGGTTATGCACCCATTTTCATAACTGCATAACAACTTGATTATTCTCAACAATATTTTTATAAGATCCTGAAAATACGAGTACAATATATACAACTACAAGGCAAATAGATCAAGAAAACATTTGCAAGGCAACCAGATGTATGAGAAAAACAGAGTAACAACGTTCATGCATTGGTCCCATCTTGTAAGAGGATCTCATAGATGTATGTTCTCAAATGGATTTCTTTATCGCGCATAACCTCTTAAAGATCTGACAGCTCCTTCACGGTTAGGATGGAGTTTAACTTGAGAAACCCATCAAGCCAAAGCTTTTTCGACCTGGCCAACAAAGATCAAGAAAAATCAAGTTACAAGACTCACACAAACATATGGCAGCTGCTTATGATGTTATTTATCAAGATGAAGTTCGGGAATCAAACACCTGTTGTTCGCGTATACTTGAAAAACAAAACTTCCATACAAACTTTTTTCAAATAGGTCATTGCGGCGGAGAAAGGTACTTGTTAAAGGTCACAGAATAAGAGATACTAGAAACACAACTTCATTAGAGAGAAATATGAAGATGTAGAAAAAGCACTTACCATGGGCAAGCATGAATAGATCTGAAGAAAACCCCTTTAGCTGCAGAAGGGTTACACACAACATCCAACTCATAAGCAATATAGCACCGCCACAATATTACCGAGTGTTCTAGCTTATCATTTGCTAATGCCCTTTCAAACAGTGCATGGATTCTATGCCGAGAACCTTCTTTGTCCAACTCATATGAAACCGCAAAGAGCCAAGAAATAACAGATGGTCTCCTGTAAGTATATTAGTATAGGACATCTGAGTACTAAGTTTCAGTGTAGGAATACATACAGTGGACTGTAAAAGGAAAGTTAAATAAGATAATATTCCATAAACTCATAAAACAGAGTAATGAAAGAGAAAATCAGTCGATCGAAACTCAAAAGTGGTAATCTTAAATCTTATGACGCAATTAAAAAGGAAATCTTACTTCTCACAGTATTCATCAAACATTCTTCGGAGTTTGACTGGTAACCCAAATTAGGCTAAAACCACCATGTTTCTGTTTTTCAGAGAAAATCCTTAAATGGGTTTGTAAAAAAGGTTTGATAATCATAGATCTACATCAAAAACTTTTTTTCAATGAAGAAATCTCGGATTTTTATGAAATCAGATCGGATCCGGAGATGGAGGAGAAAGAGAGATGAAGAAAGAAGAAGAAGAAGAAGAAGAAGAAGAGTACGATGAACATATACAATTTCATGAGAAAATTTATTTTCAATAATTTTAGGTCCGAGAATAATTTTTTCCTAAAAAATGGGTGCGTGCCTTTAGATTTCTAGGTGTGGGTTTTACAGTGGAAGAAATTGGAAAAATGGGTCTCCCTGTAGTTTTCACTTTTTTTTTTCAACCTAAACTTAAACTCATGTTTTAGCTCATTGGGCTAAAGTTGACACTTTTTCCGCGTTTGTACCTCCAACTTGGCTTAGGCCGATTTTGAAGAGGGTTTAGACTGATTTCTAAGTAGAACTTTTAGCCTTTTTGAGGGTCGTCGTCTATAAAAAAAAGTACAAATAAATTGAGGAATTAGTTTTGTGAGGAGAGAATTTCAATAACAAAAATGTTTACACACCGAAAGATAGTTGATTCCTGCGATCAGAAGTAAAAAAAGGTTCTCATATAAAAGTTTACCTTTTTTTATCTTCAAACAACTTGATTTTTGATACAAAAGAACGGGTAGCTAGCTCAGCTGGTCATCCTCATTCCTCAAAGGTGAATATATTCTAGGAGGTCTCAGATTCGAGTCTCCGATGATGCAATATTGCAGAATTTGACATGGAAGGTAAAGTTACCCCACCCCCCTTGCGGCATAATCATCCCCCTATCCCCTTCGACTTTAGTGGATGGTTCCTCATGAGGCTCGCTGGTAGGTTAGCACGGCAACCTATTCAACTAATGTAATAGTACGTTGTTGGAGCTCAACTTGCCAGGATTCCAACTAGTTTATTGTAATAATACTCTCTCAACTAATGCCTTAGCCTTTACTACTTTAGGAGAGCTTGGAGATGACTTTATCGTTGTTTTTTTTCTAAGAGATTGAAGAATTGCTTAGCCAATTGATGCTAATAACGAAGTAGGAGGTTTATTTTTGAGAAATTGGGCCAATTGCCCAAATATTTTTAAAACATGGTTCTAATGGACGAGTCAAAATTAGTATGGGTGAAATGGACACCAAAAAAATAGCAAGAATGAATCTGGATTCATCCTTGCTTAAACTTAAAAAATAGCGAGGGTGAAACTGGATGCATCCTGATGTAAAATTAAAAATAAGAAAAAGTATTTGAAAATGGGTAGGATGAAACTATTTACATCATGGATATTTTTACATTCTCGTCCATTTAAACAATATCAAATTTTACATGTCTTTTTTACCCAGAAATTATTGTTATTGGGTTAATTGACCAATTTTGTGTTTATTTTTTCATAGGGTAGACTTGATTATCCAGAAAGGTGTCGGTGCACAAATTGTTGCCCGATTACCAACCATTCCGGTGTAAAAATTTATCTCTTCATAATAATAATAATAATAATAATAAAATATTAGTACATTTTTGTTACCAAGGTAATTTTTATTAACTAATGACTTAAAGTGCATCGACTCAATGTCTAATAAAATGGTCCTAACAGAAAAGAAACACTATCAGTTGTATTGGAATATATAGCAGATACAAACAAGTAGCCGAGGTGTAGAAAAGGACTGAGGCAACCGTATGGTGAAGTGAAGACTAAATCAAGTAACCGTGTAGTCAGGCACGTGAAGTGAAGATCAAGTCAAATGATCGTGCTATACATGGCACGTGAAGTGAATACCATTCAAACCGAAGTCAAAGTCAAGATGAAGTTATCAAGACTCAAGTTATCAGAAGATCAACGGAGATCAACCAACATAGAAGATCGATTAAGTTTCCAAGAATAAAAATATCTTGTGTAATTTAGGTAGTTTTATCGACAAGTCAAATATCTAGCTAATTTCCTAGTATTCATATTCTAGTTAATTAGGATATATATTATAGAGAATAATATAATATCATATATTAATTATTCATACTCTATAAATGAAAGTCATAATGTAATTGTAAATCATCTCAGAAAGTTCTGATGATCAATATTATTATTCACCCTACGGGGTTGCTTGTGGACATAGGTCGAGTTGACTGAACCACGTTAAACATCGTCTCCATTATTTTTTTGGTATGTAGATTTATTTCTTCTTGATTATTTTATTTTATCATTGATTTGATTTTATTATTTGTCTAATATCAATGATATCCATCTTGAATTTGATCTACATATCAAAATTTAAGATGGTATCAGAGCAGCGAAGCTCTCGATCCAATCGCTTCCGCAATCTATTTTAATGTTCAACAATAATTTCATTTTAAATTGAACATCAAATTTTTTGATCAAATATATGTAACAAAGTTATTGTCCGACTTTGTTATTTTTTTATCGTCCAAACAAAATTGTCATTTTTATTTGTTTGAGTATGATCACCAACTTGATAAAAGCTTCATTAAGATTATCACATGTGTTCTTCGAAGATTATTTTCTTCAATATCAAAGATCACTGTCAATCTCGAAAATATTTTAATTTTCATATATCCTATTTTGGAAATTAATTTACTTTCCAAAGATCCCATAGAATTTCATTTATAATATTTCTTTCCCTAAATAGTTTGCCTGGATCTTATGCGAATATATTTTTCTTTCACTAAAAGTATTTCCATGTTCGTGGCATACTTTTATGATTACTGCAAACTGTAACCAAAAATAATTCCATATTGGTGGTGTATTTTTAGGATTACTGCACACCATACCGTGTTTTTTATGGAATAAAAATATTCCTTACATTTAAGGACGAAAATCTCTTATTTCTGGGTTATCTTGGAAATATTTTCTTTATTTTCGAAAAAAACAATTCAAGTCTATTACCCAGGGATAATAGCTTCACTCAGGGATCAAGCCTCCTAGATCCAACTGTTTCTCTTCCCAGTTTGCACCCTTCATACATATATACCGCAAAACAGTTAAGAAGAGAAAGTTGCGACTAGGAAGAAGCTCCAAATCAAGTCTATTACCCTCTCCCTGAATCAGTGGGACAGTTCTAATGGATCTATGCTTTTGGCTCAGAGAATATTGGAGGAACACGAGATGAGGATGGGGTTTTTATAAGGAAAAAGGAAGAACAAACCGAAGAGTCAGGAGGCTACCAATTTGAGGTTGTGCAAGGGGAAGCTAAGGAACGGTTTATATGCTTCGGCCATATGCACTCTCACGTCCAGTGGGGTAGCGCCCAATAATGAAGACACCCTGTTTGAGCTGCGTAACAAACATCCCAGCTCACCTCCCCCGTTGGTTCCGCCACCATTATCTTCACATGAAGCAATGGTAGCCACATCTGACCTTGTTTTAGGCAGACTAAGAAGTTTTCCAAAGGGGACTTCTTGCAGACGGGGTGGCCTTAGGGCACAACATCTCTTAGATGCCCTTAGTGGCTCTACAGCCGCCATCTCAAAGGAGATTATCATTTCGATAACGGATGTGGTTAATCTTTGGCTTGCTGGCCTATGTCCATCGGCTTTGGGAGAATTCGTCGCCAGTGCTCCTCTTACTCCATTGGTTAAACCTGGTGGAGTCTACACCCCATTGCAGTGGGAACTATATGGAGAAGGCTTATCTCCAAATGTGCTGCTACTCACGTGGGTAAGGAGATTAATGTGTATTTGGGTGACTACCAATTTGGTATTGGAGATAAATGCGGAGGCGAATCTATTTTACATGTTGTTAACCGTATGCTCGAGGAGAAGGGAGGCTCGGATAATCTATCCATGTTGCTCGTGGATTTTTCAAATGCGTTCAACCTCATTGACCGCACAACCATGTTATCCGAGGTACGTAAGATGTGTCCATCAATTTCTTGTTGGGTGGAATTTTGTTACGCCTCTCCATCTCGTTTATACTATATGGATCATGTTCTCTCCTCATCCCAAGGCGTGCAACAGGGTGACCCTTTAGGGCCACTGTTGTTTGCTCTTACACTTCATCCCCTGACCAAGAGTATTGCAGCGCAATATACGCTTGAAATGCAAGCTTGGTACCTTGATGATGGAACCTTGATAGGTGACACTTTGATGGTTTCCAAAGCCTTGAAGATTATACGGGATGAAGGGGATGAAAGGGGCTTGCATTTGAATATAACGAAAACTGAGTTGTTTTGGCCCTCGCCTGATCCTAGAGCCTCGGTTGCAGGGGTTTTTCCTCATAATATAAGTAAGTCGGATAAAGGGGTGAAATTATTGGGTGGTCCGGTTAGTCTTGATGCTCAGTTCAACAGGGACCTGGTTGTCAGTAGAGTGCACAAGACTATAGCTCTTATAGATGCAGTAGCGAAGCTGGATGACCCTCAATGTGAGATGCTTTTATTTCGTAATTGTACGGGGGTGTCACGGCTTTACTTTTCGTTACGAACTACCAAGCCAGGGTTCCTACAAGAAGTACAATACTTGTTTGACTCGCGGTTGCATCTTTTTCTTCGGCATATTATTACGGGGGATGGGCCAGGTTATGGGCTTCTTTAGCAGAGGCTCTCTACCCTTCCTTTCAAGCATGGAGGCTTAGGGGTGTACACTTTACAAGACACCAAGCATTAATGTTTCCTTGCTTCTTGTATGCAGACCCAAGATTTGCAGACCACTATTTTGAGAAACACTGGATTCACTGGCTGGGGGCCTTCTCTTCAGCAAGCTTTGGACTCCTTCAACTCCTTATGTGGTGATGTTTCTTCTCTTAATACTAGTAGTCTTGCCACCCATTCCATGAACTCCTTGGCAACGATCTACTTTGATGTGATTATGAAGAACGTACCCACAAGTTTTGCTTTGACGGAGCGGGATTCTGTGTTATGGCAATGCAACCAAACAAAACATGCCTGGGATTTTCTGATGGCAATCCCAATTTTGGGTCTTAATCAACATATTGGAGCTAGGCAATTCAGTGCAATTCTTCAGTATAGGTTGGGGATCCCCCTTTTCGAAGTGGATGGGTTTTTTCCCTTCTGTAAAAGGGATATGGATGTTTTTGGTGACCATGCTCTACATTGTGCAAATGAGGTGGGTCTTAAGTTTAGTCATGATTTGGTGTGTGACACCATTGCATACATGTGTTATCGAGCTGGCGTGCCAGCTAGGAAGGAGGTGGACTTGGGGCTTCTAGCTAATAATGGCACAAATTTGAGACCATCTGATATATTGGTGTATAACTGGGACAATGGGCGGGATGTATGCTTTGATGTGACTGGTGTTTCTCCCTTTAAAGGAGGTGGGGTACATACCTTTACTCCTGGGCTTGCTATAAAGAATGCGGTCACTCGTAAGAATGGCAAGTATTTGGAGAAATGCACATCACAAGGTTTTGGTTTTGGAACTCTTGCCTTCACCACCTTAGGAGAGCTAGGTGATGATACCACGGATTTTTTGAAGCGTTTGCGCAATTATATTGCTTGCTATGATGCTAACGTGCGAGTTGGAGATTTCCTTTTCCATAGGTTAGGTGTGGTCATTCAGAAAGGGGTTGGAGCACGCTGCTAGGCTTCCGACTAATTTCCTCCCGGATGATAGTCGTTCTCAGATGTAATGCATTTTTCTTATAAATATTGTTTTAATTTAATAATAATTCATTCAAAATATTTTCCATCTTTATTTTGGAAAATTATTTTCATATCTTTACCACGTAAAATATCTCCTTACATTTAAGGACGCTAAAAGTGGAGAATTTCTTTAATTGCCAATATTGGCGAGATCTTTATATCATAAAATGATATTCAGTAAAATATCTCATCTTTTATTTTCGAAAATATTTTCTATTTTCGATCATATTTTCTAGTAATAATAATAATTACGATTTCCCACAATAGTTTTCTTTAGGAGAATCTTTTTCATTCGAAAAGTCTCCTAGACGTCTACCAATATTTCTCAATGTTGTTGCAACATGAAGTTTTTCGTATGGTTAGTATTAAACTAACCAAATCCATTGGCCAAGCGAGTTGATTCTCAAAAATTAAGCGTATGGATCGTGGATCCTCACCAAACTTAGCCAAGTCAAGCCAATTTTCAACAAAAGTCAAAATGTATATTCTGCAGTGTTACTAAGTTTGTTTCAACTTTCCGGCGCCATAACCGAAGATCAAGTGTCGTGTTCGAAAGTGAAGTACAAATTTTTGTCACAAGTTTTGTTCAACTGTCCAAGTTGCACACTACGTTTTTCTACGTGTCTAACTTGAGGAGGGGGGGGGGGGTATTAGAATATATAGCAGATACAAACAAGTAGCCGAGGTGTAGAAAAGGACCGAGGCAACCGTATGGTGAAGTGAAGACTAAATCAAGTAACCGTGTAGTCAGGCACGTGAAGTGAAGATCAAGTCAAATGATCGTGCTATACATGGCACGTGAAGTGAATACCATTCAAACCGAAGTCAAAGTCAAGATGAAGTTATCAAGACTCAAGTTATCAGAAGATCAACGGAGATCAACCAACATAGAAGATCGATTAAGTTTCCAAGAATAAAAATATCTTGTGTAATTTAGGTAGTTTTATCGACAAGTCAAATATCTAGCTAATTTCCTAGTATTCATATTCTAGTTAATTAGGATATATATTATAGAGAATAATATAATATCATATATTAATTATTCATACTCTATAAATGAAAGTCATAATGTAATTGTAAATCATCTCAGAAAGTTCTGATGATCAATATTATTATTCACCCTACGGGGTTGCTTGTGGACGTAGGTCGAGTTGACCGAACCATGTTAAATATCGTCTTCATTATTGTTTTGGTATGTAGATTTATTTCTTCTTAATTATTTTATTTTATCATTGATTTGATTTTATTATTTGTCTAATATCAATGATATCCATCTTGAATTTGATCTACATATCAAAATTTAAGAAGTTGGAACATTTTCAAAAATATCTAAACTAAAATACCAAAGAAAAAATATTATTTTTGGTAAGTAATTTTTTTTTATCGAAACTTTTTATATTATTTATTTATATATTTTGTGGAGAAGCATAAATAATTCTACTTATGGTGGCTATCAAATATATGATATAAGAATAGCAGACCTTGCATACACGATAATGAAAGAGTTTAGTTGACACGATCCTAATATACAAGTGCTTAACCCCTAACTCTCTCAGCTTAAAACTCCTTTTTAACTTCTTAAACCAAACGTGATGCAAACTTTTTGACTAACAGTGTGATCCTCCTCCATTACAGCTTTACAAAAAGAAACAATAAGAAAAAATAGAGCAAAAAGTGGTTGCTTTAGAGATGTTTTCTTTCTTGCGAAAATCAAACACTTTCCTTTTGTCTTTAACCATGCCCACATCTTAGGCATGATATACTTTTCTTACTTTCTTTCTTTTTTTCCTTTTTGAAAGCCCAAGGCATGACACAATTTCTTTCTTTTTCTCACCCTAAAAAGTCCCAAAACAAACTGATCTCATCATCAAACTAATATATATCTCTTAAACCTGCTTCCCACTTTTTACATATATCCTTTTCAAAAAAAATTATCCCCACATCACCTTTTATCATCATTTAACCTTTTTTCCCATTTCCCACTCATATTATTCAAAATTTTCTTATTTTGGCTTCACATTTTGGTTTCTATCCAACAAACTTTCTCACTAACACATTTTCTTCATCGCCTTAAACCAAAATATAGATAGTTGTTAATTTCCTTCTAAAGTTTATTTTGGGCACGATTTGGATGAGGACCATCTTATAAAAAGCTACTTTTTGTAATAGAACTTTTAGCTCCTCTGTGAGGTTTGGGTATACGATCGGCCAGGTCGAAATATCCAGCCCGTTCACTTATTGAGCATCCATGACCATAAATATAGATATATGCCCATGTATGCCCATATGTGGACATTCTAATCATTTTTTTAGGAATAAAGTTTCTAGCAAAACATTCTAGCTAAAAGCAGGTTGGCTACGGCTAGCTCTTGTGCATGTTGGCAGAATCAAGAAAATATGGCAAAGAATCAAGATTCGCAGAAGAATTGTTGGCTTTGCCTGAACTTTTCTGTGAATCACATCTCCAAGTTCGGATTTTTTTTGCATTGAAAACAATAAAACACGCAATAGGGTTATACGTTTTGAAAGAAGAGAATGCAAAAATAGGGCCGGCCCTGACATTTTGCTGCCCCAAAGCATACCCAAAAAATATTGCCCCCTTATACATACAACAAACTATAGTCAGGAGCATAAGGTGGTGCGTGTAATCTATGTTAGCATTATCATTTTTCTGCCATAGTTAAGCCTTTAAATACATATATTGTGTTGCCAAAAGCTTGTCAAATATCTCAACTGTACATATAGCTAAGCATTGTTCAAAAACTTATCAAAAGAACACGTTTCACCATTAGTTACCTCTTGATGCTGTTCAGTTCGGTTCCAGAGACGCTTGTTCAAGCATGTACGAAAAATTGCCGCCATAAACGCGGAAAGTATAGCTTGTTGACCTGTTTATGTAGTACCCGAATTTTGAAGTGAATTAGGGAATCAACAAATAGATGTTTTTTAACTGCTAAATAATCATGCCTGCTCTGCTCGTTCTAGTTTATGATATATTCAAACTCTTAAAAAAAACATGCAATGAACAATAATTGATTAATTAATACCAACAGTGGAAGTGTTAAAGTACGTGGTAATACCCAAGCTGGTCTTGGGTGTTCCTGAATTGTATTTATGAACGCTCTTCGCTGCCGAGTAGTTGTTACTAGCTAGAGTCTAGAGACCTTCAACTCTGAAAATATGATAGTTTAATTCATATGGGAATCAGTATTTAGGTACCACCGATTTAAGTGTTTGATGTTTTACAATAGGTCTTGGGAAAATTTTGGCAGAATTAGAACACTGGGAGGGCTATTGCGAGTCCAGTTTAGGTGACTTGCATGATATCATGACGATCTCACGAAGGAGCAAGTAAAAATAAAACAACCACATTTTGTTGTGAATTTTTGCATTATTTAAGACTATGTACTAGTGAATCTGAGAGGCTTTACCCCCTGAACAACCCTCTTATTTTGACTTGGTAGAGTAACGAGAAAACACATGCCTGAGAGAAAGTACTTCAAAAGATCATTATTATCACCTATAGGCCACCTCACCTGTTATCGTTCTCTGGAAAGCTACAAAGTGTTCCCAATGCTCTCATTCTAATTCCCAATGTTCTCTGGCAAGCTTTTCAGTAACTGGTCTAAACTAGCTAAAGATATTTTTGTTGATAACCATTGTGCAACCATTTTCATTGTTTTTCAGTAACCAAAGTCTAAACTAGCCAAAGAGAAAGAAAAAAAATTGTTGCCCCCGTGCCTGTGCTGCCCCAAAGTCAAACTTTGCTGATTTTGCCTCATGGCCGGCCCTGTGCAAAAACATTAATATATGTCCATTTTGTGGTCTCATTTTGCCATTTTATTAAAATTAAATTCTAAAAATCTCAAAACGCATAACTACTATGTGTTTCGCACAAAGAATGTGAAATCTCCACAACGGCTAGACCAATTTTTTTGCTGGCGTATACGGGAAATCCACAAGCGAACAAATGAACAAATGACGTTATTTTTATCATTTTTGTTTTGTTCAGGATGCGAGTGCACCAACGTTAACGTTTAAATAGGATGTTTGTCTGTGTTGATGGGCCAGCAGCACTATGCCACTAGAGCCATATACACACCGAGAGAAAAAGTAGCATACATTGCTTTGACGCCAACTATGTTTGCATGTGTATCACGAAAGATGATGAATATCACCCCAACCAAAAAGATCACCATAATGGTGCTTGTGTGTAGCCTGCAGTTCGTACAAGCATTATTGTGGACGTGTTGCAAATTAAAAGGTGCGAGTGCTATCCTGATCAACAATAGTTTATGGAGAAATACATGATTCACCTTTCCGACCCTTAATTTTTCAGGCAAGCATTCTTTCCATCATATGATGGATGGACCCCAATTATCTTGTTGGCCTGCATGTCTTCTTCTTCTTCATCCAAATTTCAAAGTGTGATCAAAGCCTTTTTTAGCTTTCTTACTCATCAAAGTTGGGTCAATATCATCAAGTGATGAAACATGATACAAGTCTTATTTGATGATGAGACTTTTCGTTGATGCACTAGTGTAAGACACCACCCAATTTGTACTCATCATGTTTACATGATAATAATAATATAAAAACAAGTTCAAAGAAAAGTAGCCAAGTGTATGTTGAGCTTTCAAATTTCCCACCCTAAAAAGGTAATAAGGTAGCTTTTTCTTCTTGCACTTGAAGGGGAAGACTTCATTGTTCGTCTTCTTATTTCTATATAGATTTTTTATATTTGAATGGATTGGAAAGTAAGGAAAGTGAGTTGGCTTTTGATAAGATGACTTGGATAGTTAGATTTGAAAAAGCATTGGTCAAGCGAAGGAATGGACTATGGATGGAATGTCCACTTGTTAAGAAGATAAAACTCTTGTTGGTGAAGAAACACTTAACATAAAGATAGAAATAGTAAGTTTGTTGTGCACCAGTATTTGCATGAAATAGAAGTTATGCGACGGTGGCAGAGTCAGAAATGAAGATAGCAATAAGAAATAATTGCCTTATGGGTCAAACAGTGAATAAAATCAGTAATTTTTTTTTTAAATATGTATAAGTAGAATTTGGAAGCAGGTTTGATAAATGATGAAAAATACACCCATTTGTGATGCATGGCTCTGCTTAAGAAACCCATGCAGTAGTTCAAAATCACCTCATCTCAAGACTGGATAGGGTGTCAAGATACAAAGAATAACATCATTAGTCCAGAACAAAAATGGGCGCAAAAGACATATACCACCAACATGAGGTTAAAAAACAAGAGATACCGGTTGCCTAACTGGTGACTATACCAGATTTACTGGTAAAATCACAATATAAGAGGAAACTAAGGTGGCTGAAAATACTGACAATTCCAATTTGACCAGACCACCACATCTGTTGGTCATAATATCCATATAGCAAAACGGCTAGAAGTAACATGCATGCTCTGAAACACTAGTGAAATTATTTTATTTTCATATGCATTAATTGGCGGAGAATCTTAACTACCTAAAGTTAAAAGAGTACAGGTCCATTTTTCTTCAAAGAAATTCTTTGATGGACAGATGCTCTGTTCAAGATCTTTGTTTGGACCAACAATCGAAAATCTAGTTGTGAAGTGAACAAAAGGAGTTTCTTTCCTTTATGGAATTTTACTTACCAATAAACTCATGTCAACCTTCAGAAATAAGCATTCAAACTTCAACAGGTCAAATGGTATACGAGTCTCCAAAAATTACAGTTGATACATACGTCAGAAAAATGCCTATCAAGGAATTGTTTCCATGAAATTGCTCAAGTAAACTTAGGCTTGATTCCTTTCTTGCTATCAAACATATCCTTAATAAGTTTTTTAGCATTCCAAATAAGGACAATTCATAATCTTTAACAAGTTGAATGGTTTGTATTTCTTGTTGGTAATGAAAAGGTGTTTTATCTTTCAAAACTGTATGTATTCATGGGATGTAGGACCTGTTAGGTTACCCGATAAAAGTCTTTGATGACAATACCCAATTAAGTCAAGTCTTTTTTTCAATCTGATTTGAAAAGATGTTAGTATAATGCAAATTCTGGTAGATGTTAAATGGAGTTCAGCCTGTAAGACTGATGAAACTCGAGGATGTCGGCAAAAAGAAAAAGAAAGGAACGGTGAAGGCCTGGTTACTGGGGCATACCTGTTGGCTGTTGTATCTAAAAGACATTGGTAAACAAAACCAAGTGAATATAAGTTGCATAACAAATGCACAAATGAATGATGCTTATAACTTAAAGATATGTATAATACGAAAAAACCTGACGTCTACAAATGTTTGCAAATTCTCTACAGCTTCATACAATACAACCTACTTCAAAGCGCCATTTTCTTTAACCCCCTTAATGATGGAGTTAATCAGGACTGTACAAGTCCCTGAAAATCATAACCTTTACACACAAGTCGAACCAAGAGCAGACTAGTATGAATCAATAATTCATCCAGTCACCTAAATAAACTATACAACTAGAACCACACGCTTGAACAAAACAGGATAAGAAATTCTTTACCAACAATGAGGAATTGTTTCTATCTTTTCTAAACTTTTTCTTCTTTCAATATTTTCTTTCTTTTCGATCATGACTGTGAAATCTGTACAGCAATCAAAAAAATGTGTAGCACATACCTTACTATCGGTTATCATGCATGGCAATGTAAAGGAGCAGGTAACATTTTGTGTTAGGATTTCTTAGCTGCAGTCAGTTGCAGCAAACCTCCTGGTTTGAATTTACATCCGCATA
Organism: Papaver bracteatum; assembly: GCA_023529315.1. Taxonomy (NCBI): domain Eukaryota; kingdom Viridiplantae; phylum Streptophyta; class Magnoliopsida; order Ranunculales; family Papaveraceae; genus Papaver; species Papaver bracteatum. The sequence continues at coordinate 4,789,345 of JAJJWX010000811.1, read as the reverse complement.
ATGGGCATATTGAATTCTTAGAGATTGAGAACCACTTGGAGATGCAACTCAAATGAAATTTGTGTTTACAAGTATCGCAGGAAACAGATGGTCGGCTTTGTTTAGAAAGTCGAATTCTGCTGATACAGATTGGACACTCTTCAACACTCTTTAATTCCTTGACCAAATTTCTTTGTGATGGCCCTTTCTCTTCCACTGAAGCTTCGTCCTGTAATGCATCATCCACAATAAAGAAACCTGGATGAGCTTGATCATCAAGACTGGGAAAAACTGGAAAATTGGGGTTTTATGATTAATCTTCCTGTACCATAACTATATTTCTAAACAAATCTCATGAAACGATCACTTAGATCTGAATGCAGTGGAGCTTGTTGAGTGATCAAATACCCTACTAGAATTTCTAATGCAATTCATAACATATCCTATGACAATTTACACTGCAGAGTTTGGAGTCACTGGGAAAACATTAGCAGTGCAACCAATTTTTCACTACAGCAATCAAGCTATGATAATACGTAATAAATCAGCTGTGGTAAAACATCAAAGAGGCCGACACAACTTATTAGTAAATGTTCTATAAAAAAAAAAAAAAATTAAATGCATTCCTATTTTTTATAGCAAAAATCTTGCTGTCTAATCGCGATTTCCTAGAACAGTAGAACAAAACAATCTACCAAAGAGAATTTGGTAATCCCCAAAACAGATAAATAAAGACATAAAAGTGACATGTAAATCCCGGAAAGAGACAATATTCATAGACAGCAGTGATTGGAAAATTTCATAAACAAAAGAAAAACTCAAGTGCACCAGATATCTAGAGAACAGAGATGGATATGTTATACTATAGCACTATTCAAGAGCCTGGTGCAGGCTTCTAAGTGACAGCAAAACAAGATCTCCAGTAAAATTAAAACAAGCCATTATTATGTTTTACTACAGCATTCAGATTTCTGAAGTGCACCAGATCTACAGAATAGAGATCAATATAACCACCTTCCATTATTATTTTTTGCAAGTGAATCGATCAACTCAAACTCCCCTCTCCAAGGATATTTATGTTTTCCTTCATACTTAACCAAAATATAAAGGCTCGGCCAATGGATCAATACAAGGTTACGACAATTGCAAAGTTGAGTAGGTTGGCCAGGGGTCAAACTCCCAAGTGGTTAGGGGTTTGACTCCCGTGCTTATCATATTAAAAAAAATAAAAAATAAAAATAGTTGATTGTCAGTAGAGCATAAATTCCGTCAACCAATTAAAATTTTGAGCTATGGGTCCGATTACTAAGTCAAGTTCAAATATTTTAAATCCACTACTTAATGACTCCATTACTGAATGCAGTGCCATCAAGTTCAGAAGAATCAAAGTCATAGCTATAACAGTTTCAATCTAATGTAAACTGATGGAATGTCATAATAGTAATACGAAAAAAACACTCACTTCTTGTTAAGCTATTCGAGATACTATTTGCTCCCTATTTTTACTTGTTAAATCCTACTCCATATGCACCATTAGAAGGTAACGAAGTTACTCCACGTAAATGCACAAGAGTGTGTCTTTTACTTTGTAACGTAAACATAAATCTAGAACTATATTACAATTTGGATGAATGTCCTACCGTGGGAATTTAACTTTATTTCCCTACAGAGCATAGTTTTCACTTCAACAAAGGAATCAGTGACTCACCTTTCTCGACTGCTGATTCGAGCAAATTGTATCCATGTATCCTGAAGCTCTTCTCTCATTGCAGCTAGTCCGTGAAGAATCTTCTTTGCATTCTAATTTATGACCAGCCCACCAGTGCTGTATTTGACAATCCCGTGAGCTAAAACATAAAAGAAATTTGATTCAACTTTAAGCTTCAAGTTACACGCACACAAATGAGCAAAGAATGAATATGAAATGCTCAAAACATAAAACGCCTCCATGCTTAAATCAGTAATGGGTTGCTTCATACTCAATTCATACACATATCAACAAATCTGCGTAAATCATACAATAATATGCCAGCTTTGTATTGCAAAATTTCTCAGTTCGTAGTCTCTTGGTGTGCTAACTGTTTTGTCACTTGTAGGAAAGTCCATGAAACCACAAATGTTATGGTACAAGAACTTGAACCTGACTGACCTGGTATCCCATTGCAGAACATAAAATGAGTCTAACGGACAATAGTAAGCTAATGCTCCTAACTCATAGGTTTTAGGACATTTTTCCTATAGGAAAAAACACCATCTGATTTAAGATGCACATTTTACAGCACATTCTGAAATTCATTGCGGGATCTTCTATTTTACTAGGATGCTCAATTCCACATCATTGCAGAATCGAGGGAGGGAGGGATCTTGCCAAGTATGATGCACATCAAATTGATAGAACCTAGTGAGAGCCTAGGGGAATATGCCCACTATGCTAAAGGAGTAAGAGATACATAATCATGAACCCCAGTAAAATAAACAAGAACAAAGCTAAAGTTATAGATTAGATATGATCACCAGAAAACCTATCAGCATTAAACACTAACACCTTTAAACCACGAAAACCTGCATGTTTGCTAAGTCATCACCGTAAACTTATTGAACCTTTAGGTGTTCCATCAACTTTTCGAGAATGACATTTTAAAAGTATACCAGAGAGCTTCATGACAATACTCTATCCTATTACGAAAATATGCACACACGAGATGTGAAAGAGGAATGCACATGGCATCTTACAGAACTGGAATTCCAAATCAAAGACTTCCACGTTAAGTGAATTCAGATGCAGCACTCATATCGATGTCATCCCTTAGAAGCAAGGGTGAAAAGAGAAGTTCCTGGTCCAAGCAATTAGAACCAAACAGCAAAGTAGGAAGGACATCACCATCCTAAGGTTTAGCAAATCACTTCTTAACCTCCCAATGTTAAGAAACACAACTCTTTAAAAGTTAGTGACCAGACTATACAGAAAGAACGCTTATTTGAAAAACTTAACATCCATATTCACCCCCAAAATATACAGATTGAGGAAATGCTAGCAAGCGTGAAGCCTGAACAACAACAGAAATTCATCTCCCTTAAAGCAGAGAAAGGACTTGATGTGGCTGACTTCATTTCCGTGGAAGTAAATGCCAAACATAGTTACCAAACCTCTTTGAGATCCATGCCAAGGACAGACCAATCTAAGGTTTCATAGGTTGTGCACTCAAGACATCTCCAAACTACATATTCATACGGTAGGAAAAAACAAAGGTATGGAAGTTGGAACTGTTGAGAAATTTTCCACAATATTCTTATGCCCAACAGAACCCACAAAAATGGATAGAAATTTGGGAGGAGTTTTGGAACAAAGTAGACTCGGTGCTACTTCAAGGTCAGGTACTTGGACGACAGAAAAAGATTAAAGCTATTTGTTGGGAAATATTAGAAGAGCTAACTTCCATAACAATAATAATCCCAATAAGGAAAACAGTTAAGATGGTCGAAATTGATGCACTGTGGTGGTGATGTAAAGCTAAGTACCAACTACGGTTTGGTGGTAGCTAAGGTTGATCACACCAACAGTCCCACAGAATCATATTACTGCAATGATGGGCCACACAGGTGGCCAAGATATGATGATGGCGATGGCAGTGGCGGTCGGTGTGACACGGTGAGGGTAAGTAGGTGCTAAACTTAACAATGGCATAGCGGTGTTCTATGCTAGTAGTAGTAGTGCCTTAAATGGTCAATATATAAGTAACTAAACCAGCAATCCAAGAAACAAAGTTTTTAATCTAAAGAAAATGCATTCATCCTAAGGTCCACACTAGTCCAATCAAAAAAACGTAATCAATGTTAAGGTTTTCCACTCCTCTTGCCTTAAAATTTACCTAGAAACTAAACCTAAAATGTGTCATTGTAAACTAGACAACAACCAGGAACACAACAACAAAGCATTTCATTGACAAACGAAAGAGTAGATGCCAAAAAATCAAACAAAAAACAGCAAATTGAATAAAAGAACGAGAAGAAATCGTACCAATATCGAATTGATTTGCATCTAGAACACCGACTATTTGCTGAATCGCCACAAACACTACAAGAATCACGAATCGTTCTCGTAATCGTAATAATCTGATTACTATTTCCATTTCTCAATCCTCTATCACCATCATTAACAGTATTACTATTGATTTCATCATCATCATCATCAGGTATATAAACAAAGGTCTTTGATTCAGAGTTATCATTATTATTACTAAAAACAGAAATCAAACTAAGAGTAATAAAAACAGCAATGCAGAAGATTTGCAAACATAGATCGGGAGGAACTCCTGAGATTTCCATCATCATCATCTTCTGTTCTCTGTCTGTCTCTGTGTTTTTCTTTAAAGTATTCTTTTTTTGTTTTCTTGTTTGCTTTTTTTGTTGCAGAATTAAGGACTACTAAGCCATTAATATTATTATTTAAATAAGAGTAATTATTCATTTTGGGTGATGATGTGTTGGTTAGATTAAGTCTTTTCTCCTGCAATTGGAAGATTAAAGTAAGCAGTAAAAGAATATGTTTTATTATTTTTTAGGGTTCACAGAATTATCAGTCGCTCTCTTTCAGCTAAAGAAGCTTCGTTGAGATGTTAACTGTTAAGATAGTCAAAGACTCCAAACAAGGTTGGTTAGTTGTACTTACTTTAGCGGGACGCTACACGGTTGGAACAGGAAAAACAGCGGCATGAGGAATAGTTGTTAAATTTCCGGTGGAAAAGGTCATAACTGTAGTTTCAATAGTTGTTAAATTTCCGGGTGGATACTACGTACTCCGTCCGTTTCTAAATAATAGGCACACAAACCAACCTATTTTCTTGAAACGGAGGTAGTAAAATATAACTTTTCGACTCGAAGTGAAGAAGCTCTTTTGCAAGAGTGGAAGATTCTGGTTACTTCATCTGAAAAGATAAAAGTTAGCTTGGACTTGAGAGTGTTTGAATAGCGGAAGTAGAAGTTCTTCTGTTTCTTCGGAAGCAAAAAACAATTCCAAAAGTTTTTGCTTTACAAAAAGTTAAATTTCTGCTTCTAAAATTCATTCTGAAATTGTGTGCCCAAACTAATTTATGATTTATTTGCTTCTATAAATCAAAAGGTAACTTCTAAAGTGGTATCCAAACAGTCATTGTTGGTCTCTAAATTTTAAAATGACTTATCATAAAAGCAAAAGAAACTAGTGATAACTCTAGAAATTGAGAAGTGTATCTTTTTTTGTGAAGCAAAATAATTTTTCTTTTGATTTCTAAACCTAATTTTGCTTAGTATTTAGCATGTATTTGCTACTTCTGGATAGTGTTTCATGAGGACAAATTAATCTAGTTGTTAGAGCATTGCTCGGTCGAACTCGCATGCGTTGCTATCTCAAGCATGTTTGTCAATGTTAATGATCAAAACTATAAAATCTTGATTTCTAGTCTACTATAGCTAAGGTCTCGGACTAGGATAGAAAGTGTAGTTGAGCTCAAGAACTCCATGGCAATCATCATACAAGACGAAGGACAACTCAAGGAACCAGTGGATCTTCATCGACTAAAAGGTATGTGGAGACTTGAACTTATCCATCACTCAAAAGTCTATCTACTCTATCTCCTATCTTGAGACAAAAGTTGTATTACTATATAGACTAAGAATATACACATGTGACATTTCGAGCTGAGTATATCTCGCTTATCTATTTCTCGAAATGTGTGTTGATAAAGCTTTCGCTTTAGCCAAGTTCATCTTTACCTAGTGACGAAAGTCATGTTATGTTTCAATCACTTTGGAAATTGCTCTGACGAAAACTAGTTTGTGAATAACAACTATATGACGTCCTCTGAGAATGTTTCAATGGTTGAAATGACAGTTTAGATAATATAACCACTGGGGATATAAACATTGTTGTGGGAACACATATATATGTATAAGTCCTTAGCACTTGAACCGAAGTCTGCGAACTTTGTTGATCAAGTGAAAACTGGAACTTGAGCAGTTAACCCAGTCCGCGAACTCAGTCTGCGAACGTGCGTAGTTCTCGAACCCGAGAATTTCTGTTGGAGTTTGTGAACTCCAACCGGTTAACTTGAGTCCGCGAACCCAGTTCGCGAACTTGAGTGGTTATGTCTAAAAACGATGTTCGTAAACTTATATAAATTATATAAGGAATGCTATTGCAAACCGTGAATTTATATTTCATGAATTGATTTGAGTGAATCAATTCGTTTTTGCTTCAATTGTGTCTTGTGTAGTACATAAGATCCCATAGCAATTGAACAACTCTCTAACTAGTTCATTTGAGTAATTTGGACTAGTTATGGTGAAGAAGAATATGGTTGATATGAAAATTATCATTTGGCTAACCATTTGGTTGACTAATATTGAACCAATTATTGTACACGTTTGGGTACGGTTACACAAATCCAAAATCGTCAAGTACATGTGTGTATGGCAAGCTAAGTTTTCGATCTAACGGTTGAGAGATATAAGCTTGTCTCTAATCATGTTTTCATCTAACGGTGAATATTGAATGCTTTGTTACTAAGCTAACATTGATTCCAACCCCTGATTTGAAAGACTATATAAGGGAGAAATCTAGCAACTGGGAAACCTAATCCCCACACATTCTATGTGATACTAGTTTGCTAAACTAGAGTCGATTCTCCTTTAACCTTTGGTTTTCTTCTTCTAAAACCAGGTTAACGACTTAAACTTCATTGGGATTGTGAAGCCAGACCGATACTACTTTTCTTATAGTTGTGTGATCTGATCTTGATGTTTATATCGTACGAGTACAATTGTAATAATTGGCTTGAGATTTCTATCTCTGATAGGCAAGATACAAAAGTAATCACAAACATCTTCGTCTCATCGTTTGTGATTCCACAATATCTTTTTTTGCTATGTCGATTAAGACTATTATGAGGTGATTGATAAAACTGAGTTGTTCTTCGGGTAAATAAGTCTGGTTTTATTGATTGGTTCATGTTCACCTTGATTTATCAAAAGAGGGAACAAAACTCATAGGTTTATTCGTGGGAGACGGATTTATCTATCTTGTAGACTTTTCTGTGTGAGACAGATTTTTTTGCTAAAGTCTTCGACTTTGGGTCGTAGCTACTCTTGGTTGTGCGTGAGATCAGCTAAGGGAATCAAGTGCGCAGTATCCTGCTGGGATCAGAGGCGTAGGAGCATAAATGTACCTTGGATCAGTATGAGATTGATTGGGGTTCAACAACAGTCCAGATCGAAGTTAATTTGGAGTAGGCTAGTGTCTGTAGCGGCTTAATACAGTGTATGTTTAATCTGGACTAGGTCCCGGGGTTTTTTGCATTTGCGGTTTCCTCGTTAACAAAATTCTGGTGTCTGTGTTATTTCTTTTCCGCATTATATTTTTATATAATTGAAATAATACATATTGTGCATTGTTCAATCAATTAGAATATCCGACCTTATTGGTTGTTGATTTAAATTGATTGACACTTGGATATTGGTCTTTGGTACCATCCAAGTTATCTCTCTTTGATTAGACCCGCGAACCACATTTGCTTGAGAAAATAAAATTGAGAGATTGAGATAATAACTCCTTGAGTATTTTCTATTGATTGAGTCTAGTTGATTCTCTAGAAAACAACTCGGAGTTTTCCATACATATTGCTAATCGAAATATTGGGTGAGGTTGTTAGACCCCCGCTTTTTCAATTGGTATCAGAGCAGACAAATATTTTAAACCTTATAAGTTTATGCTTGTTCGTTCCTTAAAAATTGTCCCATGGGAAATTTCTTTGGAAAATTTGCTTTTGGCATCTGTAACGCGCACCAGAATCTCTTAAAGATTGATCAAGAAATATTATGGTCAAAACCTCTGGTTTTTCATGATAATCCCGTGTCATCTAAAAAGAAAGTTTTAGATGATATATATCAATCTAAAGAAAAAAATTAAGAAGAAGGAGAAGTTGAAGAAACGTTCATGGCGCTAAAGGATATGGAACCTCACTAGATTAACCATCAATCTCTATGAGGAGCACTATCATAATGGATCATTTGATAAAGATCTATTCATAGCATTCGAAGACGTTTTTAGATCCTTAGAAAAACTTAATTATGTTAAGTCTAAGAATTACTCCGAAAAGGGTTCTGTACATATTAAATCCTTGAATAATATTGTATAACCTGGGAATCAGAAGAATCTTCCTTCTAAGCATATCAAACAAAGGATAGGAAGCTAAAAGTCCCCTAATTACCATCATTATCGTGATTACATTACAAGGACTGTTCACACGGATCAACCAGAAATGTTGCATGAGAATTTGTCTGCACAATATGCCTCTTGGTAACAAGCTTGGCACTACCCCATGTGTATATATCTTGATATGGGTCAAGAAATGGTTGAATTAGTGTAATGTTCTCAAACAAAGCTTTTTCCTGCATCCATAGTCCCTCACAAAGTGTGTTGTCACAGGATGCATAACTTTGATATCCTAACATCTAAGAAAATCCCTCTTCCTTGTACGGGTTGCGATTTGCAAACGGGTCCAAGCCCATCTTTGGTCATATAAAGAAGAAGTTCACGGACTCACTTCTCCTTATTCACCTGTCCGCGTACGTGAACTTATAGGGTTTTGTGAGTAACCTCCATCGAAGACTTTTTGGAGAAACTAAGACAAGAGGTGTTGAATATTCACTCCAAGTAAGTAAATTCCTCTTGTTCCTTTCAATTTCTTGGATCTCATGATGAATTCTAAGGGCTCAAAAAAATTTCCCAAAGTCTCAAATAGCTCTAGTATGGATCCTCCGTGTGATCAAAATTCTCTTAGGAATAGGTTTGTGGATGATTCATGTGCTAGAATTTTTGATAAGATTTCATCTAAAGGTTTTATTTTAGAAAAGAATTTGGATTTGTCTAGTGGACATGATGAGGATTTAACTTGTTTCAAAAAGTTCAATCTTGGAAATATCTTTGATGGTCTTGGTCAAGGTTTTGATTCTCTAACAAGATTTTTCTATGCCAACATTCATGATGTTGATCGTAATAAGATGGAATTCAAATCCATGGTAAATAGAAAAAGGTTTCTTGTTAATAGAGTGTTAATTTCAGAGATTACCAATATATCGTTGGGAAACGTGCATCTCCCTAGACCAAGTGATGAACGTCCTTCATGTGATGATATCTCTGTGGGGCTTTGTGAAAATAAGGTATCTTGGAATCAAGGAAAGTTTCCTACTAATGATCTTAGTTTTGCGTTAATGGCATTTGGAAAACTTTGTATTCCCAATCTTTGTCCCTCCACAATTGAGGATTCTTGGTGGAGCCATGAGTTTGCTGAATTAGTCTATTTCCTTGAATCGGGTGTTCAAAGTCTTGATATTTGTGGATTCATTATATATCAAATGGTTTTAATGACTTCTCGCATCAAGATGTTATCTATCCTTGTTTGATTAGTCAAATATGCCATGATTTTGGTGTTGACTCAATTGGAAATTCTCTTGGGGTACCAAAACCAGTTCGTCCATGTACCTTCAGGCGCATAAGGGAGAATGTATGCAAAAGACAAAGATATGCTTCTTTGAGTGAGTGTGATTCTACCACCTTGAGTTTACTTCAAAAAATTCACAAGGGAGTGTGTAAAGTCAATTCAAGGGTCAAATGCGTTCAAGAACAATTGTCGGTGGTTGCAACTAAGTTTCCCGAGCTCAAGGATGAGTTGAATACAATTCAAGCTTCTTGGAGTACCTCCGATGAAGATGATGAGTAATGTGTTATGTCTAGTAAATCTTCTATTATTTCTCTTTTGTTTAGAAGAATAACTAGTGTTTTGGAATAGCCATTATTGTGATTACACATAGCTATATCCAATGTTTTTCATCTTCTTGTTTTTAGATTTATTGGTTTAAATTCTAAACTTGTTTGGAAGATGATGGTTGCAGTATTAATCTTTATGGTTTTATATATTGCAATATTTTGATGGGATGTGTGTGTTTACGTCCGTGAATTTGATTGTCCCATATTTTTTCAAAATTAAAGTCGTTCATAAATTGATATGCATATATTGATAAAAGGATGAATAGACTTTTGACAAACACAAAAGTTAAGCCTATATTGTCAATTATTGATGTACGATAGGTTAAAATATTTTGTGATTCAAGGATTATGTCTATTGTGTGTCATTGTGCAAATGGTGATGGAAACATAGAATAAATCCTTGTGAATTCCGCAGTAATTGATCTTCACTGATCCATTTTTTGTGTATTACTGTAAGGCTCCGTATTGTGACTTATGTTGAGCATTAGACAACCAAAGTTGATTATCTTTGTGATTAACTTAGTTGTGTTTCGTAAGATACTTTACGTCGATTATTTTGAACTAAATCAATCTTCTAGCATGGTTATTTAGTTAGCACTCCGTAAGTTTTTCTCATGTTGAGCATGATTGACTAGGATGGTTATTTTTATGATTAACTTAGTCATTGCTCCATAGAATGTTCTTATGTCGAGTGTGGCCAATTAAATTGATTACTCTTGTAATTAGTTTGGTTGAGTATGTCAATTATATTATTTGCGAGTTTTCTTGTGATCAATCTAATTGATTTATTAAGTCTCCATAAGTTTACGTGTGTTGAGCATATTTAGTCAAATTAATCTTGGTTCTCTTTGGTTAATTTGATTTAATATTTCTTGTTGGATTCCAAATTCATACTTGTATGTAATTTGTTGAGTCTAAAGAAATCCTTCTTTTCTTTTGAAATTAAGGTCGCTCTTGTTGTTCCTTAGGGAATGACATATTATGTGGGAGAGTTCTTTTGAACTAGTGCTTAATTGCCAAATCTATGTGGGGAGTGCTGTTGTGGAATATTAGAGGGGTTATCTTGCGTCTTTATAAACTCCTTGATGAATTCATTTAGCTTCGGCTTTATGATTGCATCTAAACAAGATGATACACATTTACCTTTGGTCATGAAATGTCTCTTACAAAAATTTCTTCAGGATCCCGTTCTTGTACCTTTGCCAATTTTATTGACAAAAAGGGGGAGAATTAATATGTAGTTCACACTACAAATACATATGGTTTTCAGATCATTATGTAAGGGGGAGTGGTTTCCATGTGAGATGGAGTATTTACTAAGGGGGAGTGAAGTATCACCATAGTGTTGTTGTTGAAGTTGTGATGCAATTGGACTTTGACGCCGTGAAATAATACTATGACGCTGTATAACAATGATTGAGAACCGATGCTTTTCTCATTGTTATAGCTACTGATTTTCAACAATGATGATGCTAAACTTACAACCTTTGAGATCATTGGACTACTTGGAAGTGACGAAGATTTCGAGTATTGTTGAAGATTAGAGATGTGGAATAGGAGCTACAAAGTTTATTTATATATTTTTTGTATTCCATATGTATTAATAGTTTTGCCACTAAAATTGACAAAGGGGGAGATTGTTAGAGCATTGCTCGGTCGAACTGGCATGTGTTGCTATCTCAAGCATGTTTGTCAATGTTAGTGATCAAAACTATAAAGTCTTGATTTCTGGTCTACTATAGCTAAGGTCTCGGACTAGGATAGAAAGTGTAGTTGACCTCAAGAACTCCATGGAAATCATCATACAAGACAGGACTACTCAAGGAACCAGTGGATCTTCATCGACTAAAAGGTATGTGGAGACTTGAACTTATCTATCACTCAAAAGTATATCTACTCTATCTCATATCTTGAGACAAAAGTCGTATTACTATATATACTAAGAATATACACATGTGACATTTCGAGCTGAGTATATCTCGATTATCTATTTCTCGAAATGTGTGTTGGTAAAGCTTTCGCTTTAACCAAGTTCATCTTTACCTAGTGACGAAAGTCATGTTATGTTTCAATCACTTTGGGAATTGGTCTGACGAAAACTAGTTTGTGAATAACAACTATATGACGTCCTCTAAGAATGTTTCATTCGTTAAAAAGAGAGTTTAGAACCACTGGGGATATAAACATTGTTGTGGTAACACATATATATGTATAAGTCCTTAGAACTTGAACCGAAGTTTGCGAACTTTGTTGATCTAGTGAAAACCGGAACTTGAGTAGTCAACCCGGTCTGCGAACGTGCGTAGTTCTCGAACCCGAGAATTTCTGTTGGAATTGTAGCTCGGTTTCAGTCCGCGAACTGACAGAAGTTCTCGAACCCGGGAATTTCTGCTGGAGTTTGTGAACTCCAACCGGTTAACTTGAGTCCGCGAACTTGAGTGGATATGTCTAAAAACGATGTTCGTGAACTTATCTAAATTATCTAAGGAATGCTATTGCAAACTGTGTCTTTATAGTTCGTGAATTATTCGAGTGAATCATATCGTTTTTGCTTCAATTGTGTCTTGTGTAGTACATAAGATCTCATAGCAATTGAACAACTCTCTAACTAGTTCATTTGAGTCATTTGGACTAGTTATGGTGAAGAAGAATATGGTTGATATGAAAGTTATCATTTTCCTAACCATTTGGTTGACTAATATTGAACCAACTATTGTATACGTTTGGGTATGGTTACACAAACCCAAAATCGTCAAGTACAAATGTATGGCAAGCTAAGTTTTCGATCTAACGGTTGAGAGAATATTAGCTTGTATCTAATCAGGTTTTCATCTAACGGTGAATATTGAATGCTTTGTTACTAAGCTAACATTGATTGCAAACCCTGATTTGAAAGACTATATAAGGGAGAACTCTAGCAACTGGGAAACCTAATCACCACACATTTTGTGTGATACTAGCTTGCTAAACTAGAGTCGATTCTCCTTTAACCTTTGGTTTTCTTCTTCTAAAACTAGGTTAACTACTTAAAGATTTCATTGGGATTGTGAAGCCAGACTGATACTACTTTTCTTGTAGTTGTGTGATCTGATCTTGCTGTTTCTATCGTACGAGTACAATTATAATAATTGGCTTGAGATTTCTATCTCCGATAGGCAAGATATAAAAGTAATCACAAACATATCCGTCTCATCATTTGTGATTCCACAATATATTTTTTCGCTGCATCGATTAAGACTATTGTGAGGTGATTGATAAAACTGAGTTGTTCTTCGGGAATATAAGTCTGGTTTTATTGATTGGTTCATGTTCACCTTGATTTATCAAAAGACAGAACAAAACTCATAGGTTTATTCGTGGGAGACCGATTTATCTATCTTGTAGACTATTATGTGTGAGACAGATTTGTTTGATAAAGTCTTCAACTTTGGGTCGTAACAACTCTTGGTTGTGGGTGAGATCAGCTAAGGGAATCAAGTGCGCAGTATCCTTCTGGGATCAGAGGCGTATGAGCATAATTGTACCTTGGATCAGTGTGAGATTGATTGGGGTTCAACAACAGTCCATACCGAAGTTAATTTAGATTAGGCTAGTGTCTGTAGCGGCTTAATACAATGTATGTTTAATTTGGACTAGGTCCCGGGTTTTTATGCATTTGCGGTTTCCTCGTTAACAAAATTCTGGTGTCTATGTTATTTCTTTTTCGCATTATATTTTTATATAATTGAAATAATACAGGTTGTGCGTTATTCAATCAATTATAATATCCGATATTATTGGTTGTTGATTTAAATTGATTGACACTTGGATATTGGTCTTTGGTACCATCCAAGTTATCTCTCTTTGATTAGACTCGCGAATCACATTTGCTTGAGTAAATCAAATTGAGAGATTGAGATAATAACTCCTTGAGTATTTTCTATTGATTGAGTCTAGTTGATTCTCTAGAAAACAACTCGGAGTTGTCCATACAAATTGCTAATCGAAATATTGGGTGAGGTTGTTAGACCCCCGCTTTTTCAATTGGTATCAGAGAAGGCAAACACTTTAAACCTGATAAGTTTGTATTTGTTCGTTCCTTAAAAATTGTCCCATGGGAAATTTCTTTGGAAAATTTGCTCTTGGCATTTGTAACGCACACCAGAATCTCTTAAAGATTGATCAAGAATTATTATGGTCAAAACCTCTGGTTTCTCATGATAATCCCGTGTCATCTAAAAAGAAAGCTTTAGATGATATATATCAATTTAAAGAAAATAATAAGAAAGATAAGTTGAAGAAACGTTCATGGCGCTCAAGGATATGGAACTTCACTAGATTAACCATCAATCTCTATGAGGAGCACTATCATAATGGATCATTTGATAAAGATCTATTCAGAGCATTCGAAGACGTTTTTTGATCCTTAGAAAAACTTAATTATGTTAAGTCTAAGAATCACTCCGAAAAGGGTTTTGTACATATTAAATCCCTGAATAATATTGTACAACCTGGGAATCGGAAGAATCTTCCTTCTAAGCATATCAAACAAAGGATAAGAAGCTCAGAGTCCCCTAATTACCATCATTATAGTGATTACATTACAAGGATTGTTCACACGGATCAACCAGAAATGTTGCATGAGAATTTCTCTGCATATTATGCCTCTTGGTAACAAGTTTGGCACTACCCCATGTGTATATATCTTGATATGGGGCAAGAAATGGTTGAATTAGTGTAATGTTCTCAAACAAAGCTTTTTCCTGCATCCATAGTCCCACACAAAGTGTGTTGTCACAGGATGCATAACTTTGATATGCTAACATCTAAGAAAATCCCTCTTCCTTGTTCGGGTTGCGATTCGCAAACGGGTCCAAGCCCATCTTTGGTCATATAAAGAAGAAGTTCACGGACTCACTTCTCCTTATTCACCTTTCCGCGTACGTGAACTTATAGGGTTTTGTGAGTAACCTCCATTGAAGACTTTTTGGAGAAACTAAGACAAGGGGTGTTGAAGATTCACTCCAAGTAAGTAAATTCCTCTTGTTCCTTTCAATTTCTTGGATCTCATGATGAATTCTAAGGGCTCAAAAAAATTTCCCAAAGTCTCAAATAGCTCTAGAATGGATCCTCCGTGTGATCAAAATTCTCTTAGGAATAGGTTTGTGGATGATTCATGTGCTAGAATTTTTGATAAGATTTCATCTAAAGGTTTTACTTTAGAAAAGAATTTGGATTTGTCTAGTGGACATGATGAGGATTTAACTTGTTTCAAAGAGTTCAATCTTGGAAATATCTTTGATGATCTTGGTCAAGGTTTTGATTCTCTAACAAGATTTTTCTATGCCAACATTCATGATGTTGATCGTAATAAGATGGAATTCAAATCCATGGTAAATAGAAAAAGGTTTCTTGTTAATAGAGTGTTAATTTCGGAGATTACCAATATATCGTTGGGAAACGTGCATCTCCCTAGACCAAGTGATGAACGTCCTTCATGTGATGATATCTCTGTGGGGCTTTGTGAAAATAAGGTATCTTGGAATCAAGTAAAGTTTCCTACTAATGATCTTAGTTTTGCGTTAATGGCATTTGGAAAACTTTGTATTCCCAATCTTTGTCCCTCCACAATTGAGGATTCTTGGTGGAGCCATGAGTTTGCTGAATTAGTCTATTTCCTTGAATCGGGTGTTCAAAGTCTTGATATTTGTGGATTCATTATATATCAAATGGTTTCAATGACTTCTCGCATCAAGATGTTATCTATCCTTGTTTGATTTGTCAAATATGCCATGATTTTGGTGTTGACTCAATTGGAAATTCTCTTGGGGTACCAAAACCAGTTCGTCCCTGTACCTTCAGGCGCATAAGGGAGAATGTATGCAAAAGACAAATATATGCTTCTTTGAGTGAGTGTGATTCTACCACCTTGAGTTTACTTCAAAAAATTCACAAGGGAGTGTGTAAAGTCAATTCAAGGGTCAAATGCGTTCAAGAACAATTGTCGGTGGTTGCAACTAAGTTTCCCGAGCTCAAGGATGAGTTGAATACAATTCAAGCTTCTTGGAGTACCTCCGATGAATATGATGAGTAATGTGTTATGTCTAGTAAATCTTCTATTATTTCTCTTTTGTTTAGAAGAATAACTAGTGTTTTGGAATAGCCATTATTGTGATTACACATAGCTATATCCAATGTTTTTCATCTTCTTGTTTTTAGATTTATTGGTTTAAATTCTAAACTTGTTTGGAAGATGATGGTTGCAATATTAATCTTTATGGTTTTATATATTGCAATATTTTGATGGGATGTGTGTGTTTACGTCCGAGAATTTGATTGTCCCATATTTTTTCAAAATTAAAGTCGTTCATAAATTGATATGCATATATTGATAAAAGGATGAATAGACTTTTGACAAACACAAAAGTTAAGCCTATATTGTCAATTATTGATGTAAGATAAGTTAAAATATTTTGTGATTCAAGGATTATGTCTATTGTGTGTTATTGTGCAAATGGTTATGGAAACATAGAATGAATCCTTGTGAATTCCGCATTAATTGATCTTCCCTGATCCATTCTTTGTGTATTACTTTGAGACTCCGTATTGTGACTTATGTTGAGTATTAGACAACCAAAGTTGAATATTTTTGTGATTAACTTAGTTGTGTTCCGTAAGATACTTTACGTCGATTATTTTGAACTAAATCAATCTTCTAGCATGGTTATTTAGTTAGCACTCCGTAAGTTTTTCTCATGTTGAGCATGATTGACTAGGATGGTTATTTTTATGATTAACTTAGTCATTGCTCCATAGAATGTTCTTATGTCTAGTGTGGCCAATTAAATTGATTACTCTTGTAATTAGTTTGGTTGAGTATGACAATTAGATTATTTGCGAGTTTTCTTGTGATCAATCTAATTAATTTATTAAGTCTCCATAAGTTTACTTGTGTTGAGCATATTTAGTCAAATTAATCTTGGTTCGCTTTGGTTAATTTGATTGAATATTTCTTGTTGGATTCCAAATTCATACTTGTATGTAATTTGTTGAGTCTAAAGAAATCCTTCTTTTCTTTTGAAATTAAGGTCGCTCTTGTTGTTCCTTAGGGAATGGCATATTATGTGGGAGAGTTCTTTTGAACTTGTGCTTAATTGCCAAATCTTTGTGGGGAGTGCGGCTGTGGAATATTAGAGGGGTTATCTTGCGTCTTTATAAACTCCTTGATGAATGCATTTAGCTACGGCTTTATGATTGCATCTAAACAAGATGATACCCATTTACCTTTGGTCATGAAATGTCTCTTACGGAAATTTCATTAGGATCCCGTTCTTGTACCTTTGCCAATTTTATTGACAAAAAGGGGGAGAATTAATATGTAGTTCACACTACAAATACGTATGGTTTTCGGATCATTATGTAAGGGGGAGTGGTTTCCATGTGAGATGGAGTATTGACTAATGGGGAGCGAAGTATCATCATAATATTGTTATTGAAGTTGTGATGCTATTGGACTTTGACGATGTGAAATAATAATATGACATTGTATAACAATGATTGAGAACCGATGCTTTTCTCATTGTTATAGCTACGGATTTTCAACAACGATGATGCTAAACTTACAACCTTTGGGATCATTGGACTACTTGGAAGTGACAAAGATTTCGAGTATTGTTGAAGATTAGACACGTGGAATAGGAGCTACAAAGTTTATTTATATATTTTTTGTATTCCATATGTATTAATAGTTTTTGCCACTAAAATTGACAAAGGGGGGGATTGTTAGAGCATTGCACGGTCGAACTCCCATGCGTTGCTATCTCAAGCATATTTGTCAATGTTAGTGATCAAAAGTCAAAACTATAAAGTCTTGATTTCTAGTCTACTACAGCTAAGGTCTCAGACTAGGATAGAAAGTGTAGTTGAGCTCAAGAACTCCATGGCAATCATCATACAATACGAAGGACTACTCAAGGAACCAGTGGATCTTCATCGACTAAAAGGTATGTGGAGACTTGAACTCATCTATCACTCAAAAGTCTATCTACTCTATCTCCTATCTTGAGATAAAAGTCGTATTATTATATAGACTAAGAATATACACATGTGGCATTTCGAGCTGAGTATATCTCGCTTATCTATTTCTCGAAATGTGTGTTGTTAAAGCTTTCGCTTTATCCAAGTTCATCTTTACCTAGTGACGAAAGTCATGTTATGTTTCAATCACTTTGGAAATTGCTCTGACGAAAACTAGTTTTGTGAATAACAACTATATGACGTCCTCTGAGAATGTTTCATTGGTTAAAATAAGAGTTTAGACAATATAACCACTGGTGGATATAAACATTATTGTGGTAACACATATATGTATAATTCCTTAGCACTTGAACCGAAGTTTGCGAACTTTGTTAACCAAGTGAAAACCGGAACTTGAGAAGTCAACCCAGTCCGCGAACTCAGTCCGCGAAAGTGCGTAGTTCTCAAACCCGAGAATTTCTGCTGGAGTTGTAGCTCGGTTTCAGTCCGCGAAGTGACGGAAGTTCTCAAACCCGGGAATTTCTGCTGGAGTTTGTGAACTCTAACTAGTTAACTTGAGTCCGCGAACCCAGTCCGCGAACTTGAGTGGTTATGTCTAAAGACGATGTTCGTGAACTTATCTAAATTATCTAAGGAATGCTATCGCAAACCGTGGCTTTATAGTTCATGAATTTATTCGAGTGAATCAATTCGTTTTTGCTTCAATTGTGTCTTGTGTAGTACATAAGATCTCATAGAAATTGAACAACTCTCTAACTAGTTCATTTGGACAATTTATGATGAAGAAGAATATGGTTGATATGAAAGTCATCATTTGGCTAACCATTTGGTTGACTAATATTGAACCAACTATCGTACATGTTCGGGTACGGTTACACAAACCCAAAATCGTCAAGTACATGTGTATGGCAAGCTCAGTTTTCGATCTAACGATTGAGAGATATTAGCTTGTATCTAATCAGGTTTTCATCTAACGGTGAATATTGAATGCTTTGTTACTAAGCTAACATTGATTTCAAACCATGATTTGAAAGACTATATAAGGGAGAACTCTAGCAACTGGGAAACCTAATCCCCACACATTCTGTGTGATACTTGTTTGCTAAACTAGAGTCGATTCTCCTTTAACCTTTGGTTTTATTCTTCTAAAACCAGGTTAACGACTTAAAGATTTCATTAAGATTGTGAAGCCATACCGATACTACTTTTCTTGTAGTTGTGTGATATGATCTTGTTGTTTCTACCATACGAGTAAAATTTTAATATTTGGCTTGAGATTTCTATCTCCGATAGGCAAGATATAAAATTAATCACAAACATCTTCGTCTCATCGTTTGTGATTCCACAAAATATTTTTTCGATGCGTCGATTAAGTCTATTGTGAGGTGATTGATAAAACTGAGATGTTCTTCGGGAATATAAGTCTGGTTTTATTAATTGGTTCCTGTTCACCTTGATTTATCAAAAGACTCGTGGGATACGGATTTATCTATCTTGTAGACTTTTCCGTGTGAGAAAAATTTGTTTGCTAAAGTCTTCGAATTTGGGTCGTAGCAACTCTTGGTTGTGGGTGAGATCAGCTAAGGGAATGAAGTGCGCAGTATCCTGCTGGGATCAGAGGCATAGGAGCATAAATGCACCTTGGATCAGTGTGAGATTGATTGGGGTTCAACAACAGTCCAAACCGAAGTTAATTTGGAGTATGCTAGTGTATGTAGCATCTTAATACAATGTATGTTTAATCTGTACTAGGTCCCGGGGTTTTTCTGCATTTGCGGTTTCCTCGTTAACAAAATTCTGGTTTCTGTGTTATTTCTTTTCCGCATTATATTTTTATATAATTAAAATAATACAGGTTGTGCGTTGTTCAATCAATTAGAATATCTGACCTTATTGGTTGTTGATTTAAATTGATTGACACTTGGATATTGGTCTTTGGTACCATCCAAATTATCTCTCTTTGATTAGACTCGCGAATCACATTTGCTTGAATAAATCAAATTGAGAGATTGAGATAATAACTCCTTGAGTATTTTCTATTGATTGAGTCTAGTTGATTCTCTAGAAAACAACTCGGAGTTGTCCATACAAATTGCTAATCGAAATATTGGGTGAGGTTGTTAGACCCCCGTTTTTTCACTAGTTTTTTTTTTTTTTTGAAGCATGAGAAAACATAAAGAACATGCCTGGCTAGCTATTACACGTGGGTATCTTGTACCCATAGAGTAATTTGATAGAATTTGGTTGATAAAATGTGGGATTGCCTGGTCCTATATTGTTGTTCATAAGTTTCCTGCTTGTCTTCCGTCTACTGCATAGTTTGCAAGACCATCTGCTGCTTGATTCCCTTCTCTATAGTTGTGTTGTATAGCACAATGAGGAATTTGGTGCATTCTCTGTTTTATTTCGGCAATCATTTCTGCAATATACCACAGAGCTTAGGTCTCCGTTTTTAGGAAGCGCGTCAAATTTTCCTAATTCGTTTCGAAGATACCTTTTGGTTATTGTCTCCCCGTTGTTGTCCTTGATTCCAGGAGAGTTGCCCACGTTTCGGCTATTAGTGTTGTAGTTAATCCCAGAGGCTGCGCGAGAGCCATCATGATAAGAACGAAAGTGCGATGTTTTTTCACCTATAATTACAATAGCTAGGACTCATTTTATCACTAATAATCTTGTTTTAAGTCTTTTCAAGGGAATAAGCTCTTGTGGAGAATTGGCTCGAAAAAAATGTTATTTGCACCCGGAGGACACGTGTTATTCGGACTCTCACTGTTGATTAAGGGCACCTCGATTACTAAGAGGTACCCAAATTACTATTGGCACCCAAGCTGCTGGTTAAGGGGCACCTTCATCACCTTCGTTTGAAACTGAATATCGGCGGGAAAAGGAGTTCTTCAAGTAGCAGAATTAGGGTTCATATTTTTGTCAGGATTGAAGGAGACTCAATGGCTGAGATTCTTTTCCATAACTTGATTAGTCTTAACAGGCGTGGTAGGGTCGTTGGAATCGATTCAGTTTAGCTGGTTAGTAGTGTGGAAGAAAAACATGGAACTTTGAAAACCCGAGACTGCTGATGGATTTTTTTGAAGAGTTTTTGTTGAGACTCAATCACAGATTTAGCTTGATTTTGGCCCGTTACACTCAAACATGACTGATATGTCCTTCAGATTCGAAAAAAATTGGTTGAATACGTGGATTTTCTACACAACAGGGCACATGTTTGAAAAGGAAATATTCACGGGGTTCTACAGTAATTTTAGAAGATTTGTTTGGATATTTTCATGGGATTCGGACAAGTATTCTTTTACTTACCATGTACACACGCTGTTTACGTATTTTGGAGAAGAAAAAATCAGTTATTTTGGTGTTTGTTTTAGAACAGGGAAGAAAACAAATCTTGGGATTTATCTACTATATTTTTGGAAGGTTGGAGTGTGGGAAGACATAGTATTTCTCTAACTAAACGTGTACACAACGTGTTTCGATAGATTTCATCTATAGCCGACGCGTCAAAATGGAGAGAAGAAAAATAAAAGGGAATAATATCTCGGAAAAATTGCGGAGAGTGAAAGAGAAAGATTTTGGAGTTATTGTCGATATTTGGAGGACTTGTTGAGTATATAAGGAGTGCCGGGGACTCATATAATGGGGATGAAGTGATTGGGGCGAGTACAGAGTGAAGAATCGAGAATTGCAGAGATTTTTCTGTTGCCGCAGTTGGGAAGAATATGAAGAACAAAGTGCTGCCATAGACTGTCGAAAATAAACCGTGGTCTTTTCTCGGTTTTGCAACAGTCTTTGCAGCGACATATCAATAATGACAGCAGCACTATTCTTTTATCATATATTGTAACAGCTGCTTTTTAACAATTTTTCAAAAGTGTACTTGTAACAGTAGATTATGTGACGCCCATAAAGCGTTGCGAACCTCTGTTTTATTAGTTTTTCTTGAATAAAAACACCATTTGAGTTATGAAATATATTTTTGAGCGTGTTTTCATCATGAGGAGCTAAACCCAAACATGGGGTCAACGGAGGAATCCAAATTTCAAACATGGGTAAATTTATTTTATTCTCTATATGACTTTTGCACTAATTAAAATAGAATTATGATTTTGATTAATTAGTTATCATTTCATTTGTTGGGTCATGCTTGCTTAGATGTTTTGATGTCCCGTGCTTAGGATTTATAACTAATATTTTGAGAATCTACCTTGGCAAAAATAAGAGTTGATGTTATTTTATTCATTGAGCGACATTTGTTGAAGAATAAATAATTAAGCCTTATGATATGAATTCGGTGGAATCCTAGTCCCAGTAACTCTCACTTTTGTTTATATTATACTAGGTCTTAACCCGTGCCGTAACGGCACGGGCATAATTTTTATTTAGTTATGAATTTTCCGACGTATGAATATCAAATATAATATGTATTAATATCAAGTTTACCCTTCTTATCGTTGCAAAAGTAAAGGGAAACCCGATAGATATTTTTATTCTTCACTTCACATCCTTTCTAGCATTTTCCGCCTTGACATCCTCCCATACTATGCCTCTCCTTTTTCGAGTTGTATCCTCAAGCCAACAATGAAATTATATCGAAACTAATTTTTACATATTTTTTCCCAAAAAAATATATTATTTGATATGTTTTTTAGTTTAAAAAGATATCTTATCGATCTTTTGAAATGGTATTACCTTTTTTCATATTTCTTATATTTAGTGAATGGTGTTAGGATGTTCATGGAAAATAGGAACCTACTATGGGCCCGACAACATAGCACCGATCATGTCCCCACTTGGCCACCTTGGGATATGAGGTGTGTGGTTTTAATCTAAAATGCCTCAGCGCTACGTAAGGAGATGCCCAAGTTTATTAAGCTCAACATGTACTCCTATTTCTTCCATGTGGGACTATACGTAGCTATAATTAAGTGGTTTATCGTGCCACATACTCCAACAATCTCCACCTTGACGATATTAAACCACTTCACCAGTCCAATCAGACTTCACCATATGATTACCATTTGTATATGCTACCCATCGATCAGGATTATTGTCACTATGCGCCCTACAATCCTACTTCACCTTGAGTTAATGAGAATGCAAGCATCAACTCCAGCTTGAGCATTTCCTTTCCCACATAGAACCCTACTACTTGAGAGTTAATGTGTGAGACACTAACTCCACCTTGAGCGCCAATTCATACTTGAGCATTGCCTTTCTGATTTAGAACCCTGGTCCACCTGAGTTAATGAGTGAGACACTAACTCCATCTTGAGTGCCAATTAAACTTTGGGCCTTGCCTTCTTCACCTTGAGTCTGATTTCACTTACGCCCTAAACCGGGTGACATCCACAACCACTTCAACGTTCGAACAGTAGCCCCAACCACGGGTTCTGATACCAATTTTTAGGATCTTCATGGACCATCAGACACTACTCAGGTCCCAACCACATAACACGAAACCCCACTTGACCACCTTGGGATAAGAGGTGTGGGGTTTTTAACTAAAAGCCTCGGTGCTATGTATGGAGAAGTCCAAGCTTATTGTATGTTCTTACTATTTCAATGATGATGACATACTTAAAATCTAATTCATTCACTTAATGTATTATTTAAAATGTTAAGTCATTTCTGATGGTAATCATTTTACCCACATACGATGTAGTTCTAGTTTTTCAAAATTCCCATAAATATTATGTACGTAATTCAATTTGGCAGGAAGAGTTCATCGAATGGAATATATGTAATAGCTTTTCCTTTCGTAACATTGTGGCCTTTTCAACATAGTTGGATCCAGAGTTGGTAAAAATCACTGAATTTATGGGTTCTCGGGCGAGAGTAATCTAGGTATGGGCTACCTCCCAGAAAACTACTAATGGATGTCCACATCAGTTTTAGTTGAAAATCCCACGCTATAGGATAACCACAATGACTAAGTGGGAACATTATTGGCAAAGATCAGGTCCTTAAAAATGGTATTAGAGTCGACCACGGGTTACATGTCGAGGGCGAAAGAGTATGCTTAACGGATTGAACATATTCCAGAATCTCATGAGTGAGAAAAAATGCCTGAGTCTAGGATTGAACATATTTCGTACCCGAGGAAGGCTCCAAATTAAGTTGGAATAGAGGTAATGGTTTGTCATTTGCTAACACCGAGACCTTTTCAGCATAATTGGCTTCGTAATTTGTGAAAAATCTTTATAGTTAAGCATGATCGGTATTGAGTAATCTTGGGATGGGTGACCTCTTAATAAGCTGTTGCTAGATGAACGCAACGGTTACCATTGAAAACTCAATACTATCAGATGAACGCAGTGACTTAGTAAGGACATTATCGGTAGAGGGCAGGCCATTACATTCTACGACATTATGCCTCCCAATGTGAGGTTATTTGTTGCATAAAAGTAATAAAATCATGATTAGTTAGTAAGTCAAATCATTAAGTAATTAACCTAATAACAATAAGCTCTACTAACAATAAACTCTGCTATCCATCATCATTGAATAAAAATAACGTTAAACCATTTATCAAGAAATACGTGAGGCGATCTGAAATTACTCACCAAGGCACCAATACTTGCCACCGTCATTATGGTCCACTTATATAATTGTTAGCCAATTTAACTAAGTTTGGTGCTGCTTTTTTTCATTCAAAAAAGTATTTTGAAAACATTTTGATAGCAATATTTTTTCATCTTAATGTTTATTAAAGATTTCATAAAGTGTATACTTCCAAAATTTATCAATTTGTAAAGTGGGGAGAAGGATCTTTTAAAAGCTTCAAAAGCAAAAGCTATAGTTCATCCTAGCTTCATATTTTATTTTCCAATTCTATCCCATTTTGTTTATAACTGACAACAATTATCCTTGAATCTATATATGATCACCAATTTTTATTTTTTATATTTTATATTCTTTAAAGATAATTATTTTTTATTTTCAAACTACATTTTATGTTATATCGTGTCACTAAAATATACTTTTATTTTCAACGATAAATATTAAGAGATTATGGATTTTTAAAAAGTGGTTTAGAAAAATATTACTTTTTTAGTAATAATACTACTTAGTAAATTTAATATTACATGTGTACGTACTCTAATAGTAGAAAATTTACTTACTTTACGCACTATAAAATAGAATAGACAATTTTCAGAAATATGTCTGCTTTTGTCATTTCCTCACTAACTATAGTTGAACATAATATTTTCAGAGATATTTCTTTTTTTTTAAATAGTTTTAGCTTTAGTTTATAATTTGCAACCGTTCAATTGTATTTTTTTTTTACAAAGCTCGGCACAGTAACTTACATCGGCAACCAATTGTTTTTTTTACATAGCTCCGCACAATAAGGTACATCGGAAAAGCACTTTTGTAAAGATCGCTGCAATACCAAACTAATTCTAAGTATTAGATAATAAAATTATACTTTTATTATCATCATTAGTAGAATAATTTATATATTATCTTTTTTAGTTTGACATTTAATTAATAGACTATTTATTATGAAGAATTATGGAACCTTAATGACATGATAACTTTTGTCCATTAGATGCATTTCTAATCTCAATCACAACCATCACCTATGACAAATGATTACCTCCCTAGATTTATCTCTTGTGAGGAAAAATTTGAACCGCCACTTACATAAGCAAAGTTATCCAAAGATTCCAAACTGTGCTTTATATTCTTGATGATAACAATAAGAAAGTGAAGTAACAAAGTATTAGTATTGATTTTGCTTAATCGGATTGCATAAACAAAACATAAAGTGTTCCATTATATGAGTTACCGGAAGATCCAGGTCTCTTGTACTTGTTCCTTAGATTAGTGGTTATTTATGTGTTTATAGGGCTTAACCCGTGCCGTAACTAATATCTACTGATATTATTAGATTAGTGATTCATTCGACCTTCGCCACCGCTTCCACAACCTACTATCGCAACTAATATCTATTGATATTTTTTCTGTATTTATCAAAATTATTTATTAATATAAGAAATAAAAAATTATTTATTTAACTAAGAGAAATTTTATAATGAAAGAAATTAATAGATTATTTATTATGAGCAATTAGTGAACAAATATTATTATGGTCAATTAATAAATCATTTAATATCAATTAGTGTGGAACACTAATTAGTTAGGTATTTATCATATTAATCATTTACTATATTTATTATATTAGATTTCCATTAATAGGTCATTAAATGTTAGTTTTATGGGACAAATTCCAACCATAGATTTATCAATTGGGATATGAAATCTTGGCCATCACTTACACGTGCAAGATGAGGGTGTGTTCAAGAGAACTACATCCGTAGATTTATCTTTGTCCAGACAAATCCTGACCACCACTAACAAAGGCAAACTTATAAAAACCTTGTTTTATACTAATGACTAGCCCTTAACCTGTGCCATAACGGCACGGGCCATGATGTTGGTTCATTTTCAATATATCGTATAATTTATCCCCCGAATACTTATCAACTCCTTATGATTTAATATGTGTTTGTCATAAAAATAGTTGGGAGTTTCCTCTCTTTTTTCCTTTTTTTTTTCATTTAATATTTTACCGCCGGAGATTTGCTCAAACGAAAGAAATATAATCTTAACTTCCAGACACTTTTTTATTTAGGTTCATTGCTTATAATGAGATAATGCTCTACATGAACATGGAAGTTTAAATATTTTTTGGAAATATGTCGTCAACAGCGCTCATCTCAGTGAAATCAACTAATCAATATCGTCCATAAAAGTCTCCACATGCTCCTATTTCGCTCCAGCTGACTCATTTATCATGGTCATGTTGTCGATCCTCCAAATAGGCAGAGAATAGTATTTTTTAACATCGAACGAATGATACAAACTATCCAATGTGACATGATTTTCCTGTAATTTTTCAACACTCATTAGATGACAATGTTTAAAATGTGTACCCATTACCTTTCGAAGGGATTGTATATATGCGAACCTCTGTCATTAAATCTTCAACAAAGTATTGTTCCCAACAATTCGTCTTAACGAAGGCTTTGGTAACTTCAAAAGTCTTTGACATTTTTTCACTTCCGTATCTTCCTACCTTCACTTGGAATACAATCTGGCGACACATTACCTAATAAAGAACCTTGAACATATATTGTGCTCCCTGATCCTATTTCAAATTAATAGGTACAACAGATCCTTTACCAAAAGTTGACATATTCTACGTTGAATATTTATAAATTTTTTTTATGGTATTGTGGATCGTTTCTTTCTAAGATTGTAGTTTTCAAAATTGGCCTCTTCAAGTCCCACGGTTTTCTAAGTTTATATATCTTGTGTGTTTTTAACATTTTAGTTAGCCATATTATGTTTGTTACTAACTTTAAACTTGATGTCATCTTCTACTGTGAACTTTATGTGATTTCAGAATCGAAATAGTTATACCTCTTTCATTCGTATCAAGTAATCCGCTGTATATCTCAACAATTCTTCTACAACAATTCATTTCTTTTGCCGTTTCTGGGCCATCAGTAGCCATTATTGTCAAACGTAATCTGTCTAATTTTTGTTGATGTTATGTATTTGCAATGTTTTATTTTTATTAAATAAATATATTGTGGAAAAACTAAAAACTAAAAACATAAATATTACATCGGGTCTAAGTTACGATATCCAAAATACTCTGGATACTGCTTCTGGTGCCTTTTTTCCTCAAATTCCTCGTTGTAATTTAGATGGTACATGCAACACCAATCATTTGCAAAGTGAGTTATTTGCGCAAGTGTGGTCAATGTATCCCTTGCCTGTAATAATAATAACAACACGTCAATTTTTTTCAAGGCATCCAGTTGTAAATGGTATGAATCTAATAAATATGAATTATACCTCAATCTTAGATATCACCTTCTTCTCACATAACATAACAATTGAGGAAGGACAAATCTTGACCACTCTTTACATACGCAGCGTTAGCCAAACTATGTTTTGCAATTGTCTTACGTGAAAATTATTATTAATCCATATTTTAGTCAGCTCCTATCGAACCCGATCTAATTAGTCATATAGAAAGTTAATCTTAAATTTTTGACCTTATCTCTTGACCAAATTATTGAAGTATTTTCAGTCATATTCTGCTTTGTGTGATTTACCCATCTGTGTCTACTCTACCTTCTAACCCAGTGAATGAAACTTATACATATTGATCCGTAATTTGATATTGTTGATTTGTCATCAAGAGGTCGCATGATTTGAGGATGTAAAATATAAAAAAATTCTATAAACATCGGAGGCGAAATATAGATTTATGATTTAGTGTTTTTTATGATGATTTTGATGAACAAACATAATTTTCAAACTAATATTTTAGAATGCAAATACATTTTCCAGGTCAATAAGGTTTTATAACGGGAATTGAGTGAAAGTTGTTGTCTTTGTAGGTAGTTGTCACGAAACAACTCGACATTGATGGTCTTTCAGGAAAAAGAATGTAATAGTACTTGAGAGAGCGATAATGTTCTCTTATGCGGGTACACCAATTGCCTTTATATAATACGGGTAATCGAACATTCATGATCATATTGTCTTATACGTTCCAGTATCATCCTCGAAATATTTGGTTTTTGTCCTTATTAATCATGCCAAAAACAACCAATTACATCTTTCACAATACAATGTTGCATGTTTTGTGAAGATTATTTTTTTACTTGGTCAATAAAACTCACTAAAAAGCAAAAACTATTATTATACACTACTATTACCAACACCCACCACCATAAAAACCATCCACCGCCACTATTTCTTCCACCAATAGTAATGTTACCGCCTCCACCATTCACAAACACCCGCCACCGCTTATACTAACCCTACTTCCACTACCACCATTAGAATTAATATAGTTTTTAGTGAAATTATTTATTAATAAAATTATGTATTTATGTTAGATTATTAAAGGGACATTAATAATAGAAATTTAATTAATCATTATGAACAATAAATGAGACACTAATTAATAAAATGTTTAAAAATGGTTAAGTTGAACAAACCCCAGCGGTAAATTTATCCTTGCCAAGGACAAATCCTGACCACTCTTTACATAAACAAATCGATAAGAAATAATTTCATATGTTCTGATATTGATTCGTGTCGTTCGTTTAGTTATTACAAAACATGGCAATTGATTGCACCAATTTTTAAAAATGGACATGTGTTTTATCGAGTTTATTTTAACATTTGAATGATCAACCATGTTTTATACTTTATAATATATAACGTTACACATTTTGTGGCATTACGAAATTAGTATAATATGTCTTTGTTCACCAATACCCGCCACCACCATAAAACCATATATCCTCTTTTTTTATCCACCACCACCTAGTGGCGGAGCCAAGGTTTGACTAATCTGGCTCTAACCCCTTAAATTTTTAATAACTACATAAATTTTTTAGTTTATTTTATAAATAGTACTCTGTCCATATATATTTATGGTTTAGTCCACCAAAGTTTACATGTTTCTTAAAAAAAAAAAAAAGGCCTCCTCAATGTCAATTCTTGACTCTACCACTGCCACCATCACTGCTGCCCATCCCATGTAGGTTGTTGGACGCAGTTCTAATTTTCAATCACAAATGCCATTATGAGGTTTAAATTGAACAAAATTTCGTCAATTGATTATTTTCATTATTTTTTTCCGTGTATATATTCTTTTTTGTATTGCAATCAATTTTATTTTAACATTAAAAAATCATGATTTATACCATATAGTACCAAAGATAACATGGGTACCATTTGGGTGATCCAACTACGATCATGAAAATATTGTCTTTTATGATATCATCCCTGAAATATATGGTACCTTCCTTTATCAAAAGTGTTAAAAACAACCAACCACATCTTCCACACAACGATGTTATCGATGTTGTAACGATAACGTAAAATTAATATTGTCCATCACTACTCACCAGCATTCACCGTCACTACTTCTTCCACCACAAACCATGGGAGGAGCCGGGATTTTGAGGAGAGAGAGAGAAAAAATTCTTGGCAAGATGGATACATGTGAAAAATGAACTTTGTATCCCATTTTACGATAAAAGAACAAAAATAAATATAATTGTGCTTGGCTCCGCCTTACAAACCACTAATCTTTCGGCCTCCACCTCTTCTACTACTCATTGTCGCAGAAAATGTCTATTGATATTATTTATCAAAATTACTTATTAATAGAAATAAAAATTATAATTAATTAAGAAAACATTTATAATTAAAAATGATTAGTCATTTATTATGAGCAATTAGTGAAACACTAATTAATAAAACACTTTATAATGAATAGATTATTTATTATGTGCAATTAGTGAAACACTTATTAATAAAGCAATTATGGTATTTGAGTTGAACAAACCACCATTGTTGATTTATCTTTTCTATCAATTCCAATCAAGGTGGAACACTGGTTAGAGGCCACTCTTATGACATAATAGGTCATGAGTTCGAACCTCCCCGTTATAATTTTTGAAATTCCATACCTTGACTTGAGTATTCATTTTTAATTCATAATATTGGAATTAGCCCCACGCGTGCGACTTGTAGGGTGTGGCAGGGAGAACCACAACCTTTGATTTATCTTTCCCACTGACAAATCCTGACCACCACTAACAAAGGCAAACTTAGCCTAGCTTTGTTTTGTATTCTTGATTTATTATTTTCATTAAATCTTTAAATTTAATCTTCACAAGTCTTAGAGTTCGAATCTTATTTACTACAACAATTAAAAATCACATTAATTTTTGGCGCCACCGATGCAGACTTGTTTTTAGATTAATTTTTAGGTTTCTTTTTATTTTGTACAATATTTTCATTTCATTTCATTTCATTTTAGATTTTCTTTTTCTTTTTCCTTTTTATGTGTTTTTTTTTTGTTTTAGTATTTCTTTTCAATGACTTTTTGAGGATGATGACTTCTTTTGAGACGACGTCACCTGAGATGACGCTTGGAGATTATATGCATAGAAGTAAACATTCTCAGAAGTCGTCACCTGAAATGACACTTTGGGAGTGTATGAATGCGTCACGGCATAGGGATGTTCCTGCTCCACATGTGGTAAGTGAAGAATCGCCTCTAATGATATATGAGAAGTATTACAAACACTCACCACTTAGCTTGGAGCAAATATTGAGAATTCTGGAATGCCAAAAATTATATGATGATGATGATCAGGTATGTAGAAACTCTCTAATTCCGATGGAATATATAGATAACCCTGTGGATGATTTGTCTACTTTCTTAGAAGAATCTATCTCACAAGATCTTTCACCCGACTTAGAGGTTGTTTCTAGACCCCTATACTTCCAAAAGTTACACAATTTAGGGTTAGAATTATGTGCTTCTAAATACCTAGAGGACGTCTCTATTTCTGATACCGTGCATGAGCCAATTGACAATTTCTCAGTCCCAATAGTATCCCCATATTATGTTCTTTACACACTTCCTTGTGTAGTAAAAACTAGGTTTGGTGGTAATCATCTATTTCTGACAGTTTCAGTGTCCCCAGATTTTCATAGCTTAATTGTGAAGTTGTCGTTTGTAAATACTTTATTTTGGATTGATCCCCAAATTTTCAGCCTGTTAATTTTTTGGGATCCGTTTATGTACATATCCAGTAGTTTTTTTTTTTTTAATCTTTTTGCTTTTATTTGATTTTCATTGTTCTTTGTTATTATTATCTTATGATGTGTGTTACAGAGAATGATACTCTTCTTGCGTCAATCAGGTGAAATCTTCTAATCGCTTCTCTTTGATTTACATTTATTTCTCTTATTATTAATATTTATGCATCCCATTTTAGGTTGCACTGTTTGAAACATTGAGGACAATGTTAGATTCAACCTTTCAGATTTCTGTTTTATGACCGGCTGTGTAGCGGGTTTAAAGAAGGAAAAAAATGATCAGCAGTTTAGCAGGTCTAAAAAATATAATAAAAAAATTATTATTATGATTGTTAGGGTTATGCCAGTTGTGTAGCGGGTCTTTTTCTTTTTTCTTGCATGTTATGACCAGCTTTTTAGCGGGTCTAAATAAAAAAAGGGGGATTTTGTATTTTCCCCTCAAAATAAATAGTTATTTTGCATTACTCCCTTTTTAAATGGCTAATTGGTGAAACCCCCTTTCTGTTATAATTGCGTTACCACTCACTTGGCTGTGCACGTGCAAGTCATGCGTGTAATCAATAATATATCTATGAACGGTGACTAATCCATCTAATCTTTGTGTGGTTTGAAATGATTACACGTGCCCTTAACCTCTCTGATTTTCTCTCACAAAAATTCTCGTTCTTCTCTCCGAACAAAACAATTTCCGCCATTGACAAAAAGATAACTTGAAACCTCAATAAATGTAATTTTAATTATTCTTATGAAACAATGGATTTGATGGCGATACAAATCGACGGCTTGATTAAAATCTAAGATGAAAAGATATGCATACCCAAGCTCGATATTGAGAATTTGCAGTGGTGAACACATAAGAGCATTTCATCGAACATATCGACAACCAATTAATCTAATTTAGTGAAATGGATTTCCCTTGGAGTAGTTCTAATGTCAACCCATGCCATAATGTTACCAAATTTAATTGATTCAAATTTCAAAAACAGTATCTGAGACGAAAATATTACTTTCACAACCCATCTTATAAATCTACTGCATATACGGACAGATTACCGACCCCACTCTTCTAATATGGTTCTGTGTAGTTTTCCTTCCAAATGAACCGAGTCCCTAATGGAGTTAGGGATCTCAAAACTTACACATGCTACAGGTGATTCAATCATATCCACATGTTGCTATTAACATAATCAAAGACATCAAACAAACATAAGAATCTATTCTTTCACAAAAATTAACAACTGCTAAATTAACTTTAACTAGATCTTGAATATTGGAATGCCAATATTCACATATATTTTTTTTAGTGTTTTGTTTTGTGGTGGTCTCTAATGGCAATGCTGATCAAACTAAGAAGAAGAGAGATGGAGAAGAAGAAAAAGGGAAGAATACGACGTTGGATAATGGTCAGAAAAAAAAATTAAGGTCTAAAACGCACAATGTGTTTAAGGTCTAGTGGTATTACCGTATGATCAGAAAAAAATATTTTAATTTTATATATACATGTGATCTACACATGCACGGTCAAGTGAGTTGTAACGGTATTTATAACAGAAAGGGGTTTTCTCCAATTAATGGTTTAAAAAGGGGGTAATGCAAAATAGCTATTTATATTGAGGGGGAAACACAAAATTCCCCAAAAAAAAATTCAATTATTTTTATATGACCAGCTGTGTAGCGGGTCTCTCTCTCTTATTATATGACCAGATGTGTAGCAGATCTTCCTTTGTTTTGCTCGAGGACTAGAAAAATGTAAGTGTGGGGGAATTTGATAAGCACGAAAGTGCAATGCTTTTTCACCCATAATTACAATAGCTAGGAATCATTTTATCACTAATAATCTTGTTTTAAGTCTTTTCAAGGGAATAAGCTCTTGTAGAGAATTGGCTCGAAAAAAATGTTATTTGCACCCGGAGGACACGTGTTATTCCGAATCTTACTGTTGGTTAAGGGGCACCTCTATTACTAAGGGGTACCCAAATTACTATTGGCACCAAAGCTACTGGTTAAGGGGCACCTTCATCCCCTTCGTTTGAAACTAAATATCGGCGGGAAAAGGAGTTCTTCAAGTAGCAGAATTAGGGTTCACATTTTGGACAGGATTGAAGGAGACTCAATGGATGAGATTTGTTGGCATAACTTGATTGGTCTTAACAGGCGTGGTAGGGTCGTTGGAATCGATTCAATTTGGCTAGTAAGTCGTGCGGAAGCAAAACATGGAACTTTGAAAACCCGAGACTGCTGATGAGTTTTTTTGGAAGAGTTTCTGTTGAGACTCAATCACAGATTTAGCTTGGTTTGGGCCTGTTACACTCAAATAGGACTGATAAGTCCTTCAAATTCAAAAAAAATTGGTTGAATACGTGGATTTTCTACACAACAGAGCACAGGTTTGAAAAGGAAATATTCACGGGTTTCTGCGAGTAATTTTGGAAGATTTGGTTGGATATTTTCAAGGGATTCGTACAAGTATTCTTTTACTTACCATGTACACACGTTGTTTATGTGTTTTAGAGAAGAAAAACTCTGTTATTTAGGTGTTTGTTTTAGAACAGGGAAGAAAACAAATCTCTGGATTTATCTGATGTATTTTTGGAAGGTTGGAGTATGGGAAGACCGAGTATTTATCTAACAAAACATGTACACAATGTGCTTCAATAGATTTCATCTATAGCCAATGCGTGAGAACGGAGAGAAGAAAAATAAAAGGGAATAATATCTTGAAAAAATTGCAGAGAGTGAATGAGGAAGATTTTTGAGTTATTATCGATATTTGGAGGACCTATTGAGTATATAAGGAGTGTTGGGGACTCATATAAGGGGGGTGGAGTAATTGGGGCGAGTACATAGTGAAGAATCGAGAATATCCGAGATTTTTTTGTTGCCGCAGTTTGGAAGAATACGAAGAACAAAGTGTTGCCAAAGACTGTCGTTAATAAACCGTGGTCTTTTCTCGTTTTTGCAACAGTCTTTACAACGACATATCAACAATGACATCAGCACTATTCTTTTATCGTATATTGTAACAACTACTTTTTAACAAATTTTCAGAAGTGTACTTGTAACAGTACATTCTGTGATGCCCATAAAGCGTTGCGAACCTCTGTTTTATTAGTTTTTATTGAATAAAACCACCATTTGAGCTATGAATTATATTTTTGAGCGTGTTTTCATCATGAGGAGCTAAACCCAAACACTGGGTCAACGTAGGAATCCGAATTTCATACATGGGTAAATTTATTTTATTCTCTATATGACTTTTGCACTAATTAAAATAGAATTATGATTTTGATTAATTAGTTATCATTTCATTTGATGGGTCATGCTTGCTTAGATGTTTTGATGTCCCGTGCTTAGGATTTATAACTAATATTTTGAGAATCTACCTTGGAAAAAATAAGAGTCGATGTTATTTTATTTATTGAGCAATATTTGCTGAAGAATAAATAATTAAGCCTTATGATATGAAATCGGTGGAATCATAATCCGAGTAACTCTCGCTTTTGCTTTTGCTTTTGCTTATATTATATATATATATATATATTTTTTTTTTTTGATATTTTGACTTTGGGTCACAACAAAGTGACCAGATTTGCGTTTGGGTCACGAATAAATTTTAATTAGAGTTTAGGTTACATGACTTTCATTGACCGCGTTGACAGTTAGAAAATTCCATTAAATAAGGAAATGACTGACTAAAACTTAGGGATCAATTTATTTACTAACTCTACCCTTTTATATTCTGTTAAACACGACATCATCATCTCCTTCTTTATTCCACGTATCTCCTTCTCCACTACAAAGTAAGAAAAAAAAAACTAAACAGAGAGACAAATTCGTTTGAGTTGTGTAGTTTGAGTTAATGTTCCAGAGAAGACTAACCTATGGTCCATGGAAAACACTAAGCACGTGAAACCCACCTTAGCTTCTTAAAGTCTAGCCATTCATTGCACGAGATTTAATTTCTGATTCAGACTTCCTACATCGCAACTTCATAATCTTCTCCTTTGTGAGCATCCTCAAGGCCATTATATAAATTATAAACAAAGAACGAAGAAATTGAATGCAACACTGAAGTAATTCGTTTTGAAGATATAAAACGAGAAGACGAAGCTAAGGTCCATACAATTTTGGTATTAAAACATGAAAATTCAAAATTGAATTTAGGGTTCGTCATTTTTTGGGAATTTTATGTCAAAACCGGATTAAAGAAATGTTACTAAAATCGAATGAATTTCATTACAAATGGTGTTCTTATGTTATACTATTCTCCATCAAACTCGGTTTTCATCCGTCTCTGCACCAAAGTGAGTACCAACATGGTGTTGTTGATGTTCATTTATGAGACAAAGAATGGTTGTTAACAGAGCGCTTAGGGCTTGCGAGTGGTCAAAAATGTTTGGTTGTACTCGGATTTGAACTTGGTGCAGGAAAGGAGGTGCATTGGGTTTAAGAAATCAATAGAAAGTTTGTCTATGGTTCATTAGTTTTTTGCACACAAGGTGCTTGTGGAAAGGCCTGATGAACATTCACTCCACCACTACCACGCCCGTTAGATACGAGCTATTGATTAATTCAGACCATTAGATGATTAATTCAGACCGTCAGATGCAAACGGCCACATACCACGTTAACTAAATACAAATAATAAAAAAATATTTTTTTCTTAACTGTCAAGATGGTCAATGACAGTCTAGTGACCCAAACTCTAATTAAAATTTATTCGTGACCCAACGCAACTCTGGTAACTTTTTTGTGACCCAAAGTCAAAATATCCCTTATTATTTTCATTAAATCTTTAAATTTAATCTTCACAAGTCTTAGAGTTCGAATCTTATTTACTACAACAATTAAAAATCACATCACATCACAGTTTGAGCACTCGAATCCCTGCAAATAAAACCTGCTTCTGCTATTTCTGGATGTCCCCTATCATACCCATCCGTGTTGATATTTATCCAATTCGGTTCGGGTCAGGTCCATCCTGCTAATTTCGTTGTTGTTGCTCTGATATTTGTTGGAGTGGTCCTGGATGGTGGGTCGTCAGGTAAAACCGAGGGAAGAATTTTTTTTGCCCATTCGAAATCATGTTGTTTCCTTAAGGTTTGTGCCATGATGTTGTCCATAATCTAGTTTCTGGACTCATCCATATACATTATGGGGAACTATATAAACTAGTGAAAACTAAGTAGATGACAAATTTTGGGTAATGAGGTATATGTTTTTTTTTTTATAAATGAATAAAATTTATTGAAAATTAAGAAGGTTCAAACAGTGAATGCATGTTTACCATAGAGTTAATAATCCATGTATTCCTCTAAACATAATTTATCAACCCTAATTACATCAACTATATTATTTTTACCCTTTACTAAATCTAAATCTTAAAAATAAGTTAATCACTAATTAACCATCCTAATTAGGCCCCAAATTTATATCTTAAAACTAAAAGAGAAATCAGTTTCTCTTATTCTTCATCTTCCTCCCCTCCCCTTCCTCTTCTCCACCACTGCCATTAATGACTCTCCGAAATTAATTTTAGGTTTTCACCCGATTCATCGCGTAATCGTCGATGATAAAACTTTAATCGACGATTAACTTCTTTTACAATCATGACTCGAACAAAGCAGGCCATTAGAAAAGCACTTCAAATCCCTAATCTCGTAGATACGGTGAAAGCTAAGGTTTTCGAGAGAAGAACTCCCAAACCCAAAAAATCGAAACCCAAGGAAGATATGGCTCCAATTAGAAGGTATGTGAACTAAAACCCACCTTTTATTCGATTTTTTTATTGTGTTTTGATTGTGAAATTGAGTTTGGTAACTGAAAAATAGCAGTTTCAGTGTTAGAGTCGTTAGTATCTAAATGGAAAACCCTAACGACTTTTATTTTTCATGCGAATTCTATGAAAAATCGTTAGTGTATTAGGTTGAAGATGACGACCCTAACTTTGCAACTTGAACAATTTTTCCCCTAGAAAAGAGTCGTTGATATATTAGGTTGAAGATGACAACTCAGTTGAAACGACCCTTATTTATTGGCTAACGACTCTAGATGGATCTCGAACAACCTTCTGTTTCGAAATATGATAGTGTCGTCATCTTAGTTCTCATAGAGTCGTCACAACTGACGACCCATTGTTACACACTAACGACTCTATGGGGAAAAAAATCACCCTCTCTGTCCAAATAACTGGAAGGGTCGTCATCTGGAATGTGAAGAGTCATCAGGATGTGTTATAAAGTAGTTAGATGCTAACTTAGAGTCCTTATTTTGTCTTGAAGGGTCGTTTATTTGTTAGACTATCCTTTTGATGACCCTCTGACTAATACCCTAAACCTCACCTTTTGTCATTTTATTTTTTGTGTTTGGGCTATAGTACCAAGAAGACAAAAGAAAAGCTTGTAATGATGATAACTCCTCCTTCCAAACCTTCGGGCCAAGATAAATACTTAATTGCCGGTCCTTTACATGGAAGAAAGCCGAGTGGGTAGCCTTTGCCACGTCTACATTGAACAAATAACACGTTATTGAGAATACTAATTCACCAATTTTCAAAACGATATACATCAATTCAAACAATAAAAACGTACCAAATTGGTCATATAGTGTTGGGAGGTATCCGGACCGATAGTGAAGATGGGTTCAGGTTGAGAGCAAGGATGTACAACCAACTACAGAAAAAGAAAAAAATTGTCAATCGTCAATTTATAAGATGTTAAAATGACGTTTTTTTTTTTTTTTTTTGATTTTCCATTGAAATGGTCGTCATCTTAACATTTACAGAACGACGACCCCAAAAGCCGTCACCTTATTGTGAAGTTTAACGACTTATTTGCATGAAACTCTGATATTGAGTCATCATGGTGTGTTTTAGCATAACAATGACCCTTTCCCGAAAATGGACGAACCAGCTTAAACAATGACGACTCTACATTGACAAATATACACCATTTTGTTCCCTTTTCAACTTGAGTTGTTAATGTATATATATCTAACATGACTACTCAATACGAAGTTGTTACAAATTTGGTAAAGCAATTGTAACTTTGACTAATACGAGCAGTTACTGCGGAGTTGGAAAAAAGGTAATCGTTTTTTTTTTAAACTAGTCGTTGGGTGTTTTTTTCCCATAAAAGGAGACCTATCCCTTTCAAAGTAATTCACCCATCACTTTCAATATTCCCAAATCAGTAACCCATCACTTTCAAACACCAAAAATGGCTCAAACTCCGTTCAATAATATGGAATATGTTGATATTGTTAGAGCACACAACACAGTCACGAAGCACGACTTTGAAAGAGGGTAATGGATCGCCAGTAACCACGACCCAACCAGAGATCCGTACCTTAACATGGATCAAAAATCCAATGCTTGGTGGAAACATGTATTTAAGGTTTTTAAAACACTAAACCGAAATCATTATAGAAGGACGCTCCAGCAGATAAGGGAAAGGTACGATTATTTATACAATGAATGCATATTACTGAGAGACGAATTGAAAGCTCGGGCTAAAGCTCTTCCCAACGAACCTCGAATGGATAGAGTAAGTTTGTGAATCAATTCTCCATTCATCAAAAATTATTTCTTTGGTTTTTTGTATTCAACAAAACAAACTTATTAAAAAAAAATCAATACTCTTTGGGTCGCAGCCAATACGAATTAAAGTACGGCCATGAGTTTTTGCACGAGAACTGCTATAGTCTCTTGGAGGAAAGCGAATGGAAATTCGCCGCATATAATTAAACTCGCTTAGGTTTTCAAGCACAATGTATTGAACTTTTTTATGTTTTTTCCTTCTATTTTATTTCAGAGTATATGTACGTTTTTTAACAATTAAATAAAACGACTTCAAATATTTGTTCAGTAAATATTCCCAACAAGGGTCGTCAGGGTTTTTACTTCTCCCAATAACGACTATAATGTTTATTTGAAATATTTAGTATGAGTCGTCATTTTTGGCGAAAGTCATATTAACGACTCTAAGTGTCACTTTAAACAGAGAGTCTTTGATAGTAGAGTCGTTAACCAATAAACATAACTGAGAGATGACTGTTTTGATGTGCAAGAGTCGTCACACTGTTAATATACCATGTATGTAACACCCCGAGTTCCGGACCAGGGTCAAAACCGTATGGAGATCCGAACTCGAAGCGTTACGAGTCGGAAAGAGGCTTAAAGATTTATTTTTATTTTGTATATTTATTTCACCAAGCACAATTTAACTTTTACATAATACATAAATTAAATTAAATTATGAATTCAATAATTATAAATTAACAAAATAATATTTATATCAAAATTACACTCCAAACAATCTAAAGACAAATAGTACAATCACTAAGCTACTCATTTCTATGGCCCGCTGCGCAACTCTAATAAATCTGTAAAAAAATGTCAATTGGGGTGAGTTGACGGCTCAATAGGCATATCTTCCCATCCTCTAAAAATACACAAACATCACAATGAATTAACAAGAAATGCATTCAACCATTTGTTTATAATCTCACAACACCATAAATAATTCTGAATTATTATTCATTTTCATTTTAGTTTATGAGTTCAAGGTACGAATGTCCTTGGTTCGTACACCCACCTATCGTTTCTCGGCACGGACATCCTCCATCAATGGTCAGGAGCAAAAATTTCTATGGGGATCATACCCATTTGCTCTCAGGGATCATTACCCGTTTCACTTTCGTTATCCGGCACGAACAACTGCCATTGATGGTCAGGAAACACAAGTTCCTACTGGGGATCATTACCCATTTAAATCACGGGGATCATTACCCGCCGTTAGCATGAAACGTGTTCCATCAAACGATAAAACATGAACTCTTTCTTATGTAAATTATTATTATTTTTTAATTAACTTAAATAATCTCTACATTCTAGTTTTGGGATCATTCATATTATCAAACAACAATTATACATAATTACCCATCTTGATTCAAAATAGATAAGAAGCAAAAGTCATTAGTTTCAATCAAAGAAATCACATAATAGAATAAAAGAAGAAGACACAATTTCCAATCAAAGAAATTACAAAAAAAATATTTAAAGAAAATGGGTTAGTAAACCTACCTTGATTATTTTTTGGGGAAACATTTTTCTAGCCCATTTTTGGTTTTTTTTATATCATTAACCCACCATTAAGTTACCTTATATGTGAACCCGATAATTAGTTAATAGTAGTAATACATTACAAAACTAACCTTAATTATGTAGAGAATAAATATGCGATAAAGTCAAATTTTAGGCTATTTAAGAATATCCCTAGAATTTCTCCTTCTTAGTAATTCTCTCCGAGATTCCGTTTTTAGCTTCTGGTACGCGATCCGTACTTTCAGTTTTCATCTTCTCCAAATTCTCATAATAACGAAAAGACAAAATACAGAGAAGATAAAAGAAGAAAAAAAAGTTCTATTATCGTAAAAAAAGGAAATTACCACCATTATCACCTTGGAAATTACCACCATTATCACCTTGATGATATCATGAATAAAGGCATTTCGTATTAAGTTCTGCATAACAATCGATTTGATTACTTTTTGTATAAGGTTAGAATATAAATTTACTTGATGTGTAATAATTGATGGTGATACTGATAAATGCTGAAGGGTTAGTATACTATTTAATGGTGGGATATGCTACTTATTTGGATTTTAAAAGTTTAATTGTGATTTTAATCCTGCGAATACTATTTCTAAATCTTATCACCCATTTGTGTTGTTGTTTTATGGGGTTCCTTCTCGAACCAGGAACAAGAGAAACACAAAGATAGTAATAGAAACAGTAAAAACGTGAAAGAAAAATGAAGTGTCCAACAGTTTGTAATTGAGAATTTTTGAGAGTTTGGATTTCACATTTGTCTCTTGTGAAATTTAAAATTTTCACTTTCTGTATTTGTGAAAGCTTCAGTTTTCACAATTAACAGCCGGTGAAAAATACCATTATCATCTAATGGACAGTAGACTTCGGATTTTGGTTGTATATCACTACTTTCATCTCTTATCTAGACATGTAAAGCTTTACAGAAATATAGTAAGAGTGATTAAGTTGAAATTTCCAATCTTATTACAACCAGTAAGAAAAAATTGCAATTATCACTACCAACCCATTGAAAATTCCAATTTTCACAATTGAGTGATAATTGCGTTTATCACTACCAGCCTA
This sequence comes from Papaver bracteatum, assembly GCA_023529315.1. NCBI lineage: Eukaryota > Viridiplantae > Streptophyta > Magnoliopsida > Ranunculales > Papaveraceae > Papaver > Papaver bracteatum. Next base: position 4,747,712 of record JAJJWX010000811.1, on the reverse strand, counting down.
CTGAAAATGTCAATTTTCACAGTGTCGTGATAACCACAATTTTCAGACGGATTTTGGATGTAAATCACTTCATACTATAGCGGGAATTTAATCAACCTTTGAATTTTTACTAAAACAGTGTTACGGCTTTTAGTCTACGGTGGTCGACGCAACTCGGATAAAAATTGACATGCTTTAAAGATGAGGAAAATAATTGTGAAACCAGGCAAATTCTTGGCTCGTGAAAAACCAAAAATTGATCACGATATGAGTGGAAGAGAGTATATGGTATGAGTAGGGGAAGAGATAATTAAGTAAGAAAAACGTTTCGTTTTTTATCTCCGTAATATACTCAAAAGATCTTATTTTGGCATGCCATTCATTTGGTAGGCGCCAAAGACGGATTTTTGGTGCAGGTTAAACGCATCTAAACCATGAAAAATGGAAACTTAAAGGATTTCTTCCATTTTAAACAAACTAAATAGATCTCAGTAAAAATCGCCTATTAATTAACCGATTATTAAGTGAATTTTTTCTAAAATATATCGTTTAATTATATATAATTAATTAAGGTTAGTTTAGTCCATCTGAAAATACGAAAATATAAATCTTATCTAAAATTATTGTTTTTAATCGTGATCTTATGTTTTGGGCTACACATATATAACATCTTAATGATGGGTTTATGAAAGAGAGAGGAATCAAACTTGGGTTCTCCAAAAATTTCCACATTATTTTTTTTATCATCTCATGGTTAAAACTCCAATGAATACGTCATACAATATATTTCTTTCATTCCATAAATCATGATGATTATTCTATCCAAATTGTTCTCATAAGAAAATATAATAGGCAACTATATGAAGGAGTTTAATGCTTTAGAGTCCATCTACATGCACCCACCTTTAACCGGGGTGCACGTTCCTCCCCTCCTAATTAGTTAAAAAAATTCTACCGTTATCTATTATTTTCTTATTTTTAATTTTATTTTCTTTAACAAATTAAGAAACATGTATATACATAATTATCAATCCCATAATTATTAATTGCGATTTTTCTTTTTCTTCTCTCTTATGAACAAAAAAAAGGTCATTTTCTTTCTTCAAGCTTCTGAACAGACAGCTTTTGCAGTAATTGTTTTACTCGTGTTTCTTTACATAACATGCTCGGTATCTTGCCGCAGTCACTGAGTGCTTCAGATGTTGCAACTGCAGTTTGGTATCGCATTATCTGTATTCTGTAGCTGAATTCTATTTGCAGGGATGTTAACTGCATCGCCGGAACAGTTAGTTCAAATATAGGAGTGATATTGCTCATTTTTTTAAGCAAATTAGTGTCATTTGAACACTGGATACTTTTTTTTTTCCGGAGGAGAAAGTTTAAATGTACCGAAAAAAGTAAAAATATACAAGAAAAAATGTCCCTGACACTGTACAAACAAGAACTAAGCCAGTAGTTAGTTCAAACAACCTGGGAACTGGAACAAAGCACTACTGCAACAAGTAAAAGCTTTGAAATTGCTAAGGCAGGCAAACAAAATAAAACCAAAAAATACAGCAAATCATTTTTTGTTAGCTTCCTATGTCCACGACCAAGCTAATCATTATCAATATCAGCCTTCACACCTAATTTTTTCAGTTCCCTACCCTTATTTTAAGTTTGGTACTTGTATGATAAATTACAAATACGCTCAAATTTATCTCTTCGCTGCTGCTTTTGGAGAAGCCTACTAAAACCATATATTCCAACAGTTTACTGGAATCAATGCTATTATGTTCTACGCGCTAGTTCTATTCCAGACTGTTGGATTTAAGAACAACGCTTCGTTATTATCCTCAGTTATTATAGGCTTTGTAAATGTCTTCAGTACATTGGTCTCATTCAAAACCGTTAACAAATTTAGCAGAAGAGCATTACTTCTTCAAGCCTGTTGTCAAATGCTCATCACCCAAACTGTAATAGGGATAATTCTGTTATCGGACTTGAAGATGATTGGATCGCTAGGCTATGTAGAAGCGATAATTATAGTTTTGCTGGTGTGTTTGTTTGTTATGAGATTTGCGTGGTCATGGGGACCGTTAGGTTCATTGATTCCAAGTGAAACATTTCCTCTTGAGACAAGAACGATTGGTTTTGCATTTGCAGTTAGTTCAAACATGTTCTTCACTTTCGTCATTGCTCGGGCATTCTTATCAATGATGTGTCATATGCGCGCCACTATCTTTTTCTTCTTCGCTGCTTGATTCTCGTCAAGGGCTTTTTGTTATGTTTTTCTTAGCAGAGATAAAAAAAAATGTGCCGATTGATAATATGAACAAAAGAGTTTGGAAGCAACACTGGTTTTGGAAGAAATATATGGATTGTGATCACGACGAAAATGGTCAGAAGGCCCCTAACCAAATTCATCGAATTAATGGAGTTAATGAAACAAAATCTTCAGATCCTCCGATTAATGGAGTTTATGGAGTTGCCTTCTAGAGAGGTGTTTCCTAATTTGTTAAATAAAATAAAATTTAAAATGAGAAAATAATAGATAACGGTAGAATTTTTTCAACTAATTAAAAAGGGAGGAGCGTGCACCCCGGTTAAAAGCGGGTGCTCATAGATGGACTCCAATTTCTAGATCTTTATTTAAAGCCATATTCATTAATGGTATTTAATAGGGTGATCCTTTATATACCCCCAGAAAATACTAATGATACTCTCATTAGTTAGTTAAGTTGGTTATAATTTTATTTACATGAAAATCTCGAGATTGTTTGAAATTTTTGAAACGATACCCTGTCTATATATATTCCCATATACGGAACCCTAAAAATAGAATAAAATATGACTACAGAATATTTGCAACCGAGATTAAAGATCCATGAAGTTTGGTTAGGATTGAAACAGCTGAAGATGCTGCTAATGCTATGATCATAATCTTAGGAGTCCTAAAGCTAAAACATATGTATTTCCCATCTTCATCGGTTAATCCATCATTCCACGTAAAATAATATCTAATCGAAAACAAACCCTAACTATTACCAAATTAACAATACCATAAGCAAATCAAAATCAAACCCAAGTTAGTAACATTCAGAGACCCACTAGTAATATTGCAAGTAGTAGTATTGTTAAATCTTTTAGTGGTCCAAGATTTCAGCCTTGATTCATCATGTTCCATTAGACCTTGATCAAAGATTGCCAATTGCCATATTGATTGTGTTTTTTTTTCTGTGATTGATCGAAATATGTCACTCTTAAATTTTTAATTTTCGTCCTTCCATTTTTATACTAATTCAATGGTTTAGGATTAGATGTTGAATTCGTATTTCATTGGATACTGTTATTGGAAATCATTGTTTCTATCGTCTTTTTCAGGGAATCGGGGTATAAAAACTTAGTATACATGATGGGGTAGGTAGATAATTGTTGGGGGTATATAGATAAAGGGGTACCGTTAGTATTTCTGGGGGTATATAGAAAAACACCCATTTAATATTATTACTCAAAACAATTTTGATTCTCAAAATTTTGCATGCGATTTGTATTCCAAAAGCTAATATAAATCCCACATTCAATACTCTTTATAACAAGCATAATTTAATGCTCCAAAGAAGAAGTTTCTAGCAAGCAACTTAAAGACTTTTAATTTACGAAATTGCTATCTGACCAGCGGAATACCAGTGGATCCGATGTGCCTAGGGGTGGGACTTGGGTTGGGTTAACCCACCCAACCCGTGCCCAACCCGAAAGTTGGGCGGACATGGGCAACATATTTCAAAACTTTGGGCAAGCTTGAGAATAAATTTTACAAACCCGAGTTAAATTTGGGCAAGCATGGGCACAAATATATTTAACCCAAGCAACCCGCCCAACCCGAAGAACCATGATATAGTTATATAAAACTATTTTTATAATTGGTATTACTATCTATTTAGAGTAATTTTAGATATTATCTTCAAATCTAATAAGGAAAATATAAATTATATCCATCTCATTAATCATTCAATATGAAAAATTTTTATATTATTGTCAATAATCTTCAGTTATTTGGAAATTTAAGATAAATGGAGCAATTGAATCTTATTATTACTAAAACTTGTTATTGTCATATTAACAAAATCGTATAACTAGCGAAACTTGGGCCAACCCGAGTAACCCGGGGAACATAACTTGGGCGTACTTGGGGAGTACCTCCATGGGTTCCACAGGTTCGATGGGCAATCTGGGCACAAGATTCCTAGCTCAGGTCTGCCTCGGCCAAGCCTTCTAACCCGCCCAACCAACCCAAGTCCCACCCCTAGATGTGCCAAACTGATTTGGAAGAAAGAGATGTATGATGTTTGAACCACGTCATGTAGCAAAAATAAGAAAAATTGAAATTAATCTCAACTGTAAGATTAGGTGGACTCATGATCTTCCCTATACTTCTCTACACTTACCCTGTTAATATTATCATCACCAAGGATGATGAACCATATGCATGATCATTATCTATCGTAGTACAAAGTAGTATATGATTCTGTTCATTTTTATTTTATTTTCAAAACATGAAACACATAACAGGAAGAAATAGAATTTGGATTTTATTACTTGTCTCTTTGTTTATTAAGTTAATGGAATCAACCACAATCAAACTTTGTGATCCTTTAAACTTTGTGATCTTTTAACAATTTATTAAAGGATAAAACAATATGAAGAAGTTTTGATCAATTAAACATGGCTGATAATTTGATCAGGAATCAAATGGGTGGCGCCGGTGTATTTGGGTTTGAGTTGAGATTTGTTTGATCAAACTTGTTTCGCCTCAAGGTGATTTAAACCTTTATGGATTAATCACGATTGTGAATAATCAACTCTCTCTCAAACCATCCCTAAAATCATGATGAATAAAATGGGAGTGATGATAGTGATGGCTAGTGATGGTTGTTAATGGTAAAGGTTTCATTAACGGTAAGGTTAGGTTAACCATGGAGATGTGAGATCATAAATCGGGTAGGTGTTTTCTTCTAAATGACGTGGTTAAAAAGTTAACATCTCTTTCTGCCAAATCAGTTTGATACATCTGATCCGCTGTTATTCAGCTGGTATCCCGCTGGTCATGTAGCAAGATTGTTTAATTTACATACCATGTAATCTATTTAACATAATTAATTACTATCCATTATTTCTCAAGCATTATCTCTATGTAGGAAATACCAATTGGTCCTATAAATAATATATTAGAGTGAGTCTAGTCCAATTGACCCAGTCAATTGTCTGTTTGGTCCTATTTGGTAATATAAATTATAGTTTGGTCCTAGGATGATGTCATGGATGATGTAAATGTCATCTTGTAGTGGCAGAAATACCCTTATATTATTGTTTGGTCCAAAAAAATAATGGTTTGGTCCTAAGGGGACCATATATAAACAAAAATCAATACCAACATATCTCATTCTCAGATTTATTTTCTCTCTCTTCTTTTCTAGATCTAGTTTTTCTTTCCTCACATTTTTCTTTGCTGATGGCGAAATTGTTCCATCATGTGTTCCTGAAAGTGAAGATTTTCTTGATAAAACATCAAGACGAAGAGGAATCATCACTATTAATTAGTTGGTGATAAAGAAAGTTAAAAAAGCAAGAAAGATACGAAGAAGCGACGTGGAATGATGATGAGAGAAGAATGGAATGAAAGATGAAAAGAAGGAAAAGAGGATCGAGATTTGGTGGGTGGACGTGGCAGAGAGGAGGAGGAGGAGAAGAAAGATTAAAGTTTGTGTCAGGGAAAGATTTATGAAGAAGAGTAGGTGGATGTCAAATCTTATTGTTTAATGTTTATTCATTTTTTGAAGACGGCGATAATGTTTTTTGAAGACGACGATGTTGCTGCTGCTGTTGAAGACGTCGAAGAAGATGAAGATGATGTTGTTTTTTATATGGAGTTCATTCCAGAAATGAAGTCTGGTTTGTATAGGTTTTCATATGGACTTCATTTCTGGAATGAAGTCTGTTTTTTTAGGTTTTTATATGAACTTCATTTCTGGAATGAAGTGTGTTTTTTTAGGTTTTTATATGGATTTCATTTCTGGAATGAAGTCTGTTTTTTAGGTTTTTATATGGACTTCATTTCTGGAATGAAGTCTGTTTTTTTACGTTTTTATATGGACTTCATTTCTGGAATGAAGTCTGTTTTTTTAGGTTTTTATATGGACTTCATTTCTGGAATGAACTGCTGCAAGAAAATAAGTAAAAATTAACACGGAAGGGTACTTTTGTCTATTTTATATTTTTAAATAATTATGGACCAAACAGTAAAAGCGTTTGACCAAAGGACTAAACAGACATGGGCCCACCTAAAAAAGGACCAAACGATATTTTTCCCTATCTCTATTCGATGTACAAAAGTAATCTTATCACACTCCATACATTTTTTGACGGATTTATATTCCACTAGTCCATAAGTGTATGTATTAACATTAAAATTAAAATAATTTACTTATTTTAAATGGCATCCTTCAAATAGCATTTAATTTCATTATTAATTGTACATAAGAGTGAAACTTTTGAGCTCTCTAATTTAATATACGTTTCCTACTCCAAAATCACATAATAAAATTTTATATATTTAATACCCTTTCTAACATGAAAAACTTCATAAATCATATTAGTAAATTCTACTTCTAATTAATTTATTTTTCTTTAAGTTTCTTATATTTTCCAAGTTCTAAAATCTCAAGCATCATTTTAAAATGATACACTTAATGATTATATGGGCTAACTAACTAATTGATTCAATATATATATATATACTAGCCCTTAACCCGTGCCGTAACGGCACGGGTCATGATGTTGGTTCATTTTTAATATATCGTATAATTTGTGTCCCGAATACTTATCAACTCCTTATGATTTAATATGTGTTTGTCATAAAAATAGTTGGGATTTTTTTTTTCCTTCAATATTTTACCGCCAGAGATTTGCTCAAACGAAAGAAATATAATCTTAACTTCCAAACACTTTTTTATTTAGGTTCATTGCTTATAATGAGATAATGCTCTACATGAACATGGAAGTTTAAATATTTTTTGGAAATATGTCGTCAGCAGCGCTCATCTCAGTGAAATCAACTAATCAATATCATCCATAAAAGTCTCCACATGCTCTTATGTCGCTCTAGCTAACTCATCTATCATGGTCATGTTGTCGATCCTCCAAATAGGCAGAGAATAGTTTTTTTTTTATGAAGCTTCCGTCTTCAAAAAGACCACATATGGAGGTTCCGTCACCGGATAAGTTGATGATGAAGATTCCGATGTAGATTCCGTCGCCGGAGACAACCAAGATGAAGGTTTCGTCGTTGGAGAGCATCACTATTGATCTTAAATCTCAACCCAATAACCAAGAATCGCCATTAAAGTGAAGATAAACCTTAAAAGAGTAGATAAAACCACCAAAATGTTGTAGATAAGTTGAAAACATAATAAAAACCAAACTAATCTACTAACTAACCTATGTAGATGATGTCGATCCACCATTTTAGTTAGCCATATTATGTTTTTGACTAACTTTAAACTTGATGCCATCTTCTACTGTGAACTTTATGTGATTTCAGAATCGAAATAGTTATACCTCTTTCATTCGTATTAAGTAATATGTTGTATATCCCAATAATTCTTCTACAACAATTCCTTTCTTTTGTCGTTTCCAGACCATCAGTAACCATTATTGTCAAACGGAATCTGTCTAATTTTTGTTGATGTTATGTATTTGCAATGTTCATTTTTCTTAAATAAATAGATTGTGGAAAAACGAAAAAAGAAGAAGAACATAAGTATTACATCGGGTCTAAGTTATTATATCCAAAATACTCCGGACACTGCTTTTGGTGCCTTTTTTCCTCAAATTCCTCGTTGCATTCTAGACAGTACATGCAACACCAATCATTTGCGAAGTGAGCTATTTGCGCAAGTGTGGTCAATGTATCCCTTGCCTGTAATAATAATAACAACACGTCAATTTTTTTCAAGTCATCCAGTTGTAAATGGTATGAATCTAATAGATTTGAATTATACCTCAATCTTAGATATCACTTTCTTCTCACATAACATAGCAATCGAGGAAGGAAAAATCTTGACCACTCTTTACATAGGCAGAGTTAGCCAAACTATGTTTTGAAATTTTCTTACGTGAAAATTATTATTAATCCATATTTTAGTCAGCTCCTATCGAACCCGATCTAATTAGTCCTATAGAAAGTTAATCTTAAATTTTGACCTTATCTCTTGACCAAATTATTGAAGTATTCTCAGTCATGTTCTGTTTTCTGTGATCTACCCATCTGTGTCTACTCTAACTTCTAACCTAGTGAATGAAACCTATACATATTGATCTGTAATTTGATATTGTTGATTTTTCATCAAGAGGTCGCATGATCTGAGAATGTAAAATATAAAAAATATTCTATAAACATCGGAGGCGAAATTTAGATTTATGATTTAGAGTTTTTTATGATGATTTTGATGATCAAACATAATTTTCAAACAAATATTTTAGAATGCAAATACATTTTCCCAGTCAATAAGGTTTTATATCGGGAGTTGAGTGAAAGTTGTTGTCTTTGTAGGTTGTCGTCGCAAAACAACTCGATATTGATGATCTTTCAGGAAAAAGAATGTAATAGTACTTGAGAGAGCGGTGATGTTCTCTTATGCTGGTACACCAATTGCCTTTATATAATACGGGTGATCGAACAGTCATGATCATATTGTCTTATACGTTCCGGTATCATCCTCGAAATATTTGGTTTTTGTCCTTATCAAACGTACTAAAAACAACCAATTACATATTTCACAATACAATGTTGCATGTTTTGTGAAGATTATTTTTTTACTTGGTCAATAAAACTCAGTAAAAAGCAAAAACCATTATTTTTCTTCAAAAACAAGTTAGGTTTTGGTTTTCTTCAAAAACAAGTAAAAACCTAACTTGGTTTTGGTTTTGGTTTTCTTCAAAAACAAGTAAAAAGACTTTACCCATAAATAGAACTCTTAAGAAATATTTTTGGAATTAATTTCCTAAAGAAAAACTCGCCAAAAATAAATCCGTGTAGAAAAGGGACTTGGTGCGCGCATATCAGATGGGTCAAAACATGTATCATATCGCATGGGTCAAAACATGATAAAAGGTTTATGTGTCGCAGTTTGATCACAACCATCCAACTTCACCGACATGTTTGGATGGCTAAGATCAAACCTATGGCCATGGAACATGTACCAACATATTCACCGCCTGCTCAATGTGGTCCCTACACGATCGGCCTCCCCAAGGGAGAAGCATAACATGCAAAACCGATCTGGTGAAGTTGCATAGGCGTGAAATATACGAAACCCTAATTAGGGTTTTTGCGACATGTTACATGTGCCGCAAATCAACCACGAACGTCCATCTTCGCAAGATTAGATGGAGGGTGTATATGTAGACTTAAAAGGTCCAAAGCATGTCAACATGATCACCATGGGCCCATCTACACGCATGATTGATCGACCCATACCAACCATGGGTGAACGCCTTGAAACGCACGCCTAAATTAGGCATGTCGCGCGGTTTCCAATTCTTTTACAGCATTGGATTTCTATCGCAAATCGATCTCGACCACTCAACTTCGGCGGATGAGTTGAGTGGCCCAGATCACACTTTCACGAGACAATAGGGTATGGGCGCCTGCACCATCATGCCATCTACACGCATGCATGGTCGGCCCTGCCAAAATCATATCCCAAGCTTGAATTCGACCAAGCTGAAGAGTGATGCATGCGCACCTCTTCATAAACCCTAACGGTCGCAGATGAGTGTCTCAAATATCATCTCGTCCCTTCAACTTTACCTTCTTGGTTATACAACCCTAGTCAGGAGTTAATTGGTTAATAAGGCGTCATGATGATCACCATCCGCCACTCTACCACACCATGTGGTCGTCCAAGGGAGAATTTGCTAGCGCAACCTCCAAACCCTCACGTGAAGTAGGCAGGGCATAATGCTCAACAATGATGCTTTATACATGCCTAATACATTCAATGCATAACTTGCATAGATTACACTCGATACTTCACAAGTATCGACTTTCTAAATAACTTAGTTATTTAACCTAGCATCACATGCTACCTTCTGTCGGTCCCAAGATCCACGCTCGAGACATCAATCATGTAACAAACTGGGGGATACATACTGGGGTATTGGTCTGGCGGTTTGCGGCGTGCAGCGTGCAACGCGCCATCACAAGAACGTGTCAAGAAGACATGGACGGTTAGTGATGATGGGAGAAGTGGGCAAGACTAATCGTGTGACACTAACACATAACTCCACTAGTCCATCACTCCACTTCCTCCACTTCCTACGAGAGACGTGAATGAGGCTCAAATGACTTGTATAAATAGGTTCTCCTCCCTATTTCCAAAACATAAGACAACGCAGAAATCAATTGTTAATACAATCGTATTCAATACACCCAGAGCACGCTTGCATTATTCGTAAGCCTGTTCACTTTTTTAAAACATCCTATATATTCACAATCTCAATACCTTCTTCACTTCCCTCCCTAAGATCAACCCCATCTCCTTCACTTTGTGACCGAAACAAGTCTGGAATGGCCATTTCTTGGTTTAGGCCAGAATTTTATAGATTGATCTCTCGAATCAAAAGCACTCCCATGCAGTGCATTTGTTTAGGGTTTAGATTCATTTCTCATCCACAGATGCCAAATTACCAAAACCAGCAGATATAGTTTTCACCCATAAACAGATTCAATGAAATGATTCTATGAAATAAAAAATCTTAAAAATTAACAGTTTGGGTCGTTAAGGTATATAAATTTCGAAAGTGATGACTCTAAGGAAAATTATTAATGGTTGGTTAGTGTTGTCAGTATATCAGAATATATGTATGACGACTCAAAAACACAAAAACTTGCATTTTTTATAGACAATTTGGATTCGAGAGTCGTCCGGGTATTAAATGAATCAACTAACGACTCTAGGTGAACTACTAAAAAGAGTCATCATTGTTTAACACACCACCTTGACGATTTTTCATCACCATTAAAAGTTCCAGGTTAGAGTCATCGCCGTGATAGTCAACAGACTGACGATTCTTTAGGGTCGTTAGTGTATACAACACACGACTATAACGACCCTCACTCTGAGTAGTTCCATAGTGACCATGAATCGACCACTTGGAGAAACATTCAGATGATTTAAAGGGTATATGAAGTTTACCTGATTTTTTTGAGCTCCAGGTTCCTCATTTCGAGGATTGTTTCCTTTATTTTGAGCAATAGGTTCTTCATTTGCACCATTATTCATGGCTTCCTTTATTAACATCTCTTCATCAAACAATCTGAAAAAGCAGGGGTCTAACAACCTCACCCAATATTTCGATTAGCAATCTGTATGGACTAACTCTAATATACTTTTAAGAGAATCAACTAGATACTTAGACTCAATCTTTATAAAAAGTATATCAAGGAGTTAATATCTCTATCTCTCAATTTGATATATACTCAAGCAAATAGAAATCTGCGAGTCTTTATCAAATACAAGAGAGATATAAACTTGGATGGTATCAAAAACCAATATCCAAGGATCAATCAATTTCCAATCAACAACCAAAGGTTGGATTTCACAATTGATTGATACAACGCACAATCTGTGATATTTCAATTATATAACAAAATATAATGCGAATAGAAATAACACAGACACCAGAAATTTTGTTAACGAGGCAACCGCAAATGCAGAAAAACCTCGGGACCTAGTCCAGATTAAACGCCACACTGTATTAAGCCACTACAGACACTAGCCTACTACAAACTAACTTCGGTCTGGACTGTAGTTGAACCCTAATCAATATCACACTGATTAAAGGTACAATTGCGCTCCTTATGTCTCTGATCCCAGCAGGATGCTACGCAATTGATTTTCTTAGTTGATCTCACCCACAACCAAGAGTTACTACGACCCAAAGTCGAAGATTTGAATAAACTAATATGTATCACACAGAAAAGTCTACGATAATAGATAAATATGTCTCCCACAGATAAACCTACGAGTTTTGTTCCATCTTTTGATAAAATCAAGGTGAACAGGAACCAATCAATAACCCGAACTTATATTCCCGAAGAACAACCTAAAATTATTGATCACCTCACAATAATCTAAATCGTATGGTAGCGAAACTAGATATTACTGAATCACAAACGATGAGACGAAGATGTTTGTGCTTTCTTTTTATCTTGCTCTATCGGAGATATAATCTCAAGCCAATTATTCAATTGAACTCGTACGATAGAAAATGGCAAGATCAGATCGCTCAACTACAAGAGAAGTAGCTTTGTCTGGCTTCACAATCCCAATGAAGTCTTCAAGTTGTTAATCGACAGGGTCTCGAGAAGAAACCTATGATTAAAGGAGAATCGACTTTAGCAAACCAACTAGTATCACACAGGAGGTGTGAGTATTAGTTTTTTTTCTAGTTGCTAGACGTCTCCCTTACCTAGTTTTCAAATCAGGGTTTGCAATCTAAGTGACCTTCGTAACAAAGCATTTAATATTCACCGTTAGATGAATAACCTGATTTATCCAAGCTAATATCTTTCAACCGTTAGATCAAAATTTAGCATGTCACACACACAAATGAAATGTATTTCATTTAGGTTTGAATAACCGTACCTAAACGTGTACATTTAGTTGGTTCACGAATAGTTAACCAATGGTTAGCCATATGAGTACTTTCATATCAACCATATTCATCTTTCTCATAACTAGTTCAAATGACTCATAAGAACTAGTTCAAGAGTTGTTCAATTGCAAGGAAATCTTATGTAACTACACAAGATACAATTGAAGAAAAATTTATTTGATTCACTCGAATCAATTCATGAACAATATATCCACGGTTTGCAAAGATTACATTCCTTATTGATTTATTGTTTAAGTTCATGATCTAACCGATTTGAGATATAACCAGCTTGGGTACGCGTACGGGTACGTGTACTCTAGCTTTACCGGAATTGGGTTTGAAAACCCAACATAAATTTTTGGTTGGAAAACTTGCATGGGTACGCGTACCTAAGGTGACTGGTTTGTAAGTTCGTAAACTCCAAACTCAGCAGAAATTCACGGACGTAAACTTCCGCCAGTACGCGTACCCAACCTGTCTCCTTCATCAATACCGCATGCACACATATTCATGCACTTGGTTTCCGGTACATGGATTTATACACTAATGTGCGAACATACTATATATGCTTATATCTATAGGTGGTTACGTAATTTCAACTCTACATTTAAATCATTGAAACATTCTTCTATAATGTTATAATAGTCGTTAGACATAAAGAATCGACTATCATCATCAAAGCCATTTTCAAGATTCAAATGTCATCATGAATTTCGTCATGAGTTAAGATAAAACGTGGTTAAAGTGAAAGCTTACAAACACATATTTCGAGAAAAAGATAGGCGAGTAAACTCGGCTCGAAATAGCAAATGTGCATGTATGAAAACTATCATACTTATACGAATGTTGTCTCAAGAGTATGAGATAGATAGACTTTTGAGTGCTAGATAAGTTCAAGTCTCCAGATACCTTTTTCGTCGGATGAAGTTCGACCTGTTCCTTGAGTAGTTATTCGTCTTCATAAGATAATCGCCATGGAGTTTGGAGCTCAACTATACTTAACTATCCTAGACCGAGACTTAGTCATAAGTAAACTAGAAATCAAGATGTATAGTTTTGATCACTAATATTCACAAACATGCTTGAGATAGCAACACATGCGAGTTCGACCGAGCAATTCTCTAACACAATCCATAGGATTAGTTGACACAATCTTTACCATCAACACAATCATGGTTGTTATTTGAACCTTCACCAATCTCATTCCCCCTACTTGAATCACTCATTTCTAAAAACCCTAGTTTTTCCTCTCAAAACTCCTCTTCTTCTCCTCAACACATAAAAACTCAAAAATAAAATCTCCCCAAATTTTTATCCCCAAATCAGATTTTAATCTAAACACAACTACCATGATAATTAACTTAATTAATTTTTAATACTAATCATTCGGGGGCATTTCAGCCATTTAAAAATTATTTTGATTAGGGGTGACCCAAATTAGGGTTGGGTGGCCTTTTTTTTCCTCTAGTGCAAATCCCCCAATTTAAAAAGGATGGCCCCCAATTAAACTAGGATTTTTATCTCTCTTAACATGAGAGATTTTGAAATTTTCAAAAGAAGAAGAGATCCTTATAATATCCTTAATGAGATTATTATTCTCCCATCACACTTGACTGTTGGAGGTATTGATAGACTACACCACTACTTCTGCATCTGTAACCAGGTGAACACGTTGAAGATGCAATGATTTAGCCTATCGTACCGCTTCCAAGACAACCAAACATTCACTAGCTTCTGGATTAATCACTCCGTCTGCATAGGTTCCTTTGACACCTCCATATGTACCTATTATAGACAGTAGCACCATACCCATACCATTAGAGTTAGATAAATAATCAAAGGATGCATCTACATATATTACATGCATGTTATATTTTGTATGATCTATAATTTTACAGACTACATTAGATTTATGTGGGTCATGAACAGGGGGACCAAAGATGATGAGATGATGTTTAATCCTAGAGACAGTGGAAACATGATTTATGTTATTGTTTTGAAAGTTGCATTCGCATCTTTCCTTCCAAATAATCCAACTTCCCACCATCAGTGTGTGCATCTATTCTTTATGTTCTGAGATTGTACAATTCTGGGGTTTAGTGAACCAAGAAATAACCCATTTTATGATTGAAGTACAAGTAGCTGTTACTTGCTAAATGTTAATATTTAGCAGGCTCCAGACTGCCTTAGCATGATTGCAGGTGACCAACATATGGAATATATACTCTTCTTGATGATTGCATATTGGAAAAGAAGTATCAATCTCTCTGTTGTAATGAGACATCTTGAATTTGGTTGGGACAATTTCTTTGAGGCATTTCCAGATGAATAATAAAACACAATGAGGAGGTTTAATTTTCCAGAGTTCCTTCCAAATCTCCCTAGGAACAAGGATGGGGGCAATTTGATGTTGAACTTTATCCTCTTACAGTTCATTGTATGCACTTTTCATTGTGAAACATCCATCTTTACTTGATTTCCATCTGACAATATCCTCTTCTTGTAGATTTATTGGCATTCTACTAATTTTACCTTAAATTTATGGAGAGAATAGAGTATTGGGAAGAGATACATTCCATGAAGAAGTTTCATGTATGATGAGCTCACTGACATAAAAAAATCTATAATGCTCAGGTTGAGAAGGTATTGGTTTAGTGTGAAGGTTTATGATCCAGTAATCATGCCATATTCTAGTTTTAGTGCCATTATTAACCTCCAAACATACATTATTTTGTAGAATTATTAATCCTTCTTCAACACCTTTCCAGATCCATGATGTGTTACTTTTTCCAATTTTAGTATGAAGAATCCTCATTTTTAAAGTACTTTGCCTTGAGAATTTTGACACAGAGAAGGCCAGATTGTGTGAAGATTCCCCATGCCATTTTTGTGAGCGAAGCTTGATCAAGCAATTCCAAGTCTCTAAATGCTAAGCCTTCAAACTCCTTAGGAATACTGAGATTTTTCCATGCTTTGAGATTTAATCCGTTGTTAGAATTGTGTCCCCACCAGAACTTTCTTTGCATAGAATCCATATTAAGAGCATGAAAGTACCTGGTATTGTTATCCATGTCTTTGAGAAAGATATTATTAGAGCACTGCTCGGTCGAACTCGCAAGCGTTTCTATCTCAAGCTTGTTTGTCAAGTTTAGTTGTCAAAACTATAAGTCTTGATTTCTAGTCTACTTATAACTATGTCTCGGATTAGGATAAAATGTGTAGTTGAGATCTAGACTTCACGACGTTCATCGATTGAAGACGAATATCTATTGAGGGGAGCTTAGAGGAACTTCATCAAAAAAAGGTATGTGGACACTTGAACTCATCTATCATTCATAAGTATATTCTATTCTATCTCCTATCGAGACAAAATTCGTATAACTATATAGACTTTACATTATACACATTTGATATTTCGAGCTAAGTTTAACTCGCTTATATCTTTATCGAAATATGTGTTTCATATTGATCATTTCGATAAATTAAAAATTTCTTATAAGATAATAGTTTGTGTGAGACAGCTATTGTCATCTTCTAAGAATATTTCAATGAATGGAATGGGAGTCTAGAAAATTAATCATTGTCTGTATATAGCACAGTATGCATACCTGTATGAAAACTGTTGTAAGAGTAATTCAGGTCCGGGAACCAAGTATGCATACCCGTACGAGAACTATTTTAATTGTCAAAGTACGGGAACTAAGTTTGTGTACCCGTTTGCAAACTTATTCACATGAGTTCGGTCTGGAACGACAGTATGCATACCCGTTTACAAACTATCGGAAAGGATCAAGTCCGAGACTTAAGTTTGCATATCCTTTTGAAAACTTATGTGGTTAAGTTCTAAAATCGGTTAAGTATGATTTCATACTCATAAAAAAATACATTTATAAATTAAGGAACATGTTCATGAACTGATTCTTTTGAATCAATCCGATTTTGCTTCAATTGTGTATTATATACTTATATGAGAATATAAACAATTGAACAACTCTATGAGTAACACAATTAGATTTATTTGAGTATCATTTGATCTAGAAGTGTTAAAATGAACATGGTTAAAACAAAAGTGTTCATATGGCTAACTTCTGTTATTATTGAAATAACTCAATATACACGTTTATGTACGGTTACCCATATCTAAATGAAGGTATATTTCATTTGTGTGTAACAAGCTAAGACCATTTAACGGTAGAAACTTAGTTTGAATCTTGAATCAGGTTTTTCATCTAACGGTGAATATTCATTGCTTTGTTACAAAGTTATCAAACCCTAATTTTAAGAATATATAAGGGAAAACTCTAGGAACTAGGAAACCTAATCCCCATACCTCATGTGTGATACTAGTTGCGACTAGAGTCGATTCTCCTTGAACCTAGGCTTTTCCTAAAACCATTATAGGTTAACGACTTGAAGACTTCATTGGGATTCTGAATCAATACCCAACTATTTTCTCTGTATTTGCGTGTTCTAATCTTACTTGTTCTATCATATTGAGTACCATCTTCTCTAATATTTGCTCGATATTTATCTTTGATAGGTAAGATATAAAAAGTAATCACAAACCTCTTCGTCCCATTATTTTCGATTCCACAATAACTTGTTCTACTACCATATAGTTAAGTTATTGTGAGGTGAATGATATTGCTAGGCTGTTCTTCGAGAATATAAGACCGGATTATGAATTGGTTCATGTTCACCTTGATTTATCAAAAGACGGAACAAAAATTTCGTAGGTATTTCTGTGGGAGACAAATTTATCTATCAGAATAGACTTTTATATGGGAGACAAATTTGTTTATAAAGTCTTCGAATTTGGGTCATAGCAACTCTTAGTTGTGGGTGAGATCATCTAACGGAATCAAGTGCGTAGAGTCATGCTGGAAAAACTCGCGTAGAGTCATATAATTTCGAGTTGTATTTATAGGATGAAAAAACTTTCAAATCAAGTTAGGTTTTGGTTTTCTTCAAAAACATGTAAAAATAATTTACCCATAAATAGAACTCTTAAGAAATATTTTTGGAATTAATTTCCTAAAGAAAAACTCGCCAAAAATAAATCCGTGTATAAAAGGGACTTGGTGCGCGCATATCGGATGGGTCAAAACATGTATCATATCGCATGGGTCAAAACATGATAAAAGGAAGACAGAAAGTGTTCATTTATCGTGTGTTTTTTAAAAAACAGAATTTGGAGTTGTATTTATAGGATGAAAAAACTTTCGAATCAAGTTAGGTTTTGGTTTTCTTCAAAAACAAGTAATAAGAATTTACCCATAAATAGAACTCTTAAGAAATATTTTTGGAATTAATTTCCTAAAGAAAAACTCGCCAAAAATAAATCCGTGTAGAAAAGGGACTTGGTGCGCGCATATCGGATGGGTCAAAACATGTATCATATCGCATGGGTCAAAACATGATAAAAGGAAGACATAAAGTGTTCATTTCTCGTGTGTTTTTTAAAAAACAGAATTTCGAGTTGTATTTATTGGATGAAAAAACTTTCAAATCAAGTTAGGTTTTGGTTTTCTTCAAAAACAAGTAAAAAGAATTTACCCATAAATAGAACTCTTAAGAAATATTTTTGGAATTAATGTGGTAATTGAACTTTTGTCCTTACTTTTGATGGTCTACACAAATATCCTTATCACATAATAATTTTGTCCCTCTTTATCTAAAAGCCCATCAGGGGCCCATCAATAATTTAGGGACTTCCAAATATACCCCCAGTATGTTTTCCATTATTTAAAACTGAAAGAGAGAAAATTTTCTTTCGCATAAAAATCAACGAAATTCTCCACGTCGTCGCTGCACCACCAGAACCATTTTCGCCGCCGCCACCGCCACCTCTACACATTAAATCAAATCAAGCGTTTTTGTTCTTTTCGGTTTAGATCGAAATTCTCTATTCTTCTCTCTCTCCATTGACAGACACCACCGCCTCCTCCGCCACTGCAAATACATTCAGGAACACCTCCTCCGCCATTACCACACCTCCTCCGACATCACCAATCGCTGCAAAAGATTCATGAATCAATAACTCTAAAACTCATATTTATATGTTAATTCAGATTCATATCCTAGATTCGATTTATAAATTGAATGATGGAGCTGTTATCAGTTTATTATACTGAACCGTGTTTGTTATTCCCGAGTAGTAGTAGTTGTTGTAATTTGTACATGAGATTTGTCTCCACAAACTCTAAATCGAGCAGATCGAAACAATTCGTTAGTATTAAAAAGACACGATTAGTTTGTAGTAGTATTCCATCTCCTCAAGAATGGATTCACTGCAATGGGAAACATCTGGATCACTTGCAGGTTCCGATCAATATGGGAATTGTTTAGATGAAGGATACAGTACTAATTATGTTGTTGTCCGCAGAATAGAAAGTAACACAATAGATGATTCTTTCTGTAAAAAAGATATTGATTCCGGGTCTGCCGCAATAGGATGGAGACTCTGGTTCTCTGATTGCTAGTTGTTTCTGGGAGTGGAAGCCCAAACTTACTGTGCATTACGAGAAATCGGGGACGGAAAATGTGGATTCCCCGGCTTTGCTTTTAGTTCCTTGTTTTGGAGTAGGATCTATTCACTATGAGAAGAAATTGAAGGATCTTGTCCGGCAATATAGAGTGTATGATTTGGATTTTCTTGGACAAGGAATGTCATTAAAAACTGAAGATCCAACTCCTTCGGCTAAAGGTGGAGAAGATACTCCAGCTCAAGAAAAGGACTCAAGGATTTTGGGTTTTGGATAATAAACGGAGCCATGGGAGAATGAGCTCGTTTATTCAATGGATCTATGGAAGAACCAGGTTACAAATTTCATACAGGAGGTATTGTTAATTTAACATTTCTGATTTGAGTCAATTTGTATTCCATTGCCAAATCCATCAGAAATTTAATCTTTCGTATATTAGTTCTGCTTTTGGAATTCATGATCTGGATTTATATGTTACAGAGATTGAAGCATGTTGCTAAATAAAATATGATGGTTATTTAGGTTGAAGCAGGCAGTGATATTGGATCAATTATGGTTGTTGATCCATATATGTTGGATCAACTATGGTTGTTGATCCATATATTTTGGATCAACTCCTGTTGTTGACCCAATTTTTTATTGGATCAACTATGGTGGTTTTGGTTGGAATGATGAAGTTATTGGTGGATTTTGGTTCTGGTTGTTTTGGTGGTGTGGTGGTGCTAGATATATGTGATTTTGTTGGTGACGGTAATGGTGGAGAGGTACGAATGAGAAATTAGTCATGGAAATAGTAGTAGAATGGTGATTCCGGTTATTGTAGTTGTCGAGGTTGGTTTTTGAAGATGGTCTTGGAGCTGTTGGTGTTTATGAAACTACAGGTAATGAAATATGGTGGTTATTTTGGGTTGAAGCAGGCAGTGATATTGGATCAACTATGGTTGTTGATCCATATATATGGGATCAACTACTGTTGTTTATCCATATATATGGGATCAACTACTGTTGTTGATCCTTTGAACTCATGCTTTTGTAGTTTAAATCATGTAAATTTGTTCTAATGTTGAACTTGTGGTGCAATGGTAGCATGACCGACTCCATGTCAGATGATGCGTGTTCGAATCACGCCAAGTTCACTCCATTTTACATGGATAAACTATCATTATTGATCCAATTTTACATGGATCAACTTCCATTGTTGATCCACTAAAATTGGATCAATTTCTACAATTGATCCTTTTTTTTGGATAAACTAGATAAATTTCTACTGTTGATGGTTTTGTTGGTGGATCTGAAACTGCAGCTGATGAAGTGGTAGCATTTTTCCATCAGCATGGATAAACATCCATTGTTGATCCAACTGCAATGGATAAACATCCACTGTTTGATCCAACTGAAATGGATCAACTACTTTTTGTTGATACAAAAATATTTGAACCAGCGGCGGTGGTGATGGTGGTGGCGGCGGAAACAGACTAGTGGTGGAGGAGGACTAGTGGTGGTGTAATGGTGGCGATGAAGGAGTGGTGGTGGAATATTGGTGGTGGTGGCGGTTGGCAGGCGGTGGTTGTTGAACGGTGGTGGTGGTGGAATGGTAGTTGAATGTTGGTGGTGGTGGTGCTAGTGGTGGTGGTGAAGTGGTAGATGAAGAAATTTGTTGTATTTTGAAATAAAGAAAAATATTATATGAGTGAGGGTATTAAGGTAATCTAATATTAAATGGATAAGGTTATAAAAAAGGAGGGACATATTTATTGTTGCATAAGGATATATTTGTTGGGAGTTAAAAGTTAATATACCCGGAATTAATTTCCTAAAGAAAAACTCGCCAAAAATAAATCCGTGTAGAAAAGGGACTTGGTGCGCGCATATCGCATGGGTAAAAAGATGATAAAAGGAAGACAGAAAGTGTTCATTTCTCGTGTGTTTTTAAAAAAACAGAATTTCGTGTTGTATTTATAGGATGAAAAAACTTTCAAATCAAGTTAGGTTTTGGTTTTCTTCAAAAACAAGTAAAAAGAATTTACCCATAAATAGAACTCTTAAGAAATATTTTTGGAATTAATTTCCTAAAGAAAAACTCGCCAAAAATAAATCCGTGTAGAAAATGGACTTGGTGCGCGCATATCGCATGGGTCAAAAGATGATAAAAGGAAGACAGAAAGTGTTCATTTCTCGTGTGTTTTTTAAAAAACAGAATTTCGAGTTGTATTTATAGGATGAAAAAACTTTCAAATCAAGTTAGGTTTTGGTTTTCTTCAAAAACAAGTAAAAAGAATTTACCCATAAATAGAACTCTAAAAAAATATTTTTGGAATTAATTTCCTAAAGAAAAACTCGCCAAAAATAAATCCGTGTAGAAAAGGGACTTGGTGCGCGCATATCGCATGGGTCAAAACATGATAAAAGGAAGACATAAAGTGTTCATTTCTCGTGTGTTTTAAAAAAAATAGAATTTCGAGTTGTATTTATAGGATGAAAAAACTTTCAAATCAAGTTAGGTTTTGGTTTTCTTCAAAAACAAGTAAAAAGAATTTACCCATAAATAGAACTCTAAAAAAATATTTTTGGAATTAATTTCCTAAAGAAAAACTCGCCAAAAATAAATCCGTGTAGAAAAGGGGCTTGGTGCGCGCATATCGGATGGGTCAAAACATGTATCATATCGCATGGGTCAAAACATGATAAAAGGAAGACAGAAAGTGTTCATTTCTCGTGTGTTTTAAAAAAAAAAGAATTTCGAGTTATATTTATAGGGATGAAAAAACTTTCAAATCAAGTTAGGTTTTGGTTTTCTTAAAAAACAAGTAAAAATAATTTACCCATAAATAGAACTCTTAAGAAATATTTTTGGAATTAATTTCCTAAAGAAAAACTCGCCAAAAATAAATCCGTGTAGAAAAGGGACTTGGTGCGCGCATATCGGATGGGTCAAAACATGTATCATATCGCATGGGTCAAAGCATGATAAAAGGAAGACAGAAAGTGTTCATTTCTCATGTGTTTTAAAAAAAACAGAATTTCGAGTTGTATTTATAGGATGAAAAAACTTTCGAATCAAGTTAGGTTTTGGTTTTCTTCAAAAACAAGTAGAAAGAATTTACCTATAAATAGAACTCTTAAGAAATATTTTTGGAATTAATTTCCTAAAGAAAAACTCGCCAAAAATAAATCCGTGTAGAAAAGGGACTTGGTGCGCGCATATCGCATGGGTCAAAACATGTATTTTTTTCCCACCTGCTCCACCCACGTTTTACAATATATCCATATGAAATTGGTTATATAGTGGAGCTCTCCTTTAGTTCTCCACAATGTGGGACTAAGAAACATTTCATTCACTCATAAAATGAGCAAGTATCCTTGGACCATAGGTCACTAGATCAAACCACACCAAGACCAAATATCTTTTACAATAAAACTCATTTTCTCCAACAATACTTTGGGGATATGCTTGCTTACAAATCTTTACATACTCACAAAAAATGAGCTCATTCCGAAATACCAAATTTCACCATATATCAATCTTAATTTTAACGGTTGAAAATTAGTCGACTTTCGACTGTCATTTTTCAAAGTAGTAGATGGTGGAGTTATACGTTTCGCAATGAGCTCATTTTTGTGGGTATGTACGTAGATCTTTGTAAGGCGAACATATCCCAAAAATATTAGCTTCAAATACGTTATTAATTTTGATTAAGAAAAAATATCTCCAAACGTGTGAGATAGCATGAAAATAACACTGTGAGGATCCTTCCTCTATATGTACTCTAGCTAAATCTTGTACTTAGAAAAATATGGAGGGGTCCCTTTGCACTTTAATTTTCACACTATCTCACATTTTGGGCATCATTTTTGTGAATAACAACCGAACAATGACGTATTTAAAGCTAATATTTCGGGAATTTGTTCCTTTTACGTAGTTCTATGTTCCTACCTAAAATGAACGTATTCTGAAACGTATAACACCATCATCTATTTCTTTGAAAATGAGTTGTTTAAATCAACAGATTTTTAACCATTGAAATTAAGATCGGTAGATTGTGGTGCTATATGTTTCGAAATGAGTTCATTTTCGGTAAATGTATGGGGCTTTGTAAATAGATTATATCCCAAAATATTAACTTCAAATCTGACACTAACTGCATTTTATCAGTGTAAGAATTAAAGTGGGAAGGAATCCTCCCTCAAAAACATGAGGCCAACTACTTAGCTAAATCTTGTCCACGTGTCTCAGTTGACAATTGGGCTGCTGGTCCAACCTTGTGGGGAAAGGAGGGAGATCCCGTGTCTATTTCGCACACTGCTTTGATCTAATAATAATGCAATAGGAAAAATCTAGGAGTTTGTTCGTTTTCTCGTGTATTTCATCTTTTATATTTTATGAAGAACAAACAAGAAAAGGGATTACACCTCAATCTCATGATCAAAGAAATAAAAATGAATGGGCTAGCCAATTATACATGTTGGATTTCGCTTGGATTTTTCTGACTGTTCAAATGTAAATTAGAATCATATTTGTAAGATCATAATAATACTGTTTAAGAGAATTGTATACGGGTAGTTAGTTACATAATGATCATTTTTATGAGCTCATGTATGTCAAACGGGTCATTGATCAAAACCTGTTCGAGGCAATAACACCAAGGTTAACCCACCGACAATGTGAGAAACTAACGGCGGAAGTCACCACCGAGGAAATCAAACAGGCGCTTTTCTCCATAGGATCGGACCGCGCTCCAGGACCTGATGGATTCTCCAGTAAGTTTTTCAAAGTTTTCTGGGAAACAACCCAACCACAAATTATTGCAATGGTCCGAAGTTTCTTTGAATCTTTTAGCATTCACCCTCTCATGAACCACACTAACATCACTCTAATCCCAAAGATTGAACACCCCTCAAAACCATCTCAATTTAGACCGATAGGGTTATGTAATGTAACTTACAAAATCATCTTGAAAATCTTAGTCAATCGCATACGACCTTTACTCCCATTTTTAATAAGCCCGTATCAGAGTGCGTTTGTGCCTCAACGATCCATTCATGATAATATAGCTATCGCTGCTGGACTTTTCCACCACATCAGAACATCATACCGTACGAAGGATCCTAAAATAGCTATAAAACTAGACATTCAAAAGGCCTATGACTCCTTAGACTGGGGATTCATCAAACAGGCTTTCACCAGCTTAGGCTTCCCCTCCAATTTTGTAGATTATATTATGCCCTGCATATCTACAGTAACCTACTCAATCAATATCAACGGCACACCACATGGATACATCACTCCAACCAGGGGAATACGACAGGGAGACCCCCTATCTTCTTATATCTTTATTATATGTGCGGAAATATTGTCCACCAATTTAGGAATACTGGAGGCACAAAATAAGATACAAGGGCTCTGCATTTCTCAAAAATCTCCACCAATACTACATCTTATGTACGCGGATGATCTATTGATAACGTATAAAGCAACTCCAGAAGGCACCAATCACCTCAAACTATTGCTACAAGCTTACAGCACCTCAGCGGGTCAACACATCAACAACTCTAAATCCATACTAATACATCACCCGAACCTAGAACAACCCCAGATAGATAAGTTAACCCAAGATTTCAACATTCCAACAACTTCGAACCCCCCCACCTATTTAGGAGTACAATTTAAACATGGTAGATCCTCTAGCCACATATTTGCCCCTCTGCTTCAACATCTGGCACGCAAAGCAAAAGGATGGATCACCAAATGTCTCAACCAATCGGGAAGATTCGAACTCATAAAATCATCACTAACCCCTACTGCAAACCACCTTATGCAAACCCAAATCCTCCTTCTCATATCCACCAAAAATGGATCGTATCACGACAAACTTCTTCTGGGGTCATGATTCTTCAATCAGAAAACTCCACCCACTGGGAAAAGACAAGATCCATAAACCCAAATCACAAGGAGGGCTAGGTATCCGAAGTAGTAAGGAACACAACAAAGCACTACTCATGAAACGAGTTTGGCACATTCACCAAAACCCGAACTCTATCTTAGCCAGACAATATAATACAAAATACCTTAATCAGACCCCCATTTTCGAAAGCACCGCACCACTCCCTTCTTCCCCTAGCCCTCAATTGAGGCAAATGGCATCGCTCATACCTTTTTTCAAACAAAATCTCTTCCACCAAATAGGAGATGGATTACACACACCCATACAAGCAAACTGGATACCACAATTTGAAAACACCATTGACCCATCAGCTTGTTATCCATTACAATCCGTAGCAGACATTATCGACCCATCAACTAGGAATTGGAACCATGAAAAATTAAACCTACTACCCCAACCCATAATTCAACGAATCATCAACATCCATATCCCACAAAACAAGCAACCTGATAGGATCATTTGGCCTTTTACAAAAAGTGGACAATACACTACTGCTTCAGGATACAACTGCCTCATTATATCTTCTACGTAAACCCACCAAAACCCACTTCCACCATCCAACTTCCTCTGGACACTCCCATGTCCCCCAAAAGTACAGCTTTTCTTGTGGAAAGCAATTAATGAGGGTTTACCAACCCTCAACATTCTTCATCGCATCCACCTCACCAACTCCAACATATGCCCTCAATGCAGTTCTACTCCCGAAACAGCTAGTCACATTCTGATACATTGTCAGACAGCTATAGATTCTTGGAACCTATTGTTAAACCACCTAGGAAACCTTCATTCTTCCACGCAAGGCATACCTACATCACTACCGCATCAAACAACCATATCTGAACTTCTTCAAACAAAAGTACCTGCACCGATAACCACAACCTTTTGCTTCCTTTTTTGGTCCTTATGGTTAACCAGAAACGGTGTAATGTATCGCCAACAACAACAAAATCCGATAAATGTCATGCAAATGGCCGTCAATCTCCAACAGGAATATTCTTGGGCCCAGACACACCTCCCACCGGTAATCCCGGGGATGGAACCATATCCAAACCCAGCACAAAGACCAACTACAACTTCAACCATCTATGTTGGTTGGCTCAGGCCTCAATCAGATTGGATCAAAATCAACACAGACGGCGCAACAAGAGGAAACCCCGGAATAGAGGGAGCGGGTATTATATGTAGAAATGAGGAATCCAACACTATCCTAGCAATAGCACAACCACTAGGAATCACTACATCACTTGCAGCAGAGACATGGGCCATGCACATAGCATCTAAAACGGCGACAAAACGAGGATGGTCAAAAGTCCTATTTGAAACGGATTCGGAAAATTTAATGAGATTTTTAACCTCAGATACAGAA
The DNA here is from genome assembly GCA_023529315.1 of Papaver bracteatum. Classification (NCBI taxonomy): domain Eukaryota; kingdom Viridiplantae; phylum Streptophyta; class Magnoliopsida; order Ranunculales; family Papaveraceae; genus Papaver; species Papaver bracteatum. Next base: position 4,721,241 of record JAJJWX010000811.1, on the reverse strand, counting down.
CCCCCTTGGTATATATCTGACCTGGTTGCAGAGATCAAAAAAAGACTCACCCAAATCCAGCAATATACCGTCAGCAGCGTCTACAGAGAAGGAAATCAAGTAGCAGATAGCTTAGCAAACCGAGCAGCGGATGATTGCTCCGTAGGAAGACTCACGACAACAATATGGGAACATACAATCTCGCATTCTATCCATTCTATTGTCATAGCAGACTCTGTGGGTATTACATACCCTCGTGTAATCTCAATTTAATCTAATAAATTTCATGCTTCAAAAAAAAAAAAACGGAAAATGGGTCATTTGTCCAAAAAAAATTAATACACGGGTCAAATGGACGAGTAAAAACATTTATGGGTGAAATGGAAATAAATAAAATAGCAAGGATGAAACCGGTTTCATCCTGGCTTAAACTTAAAAAATAGCAAGGATGAAACTGGATGCATCATGTGTAAAATAAAAATAAGAAAAAATATTTGAAAATGGGCAGGATGAAACTGGTTACATCCTGCCTATTTTTAAATTTTTATCCATTTAAATAGTATCTAAATCTAACTGTCCATTTCACCCAGGAAATTTTGAATTTGGTCTTTTTAACCAATTTTGTGGAGAAAAAAAAGGTATGTCAAACGTGGTGCAATAACGTTTCTGAACTAGCTTGTTATGTCCCAACTCCCAATCGAAGTAATACCACGTCGTACAACTTACTTTTTGCAATAAATAAAAAAAGATGAAGTTATTTGGTGGTGGTGCACTGGTGCGTTCTAGGCTGTTTATCCAGTCCTTTAACGGTGTCTTTCCCCTTGTTATTGTGAATCGAATAGCGCTAGCGATTTGTCACCCTCTTATGGATATCCAATTTATTAATAAGATTTTGTACGTTTCAGCGGTGTATTGAAGTAACCATCTCACAGACGCTATATACACAGTGACTTAAATAGTTTTTGCCTTTTATTATCCAGAAAGAAAAACGTGATGCAGAACTTACAAAAGACATATCAACGTTCCCCAATTACAGCTCATGGCCGACATTTTATCCCGTTTGTCTGGGGTTCTAATATCTGAGAGTCAACCAGAAAAAACGAAAAATACTATAACTATCAAAGAAAGTACATACTGCAATAGGCATAGAAAGTCATCATCAACCTATATATATGATGCAGAATTAATGACTGTCTGATAGATTCTAGAATCTAGATAGGTATTTCTAACATTATCAACGTTGGCCAGATTAAAACATGGGAATTCTACAAAACAGTCCTACAATTAGGACCCGATTTACAAAATGGTCATACTGCTACAAACAATTAACAAAACAATCACACTTCTATTATTTGTTCGGTTAAGTCAGATGGTCCCACCAAATTAGAGTTAAATAGACGGGTACAATTACAAGCATGTCCTTAACCTAACTACACTTGATCAGTAGCCGTATATCTTGTGAATATTAATCTCAAGATTAGTCAGGACAAAACACGATTTATAATGGTTTAGGGTTTTCATTTCCTATTCATATTTTTCAGCCGCTTCTCTCTTCGTCTACACTATCAAATCTCTCCTAAAATGGCGATTCAATGAAGAATGAGAGATTAAGAGTGAAAGAAATCACGATCATATCATTATAAGATTGCATAGTTCGTGTGTATGGTTTTTAATCTTTCATATGGTGTTTTTGTGAAGATTTTAGAGCTCAGACTGATTTGTTGGTTATTGAATATGGTGGTTTTCTTACAGAAATTAACACATTGTTTGGAAACATAATGAGGTTAGTTTTTCTTGACCCAAATTGTGATCTTCATATTATTATATGAAACCCTAATTTTACGATTTTAGGAATTTTTTCATAAACCCAAATTAGCAAAAATCAGGGATTTTATCTGTAAGGTTGATGGTTTTGTTGCTAATTGATTTTCTAATTGTACGAGTCTGATAGATGATTGTGTTATGAATTACAGGAATTTGATGAACGGGTTAGAATTGGAAGTTGGGGTTTTGAATCTGGTGCTAGCTATAGCTGGGAGAACAAGTGGTGACAGAGATGGGTTGTTCACTGAAAAAGGAATCTGAGAAGGAGACGGGTCTGGTAGTGTTGATGAGAGGGGTTGTTGTTGAAGATGTATGTGGAGAAATTGCAGAGAAACAATGGGTCTTGGGGTTTGCTTGTGGTTGTAATATACAATGGTTTATGAATCTGGTGATGGAGATAGAGTTGCACTACAACTGAAGGTGAAGCCAAATTGATTGGGTTATGTATAGGGTTTGATGGAATTAATTTGATGTTGTTGCTGGTGATTGAAAGAAAAGAAAAGATGAATTGAATTACTGAAATTGGTGGTGTTACTATGGTTGGAGGTGGTGATGTTCTTTGAGCTATTGAAGTATGCTAGTGATAGAAAGAGCAGGTGTTGGTGGTTGGAGTTATGAGAGATTCAGATGGTCCTATTGAGTCTGTTGAATTCAGAGACAAAGATGGGTTGTGTGGTGTTTGATGCAGAAAATGAGATGATGGTGCTGTGTAGATGCAATTGCAGGAGATGGAGTTGAGGTCTGGACTGAAGTGATTGGGAGAAAGAAAAGGACTGCAACGGATGAATGAGTATGAAGACTAGATGTATGCTTAAGATTTGGAGTTGTAAGCTGATGGGTTGAAGAAAATTGCAACGGTACAATTCAAATGGCTTGATTCAATTGCAGGAGATGTGCTGAGATGAACCAGGTAATGATAATAGTGGGTTTAGACAAGTTGTTTGAATATTCTGTTTGTGTGTGGATGTGTGCTGAGATGCAGATGAACTGGGTATGGTAGTGCAGTGGGTTGAGTTAGTTGAGTTGAGAAGAACTACAGTTCTCAGGTGATTGCAGTTGAGGTTGTCTGCAATTGAAGAGCAGTTGTTGTTGATGGCTGGTTTTGTACTGCAGTGGTGATTGTGGTGGAGTTGCAGGTTCAGTTTTAGATGTTTGATGGTGATACTATGTGTTTGGTGTTGCAATGGCCAGGCAGTGGTGTTGCATTATGGGGAAGGAAGTTGCAGGATGAAGCACCATCATGCCGCAACATTAGGCATAGGTCGCGCAAATGGATGTCAATTAGACTAGTCCTCCTACCATTTATCTGGCCACAAATTCGTTGCCACGTGCCCGGGTCTCCACATGTATGATTCACCACGTCACTGAGTTACCACGTCAGCGAGTTGAGTTGCTGGGTGCGATGGGTTGACTGCAGTTAAATAGCTCCGGTTAGGATGTAGGGTATTTTGGAGAAGATTAACAGTGTTTTTTTTCCCACTGTTATGTCGGACAAAATATGACTATTTTGTAAACCAATTAACAAAAGTAGGATCATTTTGTAATTGGCCCTTAAAACATTTACTAATTGCTCGGGAAAAAAAGATTTATTAGTACTATGACCCCCCGGTGTTAAAATATAATGATCATCTTCTCGCCGACTCATTAATTACGAAAGGGAAGTTACAAATAAACGATAATTAATTAGAATGACCAGTTTAAGTACCACCGATAAGAATTTACTATATACTGATCATCAGAGAATAATCAAAGATTACATCAACAAACGTACCCTACAGTCCTAGACCTCATGAACTCAACCCTCTTGATACTTTGATTAGAAATAATGTGGATTTTTATTTATTTTTAAATGTATGGTTATGTCAAAAAAAGATACACTACGGGGTTTGCGATTAATGGTTTCTAACAATGTACGGACTTGGGTGTTGTCGTTGTTGTAGATCGCTCTTGTCTTCGCGATTTATTTTCTCGTTGCATCTTACTTGTATTTGTTTCTTTGTTTTTGATGTACTTGTTTTTTTTGAAAACCATAATATAATCGTTTCTTTTATGGTATGAAATATTATGGTTTAATGATAAAAAAAAATAAAAATGGACGGACTCATCATTAAAAGAAAAAAATTTATCCCTCCGCTTGCAATTTTAGCTATTTGGATTATGCATTTAGGATCTAACTATTTCATCATTTTGACGAACTAGATCGGTTCATGAAAGCAAATGTGATTTTTTTTTTTTTTTTTTATCGAACAAAAGGAGCAAACGTGATTTAACTTAATTTGTATAATGCCGTTGAAGTTGTGATTAGTAGACCCTTAGTTTCAATCGAACCACCACGAAGGCACAAGCACATACATACTGATCATACGTACTTCTCCTTCAAGAAAAAGGTAAAGGGAAGTTATGTTCAAATATATATGGTGCATGGGTGCATCTATTGATCGGTAGCCGGTAGCCCAAGTGTCTCTTTGTCCTTGTACTCTGGCATTAAGCAACTGTACCAATATATCGGTTTCGTAGTACTTATGCATGCGTTTGTATCATTTGAATTTACATTATGGATTTTAAAGTGTTACGCGTGTCTGCGTTATGGCGTTGTTATTGAAAACTTGCAAATTGAGTTAGAGATTTTAATGTCAGGTCAAACGGAGTCTTTAGTCCAGCCGTCCAGGTACCATCTACAAAAATTCTGAATGTCGGGTACCATACAAAATTCCAGGGTTAAGGTTTACACTATACCTCAACACTAAATAACCCATAATCCGTAGGGTATCAAGAACAGTTCGTTCAAATGTTCAATTGCTACGTAGACTCTTGAACTGTTACTTTGACCAATGGAAAACGGAAAACAGCCAAATACGTCACTAAAAACGGTAATGTGCGTGGGAAATCCTTCCCAATCCAAGAAAGTTCAAATGGTATCAGAAAATCGTCATCATCAAACTCTCTCTATATGCAGCTTATGGTACCTCTTCTAATGTACCAGCCAAAGATGATGAGTTTCAAGATGCAGCTTATGGTACCTCTTCTATGGGAAGAGTGTTCTATCAGGTGGTGGTTATTAAAAATGTTCTTATTTTGAGCTGTGAATCTGGCCTCATTGATTCAAGTTCTCCCGTAAAGGCAAGTGGTTCGGTTTTTCTGTTACGTTTTGATGGTCTGATGAAGATTCTGGGTACGGGATTCGGATTATGTGATTCGGGTTATAGGATTCGGTTTGGAAAATTTATAGTTTTAAGCCTTGTATGTTTCGGATTCTTGTTGTAACTTTGGGGTTATCGCTGTTTATTTATTTAAAAAAAAAAATCTCTATATATAAATAGAGCATATACGTAGATGGTAGATATAATCATATGGGTTACCCAATTAGATTGGATCACATTCAATAGCGATTGATTTAATTAACAATAAATCTCCCTGATGATCAGTACTACTACGTACGGAACCTAATTATTGTAAGAATTAAATATTTACCCAAAGAGAATTTATTTTTTTATTAAATATATTGTTTACATTTAGTGATCATCAAAGATTGTCCCAGACTCCCAGCTCATCCTATATATACTGTATATGATTCAAAGTCCCAAAACCCAATTAAAATGACCATGGAATAGTGATATTGTTAGTACCATTTCGTACTTTGTATTTACCATACTGATTATCATCAGAGAAAAATCATGTTTCTCAGAGATTGCTTCAACAATAATCCAAGTCCTCTTCCTCATCATCATAGTCAATTCAACCCCATGGACGATTTAGGCAATCGAGAAACAGTAATGAAGATCCCTGATCAGCAGACGACGACTATGTTCTCTTGCAACTATTGCCACCGGAAATATCATTCTGTACATGCACTAGGAGGACATCAAAATGCTCATAAACGAGAACGTGCAGCTACACTAGCTGCACTCACAGCTTTTAGTTATTATAAAGCAAGTTACGGCAAGAACCTACAGAGCCGCCAAGGATTCTCATCATCAAGTACGAGTTCATTATCATCTTCGTCGTCACCTTTTACTCACAGCGATGTTATCAAGAAACCAAGTTCATTAGGTATCCAAGTTCGATCCATGGTACAAAAACCAGTACCTTATTTATCATCACGGGCTTCTCGATGCTCTTCTTGTTTCTATGCGGATGATAAACACAAGTTACACAACCACTCACACAACTGTACATCTGATTCTAGCCTGACAGATAGTCTGCCATCAGACGTTAGCAAGTGCTCGGTCGTAAGTTCATCTTCGGTGCCGCCGGATGAGGGAGAATTAAAGCTTGATTTATCTCTTAAGCTTTGAAAGCAGGTTATTGCACGATCATTCGAAAAACGAATTAAGCAGCGTCTGTAAAGTTAACCGTGCGCATGGTCAGGTTAGCAATTTTTCTTGTCGAATCCATCAAAATAAATTAAAAAATTGTTGATGAATTGTAGCTAATATGATAGTGATGTATTATTGTTTGAAGTTTGAACTCTATTAAGCTACATAATTAATGGTTCCGTAGGCTTCAATTACATTACCAGATCAAAAGATTAATGCTTTTGTAATTAACCTTTATATATCTAGTAGGATAAGCTGCTCATATAGTTTGGTAGAGAAACTTAAGCAGATAAATGAATCCTTAAAGGGAACTGAAAAAATATCATTTTCACATGCTTTACAAATACCTCCAAGTCACTAAGTGTTATTATACGTCTTGCGGATACTTTAGAACCCACGACTAGTGGATGCCCTCACAAATTGGGGAATACTTACGGTTATATGGGGCTCGATTTCAGTTAAGGGGTATTTTTTGCTGAGATGAAATGTCACTGCTCTTCAGCCTAACAAGAAGATAAGTGAAATATGCTCCATTGGGAAGGCTACACAGCTATAAATGAGGCCTAATCATCATTCATGCTCTTCCGGCTAAGCTATGAAGCTTTACTTGGTGCATAGTCTGTATGCACCTTCAACCAACTACCCCTCCCTATATATGTCTTAATATGACATTTCTACAACTTAAACTAGTGGACCGGATTGACATTCATCGAGTACCATTTTGAGGTGTTTGCTTCACTACTCATGGTTGTTGCCATGTGTTCCTCAATAACCGGCAATGATTGCTGAGTTTCTGTCCTGGACATATGCCAGCTTCAATATTGCACAATGATTGCGCAACATTCACTCGGCCAGCCCTGTCTGTCCTGATGCACAATTGTTGTGCGGTATTGGCTCTAGGCCAATAGCCTGCATAATGCGCAATGGTTGCGCTGCAACGCCCAAGGCCATCTACTCAACTGGCCTAATGCAATATTTGATGCGAGATTTGGCATTTGACTAGTAATATAGCTTACCAAATGCGCCATTATTGGCTCTAGGCTAATGCAGCTTCCTCTTGGTGCCATATTGGCCTTGGCCAATATGCCCAATATAATGCGCCACTCTTGGCGCAATATTGCTCTTTGGCCAAATACCTCTTACTACGCAATGGAAGCTTTAATTGGAATGAAGCTTCGTCATAAGCTATAGCGCATCTTTGCGCATGCACCATGCTAAAAACACATAGTGTTACATGAAATCTCCTTCAAATTTGAGATGGTTTTGCAATGACGAGGTTCAAACCCCTACCTCCGCAATGGGAGGGAGCATGTAAACCACAAACCACTTGATGGTTCTCTGTAGTTAGTGGTGCATGATTAAGTGATGATGCCAATGACCTAATTGAGTTTAAAACTCGTTGTCACTGAATTCTTAACGATCAAATAAAACATAAATAGCAAAAATAAAAAATAGAACATAAATAAAAAAGACAATACACTTGCCCAATTTTTTTCCCATTATAACAGAATCAATAAGCTTTCGAATAAAACGATAGTCCACCACGCTAACATACTATATACGGTTGTGACAAGGGCGGAGCCAAAAATCTTGCTAAAGAGAAACGAAAGTCTTGCTAGGGGTTGCAATCCTTCCTAAAAATGAAATCAAGCATGCATGGGCTTGTACGCCTGGTTTTATTATATTAAAAAAAAAGTGGTAATTGAATATTTGTCCCTACTTTTGATGGTCTATACAAATATCCTTATCACGTAATAAATATGTCCATCTTCATCCCTAAGCCCATCAGGGGTCCAACAAGGTTTTTATTTCTTCCAAATTTGCCCTCTTATCTATTGTTTTTATCTAGGTTTATCCCTACTTACTTCTTCTTCTTCATTTGTTTCTTTCTCTATGTTCCTTTCAAACACCAACAATAACTTTACAACGACCACCACCATCTCCACCACCGCCACCACCAGTTCTCTCCATCACAACCACAAAAAACGACCACCACCACCGTTACGACGATCACCACTTCTTTTTTCTGAATTAAATGATAAATTAGGATCAAACAGAAATCGAGGTTATGATTTAGAGATTTGAAATAACAAAGATGAAATCATGAAGATGTAAATGAAGTTTCAAGACTGAAACTCTACAGCAAAGCTAGATCGTGATGTTAGTTCGCTGTGGATGGAAACTAGAGATCAAGATGAAGATGAAAGAAATGGTGCAAGTCAGTGGCCGTTTAGGGATCTATGGCATGAACAGAATTTGGGGGTTTTTGTTTATCAACTGAAATTGAGAGATTTGTCTCAACAAATCAAGCAGTGAGAGAAGAGATGAGGTTAACGGCATAGGTTCTCTATTGTATCTTGGTTGATTGAGGAAATGGTGGTCTCTCTAATTCTATACAACAACCATGTCACAATAGCAGATCTGGGAGTTCATTCCATGAGCTTGATTGATGGATTTTGGAGGTTTGTTCGGTGCCAATTCGGTGTAATTGAGGAATGAATTTGGGTTTCTCATCTGAAGAATAAATTGGGTGTTGATTACAGTGTCGATTACTGAGATTTGTGTATCACAGATATCTAGACGGTGGGTTAATTTCAATTGAAAGAAATGGTACCATATTTGTTTACCGATTGCAGTCGATATGGGTTTGCAGGTGACGATTCGGTTAACGGAAAATGGCAGAAATCAGTGGTGGTTTGTTGGATGTTTGATCAATTCATTCTATGAAGTAGGGTTCAGAGATGATTCAGCTGAAGATTGGAGGGCTGATGAAAGGAAGTAGTAACCGGTGATTGCTGATGAAGACGATTGTTTTGATGGGTGGAAGAATCGTAGTTAGTGGTGGCTATGTACTTAATGTTGATCCATCATCATGGATAAACATCCATTGTTGATCCAATTGAAATGGATAAAAATCCATTGTTGATCCAACTGAAATGGATAAACTACTGTTGTTGATACAAATTTATCTTAACCGGTAGTGGCGGCGATGACGGTAGCGGTGGTTGCTGCTATGGATTATTAATGGTGGTTGATGGTTTTGTTGGTGGATCTGAAACTGCAGCTGGTAAAATGGTAGCATTTTTCCATCAACATATGGATAAACATCCATTGTTGATCCAACTAAGATGGATAAACTTATATTGTTGATCCAACTGTAATGGATAAACTTCTACTGTGAAATGGATAAATTTCTAATGGTTATCAAGGGTATATCAATTTCAGTTTTATGCCACTTACTATTGATCCATCAACATGGATAAACATCCACTATTTATCCAACTGAAATGGATCAACTACTGTTATTGATACAAAAATATCTGAACCAGCGGCGACGGCGGACTAGTGGTGGTGGCGGTGGCGACGGACTAGTGGTGGTGGAGGACTGTTGGTGGTATAATGGTGGTGGTGAAGGAGTGGTGGTGGAATATCGGTGGTGGTGGCGGGTGGTAGGTGGTGGTTGTTGAACGGTGGTGGTGGAATGATAGTTGAATGTTAGTGGTGGTGGTGCTAGTGGTGGTGGTGAAGTGGTAGAGGAAGAAATTTGTTGAATTTTGAAATAAATAAAAATATTATATAGGTGAGGGTATTAAGGTAATGTAATATTAAATGGATAAGGTTATAAAAAAGTAGAGACATATTTATTTTTGAATAAGGATATATTCGTTGGGTTTAAAAAGTAAGGACATATAATTAATATACCAAAAAAAAAAAGGCGTGAAAGTTAGCTGGGCCAGATGTACAACTACAAAGCCATGCTTCAAGCTAGCTCCGGCCTAGGATTATGATTAGCAGGTTTGTAGCAACGAAAATATACCCTACATACTATATATATAACCTACGTCATAATCTTGGCCGTTTTAAATTAATTGGTAACTGGAGTGAGACCTTTTATAGAAGTAGGAAATACCATATAGTCCTAAAAATAAAATATATGTATCAGTCTAGTCCATTTGACACAGTCAATTGTCTGTTTGGTCCTATTTGGTAATATAAATTATCATTTGGTCCTAAAAATTATCATTTGGTCCTACGCTGATGTCATGGATGATGTAAATGTCACCCTGTAGTGGCAGAAATACCCTTTTGGATAAGGACCATATATATATAGTCAAAAGTAGGAGAGAATAAATCATTATCAGATTTACTTTCTCTCTCTATTTTTCAGATCTAGAATTTCTCTCTCTTTTTCTTGGTTTTTTCTTCCTGCTAGATGCTAACAATGGCGTCTCCACTTTCTTTTCTTTCTTTTTCTTCCTGCTGCTACTGTAACAATGGTGATTCGAACGTGAAAATCATGTTTATTTTTTGCTGCTGTGGTTGTATATGATGAAAGCGATTTACATCATACTCATCTGCCGTCATTGTTGAAGAAGATGAGTTTTAGGATTTTTTTTCTGGTGATGTAAGAAGAAGAAAAGGACGAAGAATAAAAAGAAGAAAAAGAAAAAGATGAAGAAGAAAAAGACGAAGAAGATAAAGACGAAGAAGATAAAAAAATACTTTTTGTTTTGAAGATGGAGATGAAGTTTCATCGAACAAATGAACTACTGCTGTTTTTTTGAAGATGAAGACGAAGACGAAGATGAGTTCACCTACTGCTTTTTTGTATGGACTTTATTCCTGGAATGAAGTCTGTTTTTTTTTAGGTTTTTGTATGGACTTCATTCCTGGAATGAAGTCTGTTTTTTTAGATTTTTGTATGGACTTCATTCCTGGAATGAAGTTTGTTTTTTTTAGGTTTTTGTATGGACTTCATTCCTGGAATGCAGTCTGTTTTTTTAGGTTTTTGTATGGACTTCATTCCTGGAATGAAGTCTGTTTTTTTAGGTTTTGTATGGACTTCATTCCTGGAATGAAGTCTGTTTTTTTAGGTTTTTTATATGACTTCATTTCTGTTTTTTTTTAATTTTTGTATGGACTTCATTTCTGGATTGAACTGCTACAAGAATATAAAAAAAATTAACACGGAAGGGTATTTTTGTCAGTTTAATATTTTTAAATAATTATGGACCGAACAGTAATATGCGTTTGACCAAAGGACTAAACATACATGGGCCCACCTAAAAAAGGACCAAAAGATATTTTTCCCTTTATAGAACGCGCAATTGGGGATATGGGAATTAATTGGGAGATATGAATTACCTCCCCCAATTAAAGGTGGATGCTAAGGGGTGTTTTTTGGGGGCGAAAATACCAAAACGTACCCTTAGATTAATAAAAAAATATTATGAAAAAACTGTTATGCCCTTTCCCCTAAAACAATAAAATCAAAAACCAAATCAATTTATCCCCCATTTCTGTTTGAGTACCGACACATTTAGGGTTTCTGAAAATCTGAAATCCTTTATCTTCTTCATCGTTCTTCATCGACGATTAATCGTAAATCAAAAATTTCTTCGTCAATTAACCTACCCGAATCATAACCATGCCTCCACGAAAGAAAACAAAAGTCAAACCGAAAACCAAATCGATTGGTCAACAAAAACACGAACAAAGAATTGGTTTGATTACTGAAGAACAAGAAGAGGACGAGACGGCGAACTCGGAAGATCAACCACTCGCAGCCATGGCTTATGTGAGAAGGTTAGTGATTTTGAACTCATTTATGATTGTTTTAATCGATTTATATCAATGGGTTTAGGTTAGAATCGCCAACCATAGATGAAACAGTCGAGGTACACAGAGTACCGGTATCAAACTTTATATGAATACCAAGCCGGTTTAAGTACCGGCATTCGATCTGGGTTGAATACTATGCCGGTTCCAAATCCTGAAAGTGAATTTCATGGACCGGCATACAAATTGGGTTGAATACCATACCGGTTTTAGGTTACCGACATACCTTAATAATAATTCGTGTATGCCAGTAGTGGACTTAAAACACACAGAAACATGTATGAACTTTGTCATCAGTACCGGTATTGAATCTACGTTTCATGGATACCGGTATCAAAGAAACATCATAGATTTGATTTAATTAGTGTACGCCGGTAGTAAACTTTAAACATACAGGAATATATATGATTTTTTTGATCAGTACCGGCACACTATTTCTCTTCCATTGTATGCCGGTACAATGTTACCGACACGGAATTGATTTACTTCGAAAGTGCCGGTAGTTGTCTTTTGGTATCCTGAAGAAACCCATTTAACTACCGGCATTCTCGATAGCTAAGTTTCAATGCCGGTAGCACTAAACCGGCTTGGTATGTTTAAGAGTCTCGATGCCGGTACTTAAACTTCCAATATGACTTGTCTTATTTTTTTTTTCGTGTGCTTATGTTATAGGTCAAAACCAAGGAAGCTAACAAAAGAAAAAATAAAGATGTTGTCACTAAGAGAAAGAGGAAGGACGGTCTTGATACTCCTCAGTCTCTGCTTCCACGAGGGAAAGATGAAGGTCGCAAGAAGCGTTTGGGGTTTGAAACAAGAGAGGCAATTTGGGAGGGTGGTGGTGACTGTAGTGCACTTGTAATCCGTGAAGGTATTGGAACAGTTGAGGAAGATGAGCATGATGAATGGGAAAGTGAGGAGGAAGATGATGAGGTTCACCCAAGTCAATTAGCAAGCCAAAGCGAAGTTGGTGGGCAGAGTGAACAACCAACACAAGGCAAGGGCAAGGGGAAACCCAAAGTTAAAGGTTTTCACCTTCCTCACATTGATGACATGATACCCGACCTTAAACGTGGTAAAATTTTGGGTGAAGCACCGGAACCGAAAGTACTATTTGGATACAAGCACTCTTGGGCTCGTACTATCTATCAAACCTATGTAAGCATTTTTTATTTTGTGCATATGTATTGTTTTGGATTTATGCAAAATCTTTTAATCGTATTATCTTCTAATTGTAGGATCATACTAAGGTTGTTCGTGTTTGCCGAAACCAAGCCGCGGCTCATTGGAATTTGTCTTTGGAGCATGATGATGTCCAAACAATAGTAAAGGATTCTGGTCTATATGCTTTGGTTGAAAATTATGTGAACCCATATATTGTGACAGTCAATTGCTTCGTCGAAAGGTATCATGGTAAAACTGATACAATGCACTTTTCGTTTGGAGAGATGACCTTGATCCCTGATGATCCTCAGAACATTCTAGGCTTGAACGTTATCGGCAAATCAATTACAGAATGAGTTGAGTGTCTGGACCTTTAATGGTCGAAGTTGCACGCTTTGACTAACAAGCTGTTTGGTTGGGACTTCAAAACTTCTACGGAGAGCTTTTATGAATCCCAGTCTAGTAAGACGAAGACATTCAAGCAGACGATGCTTAAGAAGAGGTTTCAAAATATAAAGCAAAGAAGTTTGGAGGATGGATGGGACCCTGCACAGATTCGTTATACAGCCGCTGCATACCTGTTATACATCTTGGGCACTAGGGCATTCCCTGACACTAATGGCAATAGGGTAAGTTCAAACTTTCTTCAGTACTTGGATACGTTGGAAGATGTTTATATCTATTCTTGGGGCACCACGGTAATGGCACATTTGATGGCGGAGATGAGAAGGGCCTCTTTGGCTAAAACAAACCAATTTGTCGGGAATTTCACTCTACTCCAGGTAAATTTGTTTTCTTAACTTATTTTCTTATGTATATTGTTCACATGTATATTCATCATGAACTTAGAATAAAAATTGTGTTATGAACACTTCCCAACCTTGTTCAAGAAGTTCCCTTTCTTGAAGACCATTGACCTTCCCAGACCCGATACTCCTAGAGCTAAGAAGTTCTAGTTTAACAGCATTCCAAATCCCGGTAACAAAGGTCGACTGATTGAGATGAGATTGGCTCTCGATGCAATGAGTACAGAAGACGTTGTGTTTGATCCATATAAGGAGGCTAGAGAATATCGTCAACTTTTGAGGTTTGCTAACGTTGCATTTTACAATGGGTCGTTGTTCCACCCAAAAGGATATATCATGGATTATTCGTGACGTGTGATGCGCCAACATGGATATAAGCAATTATCACGTTTTGAGTCGGCCTCTGATGACAATTATCTTCTTCACTTTTCTCTGTGCAATTCAACTCCCAACAAGTTGCATGTAGTGTATGATCCAGATCCGGAACCAACACATTGGAGGGATAGGGAGCCACATCATTTGGTAGATATTAGTAAGTGGGAGATTGCGAAAAATGGTGATGAAGTTGATAACGACTACATGGAAGATTACCTGGAATGGTCACATCCTTATGTCGTGCGCCCGAATGACGTCTAAGTTCCACCCCAGAAAAAACTTCTTGTTGAAACTCCTACACCTCCACCACCTACAACGCCCCAACTTCTTAAGACCGTTGGATTGGTAGTAAGTTTTATTAATTGCTTAGTCGTTTAATGTAAACATAATATTAAATTATCATATATATATATCATGTGTTTCATGTATTAAACTAGCACCGTCGGCTTGGCAACTTGAAGAAGATGTTTGGTTGCAAGTACGAGGGTGTAGCTTCGGAATGCTCATCTTGTTGTCCTTGGTAGCTTAATGTTGGTACCTTTGGAAGCCTACCCCTTTTCTTTGGAACCTCCGATACATCGACTATGGGTGTGGCTTCGGAACCCGTCATTTGTTGTTGACTTGATATCGGTTTCTTTTTTGGCCTACCTCTTTTGTTTGGAACCAGCGCTTCCGAGATTCTTGCTTCCGAAATCCCAGTTGTGGATAAATATCGTTTCTTAGTTTCCGCAAGTTCTTCTTCATGTCGAGTCATTTCTTTCAATTTTTTCCTTTGTTTTCTCCTTGCAATTTTAGTTTGTGGTCTACCGAGTGGATATCCCTTTGTTGGCTCTTCACTTGGTGCTACCCATGGGCGTGTAATTAGCCTTAGTAGGCTCAGCAATACTTGTCGGCTAGCCGAGTTGCCACGTGAGTAAGCTTCATAGAATTCCTTGGCCTCCTTTGTATCACATGGTGATTGTCCGGGAGCTTCCGTAGGGGGAAGGTCGAAAGATAGTTGCTTCCAAAATGGATCAATAACACCAATAGGTATCACTTCTTCATACTTCACAAGCATATGACGACACGGAAGCCCCAATGAAGACATGTCGGGACAAATACACACATCACCCGGTTTTCTGTAATTTTTCTCATACTGCATTTGTCTCATCATATGTTTTATTGCACAATGGGAGACGTTGAACTCTATTCCTTGGAGAAACTTAGTATATTGAAGAAATTGAGTCATCCTTTCCATTGAGCTTTCTCAAAAGCCTTCTTGACCCTATCGATATCAGCCTTAAAGTGTTGCTCCATTGCCTCGGTGACCGTAACCACGTTTCCTTGGCCGAACTGGATGAGATCTTTAAATCTCCCATAAGGGACTCCGCTATACTAATTACTTCATTCCCGTAATGTCTATAACGATTTGTCCACGCACGCACAAATTTTTCCTTGAACTTATCCAACCAATTATCCCGACAATATGAGACGGCGCTTGGATACACTTCGTTATATTTGGCAATAAACATGTTCAATCTCTTTTCATACATGTCCTCGGTACGAGACCAATAAACTTTCTCCCAATCCTTTAGAAATTCCAACCACCTTTTATGATTTTCATCGTGTTCTTTGTCGACTCGCTCTTTAATCTTTCCTCTTTCATTTTATTCTTCTTCGAGTGATAGTTTATCTTTGCGAACATCTTCCTTTAGTTGAGAAACCATTCTATTCTTAATATCCTCCTTAGAGGGTTCAAACAAAGCATGACAATGTTTTTTCACATTTTCACCTATATGATATGTACATAAGAAATTTTGTGCATCCGGATATACGTCGGATATGGCATTCATTAATGCGTCAAATTGATCAGTTATGATGGCCCTCGGAAATCGATTTTCCGGGAACAATAATTTCAATTGTCGCAATGCCCAATGATAATTGTAATCCCTCTCGTTTTCCAATAAACACCAAGCCAATGTGAATGTTACCTTGTCCGATGTTTGCCCCACGATGTTGAACAACGGCATGTTGTATTTGTTTGTCTTGTAGGTGCAGTCCATCATAAGAACATCACAACACGTATGAGACAATTGTGAAAGCAAAGGATGTGCAATGAATATTTGAAGGGGTTTGTTGTCCGTTCCTCTTTTAATGATACGCGTGTAGTTGTGATCCCAAACTCTCTTCTCAAATTCTTGCGTAACGGTCCTCCCTTCCCATTCCAACCTTCTAATGGTTGCTTGTGTGCTATAAATTGTACTTAGTGAAGAAACGTTCGTCTCATCCTTTTCCTTGAAGCCTCTAAGAATCACTCTTGGTTTGATACATGCTTTGGTCATTATCTTTACATCCTCGAATTGATGAGGTTTTAGCTTCACAACTAGGGAGTGACCAACAAAATCTTTCGGATCCCGATGGTTATGACGCCCAAACCACACCGTACAATCCTATTCTTCTTCTTCTTTTCCTTTATCTCTTATATAGAATACAAGCTTAAAGGGGCAGTCATCCTTCCTCGTATGAGTCTTGTATACCCTATTAGTCTTCTTTTCATATACATAACCTTTTCTCTTATGGCTATTCTTCTCCTTGTATTTTCCGTTTCTCTCACAAACCATCTCAAAACGAACATCTGAACGCTGGCTATTCCTCACTAAGACACACATGTTCTTAAGAGCCGTATCTTTTGCCAAAGAAATTGCTTCCTATGGAGATTGTATTCCCTAAATAAGGATAAAAATGGGAGATTATAAGGTTAATTACAAGCGATCCCAACATAAAATTGTAAAAACCTAGGTGAAAGTATTGTTTGGTAACATACCCGGGGCATTTTATAGTATTCGGACGTATCCCGAAAGAGAGGTTTGGAATTTGGATCTATGTATGTCACAATCTAAGGCATGAATGAAAAGAAAATTGAATTAGTTCCTCATAATAATGTTCCGGCTTTGTATGTTATTGAACTGCAATGCCGAGATCTCTCATACCGACATTGTAGAAAATTTAAAATCCGCACCGGGATAGAGTGCCGGCGTACACGATAATTTACATTCGACGCTGGTATTGAAGTTCAAAATATCATTAACTCCTGTATGTTTTTCTTGTAAAACCTGCATGGTATATATGTAAGGTTCGAAGTCGGTACTAACTGTCGGCTTATCCCATAATATACAAACCACGCCGGTACCAAGTGTCGGCGTTAACGAAAAATTAAATAGGAAGCCGGTATTTAAGTTCGAAAATCAAAAACTCATGTATGTTTTTCTTGTGGTACCGGCATAGTTAGTTAAGAGTGAACCATGCCGGTATGGATATTCCATGGAATATTCGGTGGTAGGTAAAAAGTGTAAATGTGTACCGGCATGGATTTTTGGTTTGAATACCATGCCGGCATATGTTTTAAATATGAGGGATATTTTGTACCGGCATACAAATAATATGAATACGATGCCGGTAGTAGAGGTTCCGGCGTAGTATTCATACTACGAGTGTGCCGGCAATAAGCTTTTTATATTAGGAATTTAAAAAATAATTCCATAAGGGGTGACCCCCAATTGATATATGGATCCCTATTTTGTCTTGTAACAATATCCCCCAATTAAAACCCATATCCCCTAATTGCACGTTACTTTTATATAGTGGGTTTAATGTAATTTAATAGTACACGATTCGTCCAATGTTTTCAAAAAAAATAATCAATTTCACCACAATTCGGTCAAATCGGAATCCAAGTGATCGTTCATTTCTCAAATTAAAATCATAATCAGGTACATACTGTCCCTAATTTAATTTTTCATTTGTCAAATCCTAAATATTTGATTGGTCTTCAATGAATCCGAATTAAAAAACTCAAAAAACTAAAATTGAAATACAACACCAACACTACACATATATATGTTGCTAATTGATGAACTATATAGCAGCTCTTATAAAAGTCACAAAAATCAGAATCTTCAAAACAACCAAAATCCCGCAATTGAATCTTGAAATATGTTCGGATTTTGATCGGCCAGCACCGTGGACACGATCATCTAGTCTTAGATAACATTAGACCATTGATAACACTTGTGTTATTACATACAACAAATTTAATTAGCTATATTAAAAAAATTAGAAGACTTAAAAAATTTCATCACCCATTTACTTAAATTGAATTTGTTAAAAATCAGAATAATTAGGGTTCATATTAATTCGAGAGATTTTTCCCCAAATCTATTGCTAATGTAAAATCATGAGAAATCCTTGAATGGGTTTGCATGAATTGATTTAAATCTTGGTCATGTTATAGTATTGAGTTGTTTCTCTTATTAACTAATCAGAAATCTGTTGGTGAAATTGATGGTGATAATGTTAGACCTTGTGGTATTGATGATTACTAGGATAAACCTAGATTTATCTATAAAATACACAAGATGCACCTGAGTACATAATGCATATTTTGACAGAAAAATATATTTTGGTCAGGTTGCATGCACCTGGGTGCACAATGTATATATTTTTTTGAATTTTTGTTATTCCTTTTATTTTTCTTCTTTAATACTTGTTTTTTGTTGATGTCTTGATGGTGAATGTGATGGTAATGATGGTGGAGTTATTGCTCGAGATCATAAACTAGTGATTTTGGTTGTATAAAATACATTTGTGGGTGATTACTAGGATAAACCTAGATTTATCCGCGAAGCACACAAGATGCACCCGAGTGCATAACGTATATTCTGACAAGAAATAAAAAAAATTCTTATTTGCACCCAAGTTCATTACTTTTTGTTGTTCCTCTTATATTTGTTCTTTAATACTTCCTCCGTACCACTAATAAGTGACCTACTTTCTAACTAAATTTAGTGGGACGGAGGTCACTTATTAGTTATAAAGTAGGTAGATTTATCCGTCCCACTAATTTAGTTATAAAGTAGGTCACTTATTAGTGGGACGGAGGTAGTATATGTTTTTGCTTGATGTTTTTTATGGTGATTTATTGCTCATGAACTAGTGATTTTGGTTGTGTATAATATATTTTGTAGGTGATTACTAGGATAAGCGTAGATTTATCTAGGAAGTACACAAGATGCACTTGACTGCATAATGTATGTTCTAACAAGAAATAGGTTTTGGGCAGGTTGCACCTGAGTACATAATGCATATTCTTACAGGAAATAAATTTTGGACAGGTTATAACTAGCTGCATAATGCATATTTTTATAGGAAATAAATTGGTTAGGTTGCACCTGAGTGCATAATGCATATTTTTATATGAAATAAATTTTGGCCAAGTTGCACTTGGGTGCATAATGTAAATTTTAAAAAAAAATCGAATTTCATATCAACAATGGATCTTGTTTTGTAGATTTTTTCGCCCTTTCCAAAAATATAGATTTTATCAAAATTCGACATATATTTTGGAACTTAAGACCATTCTAGTTATTAATTCTAAATTGAAGAGAAAGAAAATGATAAGATAAAAAATAAAATTAAAAGTAAAGGGCATATTTGAGTGAATTTTTTTGTATCATTTTTAACTAGACATATAATTTAGCAGTCCATTACTCACATACTTTATGATTTTGGGGCATATGACCCTTTTTTCGGAAAAAATGATAGCAGGGCAAGGTGTTGGATTGAGTTACAGTTACCCCGTCTATATTCGTCCAATTAACATCCTTGTCAGGATGATCAGGTGTTAGTTTATGGAGACCAAAGTTTATTTGTCGTGTTTAAATAAGAATTTAATCCATGAGAGTATCATATGTTAGGGAGGATCCATGGACAATCTTATATGGACATTATTCATACAAGGTTCAACCAATTTTTCTTTGGAGTCCAAATGACGATGAATTTGAACCCAATATTTTGATGATATGTTCATCTTGTTAAACTCTAGATCCATACCAAATATTAGCACAATTTGATATACCAAAGCTCACCATCTACCGATTTTAATTTCGACCTTAATTTTCAACGACTGATTTTCAAAGTGGCAGATGGTGGTGTTATCTGTCTCAGATTGTGCTCATTTTTAGTAGGAATCTAGAAATCAATAAAAGTAACATATCATCAAAATATTTGGCTCAAATTCATTGTCATTTGTACTATAAGGAAAAATTGGTTCAATTTTGTATGGATAGTGACCATCGATTCTCCCTCTTTATATATTGGCTAAAGTTTGTGGTTAAAGTAAAAATAAATATGGAATCTTTACATTTATCGTATACCACTTCATAACTTAGTATTCATCACAAAATATTTATACCAAATTTAGTGGTTGTTAAAAAATTCTTGTACTCGATCGAATAGTCGAACAACTATAGATGGTCCCAAACTAGACCAACTATATTTCAACCACACATTATTCTTGCCAATCATGCACCTTCACTCATTAATTTTTCACTACAACAAAAATAACATCCTCTTTGGTTCAACAACAAGCCGATGATACATAATTATAAGTGTTCTGTGTCAAAGATTTTCTATAATTAATTTTGTGATGTAGAATAAGATGGTCGATCGTCCAAATAGCAAAGTTATTCGAATGGTGTACAATATTTGGTAGAAGTATGCCATTTTTAATCCTCATCCATATCTATATACTCACAATACTAACCTAGACAAATGAATTGTTCGCTTTCATTTCCACAAAGATAATTTGTACTATGAACAAACCAATGAAATTCACTAACTCAATGCAAGAAGGAAGATGCCCGTTATTGGACAAATGTGAATACTCCAAATTCCATGGAAAATAAACTAGAAACTTGAACGTGGAGCAGATGAGGATTTTTGTGACCATAAACCGGAATCAAACCTGTGACCTCATAGTTAAATCTATACTATTGCTAACATATTTTATTAGTTTCAAGATCTCTTTGGTTAGTGTAAAATATTGTTGAATACTTATTTTTTGTTCGAACTTGGTGTTTTTATAATATAAAAACATGTACATATTCATGGCTTTGCTGGTAATAATTCAGGAAAAGGAAAAAAAGAATTGAACATAGAAACAAAAAGTTGTGAGGACGAGAATAAGAATGTTGAACGGAAAATCTAATACTAAGATTGCACAATTACTAATCAAAATAGAGTTTATGCTCCATTTATAAAAGTAACATTCTTTTTAATTTGGAAAACTCGAAATTCCAGTGCTACAAACTAAGTTATTTGACTTACATATTATAAGAATATAATGACACGTTGTTAACATATACAAAGGATTTTACCTGTTTAACGCCAAACAATTAATCTTCATTGGTGTTTAATGGAAATGTAACTAAACTTATAGTAAATATAAAAAATGAAGACAAGGAAATCAATATCTCTGATACTGCATAAAAATTTGGACAATTTTATATAATAAAACTAATTAATGATCCTATTAATAACATATTATAATAATTTTCGGGTAGAAGGGTAAACTCGGTATAATTATTAACAAAGAATACAAATATGATAAATAAAATTTAGTCAAGAGTCAACTAAAGTGTCAAGTATTTCGAATTACGCGGTTTCATGTGATTGTTTGTTAGCCAAAACGACAAACCAGGAAATCAAATATTATTAAAAAAAATTGAGGTCTAAAACCCACAGAAATCCTAACAAAAAATAGCTAAAACCCTAAATAATACGATTTCTCAACATCTTCTCTCTCTACTTTAGAACAGTTCAGAAAATGGCAACCCATTCATTAGATGAAGAAACAACAGCTAAAGTCCTTCCTCAAGTACACATAAAAATCTCACCTTTTTTTTTTTTGCCCTTATTGTGTACTACTTCCAATTTATTTCAATTAAAACTGATTTTGTTTTGTTTTTTGTTTTTAATTTGTAGGTAGAGTTTTATTTCAGTGATAGTAATCTACCTAGAGATGGGTTTCTCAAGAACTCAATCAATCCTTTACAGTTTTTGAGTCTCTTAATTAGTCGTTTTTTTTTTACGTGTTTCAGAATTTCTTTTTGGTTTTTGTTTGATCCTTGAGTGTAAATTTTAGTGATCATCTTAGCTCTGATTTTTTTTATCCCGGATGAGAAATCATTTGGGTTTAGCCGGGGATATGAAACCGGAAGATGTATCGGAAGATACAGTTAAGTCTGTAGTTGAGTACTCAAGAAATCAATTGTCCTAAGTGTTTCTGAAGATGGTGAGTTTTGTAATATTTTGGTTTTCATCTGTTCTAGATAATGATTTTTATGGTTGTTTCAATTTTTTTTTTTTTTTTTTTTTTTGTATTATAAGGGAACAAGGTTGGTAAGAGTATTGAGCTTTGTAGATTGTTTAATGTTCAAAATTTATAGACCAAGGTGCCAATTCAATGATACCCCAGTACATGTATCAAGTATACACGGAAAACTTATTTATTACTTATATGTTACATCATTAATTTGTCTAATTTAATTTAAACTTAAATTCACCAATTATAAACACTCCCTTTTTAACAAAAAATTGGGATCAAACATGTGACCTCAAGGTCTAAATCTAAATCCGCCTCATACAAATACTCTATGGATACAGGCAAATGACATCTATATGATCTGCTACATCTATTTGGTAGAAGCCAACCTTTCCCAGATATATGGTTTTATTACATTTTTTTCTCGATAACGGTCACATGACTTTCCTATAAAAACACAATAATTAACTTAAATAATATAAAATAGGCACTAGCAAAATATAATAATGAGACTAATAAAGATACAAAGTAGTTGTATATCATAATTCTAGGAGAACAAACCAACGGTATACTTCTGAAGCTACATTCACCCCTCTGTGCCTAAGCATAAAAAGAGTGTGTATAGATTCTGAAAGGAAGTCCATGGAAAAAATTTACTATAGGAGGAATTTCATGTTTCCATTGGAATTTCTGAATATTGTAGATGCTACTTTCCTCCAGCTTCATCTCATAACATTTCTGCACATTGTAATAACCATTGTAGGAAAACACATGATCACCATACACAAATTCTGAAACATGACCTAATCCATACACAATAAGTTTCACTCTGCTCAGCAACAATCATATTTCTTCTAGTTTTACAATGTAGTCTACCATTACTAACTATTTCAGCTATAGAAGCATTCTTGTATTTATAGACTTCAAATGATGCAGGATATCTATCTTTAAGAGGGTCAATAGTACACCAGTTATCTAACCAAAACCTCATAGCCTTCTCATTATTCACCTGAAACTGACCAAACTTGTGTCGAATCAAATAACCTTTCTTCAAAATGTTTTTCCATAAGTCCATCTCTCGAGGAAGAGAATCATCCACAAGCAAGAAGACATCCTAGCCTACTTTCTTTTAAACTTGTATTGCATAATCTTCCTTCACGATGCATTTTCTCTCTCTAATGTATCTCCAAATCCACTTTGAAAGCAAAACCAAATAAGCGATCTTTAGATTCTTTACACTCAAACCACCATTTCTTCTTAGGAGTAAAAATTTTCTTCCAGGAAACCTGATACATTTCCTTTACCATATTACAATCGACTTTGAACTACGAATACAAATTTTAAAATGGTTACGAGAAAAAAAAAATCTAATCCCGTCTAGCAAGGCATATTTAATAAAAAAGGGTCACGGCATTCGGTCGAGCCAATTTACACTGGCTATTAATCTTCTGTTATCTGCTTTATATGAACACTTTTGAACTGTAGCTAATAGGATAGGAATGGGATGCATGCGCATTCTAAATATCCTGAGTAAAATATGTATGGACTCTCGCTGCAGTCTTCTTCAGTGTTCACGACACCACTTGTTAGCAGAAGAATACCTAACATAAATCTACAACAATTTGGAACCATACGATTTCGTCTTTTTCAAATCAAATTGTTTAAAGTGACTTTATGGGTATGATATACCCTCGTATAATTGCTTTCTAATCCGATAAAAATACCTAACATAAGTTTACTCTTAGCAAAAAAGAAAAAAAAATTCTTAACATCGGTTTATTCTTAGCGAGTTTACTCATGGCTACCAACACAAGTTTATTCTCAAAAAAAGAATACCTAACAGAGGTTTGATCGAGAAAATAAAGACCGGAGAAGTCAAAAAGGAAAAAAACTACTTTTATAAGAAAACACGTTGATCTTTGGAACTTATTCCTGGTGTTCTCGATGAATAAAATGAAGGTAATATTAAAGAAAAATATGTACATCTGAGGAAGGTTCAAACACTTACATTACAAGTGAAAAATGGACTCCCAATTGAACACTTACAAATGAAGTACAGACTCCCGATGAACATGATAGATTTTACATCAATGTCTTTAACAGTTTTTTTTGTCATGAAACCGAAGAAAAATAATCTTCTTTATAGCATAACTATTTCAAATCTTAATTTATGCCTAGCACCGGATACTCTCTCATTTATGTCCCTTTATAAGTGGAAAAGAACATCATAATTCATCTTCTCTTAAACATCTTTGGACCTTTTTCTAAACTTGTATTGGAACCGAAACTTCAAATAGTCGAAACAAAGTTGCAGCATAATCCAATCCATTTTAAAGGCTCATATAAAAGGTATTCAAACATCATAAGAGTAAGTGCACATCACAAACAGATGGTCTACAGTTTCAATTTCTTGCTGACACAAATGACATACTTATGAAGCTATATTCATCCCTCTGTGCCTAAGCATATAAAGACTAGGGATATTGTTACGAAAGTAAGTTCACCGATTAAAAAACTTACTTTAGGATAATGAATATGATGTTTCTAGAAGAATTTCTGAAAATTGCAGATGCTACTTTCCTCTAGCTGCTCTCATAGCATTTCTGCACATTGTAAATACCGTTATAGGAAAGCACATGTTCACCATCTGCAAATTCTAGAACATGACCTAATTCATTACACGATAAGTTTCATTAATTTTGTTCAGCAACGAGCATATTCCTTCTAGTATTACAATGTAGTCTATCATTACTGTAACAACTTCAGCTATAGAAATATTCTTTTTTTATAGACTTAAAATGTTGTAGGAAATCCATCTTTGAGAGTGTCATTAGTACACCAATTATCTAACCAAAACCTCATATCCTTCCAACTATTCACCCGAAACTCATACTTGTTCTGAATCAAAAACTTATCTTCAAAATGTTTTTTCAGTAATCACTCCCCGGAGACAGAGAATCGTCTAAAGTCAAGAATGATGTCCAATTTTCCTCCACAATGCATCTGTTTCTCTAGTGTATCTCCAAATCAACTTAGAAATCAAAGTCAAATTAATGAGGTTCAGATTCTCTACACTGAAACCACCATTCTTCTTAGGAGTAGAGATTTTATTATAAGACACCTAAAACATTTTGTTGACAATATTATAAGCGACCTTAAACTACGAATAAAAATTAAAAATGGTTAACAGAAAAAAAAAAAAGTACAATCTTATCATACCTGGTCGGGCATGTTTAACAAAAAAAAAAATGCGATGTCCAGTCTGACCCAACTTTACACTGACAAAACTAACGGGGATTAGCCCAGTTAACCATGGGTTAAACTCCAAAGTTATAGGTTAGGGGTTCAAAATTATTATTTTTTACACTAACTACTATTGATCCTTCCACTATCTGCTTGATATGAAAATTTTAAATTGCGTGTAAGGCATATTCCTATGCATATGCCAAACACTGATGTTTGGCATATATGCACCCATTAAGGGTATGCCAAACTGCCAAACTCATATGCCAATATGTATGGAATAACATATAGGCATACAATACAGAGTTTTCAGCGAGAAATAGAGTGTCCATCTCTCGATGGTCAAGCCAGTGCTAGTCAATCTATCGATCGGCTCTATGATCATCGCTTATCAAATCTTCATCCAACGACTACTATTTTTCACCTCTATAAATACCTAATTTCAATCTCATTTCAACTCACACCAGAATTTATAAACCTCTCTAGAATTTCTCAATCTCCAATTATTTTCATCACTCTTTCAATTTCTCAGAGAGTATGGCTGAAATTAGGAGAAGTCAAATTAGATTGAGAAATAGTCAAAATAGGAGAAGTCGAATAAGGTGGAAACCAAAATTCACGGTTGCGGAAGATGAATGTATTTGTAGGAATTATATTTCTTCTATTTAGGATACTGTATTCGGAAATACATTACATCTCAAAACATTATGGAAAATGATTTTTAGGAAATTTCAAAAACAGGCAATGAATCTCAACAATCGTGATGTTTCAAAGTTGATTCAACGCTTCAGTACAATCAATAAGGAAGTTACTAGGTTTGTTGCTTTACTTCATCAAGAAGGTCCAAATTTGAGGAATGGTGAATCCATGATGGAATTTCAACAAAGGTGTATGGTGCAACTATGATGGATCTTCATCCAACGGCTACTATTTTTCACCTCTATAAATACCTAATTTCAATCTCATTTCAACTCACACCAGAATTTCTAAACCTCTCTAGAATTTGTCAATCTCCAATTCTTTTCATCACTCTTCCAATTCCTCAGAGAGTATGGCTGAAATTAGGAGAAGTCAATTTAGATTGAGAAATAATCAAAATAGGAGAAGTTAAAATAGGAGAAGTCGAATAAGGCGGAAACCAAAATTCATTGTTACGGAAGATGAATGTATTTATAGGAATTATATTTCTTCTATTGAGGATACTGTATTCGGAAATGCATTACATATCGAAACATTATGGCAAATGATGTTTGAGAAATTTCAAGAAAAGACAATGAATCTCAACAATCGTGATTTTTCAGAGTTGATTCAACGCTTCAGTACAATCAATAAGGAAGTTACTAGGTTTGTTGCTTTACTTCATCAAGAAGTTCCAAATTTGAGGAATGGTGAATCCATGATAGAATTTCAACAAAGGTGTCGTGCGGATGGTTCAACTATGATGGAACTTCGACGTATGTGTAGTGCGGAATATCGTTGCATCTACGAAAAAGGCTTCCAATTTGAAAAAAAAAATTACATTTTAAAATATTTGCCCAAATATTGTCCAATATTTATGTTTTAATTTCTCGATTGTCCACTTAAGTATTTAAATTGTCTAAATATTAGTTTAAGTTCTTAAGTTTTAGTTTGAAAATTGTCTAAGTGTTAGGTTTTAATATTTGTTTAAATGTGTCTCTAATTAAAATGTAGGTTCCACCTATTTGCTACCTCCATTTTTCCTATTTGTCACTCTCATTAGAATTTCTAAAGTAATTCCACTTTCCAATTCTACTTTTTCCTATTTACCACCTACATAAGTCAAGTTAAGTTTGACTATAACTATCACCACTCTAATTTGTCTTCTTCTCCATTAATCTCTATTTTCAATAAAAAAACCATTGAAAGGGTATTAACCATAGATTAAAATTTTGTTCAATTAGTTCACTATTATGTATAAATTTATTATCTATTTAACTCTTTTTATTTAATTCGTAGAAATCAACAACTTAATCGATAAATAATCCGTAAATCATTATTATATAAGATTCTACAATTAAAAATCTAAACCTTAGATGAATGGAACATCCAACAATATATTGTTAATTTTTAACTGAAAATGCATTCAGTAAGGAAGGTTTGAAGGTAACTAACTAATCCATTTTCGTTTGATTAGTGATTTTTTCCGTTTTTGTTTTTTAATTTCGTTGCACTGGTCACCAATTTCTGGACGACCATAAGGCACTTCAGTCGTCCAAAGAAGGTCGACCATAAGACACTCAGTGTATATATCCAGGAGAGAAGTGATGACATACACATTCAACTCGAACCCAGCTATGGCTTGAAAAACATCCAACAAATTGTTCTGCGAATATGCAGAGGAACAAAATCCCATCTTAAGCATCCCAAAGTATCACAGGCACCAAAAACCATCGAAAAAGCAAACACGTCCGGCTCAATTCCAGCTTTAATCATCATACAGAAAAATCTCAACCCTTCTTCCTTCATCCCATTCTGCACATAACCAATAAACATTGAGCTCCAAAACACCACATTCGGCTGTAAAATACCATCAAAAATATGCGCAAAATCCTTCATAGAACCACAACTCGAATACATCATAACACTGTTAGTTTTCATTACCCTGCAATGAATCGATAGCACATCATAGAACCACTTCTGATATTAAAAGAAGAGAAGGAAAAGAAAAAAAAATCACGACCATAATCAAGACACTCTAAACTCAAACAAGCCTGCAAAACAATCCCATAAACAAAAGAATCCGGCTGAATAGCCTTAAACCCATTATTATTAATTGTTTCAGTCTTAGGTCCATGGCGGGTATAACCTGACATACGAATCGTCCATGAAACCAAAGTTCTATCAGGAATTTCATCAAACAGTTTCTGAGCTGCATCCATTGAACCGGCATTTGAATACATTTATAAGTAAAGATTATATAAAAAAAAAACTTGGTTTTGTATTTTCTTGAATGAGTTTGAATTTCTTAACATTTGGAGTAACGATTTTGCTGCTTCTGTGAAGAATTTGAGGTGGGTTGTTGTTGTTGTTCTTTGGGGGCATCTATTTTACGTAAAGTCAAAAATAAGAAAAAGAAATCAAACAAAATATGAAAGTGATAATCGGGGGAGAGATGAGCAGAGGAACGGTGGAAGGAAATGGAGAAGAGGAAGTGCCGATCTTGAGTAGAATTTTAATTTGAACTTTCGTTGTTTTTTTTTGGTTCTTTTTTAGAGTTTATTAAGTAGGGTGGTTCTTTTGTTGGGTGTAAACAAAAAGTCAAAGGTGTAGTATTTAGGATATATCAAAAAGTATAGGGGTGGCAAATAGGATAAATGGGGGTGGCAATTAATAGGAGTGGCAAATAGGAAAAGTGGAGGTGACAAAAAGGTGGAACCAAAATGTAAGATTGGATTAAAAATAGAATTAAGCTTAATTTTCAACATTACTCTCAAATTTTCAAATTCATTAAACTTCGATATAATCATTAAATAGTCATTTTTTACAAGACATAAAACTAGACAATAATAATTTTGAAATATAGACTTTAAAAATAAAAATTTCGGACAATGTTCTCCATCTTGTTAACCTTATTCATTTCACCAAATTTCCAATCAATGCGCTCATGAACGGATTCTCCTTTGTTTATCTTTTTCTTTGACTTCAAATTTGTTTTGCCTTGATTTTCCTTGCCTTGAACTTTTCGTTGCCTTTTCTTAGTTGCGGTTTTGACTTGGTTGATATCCAAAACTTGGAGACGTCTTTTCTTCTTACTTATTTCTTTATGACTATCACATATCTTCTTCTTCTTTTTTTGACAAAGAAAGGGCAAATTATATTAAAATGGAAGTCACCAGAAGTGACAGATACAGAGAAAAGCAAAAGATAAGAAGAGCTAATGATTAGCCAGAGCTGATCACTGCCTCCTAATTACAGCTAAGAGTGCTTAAAGAAATACCATCAAAAATCTTAGTAGGTAATTCCCAATTAAAAATAGTACACTTTATAGCAATAATAAGCTGATCGAAATTTCTTCCCCTCCGTCTGCCATACAGTATAGCATTTTTTTCTTGCCATATTATCCACCAAACTGCAAAAAGAATATATCCCCAAAGTTTATTTCTCATGTCTCTACCTTTTCTGTTAGGCCATTCCCAGAGAGAAGCTTTAAAACTCTCCGCAAAAACCCAATCATAACCAAAAGAAGACATGAAGTAATTCCATATTTTTGGTGTATGTGAGCAATGAAGAAAAAGATGTATATTCGTTTCTTGCGCCACATTACAATACAAGCACCTATCCGTATTTGACTTACCCGCTTTAACTAAATAATCCCTTGTAGGAGCACCATTATAACAAAGGGTTCAAACCAAAAACGATACCTTCAAAGGAATTTTGGGATTCTATAGATGTTTATGAGGAAATGAAAGATAACCATCAACATCTAAAGAATTATAACAGTTAGACACGGAGAACTCTCCTTCAACATCCCAAATTCTATCATCCTCTAAATCAGTGTCACGTAAGATTGAACCAGGATCTCCAATCATTTGAAGTAAAGAAATAATATCACCTAGTTCATTCTCATTCAGGTTTCTACTGAAATCAAAGTTCCAAGCATAATCAGCAGAGATAAAATCTCTAACAGAAGCATATTTCTTTCTAGACAGTTTGAATAGAGAAGGGAAAGACACTTGTAAATTGTTATCTCCTATCCATTTGTCCTTCCAAAACAAAACCTTGGTACCATTGTTCAACTGAAACCTAGTGTTTTGTATAATAAGATCCTTAGACTTAAGAATGCCTGCCCATAATCTATGACCCACTGGCTTATAAGTAGAATTAGGAAGAAAAGAATTAGGATTACCTCCAAATTTATGATAGACAATCTTCCTCTATAGAGAGTTCTTTTCGGCGCCATATCTCCATATCCATTTGCAGTGCAAGGCTTTATTGACCAATTTCAATTTTTTAATACCAATGCCTCCTCTTTCCTTTGAAAGAGTAACCTTCGTAAATGAAACCCAACTTATTTTCTTTGTTGTGGTAGACGAACCCCAGATAAAATTCCGCATAATCCTTTCAATATCTTTCATTTGAGAGACGGGCATTTGAAACATGGAGAGATAGTAAATTGGCAGGCTAACCAAAATACTGTTAACTAGCAATAATCTTTGTCCTTTTGAAAGTTATCTCTTTTTCCAAGATGACAGTTTCTGATTAATTCTTTGAATGATTATGTCCCACATAGGCCTACATTTGGACTTACTACCCAGTGGTATGCCTAAATAGATTAAAGGGAATTGAGCTTCATTACATCCAAAAGCTTCAGCACACAAAAGGACATTATGATTTGAGCCAATACCCACAATAGAACTCTTATTAAAATTAAATCTTAACCCGACACTAATTCAAAAGCAATCAGAATATGTTTTAAATTAGTCACCTTATCTACGGAGTCATCTAAGAAAGCCAGTAGGTCGTCAACAAACTGAAGATGATGAAAGACAGTACCACCCGGAGCAACCTGAAATCAAAATATAAGGCCAATTGTCGCAGCCTTCTTTAGCATCAACGATAAGACTTCATCCACTAGAATAAAGAGAAATGGGGAAATGGGATCCCCTTGTCTAATCCCTTTTTGTAACTTAAACATGGAAGTAGCTTCGCTGTTGATAAGAATTGAGAACCTTGCAAAAGAAATACACCATTTAACCCAACTCCTCCAGACGTGACCAAAACCACAACATTCTAACACCTTGTAAATACATCCCCAATTGACGTTATCGAAATATTTTTCAAAGTCGACTTTGCACAAGATACCCGATTTGTCTTCTCTCTTCCTCGAATCAATTAACTCAGCAGCTATTAGGATGCCATCATTGATTTGTCTTTCATGGATAAATGCACATTAGTATTCTGAAATAATGGAAGGCAGAACCATCTTCAATCTATCAGCCAACAATTTTGAAACTATCTTATAAACCCCTCCGATCAAACTTATTGGCCTGAAATTATGAAGGTTCACAGCGCCATTACATTTTGGAATCAATTTCAGGTTAGTACAATTGATTCTCCAATCTAGAGAGAATGTAGTCTCAAATTCCTTAATCACCTTCATAATGTCAGGCTTTATGATATCCCATATATGTTTGAAAAATTCCATCATAAAGCCGTCTGGGCTGGGACCTTTATTTCTGCCAAACTGCCAGATAACATTCTTGACTTCTTATTCGGAAAAAGGTCTCTCAATAGAGATTATGTCGTCAACTGAGATCGAAGGCATATTAAGATCATCAAACCTGGGCCTTGAAACATGTTGTTCAGTGAAAAGATAAGTATAAAACTCAACAGCCTCATTAGCAATTTTGGTCTTATCATAAGTGACATTGCCATGGATATTAATGCAGTTAATACTATTGACCTTATACTTGTAAGATGCTAACTGGTGAAGATATTTGGTATTTCTTTCACCATCCTTTAACCACTTCTCTTTAGCTCTTTGTCCCCATTTTCTTGCTAAATCTAGCGATAAGGAAGCATGTTTAACTTTAGCATTTTCTCTAGTCAAGACATCATCTGTAGATAAAAGTGAAATCTCTTCGGCACTATCAAGCAAATCAATTTCAACCTCTAAATAATTAATTTGAAGTTGTAAGTTGCCTAGTGATTTCTTCCAAGACTTGATGAAAAATTTCAAGGCCTGCAGCTTTTTCGCAAAAACATAACTAGGCTTGCCAAAGAAAGTCAAATTAGCCCACCAAAGTTTAAAGTTTTCCAAAAAAGAAGGATGAAACAGTAGGTAATTGTCAAGTCTGAAGGGAGAAACAAATTTTGCTCCAGAGTTGCAATTAATCATAACTGGAGCATGATCAGAGATAAGTCTCTTTAGTCTCGATTGAATTAGAGAAGGGCAGTGAGAAAGCCAATCATCATTAAAAAGGAATCTATCAAGCCTAACCAAAATGGGTGGATGATGGCTATTGGTCCATGTAAACCTACCACCATTCATAGGCTTATCAATCAAAGCATGATTACTTACAAATTTTTTGAAGTATCTCCTGCTAACAATACAACCACCTGATAAGTTTCTTTCAGATTGAAGAAGAATGGCATTAAAATCACCTCCAACGACCCACGGATCATCAAACAATAATCTGTCATCATTAAGATCCCTCCAAAATTGCATGTAGTCGCCAGAATCAGACGCACCATAAACAGAAGTAAAGTCCCACACAAAATTGTCAGTTATATTCCTGAATTTGATAGTTAATGTGAAAGCACCCAAAAGATAATCTACCATGTCTAGAATTCCATCTTTCCACATTACTATGATGCCACCGGAATCCCCTAACGACGGAAGATGAAGAAAATTGCATCTGTTACTACCCCATAAAGAACAAATTATAGCTTCGTCAACAAATTCTTTTTTGTCTCCTGGATTGAGCAAATAGTAATGTTATTTTTTAAAATTGCATTTCGAATTGCACTTATTTTCTGCTCTTGCCCTAAACCCATAATGTTCCATGACATAATCTTATGATCCATTAGAATTAGACACCCTAGCTCCCGAAATTGGATTAAAATTATGAGAATCAAAGTCTTCAGATTCATCCGCCAATTTAAGTGCATCAATTTTGTCATCTTCTTTGAGAGTGTCTTCCACCAAAATTTCATCCTCGGAATCATATGAACCCAAACCATCTTCTTCTTCAATTTGATTGGTCTCCAAATTAGCATCAGCAATCGAGTTCCTTTCAATTAAGTCTTTACAAATAAGCCTGATGTTGGGATGATCATTCGAAACGCCCAGTGATTTGTTTAACTGAAGTTGAAAGTCAATTTTAGAATTTTGATCATTTTCTTCGAGTGGAGATGGAGAAAGAGACGAAGAAATTTCTAATGAATCAAAAACTCTTTCTGAAGACGAAACTTCTGTTGATATTACCTTTGCTATATCCAACGGTGCAGAAACAACATGGAGATTTGTAACATCAAGTTGATCAGATGGTCTAGCATAATCTGAATCATGGACATGAGTAACCATAAAAATGGTAGAGTCGACATCCAAACCCGGATCCGAGTTTTTAGATGCCACTCCCCCATCTGGTCCATATTTTGATCCAACGGGTTTTGAAATTTAGGGTCATCAGAAGACACCCCCCCATCTGGCTCATATAATGATCTGAATTATCAAAATATTTTAGGTCATGGGCAGGAGTTCCCATCAAAATGGTAGATCCGATACCTAGATCATTGATCTTGTTTGAAGGTAACACTCTCCCCATCTGTACCATATCGCGACTCGAAACTGAACCCGTTTTTTTCTTACGCACAGTGATACAGGGGATAATAACTTCACCAGAAGACTCGGTAGTGGATGAGCCTAAATTAGTTTGGTTTCCCCTTAACTGACATTCGGAAACTCGTTTCCAAACTTTGTTTAAATTCTTAAGCGCTGAATTAGAAGTAGCGGAAGAATTTGAATTTGAATTTGAAAAAGGCAAAATTTCGGGCGCAGAATTAGCTGAAGACATATTTTCTCCCTGAATATTAGTTGGGACATCAATATGCGTGGAAAAATTTGTCTTTGAAGAAATCTTACCGGTTATATTTTCCTCTGGTCTTATAACCACGGACTTGATCTTAGGCCTTGATAGAGGATCAAAATACCCAGGGATATCCACCTTTTTGGAAAGTAAATTCTCCTGCAATCACTCGATACTCAACCAATAACCATTAAAATTAATGGCTGCTGAGATTTTACTGAGATCAGTAGTGACTTTGATTTTATAGCAATTCAGTTTAGAGAAATATAGCGTTGATTCATGAACATCAATCGGTTTCCCCCATGGGGACACAAATGACTTGAAAGAGTGAAAATTCCAGAGATGAAAAGGAAGACCACGAATCCCTATCCAATGTTTCTTGTCAGAACAAAAGGCCTTTTTAATATATGCATCTTCCGACCTCCATTGACGTAAGGAAATTTTTGATTTGCCAATCTTAAAAATTTGCTCATCCTTAAAATAATCATAATCTTCTTTTGAATTTGCATTGAAAAAGCAAGTTTGGCATTTAAACAGCGTAGGTTTAAAATGCCATGCCATTTGATTTTTTTTTATCAAAGCTCTAGAAACCCTATTTCATCATGTATGGAAATTAAGCACTTCTACCGCAATACCAAAATCCCCCACTATATTGTTAGTCCAATCAGAAGGAGTCAATTCTGAAGAAGAGGTTAAGACAGGAAAGCTTCACCTCTAAGATTCGGAGTTACAGGTTGATGCATAATAGGTTTATGTATTGCAGAAGCCAGCTTGATTAGTGTTGAACCCTTGTTTCCAAATGGAATACAAATAAAACTAGGGGAAAATTTCTTAGATGATCCAATCACCGTAGCTTTTAAGAAAGATCCCATAGAATTATGAGAGAAGATAATCTGAACCACAAAATCATTGAATCTTCTCGACCAAACTTTACCAATATCAAGCTCCTCATACGTTGCATCCTTAAGAGTAGTTGCAAACCAAACTAATGAAGAGACGGGAAGAACTATCCAAGAAACTTTTCCTTTAAATCTTTCTAAGATTTTAAGACTAGAATGGAACCAGATGAATTCAAAAGATTTAGATTGAAGAAAAATACTAGGAATTGGAAGCAAATCCATGGTAATACACCATGAACAGCGGGAAAAAAAATTCATCTCAAAAATCGCAAGAGAGAGAATATCCGAAAAAAATTCTGCTAGGGCTTGAGAGACGAGAGAAACCAATACCAAAGAACAAAAAAAAAACAAAGTAGAAAGACTGTACTTCATCAAGTTGGGTTTGAAATACCAAAGAACAAAAAAACCAAAGTGAAAATTTACTATCACATATCTTCTTAACGGCACCTTCTAACACTACTCCCGAAAAATCAAATTGTGTTGCCGAATCAAGTTGAGTTTGAAATGACATTTGGGAAAATTCCAAAAAATAAATTTTGAGAAAAAGAGAAATTTAGATTAAGAAAAAGAGAATTAGAGAAAAAATTTGTGTAAAAGTTTTTGGGGTAAACTTCTGAGTTTGAAAATTACATATTTATAGCGATAAAGAACTAGTCATTGACGCTAGAGTTAACATCGAGTGATATTATGAATATTGAAAGCGATAAAAACTTTATCGCTGGCGTTATTAATAATATTGACCTCTAGAAACTCTCTCGCTCAGTGGTTTTCCCATAGTAGCACAACTCGTTTTCCATGCCACCTGGTATGCCAAACAACATTTTTTTGCCATATCTATAGGAATAGTCCTAATGGATGGGGACGGGGATGCATGCGTATTCCAGATATCCAGAGTGAAATCCGTTTGAACCAGTCTTCTTGAGTGTTCACAACACCACTTGTTAGCACCTAACACAAATCTATAATATTATATTTTGGAAGATATACCTTTATGGAACCACTTTCTAAGCCGATAAAAAAAATCAACATGAGGTTATTCTTGGCAAAAAAAAAAAGAAAAAAGAAAAAAAATCTTAGCAAGTTTACTCATGACTACCTAAAGCAACCTAACAAGTTTATTCTCAAGAAAGGAGAGATGCCTAACAGAAGTTTGATTGAGAAAACAAAGACCGGAGAAGTCGAAAAGAAAAAGAAAGACTGATAAGAAAACCCTTTTGATCTTTTAAGCAAAAATCTACAAATGGCACTATATTAGTTTGTGAACGGATAAAGTTATGCGGCGTGCATCAGAGAATCCCACTACTGTATCTCAGTGGAGTTAACATGATACGGACTCTCAAAAAAAAAAAAGCAGTGAAGAGAGTGATCTCCAGTAGACATTTGTCCCCGCTGTCGACTGGATAACTGTTGCAAGGACAGATATCCCTCCACTAGTGCTTCCATGCTAACATACCTTTTGGCTTCAGCGACTTTGGCCACTTCTGCTTCTAGGAAATTACATTGTTTGACCCTTGCTAAATTGTAAAACGTGCCAAAATATGATTTAAAATATTAACCACCAAAAACACCAACCGGATATATAAAGAATTTCATTCCCATTCTCATTCTCTATGCTTCTTCTTCTCAGTTCTCACTCACAGCAAAAGACAATTCCAAACAACCAAAATCTTCAGTTTATTTCCACTACCAAAATCATCATCTTCTTCAGTATCACCATCAGTCTTGGTTAAAGCTGCAGCTCAAGAGGTAATGATGATCTTTCATAAACCACTTCTAAACTCATTCTTATTCTTAATCATCTTCATTTTTCCTTGTATTGTCTCTGCTTTATCACCTGATGGTATAAATTTACTCTCCCTTTCTCAAAACTGGATTGTATCAACATCATTATCATCTTCATATAATTCTAATTGGAACTCTACAGATTCAACACCATGTAAGTGGAATGGAATTAAATGTAACCATAAACACAAAATAATCTCACTTACATTAACTAGTTCTAATATTACTGGGAAATTAGGTCATGAAATTGGAAAATTAAGATCTATTCAGACTATTGATTTGGGTGGTAATAGTTTTTATGGGGAAATTCCAAGTGAATTAGGTAATTGTAGTGAACTTACTTACTTAGATCTATCTTTCAACAATTTGAATGGAAGTTTGCCTGATAGCTTGAAAAATTTGAGGAAGTTGTATTATTTGGCAATTTTTAATAATTTATTGAGTGGAGAAATACCAGAATCTTTGTTTTTGATGGAAAATTTGGAATCAGTTCTTCTTTCGTCAAATCAGTTAACGGGTTCGATCTCAAGCAATGTAGGTAACATGACGAATCTTAGTTTGTTGTATTTGTTTTCGAATAAATTGTCTGGGAGTGTACCTTACTCAATTGGTAATTGCACTAAATTGACTGAGATATATTTGAAGGATAACAATTTCACTGGTGTGTTGCCGAAAAGTTTGAGTAATCTTAAGCTGCTGAATGTGTTTGATGCGGGTTCTAACAGTCTAGAAGGTGGGATTTCTGTAGGTTTTGGTGGTAGTAATTGCAAGACATTAAGCACATTGGATTTGTCTTCTAACCGTTTTGATGGTGAAATTCCCAGGGAGTTGGGAAATTGTACTAGTTTGCAAGTTTTTTCGGTGGCAGATAATAAATTAACTGGTGGAATCCCGTCATCGATTGGTTTAATGACTGAACTGACTGAGCTTTACCTTTCTGAAAATTATTTATCTGGGAAAATACCAACTGAGATAGGAAAATGTAGGTCCTTGACAGTGTTTGAAGCGAGTTATAACCAGCTTGAAGGGGAAATTCCTAGTGAGTTGGGGCTTTGTAGCAAATTACAGACACTTTATTTGTATGTGAACAAGTTAACTGGGGAGATCCCGTTGAGTATTTGGAGGATTCAAACTCTAGAGAATGTAATTGTTTATAGTAACAGCCTTTCTGGTGAATTACCTGTAGAGATGACTGGGCTTCTTCATTTGACAAATATATCTCTTTTTGATAACCATTTTTCTGGCATCATACCGGAAAAGTTGGGGATAAATAGTTCTTTGCTGGAACTTGATTTCTTAAATAACAGCTTCTCTGGTGAAATCCCACCGAATCTGTGCTTCAGAAGACAATTGCAAATTCTGAATTTGGGACTGAATCAGCTGCATGGTTACATACCTTCTGATGTCGGTAGCTGTTCAACTTTGAACAGGTTGAATCTTAAACAAAACAATCTCTCCGGATTTCTTCCGGATTTTGTAGAAAATTCAAGCTTGGCTTTCATGAATATTAGAGGAAATAGTTTGAGTGGAAAACTTCCTTCAAGTTTGGGTAATCTTATTAAGCTGCAAGTTTTAGACCTATCTGGTAACAATTTGCAAGGTTCGCTGCCTCAACAATTATCAAAGTGTACCAAATTGTATTATCTTGATGTGGGTTTTAACAAATTGAGTGGTCCGTTACCATCTGGTTTAAGGAGCTTGACATTATTATCTAACTTGAAACTTCAAGAAAATCAGTTGAATGGAGAAATTCCAGATTTCTTTCCAGAGTTTGAACATCTTTTGGAGTTACAATTAGGTGGAAATTTGTTTGGAGGTTCCATCCCTCGATCATTTGGCAGGTTGCATGACTCGGTATATGCTTTGAATCTGAGTGGCAATGCACTTACAGGCCAAATTCCTGTAGAGTTGGGGGAGTTGCACAAACTCCAGAAACTGGATATATCTGTCAACAATATGACAGGAAGTGTGGTACCAATAGGTGAGCTCCTCTCATTAATCGAATTGAATGTTTCGTATAATTCTTTCAGTGGTCAGATACCACAGACACTGATGAAGTTCTTAAACTCTTCTCCGACTTCGTTTTTGGGAAATCCGGGCCTTTGTGTTTCTTGTCCGTTGGGATCCGACGTGGCTTGTACTGAGAGTAACAACATTTTGGGTATCTGTGGTGATCGATCACGAAGCCGCAACAGTCTTAGCAAAGTAAAGATTGTAATCATTGCTATTAGCTCTGTATTTTCCGTAGTCGCGGTGGTTCTTGTTTTGGGTTGTATGTTTCTTTCCAGAAAAAAACAAGAAAGGAAGGAAGAAGTTTCTGATGAAGATGATCAATCACCTCTAATAAGCAAAATTATGAAAGCTACAGAGAATTTCAGTGAGAGATTTGTTATAGGAAGAGGAGCACATGGAATTGTTTATAAGGCATCCATTAGTGAGGAGAATCACTATGCAGTGAAGAAGCTTAATTTTGTAGGACTGAAGGGAGCAAGTGCAAGTATGATTAGAGAAATTGAAACTGTTGGACAAATAAGACACCGGAATTTAGTAAGGT
This sequence comes from Papaver bracteatum, assembly GCA_023529315.1. Classification (NCBI taxonomy): domain Eukaryota; kingdom Viridiplantae; phylum Streptophyta; class Magnoliopsida; order Ranunculales; family Papaveraceae; genus Papaver; species Papaver bracteatum. The sequence goes on along the minus strand of JAJJWX010000811.1, from coordinate 4,681,994 downwards.
TAGAAGAAATCTGCATGAGAAAGGATTATGGGCTGATCTTGTACAAGTACATGCAGAATGGTAGTCTATATGATGTTTTGCATGAGATTAGCCCGACTCCAGACATCCCATGGGATGTTCGCTATAAGATAGCTCTAGGAACCGCTGAAGGATTGTGTTATCTTCACCAGGACTGTCATCCTGCTATTGTGCATCGAGACATCAAGCCTAACAACATACTTTTAGACTCAGAAATGGAAGCCCATATCTCTGACTTCGGCATTGCAAAACTCATGGATCAATCTTCCGCTTCCATTCAATCAATCTCGATTGCGGGTACCACTGGATACATTGCACCAGGTATTAATGTATTATTTTTCAAAATCTTTTCAGTTAATTAATATGTCACTGGATACTTCTGTTCTGCATATAATATGGTGGCACATTAACTACTGAGACACATAAATTTTGTTATAGTTAAAATTTAAGAATGTTGTTACGAAAGCATGGTGTGCAGTTTAGAAATGGTTATCTTAATAGAAAAGCCTGATTGCTAGCTAAGTTGCTATTGAGGTTGCCATGTCAAGGAATGATTGATTCTCAACTCTACCTTTTTCCTTATTACCCAGGGAGGTCGAATGTGATATTCACTGATTCTGCCATAAATATGCTTTTATATGAATATGATTTCATGTTCTGAACTTCAAATTTTCCGTGATCTTGTGCAGAGAGTGCATATACAATGATAAGGAAACCAGAATCAGATGTTTACAGTTATGGTGTAGTTCTACTTGAATTAATATCTAGAAAGAAGGCTTTAGATGCTTCGTTTCCGGAAGGAATTGACATCGTGAGGTGGGTGAACTCTACATGGAGTAGTCAGAAATCCATTGATAGCATTGTTGATTCAAGCCTCTTGGATGAAATTATGGTTTCCTCCCTAACTGAAGAAGTTACTAAAGTACTCTTGTTGGCTTTACAATGTACACGAACTGACCCGAATGAGAGACCTACAATGAGAGAGGTAGTGAAGCAGCTAGAAGATGCAAATACCAGGTGGGAAACAAAATGAGAGAGCGGGACATCCATTGATTATGAATTATTGAGTTCAACTTGGAGGGGAGTATTCGCGGATCCTATGTTCCGGGGATGGAGTATTCGTGGATCCGGGGAGCTGTTTGCACGTCTCTTGGTTCAGAAATCACGAAGAAAAGACCTAATCTGTTTTGATCTGACATTTTCCTCAATGTCGCTCAAGTGGTAAAAAAAAGGCTTATTCCAGTTTTCAGGTCTTTTCAATCGACTCTCTCCTCAGTATAGTTGTGGTAAGCACAAACTTAGTTTGTTTGGAACTGCTGATAAAGCTCTTCCTTACTTTTCTCTTTCTTTCTGGTGGTTTTTTAAGTTGTTCCTCACACTTTACTTTTAAATTTGACGAGTACGATCTTTGTGTAGGCAATTGTTGTGCTAGCTCTATGCTTCTTTAAATTGATGAGGAAGCAAGCTACCCAGCAGGTAAATAGATGTTAGAAAGTTTTTTTCTTTTCATTTTGTTGCAAAATACTTTGGATACTAAAATCAGAGTTACGTACTGTATTTGACACCAAAAATGATCTTCATTTCCGGTGAGTGATGACTATTAGCTAGTACAAATGTCATTTCAAATCCCACTCAGATTCGCTACGCCAGCTGCACTTGGCCCAAAACCAAATTAGGCTAAAATCTTGTTCGGACTGATGTTCATACTTGAACTTCTTTGCTTTAGCACTTTGTTTGGTATTTTGACTTTTCTTGCATGATCATTCTCCATTTTGAGTGTGGATTCTTGATTATTATTATTTTTTGTGATTTTAATTCAAAAACGAGAAATTCCATTACAACTACTGTATTATATTAGTATCTTAAACTGGACAGAAGTGATGTTGGGAGGAACCGATTTAAAAAGATAATGGACTACATATTATGTTTCAGGTTGGAATGCTCCAACAGTATAGATAATACTAATAGATGTCTTTTCGAGTCTTTTGGTTTGACCTTGCCTGTTGTGGACACCTGTGGCTTAGCGGTTTGTAATTTTGTTGGCCAGCAATAGCAAGGTTGCAATTTATTTTTATCGCATAGATAGATTTTGGATTCACGCTATGTTGAATCGCTTTTCATTGGTCTTCTTTTCCCAGTTCGATACTTTTTGCCAACACTTATAACGCTGTTATTCTACAGCACGAGGTTTGAATCATCAACTGCATCTTACGGCAGCCTGCTTAATCAGCAACAATAACAATATGCGAGGACCAATCAAAGATCATGTGAAAAGAAATGCTTTCTCATTTTCGTCTGATGCTGGCGGCGGTAGTAGTCCTCGTAGATTTGTCGGAGTAAGACAGAGAGACCGTCTGGGAGATGGGTGGCTGAGATTAAAGACTTCTTTCAGAAGGTTAGGTACATTTGACACAGTAGAGGATGTAATGTGTGCCTATGGTGATGCTCGCACCAACTTTGAGTTGCCGATGACAAACTCATCTACTGCCTCTTGTCGCACTTCCTTCAAAAGTAATACAGCTACACAGAAATATACGACACCATTCTCCTTTGAGGATGGTAATAGAACTACAGCTACTTTAGGATGTGAAATGATCACGGGGTTATCTGGGGTGGTTTTAATTATGATGCTTGACCCATGCTTTTGTTATATAATGCTGTGTACAGGACTGCACATAGTATGGGAAACTTGGTCATGTCATAAACGTAAGGCCTAGATTTTGGAGCATACAGGACTGCTTGTAAACTTCATTTTGATGTATGCTAAGGTCGGACTTTGGATGTATTAAACTGCATACTGAACTTGGGTTTCAAATCTATATACGTTACCATCCTTCGAAATTACTTCCTGTATGTTCATTTCTAAGTCACGGCTTTAATATTTCCATGTGTATTTGCTGGGTTGCTGATGCTTCTACTTAGGATGTCTTCAGCCAGGCACAATAAGAGAGGACACAAGAGGTCGCTCTGCCTTAACACCAAGACAGCATCCGAAATATCCCACAGCCCTACCATTAACAACAACTGAAAGCCTCACAGGGCTCAAGAGGGGCTTAATCCAGTGCAAGAAGGTATGTCAAAACCCAAAAGCACGCAACATATCCAGAAGAAATTGCCAATCTGCTTAAATATTAGGTATATGAGTGTATATATGAAAGTTTGGGGTATATAAATTGCCCTGAATACAATGCCCTAAAGTATCAAGTCTTTGTAACATGGTAAAGACTTGTGTAAAAATGGTATTATTACAACAGTGAACTGCACGTTTACAAATAATGTGATTCAAAATCGTGCTTGAAATTATGCCTTTACGAACACCCTCAACTCACCTCTATCTCCCCTTGTGATACGAGTATCAGCATCCAGATATGTAATTTCAAATTCACCACTGCCTGTTCTGGATGAAGGCCTAAATGAATCTGGAATTCGAGGCACCTCGAGTAGTGGAAGCTGTGATAAGTTCCCAGTAGTCTTCACCGTCGTTTTCTCGAATACTATTTTCACCTTGTTAGATCCTAGACATGACAACAGATAATGTAAAGAAATGTTCCAAACAAGTAGAAACACAAAAGTGTTTTTGCAAGCAGTTCTGGATAACCTAACACAAATTTCAGTTTTTAGATGGAGAATGGGAAATGAAATGAAAAAGAAACGTTTGCTGGAGTTGACGAGAGTGCAATGGCTGTATTTCACAACCCACAAAGAAACGTTTGGACACTGGGTGCTCTATTGGGCGCCAATGAACCAGCTTCGGAGTGAATTTTAGGAATTCAGTTTCTCCAACAAGGATTATATTTCATGTGATGATCTCGTACACAAAAGTCGAGGTGAACAGCTAAGATCCTGCACATAATGAGGGGATGATCTATGCAACTCCCCCAAAGTGATGGCTTGTTTTACCGTTTGGAGTCGGCCTCTAATACTATCTGGCCAGATTGGCCTGATCTTGTCTAATTTCTTTGTCTAACCTGTTCCTTTGTTTTCTCTCTATACCCTCAAGCATAATGAAACAAAATCTGTTTGGGAACATGGTTGCTGTATAAACACTAACCTGTGAGTTCAAACTTGTGTTCCAATGTGGCGGTAGCTTCTATCGGTGGAAGCGGCCAAGGAGCACCCAACTGAAGCTCCACTATGTTATCAAAATCTTTGCTGAAGACATCAATTCTTTGGAAAACCTGCAACAAGAATATATTAGTATAACGCTTAATGAACAGAAATCACAGGATAACTTCAGTTCAAGTTATTTATTCAAGTTGACTGTGTTACGAGAACTGAATATTACGAGCATACCTGGCCAAGTGTTATTGGTAGTAGCCTTCCGATGGGAGGCCCAGGACGGCTCCCACCAAGAGTACGCGATGAGAATCCACTGCTGTATACCAATTTCCATCTCCCTTGCAATTTCTCTTGGTCTTCTGAGATGTCAACAGTTCCTCCGGCAGCTTCGAGTTCCTTGGCAGCAGCATCTGCCTTTTCCATATCTTCTGCATTCGCAGCGAGTCCTTTATTCAGTCCGGCAACGATACTCTGCAATGATTTAAGCAAACCCTCTCAATTTATAAAGGCTAGTGTTAATCAAAAGTTCAGAATCAGAGTTGTAATTAAGCATAATGAAAATGAAATTAAAGCAAAATCATCTCAACTCACCAGCAATTTGACCTTAATTTCAGAGGTAGGTGTAAGAGCCTTTTCAACACCGTCAATTACTTTATCAACATCTCCTGGCAAATCATTTAGAGCCTTTTCAACACTTGCTGCTCTAAGAACCACACTTCTCTTTCTCTGAACTGTTGATTTTGAGGGTATGTTGCTAATACATGGAAGAGAACAAGAAGAAGAAGATGTTGAAGATGGTGATGATGAAGAGAATTTGGAGAGAAGAACTGAAGATTGCACTAGTGAATTAGCCATGGATGAATTCTTCGGAGTCTGAAATATTTTATTATTTTCTTGTTTTGTTTACTGTTTTTGGGTGTGTTGGGATATATAAAGGATTTGATTGGTTCACATTTACCACGTAAACTGTGTCGTGGGGTTCCAGTACTAACTTGTGGGTAAACGGTGATCACATAAATTTTACTTGGTAAAGATCCTTCTTGGTACATATGCTGCCAATATAAGAGTCTGACCCCTTCTGTGTCGACATATACATGCTTGAATTCTACATTCTTCTTTTGATAACCGAGGTGGCTGAATTAACATTGTTAAAAATCATTTCTTTAAGAAAAAGAAAAAAAAACAGCAAAAACAAAACTACTAGTAGAGTAAACAGAACAAGAAAAAAAAACTAGAAATGCAGAGAGGAGCGTTGCGAGAAAATCCAAAGAACGTTTGCCAAGAATATGAGCCACTTAACTGATTTCTCTCTTGACGAATTTGAGCTAAAGAGGAGGCACTGAGCTTGAATACCTTTAGTTATTCGCAGAACTTTTCAAGGGATAACTGCAGTTTCTTTGTTTATGATGCGGATAAGACTTTGGCAATCCCCTTCAAATAATGACCTTCTGCACCCTTCAACTTCAGAGCTAAATCAATAGCTAGAGAGATACCTTGGATGTCAGCAACTAAAGGAACGATTCGAGTCATTAGAACTGAAGAAGCTGCTCGAAATGGTCGAATAGAACTTCTCGCAGTTACTGCAGTAGATGAGTTGTAATTAACAGGCGTTTGGTCTCCACGAATCCCTCTTCAATGAACAGATCTACTAATTGAGCAGGATTACTGGTAGCACAAATGCATAGATATTTTCGCAGACCTGGATTTCACAAAGTCACGTCCAGAAATTGTTCTCAAAGAACTTCATCATGTCCCTGCTCCAATGAAGATAATTTGCAACGAGTGTTTTCGGCAAAAGATATTAAAATGAAGAAGATTTAACTCCGACTTAAAAATCAAACAGTTCTCCTTGCGTTTTTAATCACATCTATGGTGTTTGCTGATGGCACCATGAAAAACCATGCTCAGTGGAGTCACATCTATACACCCCGTCACCAATAATATCATCAAAAATAGGCCCTAACATATAAACACTGTAGGATGTTTTGGCTGAAAAATACTGAGGAACTATTTCTATTGTTTCTAAAAATAAATAAATTAATCTTTCGATATTTATCTTTCTTTTCGACCATTACTGCGAAATCTAGCAATCAAAAAAATGTGTAGCACATACCTTACTATCGGACTGTCTATCATGCATGTCTAAACGATTATGAAAGCTCTCTTAACCTTCTTAGGTTTATGAGGCATATATTTATTGTTGTATACACCCGTATTAGGGTTACAAGACATAATGGACTTCTAAGTACATGGACTTGAATATACATACGGACTGGACTTACATATATATTCTACACCCCCCCCCCCCCTCAAGTTGACTGGTAAGCAATAGCTTGTTACATAGATAAAGAAACCTGGTTGAGGACAAACCCTTCTAAACAAGTCTGCTAGTTGATGCAAATATACCGTAGGTGCAAGACAGATGCAATCCGTTCACGAACAAAATGGTAGTGAATCTGAATATGTTTGGAACGGTAATGTTGAATTGGATTCATAGCCAAGTAAGTAGCACTAATATTGTCACAATAGAGTGTAGGAGACTGCGACAAGGAAATACCTAAATCATTTAAAAGATATCCAATCCAAATGAGTTCAGCTGATGTAGAAGACAGGGCACGATACTCAGCTTTAGTACTGCTGGTGGAAACAGTAGGTTGCTTTTTAGAACCCCAGGAGACAAGATTGTTGCCCAAGAATACACAATGACCTGAGGTTGATCGAGAAGTGTCGGGATCACCTCCCCATTCTGCATCCGAGTAAGTCAAAGATGCAAGGTAGAGTCACGCCAGAAGAAAATACCATGACCTAAGGTTCCCTTGAGATACCTTAGAATGCGTTTAACAACCATGAAATGAGTTTTGGTGGGTCGGTGCATAAACTGACTAACTTGATTGACAGCGTATGTAATATCAGGCCGTGTCATGTTAAGATATTGTGAGCCCCCAACCAAACTGCGATACAAGGTTGCATCAGGAAACAAAGCATCATCATCAGAGTGTAACTTAGAGCGTGGAGTTACCGGAGTGGAAACTGGTTTGGAATCCGTGAGATCCACTTTCTTTAAGAGATCCATAGTGTACCGGTTTTGAGCTAGAGCAATACCAGATGAAGTAAGAGTAGCTTCCAATCCCAAAAAATAATGTAAATTGCCCATATCAGTCATCGCAAATTCAGTTTGAAGTGTTGGCAGTAAGGATTGAATACCTTTAGTGTCACTACCAGTCAAAATGATATCATCAACATATAACAAGAGGATAATAATACCTGAGCACGAGTTCTTGATAAACATTGAGTGATCGGATTGAGATGACTTGAACCCCAGATGGATCAAAAATGAAGCAAAACGATGATACCAAGATCGAGGCGCCTGTTTTAAGCCATAAATAGCTTTATGTAGTAAACATACATGATTAGGAAACCGTGGATCAACAAATCCCTGAGGTTGAGCCATATAAACCTCTTGATCAAGAGAACCATGAAGAAAAACATTTTTGACATCTAGTTGCTTGATAGTCTAAGAAGAAGAAACCGCTAAACTAAGAACCAATCGAATAGTGACTGGTTTTACAACGGGACTAAAAGTCTCATCATAATCAATGTCGTATTGTTGAGAGTAAACCTTGGCAACCAATCGATCTTTTCGTTTATCAAGAAAGCCATCTGATTTCTGTTTAACACGATAAACCCATTTGCTGCCAACTATTTTCATTCCAGGACGCCAAGGTACCAACGACCAAGTGAGATTACGAAGTAAAGCATTGATTTCATCTAGCATAGCATCCCACCACTCCGGAGATTTAGATGCAATGGTAAAACTCATAGGTTCAACAGGTAGATAATCATATTGAGATAGAAAACAGTGCATCACAGGATACCTTGTGGAGAAATATCCCTTAAAACTGCGCGGATGAATTGTGTGATCCTTTAATCTGGTAACCATAGGATGTATGTTATTTGTCGACTGTGGGAGCTCGTGAACACCGGGCGATACTGGCGAATCATAATTAGGTGACGCGGATAACACAGGTGCAGGATAAGAAGCTACAAGAGATTGTGAAGGTGAAGAGCCAAATAAAGGAGAGGTGATACTAGGAGAATCCAGCAAGGTGGGGGTGATAGAAGTAGTGGAAAGTGAAGACGAAGGAAATGTAGGGGAAGGGGAAATAGGTGGCTATGTTGGAGACAAAGGAAGGTGAGTAACCGCAACTGTATTAGGCCAAGTAAGAAGAGTGTGAGTGGCTGGAGTTTTGGATTTACGATGAAGATCAACACCAACATCAACAGGATATGGAAAAACAGATTCATCAAAAACAACATGACGAGAGATGTAGACACGATTGCTATGGAATTCTAAATATTTATAACCCTTATGCCGATCACTATAACCAATAAACACACATGGAAGAGTTTTTGTTGTAACTTGTTGTGACGAAAATGAGACAAAAGAGGATAACAACGACAACCAAAAGACTACAAAATATCATAAGGAGGAGAACGATGATGCACAGCAAATTAAGGAAAAGTATTCGACAAAGATGGTGTTGGAAGTTGATTTATTAAATAAGTGGTTGTAGCATAAAATTCATCCCAAAAATGTTCAGGAAGACCACTTTGTAACATCAATGCACGACCAGTTTCAGTGATATGTCGAATTTTTCGTTCAGCTAAACCATTTTGTTGAGGTGTGTTAGGACACGAAGAACGACTTTGAATTCCATTCGCATGCAAATATGTTTTTAGAGGATCAGCATACTCAGTTCCACCATCAGTTTGCAGAACAAGAATCGATGTGGAGAATTGTTTTTCAACCATGGTTTTGAAGTTTAAAAAGCAATTAAACACCTGAGTTTTGTCGGACAAAAAATAAATCCAAGTGAAGCGTGAGCATTCATCCACAAATAGCAAAAAATATGGAAAACCACAATTAGATTGAAAAGGCGCAGGACCCCATAAATCAGAATGAATAATGGAACCAATTTTATTCGAATAAGATGTGCGAGACTGAAAAGGGAGACGATGATGTTTGGCACCAACACAGCTAGAACATACAGACGGAATAGAATATGAAGTAGAATCTAAAGATAAAGATAAAAACTTATTGTGCTTAAGAGAAAGGAAAATATTACTGTTCGGATGACCTAAACACATGTGCCAAACAGATGGACTAGCATGAACACCAATAGCTGTAGCATAAAAGGATGAGGTAGATAGTTGTTGTAAACGAGAGAGAGTACTGCAAGAGAGTGGATACATGCCAGCTTCATTCTTGCCCGTGTACATAGGAGCTCCCGTTCGTCGATCCTGAATGCAAAAACCATCACGGTCAAAAACAAACACACAATCAATATCACGTGTGAGCTGGCCAACAGAAACAAGATTCTTGGCAATAGAAGGCACATGAAAAGTATTTTTCAAAGGTAGCTTTGATGCAGAAGAGGTAAGAGTGCTATCACCAATTCCTGAAATAGGTAAAAGTTTACCATTACCAACAAGTACTTTATCATTACCGTTATAATCCACCCGATTCATCATATGAGAAGCATCAGATGTCATATGAGCAGATGCAGCTGTGTCAGCAAACCAATGATTTTCATACGGCATAGATTGAACATGCATCGCCGAAAAAGACTGAGGTAAATCAATAGTTTGTGCTTGAGTGAGACGAGCACAACTTTGAGCGGTATGTCCAGTATCACCACACCACTGGCAGGTGATGGTAGTCTATGGATACGGACCAAGTACAGATGGTACTCCATTGTTTCCACGATTTGAGGACCAATTCCCACGACCATATGGTCTGTTGTAGCCATTATGAGGTTGAAAACCTCCATTGTTACCTCGGCCAAAGCCATTAGATTGCCAGTTGCCATGAGAATAATTATTAGATCTTCCACCAGTGTTCCAGTTGCCACGACCACCATTCCAAGTATTACGACCACCATTGTTCCAGTTAGCACGTCCTGAGCCACCACCTCGTCCACGAAATGAACCACCAGAATTATTGTAGGAACCACGACCACGAGAGAAGCCACCAGAAGAGTTACCAGAGTTGTTGTAGGATGATCGTCCACGACCAGAACAAGGAGCACCAGCAAAGAAAGTTGTTGGTTGTTGAAGCTCAGAGACATTATTTTGAAGATTCTGCAGGTATTGCAGGTGAGATTCGTGGTGAAGAAGCAAGGCATGCAACTCAGTGAACGTTGGTAAGGAGGTTCGAGCAATAACCGCAGTGTAAATATTACTCCAATCAGCACCCAAGCCACGTAGAGTTGTAGATACAAGATAAAGATCAGAAACAGATTGCATGACAGCGTCTAAGGAGTCTGAGATTTCTTTAATCTTCAAGATATATTCAGAGATAGATAAGTTACCCTTTTGGATTGTCGAGATATTAGCTTTGAGTTGAAGAATACGAGCTGGATTAATAGTTGCATAAGTGCTGCGAAGATATTTCCATATTGCACGAGAATTTCCACGACGAACGCATTCAGCTTTTAAGGGGTCTGTAAGAGAGCAATTTATCCAAGAGATGATGGTTTGATCAATAACTTCCCATTCTTCATAAGCAGGGTTTGCGGATTTTTCTTCAGTGACCGAATCAGTAAGATATTTTGATGGTATCTCATAGCTATCTTCAAGATATTTGTAAAGACGTTGGGACTTCAGTATGGGAACAATTTGAGATTCCCATAGGAGGTAATTAGTTCTATCCAGAAGAACTATTTTGGTAGAAGAAGGAAGATGCGGTGCTTTGTCAGAGGATAACATAAGAGAACCAATACTAATAGGCGCAGAAGAAGCAATGGTTGGAGATCCGACTTTAGAGATAGATGGACTCGTTTGCGATATAGTTGACATGGTGGGAGAACGAAGAAAAGGATCGTGTTCTTTGAGTATTTTTTTTTTTTTGAGACCAGGGTTTTCAGAAATACTGTTCACTTGCGTAATGTTCACAGAAACGGTTTTGTTCGCCGGAGGTTGCTGTTTGTCAGAGGAGAAAAACAAGCAAAGAAGATTAGAATAGGGTTATGTGAAGAAAAAGATTGAAGACTAGGGTTGGTAAAGAATAAGAAAAAGTTTTTGAGGCTAGGGTTTGTGAAGAAGAAAAGGTTTTGAGGCTAGGGTTTTAGATAGAGAGATCGTTCTGGCTTTAGATACCATGAACGATTATGAAAGCTCTCTTAACCTTCTTAGGTTTATGAGGCATATATTTATAGTGTTGTATACACCCGTATTAGGGTTACAAGATATAATGGACTTCTAAGTACATGGACTTGAATATACATACGGACTAGACTTACATATATATTCTACAATTTCAATTCAAAGAAGTGGGTAACAAATGTTGTGTTAGGATTTGTTAGCTACTATCAGTTGCAGCACACCTCCTGATTTAAATTAACATCCACATAATGGGCATATTGAATTCTTAGAATTTAGAACCACTTGGAGATGCAACCCAAATGAAATTGCAAGTGTCGCATGAAACAGATGGCAGGCTGTGTAGAAAGTCGAATTCTGCTGATACAGATTGGACACTCTTCGAAAATCTTTAATTCCTCAACCAAATTTCCCTTTGACGTCCTTTCTTTCCCACTAAAGATTCATCCTGAAATGCATCCACAATAAAGAAAAAAACCTACTAGGAGCTTGATGAGTGATCAAATACCCTACTAGGATTTCTAAGGCAATGCACTACTCATCTGATGACATTTTGAACTGCAGAATTTGGTGCTACTGTATAACATTTGCAGTGCAACCAAATTCTTTGCTACAAGAAACTTGCTATGAATGATACATAACAAATCATCTTCGCGGTAAAATCGAACACAATTATTGTTCTTTACAGCAGAATCTTGCTGATTGATTCTAGTAACAAGATCTAATCGAGATTTCCCAGAACAATTGAATGGAACTAAACAATGCGTCAAAGAGAATTTGGTAGTCCCCAAAACGGAAAATTATGACATAAAAAGAAACAGTTAATGGAAATCCCAAAAGTAGATATAATTCATATACATCAGAGTGATTCGAAAATTTGATAAAACTAAAGAAAAACTGAAGCGCACCGGATATGAGATGGATATGTTTTACTATAGATTACAATAAACTTTATAATTACTATAGATATAATTTCTCAAGAGATTGATGGTATGTTGAGCAAAAATTTCACAGCCAAATAAAATTTTGAGCTCTAGTTCTGCTCATCAAGTCAAGTTTAAATATTTTTAAGTGCACAACTGAATAAGTCCTCCCTTACTGAATGCAGTGCAATCAAGTTCAGAAGAATCATCGATGTTTACAATGTAATGTAAACTGATGCGATGTCATTATACTAAATAAACTTCTTGTTAAGCTATTAAAAATACTATTTGCTACCTACTTTACTAGTTGAATCCTACTACAAGATTTTTATGCACCATTAGAATGTAGGGAAGTTGGTCCACGCGAATTTACAAGAGTGTTTAAGCCTAGTTTCCACTTTGACAAACGAATAAAAAACACAAAACTTAGCCATACTTAAAGCGACGGAAACTTACCTCAGTGACTGCTCTCCCACTAGGTCGATCATCGCCCTCCTGTAAAACTAAAATATTCAGCAAAGTATAAAAAACAAAAACAAAAACACAAAACAATAAACATTTGTTATATTAATTACCACGAAAAAACGATTTAATTTATCATAAAACGAATCTCGTGTATGCTCGAGAGCAATATATTCCGGACTTGTTAAAGTCCGTAGTATTTATTATGATGAAGTTTTTACATTCATAATTGCTTCTTTGATGGATTAATTTCCCGGGCAATTTGGGTTTGTAATTTTGATGATGGTTGTGTTTTAAGGGTTAGAAATAAATCAAAATGCTTATATTCTAGGGTTTTAAACATGGAGTAGTAAGACAAATGAGACGATAAAAGAGACCGAGGAAATTGATAATAATTTGATATAAATACATACAAAAATTAAATATGAACAAATACATTAAACAAATAGATATGATTTCATAATAAATGACAACATACCCAGCAAAGTTGATTAGCAATTTCAATATCATTAAATTGCTTTATTGTTGCTCTATAGCAGCATAATTAACATCTATATGGCCGAAATACCAGAAGAAGAAGAAGAAATTATAGATGTTAATTATGCCGCTGTACAAGCAACAATAAAGCAATTTAACGAAATTGCTAATCAACTTCGCAGGTACGTTGTCTATTATGAAATCATATCTAGTTGTTTTATGTAGTTGTTCATATTTAATTTTTATATGTATTTATATCAAATCAATATCGACTTCCTCGGTCTCTTTTATCACCCTATTTTCTTACTACTTCATATTTAAAACCCTATAATAAAACCATTTTGATTAATTTCTAACTCTTAAAATACAACCATTATCAAAATTACAAACCCAAAAATGGTCGGGGAATTAATCCATCAATGAAGCTTATGAATAAAAAAACTTCATCATCATTATCAATACTACGGACTTATTTCTCTCGAGAATACAAGAGATTTGTTTTATGATAAATTAAATCGGTTTTTCGTGGTAATTAATCAAACAAATTTTTATTGTTTTGTGTTTTTTATACTTTGCTGAATATTTTTGTTCTACAGGAGGGAGATAATCGACCTAGTGGGAAAGCAATCACTGAGATGAGTTTTTGTTGCCTTACATAAGGCTAAAGTTTTGTGTTTTTTATTCTCAAAACTTCATTTAATTTGACAAAGCCTAGTTTTCAATTTGGAATAATAGCGTCCAATGGGAATTACCTATTTCCCTACAAAGCCTAGTTTTCACTTTGACAAACGAATCACTCACTCATCATTCTCGATTGGCTACTGCTGATACACATCAAATTGAAAGAACCTAATGAGAGCCTGAGGGATGCCCACTTTGCTAAAGGAGTAGGAAATACATAATCATGAACCCCGGTAAAGAATACAAGAACAAAGTGAAAGTTATAGATAAGATATCAATACTAATCCTGATCACCAGGATAACATATCAGCATTAAACACTAACACCCTTAAACCAAGAAAACCTGCATGCTAGGGAAGTCATCACCCTAAACTTAATGAACCTTCAAGTGTTCCGTCAACTTTTCAAGAATGGCATTCTGAAAACCTGTCAGTATTAAACACTAACACCCTTAAACCAAGAAAACTTGCATGCTAGGGAAGTCATCACCCTAAACTTAATGAACCTTCAAGTGTTCCATAAACTTTTCAAGAATGGCATTCTGAAGGTGTATCGTAGAGATTCATGACAATACTCTATCCTATAACGAAAATATGCCCACAAGAAATGTGAAAGAGGGATGAACATGGAATCATACAGAAATGGAAGGGTGAAAAATAGAAGTTCATCATTTTTAAGTGAATCCAAATGCAGCACTATGTCATCCCTCAAACGCAAGGGTGAAAAACATAAGTTTTTGGCCCAAGCAATTAAAACCAAACATCCAGGTGGGAGGGACATCACCATCCTAACCAAATCACTTCCTTAACCTCCCAGTGTTAAGAAAGACAACTCTTTTAAAGCTAGTGACCATACAAAAAGAACCCTTACTCTACAAACTTAACATCCATATTTCAACCCCAAAATACACAGATTAAGGAAATGCTATGCAACAACAAACATTCAACTCATTTAAAGTAGCAAAGGACTTGATGTGGCCGACTCCCTTGCCATGCAAAATTTCTATATGAACCGCCCAGTAACATCTAAGTGAAAGTTGATCCCATGTGGCGTACTGATGACTGTTTTAGGTTTATCCACGTCAGCCATAAATCATAACAAGGAAATCTTATTCGGTCTCTTCCCGTTCTAAACCAATAGTAAATCTTATTCTCTTTTCTTCATCGATTAACTAGTCTATAGGATTAACTTCCCCATTTATCTTTGATTGATTGAATCTATCCTACACTGCACCATAACTAATAAGGTCATGAACTCATAAATAACGGATTAATTTTGATTTATCAGAAAAAATAATTAAGATCCATTCTGCAAATCTCTAATTATTCTTTTATAGAATCAAATCTATTGAACCAACCCCAACATCAAATCTTTCCCATATATAACCTTTCAATAATGAACTATAAGGCCGCAAATAGGGTTTTGAAAAGGACTAATCTTCCCAAATCATCATTCTCTGATTACAAATATTCAAAGTTTGTGAAGAAGGTGTCGACAAATCCCTAAGGATTTGGATAAAAATGAGAAATCTTAAGGACTAATCTTTCCAAATCATCATTCTCTGATTATCCAAGTAAAAGCACATAAATATTAAGGAAAATATTACAAATATTCAAAGTTTGTGAAGAAAGTGTCGACAAATCCCTAAGGATTTGGATGAAAATGAGAAATTTGTAACTGATAGGATTAATGGAGTTTTCGTCGTTGTAAACTAGAAAGCTAGAAGACATGTGACTCTTAGTTTCTGATGACATACACAAATATAAAATGCTCATTCATATGCCACCATACCAGCCAAATAAGATCAGCTGTCAATCAGCTGGTAATATGAGGTTCATGTAGCAGGATTGCTTGCCATGGGAGTAAGTGCCAACATAGTTACTAAATCTCGTTGAGATCCATGCCCGCAATTAAAATACGGTTTGATAGGTTGTGCACTCAAGACATCTCCAAAATAATATTTATAAGGTAATATCTTGCCAGATAAGAATTTTCTTACCATTTCCCAAAGACCAGCAGCTAAATTTCCTAACACTTTTCCAGTTCCATGTAATGTTCTTCCGATGTGAGACTGAACCATTTTTAGTTGTGTAACAGCATTGTCTAGAATCCCTTCAACCACAACTCTTTCATTCTCGTTTAAGTCCTGATCACCAAAACAAAAAACACGAACAAAAAACAAAAATTAGGGTTTTAAAAAAGGAATAAATCAAATGCAAAAATTTATGAGGATAATATAAAACACAGTCAATGATGCAATACTGCTATATATATATATATATATACAAAATCACAATGATTTGATCAAACATAGTGATGATTCATCAAACGCAACTATTCAAAAAATAACTAGATCATTATCCATTATGATATATAATATAAATCTACTAATAAAATGTCAATCCTTAATATCGTGAGGTAATTAGGTTTAGTTTTAAGATGCAACATTTCAACTTCATCGTCGTCTGAGCCTTTTAGGTTTTCTGTTAACTCAAGAGATGATACGTGTGTAAAATAACACACGGTATCTTGTTTCTCAAGCTTTTGTAATTTAGGAAATCAGTTTAGTTAGGAATTATATCTTCCTTGTTGTTCAAGGAAGTTTATGTATATAAGTCTCTTGTATTTCGTTTGGTTAGTAAGTCTATTAATAAAAACAATTCAGTTATATTCTCTTCTGTTCTGTTCTTAGTTAAGTTCATAGTTTCAACTTGGTATCATTAGGCTAGTCGATCCTATTCAGTTTTTTCTACAGAATCATCAACCATCTTCTATACAATCTCTTCTAGTGCCTCCTCTAGTGTCTCCTCTACAATATCTTCTAGTGTCTATAGAATCCCCTTCTTGTCTCTGCTGTTACTACCATTCAAACCAGCCTTCAACTAGTTTCTCAAGAAGTTGTCGTTCCACCAGCTTTTTTAAACTTGACAGCACCTTCCTCAAATTTGTCCGTACCTGATTCAAGTTTGTCCGTACCTGATTCAAGTTTGTACGTACCTGATTCAAGTGCGTCAGTAGCATCCAGTTCAACTACATTGTCAACTTCCACCTCGTCTACAACACCAACTTCCAGCTCGATTTCTACACCAATCAACACTTCTTCCTTTGACGTATTAAGCCCGGCTTCAAGTTCAACTTCTGTCCCCTTACTACTTCTAACTCTACCATGTCTTCTTTTCAATTTTCTCAACTACATCGTTTTTCTTCGCCAGCATCCAACTCTCGGTTCTTCTCTTCATCTCATCCCACAGGTAACCAAAGACAACATATTTAACATGGGTTTATTTCGACTCAACCTCTTGCTAACGTCGCTGCATCCCGTGGTACTAGTTTTTCTCGATTTTATGGAAGCTCCAGCACTGGCCCAACTCATTTTGTTGCTGCTTCTCGGCCCAACAATCCAGCATATTACTCCAACAAAAACGGGCCTAACTCACCAGCGTCAAACTCCAACAGCAGTTGGCGTAACTCACCAGCGTTTCAGTCTAACATCAATCGTGCCTCTCGTCCAACCAGTGTCGGCTCTACTTACACTGCCTCTTCATCATCCCAACCATAGGAATGTCAACTTTGTGACCGTCCCAATCATGAAGCCCAAGACTGCTGGAATCGTTATGACACCAATTTTAGACCACCTAGGCGTCAACCACCATCTTCTGCACCTCGGGATTATGCTGCTTATGGACCTGATCTTCTACCTTCCCCTTCTTGGACCCCTGACAGTGGTGCTACAGATCACATCACCAATTATTTTTCTCGTATTCAATTTCCTACTGAGTACACTGGTCCTGATCAAATTCAGATGGGTAATGGTTCTTCTATACCAATTTCTAATGTTGGTTCCTCTACTTTAGGGACTCCCAACTGTAAGTTGCAGCTTCATAATGTTCTCTTTGCACCCAAAATATCTCATAATCTCTTATCTGTCTCTCGTTTCACCACTGATAACGATGTCTTGTTTGATTTTCATCCAAATTTTTGTCTTGTGAAAGATTGATGTACCGGGAAGGTTCTTCTTCGCGGTATTAGGAAGGGTGGTCTCTATCAACTTGATGTTTCATCTCAACCTCCTCAGGCTTGTATAGGAGAACGTGCTAGTTTACAAGCCTGTCATGCTAGAATGGGTCATCCAATGATGCGCACAGTTCGCAAAGTTATTTCTCAATTTTCTCTTCCAGTTTCAAACCGAACTATCAGTTTTTGTTCTTTTTGTCATGAGCATAGGAGTCATAAATTACCTTTTCAACCCAGTACAATAGTTTATTTGAATCCATTATATTTAGTTCTCTCCGATGTATGGGGACCCTCTCATATTTTATCTAATGAAGGATATAAATATTATGTCATATTTATTGATGCGTATAGTCATTTTACTTGGATGTTTCCCATGTCTCAAAAGTCTGACGTTTTCTCTATATTCTTTTTGTTCCAAAAGCATGTTGAAAATCTTTTTAATCGAAAGATAAAAATATTTCAATCTGATATTGTTGCTGAGTATCGTAAACTCACTCCACATCTCCAACAACTTGGAATTTTTTATCGTTTTTCATGTCCACATACTTCTTAACAAAATGGTTTGGTTGAACGTCGTCATCGTCATATCCGTGAAACTGGTCTTACTATCCTCAATATGGCCTCTGTACCGTCCTCATATTGTTATGATTCCTTTTACACTGTTTGTTATTTGATGAATCGTGTCCCTTCAACTTTCGTTAATAATTCTTCCCCGTACGAAGCTCTTTTTGGTATTCCGCCTGATTACACTCTTCTTTGTGTATTTGGTTGTCTAAGCTATCCTTACTTGCGTCCATATAAGTCTCATAAAATGGATGATTTGACTTCTCCTTGTGTTTTTATTGGATATAGTCCATCCCATAAGGGTTATAAGTGTCTTCATATTCCTACGGGTCGAATATACATCAGTCGACATGTTATTTTTGATGAGACTACCTTTCCATTTGCATCCGCTTCATCATATTTGTCGGAGTCGACTCCTTTACAGCCGACAGTGCCTGCTTTCTCTCACCTGCCGACAGTACCTGTTACTCATCACCAGCCGACATCACCTGTTACTCGTCATCACCAGCCGACATCATCTGTTACGAATCATCAGCCGCCACCAATTGTTTTTCACCATCCGAAAACATCTGCTGTCTCCCAATCATTTCCGACAATACATGTTCCTGTCCATCTTCCGCCGCCATCAGTCTCTGCTAATCATCTACAGCCATCAACATCACCTAATCATCTACAGCCGCCAACAATCATTGCTAATCAGCTACAGCCGCCAACATCTCCTGATGCTTCTAATTTGACGTCTACCTCAACTAATGCGTCTATATCTCCATCAGTATCTTCTATTACTATACATCCGATGATTACAAGGGCTAAAGATGGTATTTTTAAACCAAATTCAAGATATGCTCTAATATGTGATTCAATTCTTGAACCTACTTGTATTTATCAAGCTCAAAAGGATCCCCAATGGCGTGCATCATCCGACGACGAGGTCAATGCATTACTCCGAAATGAGACTTGGTCGTTAGTTCCATATCATCCTTCTATGAATGTTATTGGTTGTAAGTGGGTTTTTCGAATCAAACGTCATCCTGATGGTACAATTGCGCGTCGTAAATATCGTTTGGTTTCCAAAGGATATAATCAACAAGAGGGAATTCATTACTCCGAAACGTTTAGTCCGGTTGTCAAACCGTGTACTATACGTATTATTCTTACATTGGCTTTGTCTTCAAATTGGCCCATTCATCAACTTGATGTGCATAATGCTTTCCTTCATGGAGAACTACAAGAAGAAGTATACATGAAACAACCTCCAGGTTATGTTGATTCTCGTTTTCCTACACATGTTTGTAAGTTACATCGTTCTCTTTATGGACTTAAACAGGCTCCTCGTGCATGGTACCATCGACTTAGCAACTTTTTGTTGCAAATTGGGTTTGTTACTTCCAAATGTGATTCGTCCTTGTTTATTTATAATGGGACTCATGGTGTTATCTATTTGTTGGTCTATGTGGATGACATCATTTTTACTGGTTCTAGTACTACAGGTATTACTTCTATTCTCACTCGTTGACAACAAGAGTTTGCAATCAAAGATCTTGGTCAATTATCTTATTTTCTTGGAATTGAGGCAATTCATACTTCTTCGGGGTTATTTATTTCTCAACAACGTTATGCTCATGATCTTCTTATTCGAGCCAAAATGGATGGAGTCAAACCAATTAATACTCCGCTGAGCACTTCTGGTGATATTTCTTCTGATCGAAGTACTTTATTAACAGATGCTATTGAATATCGTAGCATTGTTGGAGCTTTGCAATATTTAACATTTACTCATCCAGATCTTGTGTTTGCTGTCAATAAAGTTTGTCAATTATGAATGCTCCTACAAAGTTTCACTGGGGATTAGTCAAGCGTATTCTTCGTTATCTCAAGCATACGAGTATGTTTGGTATACTATTTAAGCCATCTCCTTCTTTACAACTATCTTTCAGTGCATATACTGATTCTGATTGTGCTGGTTCTCTTGATGATCGTCGTTCTACAAGTGGATATTGTGTCTATTTGGGTGGTAACATTATTTCTTGGAGTGCTCGAAAACAAAAAAAAGTTTCTCGTTCGAGTACTGAAGCTGAGTATCGAGTACTTTCCATTGCTACTGCTGAAATTATGTGGATTCAGTCACTTATTTCCGAGCTTCATATATCTACATCCTATCCTCCAATATTATGGTGTGACAATCTTGGTGCAACCTATCTCACAGTTAATCCTATATTTCATGCTCGGACAAAACATATAGAAATTGATTATCACTTTGTTCGTGATCAAGTGGCCTCCAAGTGTCTTGATGTCCGTTTTATATCCTCTAAAGATAAAATTGCGGATATTTTTACTGAACCACTCTCTAAACATCAGTTTTCTCTTTTAAGGTTCAAGCTAACGGTTCAGGATAACCCTTTGCGCTTGCGGAAGGGTGTTAACTCAAGAGATGATACATGTGTAAAATAACACACGATATCTTGTTTCTCAAGCTTTTGTAATTTAGGAAATAAGTTTAGTTAGGAAATATATCTTCCTTGTTGTTCAAGGAATTTTATGTATATAAGTCTCTTGTATTTCGTTTGGTTAGTAAGTCTGTTAATAAAAACAATTCAGTTTTATTCTCTTCTGTTCTGTTCTTAGTTAAGTTCATAGTTTCAACTTAACTAAGAACACGTATCATCTCTTGAGTTAACATTTTCCTATGCCCTCTTATATCTTCTCTCGATCTCCCCCCCCCCCCCCCCTAAATCTAACATCAATTTAATCTACTGCCCATCCATATCTTCGCCTCCTCGTATGGGTCTCTCCATCATCCATCAGTATAAAACCCACGAGGCACGACCCTTTCACCTGGCCTTAACAGCTAAACCTCTTACCATGATTTAATGAGTCTAGTAGAGTTAAATTCAAAATGTGTAGGCCAAATCCATTAGCATCCCATGAAAGAAGCATGTCGATCTTGCCCAGAGTCTTTCTCGGACTAGGAGAGCAGATGATTCACTCTAGTCACATGTCTCCTTGAGTTCTACACCTTGTGACCGTGACTTGATTTACACATTGTTGCTCGGGTAGATTACAGTGCGCGTTATATTGCTAGGTGTCACACCTTCAAATGCTCCTAAAAAACTTTCTTCGAAACTATGACCCGGAAATATAGTGGTTTAGTGATCTCTTATCACTCACTCTTATTTTAACCTTATAAGTTTACACCTATGCAAACAGCAACACTACCTTGAGTATTCAACGGAAGACGTACTTAGATTTTCTCTTTTTCTTCACTTGCATCCCATACTGCAAAGACGGGTTAATTCCATGATTATGCTACACAAAAATAGGGGAGTAATTTCAAATCAACTGAACACATAGACAATTCAAAGTCTACAAACTTTTTTCATTAGCTTAAGGGGAATTTTACAAAATCAGTCCAACCAATGGACTTACAATTTTATTTCTCTCTAAGCCTGCAACAAAACACTCTCTTTGCAATGTGGTTCCTCTATACTTGAATACTTACATTTGCATATGTTTTCTGGCCTATTTAAACTGAAAAGAACCTGGCCAAAACCGTGTGCATGGCCTATGGAACATCCATATGTCCATAGGCAGTTTCCCTAACCGCCACTTCACCTTTTTAACTGCTAGCTTTTGTGTTAGCTTGAAAAACTTGGCTACACTTTTATTGAACGGTTAGGATATTCCAAACTCGGTTACAGATTCACTTTATAACTATCTCAACCCACTCCTTTTCTCTGGCATGCGTGTGATGCACACACACTCGTAACTGACAGCTTGAACCAACATCCTACAATTATTGCACATCGCTCAACTTGGCCTGAGCCAATGTTCGAAAATGATTGTGCATTACTCTCCTTGGCCTCTGGAAAGTATTGTAATGATTGTTCTTAACTCAACTTGGCCTCTGCCAAGTCCTGCAATGTTTGAGCTACATTCATTCTGACCATATACTTGGCTCACTTGGATTCCAACATCCAAATAAGTCATGCTACTCGGGTCTTGCCTTGTTGCTTAGTTCAACTTCATACTTTGGTGCATCACTTGCATTCATCTTGCCAAGCAATAGACAACAATATTGCATTTGGCAACGCCACTGTTTCATATGCATTGTCCAAGCCTTTATCCAACGGTTGGGACAATGCCTAAGTCATCTCGTGACTTGTATTTCATCCTTCATTCTTTCATTGAGCTTGGCTAACTTTGAATAAGGATATGCAACACTATCACATAATGTTGCATGTGCCAAGTAGCCTTTCTTGTCTCATCCATGTTTTCGCTTCATCGCCGGGTTATGCAGCTCCACTGGCCAGGCCACTATTCCCATGTTGCACAATTATTGTGAAACACTATTGGGACCGGTCATAGAACTACCCCATCTAACCCATTCAACGTCCTCATTGAATGGGACATCATTTCAAGCTCTTCCGAACTTCTTGGCCTTGTACACTTCTGAACCATTTCATAAATCAACAAACTTTCTTTGGCCTACATACTTGCCAATTCTTTATGCCTAGTACCATATGCCATTACTTAGCTTATGCGTTTTTCCATTAAGCCTATGAATTCCAGCTTCACTGTCATATTTTTAATTATGCTTCAACTTCACTTCATTCCTATCTCAACACCCAAAAACTATTGCAAATGTGTTGTTGTGCCCTTGCATCCGTACACAAATCATTTTCAAATCCACTCCATGCCTAAGTGTACACTTCAAATGGCCAACATATCATCTTGATATGCATGACTTAGCTTACTGCCTCCAACTCCGACTTATGTTGCATTCTTGCAACTCAATAAGCCTTACTCTAGACTAAGTGTACTTCAATCAACTTCCAACTCTCTTATGAAACTTAAACTGAAAATGCGTGACTCTAGCCATGACTTAGGAACCAAGGACATCCCATCGTTACTTTGTACAAGGCTTATCTTCACGCGCCTTTGAAACTAACAAGGCCTCACTTGATCCTTCAAACTGTTATGCTTTAATGTAACGGAAAAACAACATCATGTTCTTCCTAACTATGAGTTACATCTTCATTCTTGCTGCGTTATTCCATGCTATCGCTGCCAAATATTGTTGCACTTCTACGTAACTCTCCCAACAACAAACTCGCTTATGCCATCAACTTCTCTTGCTTTGCTTTTTGTTTCAGCGTCTCTTATTGTATACTTTGGCTAAGTATACTTGTAACACCCCTAGTTCTGGACCAGGATCAAGCCCATATGGAGATCCGAAGTCGAAGCATTACGGGTCGGAAATA
Organism: Papaver bracteatum; assembly: GCA_023529315.1. Taxonomy (NCBI): domain Eukaryota; kingdom Viridiplantae; phylum Streptophyta; class Magnoliopsida; order Ranunculales; family Papaveraceae; genus Papaver; species Papaver bracteatum. The sequence continues at coordinate 4,658,374 of JAJJWX010000811.1, read as the reverse complement.
GACTTACTCATATAACTCTTCTAATTTATTAATTACAACAAACATAATTTAGCCTTTCTTGTAAGGACCCTCAAGCACGTCAACACTATTAGACCGGTCAAGTGTTGATTCAGCCGATAATAACTAGATTAGTTTAACACGAACGTTAGTTAATAAAAACTAATCTAACAACGATTTAGATATGAAACTAGTATCGTTAGATTCATCTCGAAAAGTTGCGTGGAATAGACTACTCGCACGCGTCATTCAGACACTGGGTGAAGAAGATTTATCAATATGTTTTCGGAGGGTAAAATGGTAATTATAGATATTATCCTGGTGGGGCACATGTCAAAGTAAGAGGGTGTCTTAATGTTTTCTTTAGTCTTATCCAAACCAAGTAGAGAAGATAAACTCTTCTTTCTTTTCTTCTTTCTTTCTTATTCGTTTTTCTTCTTCTTCTTTTCTTTTCTTCCTCCTGTTCTGCTCCTGCGAGAGATTTAAGAGTCGAGAGTGAGTTTTGAGTGAAAGTAACTCGGTGAAGGAGTTGTTTAGATGATGGAGTAGTCGAAGTTGTTGTTGTTGAAGAAGAAGAGATGAATCAGAAAATCAGAAGTTAGGGTTTCATGAAGATAAGGTTGATTGAAGGATTTTGTAGAATTGATGAGGATATGGTGTTGTTGAAAGATAAATAACAATGGGGTTGTTGCTTAATTGGAGTTGCGGTGTTGTTTTGAATATCAATTCGAGATTTAAAGAGATTAGGGTTTATATTCTTCCAAAAATTGAAGAATTTAGGGTTCTTGGATTAACTGAATGTTAGAAGATAGGGTTATAGTTGCAGGTGATTGATTAGAGATGGGTATGGTTTGAATTAGAGTTTTTGACTTAAGTTAAACCGATACTATGGAATTGTCATGTGAAGCGTCAATGAATAAGGGTTTCATCAGAAGAGACTAAGAGAGGATTTATAAGATGTATTGATGTTCCAGTGAAGTTAAAGTGTCAAGTTAATTGAAAGATCAGTTGAGGGTGGGTGTTGATTGTTGCAGAATCATTTGGAGGTAATTATTCTATTGAGTTATTTAAATAAAGTTATTTAATCTCCTTGATTGAATTTAGGTGGTTGATAATTGATTCAATGTATTAGATGATTGTAAGGTTAATTGAGGTGATGATGCAGTGGTGGTGTAATTATAGAACTCAGTAAGTGAATGATGATGTTATAGTGTGTTGGGGATTGTGGTTATGAGCTGAATGTTGTCTAGGATTGGTACTACAAGAGGTGATATCTTGAGAACCTGTGAATGGTGGTACTTGATTGTTATTGACCGTTAGTTGACTCTACATGGGCCTTAGATTCATAAGCTGGAGTAGTGGACTTGGGCTTTAGGCCAGTTTTATTAATTAGAAATTTTGGACCTCTTGTGGTCCGAATTGACATCCGGTTCCTTCTACAAAGTTGTAGATTTTCATAATACTTATTAATGGGCATAGAACCATTAGATAGAATTGTATGATTCTTGCGTGAGCCTTATGGCTAGATTCTTAGACTTCTTGTGTGATTAACAGTTAGATTCTATTAACAACGATCGATTCAAAGGATGAACCAGTAGATCGTGGATCTCGAGGTAGGCGAGGGGAATCGATAACGAACTCTCTTGTATTCATTATTGTTTTACAAATCAATCTTTGTGTTGTGAAATTCATACATATCTTTGTGTGCTTGGTGTGGTATGAGATGTGTCTTGAGCATAATATCAAAAGTTCTATCAAAAGAGGCTAGGGAGTCGATAATGAAGAAGTTTCTACTTTTCTTCCCTTGTATTCATTATTGTTTTACAAATCAATCTTTGTGTTAATAGTTTGAAATTCTTGTCATCAAAACAACAATTGGTATCAGAGCCGTTCTATCCTCACCATGAATCATCCCACTATCAAGGTGGTGAATGATGATCTCCCGTAAATTCTCGTAAAAATTCAAAGAGGAGGTTTTTCGGGAAAGAAATTCAATGAACAAGTAGATCCAGGAGCGAGCCTTCTCATTCAAATTTTTCTCACAACATCAAAAGGATGTTCAACTATCCGCAAGGCGGCCGTGAACCCAATAATGTCTATCGAATGCCAAAATTAGATTTCCCAAGGTTTGATGGAGAGAACCCAAAAGGGTGGATTCAAAAGTGTGACAGTACTTCTTACTCAACAATATTGGGGATGAACACGAGGAAGGTTACCATGGAGGCTATGCACTTAGATGGGAAGGTCGAGAGATGGCTAACGAACCTCCAAACAACCAGGTCTATTACATCATGGTATGAACTCGATGCAAGAAAAACCCTCACCACCCAAAAAAAAGTCGGGGAGAGGATCAAATAGGTTTTTTCAAGATAATAGGCCAACCAACACTTCAAACTTCTCTCAAAACCTACTTCCCTCCCACCCTTGCTCCCATTACCATCATTCCTCCTCATCTCCTATCTCTTGTATTCATTATTGTTTTACAAATCAATCTTTGTGAACTTGTGAAATTCATACATATCTTTTTTCATTATCAAACTCGACCATGTGTATTGGGGTTTGATTATGATATTCAATATAAGCTTGGATGCAAGAGGTCATTTCTAGTGTGGGGGAGGTATGAGATGTGTCGGGGCCGACATAATATCAGGAATGCATTCTATGGTTGATGGCGATATTTGCAAAGAAACAAGGGAGACCACACCTTACTTTGCTGAGGCATCTTAGATGCACCACAATATTATTCTTCCCTTATTAATCATTGCCTTGAAAATTACCTCGATGCATGACGTGCCATCATCCAAAGCAAGGGTGCGGTGGCACATGGACGTTGCATCTTTATCCAAAGCTCGGGGAGCGCATGAAATTTTTGCGACAAGAAGAGAATCGACGAGTCTTCGCATACAAACTTCATTTCTCTTAGGAAGAATTTTAAATGTTATTTATGAATGTCTATGAAGAAGTTTCTACTTTATGTTTCATTTTCTTTCCTTGTATTACCGACTTTCGATAAAACCTGCATTGTCTTTGAATCATATTAATGATTAATTGAAAGCTAGTTGTTATTTCTGCTGGGCACCCCTTTTAGGGATGATGTGCTCACCCATTCCCACTTTCAGTTTCAATGACAGATCAGAGTAGCGCAGCAAAAGCTTCAAGTGTTGAGTTCGCTAGATGATTAACTTCTGCTATGTTTATTGTTGTATATTCTATTTTCAAACCAAATGACTATTTTATATGTATCATTGGAGAGGAGTTCTTGTGTATATATTTCTGATCGGGGTTAGCTTTGGGTTAAGTTTTTGTAGCAGAATTCTTAATTGAAAGTCTAAGTGTTTAATTTGGATTTATTAGTGCCTCTTTATTAAGTTAAATTCTTGGTTTAGTCAGCTGCTATCTTAGGGAGCGCTACAAAGTTGGTATCAGAGCTCACTATTAGATCTTATATGGGAAATGATAGAAATAGCCAGTGCCAGATAGTGAATTAGATTAGTTAGAACTGGGTTGGGTTGTGAGATAAATTTTAATCACTAAAATCTATCAATAATTAAAAGATTGATTTGATTGATTGATTGATTTGTTTGTTTGTTGATTGTTTGTAATAGTAATGAAGTAAAAATTGTAGGTACACCAGTAACTCTAGGATTTGATAATAATTAATATAAAAGGTATGAACATATAAATAATTGAATACTAAAAATAGTAAGATTAGTATTATTAATAAATCTTGAAAAGCACATAGATCTTTATTGAGTATCTTGACTTATATGAAGAAACAAAAATTTAAAATTACATAAACATTAATAATATTTTACGACTCAATAACATTTGTAAGAGTAGTCAAAATAATAGTTCAACCATCAACGTTAACAATAAAAATATTATAATAGTAATCATAAATCATAATAAATGTGATAATTTTGATAAGTAATGTTAGAATTCTTAATTAGTATTATATTGAACTCAAACTTAACTAAAATCTCACTAAAGATATATAATGATAAAATTAATAATTATGATTAAATGTCTATGGAAAATTATTTACGCTTATATACAATTAAGTTTTGTAAATTAAAATAATTACAAATTATCTTTAATCTAACAAATGATCCGATAAATCTTTAAAATGAAACAAATATACATGAAGTAGTAAGAATAATATTCAGATGTTTAGTGTAATATTATAATTAAAAGAAAATCAATTTGTATATTAATATAATACTTTACATTAATAACAAAATTTAAATACTACTAGAATATATTGTAATTTTATGTAGACTCAAATTTATATCATATTAATTTATCAACACCAATATTTAACAAGATATAATATACGAATTCAATCTGAATAAATAAAATCTATTATATCCACCTTTACGTGAATACATAATTATATTTACTTAGCATACTGATAGGTGTTGTAAAACACCTAATTTTATATCTAGTATTTATACTTTCTTTGCTATTTATTTTGTAAAATATGTATCTTATGTTTAGTTTTGAGTTTTTAGGTGCAATGGAGCACTTGGGGGCAAAAGAAGGAAAAAGCTTTCATTTGGAGCGTAAAAGGGCAAAGAGGTCAATTCACATGCGAGTTTTACTGGGCGCGAAGCGGAGCCGAGCCGATAATATGAGACTGCCACGACAGCTTAGTCTAGAGAAGCAACGGACCGGCATCATGGTGCCAACATATACTTAAGGGGCACATAAATCATTTTTGGTTACCCCTTATCTTCTACACATGAGTGGTTATATCCTACCCTCTCTTACACAATACCTAAAATTCAGTGAGGAAATCATTTCCTATCATTAGCCATTATTTATCTTCTCTGCTCAAAACCAATGGCGGCACCATACTCAGAGAGAAATCGAGATTCGATTGAGAGAGGATCGAGTTCTGATGGTGTTTGAGTGATCAACACAGTGAGATGGGGTTTGATGATTTGTGTTGTTTATGGAAGAATTTGAGAGTTGAAGTTTCTGAGTTTGATGTTAGGGTTCGAATGGAGGAATGAATTGAAGTTAGGGTTGATGGAAATGGTTCTGTTACTAATGATTCTCAAGGGTTTGTATGAGATCTGCATTGGATTTGTGGTTTAATGTCAAATTGTTTCAGGAAGTGTGTTATGAGAGGCTTACAAATCACTAGCAAAGGTGTCTTTCCATTAACAAAGTCGGTGCATACAAACCGTTCAAGTGAAGGCCTGAATGAGCTTTCCAATTACTAATTATAGCTCAGCTGATATTATTTGAACCTGTGTACAAGGGATGTTGGAAGTGATGGTCAGTGAACACTGAAGAATTAAAGGGTTTGTATGAGTTGTATATTGCATAGAAAGTTCAAATGAAGATGGGTTGTAGATGGTGTTTTGGAGTTTCAGATGCTGCTGTTATTGGTTGGAAGAACTGAGCAGTGGTGGTTCAGGTCAAGTTATTGGTGGATGTGCAACTGAGAGCAAGTGCAACACTGTCTTGTATTGGCTTGAGAAGCATAATGATGGAAGTATGGAATTGGTGGTGATCAGCTGAGATAGAGTTGTGAATGGAGGTGTTGTGTGGTGGTAGTGATGATTTGAATAATTTACTGAGTGTATGCTTGCAGGGAATGAGTTGTGATTAGATGAATGCATAGATTTACAGGGGAGCTGCAGCTGGAATATAGCAGGTTAACCTGAGATGGTGATGCTGTTATGTCACGGAAAGTTGCAGGGCAGTGTGGTGAAGCTGCAATGGATATTCCTGCTGAGCTGAATTGGAGAATGATGTTGTGGCATTGAACTGAGATGGAGTCGCTAGTGAGACAGTGGTGGTGCACAAGAAAGAAATAAGATTAATTGGTGGAAGTGAGTTTACGAAGTACTGGTGATGCTATTTGAGATAGGAAGGTTAGAGCTGGGAGTGGTCTAGAGTCGATATGGAGCATGCCTATGAGACAGAAGGTAAGATTTTGCTGGCAGTGGAATGATAATGCAGGTATTGCAGCCAATGAACTGGTGCTGGTAAAGTTGCAAGTACTAGTGAACATATAGGGTTGATGCGGCAACAAACTACAGGTCTAAGCTATGGGTGATGGAATGAAGTAAATGAGAGTATGATGAATGGTTTAGATGAATTGGAACGAGTTCTGTGAGTTGAATGTTGTGACTCGCAGGAACCCGGAGCTGTTGAAGGCAAGGAAATGATGCAGTAATGGTGGTCCATGCTTGTGTTACATCTGAGCTGAAACTTATGTTTTGGAGGAAATGCAAGAATGGCTTTGTAGTTGTGGTTTGAGCATCTATGAGTATGGTTTGGAAGCTAATAATGCTGCTGGTATAATGGTGTATGGCCTGAGTTTGAAATGCAATGGGTTGCAGTTGAGAGCTAACAGCTGGTGGATGCAGTGAAGGCATTGGTGGTGGTCTAAGATTGAACAAGTTGGCATTACATGTCAGTTGCAGGTACTGGTGGTGATGTTTAGTGAGTGGTTGAAGCTTATCTGAGATGCATCTCTTGTCAGGGATGGATTGCAGGTGAATTACACAGGTGGCTTGGAGATAGCTGGAATTAACACGATGGCTTGAGATGGGGCAGTTCTGGCATGTGACGAAGCTAGAAGCAGGTCAGGGTGCTTCAGGGGAGTATGGCAGTAGCATTGCCTGAAACCAATGCTACAGAAATAATGCGAAAACGGAGTGAAAATGGCGCGCTAGTGAGCATAGTTCCGGTAGCCGAATTTCAGAACTTGAAGCATGAATCGCGATATTTCAGTGAATCGCGAAGGGGGTATGTGTTGGATTCAAGAGTTGGCCACCGCACATATGAGCTACGGGTCACGCTTTTGGGTGCGTTTTCGCAAGAAACAAGGAATTGGAAAATTTGGGTTTTGTGAATGTATGGACTGTAGAGAAGGAGAGTTGAGGTACTAGAAGTATATAGTTGTCCTGGTGATAGTTTCCAAGACTAAGTGGCCTGAGATAAATTTCCGATGACCGGATTCCGGCACCGGCGACTGGATTCCGGCCAGAAACACAGTTTTCCGGCGAACAATTTCTGGGTCATATTTTCACATGGGTGTTTCACACATGAGTACGGGTGGACTTCTTGGTATTGGACCGTGGGCTTTGAAGACCTAATTTTGGAAATTTGAAAGCTATAAAAAGAAAAGTTTCTATTTTTTTGGAGGAGATATCATCTTATCACGTATTTTTCTACTGGGTTTTTGGAGGAGAGCAGCGACTAGGGTTTGCTTCCATTTATTTTTATGTTCTTCATTTTATTTCTAATAATAATTATGTTGAGTTCAAAAACCATGAGTAGCTAAATTCTTAATATTGGTTATGGGATAATAAGTGGATTTCACAAATTAAATCTGATTCAATGCATTAGTTTTGTCTCAAGTTTATTATTTATGTTTCATTGTTGATATTGATATATGATTTGATTGTTTATTTGGTTGAGTCCGGAATCAATCCGATTTGCATTCATATCTAGAGCTATATTAGGGTTTTCAATACGAAAACGTTGTTCATCCCTGATTCTAAGTAGCATAAATGTGGGTAGTGCTTGTAGAGATATATCCTACTAGTCACATATGAATCATAACTTGGGTTAAATTGATTTAGTGCTTTTACACATTTCGATTGCCTTGATTAGTCTTATTCCATATAGCTTATTGCTTCTAGGGAGTTAAATCTAATTTTCTTTTACACTTTAGGTTGCTTTCTAGGAAGAATTCACATATGCATCTTTTAATGTGGTTGTGATGAAATCAGGGAATTAGCGGGATATTCTTCCGATCAAGGTATCCTAGGACTTTTAGTAAATGAGAGATTAAATTTCAATTCAAGTCATTGATGAAAATATGTATTTGTGAATGAAACTATCCCGTGACCAATACTTTCTCCATATTGATTATTTTCATACTTTATTGCTTTCAATTTATTTTTATTGCTTTGATAAAACAACATCCCCCCTTTGGTTACTAGGAAACTGAAAATTTGTATAACAACAATAGCCTCTCCGTGGATACGAACTCTTTCTTATTGCATACTACTTTATTTTAGGAAGTAAGAAAGTGAAATTATTTCTGCGTCGGCTGACAACCGACCACATACCAACTGGACAAACGACTTAAGAATAATGAAAGGTATAACACAGTTGATAATAGTATATGAGTAATTAAGCTGGTAGTAGTTTATAATAGATAATATTTGGAATTAAAATTCGATTTCTTTAAAATAAATAAATAATTAAAAGGATAATTAAAAATAAAATGAAATAAATTTTGATGATTAATTTCTTAAAATGATGTAAATTATTTATATATTTTACGAAGTAAATTTATTAGACTTATACCAGTTACGATAAAAGTTTGAAGACTAATTAATTTTAATAAATTAATAATTAGTTAAATCTAGCACTGGAGATTAGTGAAGGTGGTGTTTTCTCTGTTCGTAGGAAGGCATTGTTGGGATTGGCCAACCTTGACAGGGCAACTGCATTCCGAGATGACTGATCATAGAAGTATAATTTAAATCTTTAGAGAACCGATAGTTTCAATCTTACTTGGAAAGATTTGTAGGATTCTTCCTTGAAGCTGGAGACAGATATCTTATAAAATAAAAATTAGTTTAAGAAACTTTAGACTTTCCAATTTGATAGAATCTAAATCAGTGTAGTTGAACCTAGAGCTACAAATTTTAGATTTTAGTTGTCGAAAGCCATATAGGTTTGTGGTTTGTTTTATGTTGTTTGCGCTTAGACAAGAGATAAGATTATTCTTAAGGTGGGGAGTTTTGAAGATCAGAAGGGTGGTTGGATTTTCGAGGACAAAAATCATACAAGGTGGGAGAATGTAAGGACCCTCAAACACGTCAACGCTATTAGACCGGCCAAGTGTCGATTCAGCCGATAATAACTCGATTAGTTTAACACGAACGTTAATTAATATAAATTAATTTAACAACGATTTAGATACGAACCTAGTATCGTTAGATTCATCTCAAAAAGTTACGCGGAATAGACTACTCGCACGCGTCATTCGGACACTGGGTGAAGAAGATTTATCAATATGTTTTCATAGGGTAAAATGGTAATTTTGGATATTACCATGGTGGGGCACGTGTCAAAGAAAGAGGGTGTCTCAGTGTTTTCTTTAGTCTTATCCAAACCGAGTAGAGAAGATAAACTATTCTTTCTTTTCTTCTTTCTTTCTTATTCGTTTTTCTTCTTCTTCTTCTTCTTCTTCTTCTTCTTTTCTTCCTCCTGTTCTGCTCCTGCGAGAGATTTAAGAGTCGAGAGTGAGTTTTGAGTGAAAGTAACTTGGTGAAGGAGTTGTTTATATGATGGAGTAGTCGAAGTTATTGTTGTTGAAGAAGAAGAGATGAATCAGAAAATCAGAAGTTAGGGTATCAGGAAGATAAGGTTGATTGAAGGATTTTGTAGAATTGATGAGGATATGGTGTTGTTGAAAGATAAATAACAACGGTGTTTTTGCTTAATTGGAGTTGCGGTGTTGTTTTGAAGATCAATTCGATATTTAAAGAGATTAGGGTTTATATTCTTCCAAAAATTGAAGAATTTAGGGTTCTTGGATTAACTGAATGTTAGAAGATGGGGTTATAGTTGCAGGTAATTGATTAGAGATGGGTATGGTTTGAATTAGAGCTTTTGACTGAAGTTAAACTGATATTATGGAATTGTCCTGTGAAGCATCAATGAATTAGGGTTTCATCAGAAGAGACTAAGATAGGATTTATAAGATGTATTGATGTTCCAGTGAGGTTAAAGTGTCGAGTTAATTGAAAGATCAGTTGAGGGTGGGTGTTGATTGTTGCAGAATCATATGGAGGTAATTGTTCTATTGAGTTATTTAAATAAGGTTATTTAATCTCCTTGATTGAATTTAGGTGGTTGATAATTGATTCAATGTATTAGATGATTGTAAGGTTAATTGAGGTGATGATGCAGTGGTGGTGTAATTATAGAACTCAGTAAGTGAATGTGATGTTATAGTGTGTTGGGGATTGTGGTTATAAGTTGAATGTTGTCTAGGATTGGTACTACAAGAGGTGATATCTTGAGAACCAGTGAATGGTGGTACTTGACTGTTATTGACCGTTAGTTGACTCTACATGGGCCTTAGATTCATAAGCTAGAGTAGTGGACTTGGGCTTTAGGCCAGTTTTATTAATTAGACATTTTGGACCTCTTGTGTTCCGAATTGACATCCGGATCCTTCTACAAAGTTGTAGATTTTCATAAGACTTATTAATGGGCTTAGAACCATTAGATAGAATTGTATGATTCTTGCGTGAGCCTTTTGGCTAGATTCTGAGACTTATTGTGTGATTAACATTTAGATTCTATTAACAACGATCGATTCAAAGGATGAACCAGTAGATCGTGGATCTCGAGGTAGGCGAGGCTTGTTATCAAAAGAGGTGGGAATCGATAACAAACTCTCTTGTATTCATTATTGTTTTACAAATCAATCTTTGTGTTGTGAAATTCATGCATATCTTTGTGTGCTTGGTGTGGTATGAGATGTGTGCCGACACAATATCAGTATTCTATGGCTAGGGCGATACACCGCAATATTATTATGGCTAGGGCAATATACCGCAATATTATTCTTCCTTTATATATATTTAGTATTTTATGGCTAGGGCGATACACCGCAATATTATTATGGCTAGGGCGATGCACCACAATATTATTCTTCCCTTATGTGCGGCACATGGATGTTTACTGTTATTTATGAATGTCTATGAAGAAGTTTCTACTTTATGTTTCATTGTCTTTCCTTGTATTACCGACTTTCGATAAAACCTGCATTGTCTTTGAATCATATTAATGATTACTTGAAAGCTAGTTGTTATTCCTGCTGGGCACCCCTTTTAGGGATGATGTGCTCACCCATTCCCACTTTCAGTTTCAATGACAAATCAGAGTAGCGCAGCAAAAGCTTCAAGTGTTGAGTTCGCTAGATGATTAACTTCTGATATGTTTATTGGTGTATATTCTATTTGTAAACCAAATGACTATTTTATATGTATCATTGGAGAGGAGTTCTTGTGTATATATTTCTGAGCGGGGTTAGCTTTGGGTTAAATTTTTGTAGTAGAATTCTTAATTGAAAGTCTAAGTGTTTAATTTGGATTCGTTAGTGACTCTTTATTAAGTTAAATTCTTGGTTTAGTCAGCTGCTAGCTTAGGGGTCGCTACATTTCTTATATGAATTCGCTAATCATTTGTAACAACATTTCCAACAAACTTATTATTTCAAATTACATTTCAAGCAATGCAATAAAATAATTCAATCACTAAGCTACGCATTCCTAGCTTTCGCTGCGCAACTCTAATAAATCTACAAGGAATGTCAATTAGGGTGAGATGACCGCTTAGTAGAATGCATTCCCAATCTCAAAACATGCATAACAATACAATGAGTCAAATAACATACATGAGCATACGGCATAATTTCGAGCAAATCATTGATATAGATATTCAACCAACATGATTACAACACAAGTATTATTTTCAACAAATCATTCAGTTCATTTGTTCAATCATGAATTCACAATACAAATATTGTTTCTAACAAATCATCTTAAGATTCCAAAACAAGACTTCACAATATTAATATTATTTCAACAAATCATCCTTCAATCACGAGTTCAAAATACCAATAATACTTTCAATAATTCATCCAATTAGATTTCACAATTGAGTTCATAACCCCAATAATATTTTCAACAATTCATCAAATTATATTTCATACATGATTTACATATTAATAATCACCAACAAACCATGAGTTCACGGTACGAAAACCTTGGTTTGTACATCCACCTATTGTTTTCCAGCACGGACAGCCACCATCGATGGTCAGGAACAAAAGTTCCTATGGGGATCATACCCATCTTCTCTCGGGGATCATTATCCGTTTCAATCATGGTATGAAAAAACTTTAGTTCGTACATACACCTATCATTTACCGGCACGGACAGCCGTCATCGATGGTCTGGAAACACAAGTTTATATGGGGATCATCACCCATTTGACTCTCGGGGATCATTACCCGCCAATAGCATGAAACATGTTTCATATAACGGTAAAACATGAAGTCAATTCCTTTTATAAATCATTTTCTCAAACAACACAAGCAACCATGGCTTAACAACATGAATTTCTTTCAAGCATTTATGCAAACATGCTAACTGCAAACATTTCACAACATGCGTTTCAGGTGATAACTTTTTCCGATCTACCTCAAATTTTTATAGAAAATTCCTGACCCCATTATGTATAACATATCCAAAGTTCACATTAAACTAACGGTTCAATAAAAAGATAATGAATTTACAATGACATCCTAAAAACTAGGCAAATTACATGTCATTACCAAACAATTCATAATAAATTCATATCAACCAGAAATTGAGAAAATCCAAATCATAATGAAATATATCATACATGGATACAATATTTTTCAGGACTATAAATCATTATAAATTTATTAATATTTCCTAAACACACCAAAATCATAGTGAAACGTAACTGTCCCGAAATTCGGAAACTATCACCCAGATTCAAACAAATATTAAACGGTGAATTTACGGTGGATTAACTTCAAATTTTAGTCATATGTACCTAATTATGTTATGTATCAATATTCAAAGGCTGATCATCAATCGGGTGCATAAAACTACAGAGGTAAATTTTAGAAACCTAATGATACAAGATTAAACGAAATTAAAATCAAGTATTAACAAAACAAAAGGAGAAAGGGGATTTAACATTCTACCTCTCAATTACTACAAACTCCTTTTGATTTTTCTTAATCCTTCTTCTCTAAAAAAATCTCTAGCTCCATCTATTTCTTCTTCTTCCTAGCATGTTGTTTTCTAACTTGTAAAATCCATTTTCTAAACTATTTTATTTATCTTTTCATTTTCCCTTTAATTTTATTTATTAATGGTTGTTATATTTACACCCTAACTTGTAGCCTTTATAGTTCAATCTACCCACCTAGGCTAAGGCTAAGGAACAACAACCTAAACCACAAGGTTAACTAATCCGGGTATAACCCGACCTGAAACAGTAGCTAAAAATACAGGGTATTACAATACTTGTAGTGTTTCCCCTAATGAACTTAGCTTTACATTAAGCAAAAATAGACAAGGTTTTTGCTTAAACACCGCTTTCATTCATTACACTAGCCTTACATAAGAGACTTTAGGGACTCCTTCCCATTTACACCATTGGCCAACATACCGCCTTACTGAAAGCAACAAACAAACAAAGCAAATACACCAATAACTAGTGTACTATCTTTTAAGACCATAAGATTAGCAACACCCAACTCCTACTCCAAACAGAAACAACAAACAGATAAGTGCTAAAGCCTTCATACTTCACCAACCTTGTAGGTTTAGGCACTTGCAAACATCACTGCAATGCCCCTGCTTCATACATCTATCAGTCACCGCGAACAAGGGATACTAAGATACATTAGAAATCCAAATTCTTCATTAATCTCAGCTAATCTTTCTTCGAACGAGCGGATAAATTTACTAGCCTTGTCTCGTGTCATACAGTCTGGCATTCCTTACACCTTTCACGAAAAAAGATGCAGTTGGAATTTGTATGAAAATCCCGCCAAGGTGAGGCATTACTGTTGCCTCTGCAATTTGGAAAAATTTGTTACCAAGTATCATCTTAAATTCATTAAGATGCATCACCATAATACTGATTTGGCCACGCCATTCTCCCACTTCAAAATTTTACACATCCATCTCCTTGATTGGTTTAGTTATATCATTCATAGTCTTCATGCATGGATCAGGCTGATATACTTCCAAACCAAAGTACCCTGCCATCGACAAGCTCATAAAAGTATCTTAAGCACCCGTATCGGCCATGCCCCATAGTCGATAATTGTGAATGACAACTTTTACATAAACTAGGCCAGCGCCACTCATCCCATGTTGTGTTGCTGCCTTTTGTGCAACTATGTTACATAGTTGAATAGTTTTAGAGCGTTGCTCGGTCAAACTCGCATGCTTTGATATCTCAAGCATGTTTTTCAATCTTAGTGATCAAAACTATAAAGTCTTGATTTCTAGTCTATTATATCTAAGGTCTCGGACTAGGATAAAAAGTGTAGTTGAGCTCAAGAACTCCATGGAGATCATCATACAATACGATGGACTACTCAAGGAACCAGTGGATCTTCATCGACTAAAAGGTATGTGGAGACTTGAACTTATCTATCACTCAAAAGTCTATATACTCTATCCTATCTTGAGACAAAAGTCATTTTACTATATAGACTAATAATATGCACATGTAACATTTCGAGCTGAGTATATCTTGTTTATCTATTTCTAGAAATGGGTGTTAGTAAAGCTTTCTCTTTAGCCAAGTTCATCTTTGCCTAGTGACGAAAGTCATGTTATGTTTCAATCACTTTAGAAATCGCTCTGACGAAAAATAGTTTGTGAATAACAACTATATAATGCCCTCTGAGAATGTTTCAATGATTGAAATGAGAGTTTAGACTATAAAACCATTGTGGGATATAAACATTGTTGTGGAAACACATATATGTATAAGTCCTTAGCACTTGAACCGAAGTTTGCGAACTTTGTTGATCAAGTGGAACCGGAACGTGAGCAGTCAACTCAGTCCGCAATCCCAGTCCGCGAACTGGCGTAAGTTCTCGAACCCGAGAATATTTGCTGAAGTTGAACCTCAGGTACAGTCCGCGAACCCAGTCCGCAAACTGACAGAAGTTCTTGACCCGAGAAATTCTGCTGGAGTTTATTAACTTCAACCGGTTAGCTTAAGTCCGCGAACTCAAGAGGTTATGTCTGAAAACGTTAATTGTGAACTTATCTTAAATTACTAAGGAATGCTTTTGAAAACCGTGGATTTATAGTTCATGAAATAATTCGAGTGAATCACATCGTTTTTTATTCAATTGTGTCTCTTGTAATACTTGGGATCTCATATCAATTGAACAACTCTCTAACTAGTTCATTTGAGTCATTTGGACTAGTTATGGTGAAGAGAATATGGTTGATATGAAAGTTATCATTTGGCTAACCATTTTGTTGACTATTATTAAACCAACCATTGTACACATTTAGGTACGGTTACACAAACCCAAAACGTCAATCACATGTGTGTATGGCAATCTAATTTTTTGATCTAACGGTTGAGAGATATTAGCTTGTATCTAATCAGGTTTTCATCTAACGGTGAATATTGAATGCTTTGTTAGTAAGCTAACATTGATTACAAACCCTGATTTGAAAAACTATATAAGGGAGAACTCTAGCAACTAGGAAACCTAATCCCCATATATTTTGTGTGATACTAGTTTGCTAAATCTAGAGTTGATTCTCCTTTAACCTTTGGTTTTCTTCTTCTAAAACCAGATTAACGACTTAAATACTTCATTGGGATTGTGAATCCAGACTGATACTACTTTTCTTTTACTTGTGTGATCTGATCTTGATGTTTTTATCGTACGAGTACAATTGTAATAATTGGCTTGAGATTTCTATCTCCGATAGGCAAGATAAAAGTAGTCACAAACATCTTCGTCTCATTGTTTGTGATTCCTAAATAATATTCTTCACTGCGTTGATTAAGTTTATTGTGAGGTGATTGATGAAACTGAGCTGTTCTTCGGGAATATAAGTCTGGTTTTATCGATTGGTTCCTGTTCACCTTGATTTATCAAAAGACGGAACAAAACTTGTAGGTTTATTCATGGGAGACGAATTTATCTATTACCTGTAGACTTTTCTATGTGAGACAGATTTGTTTATTAAAGTATTCGACTTTGGGTCGTAGCAACTCTTGGTTGTGGGTGAGATCAGCTAAGGGAATCAAGTGCGCAGTATCCTGCTGGGATCAGAGGCGTAGGAGCATAATTGTACCTTGGATCAATGTGAGATTGGTTGGGGTTTAACTACAGTCCATACTGAAGTTAATTTGGAGTAGGATAGTGTCTGTAGCGACTTAATACAGTGTATGTTTAATCTGGACTAGGTCCCGGGGTTTTTATGCATTTACGGTTTTCTCGTTAACAAAATTATGGTGTCTGTGTTATTTCTTTTCCGCATTATATTTTTATATAATTGAAATAATATAGGTTGTACGTTGTTTAATCAATTAGAATATCCGGCCATTTTGGTTGTTGATTTAAATTGATTGACACTTGGATATTGGTCTTTGGTACCATCCAAGTTATCTCTCTTTGTTTAGACTCGCGAATCATATTTTCTTGAGTAAATCAAATCGAGATATTGAGATAGTAACTCCTTAAGTATTGTATATTGATTGAGTCTAACTGTCTAGTTGATTCTCTATAAAATAACTCGGAGTTGTCCATACAGATTTCTAATCGAAATATTGGGTGGTGTTGTTAGACCCCCGCTTTTTCCATTGGTATCATAGCAGGAAAACACGCTTAAGACCTTACAAGTCTGTGTTTGTGGCAATCTGAGTCTGTGGACGGAATCTCTTTTGCGCATACCAAAATGTCTCCTAATGCTTTTGACCATGTCAAGTGTCTTGGAAACACCTCAAAGGATTATTCCTTAGTTGATTCTTCCGAATCCCGAGGTAAAAACAATGTTCAATGTGATAATGATATTTCTTCCTCTCATGAGGCATGTGACACTGTGGCAGAAGCTGAAAAGGAACTCACCAGAATTTCAAAACATACAGCTGAAGATATTGATTTTAATGATCATGATCATCTCATTGATGAATTTGAAAAGTCTCTTAATCGAGAACGTGATCTCAATAATATCATAAAGTCATTCTCTAAGAATATTGAGAATCTTCTACAAGAAACTACTCTACAACATGAAAAAATTAGTACTCTTGAGGAAGTTGTTAAAGAGGACTCAATTAGAGAAAAATGTTTGCTCGAGACTCATTCATCAGATCTCAACATAATTTGTGTTGAAAAATAGAAACTTTGTGCATCTCTTACTCTAGCCCATGAATAGTGTAAATCCTTGGAAAAGGAAAACTCTATCCTAAGGAGAAATTCTTCTATGACAAATTCTTAGGAATTACCATATACGAAGAAATGTTCTCCGTAAGAAGATTGTGACAAGAAAAGGTTGCAAAACTTTCAATCTTCTGGTATGGGTATGAATTTTAAACAGGTGCCAGTTATTGCTTCACCTCTAAGAACCTATACCTTTTGTTGGAAACAGAATCACTATGCTATTCATTGTTTTGCAAGAAGGAAACAAATTCTAAGCTTCGTAATTTGCTTCTCTTCACTGTCAATGGAATAGATAGTCAGTCGACTAAAGCAGTGAATCGTATGCCCACAAGAAATCAGAAACCTTATGAGAATGATATTTACTCTAGATATCATCACAGGGATAAAGTTCTTTCTGGAAATTCTTTTTGCAGTATTAATAAGAACATTTCCTGTACTTATAAGGATGTTTCTGATAAATCTAAATCCAGAAAAAAAAGATTCATATCCATTCTGATTCTCTTGATCCTATTGCAAAAGGTCCTAGATTTAGTCCTTCTGATAAGAAAGATAATAAATCAGTGTCTTATCTCACTAGAAAGAGCACATATCAGAGACAGAAGGATAGAGATGAACAATATTCATTTGATTAGCTAAAGGCTCATACTTGTGTGAGTTAATCACAAGGTTGAATATCTCACATACAAAAAGCCTAGTTGTGAGAGAATTGGATAGGTATACTCCATAACTAAGTGACTCTAATTATCTAGCTAATCTCTTATCGTTTTTAGAAAGATAATTGTTCAGACACTGGTTTGTGAGTATTTTTTTAATTGTTCATTTTATAAAATACCTTGAAAAATAGAAGTGTTTTCTTTTTCTATGAAGAGCCTTGTGAAAAACCATCTTATCGGTATGCGTGCGGTTCAAGTTATCCCTTAAACCTATCCCGTAACCCTAAATCTCTCGAGTTTTTCTTTATATACTTATCCTATTGACTTACTCCATTACTTTAGGTTTCTTGTTATCAATGGCTTATTCTTCTTCGTTTTCTTCGGATTTGACTAAAGATGTCATTGATAGGGCGGTATATGGCAAACTCGATGAAGTAAGGGAAACCCTTGTTGAATATGAAGGATCTCTTCCTCAATCCTCTGATTCACTTTCGGATATAGAAGAGATTTCATCGGATGAAGTTCTTGACTTCCTAATGGAATTTGAGAAGGCTGAGCAACTACTTGTTGATACAATGAAGTGTCTTGATGTGGTAAGAACTGAGTTGAAAAAGGTTAAGTTTGATCTTGTTCTCATGAAAAACCATGTTAAAGAACTTCCCAATAAGGATATCAAAAGTACAGAAGATGTCGTCATTCACAAGCTTCAAGATCTTAAGGCTCAAGAAGGTCCCGAACTGTCGATTTGAACCTAGTTCGGTATGACTTGGAAGTTTTTCTGTTTGGTTCTTAATGTCTAGTAAATCTTCTATGTTTTATGTTTTGTTTAGAAGAATAACTAGTGTTTTGGAATAACCATGATTGTGATTACACATAGCTATATCCAATGAATTCATCTTCTTGTTTTTAGATTTATTGGTTTGAATTCTAAAGTTGTTTGGAAGATGATGGTTGCGGTATTAATCTTTATGGTTTTATATATTGCAATATTTTTATGGGATATGTGTGTTTACGTCCGTGAACTTGATTGTCCCATATTTTGTCAAAATTAAAGTCGTTCACGTATTGGTATGCAAATATTTATAAAGAATGAATGGACTTTCGGCAAAACACAAAAGTTAAGCCTATATTGTCAATCTTTGATGTAAGATAGGTTAAAATCTTTTGTGATTCAAGGATAAAGTCTATTATGTCACTTTGTGATGGAAAAATAGAATAGGTCCTTGTTTTGTAATCCACGGTTTAGAGCTTAATTGTTCCATATTATTATGTATTACCGTGAAGGTTCCATCTTGTATCTTATGTTAAGCACAATACGACTAAGTCGATTTATTATTGGCATGGTTGGTTGTTCCATAAAGGTGCAATATGTTGAGCATTAAGAACTAAATTAATCAACTTGTGTGGTTATTTAGTTTGTATTCCATGAGTTCTCTCATGTTGAGTACATGGACGGTTAAGGTGGTCATTTTCTATGATAATCTTAGTCGGGGTTCCATAATCTCTTATGTTGAGCCCAAATGAACTAAATCAATCATCTAGTGTGATTATTTAGTTAGCACTCCATAGATTTTTATCATGTCGAGTGTGGACAATTGAATTGATTACTTTGTGATTAGTTTAATTGTGCAATCCGGTTAGAGTATTTATGGGTTCTCTTGTGAATAATCTAATCGATGTATTAAGTCTCCATAAGTTTACTTGTGTTGATCTTGGTTCGCTTTGGTTAATATGATTGAATATTTTGATTCCAAATTCATACTTGTATGTAATTTGTTGAGTCTAAAGAAATCCTTCTTTTCTCTTGAAAATAAGATCGCGTTTGTTGTTCCCTTGGGAATGACATCTTACGGGGGAGAGTTCTTTTGAACTTGCGCTTAATTTCCAAATCTTTGTGGGGAGTGCGGCTGTGGAATTTTTAGGGGTTATCTTGTATATTTATAAACTCCTTGATGAATGCATTTAGCCTCGGCTTTATGATTGCATCTAAACAATATGATAGAACATTTACCTTTGGTCATGAAATGTCTCTTACGGAAATTTCATTAGGATCCCGTTCTTGTACCTTTGCCAATTTTATTGACAAAAAGGGAGAGAATTAATTGTAGTTCATACTATAAATACATATGGTTTTCGGATCATTATGTAAGGGGGAGTGGTTTCCATGTGAGACGGAGTATTGACTAAGGGGGAGTGAAGTATCACCATAGTATTGTTGCTGAAGTTGTGATATAATTGGACTTTGATGTTGTGTAATAATACTATAACACTGTATAACAATGATTGAGAACCGATGCTTTTCTCATTGTTATAGCTACGGATTTTCAACAACGATGATGCTAAACTTACAACCTTTGGGATCATTGGACTACTTGGAAGTGACGAATATTTTGAGTATTGTTGAAGATTAGGCACGCGGAATAGGAGCTACAAAGTTTATTTAAATAATTTTTGTATTCCATATGTATTAATAGTTTTGCCACTAAAATTGACAAAGGGGGAGATTGTTAGAGCACTGCTCGGTCAAACTCGCATGCGTTTCTATCTCAAGCATGTTTGTCAATCTTAGTGATCAAAACTATAAAGTCTTGATTTCTAGTCTACTATAGCTAAGGTCTCTGACTAGGATAGAAAGTGTAGTTGAGCTCAGGAACTCCATGGTGATCATCATACAAGATGAAGGACTACTCAAGGAACCAGTGGATATTCATCGACTAAAAGGTATGTGGAGACTTGAACTTATCAATCACTCATAATTATTTCTACTCTATCTCTTATCTTGAGACAAAAGTCGTTTTACTATATAGACTAAGAATATGCACATATGACCATTCGAGTTGAGTATATATAGCTTATTTATTTATCGAAATGGGTGTTGGTAAAGCTTTCGCTTTAGCCAAGTTTATCTTTGCCTAGTGACGAAAGTCATGTTATGTTTTAATCACTATGGAAATCGCTCTGACGAAAAATAGTTTGTGAATAACAACTATATAACGCCCTCTGAGAATGTTTCAATGATTGAAATGAGAGTTTAGACTATATAACCATTGTGGGATATAAACATTATTGTGGCAACACATATATGTATAAGTCCTTAGCACTTGAACCGAAGTTTGTGAACTTTGTGGATCATGTGGAACCGGAACGTGAGCAGTCAACTCAGTCCGCGAACTCAGTCCACGAACCCAGTCCGTAAACCGGAGTAAGTTCTCAAACCCGAGAATATCTGTTGAAGTGGAAGCTCAGGTGCAGTCTGCAAACTAACGGAAGTTCTCGACCCGAGAAATTTTGCTGGAGTTTATTAACTTCAACCAGTTAGCTTGAGTCCGCGAACTCAAAAGGTTATGTCTGAAAATGTTGTTCGTGAACTTATCTTAAATTTCTAAGGAATGCTTTTGAAAACCGTGGCTTTTTAGTTCATGAAATGATTCGAGTGAATCACATCATTTTTTATTCAATTATGTCTCTTGTAATACTTGGGATCCCATAGCAATTGAATAACTCACTAACTAGTTCATTTGAGTCATTTGGACTAGTTATGGTGAAGAAGAATATGCTTGATATGAAAGTTATCATTTGGCTAACCATTTGGTTGACTATTATTGAACCAACCATTGTATACGTTTGGGTACGGTTACACAAACCCAAAACATCAAGTACATGTGTGTATGGCAAGCTAAGTTTTCGATCTAATGGTTGAGAGATATTATCTTGTATCTAATCAGGTTTTCATCTAATAGTGAATATTGAATGCTTTGTCAGTAAGTTAACATTGATTGCAAACCCTGATTTGAAAGACTATATAAGGGAGAACTCTAGCAACTGGGAAACTTAATCCCCACACATTCTGTGTGATATTAGTTTGCTAAAGCTAGAGTCGATTATCCTTTAACCTTTGGTTTTCTTCTTCTAAAACTAGGTTAACGATTTAAAGACTTCATTGGGATTGTGAAGCCAGACCGATACTACTTTTCTTGTAGTTGTGTGATCTGATCTTGTTGTTTCTATTGTACGAGTATAATTGTAATAATTGGCTTGAGATTTCTATCTCCGATAGGCAAGATAAAAGTAGTCACAAACATCTTTGTCTCGTTGTTTGTGATTCCTCAATAATCTTCTTCGCTGCGTCGATTAAGTTTATTGTGAGGTAATTAATGGAACTGAGCTGTTCTTCGGGAATATAAGTCTAGTTTTATGGATTGGTTCCTGTTCACCTTGATTTATCAAAAGACGGAACAAAACTTGTAGGTTTATTATGGGAGAAGAATTTATCTATTACCTGTAGACTTTTCTGTGTGAGACAGATTTTTTTATTAAAGTCTTCTACTTTGGGTCGTAGCAACTCTTGGTTGTGGGTGAGATCATCTAAGGGAATCAAGTGCGTAGTATCCTGCTGGGATCATAGGTGTAGGAGCATAACTGTACCTTGGATCAGTGTGAGATTGGTTGGGGTTCAATTACAGTCTAGACCGAAGTTAATTTGGAGTAGGCTAGTGTCTGTAGCGGCTTAATACAGTATATGTTTAATCTGGACTAGGTCCCTGGGTTTTTCTGCATTTGCGGTTTCCTCGTTAACAAAATTCTGGTGTCTGTGTTATTTCTTTTCCGCATTATATTTTTATATAATTGAAATAATACAGGTTGCGCGTTGTTCAATAAATTAGAATATCCGATCATTTTAGTTGTTGATTTAAATTGATTGAAACTTGGATATTGGTCTTTTGTACCATCCAAGTTATCTCTCTTTGATTAGACTCGCGAATCATATTTGCTTGAGTAAATCAAATTGAGAGATTGAGATAATAACTCCTTGAGTATTTTCTATTGATTAGTTGATTCTCTAGAAAATAACTCGGAGTTTTCAATACATATTGCTAATCGAAATATTGGGTGGTGTTGTTAGACCCCGCTTTTTCAAATAGGATTAACATGCTCTACTTCATAAGATTCTTTATTCTCTCCACTGCCTTCAATGACTATTACGAATAATTTTTCTTTCTTAAGATAATCACGTGCAAGGTGAGGACCCTTGCATAGGAAACACCCACCGTCCTCGTTCTTCATGGCCTGACTATCATCCATTTGATAGTTCTTTTCCTTAGCCTCAGAACTTTTCCTACTTCCATCATCCTTCTTCTTCTGGCCTTTCTTCTCGTTGCCCTTACTACTAGCATCAGTCGAGAGCAAGGCTGTCCACTATTACAATGGTCGAAGGTAGGTCTTTGGCACCCTACCTTATGACTTCGGCCTGAGCCCATGCTTGCAAACCAGAAGTAAATTTAAAGAACTTATATTCCCCAAACATGTTTTGAATATCTAGCATTAGAGATGAAAACCCTTTGACGTATTCCCGTGGTGTACCTGTATGCCACAGCTTAAGCAAATTATATCTGTCTTAGACAATATGCATTGCTTGGTAAGAATTGACTCTTCATTTCATCTTTCATGGCATCCCATCTCATGATGCTTTGACGACCGACAGTAAAGTCTTTATCAGTTCTAGTCGTCCACCATAACTTTGCATCACCTTCCAGGTACATGCTAACGAGAGTGACCTTTTGCTCTTCCGAGGTTCTGGAGGCCTTGAAGTATTGGACCATGTCCCTCATTAAATTCTCCAATGCCTTCACATCTCTTGCACCAGAAAACGCCTTAGGTTAAGGGACTTTAATATTCGTAAAGTCGTCATTACTACTACCACCTGTAGCAGCTTGATCCGAGCCTATAGTACTCAGCATTCTTCTTAAGATTCCTAACTCGTCAATTATGTCTTTCAAAGAGTCTGTGAACATGGCCTTAACAACAACAATTTGGCCTTCCAAATCAGCATGCTTCTTAGTCGCTTCTTGAGTTGACTCAATCATATCAGCATCATACTCATCGAGTATCTGAATGCGATCCATCACCGTTGCTTTGTAATTAACATCATGAGGATGGCGCACCTCTCCACCAATCCTCTCTTCCAAGTTAGTTAACCTATCCGTCAAGGTATTTGCCGAACTCTTCTTTCCAACCATTAGAACTTAGCAATTTCAGCAACTAAACACGAGCAAAATAGATAAAATCTTCCAAAACAAATCCAAAACAGAAAAATTTATGCTCAGATACTCGAACTGTCACACCTGAAAATTCTCCCAGCAAATTTTCTTCGCAACTATGACCTGAAAATATAGTGGTTTAGTGATATCTTATCACCCACTCATATTTCATCCTTGTAAGTTTGCACCTATGTAAACATCAACACTACCTTGAATATGCAACGGAAAACTTACTTAGATTTTCTCTTTTCCTTCCCTAACAACCCATACTGGAAATATGGGTTGATGCCATGATTATAACACACAGAAATATGGGAGTAATTTCAAATCAACTGAACACATAGACAATTATAATCCAACAAACTCTTTTTCATTAGCTTACGGGGAATATTACAAAATTAGTCCAACCAATGGACTTACAAGCTTATTGCTCTCTAAGCCTACAACAAAACACTCTCTCTGCAATGTGGTTCCTGTACACTTGAAGACTTACATTTTCATATATTCTCTGGCATATTCATACTTCCAAGAACCTGGCCAAAATCATGTGCAACTGACTTGCACGGCCTATGGAACAACCATCCGTCCATAGGAATTTTCCCGAGCACCACTTCACCTTTTTAATTGTTAGCTTTTGTGTTGGCTTGCAGAACTTGGATAATACTTTTATTGAACGGTTAAGATATACCAAACTCAGTTATAACGTCACTTTATAACTGTCTCAACCCACTCCTTTGCTATGGCATGCGTGTGATGCACACACACACTCATAAATGATAGCTTGAACCAAGACCATGCAATCATTGCACAACGCTCAACTTGGCCAGAACCAATGGTCGACAATGATTGTGCGTCACTCGCCTTGGCCTCTACCAAGTACTACAATGATTGTGCTTAACTCAACTTGGCCTCTTCCAAGTCATGCAATGTTTTCCCTACATTCATTCCGGCCATGTACTTGGATCATTTGGATGCCAACATCCAAATAAGTTATGCAACTCGAGTCTTGTCTTGTTGCTTAGTTCAACTTCATACTTTGGTGCATCACTTGTATTATTATTTTTTTTGCCGAACAATAGACAACAATTTCGCATTTGGCAATGCCCACTGTTGCATATGCATTGTCTAAGCCTTAACCAACACTTGGGATAATGCTTAAGTCATCCCGTGACTTGCATTTCATCATTCATTCCTTCCTTAAGCTTGACTAACTCTAAATAAGGATATGCAACACTATCGTATAATGTTGCATGTGCCAAGTAGCCTTTCTTGTCTCATCCATGTTTCCGCTTTATTGTTGAGTTATGCAGCTTCGTTGGCCAGGACACCATTCTCGTGTTTCTCAATCATTGTGCAACATTATTGGGACCGGTCATATTGGGATAGCTAACCAGATGGCATGAGAGGTGTCACAACATGTAACCGATGTAGAATCATACAATTTTTATTTCATACCAATCCAGAAGATATGCTTCTTAAATTCCTTGAATCTAATTGTCAAATTCATGAACAACACAAATTCTCATCTGGGGGTAAGTGGAGTTTTAAGTCATTCATCAACTCTTTAAGCGTTCTTGCTCTCTTGTTGAACACCTCCAATGCAGTACCGGGGACATACACTTCTCCCCTAGTTCCTGGACTTGGATTACTTAGGTATTGTCATTACCTAACTCCATGAACTGACATCAACTATTTAAGAGTTCTTGATATTGTGTTGAATACTTCTGATGTAGAAATGGGGACATAGTACACTTATTCACTAATTCCTAGACTTGGAGTACTTGTTGTCATTACTGTGACTCCGGGAACTGATATAGCATATTATTCTCGGGGTGATAGGGCTGGAGAACTACAATTTATATTTGTGTGGCCGTGAAACAAGCATAATATTTGTTTCATGATTTATGACTTCTAACCATCAACAACCATTATCCCCTCGAGGCGAGAAGTCCTCTATACCCATATTAACAAACTTCTCTTTAGGATGAATCTTAGAAAGAAAGTGAGCATCTTGGTTTGTCTCCTTACAACAATGACTAATCTTGACAGAAACAAAATTTCTCAGTAAAGCCTTGATCCTTCTCTAGACCTGAATTGAGCTCCAAGGAGGCTTGGCCTCATTATTATTAAGCAACACACAAGCAATTAACGAATCAGTGCATAGATGGATATAAGGAACTTGAATCTGAATAGCTAACTGCATCCATAATTCAACCCCCTGAAGCTCATGAGTAATGACTGAAATGGGTTGAGAAACACCATAAGCATCAGCCAAAGGGTCTCCTAGAGAATCTCTAACGATTGCGTTAAATCCAGCTTCATCTTCACCTTTGGACCCATCAATATTAACTATTGAGCGGGGGTCTAACAACCTCACCCAATATTTCGATTAGCAATCTGTATGGACAACTCCGAGTTGTTTTCTAGAGAATCAACAAGACTTAATCAATAGAAAATATCTCAAGGAGTTATTATCTCAATCTCTCTATTTGATTTACTCAAGCAAATATGATTCGCGGGTCTAATCAAATAGAGATAACTTGGATGGTACCAAAGACCAATATCCAAGTGTCAATCGATTTAAATTAACAACCAATAAGGTCGGATATTCTAATCGATTGAACAACGCACAATCTGTATTACTTCAATTATATAACAAAATATAATGCGGAATAGAAATAACACATACACCAGAATTTTGTTAACGAGGAAACCGCAAATGTAGAAAAACCCCGAGACCTAGTCCATATTAAACATACACTGTATTAAGCCGCTACAGATACTAGCCTACTCCAAATTAACTTCGGTCTGGACTGTAGTTGAAACCCAACCAATCTCACACTGATCCAAGGTACAGTTATGCTCCTACGCCTCTGATCCCAGCAGGATACTGCGTACTTGATTCCTTTAGCTGATCTCACCCACAACCAAGAGTTGCTACGACCCAAAGTCGAAGACTTTAATCAACAAATCTGTCCCACATCGAAAAGTCTACAGGTAATAGATAAATTCGCCTCCCACGAATAAATCTACAAATTTTGTTCCGTCTTTTGATAGATCAAGGTGAACAAGAACCAATCGATTAAACCAGACTTATATTCCCGAAGAATAGCTCAGTTTCATCAATAACCTCACAATAAACTTAATCGACGCAACGAAGAAGATTATTGAGGAATCACAAACAATGAGACGAAGATATTTGTGACTACTTTTATCTTTCCTATCGGAGATACAAATATCAAGACAATTATTACAATTGTACTCGTACGATAGAAATAACAAGATCATATCACACAACTACCAGAAAAGTAGTATCGATCTGGCTTCACAATCCCAATGAAGTCTTTAAGTCGTTAACCTGGTTTTAGAAGAAGAAAACCAAAGGTTAAAGGAGAATCGACTCTAGCTTTAGCAAACTAGTATCACACAGAATGTATGGGGATTAGGTTTCCTAGTTGCTAGAGTTCTCCCTTATATAGTCTTTCAAATCAGGGTTTGCAATCAATGTTAGCTTACTAACAAAGCATTCAATATGCACCATTAGATGAAAACCTGATTAGATACAAGCTAATATCTCTCAACTGTTAGATCGAAAACTTATCTTGCCATACACACATGTACTTGACGATTTTGGATTTGTGTAACCGTACCCAAATATGTACAAGGTTGGTTCAATAATAGTCAACCAAATGGTTAGCCAAATGATTACTTTCATATCAACCATATTCTTCTTCACCATAACTAGTCCAAATGAACTAGTTAAAGAGTTGTTCAATTGCTATGAGATCTCATGTACTACACAAGACACAATTGAATCAAAAACAATGTGATTCACTCGAATCATTTCATGAACTATAAAGCCACGGTTTGAAAAATCATTCCTTAGTAATTTAAGATAAGTTCACGAACAACGTTTTCAGACATAACCTCTTGAGTTCGCGGACTCAAGCTAACCGGTTGAAGTTAATAAACTCCAGCAGAATTTCTCTGGATGAGAACTTCTGTCAGTTCATGGACTGGGTTCGCAGACTGCACCTGAGCTTCAACTTCAGCAAATATTCTCGGGTTCGAGAACTTACACCAGTTCGCGGACTGAGTTGCTGCTCACGTTCCGGTTCCACTTGATCAACAAAGTTCGCAAACTTCGGTTCAAGTGTTAAGGACTTATACATATATGTGTTGCCACAACAATGTTTATATCCCACAATGGTTATATAGTCTAAACTCTAATTTTAATCATTGAAACATTCTCAGAGGGCGTTATATAGTTGTTATTCACAAACTATTTTTCATCAGAGTGATTTCCAAAGAGACTGAAACATAACATGACTTTCGTCACTAGGCAAAGATGAACTTGGCTAAAGCGAAAGCTTCACCAACACCCATTTCGAGAAATATATAAGCGAGATACACTCAGCTCGAAATGTCGCATGTGCATATTCTTAGTCTATATAGTAAAACGACTTTTGTATCAAGATAGGAGATAAAGTAGATAGACTTTTGAGTGATAGATAAGTTCAAGTCTCCACATACCTTTTATTCGATGAATATCCACTGGTTCCTTGAGTAGTCCTTCGCCTTGTATGATGGTCGCCATGGAGTTTCTGAGCTCAACTACACTTTCTATCATAGTCCGAGACCTTAGCTATAGTAAACTAGAAATCATGACTTTATAGTTTTGATCACTAAGATTGAAAAACATGCTTGAGATAGCAACGCATGCTAGTTTGACCAAGAAGTGCTCTAACAATCTCCCCCTTTGTTAATTTTAGTGGCAAAACTATTAATACATATGGAATACAAAAATTATATAAATAAACTTTGTAGCTCCTATTCCACATGCCTAATCTTCAACAATACTCGAAATCTTCGTCACTTCCAAGTAGTCCAATGATCCCAAAGGTTGTAAGTTTAGCATCATCGTTGTTGAAAATCCGTAGCTATAACAATGAGAAAAGCATTGGTTCTCAATCATTGTTATACAATGTCATAGTATTATTACACAGCGTCAAAGTCCAATTGTATCACAACTTCAACAACAATACTATGGTGATACTTCACCCCCCCTTAGTCAATACTCCATCTCCCATGGAAACCACTCCCCCTTACATAATGATCTGAAAACCATATGTATTTGTAGTATGGACTACAATTAATTCTCCCCCTTTTTGTCAATAAAATTGGCAAAGGTACAAGAACGGGATCCCAATGAAATTTCCGTAAGAGACATTTCATGACCAAAGGTAAATGTTCTATCATCTTGTTTAGATGCAATCATAAAGCCGAGGCTAAATGCATTCATCAAGGAGTTTATAAAGATACAAGATAACCCCTAAAAATTCCACAGCTGCACTCCCCACAAATATTTCGAAATTAAGCGCAAGTTCAAAAGAACTCTCCCCCATAAGATGTCATTCCCAAAGGAACAACAAGAGCGACCTTAATTTCAAGAGAAAAGAAGGATTTCTTTCGACTCAAAAAATTGCATACAAGTATGAATTTGGAATCCAACATATTCAATCATATTAACCAAAGCGAACCAAGATTAATTTGACTAAATATGCTCAACACAAGTAAATTTATGGAGAATTAATTCATCGATTATATTATTCACAAGAGAACCCATAAATACTCTAACCGGATTACACAATTAAACTAATCATAAAGTGATCAATTCAATTGACCACACTCGACATGAGAAAAATCTATGGAGTGCTAACTAAATAATCACACACGATGATTGATTTAGTTCATTTGGGCTCAACATAAGAGATTATGGAACCCCGACTAAGATTATCATAGGAAATGACAACTTTAATCGTACATGTACTCAACATGAGAGAACTCATGGAATACAAACTAAATAACCACACAAGTTGATTAATTTAGTTCATTAATGCTCAAAATTTTGCATCTTTATGGAACAACCAACCATGCCAATAAGAAATCGACTTAGTCATATCGTGCTCAACATAAGATACAAGATGGAACCTTCACGGTAATACATAATAATATGGAACAATTAAGATATATACCGTGGATTAAAAAACAAGGACCTATTCTATTTTTCCATCACAAGGTGACATATTAGACTTTATCCTTGAATCACAAAAGATTTCAACCTATCTTACATCAACAATTGACAATATAGGCTTAACTTTTGTGTTTTGCCAAAAGTCCATTCATTCCTTTATCAATATTTGCATACCAATATGTGAACGACTTTACTTTCGACAAAATATGGGACAATCAAGTTCACGGACGTAAACACACATATCCCATCAAAATATTGCAATATATAAAACCATAAAGATTAATACTGCAACCATCATCTTCCAAACACATTTAGAATTTAAACCAATAAATCTAAAAACAAGAAGATGAATTCTTTGGATAAAGCTATGTGTAATCACAATCATGGATATTCCAAAACACTAGTTATTCTGCTAAATAAAAAATAAAACATAGAAAATTTACTAGACATTAAGACCTTTGAAGAATTCATTATCGTCCCTGAACTCCTTGTCGTCAACAACCATTGGAACATAGGGTTCATTAAGAAAGGAGTTTATATCAATGAACCTTCTTGGTTGCTGTTGTCGAACCAGGGACTTCTGAATCTCATGAGTCTTATACACAAAAGCCTTTATTTGTTAAATATCCTTACGCAACTCCTTCAACACTTCAAGAACATCAGAAAACTTCTGAGAATTTGAAGGAACAACCCTTGGTTTCCTCATATTTCTTATTTTTCTTCCCTTGGTTTCCTCATATTCCTTCTTTTTCTTTTCAAGGTTGAAGGCATGGAGATTTTTCTTTTTCGTTCATGATTGATGGCTTAACAATCACATTATATTCTTTTCCATCGCAAGACATCATTCTTGGAGCGTCAGTCGACGAATGGTTTTTGTGAGAGAAATTCACAATTGGATCAACAAGTAGTCTAGTGATAAAAAGAGGTTTTAGAGAAGGAAAAGGAATGTAGGGTTCGAAACCTAAAATAGGTTCGTAAACAATCAACTCTTATCCCCATCAAGAGTTAAGTTGTCGATAATACCCTTTTTCTTTTGTTTGATAGACAAAAAGTAAGAAATAACTAAGAAAAGAAGAACAAAACTTTTCTTAAAACCTGAGAGGTACAAAATCATTGTCTATTTTGATCAGGCACATGATACAAGATTTTAGAAACAACACAATTAAGTTGTGCTGTGGTGAACAACAATTTGTCCACCAATTTCCTGTTGAGAGGAATCCATAGACCTCTGTCTATCAAAACGATTTGACCATATTTTCTTTTCACATGGTCTTGATTTTTCCTTGGAAACTAACTTCTTAGACGAAGATAAAATCTTACATACCTCTGCGGTCTTCTAAGCAAGTTTGAGCTTTCTTGCTAGATGATTTGCTCTTCGTTGAAGTTTGTTGACGTGTTTTTGCTTGTATTTGAACTTGTAACACCTCGAGAGTTCATGACCTTTTAATGAACAATATGAGCGCATCACACTTGGATAATAATCAGGCTTCTAAATTGTGCAGGAGGCTAGGCACATAGTGGATCCTGAGACATTATAAACAGTGTTTCCAAGAAAAGGGTCAACTTTTTCTTCCAGAACAGTTGGATTATCTTCTGAAATAATATCAAAATTGATATGTGTATTGCTACAATTATCAAAATAAATATTTTCACCAAGAAGCGAAACACTTGATTTCTCATCTTCATTTGAATCAGAGTTGTCAGATATTTCATCAAGAGTTGCAGCAAGACCTTTGTTCCCAGTGTATTTTCTCCGATTTGGACACTCGTTTGCAAAATGACCAAATCCTTTACACTTAAATCACTGAGGAATATCCTCATCATCAACTTCATCAATATCCCTGTTTTTAGGAGGAACACGATTATGAGGCTTGACTGATGCCTTAGTCTAATCTCTGGAGAACCGTTTACTTCTCTTCAATAGAAGATCCCTAAACTGTCTTGTGATCATCGAGACCGATTTGTCAAGATCTTCATCTGATGAATCTATCTCAGAGTGATCATCTTCAGAGATACACTTTTTTTTTACTTTTATCAAGTAATTTAATGTTATTTATTGCTTTGAGCGCAACATCCTTAGCCTTGGTTGAAAGTTCATGATCAAAGATCTTAAGTTTTCCAACCAGCGTGTTTCTGGAGAGAGTATCTAGGTTATTTTCCTCAACGATGGCATGCTTCTTAGCATCGTATCTAGATGGCAGTGATCTGAGAATTTTCATCACAATGTCCTTTTCAGGAATAGTCTTATCCAATGCAAAAGATGCATTAACAATTTCAGACACTTTGTGATTAAACTCATCAAATATTTCTCCATCTGCCATACGAAGGTTTTCCCAATCGGAACTAAGGTTCTCAAGCCATGCATCCTTTTCACTGGAGTTTCCTTCGAATACAGTTGCTAAGATATCCCAAGCTTCTTGTGACTTAGTGCAATTAGACACATGGTGTTGAAGATTTGGGGTAATGGCATGTATGATCGCATTCAAACCGTTGGAGTTTTGATTTGCAGCAAGAATCTCTGCAGGAGTATATTCAACAATATTCTTTGGAACATTTTCTCCTTCTGCAGCAACGGGAGGATCATAGCCATTAACAACATATACCCATGATTGAAAATCATATGCTTGAAGAAAAGCTCGCATAGCATTTTTCCACCGTAAGTAATTAGATCCATCGAAGACTGGTGGTACGTTTATTAAGATAGCACCTCTGTCCATAGAGTCAGATCGCTACAAACATAGACTTGTAAGGTCTTTAACGTGTTTTCCTGCTCTGATACCAATTCAAAAAGCGGGGGTCTAAGAACCTCATGCAATATTTCGATTAGCAATCTGTATGGACAACTCCGAGTTGTTTTCTAGAGTAACAAAACTCAATCAATAGAAAATATCTCAAGGAGTTATTATCCAAATCTCTCGATTTGATTTACTCAAGCAAATATGATTCGCGAGTCTAATCAAAGAGAGATAACTTGGATGGTACCAAAGACCAACATCCAAGTGTCAATCGATTTAAATCAACAACCAATAAGGTAGGATATTCTAATCGATTGAACAACGCACAATCTGTATTATTTCAATTATATAACAAAATATAATGCGGAATAGAAATAACACAGACACCAGAATTTTGTTAACGAGGAAACCGCAAATGCAGAAAAACCCCGGGAGCTAGTCCAGATTAAATATACAATGTATTAAGCCGCTACAGACACTAGCCTACTCCAAATTAACTTAGGTCTGGACTGTAGCTGAACCCCAACCAATCTCACACTGATCCAAGGTACAATTATGCTCCTATGCCTCTGATCCCAGCAGGATACTGCGTACTTGATTCCCTTAGTTGATCTCACCCACAACCAAGAGTTGCTACGACCCAAAGTCGAAGACTTTAATAAACAAATCTGTCTCACACAGAAAAGTCTATATGTAATTTTGATAAATCAAGGTGAAAAGGAACCAATCAATAAAACCAGACTTATATTCTCGAAGAACAGCTTAGTTTCATCAATCACCTCACAATAAACTTAATAGACGCAGCGAAGAAGATTATTGAGGAATCACAAACAATGAGACGAAGATGTTTGTGACTACTTTTATCTTACCTATCAGAGATAGAAATCTCAAGCCAATTATTGCAATTATGCTCGTACGATAGAAACAACAAGATTAGATCACACAACTATAAGAAAAGTAGTATCGGTATGGATTCACAATCCCAATGAAGTCTTTAAGTCGTTAACCTGGTTTTAGAAGAAGAAAACCAAAGGTTAAAGGAGAATCGACTCTAGCTTTAGCAAACTAGTATCACACAGAATGTGTGGGGATTAGGTTTCCCAGTTGCTAGAGTTCTCCCTTATATAGTCTTTCAACTCGGGGTTTGCAATCAATGTTAGCTTAATAACAAAGCATTCAATATTCATCGTTAGATGAAAACCTGATTAGATACAATCTAATATCTCTCAACCATTAGATCAAAAACTTAGCTTGCCATACACACATGTACTTGACGATTTTGGATTTGTGTAACCGTACCCAAACGTGTACAAGGTTGGTTCAATAATAGTCAACCAAATGGTTAGCCAAATGATAACTTTCATATCAACCATATTTTTATTCACCATAACTAGTCTAAATGACTCAAATGAACTAGTTAGAGAGTTGTTCAATTGCTATGAGATCTCATGTACTACACAAGACACAATTGAATCAAAAACAATGTAATTCACCCGAATCATTTCATGAACTATAATTCACGGTTTTCAAAAGCATGCCTTAGTAATTTAAGATAAGTTCACGAATAATGTTTTCAGAAATAACCTCTTGAGTTCGCGGACTCAAGCTAACCGGTTGAAGTTAATAAACTCCAGCAGAATTTCTCGGGATGAGAACTTTCGTCAGTTCGTGGACTGGTTTCGCAGACTGCACCTGAGCTTCAACTTCAGCAGATATTCTCGGGTTTGAGAACTTATGCTAGTTCACGGACTGAGTTGCTTCTCACATTCCGGTTCCACTTGATCAACAAAGTTCGCAAACTTCGGTTCAAGTGTTAAGGACTTATACATATATGTGTTGCTACAACAATGTTTATATCCCATAATGGTTATATATTCTAAACTCTCATTTCAATCATTGAAACATTCTCAGAGGGCATTATATAGTTGTTATTCACAAACTATTTTTCGTCATAGCGATTTCCAAAGTGATTGAAACATAACATGACTTTCGTCACTAGGCAAAGATGAACTTGGCTAAAGCGAAAGCTTTACCAACACCCATTTTGAGAAATAGATAAACGAGATATACTCAGCTCGAAATGTCACATGTGCATATTCTTAGTCTATATAGTAAAATGACTTTTGTCTCAAGATAGGAGATAGAGTAGATAGACTTTTGAGTGATAGATAAGTTCAAGTATCCATATACCTTTTAGGTGATGAAGATCCACTGGTTCTTTGAGTAGTCTTTCGTCTTATATGATGATCGCCATGGAGTTCTTGAGCTCAACTACACTTTCTATCCTAGTCCGAGACCTTAGCTATAGTAGACTAGAAATCAAGACTTTATAGTTTTGATCACTAAGATTGAAAAACATGCTTGAGATAGCAACGCATGCGAGTTTGACCGAGCAATGCTCTAATAAGCTCTTCTCTTGTCGTTTATAGCTAAACTAGTGCCAGCATACAATATTGCCTAAAAAGTATTTGCAATGTCTTTTAGTATTTTTCTGTTTATTTGTCTCGTGTTCTTTTCTTGTGGGTTGCACTGTGTTCGAATGTGTACACGGGTTACCCTTTCGATTTTACAGCTTGGAAACCCTATAAGTACTTCATCCAAACAAAACCTTTAAATAGCCAACCTATTGAGTTACATATGTCTCATTCGCATACTCTAGGTTTTTCAGGTTATCAAGAATGTCCTCCTCCTCATCTTTCTATGGTGGTTTTGCAAAGGGATTTCTTGTAAAAGGTTTTGGCGTTGAATCAAAAGGAAGAAAGAAAATAACTCTTGTGGAAGATGGAGCACCTAATGCCTCATGATACTATGCCTACTCACATCAAGATGTTGAGAATAAAGATATGGTGTCTGTTGAAGTGGTTCATGACTTTTTAAAATACTTTGAGAAAGCAAAAATGCAACTTGTTGATACAATGAAGGATCTTGATGTGGTTAGAAGTGAGTTGAAAAAGGTTACCGATGACCTTGGTCTCATGAAGTCACATGTTAAATAACTTCTAAATAAGGATATCTTCTATGAAGACGCAGTTAATGATATGGATCACAATCTCAAAAGTCTTGAAACCTGTGAAGTTGTCGAACGTGAACTTTAGCTTGTGATCGGTTTCTAGTAGACATGTTTGAGTTAACAATATCTAGTAAATCTTCTATTGTTTCTCTTTTGTTTAGAAGAATAACTAATGTTTTGGAATAGCCATTATTGTGATTACACATAGTTATATCCAATGCTTTCATCTTCTTGTTTTTTAGATTTTTTGGTTTAAAAATTCTAAGTTTGTTTGAAAGATGATGGTTGTAGTATTAATCTTTTTATTTTATATATTGCAATATTTTGTCAAAAGTAAAGTTGTTCGTGAATTGATATGCAAATATTGATAAAAGGATGAATAGACTTTTGATAAACACAAAAGTTAAGCCTATATTGTCAATTATTGATGTAAGATAGGTTAAAATATTTTGTGAATTCAAGGATTATGTCTATTGTGTGTCATTGTGCAAATGGTGATGAAATATAGAATGAATCCTTGTGTTATCCACGGTATAGATCCTTATTGATCCATTTTTTACCGTGAAGGCTCCATTGTGTATCTCATGTTGAGCACGATACAACTAAGTCGATTTCGTATTGGCATGGTTGGTTATTCCATGAGATGCTATATGTTGAGCATTAAGAACTAAATTAATCAACTTGTGTGGTTGTTTAGTTTGTATTCCATAAGTTTTCTTATGTTGAGTATATGTACGGTTAAGGTTGTCATGTTATGATAATATTAGTCGGGGTTCCATAATTTCTTGTGTTTAGCCCAAATAAACTAAATCGGTCATCTTGTGTGATTATTTAGTTAGCACTCCATAAGTTCTTCTCTTGTTGAGCATAATTGACTAGGATGGTTATTTTTATGATTAACTTAGTCATTGCTCCATAGATATTCTTATGTCGAGTGTGGCCAATTAATTAAATTGATTACTCTTGTAATTAGTTTGGTTGCAAGTTTTCTTGTGATTAATATAATTGATTTTTAAGTCTCCATAAGTTTACTTGTGTTGAGCATATTTAGTCAAATTAATCTTGGTTCGCTTTGGTTAATTTGATTGCATATTTCTTGTTGAATTTCAAATTCATACTTGTATGTAATTTGTTGAGTCTAAAGAAATCCTTCTTTTCTTTTGAAATTAAGGTCGCTCTTGTTGTTCCTTAGGGAATGACATATTATGGGGGAGAGTTCTTTTGAAATTGTGCTTAATTGCCAAATATTTGTGGGGAGTGCGGAATATTAGAGGGGTTATCTTACGTCTTTATAAACTCCATGATGAATGCATTTAGCTTCGGCTTTATGATTGCATCTAAACAAGATGATACATATTTACCTTTGGTCATGAAATGTCTCTTACGAAAATTTCATTAGGATCCCGTTCTTGTACCTTTGCCAATTTTATTGACAAAAAGGGGGAGAATTAATTGTAGTTCACACTACAAATACATATGGTTTTCGGATCATTATGTAAGGGGGAGTGGTTTCCATGTGAGATGGAGTATTAACTAAGGGGGAGTAAAGTATCACCATAGCATTGTTGTTGAAGTTGTGATGCAATTGGACTT
This sequence comes from Papaver bracteatum, assembly GCA_023529315.1. Lineage (NCBI taxonomy): Eukaryota > Viridiplantae > Streptophyta > Magnoliopsida > Ranunculales > Papaveraceae > Papaver > Papaver bracteatum. The sequence continues at coordinate 4,621,294 of JAJJWX010000811.1, read as the reverse complement.
TGACGTTGTGTAATAATATTATGACACTATATATAACAATGATTGAGAACCGATGCTTTTCTCATTGTTATAGCTACGGATTTCAACAACGATGATGCTAAGCTTACAACCTTTGGGATCATTGGATTACTTGGAAGTGATGAAGATTTCGAGTATTGCTGAAGATTAGACATGTGGAATAGGAGCTACAAAGTTTATTTATATATTTTTTGTATTCCTTATGTATTAATAGTTTTGCCACTAAAATTGACAAAGGGGGAGATTGTTAGAGCACTGCTCGGTCAAACTCGCATGCGTTGCTATATCAAGCATGTTTGTCAATGCTAGTGATCAAAACTATAAAGTCTTGATTTCTAGTCTACTATAGCTAATTAAGGTCTCGGACTAGGATAGAAAGTGTAGTTGAGCTCAAGAACTCCATGGCAATCATCATACAAGACGAAGGACTACTCAAGGAACTGGTGGATCTTCATCGACTAAAAGGTATGTGGAGACTTGAACTTATCTATCACTCAAAAGTCTATCTACTCTATCACCTATCTTGAGACAAAAGTTGTTTTACTATATAGACTAAAGATATACACATGTGACATTTCGAGCTGAGTATATCTCACTTATCTATTTCTCGAAATATGTGTTGGTAAAGCTTTCGCTTTAGCCGAGTTCATCTTTGCCTAGTGACGAAAGTCATGTTATGTTTCAATCACTTTGGAAATTGCTCTGACGAAAACTAGTTCGTGAATAATAACTGTATGACATCCTCTGAGAATGTTTCAATGATTGAAATGAGAGTTTAGACAATATAACCACCGGGGGATATAAACATTGTTGTGGTAACACATATATTTATAAGTCCTTATGCACTTGAACCGAAGTTTGCGAACTTTGTTGATCAAGTGAAAACCGGAACTTGAGCGGTCAACCCAGCCCGCGAACTCAGTCCGCGAACGAGCATAGTTCTCGAACCCGAGAATTTATGCTGGAGTTGAAGCTTGGTTTCATTCCACGAACTGACGAAAGTTATCGAACCCAAAAAATTCTGCTAGAGTTTGTGAACTCCAACCGGTTACTTAAGTCCGCGAACCCAGTCCGCGAACTTGAGTGGTTATGTTTAAAAACGATGTTCGTAAACTTATTTAAATTATCTAAGGAATGCTATTGCAAACTTTGGCTTTATAGTTCATGAATCGATTCGAGTCAATCACATCATTTTTTCTTCAATCGTGTCTTATGTAGTACATAATATCTCATAGCAATTGAAAAACTCTCTAACAAGTTCATTTGAGTCATTTGGACTAGTTATGGTGAAGAAGAATATGGTTGAAATGAAAGTTATCATTTGGATAACCATTTGGTTGACTAATCTTGAACCAACTATTGTACACATTTGGGTACGGTTACACAAACCCAAAATCATCAAGTACATGTGTGTATGGCAAGCTAAGTTTTCGATCTAACGGTTGAGAGATATTAGCTTGTATCTAATCAGGTTTTCATCTAACGGTGAATATTGAATGCTTTGTTACTAAGCTAACATTGATTGCAAACCCTGATTGGAAAGACTATATAAGGGAGAACTCTAGCAACTGGGAAACCTAATACCCACACATTCTGTGTGATACTAGTTTGCTAAGATAGAGTCGATTCTCCTTAACCTTTGGTTTTCTTCTTCTAAAACTAGGTTAACGACTTAAAGACTTCATTGGGATTGTGAAGCCAGACCGATACTACTTTTATTATAGTTGTGTGATCTGATCTTGCTGTTTCTATCGTACGAGTACAATTATAATAATTGGCTTGGGATTTCTATCTCCGATAGGCAATATATAAAAGTAATCACAAACATCTTCGTCTCATCGTTTGTGATTCCACAATATCTTTTTACGCTGCGTCGATTAAGACTATTGTCAAGTGATTGATAAAACTGAGCTATTCTTCGAGAATATAAGTCTGGTTTTATTGATTGGTTCATGTTCACCTTGATTTATCAAAAGACAGAACAAAACACATAGGTTTATTCGTGGGAGACGAATTTATATATCTTGTGTGTGAGACAGATTTGTTTGCTAAAGTCTTCGACTTTGGGTCGTAGCAACTCTTGGTTGTGGGTGAGATCAGCTAAGGGAATCAAGTGCATAGTATCCTGCTGGGATCATAGGCATGGGAGCATCACTGTACCTTGTATCAGTGTGAAATTGATTGGGGTTCAACTACAGTCCAGATCGAAGTTAATTTGGAGTAGGCTAGTGTCTGTAGGGGCTTAATACAGTGTATGTTTAATCTGGACTAGGTCCCGGGGTTTTTCTTCATTTGCAGTTTCCTCGTTAACAAAATTTTGGTGTCTGTGTTATTTCTTTTCCGCATTATATTTTTATATAATTAAAATAATACATGTTGTGCGTTGTTCAATCGATTAGAATATCCGACCTATTGGTTGTTGATTTGAATCGATTGACACTTGGATATTGGTCTTTGGTACCATCCAAGTTATCTCTCTTTGATTAGACTCGCAAATCATATTTTCTTGAGTAAATCAAATCGAGAGATTGAGATAATAACTCCTTGAGTATTTTCTATTGATTGAGTCTAGTTGATTCTCTAGAAAACAACTCGGAGTTGTCCATACAGATTTCTAATCGAAATATTGGGTGAGGTTGTTAGACCCCCGCTTTTTCATTAACCATAACATCATATCCCCTAGGAGCAAGCCAAATACATGGTATAATAAGTTTATCTATATAGTTATAGTCAAATCTCCACCTTTCTATAAACTCTCTATTAGCAGCAGTATCCTCAGTTTTTAGTTGTTGAGCACTCATCTTAAGCCAAACCTGTCGAGTAATATTAAAACTCACAACCTCCATAGAAGAATACTTGGAGGTAAAGATTCTAGGATTTCTCTCCCTCCAACTATGATATATGAAACTATTAAGGATCAATATTCTAACAAAAGAAATCATAGATTTACATTTGAAATGCTCAACACACCACAAAATCTCCTCTCTCCAAGTAGTGCAAATATTCCTGCAATAACCCATTTTGATCAAGAGGCCCTTCCAGGTTTGAGCAGCAAAGCAGCAATCATAAAATAAATGACTATCATTCTCCAAAGTATCATCACAAAAAGGACAAGGAGCACTGGACATAAGACCCCACTGCATTAACTCCTCTCTAGTTTTAAGTATGCCTTACAAAGCTAACCAAGATATTAAATAGTGTATGGGAATGTGAAATTTAAACCAGATTAAGCTACACCAGAATGGGCTAGAGCCAAGTAAGTATCTTTCAAACTAAACTCCCCAGATTTACTAACCGACCATATCACATTATCCTTCTCATGTGAGCTAAACTCAACTAAAGAAATTTGGTCACAGACAGCCATAACTTCTTGATCTTCACTAGATGGGAAACACCACTTTCCTTTATCATTGAATTCATCCACCTTACAATCACTATTGGGAAACCAAGTTTGAATAATATTATCATCCACCCATTCAATAAGTCTACCTTTAGGATGCCATAAATCATTGAGCATCATAGTATCTTTTCCATCATCCAAAATAGTCAAAATCAAATCCTTGGAAACATTCCTCTAATCTAGAATTTTTCTCCAACTCAAGGAAGCATCTTGAGGAACTGTAATTGACCAAAAACCCCTTCCATTAAGAATATTATGATGAACCCAATCAGTTCAGATAGAATACTTACCAGAAACAAGGTCTCAAACATGTATGAGGTTAGTTGCAGAATTAGTAAATTCAATATCTCTAAATCCAAGACCTCCGTCTTTCAAAGGAGAACTATACCAGTCCAACCCACGGGACAATACTTCTTACCCATCTCAGGACCATCCCACAAAAATCTCTTAAATATGCTATTAATTTCCTTTAAATCCCTTTTAGGGAGAATAAAACAGGACAACCAATAAAAAACCATGCCAACTAATATTTTTTTTAATAAGCATAAGTCTCCCAGGATAGGCTAAGAACTTAGCTTTCTAATCCTTTACACCAGAAATAATTTTAGAAATCAAAGGAAGGCAATCATAATAAGACAATCTGGTAGATAATAGTGGCATGCTAAGGTACCTGATATGAAGCTTATCTATAGAGAAATCCAAGATGTTATCTCCATTGAAGTGTCATCATCCACAACTTAGGATAATAGAGAAGTATTTTGAATATTCATTTCCAGGCCAGTGTAAGAAGTAAATTCATATATACAATTATTTAGAGTAGAAGCATCAGAACAAGGCCCCTTGAAGAAAAACAAAACATCAAATGCAAAGCAGAGATGAGTCAATTTTGTTAACTTACATCTAGGATGAAGCCCAAATTTAACTTGAGAAACTTGTTGTTGGAAAATTATACTCATTAATTCCATAACCATAACAAACAAGTAAGGGGAAAGTGGACACCCTTGTCTCAAAACTCTACTAGCTCCAAAATAACCGTAAGGAGACCCGTTGATGAGAATATAGTACTCAGGTGAAGTAATAGATAGAGCAATCCAATTCACAAAAAGCTTAGGAAATCCCATCTTCTTCAAAGTAAGTAAGATAGCTTGCCAGCTAACAATATCATAAGCTTTCTTCAAATCTATCTTCAAAGTACATCTAGGGGTACCCACCTCTCTATGATAATTCCTAACTATCTCATGAGATAATAAGATATTATCTTGGATGGATCTTCCAGAAATAAAGGCAGATCGGTTACGATGAATCAAGTTCTTCAGAACACTTTTCATTCCTAGAGCTATGATTTTAGTGATACATTTGTAAACAGCATTGCAGCAAGCAATAGGTCTATAATCAGAAACCTCACTAGGATTATCTTTCTTGGCCACCAAAGTGATTAAAGTAATATTAATCTCCTTTATCAACTTAGATCTACTAAACACAGTATGTATAGCTGCAAAAAAATCATCTCCCATCACATCCCAACAGACTTTAAAGAAATGACTTGTAAACCCACCGGGTCCATGGGCTTTCCCTGAACCTATAGAAGAAAGAGCTTCTATAACTTCATCTCTAGAAACAGGCCTAGTCAACTCCATACAAGAAGCCTCATCAACAATTCTTTCAAAATTAAGAGATTTAATCCCACTCCCATCAATCACTATACTACTTTCCTCGTCATACAATTTAGAAAAAAATTCAATACATTCATTCGCTATATCTTTATCATCCTCCAACACCACATTACTCTGAGAATTAAGAGTTAAGATATTATTCCTTTATCTTATTTCTTTAATAGAATTCTGCAAAAATAGAAGTATTAGAGTCCCTCAAATTAAGTCATTTCACTATGGACATTTGCTTCTTCTTAACTTACTCATACCTTGCAACCTTAAAATATTGTCTCACAACCTCCTTCTCCCTGTGAGCCAACTGAGAACATAAAGGAGGAACTTAGATTTGTTTTTGAACCTCCCTGTGAGCCAAACCTTAGATTCATGAATCTCTCATTTTTTCGAGCAATGATAGCAGCCTTATCCTTCCTCAATTTAGTAACAGGTACAAATATAGGATTACCTCTTACTTGCTCAGACCAAACAATCCTCACCATTTCAATAAAATCAGCTTCTTCAGTTAAATAGTTAACAAAACCTGAAAGGTGGAGGACCATGCTTTCTTTTCTCAAAAATAGTAGCCAAACCATGAGAGTGGTCTGAAATACCAGGATTAAGAAATTCAGCTTTAGAATTAACAAACTTATCCAACCATTCAATATTGACTAAGATTCTATCCATCTTATAACCAATACTAGTATCCCCTTGCTTGTTGAACCAAGTGTAGAAACAACCGGAGAAAGGCAGATCCATAAGCTGAGAACACATATACTAAAATCTTGAAAATGGGAAGGTCTAACCTCAGCTCCACCAATCTTATTAGTTGGCTTCAATAAAGAATTAAAATCTCCAAGGACTATCCAAGGTTTAAAATTAATTTGAGAAAAAACAGTAATAACATTCCATAAAGATCTTCGGAGAATCACATCATTATAGCCATAGACAAACACAGTCACAAAACAAAAAAATTTAACAGTAACCACCTCAAAAAAAATAACTCGAGAATAAGCATGGATTAAGGACACCCGCACAGAATCAGGGTTATATCCAATCCATATTCTACCATATTCATTATTACTATAATTATTTATAAAATATCATTTAGGCATAATTTTATTTCTAATTCTACTAGCATTAATACTTTGGACATGGGTTTCAACCAAGCCAATTATTTAAATCTGACTACTTCTAATAAGATAACTAACTTCTACTTGTTTTAGAGGGTCATTTAACCCCCTAATATTCCAAACTGCTATTTTAAACATTATGAATTTGGGTAAGGCTTTGTTTCTTACCTCTACCATACTTTTTCAGGTCAGGGCCCTTAGAAGACAAATTTTGCCTAGCCAAATCAGACCCTCCATCTTTGTGAAAATGAGACTTGACCCCTTCACCACCAACATAAGAAAGATTTGAATCAGTAGTATTAAAGCCCTTGCCTGAAATTGATGTATTTTGCATAATATTTAAGTCATGTTGTCCCAATACTTCAAACATGTTAGTTGTCTGAATAACTCTGTCAGCAGGAGGCTTCTCTATTGGTATCTTAGTTCTATTCTATGAAAGATTAACATATTGTTTAACCCCATCCATAGAGCTAGGTATGCTCTCTTCAATGTGAGAAACACTACCCTCTTCTACTTGTCTATTTTCAACATAATTCATGTTTCTCTTAAAGCTCTTGACCACCCATTCTCCTCTATCAGGATTAGTTTTGGCAGCTTGAGCTTCCTTCTCCATTTGAGCTTGAGCAGACAATTTCTTACGCTTAAGATCCGAGTGATTAAATGTCTGACAAAAGGTACACATGGGAGGTTTCCATGGGTATTCTACATAGACCTCAAAAGCTAATTCACCATCCATATAAACTGGGATTGAACTAGGAAAATCATAATTAGCATCCACCTCAATACATACCCTAGCATAATTAATTCTAGATTTGTTCAAAGTCTGCTTATCTAACATAATAGGAGTACCTACACATCTTGCAATATTTTCCAAACCAGTTTCATTCCACACATAGAGTGGGAATTTTCTCAAGTTAATCCAAACTGGAACAGTCTTGATATCCTCCAGCTCCTTCTCAAGATCCTTATGCCAAGGTATAATAATAAAAAGCTGACTAGCAATATGGAAAGATCCATGTTCTAATACAACAATCCTATCTTCTTCATATTGAAAATCAAATACAAAGGAAGACTCACCGTTAATAGTCATAGTAAATTCACTTTTTAACTTCCAGATACGAGAGACAACATTCTTAACCCACATAAACGCAGGACGTTTACTAAAAAAATATCCAATCAATAAATCTTCATATTTTTTATATCAACATAAGAAAAAGAAACATCTTACGATTAATAATCAAAGGTTGTTTGAACATCTTCTTCTCCTGTTGAGATTTAAGCTTTTCACCGGAGAAAAATTCATACTAAACAATATATCCAAACCTATAGAAGCACCATCTTCATGGTGGGAGGCGATAGATAGAGGTGGTAGAGTGAGAGGAACCGTCGCCATTCCGTCGAGGACGACATCAGAAAAAGAGAAAAACCAAAAACAACCAAAAAGAAAAAAATCGCACCGCCTCACTCTTTCTCTCTCCTCTTGTCTTTGCCAGTTTTGGTATCACTGTATCATTATGTTCCATGTTTTATGACTTCTAACCATCAACGGCCATTATCCCCTGGAGGCGCTTCATATCTAGACGTGGCGTATTAGCAGTCAACAAATTCACAACGAAGCGAGAAATGCTTATGACAAAAGATTCCACCTTTTTCTTTCCTTCTTTCCCATTTTCATAGATGTTCAATAATTTTTCTTATAAAATAATTATTAAAATGGTATTTGGGAGCATATATAATATAATAAATATAAAACAAATTTGGGGACAGATTTTCTGTAGAGGAACATGTATTATTCACCCTTCTCTTTATTTTATTGTATATGTATTTTTGCTTACTGTGAGCTGAAAAGAAATCAAATGGACTGATAAGGAAACCCATATTTCATGTCTGCTTGATGACCTGCATTTGAGTTGATGAAGCGTATGCTGCTGCTACTAACGACAACTGGAAAAATTGGTTTTTGAGTACTACGGAAAGGGTTGCCTTTTTTTGACCGAGTAATAGCCTAATGGGGTTTTCTAAGACCGTTAAAAATTAAATAGTTCACATGGTGTTTTTTCATGGCACCATGAAAAACCATGCTCAGTATAGTTACATCCATACACCCGGCACCAATAATATCATCAAACATAGGCCCTAACATATTAACATTGTAGGATGTTTTGGCTGAAAAATACCCAAATATTTGAAATGCATGGTTGGAACCAACTGAATTCACGCCTCCACATATTTGAAATGACAATGAACTATTATGGTGAATAGTAGGGCCGGTTCTGAAGGGGAGCAAGGTGTGCTCCTGCACAATGCGTCCCATTTATGAAGGCGTATTTTTATGCAGTGTTCAGTATTGGGCCCAATTGATTCACTATCTTTTTCGGTTCTAATGGGAAGTTCCCAACTTCCTAATACTTTTTAGCATACTTTCTTCTTAAATTGTGCGACACAAATTATTTCGCTTTGATGCTATTAAGTATATTTTATTTATGTGTGAAAAAAAAAATGGATAAAAAGGCGTTTCGATCTCTTTCGCACAAGGTCATCGAAACTTCAAAGACGGCCCTGGTGAATAGAAATGTCTTATGACTCCTATCTAATGTTTAGCGTGCACAAATTGTGAGGGATGCTAGCATTGTACATTGAGGATGATTATACTTGACTAAACTAGCTAAGCTTGGGGGAAAGATACGCCAGAAGTTGGAGTCAACTAAACTCCTCGAATCTACATGCATTATGTGGAAATTGATGCATAACAATGAATCAAAATGTGGGAATACTGCGAAACAGACAAGGTATGATAACTCAAATAACTTACACTATTTTCACCGTCTTGCTCAAGTTCATTAGCATGAGTTTCCATCAATTCTGAGAATTTTGGATTCTGAAATAAACAAAAACGTGGTAATTAATCTACAAAAAGTCAATGTGGTAGTTGCGTATGAGAAAAGTACATCTAAATCGATAACAAAAATAAATAAATAAATAAATAAATAACAGTCATTTCCACTTTAAGCCTGACATCTTAACCGGAATCATTACCGATCCCTGGAAGGAGTTCATCACTATCAGAAGCATGTTATATTGAATCGCTTTCATAATCACTGAATATAGAACCGGAAGAAAAATTCCAACAGTTACATCTTCCTAATTACTAGTTTTGTTCCTTTGTAAGACCACCTTTATCTTCAACCTCATCCTTTTTTATCTTCTCCTACATTAACAATAACAAAGCTAATGAGATCACAAAACTTACCTTAAAATCAGTATCACAATCCTTTTATAAAATCCTCAAATTTTCTTATTAATTAATCAATAACTATCAAAATTGATATCAGAGATTGGTGAAGACAAAATCAGATAAGTAACACCCGAACCTTCTGTTAGAAAAAACAATGTTTTGTTTTAATCAAAAAATGCATGGACCATGTTTTGATCCCAAGACCTATTACTCCCTAGATGTTTTTTCATGTGAATGAATAAAACATTAGTCCCATATAGACTAAAACACTTAGAGTTTTAGACTTAAATAGCATTGGTTTAGCCTTAAGGGTATGGCCCTTTGGGTCTTTAGACCTTTGTGTATGGGGAAAGCCCTAGACTATGGCAAGGTTGCCTAAACCTTATTGCATTTCTTATTGCCTTTCCCGTTCGCGCGGTGCTTCGCACAGAAGCACGCACGCTCGCTCGGCTCGGCTCGGCTCGGCTCGGCGTGGGCGTGGGCGTGGGCGTGGGCGTGGGCGAGGGCGAGGGCGAGGGAGAGGGAGAGGGTGAGGGTGAGGGTGAGGGTGTGGGTGTGGGTTTATCCGACCCTATCTTTTTACTGAATTTTTCCACACGTTTCTCCCACACATATAAAGAATTTTATTCTTTGCCTTCTCGGTTTTGGGTGTCCGACCCGTGTGCAAAAACCTCGTGAAGCATCTTTGAAAAAATGTCGTTGTAACACCACCTCGAGAAGAATCTCGAAAAAATTTGAATTCGACAAAACATTTTACCGTATTTTTAACGGATGCTTTTACTCGTCCGACAAAAGTCAAGCGTGAATCACGGATGAGTCTGTCGCACATTGGATTCTTGGTCGAACGTTGAAATGTTTTTTGCTATAAATACGAGAGAAGAATTTCATTTGAAACCATACCTTTCGAACTCTTCTCTCTCGAAATTCTTCTTCTTCTTTTATTCTTTCGTAAATTTTATTTAAGTTTACGAAACATTAAATAGAGTTCTTAGTTTACAAAACATAAAAAACGAGTTGTAGTTTACGAAACATAATTTTGTAATACTACTTCTCTGTTTACAAAAACATAGTTAGTTTACGAAACATAAATTACTTTTTACATTTCTCTGGCCTGGTTGTAGTTTCGATTTATGTTTTTGTTTTCATTATTTGCTGCCAAGTTCTAAGGGTTCTCTCTGTGTATGCTACACATAGAGGAGAACTAACGATAGTTGTATCCTGGAGGTAATTTGTTAATTGTTATAGCATCTCGTAGGAGTAGCAGGCAATATTACCTTTAGCTCATCGTATCTCATACGTGCCTCTACTAAGTTTTAAATACTATCATCGGCATCTCCGGTATAACAATAACACATCAGTGAGTGTTAAGTATTTTTCTCATGTTTCTTGAGTTGTTTGTTACTATTATCAGTGTAATCAAAGTATTATTTCTCAGTTGCATACGAAATTGTAACTTATTTCCAACATTCTAAAGGTAATAGCTTGCCTGATTGTAATATTGTAATATTGTGATATTGTAATTCTTTGTAAGAACATGGGAAAAAATACCGTAGAAAAACCACCAAAGTTCAGTGGTAAGGACTTTAAGAGATGGCGAGTCTAAAATGCTATTCTTCCTAAATGACCAAAGGTTAGATGGATATGCTTTAGAAAAACCATCGAGAAAACTTCATCGCCGTGGTAATGAAGATAAATTGGACAGGTGGAATAGGAAGAATTATTTGTGCAAGAATCATATTCTTAATTGTCTTGATGATTCCTTGTATGACTTCTATAATGCAAAAGAAGATTTTAATGCTTTTGATTTATGGGAAGCTCTAGAAGAAAAATATCATCTTGAAGTCTGCTGGAAGTAAGAAATTCTTGATGGCTAAGTTCTTAGAATACAAGATGACTGACGAAAAGCTTGTGGTAGAACAGTTCGTTGAACTTCAACTCCTCATCGCCGAGATTCTTGTCTTTGAAGGCATGACTTTTGATGAAGCTCTACAAGTATCGGCACGTGATTGAAAAGCTTCCACCCTCATGGAGCGAATACAAGAGGAGGCTGCGACACAAGACTCGTGAAATCACCATGGTGGAGCTTGGCAAAAAGATCCAGGTTGAGGAGCTTATGTGCAGCAAGGACAAGAGCATGTTCTTGAGCAAAAACATGACCTACAAAGCTCATGTTTTGGATGATAAAGTCGCTTCAAAGAAAACTCCTGGAGAATCCAAAGAAAATTAGTAATAGACGTAACAGACGTCGAAAACCCGAGAGGTAACAATTTTAAGCCTAAGGGTGGTGTCACTAAGCACACCATCAAAGGCGACTTTATTAACTGTGGAAAACCTGGACATATGGCTAAAGACTGTAAGGCCCCTAAAAGGATCAAATATGAAACAAAACAGAAAAATAAGGCAAACCTAGTAGATGATCCTGGATACTTTACGGCATGGTGTCCGAAGTTGACCTTGTCTCTAGTGTGACTAATGTGAGAGACTGGTGGCTTGATTCTCGGAGCCACCAAGCATGTCTCAGAATTCAGAAATGCTTTCTCCTCTTATGCCATAGTAGGAGATGATGAGAAATTGTTCATGGGAAACTCTACCACCGCGAAAGTGGAGGGGAAAGGCAAGGTCGAATCTGAAGTTAACTTCGGAAAAACTCGCATTGAATGACGTATTTTACGTCCCGGACATATGCAAAAACCTTATCTCGTAAAACCATCTTACTAGGAAAAGGATTTAAGATTGTTGCTTGAATCTAATACTTGTTGTCCTTTCTAAGCATGGTGAATTCGTAGGAAAAGGTTATGTTACCGATAACATGATTAAGCTTAGTGTATCTCGATTTGAAATTAAATGTTAATGCATCTTCTTCTGCTTATGTTTGTGACTCTTCACATGTTTGGCATGATAGACTTGGGCATGTTAATCTAAAATCTCTATAAAGACTTGCTAATTTAGGTTGCATACCAAAAATAAACTTTGATAAAAATCAAAGATGTAAAATCTGTGTTGAATCTAAATATACAAGAAAACCGTTTAATAAAAGGATTTAACGTAAAACAGTTCCTTTGGAACTAATACACTCGGATTTAGGAGATTTGAAATCAACACCAACAAGAAGTGGTAAAAAATGGTACATCACTTTTATAGATGATTACTCACGCTATTGTCGTGTTCATCTTCTTAGAAGTAAAGATGAAGCCTTAGAGGCCTTCAAATTTTATAAAATTGAAGTAGAAACCCAAAAAGGAGTTAAAATTAAAACTCTTAGGTCGATCGTGGCGGTGAGTATGTGATACCCATAGGTGAGTTTTGTAAACATAATGGAATCATTCATGAAACAACTGCACCATATTCACTAATCGAATGGTGTAGCTGAAAGAAAAAATAGAACACTCATAGATATGGTAAATGCTATGTTGACAAGTTCAGGGTTATCTTCGAACTTGTGGGGGAAGCTATCCTTTCGCTTGCTATATTTTGAACCGAGTTCCATTTAAAAAATCTGATAAAACTCCTTATGAATTGTGGAATGGTAAACAACCTTCCTATGCATACTTTAAAGTGTGGGGGTGTTTGGCCAAGGTGGCCATTCCTCATCCCGTGAAAACTAAATTAGGTCCTAAAACAATTGACTGTGTTTTCTTAGGGTATCCCGAGCATACAATTGCATACGGGTTCTTGGTCATCAGTCCGACCATAATAACATTGGTCGAACACCATATTGGAATCTAGAGATGCTTGTGTTTTATGAACACATTTTTCCTTTAAGGTCCGGACCTCGAAAAAGGGTCCATGATGACCTCCTCCGGATGTTCCATCGATTAGTCAAACTCCAACTTTGGAGTATGAGACTGAATCGAGAAGAAGTAAAAGGGTAAGAACCGAAACAAGTTTTGGCCCATTTTTTGACTCTAACGGTAGAGTCCAACCCCAAACCTACAAAGAAGCTATGACTTCTCCGAAGCTCCCTTTCGGGGAAGAAGCTTCATTAAATGAATGGGAGTCCATTCAGAAAAATGAAACTTGGGAGCTTGTAGATTTACCTCCTGGTAGTAAATCCATAGGTTGTAAATGGGTGTTCAAAAGGAAACTTAGAACAGATGGAACTATAGATAAATATAAAGCTAGGTTGGTAGCTAAAGGCTATAAACAACAGAAGGATTAGATTTCTTCGATACTTATTCACCAGTCTCTAGAATCACCTCGATTAGGATGTTGATTGCTATAGCTTCAATTTATGATTTGCATATACATCGATGGATGTTAAAAACCGCATTTTTATATGGTGAATTGAATGAAGAAATTTATATGGATCAACCTCAAGGCTTTATTGTAAAAGGTTGTGAAAACAAAGTATGCAAGTTGAACAAATCTCTTTACGGTTTAAAACAAGCACCTAAACAATGGCATGAAAAATTTGATCATGTTATGATAACTAATGGTTTCAAGGTTAATGAATCTGATAAATGTGTTTACATTAAATCTGTGGATGATTCTCATGTTATTGTGTGCCTATATGTTGATGATATGCTCATATTAGGCAAGAACCTTGATATTATTAATAACATTAAAAGCATGCTTAGAGATAATTTTGACATGAAAGACTTAGGCCCTACTTGATGTAATCTTAGGGATGAAAATCGAAAGACGTCTGATGGATATAGTCTTAGTCAATCTCATTATCTTTGGCGTATTAAAGAGATTTAATTATGAAAATGCTAAACCTGCATCTACTCCTTTTGATCCCACTTGTAAACCGAAAAAGAACAAGGGTAAGGGTATTGATCAACTTGAGTATTCTCGCATTATTGGTAGTCTTATGTATTTGATGAACTGTACAAGACCTGATATTGCTTACTCTGTGAGTAGATTAAGCGGTGTATACTTGAAACCCGGGCGGATCACCGGGTATGCTCTCTTTAGAGTTTTACGTTACTGAGAGGGACCTCAAACTATTGCTTAAGTTTTGGGAAGTATCCTGCTGACTTTGAAGGGTATTGTGATGCCAACTGATATCGACTCAAGAGTGCAAGTCTACTAGTGGGTACATCTTCTTACTTGGAGGTGCATCTGTCTCATGGAAGTCCACCAAACAGACATGTATAGCTAAATCCACTATGGAGTCTGAATTTATAGCCTTGGAAAAAGTCGGAGAGGAAGCCGAATGGATACGATGTTTCCGGAGGAATTCCACTCTGCCCAAGCTGTGTCTTCAATCGCAATCCACCGTGACAAGAAAGCCGCTCTTGGTTGCGCAAAGAACAATGTATACAACGGGAAGTCTATACATATACGAAGAAGACACAAGACGGTGAAACAACTACTCTCTACTGGTATTATCTCGATAGACTTTGTAAAATCCAAAGATAATCTTGCAGATCCTTTGACGAAAGGCTTAACCAGAGAGGAAGTTAAATTTACATCGAGGGGATGGGACTTAAGCTCATTGAATAAATCACCATGAAGGATACTCAACCTTGTGATTGGATTTCCAAAATCAAGGTTCAATGAGACAACTAATTTATGGTGATATTGGGTAAAGCACTATCTTTGTCCCTCCCTATGGTGTAACTCGTGCGATAGTGCTACTGCAGAATTAAGGATGATCTTTTGCGATCTTAATGGGTACCATGGCTTTGATTAAAGCGGGGTGTGGCAGACACTCTTTATGGACTCACCTTTGTGGATGTTGGAAGTGGGGCCGCTTCCTATGAAAATTTGAGCCGATTCTCTAGAGACATTCATTAAGTCCGGGATTTTAGCCCACGGCCAAAATGGGCACAACCGCAAGAGCTTGGCACTGTTTTCTTCGGTTGAGGCATCAAGTGTGGTCGTTATTTCAATTGCATTCATTGTTGGCGGTTCAAGACATTGCGTTCACCGTATCAACAAGCGATTCAGGTAACCTCTCACTAAGTTAAGGTTCAATCCTTGGGACACCTTAGCCTATATTGTTGCCTTATGTTTTCTCGTGTTTTATCGAAATGTTTTATTATTCATGTGGGGGATTGTTAGAAAAAACAATGTTTTGTTTTAATCAAAAAATGCATGGACCATGTTTTGATCCCAAGACCTATTACTCCCTAGATGTTTTTTCATGTGAATGAATAAAACATTAGTCCCATATAGACTAAAACACTTGGAGTTTTAGACTTAAATAGCATTGGTTTAGCCTTAAGGGTATGGCCCTTTGGGTCTTTAGACCTTTGTGTATGGGGAAAGCCCTAGACTATGGCAAGGTTTCCTAAACCTTATTGCATTTCTTATTGCCTTTCCGTTCGCGGTGCTTCGCACGACAAGCACGCACGCTCGGCTCGGCTCGGCGTCGGCGAGGGTGGGCGTGGGCGAGGGAGAGGGTGAGGGTGAGGTGAGGGTGAGGGTGTGTGGGTGTGGGTTTATCCGACCCTATCTTTTTACCGAATTTTTCCACACGTTTCTCCCACACATATAAAGAATTTTATTCTTTGCCTTCTCGGTTTTGGGTGTCCGACCCGTGTGCAAAAACCTCGTGAAGCATCTTTGAAAAAATGTCGTTGTAACATGTGCACCTCGAGAAGAATCTCGAAAAATTTGAATTCCGACAAAACATTTTACCGTATTTTTAACGGATGCTTTTACTCGTCCGACAAAAGTCAAGCGTGAATCACGGACGATCATCGCACATTGGATTCTTGGTCGAACGTTGAAATGTTTTTTGCTATAAATACGAGAGAAGAATTTCATTTGAAACCATACCTTTCAGAACTCTTCTCTCTCGAAATTCTTCTTCTTCTTTTATTCTTTCGTAAATTTTATTTAAGTTTACGTAAACATTAAATAGAGTTCTTAGTTTACGAAACATAAAAAACGAGTTGTAGTTTACGAAACATAATTTTGTAATACTACTTCTCATTTACAAAAACATAGTTAGTTTACGTAAACATAAATTACTTTTTACATTTCTCTAAACCTGGTTGTAGTTTCGATTTATGTTTTTGTTTTCATTATTTGTCGCCAAGTTCTAAGGGTTCTCTCGTGTATGCTACACATAGAGGAGAACTAACGATAGTTGTATCCTGGAGGTAATTTGTTAATTGTTATAGCATCTCGTAGGAGTAGCAGCAATATTACCTTTAGCTCAACAGTATCTCATACGTGCCTCTACTAAGTTTTAAATACTATCATCGTTGCATCTCCAGATAACAATAACACATCAGTGAGTGTTAAGTATTTTTCTCATGTTTCTTGAGTTGTTTGTTACTATTATCAGTGTAATCAAAGTATTATTTCTCAGTTGCATACGAAATTGTAACTTATTTCCAACACCTTCAACTCAGAATTAATAAGAATCCTCATACTAAAAAAAATTGAGATGTAGAACTGTCAAACAGGTTATCAACTGTGTCTTGTTTCCACTCATGATTCTTAGAATCAATGACATCAGGGACAAAAATGAGACTAGAAGGAGAAGAAGCAGTTGCCGCAGGAATTGATATATTTTCTAACCCTTATACACTGCCAATGAATCAATACAACGTTAGAGCAATTTCAAAATTGATGGTATGTAGAGGAGAAATTTCACAACCATATATTTTTTGAGCACTAGTTCTTCTGCTTAACAAGTCAAGTTTAAACATTTTTAATTCAGGAAGATAAACCATAAAGTCGCAGTCACAAGGGAGATGTGATATGACGGAGGAGTTATGGAGGATGGTATGTCCACAGCTGGAATGGAAAATGAGGAAAAAGAATAAGAAACGCCAAGTCACTGCAAATAACATTGGTAGTGAGATAAAAGAAAATGGGCTTGGTGATTCGGGTCCCCATGATTCAATTCAAATGGATGTGGCAAGAAGAGTAAATATCCAGGAAAATAGGACTACTTTGTTTGAATTGCATAACAGAGCGAGTTTATACTCAGTCGAACTGGGGAATAAGAGTTTGGGAGCAACTGAGTTGGTCTAGTCCTCCTCTTCAAATGAATCAACTGAAATAAGTTCTTTTAGTGAGAAACAACTCACTGCTCAAAACCTAGGGTTTCTACAAGGAGGAGAAGACGATGATCAAGACTCAATCGAAAAAGCTGATGAGATGATTAGCTTGGATAAGCAATCCCCGAAGTTGTCATTCCCTGAATTGAAATAAAAGACGGATATTCTCATGCAAGCTTTCACAACAATTGGAGTTGCTGCTAAAGGTAGAGAACAAGACCTTTTTAATTTAGCTTCAAAAATAGTGGATTTTCATGAAAAAGATTCAATTCCAGTAGAAATTTCACTTAGAGAAATAATTCAGGAAGATGAACTAGTCCTAGGGTCATTGGAAACTCTTGAAAAAAAAATTCAAAAATTGGGGTCAAAATCAAGGAGCAAATCTGAGAGAGAACAACATAGAGTTCAATGGAACGGTGAACCAATTGACATGTCTATGGGAAGGGGAAAGAGAAATGGAGGCACCAAAGGGATAACTGGTTCACATGGATAGTAAGATTCTATCCTGGAACTTGAGGGGCTTTAAAGCTCGTGGAAGGACGGAAATTTTAAAAAGAATGTTGGCAACATAGAAAGTTTCTTTTTTGATTTTGCAAGAGACTTAGATTCAAGACATTACATCTAATAACATCAGAGAGTTTTGGGGTGATGACAATTTCAAATGGATACACTATCCAGCAAATGGGAGATCAGGTGGGATTTTAACTATTTGGGATGACGAAAATTATGAAGTTATAGATGATTTGCAAGGGCCTTGTTATGTTTCTATTCTTATTAAGAATATTGGTGATAGAAAAATCTGGAGTCTTTCCAATATATGGTCCAACTGGAAGAGGCAATAAGGAAGAAATGTGGGATGAGTTATGGGACATCAGAGGGTATTGGAATTACCCTTGGATTCTATGTGGTGATTTTAATTGTATTAGACTTACAGAGGAGAAAAATAAGGCAACTTCAGAAACAAAGGATATGAAGCAGTTCAACAAATTTATCAACACGGAAAATTTGGTAGATCTTCCGCTCCGTGGAGGCAAATATACTTGTACAAGTAAGAAATTCAATATCACTTTAACTAGGTTAGATAAATTTCTTTTATCGGTAGAATGGCTGAATATATATCCAGATATGAGACAAAAATTGTAGGTGAGTCCGGCGTCAGACCACGCACCGATTACATTACAATGTGGTCCTCAGAGAATTTCAAGGTCCCCATATAGGATGGAAAAGTATTGGTTGTTGGAAGATTCATTTTATGAAGTGTTAAGGTTTTGGTGGAATCGTTTTCAGTTTAAAGGTTCGGCTAGTTTTGTATTTGCGAAGAAACTTCAGAGCTTAAAGCCAATTCTCAAAACTTGGAGCTCTAAGAAGTTCAAGTGATTGGAGAAAAGGCTTGCTTCATATGAACATGGCATTTTGAGGCTTGACAGGAAAGAAGAGGTGGACGGTCTATCAATCTCAGAGCATAATGAAAGAATAGAGTTGTGTGGAAAACATAAGGAGGTGTCTCATCAATTGAAACAAAAATGGCAATGTAGAGCAAAGGTGAACTGGATAGCAAATGGCGAAAAAAATACATCTTATTATCATGTGGTGGCCAACGGTAGAAAGAAGGCAAATTGGATTCATAAAATCCAAGTAGGAGATGTTGATTTTTTTTTCACAAGCTGAAATTGAAGATGAAGCGAGGGAGTATTATTCAAATCTGTATACTGAAGACCATAGTTGGAGGACGAAATTTGATAACTTGAACTTTCCTTCGATTTCGGAAGAACAAAGAATAACCATGGAGCGGCCTATAGAAGAAGAAATTTTAGGTGTGATTAAAGGTCTAAAACAAAATAAATCTCATGGCCCCGACGGGATGCCAAATGAATTCTACAAAGCAACATGGGATATCATTGGGAGAGATTTTATGGCAGTGGTAAAGGAATTTCAAAATGGGGGAAGATTGGTTGGCGTTTGAATTGCACATTCATTTGCATAATCCCAAATAAACCGGGATCTTCTTCTTTTAAAGACTTCATACCTATTAGCTTAATATGGGGGGTTTATAAGATTATTACTAAAGCTCTAGCAAACAGATTCAAGGTGTTGATTCCAGAAATATATCTCATTGTCAAACTGCGTTTGTTAAGGACAAACAGATCCTTGATAGTGTTGTTGTGGCCAAAGAGTGCATAAACTCGATGTTGAGATCAAGAAAAGCAGGGTTTGTGTGTAAAATCGATATTGAGAAAGCGTATGATAGAGTGAACTGGGTTTGTCTAGACTATATTCAAGATAGATTTGGTTTTGGTCCTAAATGGAGAAGGTGGATTCAAGGTTGCTTAAAGACCACACATTTCTAGGTTTTAATCAATGGGAAGTCCACTGAGAAACTTAAAAGCTCGCGAGGGATTCGCCAGGGTGATCCCCTGTCACCCTTCTTGTTTCTGCTAATTGCGGAGGTGTTGTCGAAAATGCTAGATCAAGCCAAAGAAATGGGACTCATCACAGGCTTCAAAGTAAGTGCAGAAAGTGAAAGTATCACACATTTGCAGTTCACAGACGATACTTTACTAATGGTGGATGCTAAAATTGAAGAAGTGGAAAATCTCAAGGTTATACTAATGTGTTTTGAGGCAGTTACTGGACTCAAGGTGAATTTGGCTAAGAGTAGGCTTATGGTGATCAGTAAGGAGGCTGTTGATATGGATTTTGGTTCTCAAGCAGCTAGTGTCCTAGGCTGCTCTATAGGTACGCTTCCATTCTCCTACCTTGGTTTGCCTTTAGGGGCTAAGGCTAGGCAGCAACAAATCTGGGATCCGGTTCTCGAAAAGATTCAGAAGATATTGGCTTCGTGGAAGAAAAAATACATGTCAACAGGAGGAAGGATTATTCTCATCAATACCACTCTCCCTAGTATCCCAATTTACTTCTTATCCTTATTTGCTATTCCTGCGACAGTGGCAAAAAATATAGAGAAATTATGTTAGAGAATTTTTATGGGGTGATACGCAAGAGAAAAAAGCATTTCATTATGTGGGATGGAATAAAATTTGTAGACGGAAATCGAAAGGGGGATTGGGGATACGCAAAATTAAGCTTACAAACAGGGCTCTGCTAGCAAAATGGATATGGAGATATGCTTCGGAGAAAAAACATTTGTGGAGGAAAACTGTTCATCAAAAGTACGGAGGAAATGAAGAATCTTGGTATCCAGATCTTGTTCGCACTTCACATGGCACGAGCTTATGGAAAGGTATTATGACTGCTCTCCCTCTTGTAACCGTGAATTCTCATATTACTGTGAATAATGGAGAAAATACTACTCCCTCCGTTCCTTTTTAATAGGCTGGTTTTGTTTTTAGAGAAAATTAAGGTAATTAAGAGAATTAATCATTGAAAGTGGTCCTCATGACACTTGACAATAAAAAAAGTGAAGTGAAATGGTCCCCATGACACTTGTCAGCAAAAAAAGTAAAGTGAAATGATCCACATGACACTTGTCATAAAAAGAAGTTAAGAGAAAAGTGGTCTCAGAAAATTAAAGTAACATTTGACTTTCCCAATTAGGAAACCAACCTATTTTTTTGAAACATTTATTTATACAAACCAGCCTATTAAAAAGGAACGGAGGGAGTAGTTTCTGGAAGGAAAACTGGTGCACAATAATTCCATTACGTGATAAATTTCCTAGAATATGGAAACTTTCTACCTCTCAGAATGGAACTATAAGCGAGGTTATCCATGGGACATCCTCAAACTCAGCTTGGAATTTGGGTCTCAAAAGGAACTTGAACGAAGAAATTGCAGAGGTTGTGCAATTGGTGCATGATATTGGCAATGCAGAAATAATATCCAATATTCTGAATCGCAGAGTTTGGCTTCACTTGGATACAGGTGAGTTCTCCGCTAAATCGTGCTACAATGTTCAAATTGAGGAGACATGCCAAGAAGAAATTCACTTCACAGACCCCCATATTTTGTGGAATGATATAATCCCTATAAAAGTATCCTTCTTCATTTGGGCTACACTATGGAATGCTTCACCTACTATGGATGTATTGGTAAGACGAGCAGTGGTACCACCAACAACGGATATTAGATGTAAGTTGTGCCTCATGGAGGAGGAAACTAACAACCACATTTTACTTCATTGTTCCTTTATTTATGAGGTGTGGAGCTACTTTCTGAAATACACAGGAATGAATACAGCAATGTCTTTCACGATAGGGATGTGCCTCGATGGGTGGACAAGATAGTGGCCTAATGTCAGGCACAACTTTATTTGGAATTGCCTTCTGCATGCTATCGGGTGGGTTGTCTGGTTGGAGAGGAATAGACGATTCTTCCATAATAAAAGCCAAAATGAAGCCGACACAATTATTGCGGTCAAAGCTCAATTATTGCGATCAAAGCTCTCTTGTATCAGTGGGGACTTCCATCCAAAGTGTTCGGTGGATTATACTTTGAAGATCTGGTGGCTAGGTGGGGGGAAAAGCTTTATCCGAGGTGATTGGGATGGCACTAAGCTAGTGTTAGTGTATGTATTGTTTGTGCGCATAAGCTCTCCTAAGATGATGTTTGCTAGTTCAAACTGTATTGTTTATCTTTATTTATTTTTTCCATGTAATTCTCTGTAATCTATGCCTCCTCGGCATCCAGTTATCAATTTTAACCCCCTTTTCAAAAAAAAAAAAAAAAATTAATTCCACAACTGAATAAGTCCTTACTAATACAGTGCCATCAAGTTTAGAAGAATCATCGTCATAGCTCACGTTTTAAATGTAACGTAAACTGATGCAGTGTCATAATACCAGATAAACACTCACACTTCTTGTTAAGCTTTTCAAGATACTATTAGGTACCTATTTTTACTTGTTGAATCCTACTACAAGATATTTATGCACCATTAAAATGTAGCGAAGTTACTCCATGTGAATGCACAAGAGTGTGTCTTTTTCTTTGTAACTGAAACATAAATCTAATAATTTGGAAGAATAGCCTCCTATGGGAATCAACTATTTCACTTTGACAAAAGAATCAGTGACTCACCATTCTTCACTGCTGGTACTTAGAGCAAATTGTATCTATGCATCCTGAAGCTCTTCTTTCGTTGCAGCTAGTCCACGAAGAATCTTCTTTACATTCTAGTTTATGACCAGATCGCCAGTGCTGCATTTGACAATCCCATGAGCTAAAAGATGAAAGAAATTTCATTCAGTTTTAAGCTTGAAATTACACACGCACAAATGAACAAAGAAAGAATATGAAATGCTTAAAACATGATGGCGCTTCCATGCTTAAATTAGTAAAGTGTTGCTTCATACTCAATTCATAAACATGTCATGCTAACTGTTTTGCTACTTGTAGGAATGCCCATGAAACCACAAGTGTTACGGTACAAGCACTGGAACCTGACTGATCCGATATCCTATTGCAGAACGTAAAATTAGCCGAAAAGACCATAGTAACCTAACGGTTCTAACTCGTAGATTTTAAGGCATATTTTCATATAAGAAAAAATACCAACTACTTTAGGGAATATTTTCCTATAAGATAGAACACCAACTATCATATTTAGGATGCACATCACAGAGCAGAGCACATTCTGAAATTCATTGTGGGGTCTTCTATTTTACTAAGATGCTCAATTCCACACCATTCCAGAATCGAGGGAGGGAGGGATCTTGCTAAGTATGATACACATCAAATTGAAAGAACCTAATGAAATACATAATCATGAACCCCAGTAAAGAATACAAGAAGAAAGCGAAAGTTACAGATAAGATATCAATACTAATCCTGATCTTTGGAAAACCTATCACACCCTTAAACCAAGAAAATCTGCATGCTAGGGAGGTCATCACCCTAAACTTAATGAATCTTCAAGTGTTCCGTCAACTTTTCAAGAATGGCATTCTGAAGGTGTATCGTAGAAATGTGAAAGAGGGATGAACATGGCATCTTACAGGAACGAAGTTCCAAATCAAAGACTTCTACGTTAAGTGAATCCAGATGCAGCACTATGTCATCTCTCAAGCGCAAGGGTGAAAAGAGAAGTTCCTGGCCCAAGCAATTGAACCAAACACCAAGGTAGGAGGGACATCACCATCCTAACCAAATCACTTCTTAACCTCCCAACATTAAGAAGGACAACTATTTTAAAGCTAGTGTCTATACAGAAAGAACACTTATTCTACAAACTTAACATCCATATTCACCCCCAAAATATACAGATTGAGGAAATGCTAAGCAAACGTGAAGCCTGAACAACAACAAACATTTAACTCCCTTAAAGTAGCAAAAGGACTTAATGTGGCTGGCTTCTTTGCCATTGGCGTAAATGCCAACATAGTTACTAAATCTCTTTGAGATCCATGCCCGCAAGGACAGATCAACTAAGGTTTGATAGGTTGTGCACTCAAGACATCTCCAGACTACATATTCAAAGGAAATATCTTTGCCAAATTAGAATTTTCTTACCATTTCCCAAAGACCAGCAGCTAAATTTCTTGATGGATCAAATTCACTGCTAACACTTTTCCAGTTCCATGTAATATCCTTCTTACCTGCAGCATATAGAGGAGAAAAATTCTCGAAGTACTTAGCATTTAAAGGAGAGAATCAGAACCAGAGATTGTTGCTGGCAGTAAGTAAGCAAATGATACAAAGTTGAGACCACCATCGGAAGTATCCTTGCATAGACTAGACCAAGAAGTCATGAACAAATGATACAACTTTCAACAGGAACAACGCAGAATATGAAAATACGACAAGGAGGCGTGGTCACAAGCAATTGCATGAACCACCCAAATAATCTCAAATCAAACAGCAGAATAACCTATTAGTCTATTACTCTTTTGAAACCAACAAATCTCTGCATTTTAGAAAGAATTTGAATGACATGACAAAGTACAAGGTACTCAGACAATCACTATCTATGGCAATTCATACCCACAGATTGCAAAAATCATCCAACAACTGAAGATCAACTGACTGGTAGAACTTGGTGCAGACATTTACTTACAAAACATTCTCAATATTATCTCCTATGTCTATGTCGGCCCTTTAGCTGGGTATGCTTATTCTCAAACCCCAGTTTAAGGGGTGCCTTGCCCCTTTTATTGGGTAATCCCTGCCTTTGCAATTTGTGCCACCAATGCTGTTTTTTAGCAGTAACTTTTTCCTTACCTGTTACTGCTCTTTCTAACCGTCTGTCTCTGACGCCAGATGACGACGGCTTCGATTTCTTTGAACCCAAAACGTGACCGCGTAATCATTTTGCAAGTGTTAGGAAACCTTGTTGGTGGCTTGCCTTGTCCTCAACTTTTGTTGTTCTTCTCGTTTGAATAGGCATGTGCTTCCCTTTGAACTCGTGGTGGAGTTTACCATTACCTACAGGTTTCTGAACAGAAGGATGATGATGCCGTGCACTCTTATCATTCTTGGATGACGGTGCATCTGCATCCCCATGGTGATCACGACAGAACATGCCTCCAAGCTTGGTGGTTAATCTTCTGACATGTCCCATCTTCTTCTGTGGCGGATCATTCTTGGGAAATCGACCCCTCCATGCAACTGGGTATTCCTCCTCGGGGGAACTATCATATAAATCATATGATGTATAACTCCTGTTGCTACGTGCAACTGGGTACTCCTCCTCCGGGGAACTATCATATGAATCATATGATGTGTAACTCCTGTTGCTATATGCAACTGGGTATTCCTCCTCCGGAGAACTATCATATGAATCATATGATGTATAACTCCTGTTGCTACCCGAATAGTGGGACTGCGGAGATCTACTCCGAGATATGGATCTATCTGTGCAACGACGGTCCAAATGCATAGTACGTTGTGGAAGGGAGTCCGACTCTTCGCTACTAGAATACGACTCGTTGTAGTCTGCAGATGAGGAGGTGGCTTCAGATGTGGACGAATATCCAGTAGATTCTCTGTTTCAATGACTGCGGCTGTTTGCAGTCCTGTCCTGATCGGGATTAACCTCCACTCCGCTCGGCCCAAATTTCATCAATGTTGGCTGCATTACACCGTCAGTTGGCCGATACTTCTGCTCTCTTCGTGGACAAGAGATCATTTCTTCAGAACCACCAGATCCAGCTTAGGAACCAGCAAAGGTGGACTAGTTGTTCTCCGGTGAGTCTGAAACTTCCTCCAAACGGCTCGACTCAGTATTTCATCCCTGTCCTGGGATAAAACTTGATTACCTCCTGCATTACACCCAGCTTTAAGCCTTCCAATGACATCGAGTTCGGTTATCACCACTGCTCCTACTGTCTTCAACTTTTTAAATCTCCCACACTTACGACATACTATATCCTCCATCTTTCCATCTTGTTGCTTTGCCTCAAAATTCAGTGAGGGAGCACTCGTGGTTTCTGCGAGTGTCTGTTTTAAATCAGGGGTCAGGCTAATTTTAAAAATCTGTTCTTGGAAAATTTCAATGGGCGTAAAAAAAGTATCAACCATATGAACAAACCAGTTCTAAATGATTATTGCCAAAAAGAAAAATCCTTACGAGATGTTGAATGACTACTACGTACCTTCTTCATGCGGGACTGAACCATTTTTAGTTGTGTAACGGCATTCTCTAGTATCCCTTCCACCGCAACTCTTTCATTCTCGTTTAAGTCCTGATCACCAAAAGAAAAAACACAAACAAAAAAATAATAATTAGGGTTTTAAAAGAAAGGATTAAATCAAAATTAAGAAACGACAATGATACTTACACTCTGCTGAAGTTGCTGAAGCTTTTGGACGGTGCTTAAACCTTGTATATATGATGTCATAATTTCGATTTTATCCATCTTAGATTCTTCCCGATTCTGCAAAACACGGGGCAAAAAAAAATTCTGACGGTAAACAGAAAGATACCGAATAGGCTGATATAAAACACAGTGAATGATGCATTGTTATTTATAGATGTGAATGTGTTGATTGATGAAACATCACAATGTTTGTGCTTGATGAAACATCGCAATGTTTGAATCATCACAACGTTTGATCAAAA
This sequence comes from Papaver bracteatum, assembly GCA_023529315.1. Classification (NCBI taxonomy): domain Eukaryota; kingdom Viridiplantae; phylum Streptophyta; class Magnoliopsida; order Ranunculales; family Papaveraceae; genus Papaver; species Papaver bracteatum. The sequence continues at coordinate 4,594,882 of JAJJWX010000811.1, read as the reverse complement.
CATGATTCAAAACATCACATTGATCAAACGTTGTGATGATTCAAACATGATTCCTCAATCATCGCTATGATTCAAGAAATAACTAGATCTTCTTCGCAAAAAATATAAATCTATTAAGATCGTTGATTTCGGATGCAGTTATTCTAGATTTGATACATAAATCCTCAATCTGCACGTTGTGGGTGAGGTGATTAGGTTTAGTATTACCCTTAGTATTAAGATGCAAATACAATTACGGTTCGTCTTCATCGTCTGTAAAATTCTCTCAATTTCTCCGCCACCAATATCTAACGACAATTTACTCTACTACCCCTACGCGTGATACCAGGCTGCTTACCCCAAAACCAAACTAGGCCAAAGTCTTGCCAGGACTGGTGTTGACTGTTCATGCTAAAACTGCTTCAGCTTTTCATCAGTGAATATAAACGCATCTAATGAATCACTGTTCATACTGCAGTTGTTAAGCTAGTGTATGGTCCCTTTTAGAACTATGTAGAGTAGTTGCTTCATTCTAATCACCTGTCTCCTTGACTTCTTAGTGCAGCGGATATATCGAAAAGAAAGAAAAGAGATAGTTTGTTCAGACCTCGAATTATTCCTAGGAATAACGACTATGAACGAAGATAATTATTTAGACCTCGGTTTCCCGACTATAAATCTATAATACAAAACACCATGGGTTTTTTAGCACCGACGGCCAGATAACATTTTTAGAGACAAATGGATGATCCGACCATCCCGATCACATCCTAGCAATAGGCATCCGACGATCATGGTGTTTGTAACCTCTTTTATTATGAACCTTAATTTATTGATCTTTAATTAATGGATCATATATAACTCAAGATATTAATTAATGGATAACATAACTCAAGATATTAATTAAAATAATAAATGTGGAAGCAAACAAAAAATGCTTAGGCCATATATATTACGTTTACAAACACAATAATAAGATAATTTTGGACCGGATTAAACGTAAACTGGCAATTAGGATACCTAACCGTACATTTATTCATTTTGTGTAAGATATTCAGTGAAATCATATATGCATTTACTAGATTTATTGCTTCAAGAAAAATTAACTAAATTTGGTTGTTGCAAGGTAAATTTGATGGAAAGTGATATAGATATGTAGACTATATATTCAGGGGCGGAGCCAAGAATTTGGTTAAGGGGGTGCAAAAAAAAAATTTAGGGGGTGCAAAAATACAAAATTAGGCTTGGGTATTGAAAAAAAAAATCGGTTGGGCCTAAATTAGGCTTTGGAGCCAGCTAGGCAGGGGGTGCAAGAGCACCCCATTGCAATGGGTTGGCTCCGCCCCTGTATATATTACTTAGATAATTTGGTTGTCACATTTCATATATATATATATATATGTATGGATAATTTTATTATGTATTTATGAACATTATTTTAGATTAAAGGTATATATAAAATTTTCAGGAATTGAACAATCAAAATGATGGGAAAAAAAGTACATCAGTCAGATTAAGGCATTGTCGTTACGGCACGGTCAGATAACATTTTGAGAGACAAACGTTGCATCCGACCACCCCAGACACATCCGAGACAAAGACATCTGACGGATGTAAGATTGTAACCTTCTTCAATTATTAATATATTCATTGATAACCCTCATAATTAATTGCTCACTAATTAAAAAAATTAATGTACCAACAAAAAACTCCTTACCAATTATATGCTACAACTATGTAAAACTCATATTTTATATTTAAAAAAAAATCAGACTCATATCTTTTTAAAATCGAATTTTCCCGCCTTCATCAACCTAAAAAAAATAATAACATTTAAACATATGCGGCTACAACATATAAAACTCTTATTTCTACCTTAAAATAAACTAAGTGTCCTTAATCAACTCGCAAACAAAAAAGAACATTATGTTAAAAATACGAAAAATTCATTTTCATTTAACTCAAATTTTTTTCGGGAAACAATCGAAAAATAAAGATAGATACATATAATTGAGATCTATCCAAATAATGAATCACCAAAACATTTTACTTCGATCGTAGGCCTAATTTTAATTTTATTGAAAAAAGAAAGGTTATTTTAAAACTTATAATTGACCTAGCTAGGACATGTACACTCGCAAGTTTGCATTCTTTGAGGCTTTGCAAATGGGACAACAATCTAGCTTGGAATCGCATTCCTTTTAAAGCTTCATACACTGACACTGAAAACCTCAATCTTTTCATAAACCTTCCTAATTTTTTGGGCGGTTTCCTTTTTTCTCTGCATCTTTTAAATGTATTTTTTTTATCTTCTTGATCCTGAATATCTTTTCCTCCATAACAACACGATTGAGCATCGTCATCTAAACCTTCCATATTAGTATCACCAAATCCTTATATATTATCATGATTCACCTCCATCTTCTCAACTCCTAATTTGGTGTTGCAAATATCGAATATGGAAAAAGTGTAGAGTGATGTTATATTTTCAACCAGAAATATATGGTTGCAAATGTCGATGAATATTCAGCATAATGGTCTGAATACAACACAAAACAATATCAAAGACCACCAATTTTTGGGGATCAACTAAAAAAATTATTTATTTCAGGACAAAATAAAATAATTTACCCGACATTTTATTAGAAATTATTATTTTAATCAATTACAAGTATACCGAATTCATAATTATTTGGATGATAAATATCTTAGATTTTCATACCCACAAATTCTCATGGGTTAAAATAAATCTTATCATAGTTGGTAGTATTTATATATTTAAATTAGTATGACCAAAAATTATTTTGACTTATGCCGTGCCGTTATGGCACGAGTTATTTCTAGTAAGAATCACAATTAAACTTGAATAAGTTTAATAAAAATAATTTTCATTAATTAAATCAACTCCCTTCAACAATAAGTAGAAGACCCTTAAATAGACGTGGCAAAAAACCCTAACTTGTGCGACAAGAGAGGATGAAAACAACCCACAACCGACTCAAACTCTAAATTTGCTATTTTTGGAAAATTTGAGATTTTCCTAAATAATGAAAGTACTTATCAAAACAAACTACGAGCCACAAACGGGGACTCAAACGGACTCTTAACGAAGAAGTTATTAGCGAAATAAAACTTTCCTAAAACGGCAAAAACGGGTCTAAGACGCCCGAGACAATCGAATATGGCTAAATTTATAAGACCAAGGTAGTCATAGACTCCTTGTCATGTTTATTGGGCCGTTTCCCATCAAAATAGACACCCGCCGGTCTGTTTCACAACAGTCGGGTCTTTTGCCTCCAAATAGGCTATGGCGTACTCGTCTGCATCATTCTCCCGGGGTTGAGAGAAATTCTCCCTCGAATTTTGCTGATCCTCGTCTTCTGAATTATCTCCATGATAGGGAACCAAATGTTTTACATTAAAAACATCAGAAGTACGGATATGGCTAGGAAGCTTCAACTTATAAGCATTTGGATTAATCTTAGCAATAATTTCCACCGGACCAATCTTACGTGCCTTTAATTTGTTATATTCACCCACAGAGAAACGATCTTTTGTTAATACCGCCCACACAAAATCTCCTACTTCAAAATTCACATCTCTACGCTTCATGTCTCTTCTTTGCTTATACTTCTCATTAGCCTGCATTAACTGTTCTTCAGCCAACTTGTGAATTTGTTGCAATTGTTGGATGCGCTCTTCAGCTCTAGCTTCAATTCTCTGCAAATCAGGAACATGTGCTAAATCCACCGCTGATCGTGGGTTGTATCCGTAAACAACCTCGAAAGGACTCATGCATAGACTACAGTTTACTGAGCGATTAAATGCAAACTCTGCTTGGCAAAGTTTCTGATCCCAACTCTTCAGATTTTCTCCGACCAGACATCGTAATATATCACCTAATGAACGATTCACAACTTCTGTTTGTCCATCACTTTGAGGATGATATGCGCTACTGAAGTTAAGTCTTGTATTAGCTAACTTACATAATGTCTTCCAGAAATAACTAAGGAATCTTGTGTCCGGGCCACTAATAATTGAACAAGGCAATCCGTGCAAACGATATATCTCACGAAAAAACAATTCAGCTACCTTCAGGGCATTAGTAGTCTTCTTACAAGCAATGAAATGCGCCATTTTTGAAAAACGGTCAACAACTACAAAGACTGAATCATTTCCCCTTTGAGTTCGAGGTAATCCCAACACGAAGTCCATACTCAAATTTGTCCAAGGTTGACTTGGAACTTTCAACGGCATATACAAACCTGCATTAGACGCTTTCCCTATCCACAAATCTTCCAACCTTACGTCTCATGGTAGGCCAGTAATAGGACTTCGAAACAAGGTGAAAAGTCTTGTCTCTGCCCATATGTCCTTCGTCATGTAAATCTTTGAGAATCTTTAACCTAAGACTAGAATCTGGTATACATAACTGATTTTCCTTAAATAGAAAACCTTCATGCAGATGGTATTCACTCCTTGCTCCTATGTTGAGAACAGCCACAATCTCCGCAAAATACGGGTCAGTTTGAATAAGATCAGAATATGAATCGAAATCCAATACCTCAATTTTCATGGTATTAAGCAACAGACTCCTGCGACTTAAGGCATCAATGACTTGATTCTCAAGATCCAGCCTTGTGTTTTAGCACAAAAGTGAATTCTTGTAGATAACCAGCCCACTTACCATGCCTAAAAGAAAGCTTTTCTTGGCTGTTGATGTGCTTCAAAGAATCATGATCAGAAAACATTACGAACTCGTTATGAATAAGATAGTGCCGCCAATGCTTCAAAGCCTGAATTATTTCATAGAACTCCACATCATAGGTATTGTAGTTGAGCCTAGCACCATTCAACTTCTCGCTGAAATAAGCCACTGGACGTCCTTCTTGACTCAAAACAGCTCCAATTCCCACCTTTGATGCGTCACAGTGTAATTCAAACGGTTTGTTGAAATCAGGTAGCACTAATATTGGTGCAGTAATAAGCTTTGTTTTGACAGCTTCAAAGGCTTCATCAGCCTTGTCTGACCATGAAAACTTTCCTCCTTTCATGCATTCAGTGATTGGGGCCATAATGGTACTGAAGTGGGGGATAAAACGTCGGTAAAAAGAAGCAAATCCGTGGAAACTTCTTACCTCGTGCAAAGTACTAGGTTTAGTCCAATTTTTAACAGCTTCAACCTTGGACTCATCCACCTTGATCCCATCCTTGGTCACAACATAACCGAGAAACAAAATCTGATCTGTTATGAAAGAACACTTCTTAATGGCTGCAAACAGTTTCTCCCTGCGTAACACGGACAACACTTCTCGAAGATGTTGGACATGCAAGTCCATATTAGCACTATAAACGAGAATATCATCAAAATAAACAACCACAAAGTACCGATAAAAGGTCTCAGTACTTGATTCATGGTACGCATGAATGTACTTGGAGCATTGGTCAAACCAAATAGCATAACCAGCCACTCATATAAACCCTCTCGAGTTTTGAAAGCAGTCTTCCAATCATCACCTTCAAGAATCCTTATCTGATGATATCCGCTTTTCAAGTCTAACTTGGTGAACACCTTCGCTCCACTCAACTGATCTAACAATTCATCCAATCTTGGAATAGGAAAGCGGTATTTGACAGTGATTTTGTTGATAGCACGACTGTCAACACACATCCTCCAAGTTCCATCTTTCTTCGGGATCAACAAAGATGGAACATCGCACGGACTAAGACTTTGTCGGATCAATCCCTTTTGTAACAACTCTTCAACTTGGCGACGAAGTTCTTCATGCTCTTTAGGACTCATTCTGTAGTGTGCTTTGTTTGGAAAGCTTGATCCAGGAATTAGATCAATGCGATATTGAATATCCCGGAGCGGTGGTAACTCATCAGGCAATTCGTTAGGAAAGACATCGGAAAATTCTTCAATTAAAGGTTGAGCTTCAATGGGGATACTACTTTCATCATGTTTTTCTTTGCCAATCAACACATATAGTTCACTTGCATTTTCCATCTCCTCTTCAAACTGCTTGAATGACAAGAGATTGGTAACTTCTACGGTAGATGGTTTTGGGACAATTTCTTTACTGGGTACAAGTACTATACGGATGTCGTCCCATAAAAAACTGTAGGTATTCTTATAGCCATCATGACTAATTTTTCTGTCAAATTCCCATGGACGGCCCAACAACAAATGACAAGCGTCCATACTAGTAACATCACACCATAATTTATCTTTATATTTGTTACCAATTGAAAAAGAAATCAAGCAACGTTTGTTTACTTTTACCTCGTTCCCTTTTTTAAGCCAGGAAAGCTTGTAAGGATGTGGATGTGCCTTGGTTTCTAGCTTGAACCTTTTCACAACCTCTTCATCAATCAGATTTTCGCAACTGCCAGGATCAATAACAAGGCGACAAACCTTTCCTTCAATCGTGCAAGTTGATTGGAATATATTGGTACGCAACCACATATCATCATCCTCTTGACGCGGAGTAAGAAAACTTCTTCTCACCACAAAGTTGACTCCTTGATCACCGTAAACAATTTCATCAGTAGGATCATCATCTTCAGAAGCATCATCAAAAATTCCATCATCACAATTATTTTCTTCACTGAACAACACCTTATTCACCCGTTCTCCATTCTGACAATCACTTCCTTTATGTCCAGATTCCCCACACTTATGACATCGGCCTCCGAAAGTATTAATTGGGGTTTTATTTGATGTAGAAACAGAATTAGGTTTACTATATGTACCTTGTGTGGAAGTACTCCGGTTACTCATTGGAGATGTTGTCGCATTGGTATTCCAACTCGAGCTTCTACGCCCCGCTTGCTTCTCTATCTTCCTTGCTCTATGATGTGCATCCGAAATTGAAAGACAATCAAACATATTGAGTGTGTCCTGATATTGTGGTGGTAGACCACCTATATAACGAGCCACTGTTTGCGCTTCCGTCTCCGACAAGTCGTTAAGAGTAAGTAGACGGTAAAACTCCTTGGTGTACTCATCGACATAACGTGCTCCTTTGCGTAGGTTTTGCAGCTGCTGGTACATCATGCCAACATGGTTATGTGGCAAAAATTCAGCTCTCATGTGTTTCTTCATCTTCTCCCACGAGTCCAACTTCTCCTTCCCCTTGCGACTTCGTTGCAGTTTATGTTGTTGCCACCATGAATTAACTCTCCCACGGAACATAGTTGCTACTAACGAAACTCGTTTGTTATTTGGTACATCTTTAAATTCCAAGACTTCCTCAACCGTATTCAACCAAGAAAGAAACTCTTCTGGTTCTAAACCACCATGAAATTCTGGAATCTCTACTTTTATTCCTGCCGTCCAACGTTCAGAATCTTCACGTCGGTTTCTATTAGCAAAACGGTTGTCGTTACCATCTTCTTCTTCATCTTCTACGTCTTCTTCACGCAGGATGTTACGTCGAATCAACGTACCCTCAATATCTACTATTAATTGTTCTCTCAATTCATTAACGTTGATAACTTCTGGAGCACCTCCTCGACCTCGACCTCTAACTTGTACTCTTGGAGGCATCGTATAAACCCTAAAATCGACGCGGCTCTGGTAACCAAACTAGTGCAGCGGATATATCCAAAAGAAAGAAAAGAGATAGTTTGTTCAGACCTCGAATTATTCTTAGGAATAACGACTATGGACGAAGATAATTATTTAGACCTCGGTTTCCCGACTATAAATAAGAATCACAATTAAACTTGAATAAGTTTAATAAAAATAATTTTCATTAATTAAATCAACTCCCTTCAACAATAAATAGAAGACCCTTAAATAGACGTGGGAAAAAACCCTAACTTGTGCGACAAGAGAGGATGAAAACAACCCACAACCGACTCAAACTATAAATTTGCTATTTTTGGCAAATTTGAGATTTTCCTAAATAATGAAAGTACTTATCAAAACAAACTACGGGCCACAAACGGCGACTCAAACGGACTCTTAACGAAGAAGTTATTAGCGAAATAAAACTTTCCTAAAACGGCAAAAACGGGTCTAAGACGCCCGAGACAATTGAATATGGCTAAATTTAGAAGACCAAGGCAGTCATAGACTCCTTGTCATGGTTATTGGGACGTTTCCCATCAAAATAGACACCCGCCGGTCTGTTTCACAACAGTCGGGTCTTTTGCCTCCAAATAGGCTATGGCGTACTCGTCTGCATCACTTCTACTCCCTTGTCATCGTAACTTGATTTGCTCGAGTAGATTGCAGTGCGCGATGTCCAGCTAGGATAGCCAACCAGATGGCATGAGAGGTGTCATGGCATATAGCCGATGTAGGCACGAGCTGCCAATTAGTCATGTAGTCCTGAATCCTACAATTTGTATTTCCTACCAATCCAGAAGCTATGTTTCTTAGATTCCTTGGATCTAATTGTCAAATTCTCATCTGGGGTAAGTGGAACACTTTTTAAGTCATTCATCGACTCTTTAAGCTAGCATTCTTGCACTTGTGTTGAACGCCTCCGATGCAGCACCGGGGACATACACCTCTCCACTAGTTCCTGGAGTACTTAAGTCCAGGAACTGACATCGCATATTATTATCGGGGTGGTAGGGCTGGAGAACTGCTATTTATATTTGTGTGGCCGTGAAACAAGCACAGTATCTGTTCCATGCTTTATGACTGCTAACCATCGACCCCTCGAGGCGCTCCATATCTAGACGTGGCGAATTAGCAGTCAACAAATTAACGACCAAGCATAGAAAATGTTTGTGAGTCTGTGACAAAAGATTCCAGCTTTTTCTTTCTTTCCCCATTTTCATGACTGTTCTATAATTTTTCTTTGTTAAATATTAAATAATTACATTAAAATGGTATTTAGGAATATATATATATATATAGAATCGGGGGACAGATTTTCTGTAGTGGAACATATGTATTATTCACAACCTCTTTTCTTTTTCATTTTTTTCTTGTTTACTGGGAGCTGAAAAGAAATCAAATGGACTGTTTAGGAAACCCATATTTCATGTCTGCTAAATGACCTATATATATGGGAAGGCGTTTGAGACTCTCGTGAATCATTGTATGCTGCTGCTGTTAAGGAAAGCTGGAAAAACTAGCTAGTTTGACTATGGGAAGTGAGAACTTTGGTCAAACTGTGTTGGCTTTTTTCAGTAAAGGAGGAAAACTTAACATATAAACAATTTGTAACCCAAAATAATAACACAAAAAATCCAGATTTGTAACCCAAATTAATAACACAAAAATCCAGATTTTTGTCTCGTAATCCAAAAATTACGGGTACTAAAATTTCAAATCATACGGCAACTTGAAAGTTGGAACTATAATGCAAAAGCTTTTTTTTTATAGAAAAAGAGGTTTCCCTCGTAATATTGATAAGAACGTACCATACTCTCTATAAGGAGAGTTCCGATACACCCCGTTACATCTTCATTCCAAGTTTGAATGTTTAAATAGTTTAAAATTGCCCATAGGCTATCCATTTTCCAAATATGCTTGATAACATATTTGTTACAAAAAAAACAGAGATTTTAGCAGCCCAGATTACATTGATTCTTAACACAAGATTGAAAGCCTGAACTTTGAAGTTTATATCTAACTTAGTTATGTTGCCTACATCTGCAGTATTCTTATATCTTTGCTCCTTTGCTGTTACGTAACCCATAATCTGCCACTGTGATCTAAAATTTCATACGATTCATCTTTTACTCAATCACTTGATTTGTTTATGTAAAATTCACATAGACACGAGATAATGCTATATATAATTATTTATTCATTCGTATCGTAAAAACAAACTTTGGTTGGATTTGTCCTTTGGCATAGTACGTCGTCCCTTGGATAAAGCTGAGATGACGTTACTCGGCCTATTCTTAGTACGCATAACTTTGTGGGTGGACAATGAATGTGTCAATGACAAAGCAATGCATGTTTTTATTGGCGGAAAGGGCCCTCCCTCTGTGCAGCACCAGTTTGTTCGTTTTATAATTCTAGTGTTTGGCTTTTCTGTTGTGTTTCTTGTTGTAAAATGATTAGTGATCTCAGTACGGCACTACTTTGTTAGTTACTGATGATATTTGATAGTGGTGGTGGTGGCAGGCAATGCAACAAAAACTAAAGTGATGGCCTCACCACATGCAATCAGCAAACTACTGCTTTGCGTTTTGGTCCACCTGATTTAACCACTTTCTTATCCATGTCGATCCTTTATCACCTTTGGCTTTGTGTCAAGCGAAAGCTATAACCACTATGCTGCCCATTCGTTGCTGTTGAGCCATTTTAGCTGTAGACAACCATTGGAGATGTACGACTTGCTGACTAGCTAGTATTTTGATTTTACATTCTTTTGATTTTATTTTATTTTTTTGCTGGAAAGGGATAGCTCTACGTAAGACAATGTTCGGCAACCTGAAGTTGAAGTAAATTCTCTGAAGTTAGAAGTAGCAGGGAATTTATTTTAATAGGACGTTTGGATATACATATAAAAGTTGTTTTATGATTTTTAGAAGTCAAAAAGTTAAAAATTAGTCTGGATAACCAATTTCAGAATGATTTCTAAAAGCAAAAAGTTTAATTTTTTGTGAATCAATTTTTTCTTTTTGCTTTTGATTTCTAGTTTTAACTTCTGATTCTAGTATCCAAACGCGTTATTAGAAAAAATCCAATTATTCTGATTTTATTTCCAAATTAACTTTCGACTTTATCCTAACTAGGGGTGGGACTTGGGTTGAGTCAACCCACCCAACCCATGCCCAACCCGAACATTGGGCGGACATGGACAACGTATTTCAAAACTTTGGGCAAGCTTGGGCATAAATTTTATGGACCCGAGTTAAATTTGGGCAAGCATGGGCACAAATATTTCTAACCCAAACAACCCGCCCAACCCGAAGAACTATATATAAGATATTTTTTATAATTAGTATATCATCTATTTAGAGAAATTTTAGATATTCTCTTCAAATCTATTAATGAAAATATAAATTATTCTCATTAATCATTTGATATGAAAAGAGTTTATATTATTGTAAATAATCTTTAGTTATTTGGAAATTTAAAATAAATGGAGCAATTAAATCTTATTATTACTAAATTTATTATTATCACATTAACAAATTTGTATGTCTAATGGAACTTGGGTCAATCCGAGGCACCCGGGGAACCCGAGAAACATAACTTGGGCGGACTTGGGCAACACCTCAATGGGTTCCACGGGTTCGATGGGCAATCTGGTTAAAGAATTCCTAGCTCTGGTCTGCCTCATCCAAACCTTCTAACCCGCCCAACCAACCCAAGTCCCACCCCTAATCCTAACTAAGACACAAAGTGTGTCATTTTTAAAATAAAGTATAAAGTGCCAATGATAACGTTAGCCAATCACGGAAAAATAAATTATCAATACTTTGTTGATATTTTCTTAATATTTTGAATAATCACGATTGATATGGACATGTATCAAGATCTGCATGGATATAATTTGAGTGATCTGACAGTCAGAATCCGTTATAATAGCTTGTCCTAGGTAAATAGTACTTCCCCCTAATCTTACAACTCTGCCATATAAATCACCCTAGTTTTCTTGGGGCTTGTAGGTAAAAATCAACGAGCGACTAGAAAGTTTATTTTATTTATTTTATTTGTGTATCAGAGTAGAATGTTGTTTTTGTTGAGCCTTGTCGATAACGAATATCTCGACTATGCGGTTGATTATTGTTAGCACTATGCCACTATTTTAGATTTGTTTCACAACAAATTTTCAACACCTTCAATGATTATTCCTAAGATTAATAAATATCTCTGCTTCCAGGACAGCTTTCCTAGGAGTATTCCATTACAAATTAAATGGTGTTAAATGACTTTGAAGCCATGATATTAGCCTTGCAACTTCTTCTAAGAATATCATTTGATGCAAATCAATATCACAAACCATATAAGAGTATTATTTAAGTGTCATGACCTCATTTGCTTTTCATTTTTCTTCAGTCTAATAACAGTATAACACACAATAATCTCTTTATTTTTGTTAAGTGCGTTTTCACTGTGGATATAGATATCAAAGGAGGGTCCTCTTCAAGATAAGTATCACAAAATTGAGTAAACAAATGCAAAGAAATTCCTTAAAACGAAATTAAAGGATGGAAACGTAACATCACAAACCACAATCCACAAATAGATTTCTTTTTCTTTCTTTTTCTTTTCTTTTTGTTGATAGCAAAACACTTATAATATTTTACAATATCCTAAAGACAAACTATTCTAATAATCTTTAAGCATCACATTATGATTAGAATTTGAGCATTCCAAAATTTGCAAGCTATAATGGCAGCACTCATTTTGTCATTGGGGTCAATCCACAGGGTAGAGCTGTTGTAGTGATATCATGGCTGCTACCGCGGGTAACCGTTACCGGGAAGACGCCGGAATTATACTATAACATAAACTAAAAAGTGATTTGTCTTATATGTATTTTAATATTCTCTATGTTAATCTGGTGCCACTTGTTAGAAATATTGTACTTTTCCTATATAATCGTTGGGATCATTCAACAACACTACTTAACATCAATTTGATGTTTGAATACCACATTAATAATAATTGTTCGAATAGATTAAGTTAAGAAGCCGAAAACTAATTGCCGGAACCAATTTTGAAACAATATTTAATAGTAAAAAAAATGACTTCCGAGATCTTCTTCTGCGTCTAATTGTCAAACGATTTCTAACTACTTTCCATGAGGTTTTCCCGCATAGGTTTGCTTTATGCTAGACCAACCCAACCGGCGATTTCCGACAAGTCTTTCTGTATTTGGAGAGCGGAGACCTCACTTAATTTCAAGGTTTTGTTTGAACTTAAACCAAGCGAACAATAATCGTAAAATGTATCATTTTCTTATATTGCACTTTTACCAATCTTTCGAAAGTGTCGTGAAACTCTCCTCTGTCAAGCGTAAGTGTTATTAGAAGTTGCTATGAACTAGTTCGCAGGAAATTATTTTGCTCTAGCAGTGCTAGAGCATTTTTTTGAACTAGCAGCGTTTGCGACCGTTGGATGGAAGAAATGTGATGTCAGCAGAAGACAAAAAACATGCAATGACGTCACATTCACAGGATCTAATGGTTAGAATCGCTGCTAGAGCAAATGCTGCTAGAGCAAACTCGTTCCCTAGTTCGCATCGAATCATCTAGTAAATCTTCTCGCACAACTAAAATTTTGAATCTAAATTTTTATATGCTCCTCAATGAGTATCAATTTGCATTTGTAGTTAATTGGTTGATTAAGCATGCAATTAATACTCTTGTATTACTAATTTTGTGTTTTTTGTTTAAAAATAACGTGTTAATAGCATGCTTGGATACCATTCCAGAAATTACTTTTTGAAAAAGCAAAAATGTCAGAAGTCAGCTTGAATACACGACTTCTGAGTGATTTCTACAAACAAAAAGTCTTGATGGCTGTAGTTTATGGATGAATCCATAAACAAAAAAATTGTGAAGCAAACATTTTATTTTTGTCTTCTACTTGTGGAAAAGCATAACACTTTTGTTTCTAATAACCAAACATGCTACGAGTGTTTTTCACTTGTATCGTAAAATTAGCCTTTCTAACTCTTAAAAGTATAAATATATAGTATTTTTTATTTTTGTGAAGCTGAAAACTTCACTTCAGACTTCCGAAAGCCATTAGCAGTACCCCCATGGCCCCCAAACAAACTTTAAAATAATGAATGATTAAAACATTTTGTGAAATCCACCCCTAAAACGAAAACTAGCCTCCCTCTATCACCAGCTAAAAAGACAAAATAGCTGATAATGTTTTACACCAAAAATCATGCCCCATCCAACCTGCTGCCCCCTATATAAATTATCTTCATCCATCTCTCATTTCTTCATTCCACTCAAACCCTCTTCTTCTCTCATACAATCTTGTGTTTTAAAAAATACAAGCAAAATGAGAACCGGTGTCACCATTATTCACAGATCTTTATCAACATCATCATCGGCACAATCTTTATCTCCATCAATAGCAGCTGCACCAATTCATTCACCATGGCATTCACCAATACCTTATTTATTTGGAGGATTAGCAGCTATGTTAGGCTTAATAGCTTTTGCTCTGTTAATTCTTGCTTGTTCTTATTGGAAATTGTCTGCGTTTTTGGACAATGATAGTGAAAGATCAAGAAATGATTTAGAAAATGGTGATGATGATGATAAATCAGTTGATCAAGAAAACATTAAAGTACATGTTGTTTATGAAGAGAAAATTGTTGTGATTATGGCTGGTGATGTTAAACCTACTTATTTAGCTACACCAATTGATTATCCTAAACCAAATACAACTTCTGAAAATTCCAAAAATGAAGATGAGATGATGAACTCATTAGATGAAAAAACTAAAGAAGAAGAAAGTGATGTAAGGGTGGAAACAGAAAGTAGAGATGCCATTGAAAACCCACATCAGCATCATCAAATTATCCACTGACGTTTGATATTTTCTTGTTTTTTTCTTTTTTTTTTTCTCTTGTATTTCAAGAGTTGGTCTGGTGTGGGTGTTTCTCTAGAGACTGCAGGGGAGGGAGAGTTAATTCTGTACTTCTATGGTATATGTAGATGTAGTACAGAGATTTTGTTATAAATTTTGATTATAATCAAGGGGATTTAGTTTGAATTCCTGATTAATTAGCCTGAGTCGTTAACATTTCTGGTTGGAAATGGACTGCCTGAAAAAGCTGCAAACTGAAAAGCTAGAAACATCAACATGATTCATCAACAACAAAAAAAACAATAACAAAAACAGGAGAAAAGTTGCTTATTGCTACAGGGATGTTAATAGTTTGCAAGGGGTGTACCAATCTATGCTTTGGGCTGTTTTGTCTTATTTGAAATTGTGTACACCCCCTAGCTATTTTTGTAAACCCTTTAGCACTAATGGGAAAGTGGAGTATACGTGTTGATTTGGATGTGATATGTGAAAACACGAGACGCGTAGGAATTCCGTGATTATAATAATAATTTTAACCTGACGAGGCAAATTATTTTACCAGTTGCCATGAATATTCACGTGAATGAACCAACAGTTATTCACGCACTAATTTCACAAATCATGTGCCGTTGGGTCATACTATTGTGCCTTTCGTGAGGAACCTGGACATGGGGAGGACGAATGACCAATATACCATATCCGGGGGCTTCTAAGAGCGTCCAGTCATGGACTAAAAACTCGACTAAAGGACATACAGTCGGGAAAACTAATCGCAGTGGGGGTGACTAAAACCAAATATTTGGTTTTAGTTGGAGAGAGAGTGAAATCTGGACCAAATTTGGTCTCGACTCTCGACTAAAACTGATTATAGTCAGACGGAATTTCAAAGTACGCCTGATGACAGGCGTAACCAAATGTCCGCGCCGCAACCAGGCGTAAACCAAATGTTCGCCCGTGTTTTTTATTTTTCTTCATGTCAAGCGTAACCAAAGGTTCGCCCCCATGGGGCGCACTTTGAATCTCCGCCCCATGGGGATCACTTTCAAAGTACGGCCCATTGGGGCTCATGATTTGTTGTCCGCCTGGTTGCTAGGCGTAGACCAAATTTCCGCCCGTTTACCAGGCGTAAACCAAATGTCCGCCCGTGTTTTTTTTTTTTTTTTCTTCTTCTTTTCAAGCGTACATTTTCATCTCCGCCCGTGTATAGTTTTGCTCTCCACCGCTGCGTACATTTCATCTCAAACCCATATAATTTTAGTATTTGGTTATGGTTTTGGTTTTAGTATGGTCCATAATTGTGGACGCTCTAAAGCTCATTTGTTATTTGGTGAGTGATAGCATGCAATGCATTTTGGTGCAAGCTCGGCTCGGTAATCACCTTTGAGCCAAAAAAAAAAAAAAAAAAGTTGAGATTCTGAGTCCGTCACCAGAACCTGAAGCTACATGGTGCATAAGATCATCAATTCAGAAATGGACCGGATTAGACATCTGAGAGTGACTTCCTTGCGAGAATTATCAAAAATTAGAATACTCGGCTGGGTGCACAGACTGTACAGAAACTACATGATTGGACACAGTAGGGTTGCGTCATTGTGGTAATTAACGGAACATGATTGGACACAATTGTTTGGAACTTTGTGTCTCGCAGATACTGATTGGACTAAAGAATATCGTACATAAGATTAGTATATCGGGATTATTGTTGGAACAATTTCACACCTGCCGAATAAAGATTAAAGTGACTGATCAAGTAGTTCTCTCTAGGATTTTTTGATAAAGTACCCTTGTTATTCACATTACATTAAAAAAATGCCCACATTTTTTAAAATTTTGTTAAAATACCTTTCCCTTGACTATTTTATTCAAAAAACGTGAAACACCAGTTAGCAGACGTTAACGCCTACGTGGCATCGTCAAAAAGACTAAAAAACCCTTCCTACCGAGTAGAAATGAATCGCCGAGTCAACAAGAAACACGGTCTGATTGGTCTGTTTCACTGACTTGAATGGACCAATTCTGCAAATGTCTATTTTTCAGTCATTGCCGGACAGTCTTCGTCCTGCAAATGTGTCCTAACATTCATCAAATACTTTGTTCACACCCATTCTCCACCTGGTTTATCTTGAAAATCATTCACAACTTAAAACCGATTCTCCCCTCCCGAACCCATCTCTTCTCTTCCTTGAGTCGAACACCATCAACCTTCATCACAGAATCTGTTTAAACAACCCATTTCACCATCAACGTACACACGGACTTAGCATATCTTCTCAATCTTTCTCATACTACAGCTATATCTCCGCAAAACCCATTTGTTCTTCCACACAACAGATCATGAATAACCCTTGAATCTACTATATTCATCCATGTTAATCAGTTCATCATCTTCTCTAAAATGTACCATGTATAAGATGAAATCTAACACCTAAAACAATCTAATTCGTTTACATAACCCCAAATTGAAGAACCCTAAGAATTTTCACAAATTGAAGAATCTACAAACCCATTAAATTAGTCGATCATCAAATCATTAGAAAAAATACAACCACCAATCGTACAATTAAAAATCGACAAATGCTTCGCTGCAACATCAATAACATACCACAACAAACCCTTTGCTGCAACATCAATAACAAACAATACTAAAAATTGATAAACCCTAAAAATATACCTAATCTTTAAATCTCTGCAATCAAACAACAATCAATCATCTCCAAATCGAAGAATCTAAGAATTTAACAGACTCCCATTGAATCAATTTAACAGAAACCCATCTCCAACCAAGATTAGATTTTTTTTTCGTTATCAACATAATAAAAACCCAATTTATTTTTTTGAGTAATCTTCAAATCTTTGTATACAAATCTTCAAATCTCTGTTATCATACCCTAGATATGATGTCAATGTCTTCTTTTCCATCTTTAAATTAGATTTTCTCCATAATTGGTTTTTAGGGTTATAACACGATCAAAATTTATATCATAGTTATAACTAAAAAAATCAATCATACAAAATCTAATCTAAATATATGAAATTAATTAAGCACCAACAGAAGAAAAATTTTTTTTTTTTTTTTTTTAGATGTAGAGAGAATGGTTATCTAAAGAAGAAGAAGAAGATAAAAGAGATGGCAATTTTTTGGGGGTTTAGAAACGTCTGGGTATTAAGGTTGCACAAGGATAAGGAAGTAATTTATGTCAATTTCTTGACCTGGTAAACATATATTGACTATCTTTTATAGGCCCAGAAAGAAAAACAAACGGTAGGGGAACTTTTGAAAATTTTAAAATATCGGGGGTAAAATTTTAGTTGGGGTGAATAAAGCGGGGCACTTTATAAAAATTCCCTTCTCTCTAAGACGTTTCGTGGCTCCGCCTTGAGTTTTGTGCAAGCAGTCTATCTTCGTCACAATGTCCCCAGGATAAAACAGCCGAGAAAAACTCTCGTTGATATTTCACGCACACAGTAAGAAATCGATCACTATCACTCTTTCAATCTTGCTCAGAAAACTGGTCTCTTGATTCACAAAGACAGTAGAAAGAAAACTCATGCCTTTCTGGTTCTCAAAACTGGCTTATTATAGCCTTAGCAATTAATACAAAATTAATGGGAATAATTTTTTATTTTATTTTTTGATGGAAAGAGATAATAGATTAACTAGCAAATATAGTACATGAGATTTACAATATCATTTTTATCGAAAACATTAGAATCTATGCTAGTTGATTGAACTTTTAGATGCATATTATCCGACATATGTTGAAGATTTTTAATCCTTGCCTCCTTCGCAATATAGTCCGCTGCTGAGTTATTCTTCCTCTTAATATGTTTCACTTTCGCTTGAGGAAGACCGCTCCTTCGCAATAAATTTTGTTTTTAATTGTCTCCATAAAATCCTCTGTAACAGTCCAAAAACAGTCGGATAATTTATGCCAGAATAAATGCAGTTTAATCCGTAATTAAAACCAGTGAAAACGTTTTTGAAAAAATCTTTTAAAAAAGAAGCAAAAAAATACTTTCAAATTCAAGAGACCTCCCAAGAAAACATTAGAATCTATGCTAGTTGATTGAACTTTTAGATGCATTTTGTTTTTGAATCTTTTTAATCCTTGCCTCCTTCGTCATTCCATTATTCTTCCTCTTAATAAATTTCCCGCTCCTTCGCAATAAATTTTGTTTTTAATTGTCTCCATAAAATCATGTGTAACAATCCAAAAACAGTCGGATAATTTATGCCAGAATAAATGCAGTTTAATCCGTAATTAAAACCAGTGAAAACGTTTTTGAAAAAATATTTTTAAAAAGAAGCAAAAAAATACTTTCCAAATTCAAGAGACCTCCCAAGAAAACATTAGAATCTATGCTAGTTGATTGAACTTTTAGATGCATATTATCCGACATATGTTGAAGCTTTTTAATCCTTGCCTCCTTCGCAATATAGTCCGTTGTTGAGTTATTCTTCCTCTTAATATGTTTCACTTTCGATTGAGGAAGACTTCTCCTTCGCAATAAATTTTGTTTTTAATTGTCTCCATCAAATCCTCTGTAACAGTCCAAAAACAGTCGGAAAATTTATGCCAGAATAAATGCAGTTTAATCCATAATTAAAACCAGTGAAAATGTTTTTGAAAAAATCTTTTTAAAAAGAAGCAAAAAAATAGTTTCCAAATTCAAGAGACCTCCAAGGCCCATCTCCCGGGCTAATGTCATATATATTTTCTAGTTGTGAAACTAGAAAATAGAGAAGAGGTGACACAAAGTTAAAGGGAAGAAGAGAGAGAGTTCTCTTATTAATGTGTGTAGAATACAATGTTTAAGCCTCTATTTATATAGATAGAAGACTTGGTGTCCAAGATATGTAAACCCTAAACTTAGACACTAAGGGCACCTTAGTTAATAAACTTGGTTTATAACACTCCCCCTGATGACCACTATGGCTAAGTCATTACAAATATAGTAGGAAAACTCAAAAGAGAAAAACTTGAAATTGCATAAGCATGTAAAGACACGAAACAGTGTTGGACACGCAAATGTTGCCTCATTAAAACCTTGACAAGGAAAACCCAGTGGGACAAAACCTTGACGAAGGAAAAAGAGTACAACGCGATAAAGTCCAGTGAATGCACCTTAATTTGATGATGGCGCTCCCCCTGATAAATACTTCAGTCAAATCTTGGCGCAGATCTTTGAGTCGAGACTTTCCAATTTTGAAGAACGAATTTCTTGAATGCAGAAGAGGATTGTTCTTTCATGAAGATGTCGGATAGTTGATGAAGTTTTCATTTGTGTTGCACAAGCAATAATGCCTTCGATAATACTTTTGCGGAGTCTACATTCTTCTTCAACATATTGAGAACTTGTGTCATGGATTGCTAGCTTCCCGAGATGATTTGCAGAAGTTGTTGATGTAGTTTCTTTAATATAGAGCCAAGATGTAGATAAATTACCATAAGTGAACAAAACTGAATTTGTGGTCATACCTTATGTGAATCGGAATGACATCCAAATTACTAAGGATTGTTATGTTGATTTGGCCTAACAAAATGACCTAGTTAATGGTGGGAATCCACCAAATAACAGAAATTATACAACTCCCCCTTGGATTACCACCATGTTGAATAATTTGCCTTACTAAAACCTTTCCAATAAAACCCAACGCGAAAAAAAATTGGACGAAGGGAAAAACGAACAATATCAAAATTTTGAATAAAAATTCATCGTCTGCGAGATGTTGCCTCGTTAAAACCTTGTCAGGAAAACCACATGGGACAAAACCTGAAATGAAGGGAAAAGAGTACAACTTTTGACGATTTGTGGATGCTAAACCAACTATATGAGTATTACAAAAAAAAAAAAAACATCAAAATCATAACTCTAGTCTATATCAAAAGACGAGTTTAAGCTAGCATAATTCTAACTGCAGATTTAAGAAAGAAGAAAAATAAAATAAAATAGAATTTATGTTGCTAAAGCGTGGATTTTGGTGTTTTTAAGGACTCCTCAAGAGACCTATAAAGATGATATTATCAACTAATTAATTCGGATTTTTGGTCTTGTACAAAATTTCTAAAAACACATAAAGGATTGTTAAACCTTATGTAAGAAAATAAGGTGGCTGCCTAAATATAATTTGAATCCTCCAAGGATTACAAATTTAATATGTTCTCCGATCGCATTTCTTGTGTGAATGCAATATGAGTCATTCAACCACACCATGTGCATTGTATAAAGAGGTCAATTAATAAATAAATCCTAGGGTCTGAAAATAAATAAGACCCTGAAACGAATACATTTCTCGTATAATGACGCAATATGACTACACCAACATGTAATTAATAGGCTTGGCATTTTTAAGGTGATAAGTTTTGGATCCAGAATTGTGTCCGTCGAGAAATTAATCCAACATAATTTGGATTATATGCCAACCAATCACGTATGTCGATATTCCTATGCATAGGGGTTCAAAACCACCATCATTTATTTCAGTAGCTACTTTAAATGAATATTCGATAATATATTAATTAATTACGATCCCACATAATTCTCAAATGTATGCATATCTTGAAAAATTTACATAAATACTGGTACTAGCGCCCGCGGGCATTATAATCTCCCCATCTTCCAGTGAGGAGATATGAACTATGAGAATGTGGATCTTGTTTTGATAGACTCTATTGAAGTACTATATGTAGCTTATTTTAAAATGCTACTTTCTGCTATATGTGATTGGATTTTCCTCTTAAAGAGGTAAACGCTTATGCAAAAGTGAATATGATATTTCACGCCTAGTCAATGGAAGCATTTTTTCAATTTGATCATGATGGGAGAGAAACTGATATAACATTCAAGTTAATTAACACCAACTTTTGCTCGGAGTGTATAATCTCCCCCTGATTATGGCGAAAATATTTTCATCTTATAAAAACGAAAACAAATTTCGTAAAGTATTATCCGATTAATTCGAGGACATATACTTATAATAATTTCTGGATGTTAACAATACCAGGTGGGACAGTAGATACTGATTCCAAGAGCCATAAAAAAAATTATCCCAAAATTGTAATCTACTTGAGATACAAATTGAACATCAACCATGTATTTTATTAGTTACAGCCAAAATATACAAATAAAACTCCAAAATAATTTCATGACCTCAAGGATCAACCAGATAATGATCTAGAATGAAATTATGGACACTTCTTTATCAAAAGAAAGTTATTTCAAGATTGATATAATCACAACAAGGACTAATGATATAGCTAACAAGCCGGGTGCGCACCCTTTGATCTTTAGTGTCCAATTCCAACTAAAGCGGAACAACTTCAAAAACAATTGGAGAATAATAAGGAAGAAAATTAAATATTGCTAAATATCCCTTAGGAATGCAGCAAATCTCCGTTTCCTTGATGTTTGCAATTGTGAATAGCACAATAACTAAATCTCATCCTTTTAGGAAAACTGTTTTTAATTGGGTTATATCATTCTTTTTAAGAAAGTAAAGAAAATCACTATCGTTATAGCCTTAAAAAAAGAACGCGCAATTGGGGGATATGGGAATTAATTGGGGGATATGAATTACTTCCCCCAACCAGGGGTGGATGATAAGGGGTGACTTTTGGGTATGAAAATACTAAAATATCCTTTGGTTAATAAAAAAATATTATGAAAAGACTGTTATGCCCTTTCCCCTTAAACAATAAAATCAAAAACCAAATCAGTTTATCCCCCATTTATATTTGAGTGCCGGCACAGTTAGGGTTCTGAATTTTTTTTTCTTCATCGACGATTAATCGTTAAATCAAAATTTTCTTCGCCGATTAACCTACCCGAATCATAACCATGGCTCCACGAAAGAAAGCAAAAGCCAAACCGAAGACCAAATCAATTGCTAAACAAAAACACGAATAAAGAATTGGTTCGATTGCTGAAGAACAAGAAGAGGACGAGGCGGCGAACTCGGACGATCAACCACTCGCAGTCATGGCTTCTGTGAGAAGGTTAGTAATTTTGAACTCATTTATGATTGTTTTAATCGATTTATAGCAATGGGTTTAGGTTAGAATCGCCAACCATAGCTGACACAGTCGAGTTACACAGAGTACCGACATCAAACTTTATATGAATACCAAGCCATTTTAAGTACCATCATTCAATCTGGGATGAATACCATGCCGGTTTTAAATCTTGAAAGTGAATTTCTTGTACCGGCTAACAAATTGGGTTGAATACCATACCGGTTTTAGGTTACCGGCATACATTAATAATAATTCGTGTATGTCGGTATTGGACTTATAACACACAGAAACATTATGAACTTTGTCACCAGTACCGGCATTGAATCTAGGTTTCATGGATGTCGGTATCAGAGAAACGACATAGATTTGATTTAATTCATGTACGCCGGTAGTAAACTTTATACATACAGGAAGATATATGATTTTTTTGATTAATACCGGCACACTCTTTCTCTTAGATTGTATGCCGGTACATTGTTACCGGCACGGAATAGATTTACTTCGAGAGTGCCGGTAGTTATCTTTTGGTATCCAGAAAAAACCCATTTAACTACCGGCATTCTCGGTAGCTAAGTTTCAATGCCGGTATCACTACACCGGCTTGGTCTGTTTAAGAGTCGCAATGCCGGTACTTAAACTTCCAATATGACTTGTCTTATTTTTGTTTCGTGTGCTTATGTTATAGGTCAAAGGCCAATGAAGCTAACAAAATAAAAAATAAAGATGCTTTCACTAAGAGAAAGAGGAAGGACGGTCTTGATACTCCTCAGTCTATGCCTCCACGAGGGAAAGATGGAGGTCGCAAGAAGCGTTTTGGGTTTGAAACAAGAGGGGAAATTTAGGAGAGTGGTGGTGACCGTAGTGCACTTGTAATCCTTGAACATACTGGAACAGTTGAGGACAATGAGCATAATCAAGGTGAAAATGAGGAGGAAGATGATGAGGTTCACCCAAGTCAATTAGCAAGCCAAAGAGAAGTTGGTGGGCCGAGTGAACAACCAACACAAGGCAAGGGGAAACCCAAAGTTAAAGGTTGTCACCTTCCTCACATTGATGACATGATACCCAACCTTGAACGTGGTAAAATTTGGGGTGAAGCTCTGCAACCGAAAGTACTATTTGGATACAAGCACTCTTGGGCTCGTACTATCTATCAAACCTATGTAAGCATTTTTTATTTTGTGTATATGTATTGTTTTGGATTTATGCAAAATCTCTTAATCGTATTATCTTCTAATTGTAGGATCATACTAAGGCTGTTCGTGTTTTCCGAAACCAAGCCGCGACTCATTGGGATTTGTCTTTGGAGCATGATGATGTCCAAATAATAGTAAAGGATTCTGGTCTATATGCTTTGGTTGAAAATTATGTGAAGCTAGATATTGTGACAATCAATTGCTTCGTCGAAATGTATCATGGTGAAACTGATACAATGCACTTCCCGTTTGGAGAGATGACCTTAATCCCCGATGATGCTCAGAACATTCTAGGATTGAACGTTATCGGCAAATCAATTGCAGAAAGAGTTGAGTGTCTAGACCTTGAATGGTCGAATTTGCACGCTTTGACTAACAAGTTGTTTGGTTGGGACTTTAAAACTTCTACGGAGATCTTTTATGAATCCCAGTCTAGTAAGACGAAGACATTCAAGATGGCGATGCTTAAGAAGAGGTTTCAAAATACAAAGCAAAGAAGTTTGGAGGATGGATGGGACCCTGCACAAATTCGTTATACAGCCGATGCGTACCTGTTATACATCTTGGGCACTAGGGCATTCCCTGACACTAATGGCAATAGGGTAAGTGCAAACTTTCTTCAGTACCTGGATCCGTTGGAAGATGATTATATCTATTCTTGGGGCACCGCTGTAATGACACATTTGATGGTAGAGATGAGAAGGGCCTTTTTGGCTAAAACAAACCAATTTGTCGGGAATTTCACTCTACTCCTGGTAAATTTGTTTTCTTAACTTATTTTCTTATGTATATTGTTCATATGTATATTCATCATGAACTTAGAATAAAAATTTACTGCCTCACATTGGAATAGGTGTGGTGTTATGAACACTTTCCAACCTTGTTCAAGAAGTTCCCTTTCTTGAAGACCATTGACCTTCCCGGACCCGATACTCCTAGAGCTAAGAAGTTCGAGTTTAACAACATTCCAAAGCCCGGTAGCAAAGGTCGACTGATCGAGATGATATAGACTCTCGATGTAATGAGTACATAAGACGTTATGTTTGACCCATATAAGGAGGCTAGTGAATACCATCAACTTTTGAGGTTTGGTAACGTTGCATTTTACAATGGTCCGTTGTTCCACCCAAAAGGATATATTATGGCTGATCCATGCCGTGTGATGCGCCAACATGGATATAAGCAATTATCACGTTTTGAGTCGGCCTCTGATGATAATTATCTTCTTCACTTTTCTCTGTGCAATTCAACTCCCAACAAGTTGCATGTAGTGTATGATCCAGATCTGGAACCAACACACTGGAGGGATAGGGATCCACGTCGTTTGGTAGATATTAGTAAGTGGGAGATTGCGGAAAATGGTGATGAAGTTGATAACAACTACATGGAAGATTACCTGGAATGGTCACATCCTTATGTTATGCGCCCGGATGACGTCTAAGTTCCACCCAAAAAAAAAACCTCATGTTGAAACTCCTACACCTCCACCACCTACGACACCCCAACTTCTTAAGGTCGTTGGATTGCTAGTAAGTTTTATTAATTGCTTAATCGTTTAATGTAAACATAATGTTATATTATCATATATGTATATATATATATATATATACTAATTATGTGTTTCATGTATTAAACTAGCGTCGTAGGCTTGGAAACTTGAAGAAGATGTTTGGTTGCAAGTACGAGGAAGGAGTGGTGCTATCCCTTAAGGAAATCAAGGAAGTCGAGGAAAATCTTGATAGAATTGAAGAAACCGACCCTAGTGCAAAATCTTTGTTTGGAGAAACAAGGAAGGCGCCCGCCAAAAAGAAACTAAAGACCAAGTGAACAATTGGTGGTTATTTTGTTTATTTTGATGGTGGTTGTTACGTCTTGAACAATTTCGAACTTGTTTTCGTTTGTACCTCATGGTTAACTCTTTAGTTGTTTGGTTTGCTTTTGGTTTATGATACCTGGATTAAAAACACTTAAGCAGAATCCAGTTGTTTGGTTTATGTTGAACATGTGTAGATTTCTAGTGAAAGATTATAATTTCCGGCATATATGAGTCCAGTTCCAGAAACGCCGGTACTTATACCGGCATCCTCGAAAATTACAATTCAATGTCGGTTCCCAAGTGATGGATACATTTTTGTGTCTAATTTGTCCTCAATGTTTCGTATTGTTAGTACTCGTTTTTGTCCTTATTATGGTGTTTTGTGTGTTTGTAGGTGTTTTTGGAGAAATACACTTGTGTGGAAAAAGTTGCTCAAAATGTGCTATTTGGCACCTCAAAGGACATGTGTTATTCGGACTCCAGCAATGGATAAGGGGCGACCTCAAATTCAAATTTCAAAATTGGTGGGAAAATAATGTTTATCACTGTCAAATTTCAATCAAGAATTCGGAGGTGTTATAGGGAGATTAAATGGCTGAAAATTTATGGGATTGTTCCTTGGACATATACAAAGCTATTACAAGTGTTTTGGTCGATCAAATTTGGCTGAAAAATCCGTGAGAAGAAAACAGGGCAGCACGTGCATGAGAGGAACAGTTCACGGGATTGCATGAGTTTTGGAGAATTTAAACGTGTTCTGCTCATGTCTGATGACTCGAGCAACACTTTGGACCTTGACAAAGATAAATAAGGAGATTTTGCAGCTGTAGAAACGCGTGAGAAGCTAAATCAGGGAAGAAAATATTCCCATAATATTTTCTTTACTGCCCGAGTTCAATGAAGAATATTGAGAATTATGGCGTGATTAAATGAGGCTGAGGAGTATAAATATGCTGCTTGGATCACAAAAGAGGGGATGGAGAGTTTGGTAGAAGAACAAAGCAATAAAAATCAAGTTGGAGAATTTTGTTGCTGCTGTTGTGAAGGAAGAACACGAAGAACATAATACTCATGAAGACCGTCGTTTATCAACAGTAACAACGACCATCACTTGGGGGGTCGCACAGCTACAGTGTCAGTGACCCATACAAGTTATCGTTCTTTTGTAACAGTGTTTGCAACAATTATAAGCGTTGCAAACACCCGGTTTTAAGCATCTTCTCCATATTTCATCATTTGTAAACACCTTTGAGCAATGAAAAATTCCTTTGAGTGTGTTTTCATTATGAGAAGCTAAACCCCACCACTGGGACGATGTAGGAAGCCGAATTTCATACATGGGTAATTTCAATTAATTCTTTATATGACTTTTGCACTAATTAAAATTGACATATGATTTTGATTAATTAGTTGTCATTTCATTAGACGGGTCATGCTTGCTTAGATGTTTAGATGTCCCATGCTTAAGATTTACAATTGATATTTTGAGAATCTACCTTGGCAAAAATAAGAGTCCATGTTGTTTTATTTGTTGAGCGATAATTGTTAAAAGAATTAATATTTGAACCTTTTGTTATGAGTTTGGCGGAATCCTGAGTCCCAACACCTCTCTTCATCTTGTGACAATATTTGTATATATTTTTCTTTTATTTTAGTTTATTAAATCCTAAAATCGATTTCAACAAGTCCGAGTGAACGAAAACCTTACTACCACTTTCTACAACATTATTGAGATCACATCACCAAGTCCTGGCATTGAAATTGATTATAATTCCATTCCGGAATAAGAAGTTTAAAAATTTCATGTTCCTGTATAGATATTCAAAACTACAGGCATAGTGGAATTTTTTAAATTCTATGCCGGTATTCTAATTTTTCAAATTTTCCTACATTGTAGACAGAAAACCGGCATAGTTATCTCGATTCTATCAATGCCGGCACTCTGCTAAAAATTCATTTCAAATGCTCTTTTATTTCATTCCTAAGTAATCTATTACATTGGATTGGAAATTTTAAATTAAAACATGCTAAAAAACATTTAATGGATGGCACTTGGTTAGAGATAATCTATTTCATCCCTTTTCAACAATTGCGGAACCTTTGAGCCTTTCCCGAATATGTTCGAATACATTGTCCGGGATGGTGGTGTCAAGGATCATCTTCACTGTTTCTTCTTATTTTTAAACATATTCCTTTCCCTTCATATAACACCCATCGATAGGCTTGCATTGGCCCTTGTGGTTTTCTCTTGACTCTGCTAGTTCAACGGCTTTGTCAAACCATTGAAACTCATAGCACTTTGGGTGATTCAAACACCTTAGAAATATTCTTCCATTTTCAACATCATCAGTTTTTGCAATCCAAAACCGGCGTGTCCCATCACAGCTTCTACACTTTGAATAAATAAAAGGGAAGTCCATTGCTAGATGAGATGGTGACTTGCAAATTTGACACTTGCAATGATGACTCTGTAAGATAAGATTATATTAGTTATGCATCATAGTAGTGAAGATTATATTGTTAGTAATGATTAATCTACTTACTTTGCAAATAGAGCTAGATGATGAATATCCCATCGCTTGTGAAGCTTTAACCGTGCTTGCTTTGTTGAGAGAAGGATTTTTGTTATTTTGTGGGTGGTTTGTGTTTTGCCAAGGAATGAGGGTATTATATACAAATGAATCTCCAACGGTCTTATTTTTCAAAAAACTAGCTGTTTTTTTTTATTTCACAAATACCGGTATGTTCGATATTGAAGATTCAATGCCGGTATTGGTTGCATATTTGGCCGAATATCTGTGAATAAATACCGGCATAGTAAGCTTATGAAAATAAAAACCGGAACTTAGTGCCGGCATAGTTTTTCACAATGACATCAATGCCGGTGTTGGTTATTTTTCAAAAAAACTAGTCGTTGAGGTTTTTCACTATATAAAGAGAGCTAATACTTGGACCCAAAAGGCCAAAACCATTGTGTTCTTATATATCTCCTTTAGCCTCTTAACTTAGAAACCCTACACCCTAGAATAATCATCTATAAATAACTTAGTATAGTACCTAACCCCACATTCAACAAATGGCATCGTTTGATTCAACAAATGCCGTAATACACTGCCGGCGTAGACTTAATATATATTTGAATGCCGGTAGTAGGTGCCTAATTTTTTTATGTTCCTGTGTACAATAAACGTATTACCGGCACTGTCATTTGATACTATTGAATGCCGGTACAGTATTCCGGTATTCACGTAAACCATAGTTCAGTGTCGGTACGTAAGATTCAATGCCCGACGGCTATTTTTTCAAACTATAAACCAGTAAAGTAAACTTCCGGCGTAGATTTGAGGTTATCGACAATGCCGGTGTTATTTAGTGGAAAAGAGCCGTTGTGTACTCATCTATTTAAAGTGGATACACCTATTGCAGTTGATACCTCATAAAAAATAAAAAAATAGGTGAGCCCCAACATATTTCTATGATGGCAAAAAAATCACCGACTACCGATTTCAGAGAATATTTATATGAAAAAAAAGTCTCAACTCTGGTAGGGAATCAATCATCATCCACCACCAACTCAATTCCCATGATACTAGAAAAACTTAGAAGGAAGGACCAAACCACCAAGTCAATTTCCGCAATGGAAGAAGAGATACTTATAAGGAAAAGAGAAGAAGAAGAGGCAGCAAAGGAAGATTACTATCGCGAAGAAACAAAGAGAATATACAAACGTGTAAAACAAGTGAAGATTAAGCGTATGTTGAGGAAGAAACCAAATGGATAAAAAATTACTACATAGTATCTGATTTCCCGGAAGATCACCGCCCTCCAAAACTTTTTTGGGGTCTTGTTGCAGATGGTCCTTATATGCCGGAGTTCATGGACGGTAAGTGCAAGAAACGTAAAATAGATTACGGGGATGAGTTTGTATCGCATCGGACAATTGCCCTCGTAAAATTATGTCGCAAATACAACGAGTTTCTCGCAAGATACCGAGATAATAGGTTTCAAGCTCAGGCCGCATACACCAAATGGAGAAAAGAGCCTTTTAGGAATTTCGAAGCTGCTTTGTTTGTTAAATCTCGTACCAAGAAATGATGTTAGTTTCAATTAGCTTGAGATCTTTCATTTTATGTGTAAGGTTGTTCAAGTGTTTAATGTTTTTAAGTCTATTTCCTTATTATTAATATGAAGTTTCTTTGGTTTGTGGTTAATGTTGTTTATTTCATCAAGTTTCTTTCACATACCGGCATTGATAAATACACTAAATTCTATTTAAGTGCAGGTGCCGGCATTGAATGGTGCACCAAATATTAAGCCGACATCATATTGAAAATTTAAACATATTGTCAGAATGCCGGCATTTGATTGTTTCATGTATCCATGCCGGCATTCTGATGGTTACAATTTGAAACTCCTTCATTCCACTTATTTGACGGTTACAAACTACTTTAACCCAGTTTTTGGACGGTTACAAAATCCTTAATGCGTAGGTTACAAACTTTTCATTCTATTTAAGTGACGGTTTTGGATACAAAATTATTCAATCTTCTTTTGTATTCAATCTCCATATTTTTTCATCTTCCATACCAAAGATAATGGGTCCTCGCAAATCTCGTGAAAAACCCAATCCACAAATACTTGTAGATGAACCGCAAGAAAGTCCTGAAGAGTCTGTGGGTGAGGCGAGCATAACAAATTTGATGTGGTAAGTGAAGTATTTGTTGAATTGAAGTATTTTTAGGGTTTATCCCATCCCATAATATATAACACAAAGTCAAACTTTCTTGTTTAGTCTTTATACTACACTAAAAGTAAATTTTGAAGTTGCAATCTAGTCAATTGAAATTATGTTTTATTCGCGGTCGAATTCAATTTGAAAATCATGCCGGATTATATGTCTTGAATCATTATTGTATTGCATGAGATTGCCGGCATATACAATTAGTTGAATACTACGCTGGTTACGTGTGCCGGCTTTGTATATTTGATCAATATCATGCCGTTTTTATTTGCCTCTTTTGTTAAAAACTCTGTACGAAAATCCCCCTATTCCGGCATGGATGAAAATATGTCTTACGATCTTCCGGTAGTATCAATATGTTTACAAAGCATGCCGATTTTATTTCCCTAAAAATTTTATTCTCTGTATAGAATTCAATAAAACCTGCATGGAATATATAATTTCTTACCATGTCGGATCTTGTACAGGCACTCATATTATGTTCCATTTATATGCCTGCGTCCAGTATATAACTCAGTTTAACGTATTGGAACATAGGTCTAAAGCATCAAAGGACAAAGGAAAAGGTAAAGCTTTTGTAGAACCAAAACGTAAATCTTCTCGACGTAGCCGTCCTGATCTGGCTACTGCTAAGGTCACAATTCGGGATCAACCTATAAGCGACTCAACCAGCAGTGATGATGATGATGATGATGATGATGAGTCGGAAACTACGCCTGTACCGGAACGAGCAGGAGGCTCATCCTCACAAGCAGCTGATGTCGAAGTTGAAGCCCCTAAGGATGATGAAAAGGAACCCCCAGCCCACCTTACTGATAAATATGACATGATTTCAGATCGCGTTGATGGCAAACATTGGGGTCAACCAAAAAACCCGCAACTCTTATTTTGCTACAAAGACTCTTGGGCTCGTTGGATCTATCAAACTTATGTAAGACGTTTGCATCTTGTTATTATAATATTTAGATGTGATCAAGTGAATTTAATTAAGTTTGGTGTGTTTTTATAGGACCACAAGAAAGCCTTATGTGTTAGCCGCCATCAACAATCGGATGTATGGACTTTGAAGAATGAGTGTGCGGCTGTTAAATAAGTAGTCAAAGCATCTGGGTTGTATCCTGGGATAAAAAATTATGTGGACACTGATATCGTCACGGCAAACTTATTTTTAGAGAGGTTTTATGGTGAAACTGACACCATGCATTTTCCTTTTGGCGAGATGACCATTATCCCTGAAGATGTCCAAAGGATAATAGGTCTAGAGGTTCGTGGGAAAGCCGTTAAGGTAGGAGATGACTCTAAGGACCTATAATAGGACAAGATCTATGAGCTCACTGAAAGGTTGTTTGGATGGAACAAGGAAACCACTTTGGCAAATTTGTACAAGACAAGGCATTCCCAGACAAAGACTATCACATTCGTCAAACTCATTGAATTGTTTGGGGATACAAAGAACAAGGTATTGACTCCCGAACAAGTTTAGCAAAGTGCCGCTGCTTATATGTTGTTCATCTTGGGCTCCGCTATATTCCCTGACGCTAATGGTAATAGGGTGCATATGAACCTCCTACAATACTTGGATCTGTTGGAAAAGGTTCATGAGTATTCATTAGGCACTGCTTTCTTGGCACATTTTTTGGCAGAAATGCGTCGAGCTTCTAAGTCGAAAGCCCGCCAATTTAATGGGAATTTTACTGTAATTCAGGTATAGTGAACTACCTATTTTCTAATCGTTATCGTTAAATTTATTAGTTTCAAATTATTTATTTTCTTACACATTTCATTGAAACGATCTTTCATGGGCACATGTGTAGGCTTATGAACACTTCCGAAGTTTGTTCATAGGGTATAAAGGATTGAAGACTGTCCGTGGATATGAACAAAATAAGGTTCTAGCTCAGAAATACTACTTCGACAATACCCCGAGGCCCAATAACAAGAAACGGTTAATTGCAATGAGGATGACTTTGGAATCGATGGTTGTGCAAGATGTTGTGTTTGACCCATATAGGAATGCCAGAGGAGTTCACTTTCAAAGGCGTGACAATGTTTTATTTTACAATGGACCGTTATTTCATCCAAAAGGATTTTTTATGCACAACCCTCGACGTGTAATGCGCCAACTAGGGTACACGCAGAAAGATCTCACGGATACATCATATCATAAATTCTCTCTTGACTTTACTCAATGCCAAACAGATAAGAACCATACTATCATAGTTTATGACCCTCAACCTAATCTTGCATATTGGACTGAAAGGGAAGAAAAAGGACTTGTGTTGAATAGGGCTGAGTGGGAATTGGCTGAGAACGGTTATGAGAGTGATCCAACCTTCCTAAGAGGCCATCGTAAGTACTCGTATCCTTATGTTGTGTGCCCGGATACCGTAGAAGTTCTTCCACAACCAGCACCTCCCTCCACAACTCCGTCAATTGTGCCCACAGCTCGTTACGTTGTTGGTACATACGTCTTGTGCATTACTATTCTTTTAATTTATATCTATGAACTTATACAATTGTACATACTAAATATATGTTTAAAAATTCCTTAACAGCGTCAGCGGATTGGAAATTTGTCAAAGTTTTTTAAGAAGAAGACCAAGAAAGGAGAGGTGATGACCCAGAAAGATATGGAAAACGTCGTCCAAAAGATAGACAAAATTGAAGATCCTAAGGCAAAAGACTTGTGGGGCGAAAGGAAGAAGAGGGTACACAAGAGGCCAAGAACCGAGTGATCGTGTGTTTCTTTTATAGTATTATTTTGGTTTGAACAATCTAGAGTTAGTTTATGTTTGTTTGTGTGTCTTGTTAAACTTTGAACATCTTTCTTTCATTTGTTTTCGTTTTGGAACATCTTAACTTTACATTTGGTTTGGTAAACAATCTAGCCTTTTCTTATGTTATTTTATGTGTCTTGCTAAACTTTGTTCGATGTTGATTCCATTTGTTTTTGGCTTACAACATAATATATTAGTTAATCTATATGAAACTTTAAGTTTTTTTTTTTTAAAAGCCGGCATGATAAAAATCGTGACAACTATGCCGGAAATCTGTTTTCTTTACAGGAAAAAAGAATTTAGAGCTCCGGCATGGATTCTGTTTTGCTTTCTATGCCGGTAATCTAACTTTTCCTTATGAATAATTGATCTGTGTATAATACCGGCATTGTCAGTAAGTTATTTTCAATGCCGAAAATTACACAATTATCTCTGTGTACTTATGGTAAAATTCTGGCACAAAAGAGAATGTATATTTCTAAGCCGGCATAAGTTCCGGCATTGTTAAGTTTGAATTAAATCATGCCAGCATATACATGGCATATGGTTTAATGATTATAATTCAAACTTCCAAAAAAACAAATGTGTATTAATGAACAACAGTTATCCAAATTACTCATCATCGCCTCCACACGTATTAACTTGAATCTCCTCATCTTCAAGAGGTTTCTTCGATATGGCCAACGCATCCCATAATTGGTGATTCTCCTCATACAATGCCATCCATACCTTCCATATATTGGGATATATATCCTTGTTTTTAACCATCCCACAAACAGGGGGAAATGGAAAGTTATCCTTGAGTTTTAGAATAACGAAATGATTACCGTTCACGAACGCCACAACTTTTCTATTCTTAAGGGATCCTTCGCATTTTTTCCAATTTGGTGTAAATGTTGTGACTACGGTGGGGGTAAAATAATGAACAACACAATTAAATGTATCCTCTACTAGATGCCCACAAAGCGGCATCCTCATCCAATATTGAGAAGGAAGAAATTTCATCTTCTGCTCGGGTCCTAACACTTGAGCACACATATCATCAAACCCCTCGTCGTGACCAACCAATTGCTCATAAAAGCTCCTCTTTTTCACAAGTTTATCGGCCATCCTCATTCTAGCATATCGGCATGGTGTCATTCCTTTACTAACCGCCATCTCAAAGATTCCTAATTGTTCGGTCACGGCATGATAGCCACAATTTCCATCTCCATCGACATCATCCGTGTACACAATAAACTCACGAATAACCTCAGGAAGTTGGTTTATGTATGACGCTACCTTGGTATGGTAATGTCTAACAGTCCTTCCCATCGAGGATTCCTTAAACATCTTCATATTATTATTGTTTACCTTAATTATATCCAAACCATCCTCTCCAATCTCTGCATTATCAATGTCTTCAGTATGTGATGGGAGATTATACTTCCTTGGCCTACCCCTTCCCCTTTTCCTTGGAACATCCGATACATCGACTATGGGTGTAGCTTCAGAATGCTCACCTTGTTGTCCTTGGTAGATTAATATTGGTATCTTCGGCGGCCTTCCCCTTTTCCTAGGAACCTCCGATACATCAACTATGAGTGTATCTTAGGAATTCTCAACTTGTTGTCCTTGGTAGCTTAATGTTGGTACCTTCAGCGGCCTTACCCTTTTCCTTGGAACCTCTGATACATCGACTATGGGTGTAGCTTCGGAATGCTCACCTTGTTGTCCTTGGTAGCTTAATGTTGGTACCTTTGGTGGCCTACCCCTTTTTTTTGGAACCTCCGATACATCGACTATGGGTGTGGCTTCGGAACCCGTCGTTTGTTGTTGACTTGATATCGGTTCCTTCTTTGTCCTACCCCTTTTTTTTTTTTGAACCGGCGCTTCCGTGAATCTTGCTTCCGAAATCTCACTTGCGGATAGATCTTGTTTCTTAGTTTCCGCGAGTTCTTCTTCACGTCGAGTCATTTCTTTCAATTATTTCCTTTATTTTCTCCTTGCAATTTTAGTTTGTGGTCTACCGGGCGGATCTCCCTTTGTTGGCTCTTCACTTGGTGTTATCCATGGGTGTGTAATTAGCCTTAGTTATCTCAACAATACTTGTCGGCTACCCGAGTTGCCATGTGAGTAAGCTTCATAGAATTACTTGGCCTCCTTTGTATCCCATGGTAATTTTCCGGGAGCTTCCGTAGGGGAAAGGTCGAAAGATAGTTGTTTCCAAAACAGAACAATAACATCAATATGTATCACTTATTCATACTTCACAAGCATATGACGACACAGAAGCCCCAATGAAGACATGTCAGGACAAATACACACATCACCCGGTTTTCCGTAATTTTTCTCATATTGCATTTGTCTCATCATATGTTTTATTACCCAATAGGAGACGTTGAATTCTATTCCTTGGAGCAACTTAGTATATTGAAGAAATTGAGTCATCTTTTCCACTAAACTTTTCTCAAAAGCCTTCTTGATCCTATCGATATCAGCCTTAAAGTGTTGTTCCATTGCCTCGGTGACCGTAACCACGTTTCCTTGGCCGGACTGGAAGAGATCTTTAAATCTCCCATGAGAGGACTCCGCTATACTAGTTTCTTCATTCCCGTAATGTCTATAACGATTTTTCCACGCACGCACAAATTTTTCCTTGAACTTATCCAACCAATTATCCCGAAAATATGAGACGGCACTTGGATACACTTCTATATATTTAGCAATAAACATGTTCAATCTCTTTTCATACATGTCCTCGGTAAGAGACCAATAAACTTTCTCCCAATCCTTTAGAAATTCCATCCACCTTTTATGATTTTCATCGTGTTCTTTGTCAACTCGCTCTTTAATCTTTCCTCTTTCATTTTCTTCTTCTTCGGGTGATAGTTTCTCTTTGCGAACATCTTCCTTTAGTTGATCAACCATTCTCTTCTTAATATCCACCTTAGAGGGTTCAAACAAAGCATGACAATGTTTTTTCACATTTTCACCTATATGATATTTACGGAACGAAGATTTTTAGCTCTGTGAATCGGCGACGGAATCGTTTTGAACTCGTTCATTAAATTAATGGATTTCTCATAAATTGATCTGTACTTCTTCTTAATTTAGGTGAGTTTCATTACATCTGATGATTGGTGTTCAAAAATTGTTCGTTTCTATCAAGTTTTGTGTCTAAAAATCCCAAATCAAGTGGATATGGAATTCGATCCAATATAGAAAATTTGTGTTCTAAATTTAGTTTTTCTTCAATGGATTCTGAGGAGTTACCTTCTTTGTTCATCCCGGATGAGATTATTGAGGAAAGTTTGAATGAATGGAAATATAGTTTGATTGGTAGGCTTGATTTTGTTAAACTTAAGATGAACGTAGCAGCAACTTAATTAAAGAAACAATGGGATGTGAAAGGATCATTACAATTTATTCCACTTGGTAAAGGTTTCTTCACCATTAAGTTGGATAATGAAGAAGATAGAAATTTAATTTGGAAGGGTTTATGGATTGTTGAATCACAAACTTTGAAACTCAGAGCCTGGGAACCTAATTTCAACCCTGAAACTCAAAAATCCTCTTCTGTTTTATATGGGTGTCTTTCCCTGGCTTGAGTATAGAATACTAGAAGGAGAGAATTCTACTTCAATTTGGAAGCAAATTAGGGAGATCTATTAAAGTGGATGAAGTTACTCTCAAAAGAGAAATTGGATATTATGCCAGTGTACTTGTCGAAATTGATTTTGCAAAATTCATTCCCAGCAAAGTAGTAATTGAGTATAAGTATGGAAAATTTGAGCAACCAGTGCAAATTCTTAAGAAACCTAAATTATGTTCTCATTGTACAATTGTGGGTCATTGGACAGCTGAATGCAAAGCTAAGAGAACTGAATATACAAGTGCTGAACAAAAAAATGAAGCTGTTGCAGAGAAACCAAGAAAACAATGGAAGGAAAAACAACAAACAAGGGGTTTTGATATATGTTTCACTCCAGCTGAAAAAGAAAATGATCACATAATAGAGCAAATAGAAGATCACATTTTGAGTGATAATGAACACGTTTGTGCAATCATTCCACCTATACAAAGTGCAACATCATCTGGAAGATTTCATATTTTAAAAGACCAATCTGAAGAATTCAGAGGTGCTATTAATTCTCCTGAAGAATTTCCCTCTCTTACAATGGATAAAATTATAACTATGGTATCCAGTGCTCCTTCCATAAATAATGTAGTTCATATTCAGCCTGCTACTAATTTCCAAACTTCACAAAATATTATTACTGAATTAGATGGTGCTACATATGGTTTGGAATCTCTTAGAAATGATGAACCCCCATCTACAAAGGAAGGTGATGATCTTATCCAAGAGAAACATACTAATTCGGTTTCAAGTTCAGTTGCTTCCAGATCAAAGAACAGTGATGATTTCATTCAATTAAAGCCTAAAGCTAGTAAAAATCCAAATGTCACTACAAGGAACCAGGCTGCAAATCAGAATACAAACTTTAGTAAAAATGGACAAGGTAAGAGAAGTGCCTCTTCTTCTCAACCAACTTTTTCCAAATGAAAGTCTTATACTGGAACATAAGAGGCCTGAGAAGAGTCAAGGCCAAAGACAAGTTAAGAAAAATAGTAAAGAATTTTTGTCCTACTTTAGTTATTTTAGCTGAACCAAAAATTTGGGCTACCTCTGAATTCATAAAAAAAAATTAAGACTACCAGGTATGCATTTGGTTAACTTATTGATAATTCAGATGATGAAAACAAAGGAAATATTTGGATATTGTGGTGCTCTTCAATAAATACTCCTTTAGTAATCTCAAATACAAAACAAGAGATAAATGTGGCAGTAGGAGAAGTTCTTGTTACTGGGGTGCATGCAGCCACTCTCACAACAAATAGAAGAGAGCTTTGGGACAAGATGGTAGATATAAATAATCTAAATAAACCATGGATGGTGATTGGTGATTTCAACACAATTCTGAGTGTGGATGAAAAAAAAATGGGTTAACTCCTTTAAGAATTTCAATTATGGAATTTCAAGATTGCTTAAATTCATGTGGTCTTCTTCAACCACTAAGTACTGGTCTGGAATTTTCTTGGTGTAACAACAGAGCAGGGAAAAAGAGGATTGTTTGTAACCTGGATAGGGCTGTGTATAATGATAAATGGGTAGATCTTTTCCCTAGTTGTGGTTATAAAGTTGGAGCAAGGGGCATCTCAGATCATGGTGTATTATATGGTGCAAATGCTGAAATTCCAAAACCAAAAAATACTCCATTCAGAGCTTTGAAAGTATGGATGAGTCATCCTGACTTCTATCATCAAATTCAAGAAAGTTGGAGTGTCAAAATTCCTGGTAATCCTATTTTTATTTTTATGAAGAAACTGAAGACTCTAAAACAAGAAATACAAAAATGGAACTGGAAGGTTTTTGGGGATATTAATAAACAACTCATAGATGCAGAGGAAAAAGTATTAAAAGCTTCAATCAGTTCTAACAAAAGTCCAGAAGACTTACAATTGCTGAATAAGTTAGTAACTGCAAGAGGAGAATTAGAAATTCTTACAGATAAACAGAAAGCAGTACTGCAACAAAAATCCAGAGTAAAATAGCTAAAAGAAGGAGCATCTAATTCCAGATTCCTATATGTGAACTTAAAGCTAAGACAAGCCCAAAATTCAATAGTGGAACTGGAAGATAAAGAAGGAAACATTATTTCAAGTCAAAATCAAATTGCTGATATTTTAATATATCACTTTGAAGATAAATTCAAATTTCAAGAAGTTCAATTTTCTCCTGGGATTTTTCAAGATATACCAAGAGTTATTACTGATGAAGATAACCAAATGTTGGATGCTGTTCCAACTTATGAGGAAATAAAAAAAGCAGTTTTTGATCTTGACCCTAATAGTGCTCCTGGACCTGATGGCTTTGCAGTGTGGTTTTACAGATTTGCTTGGGACATAATTGAGAAATATTTAGTTGATGCAATCACATACTATTGGAAAGGTGGCTTTATTCCTCAAGGCTTCAATGAAAATTTCCTCCTTCTCTTTCCTAAAGTCAAAAATAAAAAAAGAGATTGATAGGTGTAGAATACACCGTATTTACTATCCATAGAGTTTATGCTTTCTTTGTTATTTTTCTTGTAAATTATGTATTTTACGCGTGTTTTTGAGTTATTAGGTACTTGGAGTCGCACGGAGGAAAAGAAAAACAAATGATCCAAATTGAGCAAAAAGGGCAGGATTGTCATTTCCCAGACACTATCGGGAGACGAGCCACGGTTAAAGGGCAACTCTCTCAGAGGAGTGTTAAAAACAGGTCAGCTGATGTTAAGGGGTGACTACATGTTATAGGGTATCCATTGGGGTATCCCTTATCTTATGCAGTAGGGTGTCAATAACCACCCCAATTATTCAAAACCCTAAATCTAGATACTCTCATTCATTTGAATCTGAAATTGAGAAAAGCACAGCAGCATCTGCTGCTATTGTCTCTGTGAAACAGGTCGAGGGATTGAGAGAAGAAGTTGACGACTGATGAGAGTTCGAGTGGAATTGTGAAGGAGATCAAGAACAGAGAGAGTTGTAATGGTTCTGTTGTTAAATACGAAGGTTGATTAGGGTTCGATTTGATAATTGATAGAGAAGAAGTGAGGAGATGATGGCTGCTGTTGAATCAGAGATGTAGAAGATGGGTTCAGATCGAGAAATTCAATGAGGAAAGAGTGATCGAGTTGAGAAAGTATGAGACGATGGTGTTAGAAAATTGAGTTGCAGGCGAGTTTGAATGGGTTTTGCTGAGTAGATTTATGAACATAGAAGATGCAGGTGGTACTGGTTCATTGGAGCTGAGATGGGTCTGTTGGGAAGAAACTAGTTGGTACTGCTAAACTCAGAGATGAATGGTACTTGTGTAGTTCAGGAAGAAATCGAAGTGGGTTTGTATCAGATGGGGTTGATGGAGTGAATGAGATGGCTTGAGGTGAAGTGGAGTTGCAGAATTACAAGACTGGGAGGAATTGAAGCTGCAGTACTCAATGAAAACAGTTTAGATGAATGTTAGGCTTATTTGATGAATTGTGCAGGAATTGAAGACAGATTGGCCTAAAATTGGCCTGAGGAAAGTCCTGTAATTAAACAGAACTCGGCC
Source organism: Papaver bracteatum (assembly GCA_023529315.1). Lineage (NCBI taxonomy): Eukaryota > Viridiplantae > Streptophyta > Magnoliopsida > Ranunculales > Papaveraceae > Papaver > Papaver bracteatum. The sequence goes on along the minus strand of JAJJWX010000811.1, from coordinate 4,554,738 downwards.
AAATTTACCCTCCGGCGAGTCCACTCGGTATGACGATGAACCGATCCAACTCGGATAAATAAGATCTAGTAAGCTCAGTAAGGCTGACTGATAAGCTGAATCTGTGTCTGACTTCCTATTTCTTGACCCGGTTGACTAACAGTTTGACCATTAGTCATAACGGTGGACTGACGGAATATTCCGGAAACTCAAAGAATGCATCATCTATGGAGATGTTATCATCTACACACATTTCATCTCTGGAAGCACCATTGGCTGGGAGATCATACATCTTTGCAAAGCAGCTGTAAAAATCACACGATATTTATTTTCAGTCATCTGAATGAAAATTCAACGAGATGATAGATTCATGCAAGCGGGAATTCCAGCATCTAAAAATGGTAATTCTAAACTCTTACCTCTTTCAATTTCACTAACAGTAGTGATTGTGCCACAAAAGTTAGCACGTAAAATTAGTTTGTTCCTTGAAACCTACAGTAATGAACGAGACTTTATTAGTTCATAAAAGATGATTTTCTCATAAAATTATGGACATAATTTTCATAATGTGAACATTCACACAACTGACCTATGAAATTTACAACAAGACATTATTTCATCATAGATAAATTGTCTAGTTTCGAAGGTTACTCAAAACCCGCGTCTTGATTTTACAAAGCAATAGCTAGTATAATTTGTTCACGTAAATTTTCAAAAAAAATATTTTAATGAGAACAAATCCATGTGAATGAAATATGTCATCATATCCGACATAATATGTCACGGCTACATATATATTAAAAAAAAAATCTATTTTCCTTCGTATTAGCATTTACTTTGAAACGAAGGTTTATGCTAGTTTTGTGAAAGCTCACACCTCTTGTGATAAAATATTAGTTCTCATGAAAGCTCATAAATAAGGTTTTATCACTGAACATAAGTTTAGATACATAGAAAAAAATCTATTTTTCCTCGAATGAACACTATTTTCTAAAACGAGGTTTACTTTGGTTTTGTGAACGCTCACAACTCTTAACATAAAGTTTTGTTTCCCATGAAAGATCATAAACAAAATTTTACCATTGGACACAAGTCTATTTTCAAAGAAAAATCTCTCTCAAGTTAGGGATTGTTGCTAGTTTCCTAAACTAACGATTGAACGAACATACGTTTAATAAAATAAGGATTTTTATGCGAAACTCACGTTAATGTATATACATATATAAAATTTTGACATGATGGAAGCATGAACAACTCATGGAATCATCAAACTTCTGGAAAAAAATAATTACGCACCTTGGTCGGCGCCGGCCGTTGGTTGGCTGGACGATGCTATCTACGGTCGGCGGCTGGTGATGCTCCGTGAAAATCCTTTTGTTCTCTGCTGATGCTACGACGTGAGGGGAAGGAGGAGATGATGATGGCGGTCGGTCGTGGAAAAAAATAAAAAAAGGGATTAATTCCTTTTATACCTAATTTTATTTCCAAAACCTAATTCCTTAAGGATTTCCTTTTCGGGCCCGGCCCGTGAATCCTAAACCAACCAAGGTTCCACCATCGAATCAGCGGATTCTATACCAATTCATGTTCACTGTATGATGCTCTATTATGCCACTGGGGTTTCCTCTAAAACCATGGTTTTCTCATTCGGTCGAAATCCGGTAATATCTTATCTTATAACTAAGTTCAATTACTTATTTTTATTTTATTTATACCTGGAAAATCACCATTCAATGCTGAATGAGGAACATGACTATTCCTCACTAAGCAAGGGACTTAATGTAGATGGTGGATTTTCGACAAAGAGTAGAATTGTAAAACTATACTCCAGATTCGGCAACATGATGAGTGTTGAGGCTCATGTCTCTCGTTAAAGCATGAAAGCTTATGCCATAAAATCTCTGACTGAGAAGGCTATTTCTCAGAGTACATGTAAATGTGTAGTCTCTCAGTTGAGGCCATGGCACATCTCATGAATACTGAGCAATTTCAGAAATTACTTCGGATCTGGAAAACAGATGAATATCGAGACCCATGTCTCCTTGCATGAAAGCTCATGCCACCTCTGATGGAAAAAGTCTCTCGGAGAAGATGTAGATGTGTAGCTTTCTAGCTGAGGCCACAACACATCTCATATTGTATAGAATCGAAAGATTGGGCGGCTCCTAGACAGTATGCCTGCTAGTATAGAGCGACAACATCTTCGGGATACAACCAGGTTTTCCCCGACTATGCAAGAGGAATATGACACTCCAGCAAGTTCATATTGCTCAACCCTCAGATGATTAATGCTCCTAGATAGGAAGCCCTTCAGGTATAGAGCTATCAATTAATTGTCTGAAATCGTCTGAATATCCAGCAATATTCTACGAACCATCGTCTGAATATCCAACAAATTCTACGAGCCATCTTTAATCGTCTGAATATCCAGCAATATTCTATGATTCTTCGTTATATTTTGTCACTTCAATTCGTGGTTCTTCCCAGCAGAATGCCACGGGTTAGTGATAAATATCCAACGAAACAGGCATCTGAGCATCGAATAAGCCCTGACACAAAAATTGTGCAAGTGTACTTAGCAGATAATGCACATACCAGCATTTTGAATGCGCGAACGAGCATTTCAAAAAATACGAACGAACGAGGAACCTATGCAAAATAGGAAGGAAAAAAAAATTAGCAAACGTGCCGGGGGACTAGGCTCACCAGCCGTCCAGTCATGCCGTGACCAGTCTCGCGCCCAAATTTATATTTTATCATACTTTTACTATTTTCCCGATCTCATGAAATCGTCTCGTTCGAGCAAATTTTCTTTATTTCAAAGAACTTATCTAAATCACATGATTTTATCAAAAATAATAAAATTAGGGAAAGGTGTCATGGACCGCCGGTCGGCCGGTCATGCCTTGTCCTAGCCGATCCCACACCTCACGTATCCATTATTTTATTATTTCTCTCAAATTATGAAAATTCCTTGATTTTATAAATTTTCCCTAAAATCATGAAAATTACCTAATTTCATGTATTTTTATCTAAATCACATGATTTTATCAAAAAATGATAAAATTAGGGAAAGGCGTCATGGGACCACCGGCCGGACGGTCATGCCTTGGACGTGGCCGATCCCACACCTCATGTCCCATTATTTTATTATTTCTTCTCAAATTATGAAAATTCCTTGATTTTATGAATTTTCCCTAAAATTACCTAATTTCATGTATTTTCTCTAAAATCATAGAAAATATTAAAAAATTAGGGAAAATTTGTGGGACCGGGATCTAGCTGGCTGGCCATGCCCTACCCGGTCCCACACGCCTATTATTTTGTTATTATTTGGTGTTTTGTTTCCCGATTTCATGAAAACTCTCTGATTTCAACAAAATATCTTGGTTTTCAACAAATCCCTTTGATTTTATGAAAATTCTCTAAATCATCAAAATTTGGTTAAATTGGGAAGAGTGGATTGGGACCCGCGCCCATTGGCCGGTCGGCCATGCCTCGGCCATTGCCGGTCCCACACTCCCATTCCCTATTTTATTATTAATTTATTTCTCTCATCTCACGGAAGTTCCCTAATTTCATCAAACTCTCCTGTTTCATGGAATTTTCCTCAAATCAGAAAAAATACATAAAATTGCATAAAACTGGGAAAGCATGTGGGACCGTGTTTGTCAACCGGCCGACCATGCCCTAGCCGTGGCCGGTCCCATACCTTGTAATTCCCTATTTTATTTATTATTTTCATCATTTCATGTATTTTTCCCAGTTTCAGCAAAACCATGGATTTTGCATATTTTTTTCAAATGTTGCTCAAACGTGCACCAGAAAATATCAAAATTCTCAGGACTGAAGCGCGGACACCATGGTGATATGGGCACATCCCCTTGACCGACCAAGGGTGACCCTGAGGCTTGCAAACAACTAGTCCCGCATGTTTTAACGATTTTAACCTAATTTTCTCAATTGCTCATATTAGGTTCAAACTCTTTCCAAACAATTGGAAGTTTGCTCAAATGACCATCCACTGGTCCCACGCCCACCAAGAGCCGGTATCATGACCTCTTGGTCGGTCCTTCATATTTCCATAATACCATGTTTTATTATTTGTCGCTCACACGAGCATTATTTCAGTGATTAAACCAGCATTTAATCATTCTTTCACCAACTGGTCCCGGGAGATTTTGGTATTTTTGCTCATTCGAGCATTTGGGAGATATATGGTGAACCTATCATCCAATGTATCCGGTCCCTGTGTAACTCTGTATTGATTTGCAATAAATCACCATTTCGTTAAAATCAAGGTTTTGAATCCAGAGCTCTGCAGAAACGTGATTCTGAGCAGATTCAAACACTCTGATAATTTTATGATGATTTCATAATCAACACTTTATTTATTTTGCTCGACCCAGCTGTCAGTAACTTAAATTAATATTTTATTTGGTCTTGCTACCAACGATTTATAAAAAAGCAGTATTTGCTCAAACTAGCAATATTCGCTCAAACCGGCGATGTTTATTCAAATTAGCAATATTCGCTCAGACTAGCAATATTTGCTCAGATCAAAGAATATTGGTTCAACTATCAATATTTAATAGTTCATCAACCCAGTTTGCTCATCTTAGGTTATAATGATACCTCGTCTCAGCAGACACATTAAATTCATGAGTTTGATAACATTTGTTAATCATGTTCAACTCAGCATTACGAGGACTCATCGTCCCATAAAGTCAGCAACTGACTCCACAATCACGAGATTTCAATCGTGTCACATGGGGGGATATTAACTAGGGTTTTGGTCTGGCGGTCTATGGCACGTGTGTTCACCCACGATGAGAATGTGAGCAAGTTGTGCAATCAGTTGGAAGAGTCGGAAAAATAGTGGGTGGAAATTAACCAAGTCTCCGCACGATGAGTGATTGGTTTTAACATGATTTCCCACTTCCCCACTCTCTGATTCCAGCAACTGTCACACTTCATGGGATCATGGTGTTTTCAACTCCGACATTATAAAATGTCTCTGAATCCTGATTGAAAGGACAAGATTCGAACATTCGTCTAGCAATTTCTCATCAAAGTTCATACATACAATCTTTCGTCTACACGAACTCAGAGAAATCACTCTCAATTGAGCAAAATTCAATCATTCAGATCATTTTCACGCTGAATTCACAATACACCTACAATCTCAGATCACCATTGATCTCACACATTCTTAGCTTTCCTCCTACAGATCAACCTATCTTCTCTTGTGACCGAATTGACTCTGGAACGGCCATTGTTCTTGGTTTAGGACGGAGTCTTATAGATTAATCTCTCGAACTTAAAGCACTCCCTTCTTGCAGTGCATCTATGTGAGGTTCAACATTTCGCTCGGTTCAAGGAGTCCCCGCACGGTCGACTCTTCAATTTCGTAAAAACCAGCAAATCGTTTTCCCCATCTACACCTATGAAAGCTCATATTCTATGACTGAAAGGAATACAGAAATCTCAACCATTCATTTCTACCCATATCCAATATTAACGACAACAAGTCACTAGTATCGACTGATTTTTCTAGATCATTTTTTTTTCCATCTCCTCCTGCAATTTCGAAATGGGTAAAGACCTAAGTTTCCCAATCCGATACTCTCGCTATCCATCAACTAAATCAACGACAACAACTTGATTCCCCAGTTATTTTCGCAGCTGCACAAAGCTTTCGCAGAACTGGCTTGGGACTTCTGTCGAGCAGTTGATATGCACAACTTGATAATCTTGGTATACATCAAAGGAAATTTGTTCTCCAATTCCCTGCAATAGAACCCACATTTATCATTTATTTAAATCACACATTAGTTCCATCCATTCAACATGGCACTCTTACTTCCATTCATCCATGTAAGCTCTGTATGCAAACTATGTTTATATCCTTCTTGTATGAATTATTGTCCTAACCCATCTCTCCGGATTCGAATTCTTGTATAGATCCTCGACTGATTTCTCGATGATTAGCATGTATCACTAATCTCATATCCTTATTAACTTCTATCATCACCAGTAATCATCCCTTCCTACTCTTCTTTACAAGTTCAACCAATTCCACCCCTATCGAATCAATCACAGACGCATAGATGAGGGAATATGTAGAAGAAAATAATTAAAACACCCAATCTAGAAAATCCAAACACTCATTTGGAAATCAATTTTAAAAATCAACTTCAATCTAAGAAATGAAAACACCTAATAATCTTAGTAATCGAATTCAAGATCAAGAAATAAAACCCTTTGGCAGAAAATGATAAAAGAAGATCATATCCAAAGCCTCATTCTCCATCAATAAACTCCTGATAATGATGAAAGAAGAAATAACGTGTTGAATCTGTTGATAAAGAAGACGAAGTTGTGAGGAAGGGTAAATATGAAAAATTGATTTTTTTTAGTATTAAAATTATACTTATTAAAAGAAAATAACAAACAATCGGGTCAAAGCATGGTAGTTGACGGTCAACGTTTGGTCAAGGTACCAATCATTAATATTTCAAATATTGGGTACCAAAGCTAGGTGTTGGACATTTGCTGGTACCAAACGTTAAATAAACCCATAGGGTTTTAATTAAAATACCACAAAAATTGAAATCGATTGATAAAAGAAAAAATTGATCATTGTTAATAATAGCTTAGTGATTCGCCCTAAAAAAATCGATTATTGTTAATCATAGCTTAGTGATTAGAACTACGTGTTGATGATGTGTTGTGAAACTAGAAAATAGAGAAGGTAACACAAAGTTAAAGGGAAGAAGAGAGAGAGTTTTCTTATTGATGTGTGTAGAATACAATGTTTAATCCTCTATTTATATAGATAGAAGACTTGGTATCCAAGATATGTAAACCCTAAACTTAGACACGAAGGGCACCTTAGTTAATAAACTTGGTTTATAACAATATATATAATATATATACACAATTAGTAGGGGGAGGGATTCGATCCTGGGACCTTACCCTCCAGGCCCAAAACACTTAACCACTGGGCCAAGCTCGAATTGTTGATATAAATGTACAAAAGAATTCTTTTAAAAACATATATCCCAACAATCCCCCACTTATATGTTTTAAAAAACACTGAGAAATATCCATATAGTTATGTGCATAAGCAAAGGTATTTTTTCGATTTTGAACCTTTACATAGTATTAAATTCTCTGAATTCTGACACAGAGTGAACATATGTCTTTGAACTCTATGGAGAGAATAGATTACTTAACACACACATAACTATACTAAGAGTAAATTCCTAAATGCCAGCACATTACGGCCCTGTGCTTATCCCAGTTTCAATAAATGTTCTAGAGAACTGTCCATGTTCTCATAGAAAGTGGCCACACTTTCTCATTCACATATGTGAGTCTATCAAAGGTACTCATGTAGCTTGGTACCCCACTCTATATATATCTATAGACTTAATTAAGATTTAAAGAACTCAACATTAACCGCCGCTTCAGGATATCATTCCATGGGAAACATGCATGATTCTATCTCAATATCATTTGTGAATTGTTATTCCATTTGAACCTATTTCTAGGTGGGTATCCATCACAAAATGCTCAATTTCTAGTGGGCAAAAGTCCCATGCCTTTAGAGGTATATAATACCTTTTCTCTAGCTAATCCTTTCATCAAAGGATCAGCTAAGTTCTCTTCCGACCTAACATGATCCACACATACAACACTAGTTGTGAGAAACTCTCTAACTCTGTTATGCTTTCGACGCATTTGTCGATTCTTATTGTTATAAAAATAGTTATGTACTTTTGCAATAGCCGCGGTACTATCACAATGGATCATAATACCTGGTATCGAAATATCCCATACAGGAATTTGAGAAAGCAAGTTTCTCAACCATCCTACTTATTCACTAGCTGCTGCTAGTGCTATCAATTCAGACTCCATCGTATATTGAGCCAGAATTGTCTGTTTCTTTGACTTCCAAGACACAACTATTAGAGAACTGCTCGGTCAAACTCGCATGTGTTGCTATCTCAAGCATGTTTGTCAATATTAGTGATCAAAACTATAAAGTCTTGATTTCTAGTCTACTATAGCTAAGGTCTCGGACTAGGATAGAAAGTGTAGTTGATATCAAGAAATCCATGGTGATCATCATTCAAGACGAAGGACTACTCAAGGAACCAGTGGATCTTCATCGACTAAAAGGTATGTGGAGACTTGAACTTATCTATCACTCAAAAATATTTCTACTCTATCTCCTATCTTGAGACAAAAGTCGTTTTACTATATAGACTAAGAATATGAACATGTGACATTTAGAGCTGAGTATATCTTGCTTATCTATTTATTGAAATGGGTGTTGGTAAAGCTTTCGCTTTAGCCAAGTTCATCTTTTCCTAGTGACGAAAGTCATGTTATGTTTCAATCACTTTGGAAATCTCTCGGACAAAAAGAGTTTGTGAATAACAACTATATAACGCCCTCTGAGAATGTTTCAATGATTGAAATGAGAGTTTAGACTATATAACCATTATGGGATATAAACATTGTTATGGTAACACATATATGTATAAGTCCTTATCACTTGAACCAAAGTCCGCGAACTGGCGTTAGTTGTCGAACCCGAGAATATCTGCTGAAGTTGAAGCTCACGAACCTGAGAAATCTACTAAAGTTGAAGCTTCAGGTACAACCAAAAGCAAGTTCTCAACCCGAGAAAAGAAATTTTGGAGTTTATTAACTTCAACCGGTTAGCTTGAGTCCGCGAACTCAAGAGGTTATGTCTGAAAATGTTGTTCATGAACTTATCTTAAATTACCAAGGAATGCTTTTGCAAACCGTGGCTTTATAGTTCATGAAATTATTCGAGTGAATCACATCGTTTTTGATTCAATTGTGTCTTGTGTAGTACATGAGATCTCATAGCAATTGAACAACTCTCTAACTAGTTCATTTGAGTCATTTGGACTAGTTATGGTGAAGAAGAATATGGTTGATATGAAAGTTATCATTTGGCTAACCATTTGGTTGACTATTATTGAACCAACTATTGTACACGTTTGTCTATGGTTACACAAACCCAAAACGTCAAGTACATGTGTATATGACAAGCTAAGTTTTTGATCTAACGGTTGAGAGATATTAGCTTGTATCTAATCAGGTTTTCATCTAACGATCAATATTGAATGCTTTGTTAGTAAGCTAACATTGATTTCAAACCATGATTTGAAAGACTATATAAGGGAGAACTATAGCAACTGGGAAACCTAATCCTCATACATTCTGTGTGATGCTAGTTTTCTAAACCTAGAATCGATTCTCCGTTAACCTTTGGTTTTCTTCTTCTAAAACCAAGTTAACGAGACTTCATTGGGATCATGAAGCCAGACCGATACTACTTTTCTTGTGGTTGTATGATCCTATCTTGTTGTTTCTATCGTATGAGTACAATTGTAATAATTGGCTTGAGATTTCTATCTCTGATAGGCAAGATAAAAGTAGTCACAAACATATTCGTCTCATTGTTTGTCATTCCTCAATAGTCTTCTTCGTTGCGTCGATTAATTTTATTGTGAGGTGATTGATGAAACTGAGTTGTTCTTCGGGAATATAAGTATGGTTTTATCAATTGGTTCCTGTTCACCTTGATTTATCAAAAGACGGAACAAAACTTGTAGGTTTATTCGTGGGAGACGAATTTATCTATTACTTGTAGACTTTTATGTGTGAGACACATTTATTTATTAAAGTCTTCGAATTTGGGTCGAAGCAACTCTTGGTTGTGGGTGAGATCAACTAAGGAAATCAAGTGCGAAGTGTCCTGCTTGGATCAGAGGCGTAGGAATATAACTGTACCTTGGATCGGTGTGAGATTGGTTGGGGTTCAACTACAGTCCAGACCGAAGTTAATTTGGAGTAGTCTAGTGTGTGTAGCGGATTAATACAGTGTATGTTTAATATGGACTAGGTCCCGGGGTTTTTCTGCATTTGCGGTTTTCTCGTTAACAAAATTTTGGTGTCTGTGTTATTTCTTTTCCGCATTATATTTTTATATAATTGAAATAATACAGGTTGTGCGTTGTTCAATCAATTAGAATATACGACCATTTTGGTTGTTTATTTAAATTGATTGACACTTGGATATTGGTCTTTGGTACCATCCAAGTTATCTCAATTTGATTAGACTCACGAATCATATTTGCTTGAGTAAATCAAATCGAGAGATTGTGATAATAACTCCTTGAGTATTTTCTATTGATTGAGTATAACTGTCTAGTTAATTCTCTAGAAAATAACCCGGAGTTGTCCATACAAATTGGTAATCAAAATATTGGATGGTGTTGTTAGACCCCCGCTTTTTCAATTGGTATCAGAGCAGGCAAACACGTTAAAGACCTCACAAGTCTGTGTTTGTAGCGATCTGAATCTATGGACAAAGTTTATTAAAGAGAAAGATTCTATAATCTCAAGTTTAGGCAAACACTGTGTTAAGATTAGACATGCAGATATTGACATGCACCATTCTGATTGCTCTTCGAAAGAGGTTACTTCTCTTAATGAACGGGAAACAACTGAAGAGAGTAAGTTGATTCTACATCTTAATAGAATTCAAGCTGATAGATTTAATCGGTTGAAGAAACATGTCAATAATCTTCTTGGTGTAATTAAAGACTGTAAAATCAAAGAAAATATTGAAGACTGTTCTTCATGTATGACTCTAAAAGCAAGCCTCATAAAGGATGCTTTTGAAATAGAACGTCGCTTGAATAAACTCTCTATTCAAGGATGCTCTAGGCAGTCTAATACATCAACTATTTTTACTATGATAGTAAATGCTCCAGAAGAAAAAACAGGGTCCCTTCCGAGCAAGGAAAATGTGCCAGTCTCCCCTGATCAAGGAAACCTCACATCACATGAAAGGAAGAAATCTCATGACGAGAATGTTAATACTAAACTAACTAATCACGGTTGTGATCAGAAAGTATGTCACTTTTGCGAAGCAAAAGGTTCTGTTAAACTGAAAGGAAACTCTAAGTTATATAAACTCTATTGTTCAACTTCAACGCACCTTATATTTAATCCTCAAAGGTGTAACTGACATTCGTATGTCGAAACCTATTGGTTTTCATATGAACCCTGTGTATGCTACCAGGAAGGTTAGTTCAATGAGTTCCTCAAATATTAGGAAGCAGAACAAATGTCTTGATAAAAATCGTCTAAGGAAAGATCAAGTGGTTTTCTCTGAAAATAATGCTTCCTTTGATTTAGAGAGAATCCCAGAAGAAAGGAGAAAATTTGATGATACAAGAAACAACCTAATAAAGATGATTCAAGGGTATAAAGAAATTGTTGACAGGTTGTCATCCTCCTCAAGTCAAGACTCTTCTGGTAAGAATCCAAACTACGTCTCATGTTTTGATGATAGTAAGTTTTATGATAATTTCTCAAAACAAAAGGAGTCTCTCTCAAAATTCAGAAGGAAAAAGAGACTCAATCATAGACACAGTTCCTTAGATGGGCTCAAAGCTCATACTTGTGCTAATTAATCACAAGAATAGGAATTTGCTCATAAAAATCATGTTGAGCAAAATGTGTAAAAATCAGGTGTACTTTGGCAATTTGCATTTTTCATAGTTAAGCTCTACTCTTATCGTTTATAGCTAAACTAGTGCCAGCAGACAATATTGCCTAAAAGTATTTGTCTTGTTTTAGTGTTATTTTTTTATAGGGTATATTGTGTTCGGATGAGTACACGGGTTTCCATCTCGAGGTTACAGTTTGAAAATCCTAAAGGTCCTCCTTTCAAACAAAACCTTTAAATAGTCGACCTATTGAGTTACATAAGTTCACGTACACCTATTCTAGGTCATATCTGGGTTATCAATAATGTCATCTTCTTCATCTCTCTATGGTGTTTTTACTAAGGGATTTCTTGAGAAAGGTTTTAGTGTAGAATTGAAAGAAAGGAAGAAAAGAACTCTTGTAGAAGATGGTGCACCCAATGCCTCATGCTTTTTTTCCTACTCACATCAAGATGTTGAGAGTGAGGATATGGTTTCTGCTGTAGTGGTTCATGACTTTCTAAAGTACTTCGAGAAATCTAAACTATAACTTGTTGATATAATAAGAGATCTTGGTGTGGTTAGAAGTGAGTTGGAAAAGGTTACTGCTGACCTTGGTCTCATGAAGACACGTGTTAAAGAACTTCTCAACAAGGATATCTTCTTGGAAGAAGCAGTTGACGTGAATCACAAGCTCAAGGATCTCGAAACCCATGAAACCGTGAAACGTGAACTTTAGTTTGTGACTGGGTTATACTATACATTTGATCTTATTATGTCTAGTAAATCTTCTATGTTTTCTGTTTTGTTTAGAAGAATAACAAGTGTTTTGGAATAGCCATGATTGTGAGTACACATAGCTATATCCAATGATTTCATCTTCTTGTTTTTAGATTTATTGGTTTTAATTCTAAACTTGTTTGGAAGATGATGGTTGCAGTATTAATCTTTATGGTTTTATATATTGTAATATTTTGATGGGATATGTGTGTTTACATCTGTGAACTTGATTGTCCCGGATTTTGTCAAAAGTAAAGTCGTTCACGTATTGGTATACAAATATTGATAAAGAAATGAATGGACTTTTAGCGAAACACAAAAGTTAAACCTATATTGTCAATCTTTGATGTAAGATAGGTTAAAATATTTTGTGATTCAAGGATAAAGTCTATTATGTCACTTGTGATGGAAAAATAGAATATATCCTTGTTTTGTAATCCATGGTTTAGAGCTTAATTGTTCCATATTATTATGTATTATCGTGAAGGTTCCATCTTGTATCTTATGTTGAGCATTATACGACCAAGTCGATTTCTTATTGGCATGGTTGGTTGTTCCATAAAGATGCAATATGTTGACCATTAACAACTAAATTAATCAACTTGTGTGGTTATTTAGTTTGTATTCCATGAGTTCTCTCATGTTGAGTACATGGATGGTTAAAGTTGTCATTTTCTATGATAATCTTAGTCGGGGTTTCATAATTTATTATGTTGAGCCCAAATGAACTAAATCAATCATCTAGTGTGATTATTTAGTTAGCAGACCATAGATTTTTCTCATGTCGAGTGTGCACAATTGAATTGATTACATTGTGATTAGTTTAATTGTGAAATCCGGTTAGAGTATTTATGGGTTCTCTTGTGAATAATCTAATCGATGTATTAAGTCTCCATAAGTTTACTTGTGTTGAGCATATTTAGTCAAATTAATCATGGTTCACTTTGGTTAATATGATTGAATATTTTGGATTCCAAATTCATACTTGTATATAATTTGTTGAGTCTAAAGAAATCATTTTTTTCTTTTGAAAATAAGGTCGCTTTTGTTGTTCCCTTGGGAATGACATCTTATGGGGGAGAGTTCTTTTGAACTTGCGGTTAATTTCCAAATCTTTGTGGGGAGTGCGGCTGTGGAATTTTTAGGGGTTATCTTGTATCTTTATAAACTCCTTAATGAATGAATTTAGCCTCGGCTTTATGATTGCATCTAAACAAGAAGATAGAACATTTACCTTTGGTCATAAAATGTCTCTTACGGAAATTTCATTAGGATCCCGTTCTTGTACCTTTGCCAATTTTATTGACAAAAAAAGGGGAGAATTAATTGTAGTTCATACTACAAATACATATGGTTTTCGGATCATTATGTAAGGGGGAGTGGTTTCCATGTGAGATGGAGTATTGACTAAGGGAGAGTGAAGTATCACCATAGTATTGTTGTTGAAGTTGTGATGCAATTGGACTTTGACGTTGTGTAATAATACTATGACATTGTATAACAATACTTGAGAACTGATACTTTTCTCATTCTTATAGCTATGAATTTTCAACAACGATGATGCTAAACTTACAACCTTTGGGATCATTGGACTACTTGGAAGTGATGAAGATTTTGAATATTGTTGAAGATTAGGCATGTGGAATAGGAGCTACAAAGTTTATTTATATATTTTTTGTATTCCATATGTATTAATAGTTTTGCCACTAAAATTGACAAAGGGGGAGATTGTTAGAGCACTGCTCGGTCAAACTCGCATGCATTGCTATCTCAAGCATGTTTGTCAATCTTAGTGATCAAAACTATAAATTCTTGATTTCTAGTGTACTATAGATAAGGTCTCGGACTAGGATAGAAAGTGTATTTGAGCTCAAGAACTCCATGGAGATCATCATACAAGACGAAGGACTACTCAAGGAACCAGTGGATCTTCATCGACTAAAAGGTATGTGGAGGCTTGAACTTATCTATCAATCAAAAGTGTATCTACTCTATCTCCTATCTTGAGACAAAAGTCATTTTACTATATAGACTAAGAATATGCACATGTGACATTTCGAGCTGAATATATCTTGCTTATCTATTTCTCGAAATGGGTGGTGGTAAAGCTTTTGCTTTAGCCAAGTTCATCTTTTCCTAGTGACAAAAGTCCTGTTATGTTTCAATCACTTTGGAAATCGCTCTGACGAAAAATAGTTTGTGAATAACAACTATATAACGCCATATGAGAATGTTTCAATGATTGAAATGAGAGCTTAGATATAACCATTGTGGTATATAAACATTGTTGTGGTAACACATATATGTATAAGTCCTTAGCACTCGAACCAAAGTTTGCGAACTTTGTTGATCAAGTGGAACCGGAACGTGAGAAGTCAACTCAGTCCACGAACTGGCGTAAGTTCTCGAACCCGAGAATATCTTCTGAAGTTGAAGCTCAGGTGCAGTCCGCGAACCCAGTCCAAGAACTGACGGAAGTTCTCGACCCGAGAAATTATGCTGAAGTTTATTAACTTCAACCGGTTAGCTTGAGTCCGCGAACTCAAGAGGTTATGTCTGAAAACGTTGTTCGTGAACTTATCTTAAATTACTAAGGAATGCTTTTGCAAACCGTGGCTTTATTGTTCATGAAATTATTCGAGTGAATCACATCGTTTTTGATTCAATTGTGTCTTGTGTAGTACATGAGATATCATAACAATTGAATAACTCTCTAACTAGTTAATTTGAGTCATTTGGACTAGTTATGGTGAAGAAGAATATGGTTGATATGAAAGTTATCATTTGGCTAACCATTTGGTTGACTATTATTGAACCAACCATTGTACACGTTTGGGTACGGTTACACAAACCCAAAACGTCAAGTACATGTGTGTATGGCAAGCTAAGTTTTCGATCTAACGGTTGAGAGATATTAGCTTGTATATAATCAGGTTTTCATCTAACGGTGAATATTGAATGCTTTGTTAGTAAGCTAACATTGATTGCAAACCCTGATTTGAAAGACTATATAAGGGAGAACTCTAGCAACTGGGAAACCTAATCCTCATACATTATGTGTGATGCTAGTTTTCTAAACCTAGAGTCGATTCTCCGTTAACCTTTGGTTTTCTTCTTCTAAAACCAAGTTAACGACTTAAAGACTTCATTGGGATTGTGAAGCCAGACCGATACTACTTTTCTTGTGGTTGTATGATCCTATCTTGTTGTTTCTATCATACGAGTACAATTGTAATAATTGGCTTGAGATTTATATCTCTGATAGGCAAGATAAAAGTAGTCACAAACATCTTCGTCTCATTGTTTGTCATTCCTCAATAGTCTTCTTCGTTGCATCGATTAATTTTATTGTGAGGTGATTGATGAAACTGAGCTGTTCTTCGGGAATATAAGTCTGGTTTTATCGATTGATTCTTGTTCACCTTGATTTATCAAAAGACATAACAAAACTTGTAGGTTTATTCGTGGGAGACGAATTTATCTATTACTTGTAGACTTTTCTGTGTGAGACACATTTATTTATTAAAGTCTTCGAATTTGGGTCGAAGCAACTCTTGGTTGTGGGTGAGATCAGCTAAGGAAATCAAGTGCGAAGTGTCCTGCTGGGATCAGAGGCGTAGGAATATAACTGTACCTTGGATTGGTGTGAGATTGGTTGGGGTTCAACTACAGTCCAGACCGAAGTTAATTTGGAGTAGTCTAGTGTCTGTAGAGGATTAATACAGTGTATGTTTAATCTGGACTAGGTCCCGGGGTTTTTCTGCATTTGCGGTTTTCTCGTTAACAAAATTTCTGGTATCTGTATTATTTCTTTTCCGCATTATATTTTTATATAATTGAAATAATACAGGTTGTGCGTTGTTCAATCAATTAGAATATCCAACCATTTTGGTTGTTGATTTAAATTGATTGACACTTGGATATTGGTCTTTGGTACCATCCAAGTTATCTCTCTTTGATTAGACTCGCGAATCATATTTGCTTGAGTAAATCAAATCGAGAGATTGAGATATTTTCTATTGATTGAGTCTTGTTGATTCTCTAGAAAACAACTCGGAGTTGTCCATACAGATTGCTAATCAAAATATTGGGTGGTGTTGTTAAACCCCCGCTTTTTCAACATCGCCACCAGTAATATTAAACAAATATCCACTAGTGTCCTTGGAGTCATCTAAAAGAGAGTTCCAATCAGCATCGTAGTATCTTTCAAGGACTACATGAAATATCTTATAGTGTCATCCTAGTTTGACGGTCTTTTTAAGATACCTCATAACCCTCTCAACTGCATTCCAGTGTTCCAAACAATGACAACCTGTAAAGATGCATAAAACCCCCACTGCATATGCAATGTCTGGTCTGGTACAATCAGTTGCATAACAAAGACTACCAATTATACTAGCATATTCAGATTATCTAATGTTATCACCAGTATTCTTAAACAGTTTAACACTGGCATCAAAAGGAGTACTCACGGGTTTATAATCAAAATAGTTGTACTTCTTTAAAATATTTTCAATATAACGAGACTGATCCAAAGAAATACCATCATTAGTTAGCTTCACCCCAAATCTTTCATTTCAAAGTTAGACTTAAGCATATTCTTAGTTTCTTCAAACGCATACAAGTTTGAACCAAAAATCAGTAAATCATCCACATACAAACAAATTATGATGCATGTATTGTTTTCAAACTTATAGTATATGCGTTTGTCACTTTCATTAATTCTGAAACCATGTGAAATCATCATATTATCAAAATTTTCATGACATTGCTTAGGAGCTTGTTTCAAACCATAAAGTGACTTATCTAACTTACATACTTTTTGTTCTTGACCAGGAACAACAAAACCTTCAGGTTGTTCCATGTAAATTTCTTCTTCTAATTCACCATTTAAAAAAGCTGTTTTAACATCCATTTGATGAACACCAAGATTACGCACAACATCAACAACAATCAAAACACGAATATAAGTCAATATTATAACAGGAGAATAAGTATCAAAGAAGTCTACATCTTCTCTTTGTCTAAAGCCTTTGGCTACCAACCTAGCTTTGTATTTGTCTACTGTACCATCAGGGTTCAACTTCCTTTTACGTACCCATTTACAACCTATTTATTTGCAACCAAGGTGTAAATCTGTTAGGTGCCAATTTCCATGAATATTATGGGATTCCATTTCATTATCTATGGCTTCCTGCCAAAAACTGAATTCAGGAGAATTAAGTGCTTCTTGAAGACTAGAAGGGTCTTCCTCTAGAGTATAAACTTCAAAGTCAGAACCGAAGTTCATCGCATTCCTAGCCATTTTGATACGCCTAGGTTCAATTTCAGCGTCTATAGTTTCTTCATTTCTAGGTTCTTCTATTCTAAGTTCAGAACTTGTACTAGGTACAACACTAGGTAGAGAACCCCCACTATTTCTAGATTTAAAAATAAATCTATCTTCAAAGAAATCATCATCTATAGATTCAATAATAACTTTATTATTAAGATCAAAAAATCTATAAGCTTTATTGTTTTGAGCATACCTAACAAAAACACATTCATAAGCTTTACTAGCTAATTTTGATCTTTTAGGATCAGGAATACGAACATAAGCCAAACAACCCCAGACTCTAAAATATGACACATTTGGTTTTTTGTTTTTCCAAAGCTCATAGGGTGAAATTTTAGTTTTTGAATTTGTAACACGATTCAAAACATAACAAATAGTCAACAAAATTTCTCCCCACCAATGAGAGGCAACACCAGAACTAAGCAAACAAGCAGTCACAAGAGTAGTAAAAGTACGATTCTTTCTTTCATCTTTTCCATTCATTTCATGGGTTATAAGGAGCAGTTTTTTCATGTATAATTCCACAAGATTCATAAACTCCAGTGAATGGTTTAGAATCATATTCAATGCCTCTATCACTACGAAATCTCTTAATTTTTCTACCAAATTGATTTTCAACTTCAGCAATAAAAACCTTAAATTTTTCAATAGCTTCATTCTTATGACTTAGCAAGTAAACATAAGCGTAATTTGAAAAATCATCAATAAAAGTCATGACATATCTTTTTCCATTTCTAGTCAATATACCTTCAAATTCACACAAATCAGAATGCACCAACTCTAAAGGATCGGATTCTCTAACAACAGATTTATGGGAACTCTTGGTTATTTTTGCTTGACTACATGGATAGTTTTGGAATAAGACCATTCATGGATAATTTTGGAATAAGACCTTGCTTGCTCATGGTATCTACTGATCTACTTTTCTCATGACAAAGTCTAGCATGCCAAACATTAAAAGTACACACCATATAAGAAGAAGATGCATATTAAACATTCCATCAGTAGCATAACCTTTTCCTACGAACACTCTATTTTTAGTAATTGTGTAAACAATAGATCCAATAGTTTGATACAACCCAACCTTGTTGAGAAGATAGCCGGAAAAAGGTTCTTTCTCATTTATGGAGTATGGAGAACATCTTTCAGCATAAGTGTCTTCCCAGAAGTAAACTTCAGTTCTATCGTACCAGAACCTTTCACAATAGTGACGTGGGAGTCTCCCAACAACACTTTCTTATCCTTTGTTTATGCATAACTCTTAAATAGGGACCTATCAAAACAACAATGACGTGATGCACCAATGTCTATCCACCACCCATCAGTTCCACCAACCATATAAAATTTTGGGTCAGAAACCATGGAAATTATAACGCTTTCAGCAACATTAGCTTGTGCGTTATTCTTTCCTTTGTTATACCTGCAATCCCTAGCCATGTGGTTCGGTTTATTGCGGGCATAGAAAGAAACTCATAATCGGAATTCTGAACTTTCCTTGATGGGTGTGGGTTCTTGTTTTGATTAGGTTTTCCTTTCCTTTGGTTCTGGTCAGGTTTTATAGGTTTTTTCTTAGGTTTCAATCTCGCTTGAGTTTGATTCTTATTATTGGAGATAATAAGAATCTCTTCCTTTCTATCTTGTTTCCGTGCTTCCTGTTCAACCCTGAGCTTAACAATAAAACTTTCGAGAGAAAATTCCTTAGACTTATGACGCAAAGAATTACAAAAATCTTTCCAAGTGGGAGGTAATTTATCAATCATTACATCTACTTGAAACTGTTCATCAATTGTCATACCTTCCGTCATAATTTCATGAGCTATTTTTTGAAGTTCATGAGCCTAGGAAATAATTGATCTTTCATCCACCATTTGATATTTCATGTAGCGTCTTACAACATATTTCTTTGATCCGGATTCTTCAGTATCATATTTCTTCTGTAAAGCATCCCACACATCTTTAGAAGTATCAAACGTAGAGTAATATTCATATAAATCGTCAGACAATGCATTGAGAATATAGTTTTTGCAATCAAAGTTGTCATCAACCCATTTGTCATAGGTTTTTTTTTTCTTCAGCTGTTTGAGTCGGAGCAGGTTCTTCAGTTTGTTGAGGAGTTGCACTTGCTGCAGCTGGAGTTACTTTTTTCGCAGCTTCTGCATCCTTTAGATCAGCTGGTTTGATGGAGGTCACCATCATGTACAACTTCATCAGTTAGTGGTAGAAGAACAACTTTTGCTTTCATCTTCTGAAATAGTGCATTACACGTTTTCAGTAAAAAGAAAAATACATGTGAATTTAGTACATATTTAGAAATTAAATAAAACTCTTACATAGCAGGCAAGCGACCAACAAGCTGCGCCGCAAGCTATTTTTGAATTGCAAAGCCTATTCTTTTGAAAATAAACTCTTTTGAATCGGGGGTCATGACATTACTGTGCATGACTTTCTGAACTCTTTTGAGGAGTCCAACCGCCTCAGGAGCCAAAAAACCAAAAGTATCAAAAGCAAAGGGAATAAAAGTGTGTCCATTATCAATACATGCTTTCTCATGCTTCTCTATCTTACCTGAGGCATCTCTCAGCGCTGCTTGGCCGACAGTAAAGGTACCATGTCCAATGCCTACTAACGGAGAAACCCCCGTGAGGTCAACACATGTATGTTTTCCATTAACCCATCCAAAGATAAGTACGTCTGCTGGTCTGAGTGTGGATCTCCCCTCCAGTGGGTTTGTCAAAAAGTTGACAACCGCTTCCTTCTTTGCTAAAATACCGGCTCGCCATAACACATCATATAAGGTATCTCTCACATGATCATGTCTAAACTTAAAACCAGGATCTACCTTACAATGGACAACATGTTCCACATATGTGTCTAGGCATCCTCTGAAATGAAGTCCTTCAAACTTGAAAGACTTGTTGATATCAACAATAGTTTTCTTTTCAGATTCCATGGAAGAAAGAACCGTCTTAAAATTGTTGGAACAATTGCCAATTTCACACCTGCAAAACAAAGATTAAACACAAAAAACAAAGTGACGGCTGAGTCACGACCATGTCGCTTTCTTTAAGATGTTTCGTGGCTCTGCATTGAGTTTTGTGCAAGCAGTCTATCTTCGTCACAATGTCCTCAGGATAAAACAGTCGAGAAAAACTCTCGTCGATCTCTCACGCACACTGTAAGAAATCGATCACTATCACTCTTTCAATCTTGCTTAGAAAACTGGTCTCTTGATTCACAAAGACAGTAGAGAGAAAACTCATGCCAATCTGGTTCTCAAAACTGGCTTATTATAGCCTTAGCAATTAATACAAAATTAATGGGAATAAATTTTATTTTTGATTGTTTCCATAAAATCCTCTGTAACAATCCAAAAACAGTCGGATAATTTATGCCAGAATAAATGCAGTTTAGTCCGTAATTAAAACCAGTGAAAACGTTTTTGAAAAAATCTTTTTAAAAAGAAGCAAAAAAATATTTTCCAAATTAAAGAGACCTCCCAAGACCCCGCTCTCGGGCTAATGTATATATATATATATACACAATTAGTGGGTGGGTGGGGTGGGGGGATTCGATCCTGAGACCTTACCCTCCATGCCCAAAATGCTTAACCACTGGGCCAAGCTCGAATTATTTATATAAATGTACAACAATCCTAGCGTTTTTAGGGGCCACTCAAAAGGATTTAGGGGCCAACAATAAAACAAAATAGGGTCACCCAAACCTAAATTGAGTTCACCCCTTATCATATTTTTTCGTAATGGCAAAATTGCCCTTCAATAATCGGAAATTAAAAATGAATTCGGTAGTTACTTTACATTTAGTTATTGTTAGCAAAAAAAAAATCTTCACGAATTTTGGTTCTACCATAATCGGTAGATAAAAATTTATTTTATCTAACGATTATGGATGATGTTCTTGGAATTACACTAGCTGAACCATAATCGGTAGATAACTATCTATTTTACCTATCGATTATGGTAGATAAAATAGATTTTTATCTACCGATTATGGTAGAACCAAAATTCGCGAAGGAAAAAAATAATAATTTGCTAACAATAACTAAATGTAAAGTAACTACCGAATTCATGTTTAATTTCCGATTATTGAAGGGCAATTTTGCCATTACGAAAAATGAGGATAAGGTGTGAACTCAATTTAGGTTTGGGTGACCCTATTTTATTTTATTGTTGGCCCCTAAAAACGCCAGGCAAAAGAAATCTTTTAAAAACATATATCCCAACAATTATTATTTTACTTCGCAGAAATGGTGCCAACTCAAGTGAGCTCGTAGTTTGGGCCTGATACGAACAAGCTCGCCACGAAGTAAATTCAAGGGAAAATTAGGGGGAGACCCAAAAAAAAAAAATCGCATTGTCAGGCCCACAATTAATTTTGGATACCGTGACACCCATAAATATTTTGTGACACCCATAATTATCCGAAATTATTAAAACCTATCTGCATGAAGGTTTATGCATCCGCATGATGTGTTATACATACTGTTTTTTCAGGGATAACTCGTTATGCACCCTAATATTTCAGGGGTATAATTGGAAACGCAACTTGGATATAACATATCTAAAAATCCGCGCCTTGGAATTTTACAAATTTTATATCGTTGGAAATCTTTTAAAGAGAGCTACGCAACGAGTACAAACAAGAATATCAAATTTTGTTTTTCACGAAAAAATCGGAGGTGATTATCATTTTAGGCAAATTTTTCGAAAACTTGATACATAACCATTATGCAGCCACCAAAAAAGATGCATAACACATTATGCAGACGCATAGAGAATTATGCAACCATTTTCTCCATTGCATAACAAATTATGCATTTGGATAACAAAGTTATGCATCTATAACAAGTTATGTAACCATTGTTTTGGTTGATTTTAGTGCGTACATAAAAAAATTTGATGCATAATGCATTATGCATCCATATTTACGGATGCATATCAGGTTATGCATCTATTTTCTCGATGCATAAAAGATTATGCAACAATTTTCTCGATGCATAATGCATTATGCAATCATATTTTTGGATGCATAACAGGTTATGCATCAATTTTCACGACTGCATAACATGTTATATAGATATTATTGTAGGTGCATGACAAGTTATGCAGTCTTATTTTTTGTTGGTTTCAATACTAAGAAAAAAGTAGCTGCATAACGTGTTATGCAAACATTTTCTGGACTGCATAACAAGTTATGCAACAACTTTTCAAGATGCATAACAGATTATGCATCTATTTTCATAGTTGCATAACAGGTTATGCATCAACAGCTTTCACACCCACACCACTTGCCGACAACAAATGAGCATCGGCAACTAACTCTTCGCCATTGGCAGTTGTATTGGATAAAACCATTCCAATTCCACCAGCTTGTTTCACCACAACTCCTTTGGAAACTCTTGCATTAATTCCCCTATCACAAAAGACAATTTTCCCGACTACTTTTTCCGGTATTAAAGTACCGGTCATACATAAATGACCATTAGAAGCAGTACTAGAAATATCCCCACCACCTTCATCTTCTCTTCCATCCGCCATTAGAAGCAGTACCGGTCATACATAAATGATTATTGATTGGGTCCATGTATATTGCTCGACTTGGACAGAAACATCCATCACTAATTCGCCAGAAACTAATGTCCATAATCATTCGAATCGATTAGTGTAAGGGTTCACTTGCTCTTGATGTGACCGATATTGCATGGGTGTTATTGTAGTTGCTAGGAGGTTTGTTAGGAGTTGAATCAGGCCAAGACGCGGTCATAAAGATGTACCTATACGAGAGGATCCAAGAATTAGTGCACCCATACAACTACACTGTCGCCGAATTCACAACACAAATTTCAAAGATGAGGAATAATTTGGGGAAGTGCGGAATCAAAGATGAAGGCGTCATTGTACCAACGAACCTAGGAGCAGAGAATCTAACAACCAGCAATGTCTTATCAGCAATGTCTGATTCTAAATCTTATGGCCGAACACCGGCTGAAATTTTGAGAATTGTATATGGAACCGGAAATGAACATGTTCCGGGTGGGTTCCTCCCGAACGGAGGAGATGGAAAGATTCAACTGTTGTTGAGCGTATTTCCCAATCAAGAACTTCTAATATTCAGATTACAGCAAAACCCCAGCTTTGATTTCATGGAAAACTTCACGAATTGATGTCTCCATTACTTCCTTAAAGCTCTCAACTTGCCACTGCCAACTAAACCCGCTGCAATCATCCACTAATGAACTCGTTCTAATCTGAATTTCAGATCAAAGATAATCGATTAATATCCCCCAACTTCTATGCTGCAAATTGCTTCTTTTCCTTCTCTTCTAACATTTCTCAAACTACAGGTCTTCAAACTGCAGGTCACCTGTTGAAGGAGGTCTTCAAATCGATTTGGAATCGACGTCTTGAAGATGAATTGAAGCTCATATCCATTTTCTTATGTTAAAAATGAACCAATAGATTTTGTTTCTTCTTGTTTTGAAATGTGAAGAGATTTCGGTGATGTGGTTGGGTCTGGTGAAGATTGTTTGATTATGTTGGTGAAATTTGATGAAGAATTTTGATTTTGTATGATATGATCGGAGAGGAGGTGTTGCTGCTGCTAGTGATATTATACCAAAATGTAGTCTAGATCTGAGAGGATTTACAGCTCTACGGAGAGTAAACATGATGGTGATTATGAAATAACAACTTCAATAATCATCAAGAACCCAATCAATCTCTCGATCTTCATCTTCTCTGCCATCCTCCATACCTCGAATCTTCGATACAATCCACGGAACCTAGTTCGTAAAGCTCTCCAAAGGAAACGAAGAAGAAATATGAACGAAAATATAATTTTAGAAAATATGGGTGAGCGAGTAATTTTTGGTGGAAAATTGGGTGCACCCCTAAAGTTTTTTGTCGGTGGGTTTGACAGTGGAAAACTCTGGGAGAATGGGTGTCCCTGTAGTTTTCACTAAATTCAAACATTTAAAGTTTAAACTAGGATTGACCCATTCCAGGTTTTAGCTTGGAAGTTGGAACAGAGACACCCTCGTTGACATTGTAGTAGACGATGATAATGACTAGACACCATGAGTGCCTTGTTAACCTATTGTCAAATGCCATGTAAGCTTGGGCGACAAGATAAACCGTAAATATGGGCGAATAATTGTATTTTCTTTGCAACATGTTCTTCAACAGTGAGTCCAATTTTGTGCACACTCCCTTAAAGAGTGTGCACGAAACAAAACTATCCTATTGATTGTTTCATAACTAGTGTTTTCTATTTAATAAAATTGGTTTTTATTTGATATATAATGAAATTGTTTTTTATTTTTATTTTAAAATTAAGATTTTACATTTTTAGTTGGTAACCGAGCTACAAGATGGGCACCAACCCCTGTCTGAATAGCAACACCCAACCTATGAAAAATAAATCTACCTGGACCACTACCAATATCATTACTAACTAAACAATTCTTCAAACACTTGAAGAAACAAATCATATCTTCACCCAGCTCCCCTAAAGTAGTGAAAGCTAAAACACCTAACCCAAAACCATGTGAGGTACATTCGTCCAAGTACTTAGTACGTTTACGCGAAACTGCCCTTGAAATGGCTTGGCCTGAAATAAAGGCACGAATACCCTCACCGGTGAAAGGAGAGACACCTGTAACATCCATACACACGTCTTGGCAATTTCCCCCAGTTAAGAACAAGAAAGCCTGTCGGTCGTAAATCCTTGTTGTCATCAGACAGAAACCCATAGCAACTTCTTTGCGCGCATGGACACCAGCCTTGTAGCATATATCAGCAATTACATCACGAACTAAATCATGTCGAAACTTAATTCCAACATCTTTAGCACGGTGAAGCGCATAATCCCCAAAAATACCCATAGGTCTATTGCAGCACGAGCATAAACCATCCTCGGCAAATAATGGGATACCAAGGCGATAACAAACTACAGTTGTGAACTGCCTGGGCCCAAGGCATTGATCCAACCCGCTGATTGGAACAACTAGTAGGTAATCTTGTGCGTGTTTGACACGGTTGCATTGCCACATAATAGAGTCTCTTACCGATAGTGAAAATTGGGTGGGTATTTGCTTCTTAAATGCATCAAAATAAGTAATTGCCATGGCATGCATAGAAGGGGGGTAGTGTTATCGACATAGTAAGTTGAAGGCAAACCACATACCTGAATAAAGTTCTGAAGAGCTGTCTGGTAAGCAGAACCATGGTCTGGAGGAAATAAGTTACCAAGAATAACCTTCCGCATTGGAACAGTTTGACTCTGGGAAGCAAGATAACAATAGCTACGAGTGTCCTACATAGTGTATATACCAAGACCACCATCTTTGATAGGCAAGGTAGCCAATCTTTGTTGCAAAGGCCCAAACCCTGCACCATCTCCCGTGATTAAAAGCCTCAAACATTGAAGAAGATGGTTGTCATATAGATCAATGGTTTTTTGTAAAGATGCGGGGTTGGTGGTACGCATTGCAAAGTATAATATGGACACACCGACGCAATTGCGAAGTAATAACATCTCACTCTTCGGGTCTCTTAGTTTTTTGATAGCGAACATAAGCTGAATGGTCTTTTTCACCCTACTAAAAACTATGTCACTCATGAAATACAAATCCAAACTCACAGGTCCACCCAAAAGTTTAACACCGTTGCGAGGTATACCAATATCATTGGGGAAAACAACTTCAACAATGCTACGAGGATCAGCTGTAGGCCAAAAAACTTCAGTTTTCTAAATGTTCAGATGTAAACCCCTACATGGGCCTTTGGATTCTATTATGCTTAAAGCTTTAGCAACCTCAAGCGTATCACCAATGATAGTCCCATCATCCAAATACCAGGCATGCAGATCAAGTTTACAACGAGAAGCAATGGACTTCACAAGAGGGTGAAGTGTCATAGAAAACAAAATAGGACCGAGGGGGTCACCTTGCTGAACACCATGGGCGGAAGATAAAATGTGTTGATCGTAATAAAGTTTAGCAGGCCTAGCATAGCAGAACTCAACCCAACGAGAAATACCTGGACAACGAAGCCGTATCTCCTTTATGAGATGGGATATGCACACCATGTTGAAAGCATTCAAGAAGTCAATAAGAAACATTGACATCTTGTCTGAATGACTCTTCAACCCCAGCAAACCATTAACTGCATGAAGAATTCTTTCCCCTTCAACCGGCATCCCAACACCGAACTGATGGTCGCCTAAATAGGAAGACATAGCCTTAACGACAGAAAAGGCAACTACCTTGGAGACCAATCGACGCCAAATGGTTCCAACCGCAATAGTCTTACGTCTTCCTCCTGGCTTGAGTAATGGCGTAAGGGTTGCACTGGTAATGTAATCACATAGAACACCAGGGCATTTGCCTACCAACCAAAGGTTGACTATACCAGTAATCGAAACCACCAAACCATATGCAACTACTGTTTATGCCCCACTCAATACATTAACTAGATATTGTGCACGCAAACCATCACGACCACGCGAAGTACCTTTTGGGAAACTTTTGATAGCACCCAAGACCGCTCTTGAATCAACTGTTATGTCACTATAAAAGCCTATATTCGGAATGGAATGAGGAGGGCAATAGGATGTTTGGATTCAAGTTCAGACAAAGTATTATCATCGCGAGGAGCAATACCATTCGAGGACAAAACATGAATTTCAGCTGCATAGTGTCCATAGCAAATATTCTTACGGCAGGCACTCAAATTGGCAACCTCCGGCTTCTTCTCACGGTCCTTCTCACTGTCCTTTTTAGTGTATTGGTGGCATGGATGCTTCAATAACTTTAAAATCAGCTGGTAACACCCATTGGGTTCCTTCCAAACCAATAGAGCTTGCTGAATCGTAGCTATTTGGAGCTTCTTATGATTACTCGACTTCTCCTCCGCCGAACGTTTGGGTCTGTAGAGATACAAGATTCAAATTAGGAGGAGTAGTAGCCGTAACCAATCAGATAGGTCAGCAGGTCTGCATAATACACTATCAAGGCAGGACATCAAAGTGCGTGAGAATGCAAATCTGCAGGGATGCGGTATACTAGATATTGTGGTAAAACGCCTTTGAAAAATAGCATTAAGAAGTTCAGTAGACAAAGAGAAGGATTCCAACTCCATGTCATCAACAGAACTCACCTCTGCCATGGAACCTGTAGCTGCAACAGGCGTGTTCAAACCAAGAACTTCACTCGACGGCCTGCCAATACCGTGAATGGTGAATTCTCCAGAGTGATGCGTGTCGTATGCGTCAAAAATAATTCCACTTCCTCACTTTACTAATTATGAATATAGTATTCGATAAGAAAGAGTTTGTATCCACATAGAGGCGATTGTTTTTATGCAATTTTCAGATTCTTAAGTAACCAATTTAACCCAAGAGTGTGTTTTTGTTTTTATCTAAGTAATTAAATTAAATAAAGCAAAGTAAATAATTGGAATAATCAATAAGGAGAAGATATTGGTCAAGGGATAATATCATTCACAAACATGTATTTTTCATCTATGATTAGAATTGGTATTTAATCTCTCAATTATCAAAAGTCCTAGGATATCTTGATCGCAAGAGTATCCCGTTTATTTCCCCGATTTTATCACAAACAACATTAAAAGATGCTATTGTGAAATCTTCTTAAAAAGCAACCTAAAGTGTAAAAGCACAATTAGATTTAACTCCCTAAGAGCAATAAGTTCTATGAAATAAGACTAATCGATGCAAACAAACGTGTAAAAGCACTAATTCGTTTTAACAAAGGTTATGATTCATATGCGATTAAAAAGATGTATCACTACAAGTATTAACCACAAGATGCTACTAAAAATCAGAGATAACAACTTTTACGTATTGAAAACCCTAATATAGCTTTAGAGATGAAAACAAATCCAATTGATTCCGGACTCAACCAAACTAGCATTCAAATCATATGATAATAAAAAAATGAATCATAAACGATAAAATTGAGACAAAACTAATTCATAGAATCAAATAACATGCTTGAAGAAATCAACTTTTTATCCCATAACCAATTATTGTATTTAGCTACTCATATTCATGGAGTTCATCATCATAATATTCAAAGGAATAAGATGAAACATAAAAGAAAGCAAACCCTAGAAGTTGTTCTCTGCAAAAGCTCCAAGAATAGAATAAAAACGTTGTATCCAAAAATTGTAGAAGTCTTTCTTTTATAGTCTTTTTCTCCTTCCAAAACTAGGTTTTGTCTTCAAAGTCCATTAGTTGGAAATTCACCCGGCCCACGAGTAAGAGAAACCCATGTAGAAAATCTGTCCCAAAGTGGTCACCGGAAAACTGGGGATTTGGCCGGAAATTAGTCGGAATCCGGTGCCGGAATGTCGCCTCCGGTCGCCTGAAAATTAACTGCCGTCGAAGGAATATTCCGTCAGATTCCGTTATCTTTGACTGTTGACTAACGGTCTTTAACGGTTGACCGGGTCAAGTTCTGAATCACTGAGTTAGAGCCGAGTCAGCTGGCTAACTCGGCTCACTGACTGAGTTTCCAGGCCATAAGCCATTTGCACTGGCCAAACTCTGCACCTCAGCCATTATGGCTGTGCCAGCAAAATGCCAATTCCATAACCTGCAACTGCTTCTCTGATGTAGCTGCAACAGCTCTGCAAGCTAGTACCCTGTAGCAATACCTTCCATTCCTGGTTTTAAACACCAACAATAGTTCATAACCACCATTAAAAACTCAGTTGAACCAGTGCCATCTTATTATGCATACTTCACCTCTTCCATGTGATTCCCAGTACCAAACAGCATCACCCTCCATACAACTGCGAACACCCTTCCATTGTGTTGCTTAGCATTTGCTTCACAGAACGCCAGCTCCTACCACCTTCTCGTTATGTCCATGATCACTAGCACACACCACGGCTCCAAAACCACCTCAAACTCCTGCAATAGCTCTAGCACCTTCAATCACCAGCTGTTGCTCCACCAGAACCAACTCTGCAGCACCAACCTTGTTCTGCCATATAAGACAACTACCAATTCCAGCTAATCTTGAGGCACTAATATAATCCAGCACCACCTGTTCAACTCAACACCAAATCTGCATTGCAACCTGATGGGACACAGAAACACCACTTCTCCTGCAACTCAGACAAGCCACTACAGATTCATCCTCCCCTGTATCTGCACAACCAAATTCATCAGAACCAACACCAACTCAATTCATCTCCTCAAGCCCCTTATGCAAAATCCAGTGGCCCCATTCCTGCAATACCCATCTCTAGTGCCATAACCTGCAATACCCATTGTCATAGAAGCACCCACTACTATCAACAACAGTTCATTCCAGACCACCAACCCAATGCAGCACAGCTGCACTTCCTTGCATTATCTGTAGTCCACCTGCAATACCACCAGATTGCATTGAGAGCAATTACCAATGGGCATAACATCCACTCCACTTCAGCTGCCATATTAGTTCAAGCCAACCTAACCCTTCTTATCACACAGCACTAACTTTTTAAGCCATCACCAGTTATTGAACCACCAGATCAACTCTGAAATCCATCTCAGTCATGGCTCAGTCTTTTACTTCTTCAATAAACCTCTAACACCTGAATCCTGGTAATTAAATCGATCTCAACAGTTTTAATTTCTCCATCTCGATCTAAATCTTTTAAAGAACACCACCCTAACTCAGTGCTTCAACAATCTTCATCTCTGGCCTGATTTCCACTCACAAGTTAACCAATACCCATTCATCTGATTCTTCCGGTCGTCAACAACTTCAAATCTCAGATGATAAAGCTTCCAGCATCATCTCTGAAATCACCATTTATCAAACCCCTTTCTGCCAATTCCAACTGATGTTAAAACCCTAATTCGAGCTTCAGTTTCATACCCAGTTCTCTGAATCATCGAATTCTCTATTTTTCCCATGGCTGCACCTCCTTCCTCTCTCGATTTGGTGCTGTTGTGCAACCATTATTTCAGCAGTCTTTTCTCTTCTCAGTTTTAGGAACAAATGATTGAGAATGATTTAGGGTTAGGTCAATCATTGTAATAGATAGTTGCGCCCCACATATGCAACCCCCAAGATATATACACTTACTCATGGGTGATAAGGGACACCCAGATGGATACCCCTTTATGGTCCAATTGAATGCTTCCTCCGAGTTCCTCCGCTAACAGCAACCGCCCCTTATTTCTCATATTCACCTATACTCTTCAATGAGAGTCATCACTAAAGTTGTCGTGCTTTTCAGACAGAGATTTGCATCACTAAAGCCGACAAACTTTTCAGACGAAGATAAAGAAATAAAAGCAAATAATGAGAAATAGTCCGCCTCCAACACTTTTGCCATGTTTCCTCCTCTTTTGTTCCAAATGACTCCAAAGTACCTAAATACTCAAAAACGAAACATAAGATACATAATTTACAAGAAAACTAGTAGAGAAAGCATAAACAATAGATAAATAATACGGTGTTTTAGACACCTATCACATAGTTACCATTAAAGGTACCAGGAATGATGTCGTTTTGTTCGCCTTTGTGACCTTTGAAAGAGGATCTCCAAGCGGGTAATTTAATACATGTACAACACAACCACATGTGGAGCTGTTGGAGAACTCTGTCGACAGATTGAAAAACCTGCAAATCACCGGCAATGGAGGCTCTGCAGCTTTTCTTGTTCGCAAACGAAAAATTTCTACTCTGCGGGTGACTAATGATAGAGCCCATGGCGTATCCCCTTCCATTTACTCCGTCTTGGCATCCATGGAGGTGTTTGAATGGACAATGGTAATAACCATTCTTCTTCACATCTGTAATGGACGGAACCGTGATATGGGACGAAGGAGATGGCTGGGGCGAGGAAGATGATTGAGAAGGAAAATATACGTTGTTAAAAATGGAAAGGAAAATATATGTTGTAACTAACTTTCCTAATTTATGGTGATTTAGGAGAAGGAAAATATACGTTATAACTACTTTAATGAGAATATTTAATTTTACCAGAAAATAATTCTTAGTTTCAACTGATCATGTATATTTTATATAGATTAAAATTGTAATCATGAGTTGATCATCGTTTTATATCATAAATTAAAGTTACCATTGATACTACCAGTGTGACAAACCAAATTATTGTTATTAAGTTTATTATTAAATTTTTTTTATTTCATTTAGTAAACTAAAGAATCAGAGTTCGTTCCCATTATAGGGATTGTTCTCAGAGTTCGCAAAATAATACGGATGAACTTGGCTTCCAAAATAATAAACACCATAAGGATTAACAATAAGTCCTTGTTGTCTTATTTCAAATGGGAGCATGTACTTACAGTTGATATCAATAGTAATACTAGTATGATGATGAATTTTGAACATCAAGCTTTTTTTAAACAAATTCTTCTTCGGTTTTTGTTAACAAATTTAGAATTTCAGTTTTTGAGGAATCTTATATTTTAGGTATTACTAGATTTGATATGTATTTAGTTACCATTTTTAAGATTCAAATCAAATTAATATAAAATAAAAAACGAATTCTATTAATTAGTTAACGGGCTGTTAAGATAAACCAATAGGATCATTTTGTTTTGTGCACACTCCTTACATGAGTGTGCACAAAACTAGACTCTTCAACAATTGATAGCATTTAAAATAAACCTAATACGGAGGATTCACATTCCAATAGATGGGGTCCACTAATAGGACGTACAAAAACGGGTCATTAGTAATTTCAAAAGCTTCTTATCTAAAATATATTTATAATTGGCTAAACAACTCTTATTTAGTTAGTATTATTAGTCTAATTAGCTAATGACTATATTATAATGAGTTTTCTTTATATAGGTTAGTGATAAAAAATCAGATAAAATTATTTTTGGATATTTTTTTTCAAAGTAAAGATATTTGTTATAGGGAAAGCTGAAAACACTATGGAGAAAACTGACCATGGTCTAACATAGTTGACAAAAAGTCATTAAGGGTGGAAAAAAAATACTAAGGAGTATCAGCGTCCGCACAGACGATCTGAAAGATGAGCATCACCATCGCCAGTTTTGAATCTCTATAAGAATACTGGTCAAAACCTACACAACATTATTTTCATGAAAATTTAAGTAGTTATACCTTATTGATTCACATCATTATACCTTTTTGATTCACATCCTCGGATACAAAATGCCAAAACCTAATTGAAGAACCAATCCTTGATTCCACAAGTTTTATAGTTGTGAGGTGAATAATAATCTAGGCTGCACTTCGGGTTGCATAAGTCCAGATTTTGAGGATAGCTAGACTTTGTCGAATTGCTAGCTATAATGTTCATGAATTGATTTGAATGAATCAAAATCGATTTTGCTTCAATTGTATCTTGTATACTTCTATGATAATATAAACAAATGAACAACTTTAGAACTAGTTTCGTTTGAGTCATTTGAAATAGTTATGATTAAGTTGAACAAGGTTGATATGAAAGTGTTCATATGGCTAACTTTGGTTAACTATTGTTGAGCCAACAAAGGTGCACATGTTTAGGTACGGTTACTCATATCTAAATGAAGTCACTTTGCATTTATGTGTAACAAGCTAAGTTCGATATAATGGTTGAAAGATATTAGCTTGAGTCTAATAAGGCTTTCATCTAATGGTGAATATTGAATGCTTTGTTACCAAGGTAACATTAATTGCAAACCCTGATTTGAAGACTATATAAAGGAGAACTCTAGCAACTGGGAAACCTAATCCCCACACCTCATGTGTGATACTAGTTCGACTAGAGTCGATTCTCCTTTAACCTTAGGTTTTTCACGAAACCCTGTAGGTTAACGACTTGAAGACTTCATTAGGATTGAGAAGCCAGACCCAACTATTTTCTCTGTCATTGCGTGTTCAGGTCTTGTTGTTTTCTATCGTGATTGAACACTATCTTCTCTAACATTTTCTCGAGATTTAATCTCCGATAGGAAAGATAAAAAGTAGTCACAAACATCTTCGTCTCATCGTTTGTGATTCCCCAATATATTGTTTCGCTACCATACAATTAAGATTATTGTGAGGTGATTGATATTTATAGGCGGTTCTTTAGGAATATAAGTCCTATATATCAATTGGTTCATGTTCACCTTGATTTATCAAAAGACAGAACAAAACTCATAGGTATTTTTGTGGGAGACAGATTTATCTTTTCAATAGACTTTTCTGTGTGAGACAAATTGGTTTATCAAGTCTTCGACTTTGGGATATAGCAACTCTTAGTTGTGGGTGAGATCAACTAAGGAAATCAAGTGCGCAGAGTCCTGCTGGGATTCAGAGGCGAAAGGAATGCAAATGTACCTTGATCAGTGTGAGATTGGTTAGGGCTCAACTATATTCCAGTCCAAAGTTAATTACTTGGAGTAGGCTAGTGTTTGTAGCATCTTAATACAGTGTGGTGTTCAAATGTGGACTATGTCCCGGGTTTTTCTACACTTGCGGTTTCCTCGTTAACAAAATTTCTGGTGTCCATGTTGTTAGAGCATTGCTCGGTCAAACTCGCATGAGTTTCTATCTCAAGCATGTTTGTCAATGTTAGTGATCAAAACTATAAAGTCTTGATTTCTAATCTACTATAGCTAAGGTCTCGGACTAGGATATAAAGTGTAGTTGAGCTCAAGAACTCCATGGCGATCATCATACACCATGAAGGACTACTCAAGGAACCAGTGGATCTTCATCGACTAAAAGGTATGTGGAGAGTACTTGAACTTATCTATCACTCAAAAGTCTATCTACTCTATCTCCTATCTTGAGACAAAAGTCGTATTACTATATAAACTAAGATTATACACATGTGGTATTTCGAGTTGAGTATATCTCGCTTATCTATTTATCGAAATATGTGTTGGTAAAGCTTTTGCATTAGCCAAGTTCATCTTTACCTAGTGACGAAAGTCATGTTATGTTTCAATCACTTTGAAAATCGCTCTGGCGAAAAATAGTTTGTGAATAACAACTATATAACTCCCTCTGAGAATGTTTCAAATGATTGAAATGAGAGTTTAGACAATATAACCATTAGAGGATATAAGAATTGTTGTGGAAACACATATATATATAAGTCCTTATTGCTTGAACCAAAGTTTGCGAACTTTGTTGATCAAGTGAAACCGGAGTAGTGCGTGAGCTTCAGTCCGCGAACTGGCGGAAGTTCTCGACCCGAGAATTTCTTCTGGAGTTTGTGAACTCCATCCGGGAGATTAAGTCCGCGAACTTGATTAGGTTATGTCTAAAAACGATGTTTGTGAACTTATCTTAATAAACTAAGGAATGATATTGCAAACCGTGGCTTTATAGTTCATGAATCGATTCGAGCGAATCACATCGTTTTTTCTTCGATTATGTCTTGTGTAGTACATAAAGATCTAAGCAATTGAACAACTCTCTAACTAGTTCATTTGAGTCATTTGGACTAGTTATGGTGAAGAAGAATATGGTTGATATGAAAATTATCATATGGCTAACCATTTGGTTAACTATTGTTGAACCAACTAATGTACAAGTTTGGGTATGGTTACACAAGCCTAGAAACATGCATTACATGTATGTGTAACAAGCTATGTTTTCGATCTAACGGTTGACAAATATTATCTTGAATCTAATCAGGTTTTTATCAAATGGTGAATATTGAATGCTTTGTTACTAAACTAACATTGATTGCAAACCCTGATTTGAAGACTATATAAGGGGGAACTCTAGCAACTTGGAAACCTAATCCCCACATATTCTGTGTGATACTAGTTGTGCTAATCTAGAGTCGTTTCTCCTTTAACCTTTGGTTTTCTTCTTCTAAAACCAGGTTAATGACTTAAAGACTTCATTGGTATTGTGAAGGAAGGCCGATACTACTTTTATCGTAGTTGTGTGATATGATCTTGTTGTTTTTTGCGTACGAGTACAATTGTAATAATTGGCTTGAGATTTTTATCTCTGATAGGCAAGATATAAAAGTAGTCACAAACATCTTCGTCCCATCATTTGTGATTCCACAATATCTTTTTTCTCTGCGTCGATTAAGACTATTGTGAGGTGATTGATAATGTTGAGCTGTTCTTCGGGAATATATGTCTGGTTTTATCAATTGGTTCCTATTCACCTTGATTTATCAAAAGACGGAAAAAAAAAACTCGTAGGTATATTTGTGGGAGACGGATTTATCTATTACCGTATACTTTTCTGTGTGATACAGATTTGTTTATTAAAGTCTTCGACTTCAGGTCATAGCAACTCTTGGTTGTGGTGAGATCAACTAAGGGAATCAAGTATGTAGTATCTTGCTGGGATCAGAGACATATGAGCATAACTGTACCTTGGATCAGTGTGAGATTGATTGGGGTTCAACTACAGTCCAGACCAAAGTTAGCTTGGAGCAGGCTAGTATCTGTAGCGGCTTAATACAGTGTATGTTTAATCTGGACTTTCCTCGTTAACAAAATTCCGGTGTCTGTGTTATTTCTTTTATGCATTATGTTTTGTTATATAATTGAAATAATACAGGTTGTGTGTTGTTTAATCAATTAGAATATCCGACCTTTTTGGTTGTTGATTTAAATTGATTGACACTTGGTTATTGGTCTTTGGTACTATCCAAGTTATATCTCTTGTGTATAGAGAAACAAATTATTTAAAAAAGTAAATGAAATCATTACCCTTTATTCTCCTTCTAGAAAAAAACTTTACTTTTGTAGTTGATAAATGATTTCTTGTAAGGAATAGAAACCAATGGTTCATGATTAGAGAAAATCATATTCTAGATCTAATGGTAAAAGTTTTTTCTAAATGATCACCGACATTCTTAAGAATCAACATAAAAAATAAACAAAGATCAAACCATATTGGTTAATTAAGAAAATAAAAATAATGATCAGGTAATTCCAATTTTAATATCTCATCCCATTCAACTCATGTAGAAAATCGATATCAATTGGTTATCATTTATGTCACCTCATGGGAAAAAATCCTTTTTGTGATTTGCGACCGGCTTTTTGTGAAAAATAAATGGGAACCAGATATAAATATCACGTGATCATTGTTCCAAAGATAAAGATACCAAACTTAATTGGTACTAGATTTTTTCTTTATGCCATGCATGTGATTCATTTACCTTCCATCGTGAGACCAATTTGCGGTGAGTATAGTTTCTTTTAATGTGTATCAACATGCCAAAATTATCTTCGTAATGATTTTTTTTTTTATTCTTTCATGGTAGAAAACAATCTCGTAGACAGCCATTTATTCTAAGATTGACGAGGATTTACCAACTTTCATATTTCTTGTTAGATATGTAAATTATCGTCACCATCAAACCGTTATAAAAACTAATGTAGTATTGCATCCTCAAGGGAAAACTATGCTCGTTAGACAACCATTAGTAATGGATTTTTTTTTTATTATAGTGATAACCGATGAAACTTTGAAAATATTCATCAAGAGGTCGAAGAGTAACTCGAGGTATCTCCAAACAAGAACCTTAATAAAAGATAAACAATTAACAAAATGAATAAATCAAATAAAGTAAACCCTATTGCTTATGCGAATACGAATAAAAAAGTTTCTTAAAATTACTTTATACTCTGAGGATGTATGATATAAGCAGTCTTGGTCTTTGTAATTCTTACACACTGTAATAAAACAAGGAAATCTATGCAACAAAGTGTTAAAGTTATTGCAGTTTTTGGCCAAATAAAATCAGACACATGGATAGAGGGGAAAATGAGACTTTGTCACAATTAAAATTCAACAAGCTAACATGGACTATTTTTTTTTTTATAGTGTTAACCGATGGAACTTTGAAAATATTCATAAAGAGTTCGAAGAGTAACTCGAGGTATCTCCAAACAAGAACCTTAATAAAAGATAAACAATTAAAAAAACGAATATAAATGAAATAAAGTAAACCCTATTGCTTATGCGAATACGAATGAAAAAGTTTCTTAAAATTACTTTATAATCCGAGGATGTATGATATAAGCAGTCTTGGTCTTTGAAGTTCTTACACACTGTAATAAAACAAGGAAATCTATGCAACAAAGTGTTTAAGTTATTGCAGTTTTTGGCCAAATATAATCAGTCACATGGATAAAGGGGAAAATGAGACTTTGCTACAATTAAAATTCAATAAGCTAACATGGACTTTTTTTGTAAGGATGTGATAAAAATAAGAACTCATGTCGTGTGATTAATTAATCAGCATGCGAATATTTTTGTTGTTGTATGCAATGTAGTTTAAATTTAATTCAACAGAGAGCTATTTATCTTTGGTCCTCTTCTATGATACGATTTCCTAATTGTTTTATTAAATATCATTATCCTCTTATTTATCCTAAGCATCATACTAATCCATATCTTGTCCTCTATGGTCTTCTTCTTTCTCTTTATGTCTTCACCAACTCCATACATCTTCATCATCTCGTTTTTTTTCTTCACTGTTTCTTTTTGTACGTTTTATATGTTAATTGTTTCTCAGAATACGATTAGAAGAAATTGCAAAAGCAGAATCAGAACAATAAAAGAATAATATAATTTAAATATGCTGGCATTGAAGATAAGATGTGGACTACAAATATTACAACATTTCATACCTCAATTTCGGGATCTACTTACAGTACAATTGGAGGTTGGGGTAAAATAAGCTTTTGGATGAGTTTTGTTGCGTCTTCACATTCAAGAACCAGCTCCAGATATTCAATTTCTAGTATGACCGCTAATTGAATCCCATGTCAGGCACCTATTAATTCATGGTAAGTACTGCACAGAACCAATTCCCCAGTCCATCCGACACGATAACCATCTCAAGTGGTTTCTTATTCACAAGAAAAAGTTATTAAATTGAAAGATAATCCGTTGTTGATATATTTTGACCTTTATCCAAGGATTATCTACGTAGAATAAATGAGAAAAAAATAAATCAAAATAACTACTCTTGGCTACATTGTGGCCAAAACCAATGAAACCGAATAACCATAGATGCAATGATTTTTGTTAGTCATCATCTCATAAATAGTTGGTCTATCATACATAGTTTCCTCCCATGGTCCCAATTTGTTATATTTATTTCCATATACAAGTGAAAAACTTATCAATCCATCAAAAAATTCTTAAAGATGAGCCAAAAAACAATGTTTACAAAGTGGGGCAAATATTTCTTTTGTTCTGATGGAAATTCACAAGGTGCTTCAGTGATCGTGCTTGTGTTTTTAGTTACTTTATCATTCACCTGTGTTTTACAATATAAATTGTTATACATATTATCTAAGTTATTAACAAAATGAGATAATGGGAGAACATCTTCGACTTCTTGTTCGAGTTAGTGTAAGCGGCCTACATGTTTACTATTCTACTAACCATCGGTATGAGGTTGATTAATGATCCACCATAGAATAATTAGGCGTTCGTTATATGTGCACAACGTGTGTTATATTAAAGAAATCAAGCCACCAATAGATTGACAACGCCATATAGAGATCAAGATGGAACTAGTACAATAATATTACCATGGTATTATAGGTGGGTGAATCTCGATCAATATGGAAAGATTGTGCAAATTATGAAGCTTCTTGAATCAATCTCTCGACCTCAACATGAGACAATCTTTCCTTCACATTCCAGACTGTCATCCTATTCATGCTACCTGATTTATTCTCTTTAGAAAAACATCAAATATGCCATTTGCATATATCTTTAAAGTTACTGATATTCTAGGGAAACGCCGAGGTGCTTTGGGAATTTTCTCTAATGCAAACTGACCTAATAAATTATTATCACTAGATTTGATTATCTCACCCTCAAAGACCGGATACATCACACTCTTTGATTGTCGAAACGAGGATGTTATCGGACCCTAAATGATAGATAGGGGTACGATGACTAAGCATGCATTCCTCAAGTTT
Source organism: Papaver bracteatum (assembly GCA_023529315.1). Lineage (NCBI taxonomy): Eukaryota > Viridiplantae > Streptophyta > Magnoliopsida > Ranunculales > Papaveraceae > Papaver > Papaver bracteatum. The sequence continues at coordinate 4,515,162 of JAJJWX010000811.1, read as the reverse complement.
GCTAGGATTGAAGATTTTAACAATCAACGTGCTTTTTACATGATTTTATTTATACATAAACAAATAGTTTTATAGTTGGCTGACATGGCAAATATATTATAGCTATCTTTAACAAATTTTATATGTGAAATCCAGATGAACATGGTTTTATCTTGTCAAAAAAAAAAAAAGTCGTTAACAAAATATGTTAGCTACTATTAAACTCTAATTTCAGCGGCCTGGCTTCTTCTTTTTTTCCTTCAAAACTAAAACCCTAGTTTATCATATTAATCTTCAATTTCGTCTCACTTTCTCTCGCACATATACAATGGAGAAGCCATCTAAAGTATGGAAGTAACCTAATAATGTCATTGGCTCAAATGAAGACTTCTTACTCGATTATAAAAAAAAACTTATAGTCTTCCGAGAAGCTCATTGCACACAACATTTTAAAGTAGTGACATTAAATTTGTAAAAGGCATTTTACACATAAAAAGTGATTTCTCACTAAAACCAAATATAATTGGGTTAACTCTTTTGCATTTGGTTTCAATTATAGATATCATTGATATGGCGAAATTTTCTTGTTGTATAAATTGAAAAAGAAAGAAATGTAAATTAGATTTTTTTTTACTAAAACAACAAAGTTTTTACAATGAGAGAAAAATAAGATGTCAACAATGCGGATTACTTACTTGTCAATTATTTTGTTATACATGGATTTTATATTTTTAGTACAACTGCAATTTCAATTTTTTTTCTCAAGCTTTGATTACTAATTCTAATCTCATTGAAACCAATAATTATTATACATACTTTCAAATACAAATAATCACACCAACTTTGGTTAAATAAAACAACAATTCGAAAGAAATGGGTGCAAAATGGAAAAAGACTAACAAGATTTTTTACTCTTAACATGTATTTTAATTCTACTTTATTTTAAAAACCAAGAAAATTGAAAATAAAATAAGACAAATAAAAATAACCCAACTGCACAAATGTTTATCATTTACCACATGTTATATTCAGGTTCGCAAGTTATAAGAGTTCACTTTCTTCTTTTAATCTAGTCGATAAAGAATTGAGTATTGTGGTGATCCTTGACTTAACTACAATTGGAGTGTTTAGCTAAGCAAAGGGTAAAAAAAGAGAGAGCAAAAGGCTAGGAACAATTAAAAATATAAAGGCTAATGGTAGAATGAAAAGACTACTTTATGAATACCGTGTTTTTGCCACACACTAATACTTAGTTTCCACGGTTCGTAGTATCATTTATCCTGGCTTGGCTATCTAGAAGAAATGAGAGAAATATTTTTTTTTTAATAAGAAGACAAAGATGATCAAATCTCCTGATAATACATATAGTTGTTCTGAGCATTGTTTTCATCAGTGATTTATAATACTAAGTTGGGGATCTCAACAGTCACCCATTGTCTATTAATATTACATGCCGAATTGAAAGTTGCCAATTTTGGGGTCAAATTGTTCTGCCTAGAGGGTATAGTGCTTCAGTTTGCAATTTCAAAATATCTAATTAGTTCTTCTTTGTATTTGAATCTCATGTCTATGTGCTTAACTTGGATTCTCATAGTTAGCTTGATTAGGTTGCAGGAATCTGATTCAAACTCCATTCTGCTGCCCATTTGAAAGCTTCCCGAGCTACTAGCTGGTAGATCTTTATGTTGCTTCCTTGCAGGTGCCCAATATATCTGGTTCCTGTACAGTTGTAGAGCATCAGTGCTATTCCATAACAATTCAGATTATCATTGAAAACTTACCGCCATATTTATTTTCATAGTGAAGAGTGGTGGTGGTAGCCCTGTAATTTGCTCTCCATCTTCATGTTTGGTATATTCTATGTGCATAAATTTTTTTTGTACTTTGTTTTCAGCTGCCTGTCTAGTATTCATGAAGTGTGTTATATTTTCGGCTATACTAGCTGCAGTTGTTTTAATTCTACTGAAGTGAATATTGCATCTTTCTTTCCATACATGCCACAGGACAGTGACACATAGAATTGACGACTTATTATTAGAATTGTTCCTTCCTAAACATGAAAATCCTCACACTAATTATAGACATTTATTGATTTTATCTTTAGTTGATATCAGATTTGTTGAATTAAAGGGCAAAACATAAATAAATGGGTTAGAGACTCCCTTTGACAACTGCTATCAAACAGATTCTGGCCAAAACCAAAAGAAAAGAGTAGAAATAGACACTCTCTCATAATGAACCATTCCATAATCCCATAAATAAATATAGTTAGTCTATCATAAATATTTTCCTCCCATGGTCCCAATTTGCTAAATTTCTTTCCCTACGCAAGTGATAAACTTATCTATCCATCCAAAAAAAATAAAATCCCAAGATTGAGCCAAAAGACAATGTTTACAAAGACCAAAAAATGTTGTAGTCCCCATGAGAAAAGTTACCACCAAACCAAACAAGCCATTGGCGCAACAATTTTAATTCTTATAAACATGTTCATCGCAACATCCGCAACAACATCCATCCCTATATCATCGTCTTCCCCTTCATCTTCTTCTTCTCCTATGATACGATTTCAAAAACCACTTTCTCAATTACGTCGCTCTATTAAATACCATTATCCTCTTATTTCTCCTAAACATCTTACTAAATCCCTACCTTGTCCTCTCTGGTCTTCTTCTTTCTCTTTCTGTCTTCAACAACTCCACTCATCATCATTATCTCGTTCTTCTTTTGCCGCTGCTCCTTTCTGTACTTTTTCTCCATTAATGGCTTCTCAGAATCCATCTGCAGTGGTTTCCTCTTCACAGGAAGAAGTTGTTGAATTGAAAGATAATCCGTTGTTGAAAGATTTTGATTTCCCTCCGTTTGATGTTGTTGAAGCTAAACATGTTCGTCCTGCGATTAGAGCTATATTGAGTGAGCTTGTAAGTAATGATACCGATTAGGTTTATTTATTTATTTATTTTATTTATCTTTATTTTTGGATTTTTATTGATTTGATGGTGACTTTATTTTGCAGGAGACTGAATTGGTTGAATTAGAGAAATCAGTAGAACCAACATGGCCGAAATTAGTAGATCCATTGGAGAAGCTTGTAGATCGATTACAAGTAGTTTGGGGAGTTGTGAATCATCTTAAGTCTGTTAAGGATTCAGCTGATCTTCGTTCTGCTATCGAAGAAGTTCAGGTACTGTTTTGTATGATTTTACTTGAGATTTAGTTTCATTGCATTTTTCAGGAGTCTTGATTATGAAACATGTTTTTTTTTTTTATAGCCAGAGAAAGTCAAATTTAATCTTAGGTTGGGACAGAGCAAACCTATTTATAATGCATTCAAAGCCATTCGAGAGTCCTCGGACTGGAATACATTGAGTGATGCTCGTAAACGTATTGTTGAAGGTAATTGCTGCGCATTTATACCTAAGTAGATTTGTGAGCTGTTTGTGTTTCTGTACATTTTAAGAATGTCTTGTGCTAGCACATGGGCTCAAGCTTCGAGTGTGTGTCAGTTTCTACTGATTATACTTGTTTATTGTAGTGTTACTGTTAAACAGTTTAACTGTGTTATACGACTATAAGAGTAAGACGTTAGACCTGTGAGTTTTCTCTGAGGTTTTGGTTTCTGTATTTGTTGTTCAGGCCAATTAAAGGAGGCTGTTCTTAATGGTGTGTCGCTGGAAGATGATAAAAGGGAACAGTTTAATAAAGTGCAACAGGTTTGTTGTGATGCACACGATTGATCTGATTTATCTCTTTATGAACACCTATAGTTATTCTCCTTTGTAACTACTGTGACACATTTTGTTTTTCTCCTTTGCAACATGTGAACTCATTTAAAACGTCCAATGTTGAAAAGTTTAAGAACAATGAGTTGTTAATGTTGAAATTTTGTTTGATGTGTGTGTGTTGGTCATTTCCTCTTGTTAACGTTGCCATGGTTTTTCAGGAGTTAGAAAAGTTATCCCAGAAGTTTGAGGAAAATGTTTTGGATGCCACAAAAAAGTTTGAAAAGTTAATTACTGATAAGAAGGAAATTGAAGGATTGCCTGCTTCAGCACTTGGTCTAGCTGCACAAACAGCAGCATCCAAGGTATCCCATGTTGAAATGCTAGCCTGTTTAGTAGTGTTTCATGCTTTACCTTGTTTTGTTTCAAGTACCACGCGTTCTTAAAGTTTTCTCTCATTAGGGGCATGAAAAAGCTACTGCTGAAGAGGGACCATGGATGATAACATTGGATGCTCCAAGCTTTCTTCCTGTTATGCAACATTCACGCAACCGTTCATTGCGAGAGGAAGTCTATAGAGCCTATGTAACACGTGCATCTAGTGGAGATCTGGACAATTCCCCAATTATTGACCAAATTTTAAAGCTTAGGTTGGAGAAGGCTAAACTTCTTGGTTACAACAACTATGCTGAGGTATATAATCTATCATCTGTTTGTAACACTTCTTCATTTCGGAGACTTAAAAGTGGAACATTTGCTGTCCAGGTTAGCATGGCAATGAAAATGGCTACCGTTGAAAAAGCCGAGGAACTCCTTGAAAAGCTTCGAACTGCTTCTTGGGATGCTGCAGTTCAAGGTAGCATGACTAATTTACACTTGTTATTTTTCCAATATTACATGTTTTGAAGGTTTTAGATTGTTTTTTTCTTTTGTTGCATTTTCATGAGAAATTTGGTTCTTTTGTGGTTCCCTCGCAAGTGTTAGGCTTTAAGCCCTTCATTTTATGCTCCAATATTATAATCAATTACAGAGTACTATCAAAGTATCTTTACGAACTTTTATAGGTTATAAGACTTGGTATGAGCTGATTAAAATTTGTCATCTCCTTTGATGCTACCTTAAACTGAAGCATGCCAAGAAGATTATGGTAATTAGGATGGCAAACCTTTTGTAGCCTGCAGGAAAATGCATGTTTAGTTGGAATTTTTTTGTTCTTAACTTTTTATGCTTATCAAGTTGGTTAAGGATTTAATTGAGTTCATTTTATTTATTTTTCAGATATGGAAGACCTTCGAAAGTTCTCACAAGAGCAGGGTGCTGTAGAAGCCAGTGATTTAAGTCACTGGGACCTCAGCTTCTGGAGTGAGAGACTGCGTGAGTCAAAGTATGACATAAACGAGGTATGCGTAACAGGTCTCTCTGATTCTGTTTGAAAGTTTCAGCAACTTATTTGGTGTTCATACTATTTGACTTTAGTTTTTCTACTAAAGCTTGAACTGGTTGCTAGTCACTATTTTGATGTTTCAGTAAGTGTATATATACTACATCTTGTTGGTTCTTTTTCCGGTTAGCCATGTAGCATTTAGAAGGCACATTTTTAGAACTCCTACATATGTTAGATTCCTCTAGCATGATCAAAGTGTAGCGACTGGCTAACAGATCGGAAGGGGTAAACTGATTAAGAAGAAAAAGCTTGAAATTAGAAAATCCTTATGCGTGACAGCTTGAGTATTTTGTGATAACAATTAGCAAGTTGGCTCTGTAGTGCAAGCTTGATTGAAAATTCGTGACAAACTTAGACACTTGTTGTCCAACTTCGCTTTAATTTTACAGGAGGAGTTGCGCCCTTATTTTTCATTGCCAAAGGTCATGGATGGCCTTTTCAGCCTCGCAAAGACACTGTTTGACATTGATGTTGAGGCAGCTGATGGCTTAGCCCCGGTAATGTTTATGCACTTGTTTTGTTTTTTAATATGGTTGCTAATTTGATTCCTGCAGGCTGTAATACCATATATAATTCGTGTTTAAATGATATGTGAACTGTTGTTTTTAGGTCTGGAACAATGATGTAAGATTCTACCGGATCAAAGATTCCTTAGGTAATCCCATTGCATATTTCTATTTTGATCCATATTCCCGTCCTTCTGAAAAACGTGGAGGGGCATGGATGGATGAGGTTGTTGCGCGAAGTCGTGCTCTTGCACGTGATGGTGCCTCCGCTAGATTGCCTGTTGCTCATATGGTGTGCAATCAATCACCCCCGGTTGGGGATAAGCCAAGCCTTATGACCTTCCGAGAGGTAAATCTCACACACTTTTCTCTCCAGACAAGTATCAGATAAACTAAATTGACCCTTCACTTGTTTGCCGGGTCTTTGTAAATCACGGTGGTGGTCTAATAGATAGCTAACATGGATAGTTTTCAGGATTGATGAAATTACTGCCAAATCTAACACACAGATCTTACACTTGTACAAACACAATGCCTCAAAGTTCCTTTTGTATAATGTGGAACCAGAGACCATCACAGATTATGTGAACCTTAAATTGTGGTGTAGGTGTTGGGGGTCTATACAAATATGCCTATATATTGATAATTCATGTAGTTGACTGACCAGGCTATCTGAAAATCAGTGGATGAATTGCATTATTATTGAAACCCATGTTCAGATTTTTTCCATAACCTTAACAAGGATATGGAAGTGTATCCATTGATTTTCTTACTTGGTTTTCTAAGAGGTCTGGCTGAATGTTATAAACACACCATAAATGCAGGTTGAGACTGTATTTCATGAGTTTGGTCATGCGCTCCAGCACATGCTCACCAAGGAAGATGAGGGTCTGGTTTCTGGTATTCGGGGGATAGAATGGGATGCTGTTGAATTGCCTTCTCAGTTCATGGAGAATTGGTGTTACCAAAGGTGATTATAAAATTTCAAATTATTATACCTATTCTGTCATGTCCAAAGACTACAATAAATGATTTTTGTTATTTTGTTCAAGTGATATATATTTTTGAAAAGAAAAGGTTGAAAAGATAGTCACGCGATCTAAAACAGAAATGAATTATCGTTTATGAGATTTCTCAAAGCAAATTTATGTAACTTTTTCATTTATGCTACAGGGATACGCTGATGAGCCTTGCAAAACACTATGAAACTGGAGAGACACTCCCAGAAGAAGTTTATTTGAAACTTCTTGCAGCAAGGACTTTCCGTGCAGGGACACAGAGCCTTCGCCAGGTCAGTTGGTACAAATACACGCCCGTCTTAAATTTATAGCCATTTTGGAGTCCTTAAAATTGAGTCCCCGATCCATCACGTATTTCCTGAAACAATCAGTTTAGCTTTGATAAAGATTTACCTAAGAACCATAATGTGAAGCCATGCCATTAGGTATTGGGTGGAGAAAATGGTGGTGATTGCATTTGTTACTAGCTAGGCTGGTAGACTGACAAACAGTTAGTGAAGATGGAGAGACATGTAATTCTTTTCATATTTTTTAAATGTTTTGCAGATAAAATTTGCCAGTACAGATTTGGAGCTTCATGGAAGTTACATTCCTGGTGGGTCAGAATCTATCTTTGATATTGATCGAAGAGTGAGCAAGAAAACTTCAGTTATTGCACCATTGCCAGAGGATAGGTTCCTTTGCGGTTTTAGCCACATCTTTGCAGGTTCGGAATTTCACTTATTTGAGGTTATTCCTTAGTTGCTAGATATCTTCGTACACATCCATGTGTGTTAATATTTACTTTTGGACATGGCAGGTGGATATGCAGCTGGATACTACAGTTACAAGGTATATATATATTTTATGTTACATGGTAGATAACTAAATGTTCAGATCTTTTGGCTGAATTAAGGACTTGCTAATTTGATTTCTATCTAAAGCTTTAAATGATATATTTCTATCCAAAGCTTTAAATGATATATTTCTATCCCTTATGTGACTTGCTTAAACTGACTTGTCTTAATAAAATTTTGCAGTGGGCAGAGGTGCTATCAGCTGATGCCTTTTCAGCATTTGAGGATGCTGGATTGGACAATGAAAAGGTACGAGTGCTAAAACCTGTAGGATCATTAAAATTGTTATTCGTTCCATGTCTTAAAATTGCCTTCCTTGGACACTATGTAGTATGTAAATAGCAGATAATTCTTATTTATATCAGTATCTTTGTTTCTTATTCCTAGTGTTAGAAATGGTTGCGTTGCAATCTGTTTGTGTCAAGAAACCTTGTGATGGTAGTATGGGTTGCAAAATTACTTAAATAACTTACACTTGCACATCTTGCAACAGGCTGTCAAAGAGACTGGACGCAAGTTCCGTGAAACAGTTCTTGCTCTTGGAGGCGGAAAACCACCACTTGATGTTAGTATTTATATTTGCAATACGTTATATATATATGCTTCTTCGCATTTTCTGTTGATTAGATGAAGTGTTTGTACACACCACTCTTAAAGATTTTTCATAAATCTCTCTGTTTTTTTTTTTTGTTCAAGCTGCATTGGACTTCACACAGTTGTGTTAATTTCAACTGCCACCGAATTTTTCGCCCTCAGTTTCTCCTAATTATCATATTTTCTTTCTGTCAGGTTTTTGTTCAGTTCCGAGGGCGTGAACCTTCTCCAGAGGCACTTCTCAGGCACAATGGCTTATTAGCAGCTACTGTGTCTGCTTAGTTTGGCATCTCCCCTCAATTTCTCCTTTTCATCATACACCAGGATATACTCGAGTGTTAGAAACTTTTCTAGCTACAATCATTTTCCCAGGAAAAATCTATCACTGTCTTTTATTTTCTAGGCTTCAGGGTACTCTGGTGTATATGAATATTTAATAATTTTACAGAAAGAAAAAGGGGAAATATGAAGAAAAAAAAATTGTTTTCCTAACTGCTGCTAGCTCTACTAAATCCTTGATGCCATTTCCTATTGCTATGCTTATGAAGCGGTCAGGTTTAAGGTAGGCTGAAATATGAATTCCTCTTTCTTTATATTTACTTCCACAGAATGCTAAAAGTAGTCCAGTCTATTGTGTGAACATAGAACAGGTACAAATGCACTTGTGAATTGCTCAATGACAAGTGAACTAAAGACATTATAAATTGCTCAATGACTTGTGAGATGCCAAATTGCTCAATGACTTGTAAGATGGCTCGTAAATGCACTTGATAAGATTGAAAAGGCTTATGAGATAACAGGAGCTCTTCCATGGTTCTTCCATGAGTTTACTAGAATTATCTACTAACCAAAAATGGTGTATCTACAAAAGAAATTCTCATATAAAAAAGAAGCAAATGATTGAAAACATCAACATTGTATGTTCAAATACAGAACCCAGGTTTTTGTCCTGTGTATTTACTTACAAAAAGTTTCTTCATCTTGCCACTGTATTGTGTTTATACCCATTTGTAAGATGAAGAAACTTCCGTAAGTAAATACACAGGACCAAAACCTTAGAGTAATGACTCCTAGTCTCCTACGTGATGGCATCCTCGAGCTATACGAGTAATCTTCCGATGGTGATCCAGCATTGTGTGTCGTGAATGTGGTTCCCGCTCATCACCACTAGTAGACCCGCTGTATTTGTAGTACCAGAAACAATTGAGGAAGCAGAATATACTGAAGCTACACGAGTGATCTTCCGTTGGTGATCTACTCATTGATATGGTTCTACAACCACGATGGTGATCCACAATTCTGTGTCGCAAATGTGGTTCCCGCTCATCGCCACTAGTAGACCCGCTGTAGATTGTATTTGTAGTACCAGGAACAATTGAGGAAGCAGAATATACTGAAGATTGTGACGAAGTAGATGTTCTTCGACTTCTACTTTGATAATTCGAACCAGAGGAAGATGAATACAAACCCGATGAACAAGATCTACTTCCAGAACCAGTAGAGGAATCCGAAAATGATCCTGAATTTACTCTATCCTGCTCAAAGTGCATCAGCGTTGGTTCTATACTGTTCTGTTGGATCCCAGAATAAATTGAGTTGACGAAGGTTGTTGATGTTGAGTCCCAAAATATTTGAACCTTCGTACTGCATCTACGACATTCACCACCTGCCTCCCGGCTATCTTCAGTTTCCCGCATTCTCTGAGGAGGTTTGTAATATTTCTCCTCAAATGCCTGTTTGATCACCAGATTTTTTTGTTAATTTCTAAACCAATACTTGATAATATCATTTTTGAATGTTATAAGCAAAAAGAAATGTGTATACCTTAAGGGAGACTGAATGGTGACAATGGCCTGTTCGGTAAGATTGTCTTTTTTATGTCTTGTTTCCTCATCCAACTGGAACAACAACACAAACAGAAAGAAAAAACGGTTTCAGAAAAATGAAATCAAAATTAAAAAGAGAATTGTTTGAAACCAGAAGAATTGGTTTAAGAAAATTCAGGGGATTCTATACTTACTGTTGGAGAATTGCTTGAGTTTTGATTCTGAAAGAGTTGATACATCATTTTCTCTAATAACGATGAGTCCGCATCAGCGTTTTTTGTTTCCATTTTCGCACTGATTTAGATGCATTGTGGAGAGAACGGGAGATATTTAAGAACGTAAAAGCAGTTATGCGAGAGCAGTTACTGACTGCCAACGGAGCGCCAGACTATGTTACGGATAAAATAAATCAGTTATTGGAGGAGTAACGGCAATACTTGACACCTGAAATGTTGCAACTGCAAATCTTAGACGCATGATACCAGTGCATGCGCAGACCCTGCAAAGCAAATTCTGAAAGATAGCTGTGTGGGTGAAAATACTTCAAATGAATTGCCTGCAAGATGAATACAGCCATACAGGAGGTAAATTAAAGGACAAAATAGAAACTATAGTCGGGCAAAAACTGAAAAACAGCAGAAGAACCTTTTAGAGATCCCATTCTCAACAATTAGCAATCTTTGCAAGAGATAGACTTGAGTGGCAAATGAGGTGAGCAGCGAAGTTGCAAAACCTGTCTATTCTGTTTATTCGAATAACGCTTGCAGTAATAAGAAGTAAAAATATTTCGGGAAGACCCAATGAACATGGCAAGGGTAAAGTAAAAAATCTCAGCATCACAACATTGAAAAATCAAAAATTTGAATCACCAAATGAATTACACTGAGGAATTAAAATGTGTCCATCTTGATAATAATGAATCAATAGGCAAGAAAGCAACAGTTACTGTTAATCTGTCTATATATGATGGGGGAGTAATGCCTAACAGAATTTTTTTTTTTGTTCTGGTCCAGGATTAACAAAAAACATTCAACCTTTGATGCTAAAAGCAGACCTTTGATACAAATGTAAAGGCAAATACATATTTCTGCAAATGTCTGCAATAAAAAAGCTCGGTATCTCCATAATGGAGAGGTGCAACAAGAATAACAAACTCTATCATATTTGCCATATCAAGAAACTAAATGACAATTTAAGAAGCTGCATTACATGCCAAAAGAGCATAACTGATCACACCAAAGCTACCTTAAATTGGTTCACAAAGACATTGGATGTTCGTCGTTGTGACTACTATATAAACCCCATAGCTCTTCTCCATTAGTCACAGCAAAATCAACTAGGAAACAATATAGACACAAACACATATATACTACTTTAGTGAATTTTTATAAAAGAAAAATGATGAAGGTGTTTTTCTGTGTTGTTGTTGTTCTAGCCATGGCTCATATGATGGTTGAACCAACCCAAGCAGCCTTTACATGTACCGATGTTGACCGGTGCCTTGTGCAATGCATGCCATACTTGGTCGGCACTGCAACTGTTCCTGCTTCAGCATGTTGTGATGGAGTTAAGCAAATCAAAGGGATGGCAGTTACCATCGAAGACAAACGCCAAGCGTGCGGCTGTGTTAAAGATGCGGCTAATAAGTACCAGAACATAAAAGAAGATGCAGCCAGTGGACTCCCTACCAAGTGTGGTGTTCCTCTCTCTTACCCTATCTCCAAAAACATTGATTGCAGCACGTAAGTTATCAATCAAAATCTCATCTAATTAACTTTTCATAACTTGTATATATCTTACACACAAACTTCAGAATTTCATAATATCAGGTTACTCAGCTGAGATTCCAAGGATTTTCGCTGATCTTTTTTGGTTAACACAAGAAACTTGATATATGCACGTACTAAAACTAAACACTGTATGCACTTGCAGGATCAACTAAAGCTGGAGACGCTTTGCTGGAAAATAAAAGGAGAAGAGAGTATCTGATGTCCCTGCAACTCTTTGTCTCTAGATATATGCTTAATTAGCCAGTTTCATTTAATTATGGTTTTGGTTTTGGTTTTATATGGAATTGCTTTGCAACGGAGTTACGGTCCACTCCAACCATGTCTCAGCAGTATAATATTATAAATAAAAAGGTCCGTTATTTCTGCATTGCAGACACTTTGATTTCTAATCTGAAAAAGAAGTGCATTACTGTAATGTAATAAGGTGGCATGATCCCCATACATATTGTTGTTTCTGGCATCATAAAAGAGAGATGCTTAACCAAACATTAAGGTGGCTCGCAAATTGACAGTACCAGGATGATGTTGCATGCATTGAGCCGAGATGCCAATGCTGCAGCAACCTGGTTCGCAAACTAAAAGTGACTGAACTTGAACCAAAATTATGAAGACATATCTTATCTAAATAAATAAAAACGACAATGCGATCTATAATACAGTGACTTCACCAGATTTCCCTTGACCTGCAGATTTTGACGCCGATTAGCTAAGAAAGGCTTACATGTTGTTTCACAGTAAAACTGCTTCATTGAGTCTTTTAATAGCCGTTCCTTCTCCATCAGTTTGTTGAGAATTGCTTGGCAAGTCTCCTGTGGTGTACAGCCTTCCTCCATGGATTTGGTTTCAGTAGCTGTTCCGTATTCATCAGTTCCGCACACATAATTCACATTATAACCGAGGCGACGGCAGTGACGAGCAAACACATCAGCACTCCGAACACATCCAATGATTTTTCCCACGAAACGTTATACAATAAAAACTCCATATATTAATAAACTCTATATATTAATAAAAAGTTTGGTCCCAACTTGTAAAATCATATATAGAATAACCTCCATATATTAATAACCTTTATATATTAATAATTTTGATCGGTCCCAAGTGTATTAATATATAGAGTTTTTACTGTACACAGAAGGTGATGACCCCTTGTAATCAAAACGTTTCCACGGCCGGGAATTGGTGCTTTACTTTCTTGGAGATCTTCCATCGGTATAAACTACAGGTCGTACCGTAAGATGTTACCTATATAAATAGGTTTCTCCAGTCGAGTTCTTTTAAGGGAAGTGGCCTTATTTAGACTGTGACCGTGGCTTGGTTGGATTTCCAAACTTCCCATTGTATCTACAACCATGGGGTGTGGATGTTTTTTTACTTTTTGCACCCTCGTGAGTGTACCGGTGGACCACGGGAACCATGGGCTCAGTCGGACCCTATACCGGGCTACAACAATGAAAACAAAGGTCTTGGCTACAAGCAATCATATTAAGACACTGTAATTGTTGGCTCTCAAGAGAGTCGAGAGTCTTTTCTCTCTGGAAAACGAATTGAGAATTGAGTAGAGAGGGAGAGAGATGTCGAGAGGGGGAGGAGTTTGGATTACAAAAGCCGTAAACGCTGGAATAGCACTACAAGCATACTGGGAGAATCGTGAAATCATTTCCAATATTTGAATCAATGTTCGTCGTCTCTTCGATTTCCTCATCAATTTTGGTACTTTTCTTTCTTCTTTACTTTTACATTTTTCCATTTCCATTCTTTGATGTATAGATCTAGGGAAAAAGAATGTGGAAAGAGAAACATTGTAATGTCAAGATTAGGAATGTTGGATCAAATTTGAGTTTGTTAGCATCATTCTTTTGTTATTTAGGGATTTTGGTGTTGGAGTTTTTTTAAAATGGAATTCACTGTGAGGATTTTGTCAGGGAGGTGGACTGGTCTTATCTTAGGAAAAATAGTTTCATTACAAGATAACCACATATGTAGAGCTAATTAGCCACCTCAAGTTTGAATGTCTAATGCAGAATTACCTTGTTACAATAACCACGTCTATAGAGCTTATTTTAGCCTCCTCAAGTTTGAATCTCCAAGGCAGAATTACATTCCCTCAAGCTAAGGAATGATTTTCATTTTTAGACAGTTCCAAAATTTGACACAAATTGAACAGGATTTTTGTGCAAAGAAACATAGTATTGTAGTGAGCACGTAATGGATCAGGGTAACAAGATGGATGCACCGCATTGTTATTGATAATTTCTTGGTTCAACTTGAAATGTTTCTTTCTCTTACAAATGCCAACTAATACTGCTTTAAGTGTCTATTATTGATAGATCTGGTTTCACTTCCTATTAGTATTGGATTTTTTGTTCCATTAAACTTCCTCGCCTTTCATAGTTCTAGTGCTGAATAACAACCTTAAAAGCATTTTGGTCATAGGAACCAAATAGTTATTGATTACTTTCTTGGTTCAATTTGAAATGTTTCTTTCACTTACAGATGCTAACTAGTAGGGATTCAAGTGCCTGTTGTTCATATCAGTTTAGACCTGGTTTCACTGTTGATAACAGTTTAGACCTGGTTTCATTTCCTATTACTAGTATTTGCGTTTTTTTTTTTTGTTTCTTTAAACTTCCTCACCTTTCATAGTTCTAGTGCTGAGTAACAACCTTAAAAGCATTTTGGTCATATGAAGTTGCCGTGAATCAAGGATTTTGAGATAGCCCATATGAATAGCAGTAAGGAAGCTAGAAAGCATCAGCAAAAGACCCGAAAAGAAATTCTGTAAATATTATGTAAAATATGTATAGGTTTTTATACAATGTATGTCTCGTCTCATATGTAAAAACACTGTAAGAACCCGATTGCTGCACTTGGTGGCAGTAGCAACGAGCTTTATTTTACCATTAGCAGCAAGGACGCATAGAGATCATGATAATACTCAGATAAAGTCCCATGTATTGTCTCGTTATGCGTCGAGTGTATTTATCAGTTGTCAGCTTGTCTAAACTTCATTCAATGCTATAACCAAGAAAACTGTGAAGAAGCGGACGGATTTGAATGCAACACCACAAAAGAACAAACTCTTATTACAGAGATATAGGCATTTAGTAATGCAATAGACGAATTCCCTTAGAAAAGCACCATTCCTGAGTATTAAAATGTCATACTTCACTAAGAAGATTTTGTGCTACACGAGGGATTTCGGGAGGTGGATTGGTCTAATATTAGGATTAGAGTATTGATTAGACAACCTCTTGTAGTGGTTCTAAATTGTTCATAGAATAGGTTCATCACAAGATAACCACATTTATAGAGCTAATCAGCCACTTCAGGTTAGGCAGAAATAACATTCTCAAGGTAAGCAATGGTTTTAATTTTTAGACAGTTCCAAAATTTGTGAATATAAATGACATAAGGTGAACTGGATTTATGTGCGAAGAATCACAATATCATAATGAGCACATAATGGGCCAGGGTAACAAGATGGGTGCACCGAATGTTATTGATAATTCTTGTTTCAAATTGAAATGTTTCTTTCACTTACAAATGCTAACTAGTAGCGATTCGAGTGTCCGTTGTTGATAACAGTTTAGATCCGGTTTAAGCATTGTTTGTTTCTATAAACTTCATCGCCTTTCATATGTTTTTATTTTTCTTTCACTTGTCATATTCATGGTTTTAGTGCTGAATAACAACCCTAAAGCATTTTGCTCAGAGGAACTTGATCAAGGATTTTGAGACACCCTATGCGAGTAGCAGTAGTCTAATTGTAAAAAAGCTAGAAAGCACCGAAGAAACATCTGTAAATGAGTAATATAACCAAGGCTCATGACGGTTGGTTAAATATCTTTGCCAAGAAGATGGAGAGACATGTAATTCTTTTCATATTTTTCAAATGTTTTGCAGATAAGATTTGCCAGTACAGATTTAGAGCTTCATGGAAGTTACATTCCTGGTGGGTCAGAATCTATCTTTGATATTGATCGAAGAGTGGGCGAGAAAACCCAAGTTATTGCACCACTGCTAGAGGATAGATTCCTTTGCGGTTTTGGTCTCATCTTTGCAGGTTTGAAATTTAACTTATTTGCGGTTATTCCTTAGTTGCTAGATTTCTTTGTCTACATCCATGTGTGTTAATATTTACTTTTGGACATGGCAGGTGGATATGCAGTAGGATGCTACGGTTACAGGGTAAATTTTTTGTTGTTGTTGATGTTACATGGTAGATAACTAAACTTACAGATCTTTTGGCTGAATTAAGAAGTTGATAATTTTATTTCTATCTAAAGCTTTAAACGATATGATTTCTACCCCTTATATTACTTGCTTAAACTATCTTGTCTTAATAAAATTTTGCAGTGGGCGGAGATCAGCTGATGCCTTTTCAGTATTTTGCTTTAAATATTTTATGAATGTCTTATGCTAGGGCATGAGCTGGAGTTACCGAGTGTGTATCAGTTCTACTGATTGCACTTGTTTGTTGTAGTGAACAGTTTAATTGTGTTACCAGACTATAAGATGTTACTCCTTTGAGTTCTCCTCTGAAGTTTTAGTTTCTGTATTTGTTGTTCAGGCCAAATAAAGGAGGCTGTTCTTAATGGTGTGTCGCTAGAAAATGAAAAAAGAGAACAGTTTAATGAAGTGCAACAGGTTGGAGATCTAGACAATTCCCCAATTATTGACCAAATTTTAAAGCATAGGTTGGAGAAGGCTAAACTTCTTGGTTACAACAACTATGCTGAGGTATGATCTATCATCTGTTTGTAACACTTCTTCATTTCAGAGACCGAAAGTGAAACATTTCCTTTTCCAGGTTAGCATGGAAATTAAAATGGCCACCGTTGAAAAAGCTGAGGAACTCCTTGAAAAGCTTAGAACTGCTTCTTGGGATGCTGCAGTTCAAGGTAGCATGACTGATTTACAGTTGTTATTTTTCCAATATTGCATGTTTTCAAAGTTTTAAATGTTTTTTTCTTCTTCTTCTGTTGCATTTTCATGAGAAATTTGGTTCTTTTGTGGTTCCCTTGCAAGTGTTAGGCTTTAAGTCCTTTATTTTATGTTCCCAATATTAGAATCAGTTACAGAGTACTATCAAAGTATCTTTACTTCAACTCTTATAAGTATCTTTATAGTTTATAAACTTGGCATCTACTCATAAATGAAATATATGCGATTTGAGCTGATTAGAATTTGTCATTTCCTTTAATGCTACCTTGAAATGCAGCATCCGAAGAAGATTATAGTAATTAGGATGGCACACCTTTTGTAGTCGGCAGGAAAATGCATGTTAAGTCGGAATTTTTTTATTCTTAACTTGTAGAATCCTGACTTTCTATTTTGAATCTATGCAGGAAGAGCAAACTAACAGGTAAACAAGTGCTTATCAAGTTGGTGGAGGATTTGATTGAGTTCATTTTATTTATTTTTCAGATATGGAAGACCTTAGAAAGTTCTCACAAGAGCAGGGTGCTGTAGAAGCCAATGATTCAAGTCACTGAGACCTCAGCTTTTGGAGTGAGAGACTGCGGGAGTCAAAGTATGACATAAATGAGGTATGCGTAACAGGTCTCTCTGATTTTGTTTGAAATTTCAGCAACTTATTTGGTGTTCATAATATTGGACTATAGTTTATCTACTAAAGCTTGAACTAGTTGCTAGTCACTATTTTGATGTTTCAGTAAGTGTATATATATATTACTACCATACATATTGTTGGTTCTTTTTTCGTTTGGCCATGTGGCATTTAGAAGGCACATTCTTAGAACTCCTATATACGTGAGATTCCTCTAACATGATCAAAGTCTAGCGACTGGCTAATAGTTCAGAAGGGGTAAAATGATTAAGAAAAAAGGCGTGAAATTAGGATTTCATTGTGCCTTAGTGTTTTGTGATATCAATTAGCAAGCTCTGTGGTGCAAGCTTGATTGAAAATCCGTTACAAACTTAGACACCCGTTCTTTAACTTAGCTTGAATTTTACTGGAGGAGTTGCACCCATATTTTTCGTTGCCAAAGGTCATGGATGACCTTTTCAGCCTTGCAAAGACACTGTTTGACATTGATGTTGAGGCAGCTGATGGCTTAGCCCCCGTAATGTTTATGCACTTGTTTTGGCTTTTCGTGTGTTTACAAATTTTATTCGTGTAGCCTGTAATACCATATATAATAGCGTTTAAATGATATTTGACCGTTGTTTTTAGGTCTGGAACAATGATGTCAGATTCTACCGGATCAAAGATTCCTTGGGTGAATCCCATTGCATATTTCTATTTTGATCCATATTCCCGTCCTTCTGAAAAACGCGGAGGGGCATGGATGGATGAGGTTGTTTCGCGAAGTCGTGCTCTTGCACGCGATGGTGCCTCCGCTAGATTGCCTGTTGCTCATATGGTGTGCAATCAATCACCCCCTGTTGGAGATAAGCCAAGCCTTATGACCTTCCGAGAGTTAAATCTCACAAACTTTTCATTCCAGACAAGTATCAGATAACTAAATAAACCCTTCACCTTTGTTATTTGCCGGGTCTTTGTATATCATGGTGGTGATCTAACAGATAGCTAACATGGATAGTTATCAGGATTGATGAAATTACTGCCAAAGCTAAGACACACACATCTGACACTTTAAGGGTTGTGCAAACACAATGAAAAGGTACTGCTAATACCTGTAGGATCATTAATATTGTTACCGGTTCCATGTCTTAAAATTGCCTTTCTTTGAAAGTACTATTATGTAAATAGCAGACAATTCTTATTTATATCAGTATCTTTGTTTCTTATTCCTGGTGTTAGAAATGGTTGCCATTCTGTTTGTGTCAAGAAACCTTGTGATGGTAGTATGAGTGTGAAGGTCGTGGAATTACTTAAATAACTTGTACTTACATATCTTGCAACAGGCTGTCAAAGAGACTAGGCGCAAGTTCCGTGAAACAGTTCTTGCTCTTGGAGGCGGAAAACCACCACTTGAGGTTAGTATTTGTATTTGCAACATATATTCATTGCATTTTCCTGTTTCTGTTGAAGTGTTTATCATCTACCTGGCATCCTTCTTTAGTACACCAATTCTACATCTTTTTTGTTCGAGCTGCGTTGGGGGTTCACACAATTGTGTTAATTTCAACTGCCACAGAATTTTCCGCCCTCACCTTCTCCTAAATGAACTATATCTAATTACATATTTTATTTCTGTCAGGTTTTTGTTCAGTTCCGAGGGCGTGAACCTTCTCCAGAGGCACTTCTCAGGCACAATGGCTTTATTAGCCGCTACAGCGTCTGCTTAGTTTGCCATCTCCCCTCAATATGTCATTTTCATACTTTTTGTTTACAATCATTTTCTTGTCTTTTATTTTCTAAGCTTCAAGCTTTACTTTGGTGTATGTGAATATTTATCAATTTTACAAGATGAAAAAGGCGAAATATGAAAAGAAAAAAAAATGTATCCGAACTGCTGCTAGTTCTTTTTTTTTGATGGGAAACTGCTGCTAGTTCTATAAAATCAATGATGTCATTTCCAATTGCTATGCTTATGAGTTATGAAGCAGTCAGGTTTAATGTGGGCTGAAATATGAATTCCTCTTTCTTTATATTTACTCCCATAAAATGCTAAAAGTAGTCCAGTCTTTTGAGTAAAGGAGATAGCAGAACTAAAATAGACAAGGTGAAATAATAAGTTCAAAGGCCATATGCTAGGGAATGACTTGTAAGATGGCTCATAGTAGGATATGTTCAGAATACAATCAACTGTGTGAAAAATAAATAATGAAGCATAAAACAACAAAGAGAAGTAATGAGAACAAAGCCATAAAGTAAGAAAGAATATGAAGGCTATCTTATTTCTAAAATAAAAACGATGACGCAATCTATGATATGGTGGTTTCACCAGATTTTCCTTTACCTGCAGATTTTTGTGCCTTTTGTTTCTTTGCATCCGAGAGCTTCATTTTCCTCAGCTGGTCAGCCATTTTTCTTTCATCAGCTTCATCAGCCTTAACTTTTCTGTCAGCTTGACTTCCAGCGAACTTCTCCTTGAAGAACTTCACTTCTTCATCTTTCAGTTCTTTAAAAAGTGGCTTAGGCGTCCCAATTTTGTGCCCAGAAGGTACAATCTCCCAGGGTCTTCTTGCCCTATCTATATCTCCGTTTTCATCGCTAAGCAAAAGTGGTATTTCACTAGGCAAATTGAGCTGTTTGACTACCTCAACAGAAATGGATGGCATAAATGGCTCCAAAAGAGCTGCTAGAATATAGACTAACCCAACAGAAGTTCTCATAACAATGGCACACGAGGCTGGATCTTCCTTGTAAAGTTTCCAGAACTGGCTAGATTGCAGATAGCAGTTTCCTTCGCTTGAAATGCTCATTGCAGTTTTCAAGCCTTGCTTAAGTTTAACCTTCTCCATAGCTTCAACATATTGCTCCACATAGTTTCCAACTTTCTCCGCCAACGCCTTCGTCAGGGAGTGCGATTCTGCATTTGGAGCATCAGGTACAATGGAGCCATAACCTATGCCTGAAGGTTTGGCAATGAAGCTCAAGACACGGTTAATAAAATTTCCCAAGTTAGCAAGCAATTCACTTTTGAGTTTTGCTTGCAAATCCGTCCATGTAAATTCAGTGTCAGATACTTCAGGCCTATTCGTCAACAAATAATATCTCCATACTTCTGAAGGAATCCCTGTGTCTTTCGCATCATTACCGAATACACCGACACCTTTACTCTTGGAGAACTTCCCTGCTTCATAATTTAAATATTCTGTAACACTAACAGTCTTCATTTTCGTCCAGTTCTCGCCAGTTCCGATAAGAGTCGAGGGAAACATTATTGTATGAAATGGCACATTGTCCTTCCCCATAAACTGATAAAGCTCTACATTATCAGGATTCTTCCACCACTGCTCCCAATCAGAAGTATAGCACGATGTTATCGAAATGTACCCGATTGGCGCATCGAACCAAACATAGAAAACCTTGTCCTTGTAATCCTCATGCGGAACAGGAACCCCCCATTTAAGATCTCTGGTGATACACCTTGGTTTCAGTCCCTCTTTTGGCCATGCTTTTGTAGCTTGAATTGCATTCTGGCTCCAGGATCCAGCCACGGATGTAGTGTCGATATACTTAACCAGTTCCTCCTCCAGAGACGGAATGTCTAGAAACAAGTGGTCTGTCTTGCGAATTGGCGGAGTGTTTCGGCATACCTTGCACTTAGGTTCCTTTAGCTCTGTCGAATTCAATAGATTCCCACATTTTTCACACTGATCACCTCTTGCAGAATCATAATCACATGTTGGTCTAGGACAGATGCCTTCCACCAGCCGATCAGCTAAGAACCGCTCACATTTTTCGCAGTAAAACTGATTCATCGAGTCTTTTAATAACCGTTCCTTCTCCATCAGTTTGTTGAAAATTGCTTGGCAGATTTGTGTCTGTTGGGGAGTAGAAGTCCGCCCAAACTCATCAAAATTAATATCAAACCACTCATAAACATCTCTATGAATCGCATGGTACTTATCGCAAATCTCCTGCGGTGTACAACCTTCCTCCATAGCTTTCGTTTCAGTAGCTGTTCCATATTCATCAGTTCCGCACACATAAATCGCATTATAACCGCGGAGACGGCAGTAACGAGCAAACACATCAGCACTCAAAACACATCCAATGATGTTCCCCAGATGCGGAACGTTATTCACATACGGCAATGCACTTGTAATCAGCATGTTTCTACGGCCAGGAATCGGAAGTTTTGGTGCAGCATTTCTTTTACTTTGTTGGAGATCTGCCATAGTTATGAACTAGGGTTGCAGCAGGAACTAGGGTTATCTCAAAGAAGAGGGCGAACTGCTTTCTTTTTCTTGATATTTTTACAGGAGAAACTTGCTACTAATACTAATCTTCCAGTAACCGTGCAGATCAAGGAAACTTGCTACTAATACTAAAAACAATTAATGCTAAATTGAGAGATTAGGCTGAACAAACTTGGATGCCAAGTAACGTTTTGAGGTGATTGCGGCAGAAATTTCCTACCAGAAGAGCAACAAGTTTTTAGGGTTAATTTTATCTTAGCTATGAACGCGGTTTTATGGACACTCGATGATTCAAGGGGAATTTGGTCTTTTTCACCTGCCGACCACGGGCTCTTTAGTTCATGCCGGGCCACTGGAATTTCAATTTCGTGGTAGTCACAAGACTCCTGAGTTTCTTCGTCAAACAAAAACCTCAGCTTCTATTTCACTCTGGAAAGAAAAGAAAGGTCTTGTCAAATTCTCAAAAACAAACCAGATCTACAAGCAATCAATCAACATTTTAAAACTGAAACTGTATGTAATCCTTTTTCTCTTTAGATAACGAATTGGAATAGGTGGAGGAGTAGGGATTACAAACGCAGTAAACGTTGGAATAGCTGTACAAGCAGACTACTGGGAGAATCGTGAATTCATTTCTAATATCTCACTCAATGTTCGTCGTCTCTTCGATTTCCTCATCAATTTTGGTATTCCACTTCTTTTTTGCTTTTTCATTTTTTCATTTCTATTATGTGATATAGATACTAGTCCTGTTTAGTCAAATTTTGAGGGGACTCAGTTTGTTTGCATCATGCGTTGAAATTTTAGGGATTTTAGTTTGAGGAGTATTATAATGTCATTACTTCACTGGGAGGATTTTGTGTTATAGGAGTAATTTATTTAGGGAGGTAAATTGGTCTAATCTTAGGGTTACAGAACCGATTGGAGAACCTTGGCTGTAAGCTGTTCAAAAACTAGGTTTGTTACAAGATAACTAGAGGTAATCAGCCACTTTAAGTTTGAATGTCTAAGGGAGAATTACATTTCCTCAAGCTAAGGAATGATTTTGATTTTTAGACAGTTCGAAAATTTGAGAATATGAATGGCTTAAGTTGAACAGGATTTGTGTGCAAAGAATCATAGTGAGTGCGTAATGGATCAGGGTAACAATTTGAAAGGTTTCTTTTTCGTACAAATGTTAACTAGTACAGTTTCAAACGTCTACTGTTGAGAACAGTCTAGACCTAGTTTCATTTCCTATTAGTATTGGAGTTTTTTGGTTTTCTTAAAACTTTCTTGCCTTTCATATGAACATTTCTTTCACTTGTCATATTCATGGTTCTAGTGCTGAATAACAACCGTAAAGCATTTTAATCTAAGGAATATAGATAGCCAATATGAACAGCAGTAGTCTAACTGTAAATAAGCTAGAAAGCAACAGCAAAAGAGCCGAC